>OU383773.1:47302716-48552716 GCA_910950805.1 Acrocephalus scirpaceus scirpaceus | reverse complement strand
AGACTTGCATGTTGCTTCTCATTTGCCTGTATATTTTTTATATCCCGCACTTCAAAAGTCTCATAAGCCTTTATGATTATCAGGTTTCCTAAGGTTTACCTTAAATGATCAGCTGAAAAGAGAATGAAAAGGCAATAATATACAAACATGTCTTCTTAATTTTTCCGTCCTACAGTCATTATTTCCGGTTGGATCTATTAATGTCTTCATTTTAAAAGCTCAGAAGGCAGAGAATCAGATCACAATATGAGATGTGGCACTCAGTTCTAGCCAGCAAGAAACTGAAGGTGGCAGGAGGAGATCAGAGCAAAAAGCCCAGACTCCTTAGCTCAGGCAGCCCAAGCAAAAGCTGTGTCTCAGCTGCTGCCTCTTCACTGAGGGAAGCAGAGGCCATGGTCTGTCATAAACTTGGGCATTGTATCCTGCCGAGGGAATGAAGCAGTGACATCTTAAACTCTACACCACTTCCGTTTGCTGCCAAAAACCAGTACAGAGCATGCTAAAACTGTTTCTTTAACACAGTCTTGCTCTGGAAACACATTGGAAGAGAACATGCTTCCACAAAACACAGACACCTGTTACCTCTTTTGAAGATGGCATGGTTTGAGACAGTGACTAAGTAATAAAATTTGGCCTCCACTGATTAAACAGAGTAGAACTCTCTAACCACATACAACAGATTAATCATGTGACACATTTGGAAAAAAAAAATGTTCAGGTTAATAATTATATCTTTTCTGGACAGGAAGTATCATTATGTGATCATAGTCATTTTAAGCCATCAGCCTCTCTTTTCTCTTTTTATGAATATGGAGAAATGAAAGATGGCTTAATTATAGCACTAGGAAATTACTTGCCTTTTGGTGGGGGGTAGAGAAGATGGTCTCATAATCACAATACAAAGTTGAGACTGTACAATATTACCTTAAAATATTTATTCTCGGTTACTCTCTCCATTCCATTTGCATCTGTAATAAGTAGTATGCTTAAAAGACACTCACATATCTTGAATGAGAGTAGAAGAATGTGGAAGCTGGAAGATGCAGGGCCTCATTTTCTAAATACACAGTGATATTTTCTCTCACGCTTTTAAGCTGTAATTTGTGATTGATGTGAAAATGTGTAATATTAATATTGTCTGTTAAAAACAAAGGGTAAAACCCACAAACACTAATATTCATTCATGTTAATTTGTCTCTTTACTAGCAAAGCCAACTAGCTTGTGTTCATCTATCTCCAGAACCACCTATACTGATATTAATCAGTTTGTGGAAACTCTGCGCCTTTTTTTTTCCCCTATTCAGGAAGGCACTTCTGAGAATAATAATTACACTACTTAGCCTTTATCTAGTGCTTCTCATCTTTCAAGTGCTTTACAAATATTAATTCACTAATTAATCTTTCCAACAACTCACATTACTTCCATTTTACAGATGGAGAAGCATTAGCAGAGAGGATGAGTGACCTGCCTGAGGCCATGGAGAGCAGAAAAAGGGGAGAGGACTAAGGGAAAAGATGCTTATAACTAGAATGAAATGGAGGCAGATGGGACAATTATGGTGATTGTTCAGCAAATAATCATGAGATTTCCGTGAAGAATTCAGCATACCACCGGAGGGCAGGCAGTGCTAGTCCTACCGTGTATTATACAGCCACTCAGTTTGCCAAAAGATCCACAAATAAAAAAAAAAAAAAAAAAAACCAAAAAAAAAAAAAAAAAAAAAAAAAAAACCCAAAGAAAAAACCGCAAACAAACCCAGAAAAAACCCAACAAACAACAATCAAACAAATAAAAAACCCAAACAAAACAAAACCAAACCAAAACTTACTGCACTTTCATTGTTTTTTAAAAATCAGAACAGTCTGTTCTTCAATACTGGCAAAAATCTTGAAAGTAATCATGAGCAAAAAACTAGGCTCAAGAAACTAGAAAATTCTAACTTACTTGGTATCTCATTTGATGTGGGGATATCTGTATTCAAAATTGGATCAACTAAATGCAGAGACTGCCCAATGCTAGTGAAATTAGGATTTCTATGCCTGGTTCATTTTGCATCTAAAGAGTCTAAAAGAAAATATGTTCTCTATAAAAAGAACATAAGTCTAAAAGAAAAAATGTTCTCTAGTTCACATACTTAGTTCCAACTGTAAATAAAAAAATAGAAAAATAAACTTCCCTCTTGAACCTTTGCTTTCTGCTTTCCAAATAACCTCTGTTTAATCACATTTTTTTCCACTTTGTTTTAGTTTGGTTTTGGTTTGTGTACAATCCCAAATGATTCCAGAAAAAGACATTTCTATGTTAGGACTACAGGAGAAATGGGGTAATACTATTGTATGATAATGCTGTCAGGGAGACTTTTTCTTTAAGGCTGTAAAAGATATATCATTTTCTGGAATTTAGGACAGTGACTGGGGATATGAGGTATCCAAGCTAAATCCAGGAAGTGAAATATCTAAGAGCAAAAACTATTCTCTGTCCCAACTGATACAGACCTGGGGACTAGTTTTGAATTGTATTAGAATCTAGCAAGTACAGTACACATACTTATCCAAATCAAAAGCTCTAAATTATTACACAAATATTCAAAGTACTTTATGCTCCATGCAGACTGGGAATAAAATAAAAAAAAGACCACTGAAAGCTGTATAAAGTCTAGAATGTATACAATCAGGTCAAATTGAGATCACTTTTGCCAACCTCTGAGAAGTTTTCTTTCTGCTCAATTGATAGTTAAATGTTTGTTTCAGTTGCACTTTATGTCAATATTGACATTTTGTATGATACTGTAGCTTGCTGACTAATGGATAAACAATCGAAGAGTACAGAAAGCCCCAATGAGAATGAAGAGGAGTGAGGGGGGATGTAAAAAGGCCCCTGATAATTTCAAACACTGCATATGTGCTGTAATATTCAGCACCAAGAGGGGAACTCTCACTCCTATAACTCCTATAACCTGTGCATTTCTCTCACTAATTATCCCCTTGTCTGGAGATGCCCTTAAAATGAAATTCAATTACCTACAGAATAGCTACACCTTTTCAGGTTCTTAGAGCTTGGGAAGTAGGAAATTTTCCAAGATACAGAACTGATACGCCTTTTCTGTGTCTTGGAAAATTATCATCTTCCCAAGCTCTAAGAACTTGAGCCAATACTGGTTAAAAAAAAAAAATTGCCTCTGCAAGAATTTGAAAGTTAATTGCTTTCTGTCTCTCTGAGTTCTACATCCTCTTAAAATTAATTCTCCCTTTAAACTTTATTTAAGATGCATATTCAGGAAAACATTTCCTGGAAATGACAAGGTGGAAAAAAGCCTTTATTGGTGCTATATTGGTATTAATAACACAATTTTATGGTTTCATCATTTGCAAACTTTGCAGACAATACACGATTACCAATCCAATCACTGACAACAGCAAGCAACTTACCACTTCTGACCTCAAAATTCTGTAGCAGTAAGAAACAAGTTTTCCTGGAAGAGCTCCTACAGTATATTGTAATCAGGATGAAACAATTGAATTTGTGATTTCATCCAGTAATTAAATTTTTGGTTAGCTCCTGTGATAGAATGAGGTTTATGTTATTACAAAAAAGTAACGATCACAAAACTTTCATAACAGATCACATACATAGGTACAGGACTCTTGGGACGGATGCTTAGTGATGACATGAGTGTATCATGAAACAAATGCTGCGTTTTGTCTGTGAGGTTTAGTTAGGTTTGCTTTGCTTAGGTCAGCCTGTTGGGGTAAGGGCACAGATCACTCTCACCAAAATTGAGAGGGCTGTGCAGAAAGGACTTTCAGCAGACAGGGAAAGTGACAAAGAAAACAAAGTGCCTAGCTCAGCTGTGATGTTACCCAACAAGGAGAAGACAAGTTTTGTTTATGCAACAGACATAAAAATGTCAAGGATTTAGATGAGAAGTCCTGAGTTTCTTCCCAGATGTTTCCGGGTTACACAGAGGCTACTACAGCTTCATTTTGTGTTCCCTTTCTTCAGTATATTTCAACTCTAAAAGGAAGAGATGGATTTTATTTACATGTCTCCATAATTATGTTTGGATGCTGTTGGGCAAGAATGGAGCTCAAAGGTGCTGTTGATAGAAACCTAATTACTGTCTTAGGAACCGAGTTCTTTTAAACAATGATTTTTATTTATTCATTTAACCTAAATCTGTGTCAAAGACTAGGCAGTGCTGTGTAGTTCAATGCTGTAAGTTAAATGAGTGGTTATCAAGGTAAGGCAAATATGGGTTCTTAAACATTGGGAACTACAAGTGGACTTGCTTTACATATCAGCTCATCTTTAATTAAAATTTGTTAATACATTCCGAATGTTGCTGATTCTAATATTTTAAAGTACCTAAGGTTATTCTAGGCTAAGCAGGAAAGTGTCAGTTTTCTTTCTTTAGCACTCTTTTTGTTTGCATAGGCTTTAGTTTTATATTCTTCAAGCAGGAAACTGTATGTAATTATTTTGAGTGTCTCTCTTTTATTGCTTAATTAAAACTAAAGAAAATGGCATAAAATAAACTCTCTTTATCTCATTGACATTTTCACAGCAGCACATTTGCAATCAACCAAAAGCATATTTGTCCTATGTCATTAATGATAAAAGGCACAAATTATTTATTTACGATGATATTAAGAATAAAATATTAATTTGTTGAAGAAAAAACTGTATTAATAATAAATAATCCTCATCTCCATAAATATTATACCGATGAAAATGCTTTAATTTGGTTTAAAAAATAATTAAATACAGGCATACACCCATAGAAAAGAACTCTACTGTCTTGTAAACAGAAGTAAAATACATATCTTGGAACAACCTCTAAGGAAGAACTTGCACAAGAAGTTTGTTACAATGGTGGAACAATTTACTGTACTGTATCATTGACCATTAATTCTGAAAATGCTAGTTTTTCAGAAAGAAAGTTCTGCATAAATAAAAGACATGAAAATTCTAGAATTCACAATCAACACCTAAAAATAAATAAATAAGTAAATAAAATAAAGTGTCTGTACTTAGATCCTTTATTTTCTAATTCAGGAAAATATACATGTGAGATTAATGATAAATTCACTTGTAACACTTGTCCAAAACCAAACTTGTCCAAAAATGAATCATTTTTTCAAAGCATGGAACAAAATAATAATTAAATAATGGGTAGGATGGGCCAGGAAAAAGTGCTGTGTATAACTATGGATTTACCACAACAGAAATTCATAGGCAAAGTTGACTGTAAATGAGAATTTCTAAAAACATTTTTAGTCCAACTTTTTTTTTCTAATATTTCGATCACTCTTACAATAGTTAAAATACTTGTGGAAGTGGCTTAAGTAGCTGCCTGCTTTTCAAGTGATTGGGGTTTTCCCATTGTTTATGTCTACCTTCACCTCAATTTTTCATTGTTTACACTTGCTCACATAGAAAATCATCTTCCTTTTTGTATGCATCTTTTTTCCAAACTGTTTTTTGAAGCACACAGGAAAGCTATGGCAAAGGTGATGATGTCTGCACCCTTTAATTTGTAGCACAATGCTGTCTCTTTCTATGCTTCATTCTCAATACTAATAGGCATATTTCCAGTCACTTCACTTCCACTTGGTATTATATACATTAACAATCTTTTCATGCAGGTCCCAAAGCACAAAGCTCAGGGAGTATCACATTTTGTAAAACATCAGACACAAATATTCATGTTCCAGAATTTATGAGTGATTTTATCCTCAACAGCAAGCAGACTGGGAATGGTTGAAACTCACACAGACATATCTGAATTAGACCTAATTAGCTCAAATACCAGTGGCAGCATAGCAGGGCACAGCCAATAACTGCAGGTGAGCTGTCCAAATATGTTCTTTACAATATCCTGCCCAGCAAACAGTAAGTTTGAGAGATCAAAGGAACAACACAGCATGTATCCCTCACATTTCATTTTAAAAAATCCACCCCTTGCTTCAATTTTTTTTCACTGGATTCTCACAGAAAGCAGTTCCAGTGAACAAAGTGAGATTATTTACACGAAATTTGTAACCCAGCAGATTGTGGGCCAGACCTTGCATACATTTCTGCAAGAGACTGTCCTTACTTGTGCAAATAAGAGACAAGCAAAAAAGGCATTGCTGATATATACACACGCACGTAATTAACTTGAGAAACGTCCTAATAATGCATTGTTAAAATATGTGTTATACACATTGTTCTGGTTTCAGCTGGACTGGAGTTCATATCTTCATGGTGTCTGGGGCTGTGTTTTGGATTTGTGCTGAACACAGGGTTGATAATACAGAGATGTTTTTGGGTTTGCTCAGAAGGGCTCACACAGAGCGAAGGCCTTTTCTGCTTTTGTACTGCCCTGCTGGTGAGGAACTTGGGGGTGCACAGGAGGCTGGCAGGGGACCCAGCTGGGACGGGGCACCCAAACTGACCAAAGGGATATTCCAGATCATATGACCTCATTCTCAGTGTGTAAAGTATGGGAAAGAAGGAGGAAGGGGTGGACATTTGGAGTGATGATATTTGTCTTCCCAAGTAAACGTTCTGCTTGATGGTGCCCTGCTCTCCTGGAGATGGCTGAACACCTGCTATGGGAAGCAGTGAATTAATTCTGTGTTTTGCTTTGCTTCTGTGCACAGCTTTTGCTTTCCCTGCTAAACAGTCTTTATCTCAACCCACAAGTTCTCTACCTTTCACCCTTCCAATTTCCTCCCCAGTCTATGAGGTAGGGAAGTGAGCTGGCTGGGGTTAGACCATGACACATATGTACATCTTGATGGAACCATTCATAAGAATAAAGGGTGGTATACAACATCCCAACTAAAACTAAAGTTCTCAGAATTTCAACATTTTCACAACTGGTAGTCACATTTTAAATAATACTGCAACATACCTGTATGCCTTGCAATATCATTGCAACTCAAGGCTCTCATGAGTGGTTTATTTGATTGAATTTGCACTCCAATTTAGGCTGATAGCCCATTATTAGAAAAGAATTTCAGTAAGTTTTCTTCCATCTGAACACAGACATCTCTTTCAAAATGAGATTTATCATCTTGTTTGGAATCTAAGTTTTCCCCCTTCAATTATGAAAGCATCATAGGCAATTTGATAGGATCAGATGGCAAAACTTTAGCCAGTTAATATTACCTGAGTAGAATCCCATCATTTCTTGCCACAAGCTTGTTTTAGTAGACATAGATAGAGGAAAAAAACCTTATTTTTTTGAAAAGACATATTTTGGTAAGTGTTTTGTCTTTCCCTGTCAAGCTTTTACAACTTGTCTTTGTTTTTTTATCAAAGCAGTCTTATTCAGATGTTTGTAATTTTGTAAATATTATGCAAACATTTCTCATCTGTGATTCAGGCTGGGGAAAACAGTAGAAGATGAGGAATAAAACTGCATAACTTTCCTCTCATTGAGATATGTTACCTTACTGTCGTGGTTTAAAAATCCTACTCCCTGTTACGTGCTGCCCTCCCCCCAAGACTCCACATGCTGCTTACTTGCTTCCCCTCCTCCCCTCTTCCACCCGTGGGGGGCCGCAAAGGAGAACTGCAGACTCTAAAGGGAAACATCATGGGCTGAGTAAGAGCAAGTAAACACTGTAAACACCTTTTCTTCAACTCAGTATACAGTGCGACTTCTATAAGTTATCATTTAATACATCTAACCTTTAGGCTGTCAGATAAATATTGAATAGCTACCTGAATGAAAACTATTTGTTGCACAGACTTTATGAGCATCTACAATTTGATTTAAAACAGAATAGTAATTTGAACTGCAGACACTTTTAATTATAGGCTATGGACCCTAATTTCATATAGTTAGAAGAAAGAAATCTGGTCTATAATGTCATTATTTACTGTTGCCAATAGACAATATATAAATGGGGGAAAAATCACAATTTTGAAAAGCGTGTTTGTTTGTTTGTTTGTATTTAAAGGCAAGTAACTCCTCCTGAATATTTAAAGAAACATTCAGCAAAGAAATAATGCAGAGCCTCTGCATGGAAAATCTGAGGAACATGGCATATTTGTTCATTACTCAAGAGTGGAGAAAGATGGACAAGGCTAGCTAGCAAAGACAGGGGAAGAGCTGTTTTAGAAGCATCTTGTCAATATCTTATTTTCTGAGCAAATTATCCCTGCCAGATATGTGAAAAAGTAGCCTCAGAAAATAAATGCCTGGTTTGCCATTAAGTCAGCTGTTATCTTTTCTAAAACCAACATAATGTTATTTTTATGTTATTTTATGTAGTAAATGTTGTCATCCTGGAGATTTTAGTTTACACATAAAAAATGTATCTGAATCTTAAATCGTCCCATCTTAATATTTCCATTATTTATATATATTTGATGTTTTGCTCCTTACTGTATTTGAATTCCAATGATAAACAAACTGAAATAAAAATAAACTAAGTTTGAGGTTTCGTGTTCTTTTAGAATTTATTTTAAAAATAATTGAAAAGTTTGTCTGATTTATTCATTCCTAAGTAAGGATAATGTAAAATCAAAATGGTTTTCAACTTGATTTCATTTAGGATTTTTTTCCTTCATATTAGCACTGCCCTGAAATAACAGAAACAATTTCAACTACAAAGACAGTCATGGCTAAATTCTCCTTCTCTTAAATAAGGTCAGACTTTCCCCTCATACCTATGCTATTTTATCTTTCTATGTCCTTCACTGTAAGCATGAGCCACTGGACAAATGAAGTCAGTGGATTTAAAGAAAGATGGAATTGGCATTAACACAGTTTGTTATTGTTCACCCCAACCATTCAGTATGGTTATGTGGAAATAAAAAGGTTATAATGACAGCAGAGTATGGAACAACATGAATTCATTCTCACAACAGTGATTGTAATGTTAATGGCACATTGTGCTAACACAACCCACTCCAATTCAATTTAAGGAATTCAATCATATGTCCATTTCCAGTTGCAATTTATTTTTCTTCTTACTATAATAAATAAATTAATTAACATACTTTAGTGTAAATTAAAAATAGAAAAAACATCTCCCACTAAAAAATACCTCTAATCTCCCCATCTGTCACTGTGCAATTTGTGAAGCAATATGTAATATATAATATCACCTCTGTATTTAAACCTTTTAATACTGATAACTTGGTTTCCAATTCCCAGTGTTCCATTTCCAGGCACATGAAGGACAAGCAAGTCATCAGGTACAGCCAGCAGGGATTTAAAAAGGGGAAGTAATTCTTGATCAACCTGATAGACATCTATGGTGAAATGATTGGCCTGACAGACGGGAGGAGAACAGTGGCTGTTGTCTACCTTCAGAAAAGGCCCCATAAGATCATAGAGAAGCTGTTGAACTGAGGGCTGGATGAGCAGATGGTGAGGAGGATCAGAAGCCTTGACATATAGCCATTCCAAAGGGTGGTGGACAGTGGCACAAAGCCTAGCTGGAGGCCAGTAACTTGCAGTGTACCCAGGGATATGTCTGGCCTCCAAGCCTGATCAATGCCATCCTTGATGTTCTGTACTGAACTGTTACTCTCAGCAGGTTTTGCAGATGACACGAAATTGGAAGGAGTGGTTGATACACCAGAGGATCATGTTGCTGTCCAGAGAGACCTGGGCTGGCTGGTGAAATGAGCAGGTGGGAATGCTGCAAATTTCAGTCAAGGGAAGTGCAAGACCTGTGCCTGGGGAGGAACAACCCCAGGTATGCTTGTAGCAACCAGTCTTGCTGAAAAGGACCTGGGGATCCTGGTGGACACCAAAGGAAACATGAACTAGCAATATGCCCTTTGCAGCCAGGATGAATAATAGGATCCTGGGATGTTTTGCATTAAGTACGGCTAGCAGGTAGAACTTGATCTCTCCCCTTCACTCAGCACTGGTAAGACCATATTTATTGTTCATTTTGACAGAATGAAGGATCTCAGGTTTTGGTTCTATAAAGACTGACACTTGACAAGAGCATTTTATACCAATAGAACAAGTTCCAACAAAGGGATGAAGCAATTACTGAAAATATTACTGCAAGGTCAGTTGCGAAAAGGCACACAGAAATCTATGTTTAAAAATACTGCTACCCTCAATACAATATTAGCAAAAAGTGTGTCGTTTATATATCCACACAGCAGAGATATCTTAAAGCAGGCATTACTTGGAGGGCTAAAATACAGCAGGATTAGAACACAAGGAGCTAGATAATGAATAAATATGAAGATTCTCCCAATTGTGGCCCAGGGATAATACTTAAATTAGATCATTCAGATTTGTGACTTTCTGCAGCAGCAAGAGATGACAATATGACATTTCTTAATAGCACTGTGAAAGTGGCAAGCATAAAGCATTCAATCACAGGACTGGTTTAGGTCTTGAAGCTGTAGCATAACAAAACAAGGACAAGATGCTTGAACACATATTCAGTTATTTAGCATGCTCCAAAAGCATTATTACTTAGAGAAAATAGGATGTCTGTGCCAAGCCTCTTGCAGTTTTACTCTGCTCTTTTGCTATTTTATCTTTCAAAAAATTCCAAAAAATGTGTGTATCCTACAAAGTCTATCCATATAATTTAAAAATAATATATCAAATAGCATCAAGGCTTTCTTTTGACTTTTTTTTTTACTTCCTTCAAAGAAATTCACAGGGTAGGCAAAGAGGGGAGCTGGCTAAACTGAGCTCTGTTGTTCTGCAGTTACATCACTTATGGCATCTCACACAATGAGTTCAGAGACGACTTTCATTCACTTGTCAAGAGATGTATTTGCATCTCTGAGCTGGAAAGGTGTTGTGGCTCAGCTTTCCATATGAAGACATGTGAGTTTCTATATCCCACCTAAGTGGCCTTAGGAGCAAGAATTAACTTTACTTTATTAGGGATAGCTTTAATTGTTTTAGGCTTCAACTTTGGTGGAATCGACTGCCTTGATGCTACTTCTAGTATTAATGCTGATCTCAGTTTCAATATGACATCTTCTAGATGAGGAGACAGATGAGCACTCTGTCATGTTACACCTGTACCTGGAGTCCAGCTGATGATCCAGACATGAAGTATCCTGACACTGCTTTCCAACCTGCACGTTAAATGGAATCATATAATTTTCAAAAAATATATAGTAAGCACTTGAAATTCACCTTTCTGCTGCCATAAAAGATATGCTTACACTATTAAATTACCCAGTGTCTATGACTATTCCTGGGCACTGCGCTCAGTCACTCATACTGCAAATTAGAACAGTGTAGTGTCCAGTCCACTTGCAGCCTCAGTGTTTTCTTGCAAGTTATTCCCATGGGAATGTGTTAGGAGGTAGAAAATAACAGAAGGAAGTTTATATAAAACCAGCCTATTCTGGAAGTTAAGAGAGTTTACTTACATTGCTGTTCTCTGCTTTTTGGCCTCAGTGCCAGAGAATCACGGAGTTATGGAATGGTTTGAGCTGGAAGGGACTTTTGAAGGTCATCTAATCCAACTTCCCTGCATGGGCAGGGACATCTTCAACTAGATCAGGATGTTCACAGCCCTGTGCTACTGACCTTGAGTGTTTTCAGGGACAGAGCATCTACTGCCTCCCTGGAAAACCTCTGCCAGTGTTTTGCCACCACCACCATAATGACCCTGGTGTGTTTCACTTCTTCAAACAGACAGCCAAAGTGACCAAGATCTGAAAGGAAGACTTCTTCTATTGATGTCCTATCAAGATTTCAAGTTAGGAAAAAGGAAGCTATCATGGAGAATGCATTATCCATGTTACATAAACTTAGAACAAAATGTAAAATCCCTCTGCCTTTCAGGGTTGTCAGCCAGGCACATATCTAAAGCCTTAGTGTTACTCATGAAGACAGAGAGAAAAATTCAAAAGATTTTAATTCTTAGCAATCCTGAGCATATAAGCCACCACCACTAGATAAAGATGCAAGCCTTCATGATTGAAAATCTAATCCTTGTAGTAAGTAGCAATTTGCAGAGTGTTTAATAGAAGAGATCTCCCAGACAATAAAAGACTGACATTTAAATTACAAAGGAAAAACAAGTGGTTTGTATCATTCACGTCATATGTCATGCATGTATTCTTGAGCTGCTGAAGAGCTCTTTACACTTTTCAGGCACTTGTTACGTTAATGATCTCCAGTTTTGACTGGTCTTTCTGGAAGTAGACATCCTCAAAACACAATGGCTCAGGGCTGCCAAGTCCTGAATTTGTCTTCCATAGACATAAGTGCAGAGATACAACTGAGACTACAGTTCCCAGAATAGATCACTTCCACAGTGGAATCAGATGGAGTTTTTTTGGTGGTTTTGTTGTTGTTTTTGTTTGTTTTTTTTTTCCCCCTCCAGATTCACAAAAAATCTATTTTATAGATGGCAAGTCATGTGTCTGTTAGTAATTTAGGGGGGAAATTTTAAAAAGATCAATTTCCTCTATGATTTTGGTTTTGTTTGTTTTGACATCTTCAAAGAATATTACTTACTTATAAACTGCTCTTATTAGTGATTTCCATCCCTTTAGTCAATAGAGATGCCACATCTTGCATGAAACAGAGAAAAGCAGAACATCCTGAAACTTTTTAGTGTTTCAGTGTGGCAGACAGTGCTTATGGAAAATAATAAAGCTTTTTTAAATCATTAAGAGCCAGATCCAACTCTCCTTTACAAATAGGTCAGAAAACTGCCATTGATAGCAATTGATTTTGGATGTGATCCAGAGCAAGTTAAGAACAAAAAGAAGTGTCAATAGCCAAGATGTATTCACTATTTGCTAACTACTCTAAGATAGGAAATAACCAGATGCATCATTGAAATAGTAGCTGTCATAGAACTTTTGATTAACTTCTGTGTGTGAACCAACAAATGTTCCAATGTTATTTGCTCACCTCAGGTATTTGGGAACATCACTTCCTGTAAAAAAGTATGACTAAGAGTTTGTTGATTGCAGTCCTGTCCTTGACATCACTAAGTACTTAAATAAGTACCACATTAAAGCTAGAAAATTGCTGGTAAAACTAATATTTTGCATAATCGCTGCTGAAAACATTTCAGTGCAAAACAATTTAAGGGCCTCATATTTCATGAAGGACATATTTTTTAGTACACACTTTCACCTCATTCTAGAAATTGCTTGGGACTTCCTGGGGGTATAAATATTGATCCATTTCACAAAAGCCTTTTTGCCTTCTAAAGTAACAAACATACCAAAATTAAAGTTATGCAAACCTCATAATTTCTGTGGCAGAGGAAACACTATCTTTCAACATTTATCTTTTCTACCAAGACAGAAAAAGAAAGTTTCATTTTCTGGACAATGAAACAAAATTTCAGTATGTAACAAACTACAATTTTCTGAAGTTTCTTAATATGAAAAACTTCATTTTGATTTAAGTGTACCTTGGTACTATTTTTTTTCCAACTTAAATTTAGTAAAATTTTTAATGTCCTTAATTTTTTAAATGTAACCAAGATCAAGCAATCAGGAGCATACATACATACATACATACTTACATCTCACATAAAAAGAGAGAACAAAATTAACTAAGTTTGTTTAAATTACCTGCTCCGACTGAAACATTTAATTTAGATTTTTCTAAATGAAAATCAGGATGCATGTTCAAAGTCTTCAGTGACAAATTCATTCCAACAGATTTTTTTTTTCTTGAAAAAAAGTAATTAAAAAAAAAATCCTAACTGTGACATTGAATTATTTATTTCTTGGAACTAGACTTCTAGAATGAGATGCTAAAAAGTTAGATCCTATTGCTGGACCTCCTATTGGCTTCCTCAATAACTTGGGTGAGCTATTTTTCTGTATCTGGCTCATGTTTTTTACCTTAATTAATATCTCACAAAAGAATTACATATAATTTTAAAAATACAATAAAATAAAAAATTTTATATGGTTGAGACAATGTGATATATAGAAAAAGCAGTTTTATATTATGCTATTCATTGATTTTGGTATCTTATTAACAGTAAACTGCTTTTCTGAGAAGATTAAAAAATGCAGTTATTTCAAGAAGCTTTATTTAACTCTTGACAAGAATCTTCCAACTAACAGTAAAGATTCTTGAAAATGAAGAAAAGAAAGAAATACTAGTAGGAATGACTGCTATCACCCTTTGGATTGCATACTCAAAGCATTTTCCTCCCTGCCAGTCTAAAAGTAACATCTCTAACTGCTGCTTTGGAGTCAGGCTGCACTTTGAACAGCTGACACCCTGTTAAGGTTCACTGACTACCAAAATAGCCAATCTTCTATGGGAAACACCATCAGCAGCCTGTTGATTATTTTCAGGAAATTCATGAGAGCATCCCTCTAAGAGTTTATAGAAAAACCCTCCCCTTTGTATGCCCCTAGGGATATATGTATAGAGTAGTAGTTTCACAGCAATAGCTTTATTTCCAAACCACAACATCCACATAATGTCAGGAAAATTAGTTCACTAAGCTTTCTGAGATCTTTTTCTTTGATGATATTCCCCTCTCTACTGATAACTTAGTTTAAAATATTTATCAAGACACAGAAGATTAAAAACAAAACAAAACAAACCCACAGAAACAAACAAACAAATATTGAAACATTTTTAGTGTAAAAGAGATAAAAGGAATTTTATACAAAGTGTGAACTTTAAGAATATGCTGCCCTCTGTTGCATAATTACAGATTCATTCTAATTGATCCTAGTTAAATGTCAATAGTTAATGTCAAAAATTTTCCTGAAACACCATTTTTAACTGCATAGTTCCACAGAATCAACTGTTACACACAACACAAAATAATACAACTGCAATATATAAATGTGTGTGTGTGTGTGTGTGTGTGTGTGTGTATATATCTTGAATTACAATATCTTAAATGGAACAGATATGGAAAAAGGTTAAATGAAAGATGAATCTTTCCAATCTACACAGACACAGGCCCTATTCAGAGAAAGATTTCTAACCAAAGTCTGTCCCTGAAGCATTTAAACCTCATTCGTACTGTGCCTGCCTAAAAGCCAGACATGGAAAGTCTAGAGCTGATGTAGAGTCTAGTAATGCTGATGCTTCCTGCTACAGGAACCTGCTCAGACCCTTTCTGCTCTGAAAGGAAAGGTAAAAATCAAATTTAGAAACTAAGCAAGGAACATACAACATAGATTTCTTGTCATGGATATATCTCATCCTTCTGCTCTTGGCAAAACTCTCTATTGAAATAATTGTGAAGACTGAATTTTACTCCTAATTTGCATATGCAGTACTATAGATAGAAGAAACACATTTATAGTCTATCTCAGAGACTTACCAGACCTATGATTCGGAAAAGGACTGAATTACATGCTTTTACATCATTTTTTGTCCTGGTTGCAATGAGCCAAAAGCATTTGTGAATCATATATTTTTCAATCAAAATAAAATATGTGTCTCCCAAAATCTTGATAAATCTCCAGATATTTTAATAGCTTGAAAGTAATCTCTCAAATAAAAGTAGACCTAAAAACATCATAAACCAGTAGTAAGTAATGATTTTTAGGCCACTAACCAGAGTGCTTACTGTGATCAAAATTTCCCTCAAAGGGCAGAATTGTAGTGCTCTGAAAATCATCCAAAATGAGAAAATATAAAACAAACCCCTAAAACATAAACAGGAAAGCCTTAAAATTTTTCATGCATATAAAACCTCCCCTTTGGGATACAAATAAAAGTCTGAGTAACACACTGAAAACAAAACTTATCCAATAAAAGGTATATTATTTCATTCTTTGTGCAATGTCAGTAAGCCTTACTATTCATATTATGAAAATTATGGGATCATGTTAACCTCCTCAATGAAGTACAGTCTTAGCTCTACTCTGATTGCAAATTGATGAAAGTTTCAAAGTAACTATTTAAAATCTTACCCATCATGCCTCTGAAACAAACCTACAACAGTATAAGGAAAGCATTACAAGGATGCTCATATGGAGAGATGAAAGTATTAGCACTGTGAACAATTGGATTTGATAAAATGAAAGATGTAGGATTAACTTTGATATTCCAGAGCTTCTTAAAAGGATTCAATAAGAAGACATATCAGGCTAAGAGAGTTATGGAAAAGCAATGAATAAAAGCAAACCCCTAGATAAATACAGTAGTTCCTTTGGCTCTTATAGGCTTTTTATTCTAAAAGCATTTGCAAAGTCTAGAGAATGAAGTACACAGTCATTCCACTCAAGCACGGATGAGAATTCAAAGAAAATGTGCAAGTCTGAAGAATAAGCATTAGGGATTACTCAACCAGCCCTTGAGTAATCTCACCTTTAAATACTAAGTTAAAGGTATGCAACTCTGGATATTTGCTGTGAACAAAAATCAAATGAAGACTACTTCAAAACCACCCCCCCCACCAAAAATAATAGTATATTTACAAACAGACTAAGTTTGAATAACAAAGTGGGAGATGGATAAATCATGACATGTAAATAGTGTAATGTGGATTTTTTTTTTTTTTTGAGATTCACCTCTGACAACAGAAGATATTAGTCTATATAACCTGTGCAAATATCTGATTCCCTTCCTGGTCTTTCAACATGGTCACAGGCATTACCATTTTTATCTTTTACAAAAACCTTCCACCGGCCCATGAGAAAGCTTACTCATGGAAGAGGATCAAAAGTATAAATGCAGATTATGAAGTGCAGCTATCTAAAAAAAAAAAATAATAAAAAAAAAAAGTGAACAAAATTTACAGAAGTGTACATGAAGTTTATGGAATACAGTGTGTTATACTGTGTATCTGTATAGAAGGAGAATACAACTTCATTACATTCAGGAGACTGAACAGATGGACCCCTCCATAAGAACACAGCAAAGTTCAGAGATTTGTAGAAATTCAAATAGATTTAAATTTCACATAAGTTGCACTCTTTGCTTTCCCCCAACTCATGGAATGTATCAAAATAACATTTAATAGAGCCTCAGCTAAAGAGAAGACTCTGATGCCAAAGCTCTCACTGATCATATGATATATATAAGATATATGCAAACCCTGGCAGTAAAAACAGGTCATGTAAAGCTACTTTAGCTCTCTAGCTGATGCATTCATGAGAACTAGGTAGCTCACAAACTGACTCATCATGTTTCTGCACATAGCTAGCTTAGACATGGATCTGATTTTCAGCTGACTTCAGGCAAAGCTTTGCTTTCAGACTGATTTGGGATATCCAGCACTAGCAGTCTTATTATAATCTAGATAAAATTGTCTCACAGGCAAAACAGATAGAACTCCACACACTTATCTCAGGGTTGATACACTCGAACTACTGATGTTAGAAAAAGAACTTCCTATGGATAGGGATCCTAACAAACACATATTTGTCTAATTACATTAAGACTTCTAATTCAAATTTACACAGAAAAAAACCCCACTTTAAACTGTACCTACATTCTCTTTTTATCCATTTTCTTATGTTTTTAACTTCAGCCATGGTAACTGACTTCAGGAGAAAACTATCCTAACTTTTGTTTTTCCTATACTGAGATATGATAATAAAAACCCAA
Source organism: Acrocephalus scirpaceus scirpaceus (assembly GCA_910950805.1). Lineage (NCBI taxonomy): Eukaryota > Metazoa > Chordata > Aves > Passeriformes > Sylviidae > Acrocephalus > Acrocephalus scirpaceus. The sequence continues at coordinate 48,535,215 of OU383773.1, read as the reverse complement.
ATCGAACCAAAATCCAAACAGATAAAAGCTGTGTGTTACACAGCTAACAATACCCATAGGACTGACATTGGTTATTCATCTTTCTTTTCTACCTATAGGGATAAGAAACCATATAAACAAACAAACCCCACAAAAATCTTACAACCAAGACTGCTATGAATAGCCATCTTTGTCAGTCCCAACCAAAGCATCTCCTTCCAGAGGACTTTTTGGCGATATTCCAGCTAATTAGCACCATTGTTGCTTTGACAATACATTTTGCAATATCTTTTATAAATGATTTTTCTATTAGGTAGGAACATTTTTCTTTGTGTGCTTAAGGAACTTTTCAGTCATCAAACAGCCTTACTTCTAACCCTTGGGTTTCATCTCTTTTTAGAACAAACACATAAAACTAGATATTTTAACTTAAAAAAAAATTAAGCACTTGTACTTAAACTTTTACCTCTTTCTTTTTCTTCTTTCCTTTCAAAATAAATGTCTTTTTGAATGCATCAATTGTAATCATCCCTTACAGGTTTATATTCTGGCTTATGCAGTTAGCTCTGCCTCACTTCACTGACAGCTACTTAAGCATGGAGAGCACTGAGACAATGATTCCATGTTTTATAGTACATTTTCCCCCCTCCTTTTTATTACGGTTTTGGTTTGTTTTATGTTTTTTTCTTTAACAGTGGTCTTTTTAGTTCTCTCTCCTCTTCAAACACCAGTTTTCCCAGAGAAAGCTCTGGAGAGTTCCTCTGCAAGAATCCCTATGCTGGAAGCCCAGCCCCAGGGCTTTGGTACCCCTTTACTCAGCTGTGCTCAGCCTTGAGAACTCACATAGCAGCAAAGCAGGCATCTAGTACGGGGTCAAGTGAGTGGGGGAATTTACTCTTTTCCTCTTCCCTGTCTTCCCTATAGATGTGTCTGATCTTCTGCCCTTACCATCAGTTCACATAAAAAACTGCCAAGAAGACCAAACATCTGTATTCAACCAACCTGAATTTCAGTTCAAAAAAAGTAACAGAAACCTCTGATCTCCTCAAACTCTGACCAGAGACTGAAGCCTGAGATTTTCAACTGGATCCCACATCTTCTCAGACTTCTTCAGGGGCTGCCTCTTTTCTTTCTCCTTCTCAGATTTTTGACTAACAACATGAGACACCAATTCCTCTTGCTACCTCCTCTCCAGACCAAACATTTTCCAGCTAAAGTCTGTAGCCTGACAACAAAACCAAGACAAAAAAAAAATTGTCTTCCCTTTTCCTTGTGCTTTTGGGCAGCCTTCACCTCCTGAACTGTTTATGAAATGAAATGAAATTACATACAAAAAGAAATAAAATAAAGTAAACTATTGCTATCAGCTAACATACTTGACACAAGCTCTGTCTTTCTAGTCTTCTCCTATCAGCCTGGTCACCTGCAGAAATACATTTGCTAAAGACAGATCACTGAACCTGGGATCACTGAGAGGTTTGCCCAATTTTTCACCACTAGTGAAAAGCCTGTCATGGGCAAGAGGGATGTCATTGTGCCTGCAGTACTGACAAAGCACTGCTGGTGCAGGTGGTGTGCATGGCTTTTACAGTCCACACTCTCAAATGCAAAACCACCTCAATAATGATCCAGTAGAAATCCTACCCACTCCTACTTTCTGCCTTTCCATGGCTCCTGGGCGCCCCAGACCTTTTGCATGTGCACGCACAGAGGGGAGGGTGGGAGGCAGGGGCCTTAGGCAAATTGCCATGTTCATGAAGAGGGTTTCTGCCTCCCGAGGCTTGGGTCTGCTTCAGTGGATTCCCACACATTCCCTGGGAAAGTCCCACACCCCTGGTGGCGCTGTACAGGCTCTCCCCAGGGAGTGAGAGTCACTCAGCCGCACACAGCAGGTTGGCCAGTGCCAGCGCCAGGCCCCACAAGGCTTCTGCTGCCCACGGCTAAATCTCGTTTATTTGGTGTCAGGATCTGACAACGCTGTCTTGGCGAGCTGCCAGTGAGCTGCAGAGAGAGGAACAAGAGAAAACAATGACAGCAGTTTTAGCCTTAGTGTACAAAGATTTAATAAATTAAAACTTTTGCTGTCAGCAAGTATATTTTTTTTATTCTAACACCATTTTCCTTAATGGATGATATTAAGACACTGAAAATTTGGTAATGGGTCATGAAATGCACTAGAATTGACAATTGCTGTACTGTGTTGAGTTCCAGCATTCTACATTTCAGAATGTTTAATGAAAACAAACCATTCCAGCATTTTGCATATTGAAATCCTATAGAGACATAGTCCCATCATGTGAAAGGTGGCCCATGTTCTACAGCTCTTATTTTCCTAGCTTTTCATTTTAGAGAAGATGAGATATGGATAATTTTTTTATTTTTTTTTTTTCCTGGGCCAACAGAAGTTTAAAGCTTTCATTTCCTTCTCAGCACTGTGGAAACATAATACATCATGTCTAGAAACCTACCACTGCAGAAAATATGGGAATGCTTTCTCATAAAGTCTGCCTGATCATCAGTGTACATTGACAGTAAAGACCCACAGAGACTTATTAACTACCAGATCAGCACAGAGAAAGATGACTCTTAAGGTTCCACCATTCATGTGTATTTTATTACTTTTATGCACTTCAAGGAAGAAGACAAAGAAACTGAAATAAGAACAGGGTTCTACATAAAAAGGATAAGTTAATAAAGAGATCCCTGTGCATGACATGGAATCTTGCCCCGGACCTAGTCATTTGCTTTTTTGAGGTTAAAGAATTTTCCTCTGACTCTCAGAAAACTTATAGACTGTTGACTAAATCCATGTCTTGATCAATTTTTAATCATTTGCTTCTTCTGATCCGCGTTAATTTCTGTTAATGAACTTTTTAAAAACTCACTCTTAAAAAAAAATTCTTTTAGAAGTTCTCATTCTGAGAACTAGCAGCACATACAAAATTTCTAAGAATATGTTTCAGTTTCTTTTGATAATATGCAAATAATAATAAATAATTCTGTTCACCCTTTCCATATTAAAAAGTATGAAACAAAAATCATCTGAGGAGGAATTTTAATTGTGAACGAAATATAAAAAAATTATTAGTCGTTTTTTGTTCTGAATTTCCAACTCTTTTGGTCAATTTCCAACTTCAAGGAACGTTATCTAGCAAAAAGATCAGGAAACCAGCTATTACAGAACATGGAACATGGGCATCAGAATCCAGTCGTAGTTCAACAACAGGCCAGTCCACATGTGTTCACATCCTGAAAATTTGTTGCTGTTAGATAACTCAGGTTTGATTGATGAACTATCAAACATCTCTGTTATAAGAGTCATTGAACATTAGGACATGCAATGCTATTACTTCAGCTCATTTTTTTAAAGAAAATATTACTGTGAAATACTGCAGGTTGAATAAAGCATAGCATGACCACAAACAAACCATAGAAGGAAATAATCCCTAAAAAAATTAGTTCAAAAGTTTTATTAAATAAAAAGCCATTGGCTGCTGGACTCTGCTGTAGTGCTTTATGTGACCTGAGTCATTGGCACGTAGCTTGACCAGGTTGCCTACCTCAGACACTGCTCATCCTTGGTAAGTGGTGGCTATCCCACGGCCTGGTACTACTATTTCAGTTCTGATGGCTTTATTATTTACCTGACCTCTCTCCATCTTCGTTAAATGATCTAAGATAATAAAAAAAAAATCAAAGCAAGATGCAAAATGTCCTTTGTGCTGAGTACCAAATGAATATGTGCAAACAATATGAGTCTGCTTCAGCTAACAAGGTAATTAGACTCTATTCAAAGCTATCATAAAAACAACTCTTTTACAGTCAATCAATTTTCTGACCATAACTGCTCCTTAGGGTTCAAAGAGAGTTTTAAGGGTTTTTTTCTTTTCTTTTTTTGCTTTTGGTTAATCAATAAAGATATAATACTAAGAAGAAAATGCATCTTTGGGAGGTTTGCACATGGCTTCTGGCTTTAATGGAAAAATACTATTTTAATGATAACAATTCAAAGTACAAATTAATGTTTATAAATTAATATACTTAATATGCTTTTTACAGAGTCCTTAATCTGTTTGTTGAGATAAATCAAATTCACTATTTTTAATTTTCATGCATGCTGCTGACTATCATATATTCTTCTCTGTACCTTTTTAAATTGGAATATAGCCTAAGGAACTAATCGTCCTCTAAGTCTTTCAAATAAGGCTGTTTGTGTGGATGACTTGCTTTGAAGGGAAATTTTTTTCTGCACATTGATGTGTGCTGGTTAGTGTTAGATGGTGAAAGCATGGAAAAGAGCTGAGTTACAGAGCACAACAGCATGATATGTATGTGGAATTTATTTCACCAGGGAAATGGAGAGCTACAATTATTCACATGTCAGTATTGCAGGATAAATTACATTATTTGTACACTTCACACAAGATTTATCTCTTTACTACTACATTTAAAAAGCCTAGTTTAATTGTTCACATTTTAATTCTTCATGCTTCATTCCAGCTTCATACACCAACCAAATGAATATAAAATACAACTCATTCTATAGTCAGTCAGGTTTCTTCAACTAGAAATATAAAATTTGAAGTACTTATGAACTATGTTTTTGGGGTTTTTTTGTAATAATATGTAATAATATGTAATACCATCTACTCTGGCAACTCAAAGAAAATGCTTAACTTAAATTGAAACATAAAAATGATGCTAGAATGGGCTTTCTTTGCAGGAAGATTAAATTTTAATTCTTTTCTATTACATTAACAACTGAAAATCTATATTGATGCTAATTTCATACTTCTTGAATGTAGATGTGACTTTTGCTTTCTCCATCATCTGAGAATTGTATCCTAGTAATTTCTGTATTTCTGAGCAGCAGAGCCAAACTGTAAGAAATAATCCACGCATTCACACACACAAATATGTTCTTAGCAGAACCTCAAATCCTCCTGGTTTCCACAGAAGCCTGCTATCTCTTCCGCATGATTTTCACTGGTGTTTATTCCTAAGATATTTAACACAGGCATCAACACCACAGCAATGCAATCACAACCCATTACCAGTTAGATCATTAATAGGTCCTCATACACATATCACCAAACTGTTGGGAGTCTTTTTTAAGCTATTCCTAAAAATTTCAGGGATCAGTAAAAAGACTAAACTGCTTCCTATCTTTTTCTAAAGATCAACTCAGCATCATAAAACTTTACTACAAAAAATTCTTCAAATCTCAACCTCTCTTGGCAACTGAGTATCTCCCCAAAACAAGGAAACCTGATCAGATAGTCTAAGCAGATGGTGTAGAAAACATTATTTTTACATCTCCTTTTCATTGCTTTTATGCAGACACATCTTGTTTTCTTAAGCTTAAACAAAATCATTAAATCATGGCACGCAGTTCAGTAAGATGGAACTTGGCAAGGAAAAGCATCAACAGTGAGATCTGAAAGAACTCAGAATAATTCTCACCATCTACAGACTTCTCTACAGTCTAATATCGCATAGGCTGAGATTAGAAAGTAGATTCTTACCCTTCTCATGCTTTAAGTTTTATCCAGCATATCTCTGAACATAATTTATCTGTGAACAACCAAGCTGGTGATTAGTTGGTCATTGGATGATCACCTAGCCAACCTGTTTCATATAGCATAGAAACAAAATTGAGATGATCCTGGTGTCTTACATAAGTATGACCTGGATTGCCATGGATTGCCAGTGGCTGAAGAACTAAAACATAGTTTGGACAATTGTTCCATTTCCTTTCTCATGACAAAATAAATTTTAATCTTTATCCTTATTTGACTTCGAGGCAGCTTCTCTTGCAAGAGAAAATTTCACCAGAATTTAGTTAGTGTATTTACATATAACTTTGGAGATTGAAGAGATGAGAAATAAAAAATGTATCTAATTTCCAGCCACATTCTGTAAAATGTATTTAATATCTGCTAACATTAATGTTTTAAATTACATTTAAGGAAGATGCTTCATTTTAAAGTGTCTGAGATCTTTGTCCGTAACTCTTCCTGAAGTATCAAGAATATGAAATATTTGCTGAAATGAAACAAAAAAACTTTTATATGACTTTCTAAAAATATAAAAAGAGAGAGATAAAGAATGAAACAGTAATTCAGAGGGGTTTTTATTACAGGCAAGATGAGGATACTCACCTTGTATGTGGCAAATCTCACCTTCAGATCCCTCAATATGGTCTTTCACATGCTAAATTAGAGCTCCCTTACAGCTACCTTGGAATATTTTGGTGTCAGAATCTCCCAGCAGCCCCCACTGATGCTGCTTAGATCATTCTATTCATATAGCAAACCATTTTTGAGTCACTTAAAATTTGATGAATCATTATAAAAATGTCTTTTTTTAAAAGCATATCATTATATTTAATAACAATTGATAAGAGAATTTGATATTGAATCATTATGTCTAATAACAATTGAAAAGAGAACCTGATTTAGCATCTCCTACAGAGTAGGGGAGTGAAGCTTTTCTCTTTTTGATCAAAACTCAGAATAGGTATGCTGCCATGAAAAGGATTTTGCTTTGATGAAAAGCTTGTTTTCCAAGAAGAAAAAGCATGCAAAATTCAAAAATGTGTATTTATTAACAAAACAACACAAAACAAAACAAAACAAAACAAAACAAAATAAAAGAGAGACAGACCAATGGTTTAACTGATCCAATAACTCATCCATGTTGGATGTTTCAGTACAGAAAAAGTAGAACCTCATGCTTCAGAAACAGTTACACTTTTTGCTACTCTCCCTAATATTGGTGATATATCAAGATTACACAATTGAATATAATGTATAAACATATAGGTAGTATTTTAATATAACATATCTAACAAGCATTCACTCTGAACTAAAATGTGTCTATCCATCTCCTTCTTCATGATTTCCGGACTAGACTCTTCTAAAATACTTTACCACAGAAAGAAGAAAAATAAATACTACAAATGTTATCATAAAATACAGTCCACTTGAGCAAGAATTAAGTAGATAAAAAGCACAGACTTGCCATCTACAGTGAAAAAACTTCCCTTTATACAGGCTGCTGATATAATTTAACATATTATAATACGTGGTGAACCTTTTCTGATGATTTCTGAAACATCAGAGTGGTAAAGAACATGCACTAACAAAAATCTTCTAAGTAGCACCATATTTATAATTAGGAGTATCATTTTGTAATGAAAGAACTGATTGCAATCAATTTCATTTTAGTGTCCATTTCAGTGGACAGTTAGTCGGAGATAAGTATTGACTTTCAGACAAAGTTGGTTCTGTTTCACCTAAACTTCCTGCATTCAGGTATGACTTGGATACACAAGTCCAAGTTTTTCTTATTCTGTCATGTGTGATTTGAATTACTTTGGGTATATTCTTCTGCAATAACTCAATTAGTGCAGAACAGCTACAAAAGCATTGACAACTGAATTGGGAGTTAAAACTGAATTCCAGCTTTGTAAATTAAAGTTGTATAATCTACACTGGATGAGAGGGAAGGAGGAAAAGAACACTGTGTTTTGGGATGCAGTACTTGCTGCCCACTTTGGACATTGACCTAAAAAAAAGTCTGAAATTACATTCCTAGTCAGAGTTCCTATTGAAGTTAAAGAAAACATCTCATCGCATTTTGTATTGGAAGAATAAGCTTCTCATTTTACTAAAATACAAGGAAAAAAATAATTTAATTAATTTTTTCACAATGAAACATTCCCTCAAACAAATTTTTATTAAGACCTGTTTCTTGATGTTATACCTCTGTGTATTTCTGATAAGAAAGAAAACACCCAAAACCACAGAACTAATGGAGCTGCAGAGAAGAAGGACAGTCTCCTAAAGAGAGTAAACTATTACACTTTTGGATCACAGGGTCAAAATTTTGACAGAATTTCACTAAGCACTAAAAAAACATCCAAAGTGCCTTCACACTTCACAAGGCCGTTTTTTGTCCTATAATATTGGTTCCCTAAAACAGGCACTTCTTATTGAGCCAAATAAGACATTCCGACAAACCTAAACTGGAGCCCTTTCCTCAGCGTTCCAGGGAGCTGCTTGGTGTCAAAGTGGGGTGAACAAGGCTCTGAGTACTCTCGTTTGTTGCTATTAATGCCCATTAGATTTGCACCAAACAAGTCAAACAATATGCTGCTGAGCTGAGAGAACACATCAAACTGCCTCAAGCAAAGAATTCAGTGGAGCTGATGATGCTGTAAGATTGTACTTAAATGCTGTAGGATGCTCACTTCCCAGGCTAATGGAACCTTAGGGCTGTGATTTAAAAGATTTTTTAGGTTTCTGTGTTGTCAACACCGGGTGTAAGAGTTCTCTTTTCAACATTTAATGGTCACTAAGGGCAGGAAAAGCTCAAGAATTCTCTTTGTGTTCTGCTGTACAAGGTCAACAACAAGGCCAGAAGACCATGGAAATAAACAATAAAGAAAATTATTCAAGAGAAAGAGGTGATATGGATGAGAAGGTGTCAGGAAGGCTAAAAAACCAGTTTTGCTGAGTTGCTATGAGACACCACTAAAAGAAGGGTAAGATGTTAGAGTAGAATTTGATATGGTCCAAAGGCTAAACACGTCAGAATTTGCTGAAACATGTACAGAAATATAAATACAGAGATTCCCACTATGCCAGACCATCCAGTTTTACTCCTTACTAGAATCAAGAAAGTGCAGATCTGGGGAAAGAGCAGAAAAACAGAAATTGAGAGGGTGTTTTGCAAACATTAGCTAGTTGTGGCTATTCACAGAACAGTTAATCCAGTATGCTTCCTGATTATATACTCTCTCAGAAGTCCATATACTTCAAATAAACAGAGATGTCAGATTTTAGATTTAGGTTTTAAAATTAACCCACTTTGGATAAAGATAATTTAGAAAAAACAAAAGAAAACAAAAGTGGACCCAGCTTGAAATACAAACCGGTTTTATCAAATTTTCATCTCATCTACTTTGTTTCTTGAAAATATATGGAGTTTATACTCAGGACAAGCCTGTGATTGCACATTAACTAAGGGTGTAGCTAACACAGAAACTGACACCACAGTCACGTCTGTCGCTTGTTTCTTATCCTTCAAAATCCTCTAGTACTTTTGAAGAGATGAAAAACTACAAAATATTTTAATTTATTTGGTCTTAGATTTCCAGTGAAAGAAAATTTGTCTCCAACATGTTGTCTTTCCCTTTTTAGGCAGCAAATATGACTCAATGAAATCATGGCCATGGAATGCTTACGAGCTAACAGACTTGACATTACCAAAGGGAACAACCTCAGTGCAGATGCTAATCTCACCCTTTCATTTTTGATTTAAAATATAGGGCCATTGAAATAAGGTGTAATTTAACTGCATTTGTTTAATGGCAACACAAGATCTTAATGACATCAGCTCATACAAAAGTTTGTGGAGAATTTATCAGGTCATCATAAAGGTACTTCATTAAGTAATTATGTGCGTTTGCTAGTAAATTTAGCCTAAGCTTAAAATGAACAAGTTATTGAATGAAGACATGAGTAAAACACAAATCTCAACTAGTCCCAGTGCATTTAAATCTGAACTAAATGACATTCAGTAAAATCTGTGAATCCTAAAAGAGCACATCACAGGTGAAAACAAATATTTGCCCTAAGCAAATAATTCAGTATCAGATACCTTTGTATCTGTATGCTACATGAAATAAACAGCAATGCCCATGTTTCCTGCAATAAAAAGCTACACAGGTTTTTTTTCAAGCACAAATACAATGTAGTACATAATAAAACAACACTCAGATGTTAAGTCATGTGGCAGTTAGTCACAATAATCGATTTTATTGTCTTTGATAATTTTATATATCTTGTGCTTGTATTCACTTAACAAAACTGAGTCTTGACATACACGGTAAATAAAACCCCGTGAGGGTCCATGTCTGATTATCTCCACATTACTCTTAGCAATTTCAGTGGCCAATTTTCATCCTCGGTCATTCCTACCATAGGGGTTTTTTTTTCCCCTTTTATTAATTCTTCACATCTATGACTTATTGGTTTTTGCCACTGCATTTTAACTTGGCTTTTCTGTTCAACATCGACTACTATTTGAAAAATATTAGTTAACTACCGGCAAAACACATACCTACTCTTTAAGGAAATATGGCCACACCATTATAGTTAAAAGTCTGTCAATATTTCTGCAGTAAAAAACCTGCATTTCCAAGATTTATAATTCAAACATAAAGAAAAAAAAATCATTCTGGGATGATGTTCAGCATACAAGGTCATAGCCCACAACAAATTTGTTTTACCAATTTTCAAGCAAATTGATTCTGCCATTTTGAGTGCTGCAAGCATAAATCTAAACAGAGATTTACCTGTTTAAAGCTAAACTCTTTTGGCTATGTACTCATCTGTGCCAGCAACAGGATTTTTATGGCTTTTCATTTGGAACAAACTTAACCTTCAATCTAAATTGCATATTATGAACTTTACATATAAATATATACATATATACAATCAATATATATGCATATATACATATACATAGATACATCTATTTACATGTGCAATAGACGACCTTGTGGTCTCTGCAGCTGACATCTCCATTTAAAGGCTAATTCCATTATAGAACACTGGCTTGTATGAATTAAAGACTTGACCCATATTTTATGTCTGTCCTGCTGTGAAGGTGCAATTTTCCTAAGGAAGCTTTAGTACAAAATGCTCCAATGCTTTTGTCCCAATCACACAGCTGTGTCCAGTCTGCCCTTGACTGTCAGCATGCTACCTGGCTGAAAATCTCTGGGCTTGCTGCGTTTTGTACACTTGGAAAAGTATAAATGGGTTCATCCTTCAGGTTGTACTTTTAGACTTTGTGCGACCGATAGGCCCCTTAGGATCTCCATTGAGAACTCCTGCTTATCTTGAAAACATTTAGAAAACTATAAGACGATATTTTTAATCAGTCTTTGTTAGCACACAGAATTGTTGTACTAATGTAGATGTCAAATAAATGCTTGTTCCAAATGTAATTTTCTCATTTTTGAAACTGATGCATACCAATATTCCAGAAATGCTAGGAAGATGAGCCCTTGTAGTACTGCAATGGGTTTAATAATATCCTTGACCTAATTTAGCAATTGTCGCTGACAGATAGCAAGGCTTTTTATCTTTATTTCAACTGAGAAAATACCTCTTTTGAAAACAGAATTGACCCATATTATTAATTTCTTGTATTGTCAGAAAATTTGTGAAGAGGCCTGCAAAGGGTCAATTTTCCTTCTAGAACACTTTTCATAGGACGATTTCCCTGTAACTGCATGCCTTGGACAAATTTTCTTCATCATACTGAGAATTAAATGGTATCTTAGGCCCTTTAAAATAGTGCGACCTTCCTATATAATACCATTTAAGAAATAAAAATCACCTCTGTGTTACCTCACAGATGTAATTATGGTATAAAGTCATCAGACATATAATGCACCAGTCCAGCTGAAAATGTAACATGTACAAAGTAATGAGGTCTGGAAACACATTTTTCAAGTCATGCTCTATCTTGAAATCAAAATGAGTGTTATAGTGGCTAATTCTGCAGTGACTGAACTGTTCTGTTTTACTATAATATTTCTCCCAGACCTGTTTCAACTTGATAGTTGCATATAGTTATTCTAATTTCCAAATTACCTTCAGTTTATCCATATGGAATTAAATTTCTCTTTCATCTTCACTACTTGTAGGATTCTGCAGCTCCCTTTCCCTCAAATCTCTTTCTGCATTCGTATTTTTAGAAAAAAAAATTATGAGGTCATATGTTTTAGAGAAGCTTCATTTGCTTGAGATAACTTTATTTCATTCCCTTTTTGCTGTATTTTAAAACTTTTATTTCATTTCCTCTTTCAAAACTTGCTTGAAAACTAATCTCACTGGGTTAAAGAAAGATCAGTGGACCTAATCTAGTAGAAATAACACATTTTTCCTCATTGTAACTCAAAAACCTAAATGATACTGGCTGACTAGGTGGCTGATTTACCACCTATCTTGGCCTCTGTCAATTTTGAAAGTTATGTGTTTGATGGTCTTGAATGATGAGATGTGTGAATGTATTTGTATTCACGGGTATTCACTGATTTTCAGCTTTTAAGTATTTATATTAATCTCAGTCATCTATTCATCTTGTCTCTTTACATTTGTTCAAGAGTGTTTAGATCACCATTCTTTAAGAAATGGTTTTGCTTCACTTTCTGTATATTTTTACTTGGCATTTATTAGGATTGTACCCAAAAATAATAAAAAATATTTAACCTAGATATTACTCAGACAGACAAAGGAAAATTTAAATAAAGTTGAGAACTCTTTCTAATGTCCTGGTCCTCCTTCTCCAGTGTAGAGATATTAATTTTATTCCTACAGTTCGTAACTTGCTAATTAAATAACCTGTCTGAGTATCTTCTTTTCTGCCTCAATTTATTTACATGAAAAATATGTTGATTATGTTAATCAAGTACATTGGATGTAATAATGCTGAAAGCAGCATTATTACTTTCATGGTAAACAAGTAGACAGACTACATATATCTAATTACCACTGACAAACTACGATTTAGATATCTTTTTAAGAGCAACAAAACTGGTAAGTCAACAGGAATTCCCAAACACTAAGCTATAATACGGTTCTCAATGAAAAAGAAGTTAAAGGGAAAAGTCTCCACTAATGGGGATACACCCCTGGTAGTTTGTTATTGTGGATTTGCAAATAACAACCCCATTATGATCTCTGTTTCTACTGTGTTCTAGGTGGAAGGTTCAGACTGAGCGTAACACATCTACTGACTATTGAGAGGCCTGAGAAATTAACGAATTTTACAATTAATTGTCGATTAAATATAGAAGGGCATAGATATTAGAAATTTTAAAGATAATTAGGAAACTGAAATCTTGCAGAATATCCCTCCATCAAATGTGGAGGGAAAAAAATAAAGTGTGCATTGTTATCAAAACTGTTTAAACACTCATTGGGGGCAAAATACTTTCTGCTAAAAAATAGGTCTTAAAATTGGAAAAAAATAATTATAACCTTTACTTAACCGAATGACACACAAGGCTACATAAATAAAGTATTTGAGAGAATAAAAAAGTACATCAATAGCAAAAAAGAAAATAAAAAGTTAAGGACTACCAGAGCAGAAAAAAAATTTGAGTTATGCGCTTCACCTAAAATAAGATCTGACAGACTCAATCTTATCTTCAGTGCACTTAAGACCAAACAGAACTATTTCAAATTCAGCAGTATGGCACTTGGCTTCAATAGGGTCTCAGAGACATATGAGGGTTGAATGAAACTCAATTTTGTTTTAATAACCATGCTTAGAGGACAATTTTTCAGATTCATGTAAATATTTCAGGATGCCATAAATATTATACATTTCAGGAAATTACTATGTAATCTGACATGATTATAAGAGTTGCCAATTATTAAAATAAACTTCGGAGTAGATGGTTGTTTGACATACTGTTGATGAATTTACAAAGATTTTAGAAAGGGTATAAAGGAGCATGTCTGCTTGTTTCTAAGACACAGATGATGTTCTGCATCCCTCTTGTTTTTATTCTTTTTATATGTTTTTTTTTTTCCCCCACAAAATGAGATTAATTAGGTAAAGAGCAGGGAACACCAAGAAAAGTCACAAAGTCACACATCCACTTAATTAATAAACAAAGAAAGTATAAAATTATCTGCTTGTGAAGCAAGAGTAATCACAACAATAAACACTGGTTCTATTTCTACAAACTAGAGTAGCTATAATAAAATCAACAATACACACAGACTTTAAGGAAAACAAAGACATAAACACAAACCAGTGCAGGGAAAGTCTTGTAGAGCCATCACACTTTAGAATTCTCTTTCCTTAGTGATCCTAGTGTAATGTCTTTAAAGCATGAAATTTGTTAGCACCAGGTCAAGGCAAACAAGAGAAAAATTCAGCACACTAGAGCAGGGAGGAGCATAAAAATATAAATATATTATTAAATGCTTATTTGTATTTCTACAAAGTGTCTGCACTGAATATAGCCCCTGCCAGGAAGCAAAACAAATGTCAGATTCTAATAAATGCAGTCAGGAGCTAATGCAAAAAGGGAATAGATTGAAAACCTTTTCCCCCTCCCCAGGGACAGAAAAGACTGTTGTCCCCAGGAAGTGGGAAGTGAGGGAGAGAGAGTGCAGGTGGCTGACATCATCCCACCCAGCATTAAGCAGCGGTGATTGCTTAATTGAATAACCTTCTGTTGGCAAAGAGATATTGTTCAGAAATGGATGATCCTACCCTCCTGCCCTCGCAGCAGGTGCCACTCAGTCAGATGGACAAGTCCAAACATCAATGTAAAGAGCAGCACGGACACCAGCTGTAGCTTCCATCTATTCAGACACTTGGGGAGATAATATTGACAATGTTATTTGAGATTGTTGAAGATGAGATGGTTTTTATTAGACTAAAGACTGAGTTTGGATTTTAACATTTAGCACCCATAAGCAGTCATTGCAGATTTTACAGTTGAAGGAAATCTGACAAAATTAGTCAAAGACCAATTAATATTTGTAAAAGGGACTTGTGTCTTTCAGCTATTAATTAATTAAGGAAAAAAGAACATACTGTTTTTTAACAATGTGATAGCGAAGGAAAGTGGACGGATAGTTCAGGGCTGAAGATTGTGAAGGTAAGGAGTCATTTTTATTGTTCTACATACTTTCTTGCTCATTTGTATAGATTGATAAAATTCTCTGAATGGCAGTTTCACAAAAATATAGTACAGACAATACTAGTTTCCCTCCCATTTTTATTTTTCCTGTCTATTAGGGGTGCCAGAGTGGGGCAGAAACTCTTTTCTTTTGTCTAGAAGCAATTAGCCAATCAAACCATGATTGATTTAGTTTCTCAAAGTATTACCTCATTATTATTATCACTATAAATAACCAAAGATCCCTACCAGAAGGCAAGCCTGTATTTTAAAAATTAAAATATTAATGCACCAAAGCACTCAAAAAAATCCTTAACCCTAACGCATTCTTAAATGAATGAAATTCAAGCACGTGCTAAAAGGTTTGGCTGAATGATGGGACAGCTCAACTACTTCTCCAAATTGGAGCAAAAAGTCTGACAGAATTCTCAAACACCTGAAAATATAATGACACATTTCCCTACAAACATTTAACAAACTTGTAACACTGAAAACAGAGAAAAAAATTAAACAAACAAACAAAAAACAAACCAAAACCCCAACAAAATTTAAATCACAAATCCCAAACATAGATGTGTAATTTGTATTGTAATACAGTGCAGGCAGAGACTCTTTTCAGATGAATGATGGAGACAATAAGTAAGAATCCTTTAAGTGTTAAATACTATGCTTGCTTCCTCCACCCCAAGGCCAAAACACTCAATCACCAGGTCCCAACTGTTCCTTTGTGGACTGACAGTTTTGCATAAGTTTGCAACTATAGCAAGTAGGTCTGACATGGAATGATTTGGGGTGAATTACAAGCACTCTGCTGAAAGTCAAGCCCATAGTGAAGATACAGACTGAATTTTAAAAGTCATGAAGAGGGTATTCCCAGGGATATGGTTCAGATACCAAAGGACATAATTCATAAAAACAATCCATAGTAATCTACTCCTGCAGGCCAAATGCCAGCTTTACTGCTGGGAATTATGCCTAAGCAGTAGACTTGTCTACTGGCAGTATATTCCCCAAGACTAGTCAGTCTGCACAGGCTAGGATTAATGACATGAAGAGGCTACTACTTTTTAAATTACTACCTTTTATGCAAACATAAAAAGCACCATGCACCTCCAAACTAAAGATTTTGAAGCTTCCAGGATAGTAACGGATGTTTCATGGTATCCCTCTGGAAATACAGAAAGTAAATTGATACAAAAAAAATTGGTAAATTGATGATCTAACTTCTAGATCATCACTGGGAAACTTCCATTTCCTATCTTCTTCTCTCTTCTAAGGCCTCTTAAGTCCCTTAGCAAGGAAAATAGCAGGAAAAAACAACGTGCAGGCATCTACCCTAAGGGAACTCAAGGCAAGTTTCTAGATTTAGAGATCCTGACCCAATAAAAAGATTCTAAAGACACAAATAACAGAAAAGAACATCAGAAGCAAGTTTTCTAGAGAGGAACTTGCTCTTCTCATGAACTGGGAGACCCCAAGGGATGTACAAAGACACTAATCAATCCTATTAAAGTAGTCATAAATGCAGGACTTCATAACAAAATTCCTCTTTGGGAAGAAACGTCTTGATTGTTTTAATACATTCCAAATCACACTGATGCCCTTGCTGATTTGCTCTTGATCTTGAAGCCAAATTTAGATACCATGAAAAACAAAATACTTGTAAAAGTCAGCAGGCTGATATGATGAAGATACTTCTGTTTCAAATACATAATTAAAAATCCTTCAATCTATTAAAACTAAAATATGATGAAGAAATTCGTATTTCCTCACAGTTGCCTCTTATGTGGGTAAGGTGGAGGCTCAAGTACTCTTTGCACTATGTTCACAAATAATTGTTATGACAAAAAAAACCAAAACAAACCATGCATTCTTTTTACAATTTATCATTAATCTTTGAATAAACTCCAACTCAGAAATACTTTCAGTATGTTTTAATGCAACTAATTGAATATCAACCCTCCTCTCTACCCCCAACCCCAATATATAAAATCCTACAGCAATACTTAACACTATCCTCCAAATAATATGACAATTTTTAGTCTAGATTCCCAAATCAGAGTTACAAGCTATTCCAAAGCAGTTCCCCTCAATGTGTTTCTATCAGTCAAAATAAAGGTATTATTTTATAACTTAAATTGCACTGTCACTACAGTGTAAGAGATTTTAATTAATAGTGTATAGGGACAGATAGCCTACCTGCCCTAACAGGTGATTAGTAATATTTGAGGAAAACATGGCATTTGTTACAGACTACTAATTTTATGGCATTAACAGGACAGACAGTCTGGTCATTCTGTTTTCTTTTAAAGAACAATGCTGTGAATTACCCAGTCTAGGCTGTGTCTAGCAGACTGGTGATGCCTTTCCTTTCTTTAAGTGCCAAAAAAGTCTTCAACAATTACAAGTGCACAAGGCCTAATTTTACATCTTAGGTTAGATCTAAAAATCTCGGTAAGGCTGTGGGATATTGCTATGCAGATCAGAGACAGTATAATAACTAAGGAAAAATCAGCTCTGGCGAATACAAGATAATCATTCTGCAGAATAAGCAGTGTGTCAAAATAAAATCATCTGATGTAGTAAGATGTCTATACTGACACTTTCCCTTCTTTAGTAGTTCACTTTTAGGTTTCAAAGCCTGAAAGAATTATCCATATTTATAACATCACATAAGCAAAAATACCTGTACACACTGTAGCTTCTCTGTTTGTGACTGGGGAAGCATAAAAAAAAATAAGTTTAGAGCCCAAAAGATAAAATTATTTCACTATTTTTTCTTGGACTTTACTGAAGGAGAAATTGTGCATAGACTTACTGGAGCTATCTGTTTACTTGACCTCTGACATCTTGAGCATTTATGTTCTGTAATTCTGCTCTAGATTCCTGCAACACACTGCAATATGACAACAAGATTCATTAAAGAAACTTGTCTTTTCACACGCCATAGACTATTGTTCAGTAGTACTGCCCATCAAATTAGTATTATTTGAATATGTGTATGATTAAATAAAAATATTACATTCCATTTTATATTACATAAAAACTACATATATTCTGTTCAGTCTTAGAATATTTTCAGTTAGGAATAGATGGTAACAACTTCAGGAGACTCAAGTTACTTTGAAATGTCAGACTTCACACTACAGGACATAAAGGTGTAAAAGAAAGGCAATCTAAAATATCATACTTTGAAACTTGGAGCCTATTAATCAGAGGAAAAAAAATACATTGACAAGGTGACAACCTCCTGCATGACAACAGTGTGCTTGATGTGGTGTTCAACTTTATTAAAAATCAGAATTTATGATGCAGCAATTGAACCTGTTCTGTTGTGGTGACATGAATTGTCCTGAGTAAATAACATACTATATTAATATTTTAGTTGAAATTCCTGGACTATATGGTTGATTAATAAGCTGTACTTCAGGTTGAGAATATATGGCTGTTCAATATAACTGGGTTATGAATAATCCTTATTACAGAAAGAGCAGCCTCCTCTGAGGTTCAGAACAGACATGTCAGTGAAGCAGAGGGAGTTGTATTATTAATCCTCCCATGTTCAAATGTATGTCAGCAACCAACAGAGGTCAATATATATCCCACAGCATTATGCAAATGTATGCATTATTAAAGCTTTTTTCAAGTCAGGAGGACTACAAGAATGTCATGAGGTTGTGCAGGGAGAAAATCAGAGGGACAAAGCCCATCTAGAACTTAATCTGACTACTGCTGTAAAGGAGAGTAAAAAATGTTTTTACAAATACATCAGCAACAAAAGGAGGGTTAAGAAGACTTTCCATCATTTACTGAATACAGGGAAAAACAGTAACAAGATTAAGGAAAAGGCTGAGGTACTAATGCCTTATTTGCCTCAATCTTTGATAGCAAGAACAGTTGTTCTCAGTCCCCTGAGCTGGAAGAGATGGGAAGGAAAAGGAAATCCCCCATAGTCTAAGGGGGAATGGTCAGCAACTTGCTTAGACACACACAAGTCTATGGAGACAGATGAGATCCATTCAAAAATCCTGATGGAGTTGGCAAAAGAGCTTGCCAAACCACTTTCCATCATTTACCAGCAGTCCTGGCTAACAGAGGAGGTCACAGTTGACTTGAGGTTACCATATGTACCACCCATCTACAAGAGCCAGAACGCGCAGGACAACCAGATGTTCAGGTCAGTCAGCATGGGTTTAGAAAAGGCAGGTCCTCCTTGACCAACCTGATCTACTTCCATGAAAAGATGATACACTTAGTGGGTGAGAAAAAGGCTCTGGATGTTTTCTACCTGGACTTTAGTAAATCCTTTGGCACTGTCTTGCACAGCATTCTCCTGGAGAAACTGTCTGCTCAGGACAAGTCCACAATTTGCTAGGTAGAGAATTGGGTGGATGGCCGAGCCTGAAGAGTGCTGGTGAATGGGTTACATCCAGCTGGTGGCTATTCACAAGTGGTCTTCCTGAGGGCTCAGTATTGGGGTCAGTCCTGTTGAATATCTTCACTGATGACCTAGATGTGGGTTCAAAGTGCACCCTCAGTCAGTTTGCAGGTGACACCACGTTTGGCAGCCATGTGTATCTGCTGGAGGGTAGGAAGGCTCTTCAGAGCTGAACAGGCTGGATCAAAGGGCCAAGGCCAATTGTAAGAAGTTCAACAAGGCCAAGTGCTGGGTACTGCACTTGGGTCACAGCAACTCCCTGCAGTGCTACAGGCTGGGGGCAGAGTGGCTGGAAACCTGCCCACAGAAAAGGACATGAGGGTGCTGATCAACAGCTGTGTGGATCTGATCTGTGTGCCCAGGTGGCCAAGGCCAATGGCATCCTGGCCTCTATCAGCAACAGTGTGGCCAGCAGGACCCAGGCAGTGATTGTGCTCCTGTACTCAGCACTCATGGGGGCACATCTCAAGTCCTGTGTTTAATTCTTGGCCCCTCACTAAAACACAGGCATGGAAGAACTGGAACATGTTCACAGAAGGGTAACAGAGCTGCTGAACGGTCTGAGAAATCTTATGAAGAGCAGCTGAGGGAGATGGAAGCCTTTAGCTTGGAAAAAAAGGAGGCTCAGGGGAGACCTTATCACTTTCTACAACTGCCTGAAATTGTAGCAAGGTGGGGATTGGCCTCTTCTCCCTGGTAATCAATGATAACCAGAAGAAATGGCTTCAAGTTGTGCTAGAGGAGGTCTAGACTGGATAGTAGAAAAAAAGTCTTCATCAAAAGGGTTATTAGTTATTGGGACAGACTGTCCAGAGAAGTGTGCAATTAAAAGAAGTAGTAAAGATAAAAATCTCTCATCACATTATATCTAGACTAAGGACTGACATCAGGAAGGAACACAAGTGGCTCTTGAAAATAAGAAGTGATGCCCTAATGAGATTATAACATGGGAAGTTATGTTTGATTAGCCAAACAGAAATGATTACCTATGGAGTTATACAAGAAGTTTGAGATGAACAAAATGTTGAGAAGACTCTTACCAGATTCCATTCCTTGTTTGCTTGCATGTCTACCCAAGGCTCTAAACTGCTGATATGCACCATTACAGTGAATCATATGATTGCTTCATGTCCAGGTTTGACTTAGTCATGCTACACTTTGAAGTGCTCTGGAACACTGGAACTTCCTGGGAATAACTGGTATTAGAAATATTTGAAAATGAGAATCACTTTCCTTTGAAGCAGTGTAAAAGAATAGTTTTTTTAAAAATCTGTCTACCACTGACAAGGAACTATTTCTGTATTAAAACAAACAAACAAACAAACAAACAACCAAAAACTCAAAAAAACCCCACCAAACAATGAAACTGAAAATTACTGTGTTGATCCCCACTCTTGTCATATGTTTCATGGTGGGAAGTTTGTAGTCTTTAGTAAAATCAGTGAAAACCTAGAGAAAATCCAGTGTAGCAGAATGGTTCTTAAACCCTCATTCAAATTCCAGGAAATTGAAGTTAGCCATTTGGGGAAATAGAAGATTTCAAATTCCTTCATTCCCAAATCCTGACAGTTAAGACTCTCCTCAGCTGTGGCTACATGGCTAAGTAAAATTTTTTCCTACATTTTTTAATGCAAAGAAAATGGACACTCATATAGTAATGTGACCAGAAATGTTTCTTGAGGCAGAGCTGCAAGGGGCTAATAATTTGCAGGGAAAAAACATTATGGTTTTCAGACAGCTTTGTGGTTATGAGCACAGAGAATACAAATCCAAGAAGCAGATCTAACACTGCCTGGAAGGAGAAACACAAAATATTGCCTCTCTAAACTTATTTTGGTTACAATGAGATTTAATAAAACCTAGTTGAAACAATAGCACACGTATCACCTCAGAAAGATAGTGAAGTGCCATAGACTATGCCTACACAAAGCATACACGGGCTTTGCCTGTGTATTTGCTTCATGCCTGAAGCATTTGATAGGAAATAACAAGTTCTGGACTTATAAATCCTGCATTAATACAATATTCCATGATTTATTAGGGATTACTCTTTCCAGACCAGTTCTGCCCTGTGACCCAACAACTCAGAAATTTGCTCAGGATTGTCAAAACTTATCTCGGGAGAGATAGAAGAGTATACTGATATAGAAGCATTTTGTTGAGCTGTTGGAAGAAGATTGCATTTAAATAGCATGTTTAGTGCATTCTCCTATATAATCACCCTGACTGCAAAGTCTCAAACATGTACAGTGAAGCAGCCACTGATCTCCATGCAGCTCCTTGACAAGCCCAAGTACTGACAGTATTCAGGACATGTTCTGTAACCATCTGGACATCATAAAACAGGGAAAGGAAATTAAATTGGAAATAGCTTGCCAGCTAATTTGATCAGTTCAGAGTAGCACTGCAATATTTCCAAGAGGTGACACAGATCTGCATTATGAATTGTCTGAGTTTTTTTTTTTTAATTTAAAAAAAATCATCAGTTTTAAAAATAACAGATGAAATTTATAAAAATATTTGGCTTTGGCTAAAAAAAAAACCAACCAAAAATAACCTCACAAACACACAAACATTTTGCTTGACATATAGGTGTTTGACATTTCAGTTAATAAAAAATTCTGACTTCTTCATACTACTTAGATTTCATCATATTTTTCCAGTGTTGAGAAAACAATAGGAATCAAAAGGTAAGTTTTTTGTCCAGCTTTCACTGGTCATATTTAATTATGTTTCCTAGACAGAATGAATATCTTTGGCTCATGCCCTTTATCAATGTATTTCTATGGCATACTAACTCTATTCAACCAAAATACCAATCTTGGCAGATTTTCCTAGATTTTACATCTTTAATTTGCTTATCTGTTCAAAAGATAAAATGAACAAAAAAGAACAACCAAAATAAATCATAATTCAGCAAGCACTTAATAATATTAACTCTGTATTGTCTCATCTACATACCTCTTAAGTTGAGATATGCAAAGGTGAAATTTGACTTCAGATTTGGATTCTGGATACAAGGTTCATTCATGCTTAGAAATAGATCTATCTACATATAGTACAGCACATAACATCGTTATTGCTTATGATTAGTGATCTGTAAATTAATGTGCAGCACTTTCAGCTTTCATTTCTTTTAAGAATTGAAAAATATATAAAGACTTGTGGGGTCTTCTTGCTTGCTAGGCTGGAGAGAACTCATAATAATGTAAATATTAATTTAAAAAACCCAAACAAAACATCAAATCCTTCTCCCATTCTACCAAGATGATGAATTTCTTTACAGAATAAAAAGAAAAATTCTAAAAATCATACATTTGAAGCAATGATGTTTGTCATCCCAAGTCACCATAACATATCATGGGCCCCTGCTCTCCTGGAGATGGCTGAACACCTGCCTGCCTTTGGGAAGCACTGAATTAATTCATTGTTTGATTTTTCCACCTTTTACTCTTCCAATTCTTTCCCCAATCCCACTGGTGGAGGAGAGGGTGAGCAATTGCGTGGGGCTTTTTCCCTGGCTGGGATCAATCCAGGACAGGTGTAAAGGTCAATTCTCCACAATCTTGATGCTGTAAAGATCTCTCACATTTTTCCTCAGTTTGTTTTCTATAACTATTTCTCTGCAGTGTTTGGGGTTCAGCAACAGCTGAAGGTGCACAAAGAGAGAACTGAAAAAACAGCATATCAGAACAAAACCTCATAAAGAAATTCACAGTCCCTGAAATGCTAACTCTGTTGATATATCATGGTAAATGCAGCTTGTCACTGGAAAAATTAAAATAAGAAGGATAATTGCCAACAGGATAATTAATCTTTCTAGACTGTCATTTTTTCAGGGCCCCAAACTCACTCCCAAAGTGCACCATATAAGAAAATTTCAGAGTACACTGAGTACTAGCCTTCTCTTTCCATCTCGGTCACCTAGTATTTTTATTAGGAATGCAGAGAGAAAGATAACTACTCCTGTGCTTCATAGATTTTGCTGCTGATACAGAATTGAGAAGAGATGACAAAGACCATGTCAGCAACCCTTATCATCATACAAACTTGTATTTTCTCTGCCAATACAATTCAGTTACCATGGCGCTGTTTGTGGTACTAACATTTTGATTACATGCAGTAATTTTCAAAAGAAAGGACTGTTACAGTAACCACAGTAGCACTTAGTATTTTTCATCGCCAAAGAATATGACAGGCATCAGCTAATTATTTCTCATAGCCCTTTAATTCTCTTTAGAGGGGTATGGAGAGACAAATTCAGTCCTGACTGTAAATAAACCCAACCATCTCAGCTTTAGCATTAGAGCTGGAGCAGGCTAGTTAACACATTATTGGTCAGTGCCAGAAAGATTATTTTTGTTGACATCAATAAGTTGATTTTACATGGCATGTATGGAAAAACAAGGAATACTTAAGTCGTTGCATTATAAGGTTTATAAGTCTTATTTATAAGGTTATTCCATTGCAAAGCAACAAACCCTTTTTTTTTTTTTCAATCCAGTAAATCTCATAAGCAGTCTAACCTTTCAAGTCTGTGAGTGATCCTACTGACTTCAGTTTAGAAGCTTAAGCACAGCTACAGATATTTTACAGGTCTGGGAATGCAAAAACAAGCACTTTCAGGATGAGGATGACTGTCAGGACTGAGTATGGAGGCACAAATTGTTCTGGCACCTAATTCTAAACCTGTAATTTTAGATAGTGCCCTCTCTGTTAGCCACCCAAAAGAAAGTTTGTCAGATCATTACCTTCCCTTTCTCCTCTCTGTTTTACCGTGCATGAAGGTAGCAGGCATATATTTGATATGTGCACAGAACCATAACCATATACTTTATCTTATACACTACACGCACCAACAACTATTAAAACCTGATGGTCCTGAAAGGCTGTGAACATTACATCTCTAGTGATGCACTCATTACTGCAGAGCTGTCTGAGCATTTGGCTGCTATAAACTCACTGGTTCAAGAAGAAACAGAAGAGTCCTGCTTCAAATCTGCTGGGTTTATACGTGAACTGAAACAAAGCGTCATCCCAGTGAATCAATACACAAGTGAATATTTTCTTAGAATGTTTGTTAGAAAGCTTCTTTGAAGAGGATGGGAAAATTTTCTAAATTATTAAACATTGACCCTCAGACATGATTAAGTTTACTTACACATAAGTAAACATTTTATCTGCAAGTAGTTGGAGTTTCCCTATAAATTTCACAAATCTTCGGAAAAGAACTGTATAGCAATCGTTGTATGCAGAAACTCCTCCCTTCATTAACAAACATCATATCATCCTCTTTCTCTTTCATTTCTTTTCTCTCATTTCTCTCGCTTCAAAGGCAACAGTTTCCTTTGGAGTTTTAGAATCTTCTGGTTTAAGCTATGCACCAGGTGGTATGAGAAGGCTGGGTGAAAGAAAAGAGAGCTTTTCTTCTGCCATCAGGACTTTCCTTTATGCACATATAAAATAGAACATTCCACTGAAGACTTACTCCCACTGAAACCTGCTTCACCTTAACTGCTGTACAAGTGCATTATGTATCTTGTCTCTCTTTGCAGGTTTTCATTCCCCATATCCTGCATTTCATTGCTCCCTGCATTTCTTCCTTGAGTTCAGCCCTCTTATTTCAAAATTTTTCATTGAAATTTATGCCTTTTCTAACTTAAAAATTAATGGCTTTTCTTCCAAAACAAGGTATGATACCCAAGAGTTTTCCCTTGGCTTGACTCAAGCTTATCATTCTGCTCAATTCCCACGGCTGTCTCTTCCTGCCTCATCATAGCTGTAGTAGTACACATAAACCAGACTGACATCTGTGTGTAAGGAATGACAGATCTGCTTACCTCTATTAAACCTGAGCTGGATATACTTGCCCTGGAATTTCTAGGAGGACAGTGTAGGAATGGAGGACTATTTAATAAAAATATGTCTCTGGGGTTCATTTCCCCAGAAGTTTACTATAGCCTTGTGTGAAAATCCCTAGTTGAACCCCCCTTTTACTTGATAGGCTGTAGGTGTTCAGTAGCCCTTCTGCCCACAGATAGGAGCTAGGAACTATAGGACTCAAGTGCTGACCCCTTCAGGCATCCCATGAAGCCAAGCTCATCTCAGACCTCCACTCAAAGGATAATCTAATTATTGATATTACTGTTTACTGTGTTAAAAAAAATGTATAAAACGCGAATCGTGTGAAAGCTGAAACTAGTAAATCAAAAGTTGTGCAGATTCATATTTGGTGTTCACTCCTCATAGGTTATAGAAATTAGACTCATAGAGGATTACAGTACAAGGAAGCTTTATGGAAAAGTCTGAGTGCTCATTAAATAAAAATAAAGAATATGATTACTTGAACTCTAATTCAGACATTTCTACATGAGGAAACACTGGAGGTGACAAATCTGCTAGGGAGAATTCCTTGGATAACTTTTTTTTTCTTTTTTTTTTTCTCTGGGTCTGGTACATCTCTGGAACAGACTTTTTTTTTAATTTCAGTGCAGTTTTTAGTCTCTAACACATTGCATATCTACTAAAGAAATCTTCTATGCCTAAAATAACACCATTTATTTTAAAATAATCAATACATCAGGCAGATAGAGAAACCACAGCACATTGAACCTTGAAGAAATAGGTTAGCCTAATGTTCTACAGCCCAAGGGAAGGACAAATGATCTTTATATTGCCTCTGAATATGAATAAAAACACTAAAGTTTATAAGGCTATTCCATTAACTGGATCCATCACTGGACAGCATGAAAATTATATTATGTTTCCGGACAAGGTCTTGTGAGAATTGTAATGCGTCCATTGATGTTATTTTTGATTTTGCCTAAATTAAATGAAGGCTTTACATTTAAAAGATTTTCATTTGGCTATAGATCAATGTTCCATTGCAAGTTTCAATTTATCCTGTCCTGTGTACTGTAAAAGGTTTTTTTGCTGTGATTTATAGGAATATTTAATTAGCAAATACTATGTAAGTAATTCTTTGTCCTACAGATGATTGTCTTATAAAAACAAGTTGCAAGTTACACAATATTACTTAATGAGAAATGAGACTTTCAATTGAGAATTTTAATTTCAGGATGAGTTAGTTGGGAAGTTATCCTCTTAAAAATACAGAGATGTTCATAGTCTGTGTCCTCTGGCCTCCTCCCACTCAAAACTAACACAAAGTATGACTCTGACAGTTATATGACACTTGCACAAGAATAAGGGAGACAGTGGTGATATAGATGTGTTATGATCTCATTTAAGTGTCATTCTGTAGGTCCTGGAGATTCATGACTCCAGGCACAGAAAGCTTGATTGCTCAACTGTAGACTTTAATTAGCAAGAATAAGAAGATACAGGCTGTCCATGAAAACATTCCAGCCATATTTTCTGGAAACCAAAGTGAAGCCACAAGTCTCCTTCCTCTCCAACTGTTTGCTCACATGTGGGATACTGGATGTGTTCTGAAGCTAACACTCCTCGCACACAGTCTCCTGTACAAGTCTACATTTGCACACAGGCAAGGGAGGTCTGAAACCACATTTCTCAGAAGGAGAGAAACACACAAGTCTGTGATGGACAATTTGGGCAGAAGACAATATTGTGCTTCTAGAAGATCAGAGAAGTACCTTTAATTACAGCTCATAAGTAATTAGTCAAAAGCCTCACTCTGTCACGCTGGACACGGAAGGAGGACACTGGACATGCTCAGTCACCTAAGGCAAAAAGGGAGAACTTTATTTACAGTTTCTACAATTTATAGACTCTCTAAAATGAGAGTGGATTGGAGGATAACATATCTCCTCCGAATCACATTGGCTAGTTGAACAGTCTGTCAATTTCTCCTCCTCCAAGAAGGAATGTGAAAAACACATAGTGTTTTGGTAGAAAGTGTGGGAATTCTAACTCCAAGTATGTAAATATCAGAAGGCTTTGAAAATCAGGGCAACATCACTCCTCTTTCTCTCAGCAATATCTGTCCTCCATCCTTTCAATCCCAAACCCATCCTCCAGAAGGAGTGGCACTCCATAATGCACACTTCAGTTGAAAAGCACATTTCTTTAGGGGACAGATGTCCAGGGTCAGCAATATGGCCACCTCTTCTAATTGGCCACCAGTTCTATTTTCCCAGTCCACTCACCTGGAAAATTGTGTAGGAAAAAAAAAGTAGAAAATATTCTACTTTAAGCATATTCTAGTCCATAAAACGGGGACTACATAAGAAAACTAAACCCTTAATACCTGATAACAAGGTATAATTTATTTTATCATATGGATCGAACAGTTACAGGAAATCTGCTACTTCATTAAAGAATTTAAATGATCCTCAACTCTAAAAATAACCAGACACCAAGAAGGCAAGTATCATGCAGACTCACACCTATAATCCATGGAGAAACAGAATTATAGTCAAGAGTACGACATGTAACATAACACTTCTGTGTTCTGTGGGACAGGCAAGGTCATTCTGAAATTACCACAAAGAGCCAGCATAGAAGAGGAAAGATATGAAACATTCATTCTTAGTAGCCTTGTCTTTCCTGTGAGGAGAAAAGATAGGTTTCTCACTTTCCAACTAAACTAGTTAAAATCCTAATGAAGAAAAGGCAGCTTTGTAGTTGTTATGTGAGTTAATTTTTTCTTTAATGCATTAAACTGGGTCTTAATTTGTTGTGTTTTAACTCCAGTTGGCAAGGAAGCACCACACAGCTCCCTGATCACCTCTTTCTAGTGAGATTGGTAAGAGAATTGGAAAGGTTAAAGTAAGAGAACTCACTGGTTGAGATAAAGACATTTTTATAGGAAGAGCAAGAGCTACACCCACAAGCAAAGCAAAGCAAAGCAAAGCAAAGCAAAGCAAAGCAAAGCAAGGAATTAATTAACCACTTCTCATGGCCAGGCCATTTCCAGGAAAAGTAAGGCTCCCTGATGTATAGCAGTTACTTGTGAAGACATATGCCATCATCCTCAACATCCCCCACTTCCGTTCTTCTTCTCCTAGCTTTATATACAGAGCATGATGCCATAAGGTCTAGAATCTGCCTTTGGTCAGTTGGTGTCAGAACCCAGGACATCCCTTTAGATGTCCCGGGCAGTCAGAGACCCCAGGAGGGGGTCTGGAGACCCTGGTACAGTGATAAAAACACCAGTGCCCTTGATTTTAGCCCTTGGGAGCGATTGCCAACATTATACGAAGAATTACAAGTCACGGGTGTGTGATTGGGATATTAGGTAACTTATTTTTGTGTATTAATGTGGATTTTGGGGGTTCACAAAGGAGGCTCAAGGAGACAAGATGGAGAGATTTGGGTGTGTCCCTTGTCTTTCTTCTTCTTCTTCTTGTCCTCCATCTTCGGGTGAGGTGGTGGCATTTTCTGATTGGTTTAGTGTAAAGGTGCACAGTTTAATAAAGGGAGTGGGTATTGGTGTAATAGTAAAAACAATGAAGACGTAACAATTAGTATAAAAGATTATGACCGCCCATGAGCAAGGCAGATAGCCTTCGGCAGTGGTGTAGGTGACATCCACGCTGGCTGAAGAGAAAATATTTAGGAACACGATAGAGTAAACAATTTTGATAAAGGAATTGACGTTCGACCCGATCCGCTGCCCTGTGTGTCCTTCAAAAATTCCTACTCATTGGCAGGGCAGTAAGAAAAGCAGAAAAGGTCTTGACTGTACATAAGGACTACTCAGCAATAAAAAAAGTTTCTGTACTATCCATCTTGCTTTCAGCACAAACACAGAATACAGACCCTTGTCAGCAATAGTGAAGAAAATTAACTCTACCCTAGCCAAGATCTGCACATAATGGGATATAGTCTGAATGTCACATCTACTACAGTCTGTTTCATATGGGACTCTTAACAATCTCAACCATCTGTAAAGGTTCAGAAAGAAATATATAACACATGTAAGAAATTTATGGATAACTTCTGATACTTACTGAGAATTTCCTGAAGGAAAGTAACCTTAACATAGAGCAATCATCTCTGGTTCCTCTGACCCTTCAGTACCTGCAGCCAAGAGCACTTGATAGAATAGCAAAAATGAGAGGCTATTGTCATCTAGGACAATATTAAATTCAGTCAATTACCATTTGGTTTCTGAATCAAATCAATTCAGAACATGAATAAAAGTCCGAATTATGATTTCCTTGCTTTCTGCTAGGAAGAAAAAACACTTTTTTATCATACCTGGACATGCAGTTTTTAAACTGTTCACCAGTTCATCTGCCTCACTGTCCATTAACTATTGAGTCTCTTTACTGTTTTTTTTTCCTTGGAAACCATTCCGCATTCTCCCTGTACACCTAACAATATCTTCCAAAATATCAGTATTCCAGTCTTATCAAATTTAGAAAATATATGCTATAAGACCTGTAAATATCATAATCTTTTCCTACTGAATATCAAATTCACAGTGTACTGACATGCAAGCTATACTCAATAAAAATGCTATTTTTTTAAACTTTTCCTGTGTCCAAAAAATCAGATGTTCAATGAATCAGAAGTAAATATATTTTCCTAGATAAAATACATTTAAAGACAATAAAAGAGGAAAAAAGTAAACAGTGAAATCCCACAAAGATAAAAATTATGATGGTCAAAATAAGCAAAGGTCTTAGATACTGTCAGCAAAATCCTGTCGATTTCTGCTTTAATTTTATTATATTAAATGTGGTGGCTGGGGGAATTAATAAGTTCTAAAGTTACAATATAAGGATGGTCATACCAAGACCTTTGGAGCATAGAACTAAAAGTTGTATTTTTTCATCCTTCTTCACCTTCAGCAACACCTGAAATCAATGCAGCTTTGAGCACTGTCAAACGTTTCTCTGAATTAAGGTAAGACATACAATTCTGGGAAATAACATCAAGTTACAGACAGAGAAAACACTGTACATTACTCAAGAGAAAGTTTCTCTCTGCAGGATTTTTTACTCTGTATGCCAAGAAAATTTCAGAGCTTTCTTGTGTATAGTTATATTTTAATAGATAGACATAGAAATTTAGAAAGCCTAAATAAAGGCTTATTTTACATGTAACAATAACAGTGTGCCATGGTGTCATATTCCCATTGTTTTATTTTATAGACAGGTCATTTAGCAGTAGTGTTTTATCTGAGATTGCCAGCTCACAATAGAGATAACATTATCTTAAGGTATGTGTGATAGTAGATGAATAGTAGCCTAATCTTCTGTTTTCAAAACAGAATGCAGATGACTGAAACATATAGGGTTATACTCTCTTAGAATACATTTGTGCAACAGCAAGAATGAAGAATACAGAATAATAAAATAGCTTACTAAAATTACTACGGAAACATCAAGAAGGACTGGTAGGACATCTGATGTGTTATGAACATTTAAGACACTTCATGGACTTTTTCACATAACAGCAATTAAGAACTTGGGCACGTTTGTTTCCTTGTGGATAAGGAGTACATTATTCTTGTGCAATTGTTACATCTTAGGTAGAGCCTTGAAACATTCTAAGAAACCTGAAAGTGTGGAAAGCCAATTTTGTCACAGCCAAGCTTTGTACTACAGCAACACAAATAGGAGGCTAAGGGACTGTTAATTTAACTGCATTTCAAACACCTGAATTAGCAGGCTAATTTACCAGGCTAATCTCCTAATGAAGTTAGAGAGGTGTAAAACCTTCAGTATTTATTGGAGAGATTAATTCAGAGTAGTTCCCTTTCTCTAGTCATCAATTTCAGGAATCTACTAAACTAGACCCAACTGGATTCTTACCCAGATGTTTAAAGCTAGACACTATACATATGTATTAAACCTTTGATCTGTATTAGAATCTCAACTCCTTAAACAGCTAAAATATTAAGTAGTGGTGGATATTAATTATAATAATAGATCATCTGGAATCTTAAGCTAACAGAGCAGCATAATCACCTTTATTTCAAGACACTCCAAGCCAGTGAGCTAACTAATATACTAAGGGTTAATAAATCAATCCCTTCTTTCAGATTATTATTTTCCTGGCTAGGCTCTTTTGCAAACATCCCACCTTCTCTTAGGAAATAAGAAGTAATGGTAAAATAATTTTGAGCAATAATATGAATACTAATAATAATAGAAAAAGGAAAAAGAAAAAAAAAAAGATAAATGTCACTGCTTTATTTCTTGTTGGTTTTCTAATTTGTTTTCCAGTATAAAACTTATCATTTTGACTGAAGGTTTAAAGTCATTCCAGCATTTCCATAACCTGCAAAGTACTTCCCATTTTAACCTCAGTTGGCTTCATAAATTCCATATCCCTACCTTAAATAATAAATGTAGTCAAAGAGCAGTTATTATAACAAATGGGACATTTGACACTGGTTTCTATACAGGGTTTTTTGTGATGCCTCAAGCAGTTCTGCATGTTGTACATCACAATACATATGTGATCATTTAAACAGTCAGTGTGATTGATGGTTAATTAAAACTTCTCATAGCAACAAGTCACAGTAACTTTGCAGTGCTGATAAATCCCCAACAGTCTGGTTGTCCTTTCTTTTTTAATTATATTGCCCCTGTTCTTTTATGAAAGTTATCAGGCAGCACTAAATGAGTACCTATATTTTTATGACATGCAAATAGAGCTAATATTGTGCTGATAGATCCACTGAGCTTTACTTTGCTGTGGATGTTTACAAATGGTTTCATAAAACCTTTTTAAGTAGGGATTTTTTAGTGCCTGTGTAAACTCATCGTGTGCTGCTTAATTAAGAAGTGTAACAATACAAATAACATTATGGTGTTATTAATCTCTGGCTAGGAAGTGAATTGCTTTTAAGGATTTTAGGGATTTTAACAGACTATGTTTTTTAAAATGTACTTCATTGAAGCATATTTATATATTGAATGTACTGTTTTAGTCATCTCTGCTGCTAACTTAGCAGAGTTCATAAATTAGCAGCATAACATTTAACTTGTGAAGACAGGCCCTTTGTTTAATTACTATTATAAAAATTCTTGCTCTATACTCTTTTTATTCTTTATTGCAAGTAACTAAGAAAAACCTTTAAGCCTGTTCTGAGTCCTTGAGATCAGCTGAAGTGTACTACTGAATTTAAAATCCTCTTGTATCCAAACCTAAAGTCAAGCAATTTTTGCATTGTTAATAAGTAAACAGAACATTTTCATGAACTTCATTACACCTCTCAGTTATGGACTTTGGATTTTAAAAAAAATTCAGTCATGAAAGTCAAGTTAAAAGTGACCTGGAAATCTCTTTGGCTTCTTCTGATCAACTGTTCTTTTTACTGCTCCTCATCTAGATACTTGTACTCATTTGAAAGTTAAGTTGTTTACCTGAGTTGTTTTTTGTATATAAAAGATATCCTCTGAATAACAATATTCATCCAAAGTATGGTATAATTTAAAAACTAAAACACGATATGACATCAGAAAGAACAGAAACATGACCAATGCTACAGTGGACTTGTGAACATGCTCATGCACATGTTTGTCAGTTAATATGAAAGGTACTAAACAGAAATAAAGAATGTCCCTTAAATATACTAAGTAGCTGCCACCCACTTTAAAGATGTGTTTTGATCTGGAGGTGAAATAAGAAAGTAAAGAAAACACAAAAATACATATAGTACTGGATGTACCAAAAAAAAGTGGAAAAAGTCTGTTCCAAAGCTTGAAGGATGCTTTCCACTCTAACTGACCCTTTCTCAGATCTTGTTCTAGAACCAGAGGACTTTGTTCAGCTTTTGTTTTACCTACCTGTCAACTTAGGAGCAAGACTGTCTTCTAGTGTTAAGAACATTGAGCCCTTTACTCAGAAAAGCTTACTTAAAAAGAATGATTTATTGTTGTCTTCTTTAACCATAATATCATCAACTGTTCAAATAGCTCACTTTTGGACAAAGAAATTCCTAGTTAATTGAATTTGTTCCAGCAATTTTAAATTGTTCTACTTTTGGGTGTAATTACACATGCGACTAATAAATACACTGTAGGCTCAAACTCTTCCTGTTCTTTGCAGTCAGAAAATGTATTTGCAGAACCATTAATAAATACTATTTTTATGGTAATTTTACTGCTACAGATTCAACTTAGCTTGTCTTTATTGACCCAGGTCTTCAAACAATGCAAAAGACCGTAGATCCCAGTAAAATTATTCAAGTTCTGGCAATAGCTAAATAAAACTAAAAACTTGTTTTGTGTTTTACCTGTAATATTTTTGCTATCAAATAATTTCTGTATCATGGGCCAGATGACTGTTTTTTTTTTCCTTTCTGAAAATGAAATCTTCAAAATAGGGGAGCAATAACTGGATTCACAGATGGTTTACACATAACTGATTTTATATTATTTTATTTATACGTAGATTTAGTTTAAGTCTAAAGAAGGCATAAAGGCATACACATGTAAAATCACTTGTTTGCTTTTGGGCTTAACGTTTGGGAACCAAGGCTAGCTTCTTTGAACCGCCCCACAAAGCAGGACATTCAGCATAACCTCCTAGTTTGCAATTCACATGGATGAAGGAAGATCCTGTTCTATCTCTAGAGGAAAAATTGTGCCTGCATCAACTCATAAACCTATAGTGAGATCTCTGAATCATACAGGTAGTCCTGAAAATACATCTGACTTTGATATAACCATTCTATTGTATGAATTCATGGTACATCTGCTTCCTCAATATCATGTGCAGTTCTGGCCCTTCTCTCCTACATCTCAGGAACTTAGAGATAAACAAAGGGATGGAGTGTCTTACCTACACTGAATGCCTGAATGAATATGATCTCTGCATCCTGGGGGGAAAAAAAAGGCTGAGATATGTGGTAAAATTTTATAAAATTAAGTAACAAGTAAAAAGAGGTGGAGAGGGTTAAACACTGTATTTCAAAACAAGATAGGGGATAGCAAGATAAGCCAGGAGGAGTCAGGCTCAAAACAGATGGCTGAATTGTGGAACTTCTTGCCAAACCATATTTGATTGCTTGTTTCAAAAGAGGCTCTGAGGAAACTTGAAAGGGTCATGGAAGACTGATCCACAGCAGGTTGCTAAATACCCAGATAAGATGTTCATTCATATCAAGAGTCCATTAAAATAGAGGAAGGCTGGAAAGACATAATGTAAGAATGCAATAGAATCATAGAATCATTGAGGTTAAAAAAAGACCCTTAAGAACATCAAGCCTAGCTGTAAAGCTAACAATGCCAAGTCCACCACTAAACCATGTCTCTAAGTGCCACATCTATCTACGTGCCTTCTGAACACCACTGAGGTGACTCAAGCATTTCACCGGTCAATGTGCTCCAATTCTTAAGAACCCTTTTGGTGAGGAAAATTTTTCCTACTATCCAATCTAAACCTCCCTGGCAATTTGAGGCCATTTCCTCTTGTCCTATAGTTTGCTACTGTGCAGAAGAGACTGACCCTCACCTGGCTTCAGCCTCCTGTCAGGCAGTTGTAGAGTGATACAGTCTCCCCTGAGCCTCCTTTTCTCCAGGCTAAACACCCCCAGTTCCCTCAGCTGCTCCTCACAAGACCTGTGCTCCAAACCCTTCACCAGTTCTGTTGCCCTTCTCTGGACATAATCCAGCTCCTCAATGTCCTTCTTGTAGTGAAGGGCCCAGAAATGGACACAGGATCTGAGCTGTGCCAAAGCAGAGGCACTCTCTATAAGTAAAATCACTCTCTATGCTCTTTTATGTGGATATGTGACTCAGTATAGCCATTCTTATACTTCAGTGCAAGTGTACATGAACCTAAACTAGCAATTCACTACTTTTCATCTATTCCAAACATTGCATGGGAAGATGAAATGTGGAAAGGGCTAACTTTCACTATATTATCAACTCTTCCTATTTTTACATTCTGGATTAATTTCAATCTACTCAAAAAGCATTGCATTAGCTGACTCATTTTCAAAGTCAAATAGAATAAATATATCAAATCTGTAGTGTACCTCCTCCTCTTGTAAATTCGACTTAGCGCAGCTCTTATTTTTCTTTTGAATTCATATTTTCAGCTAAGGAAAAAAACAGAGGGGTTTTTCTTCCCCCTCCCCCACCCCCCAGCCCCCCATGTCTTTCTAAACCATTCGACACCCACACTATGTGTCAATAGAACACATCTGCAATTGTTCTATCCTTTACTGGTTAGTTGTGGGATGCAATGATGGTCAGATGTAGATCAATTCTACATCTGTTTTCATTTGTTCTGTCCTATTCTGGAGGGAGTTAAAAAGAATTCCCACCAGTCTCCTTTTTCATTTATTCATTTAATCTTCTTAACACTCTTCAAGCCTGTTGCTAAGAGATAATCAAGAGAAGAAAAAAGCTACATATAGAAACTAAGTAAAAGTCCTTACTTTAGAAAATAAAATCTTCCAGAGTGCCTAGCAATCTTTCCAGCTGGCAGGAGACGTAATGTATAGTATACAGCAACCCAGCTCTGTCCTTTACACCAGAGAGGGATTAGCTGCTCCACGCAGACTATAAACTACAACTGGCAGCCTCATACAATAAGAACAGGCAGCCACAATCCACTGAAACTGATTCTGTGCCAAATGCCTCCAACCAGCCTTACAGCCAAGGGACCAAACCATAATTCTTCAGGTAAATACATTCAACTAAATGAGTCCTTTCATTTCAGGCAAAGAAGACGGAGCAAATAAGAGCATGAGAAACAGAAACTGGAACATAGTACCAGCACAGCAGTGGCAGCCCACATCCAATATACTTTGCAGTCATTCTGGAACATGTTAGGAAAGTCAGACCAAGCACTTCCCATTTGGAATGAATGTCCAAGGTTACATCATGTCAGGAGTCCAGAGGATCAAAACAAGGACTCTCAAGGATGGAAAAGCACAAGCTACATGAGTGCTGCTTTCTATCCATGCAATTGGTTAGACTCTAGAAAGTCTTCCCTAGAAAACTTTAGTCAGACTTGCCTCCCAGAGACCACCGAAAACATCTTAAATGGCAGTAAAATTGTTACATAACTGCTACAAGCCCTCTTCTTGATGGTACTACTCTCCACTTAAGACATTTGTGCAGGCAGTGCATCCATTTGCAGCATGGAAATCATCAACCAGATGTAATTTACTGGCCAAACATCCGGAAATGCCATTTAGAAAGCACAAAGACAGACAGCTTTTCCTTCTAGAAAGATGGAGTTAGCAACATAAATCATGTCACTTCACTAAATGACCAAATTAGAATTGAATAACAGCTTTCCTTCCTAGGCATTCATGTTATAATACAAACCTACTGAGCAAACCCGTTTCTCGCAAATCTATTTCTGAGAACCCCTGACCTTTGATTTTAAAAGGTGCCAAGAGCAGAATCTGCTTAACGTAGTCAATTGTGAACCAGCATGCCCCATTTCTTTAAAAGCCCAGATCCTGGCAGGAGGCAGATGGATGTTGCTTTTTGTCTTGGATCAGAAGGAGCCTTTGGAGGAAGGGGAGACTATTCCTTCACACAAGCAGAAAGAGTGCCTAGGTGCCAGAGATGTTCTCGGGTGTGTAGGCAAGCAAGGGGATCATGATATGGTAAAAATGCTGCCTTGAGAGAGCATACAGCAGGGAACAAAAAGGTATTTTCAGACATATGCTCCTCCAAAATGGGAGCTAGCCACTTCCAAGGGATCAAAAATATTTGGTTATACTAGTCCAGTCTCACAGTCTGGGCTAATGGCAAGCCTGGAAGACAAGATAAGTCTGAAAAGACAAAAAAGGCAGGGGAAATTTCTTTTCACATTCTTTCTTAGCTTTATGTCATTATCTGAGCTCTGTACTTTTAAAAGTTCATGCTTCTATTCTCTGTTCTAATAAAATCAGTATTAGGGATTCCAAACGTACTCAGTGTTTAGGGAATGATAAATTCAATAATTACTCCAGTCCCATCAAACAGTCACTGAATAATATTTCAAAGTACGGCCCAGAGTCTCTTGTTTTCAAACTGGCACTAAAAATGGCACTCTGGAAATCCTGTGCACAGCCCTGCCCCCGTGAGACTCAGTTAGGGCTGAGATAGGCACTGCAATGAGAATCTCATATAGAGGAGGATTTTTCAAAATATATGTCTGAGACACTGTGGGAGTTGCTTTGTTGAATGAAAGAATACTACTTGTTTCTTGTCTTTTTTTTTTCTTTTTTTCTTTTTTTTTTACTGTTGAAATCTATAGGTAATTCTTCAAGAAAAAAAAAAAAATTAAAACCAGGTGGTTTTGTTTTAAAGAAGGAACATTTGCTACTCATCCCCCCCAAATGCATGCACACACAAGCCTCCTACCAGGTGGAATTTTTCTACCTGTTAGAAAACATTCTCTCTCTCTTGCTTTCTCTTTTTTACTGTAAAATATAAAAAAAGACCCAAACAATATTGAAAATATACACTAGAAGGAATCTTCTGGAAAGAAGAAAGATTTATCCCTGGCTGGAAGCAGCTTTAAAAAAAAATTCCTTTGCCACAATATTTCATGCTACATGTTTTCTATTGCACACTTTCCCAAAATGCCTGTCAGAGTTCAGCATTGACTAAGAAAGTAAAGAGAAGCAGGATCTAAAAAGCAAGTAGAGGAAGGAACAGTTAAGAACTAGAAATGGGCTTGTATGTTTGTTTACTTTAAAAAGCAGAGCTGTATATTTTCTCTTTAAAGTTCTAGTCGAAAATGATTACGATATGAATTTTAATTTTCTAACATTTGCCCTAAAAATTTACATCTACTAGGAATCCTAGAATAAGAATACTAAAGATATTTAACATTTTAGAAATTTGAGACTTGATTCTCTGAACATTTACTCCAGCAGGATTTTTATGAACTTTACAGGGTCATGGCAATAACATTTATTTTTACAAATACCAGTATAAACATTAGGGAATAAAAGCATAGAAGATGAGAGTATGAGAAAGGATAGGTGAAGAATTTTTTCCAATTACAGTTTCTGCTACATCTTTATCATCACTGGTACATTAACTGTCATGGGTTGTACATTTTGTCCAATAATGCTGTCCAAGGAAGTATTTAGGATTATTAGGATTCTGTGGTGCTAATTTAATTTGATATAAGGTTAATTTTATTGTCACTGTTGCAAGACAAACTGTTAATCTCCTATTCTTGGAGAACCAGTATCCCTATAAGCAACATTATGAACCATTATTTTCCTCCAGCCCAAATGCATGTATATATTTTATCTAACTATACAGCTTCCTATGGATAATATGTATGGGGATTCTTTTCTGGTATTACTGGAAGTGGTGACTGAAAGTCTGAGCCTGTAATCATTACCTTGAACAATTGCAAACAAATGGAAGCAGAAAACAAAAGTATAGTTATTATATCTTTAGTAGTCAAACAAGAAGTAGCTAAGAGTTCATCAATGAAATTAAGAGATATTAATGAATATTTACCTAAAATGCATGAATTATTTTTTTTAAAGTCACATGTATATAGAAGCAAAGTAATTATTCTCAAAGTTACTTAATACAATAAAGAAAAACACACATTGAAGTAATCTCTTTAAAAATCCAATATCAAATCTCCATTGGCATCCCCATACTGTTAGGTTGCGATAAGAGAAATCTGCAAAAAAAGGTAAACTATCGCCAATAGATAAAAGATCAGAAGTAAGTTTTTAGTCAAACTAAACACATCTGATTCTGTAGAGTTCCCTTACTATTCAAAATTGAAGAAATATAATTTTCCTTCTGCTGTCTGTCCTACTACCATAGCATCGTTTAACTACCAAGATGATAAACTGTTCTATTCTATCTTGAACTCTGAATTTATCACTTGTAGTAAAGTACAGAATACCAAATGTTTATTTATAGTCAACACAGTTTCGCCCTACATTTTTACAGTTAAAAATTTTTCCAAAAATTAGATCCTTAATTCACTATAAAAGAATAAAGACAAAGGAAGGTCATGGTGCTATTTGTCTACTCAGTTTTCTTTAATCATAATTTCTAATTAAGCATTGAAACCTCCAGATAGCATATTCAACTTATGAAAATTGTATGCATTTTGCAATATTTTGTAACACATAGGAGTTGTTCCAAGAGAACTTCATTTTTCATTTATCATATACTATACAACATGCATTTATTGAAATGGCTTGCCTGCAGCTACTTTGACCAACAGGGTACAAATGTCATTAAAAATGTAAATATACCACAGGGTAAACTACTGAAAACATGAAGTCTAGCAGACTCATGAGCTTTCTGGGAATATTTGGAATTTAAGAAAAGAATAGAAAGTTTAATATAAGCACAATATATGTCAGAGTCTTGATAATTTCTATTCTTCCAGAGAAAGTCAGGAATAAATGCCATCTACCAACCATGAAAACACACACGTGTTGTTAAATCCAGGGAGGATGGACTACAGAAATGAAACTGAATGTATCAGGGAAAACATGATCTATTATCTATATTCAGTAGGGAAATGAAAATAATGTGGAGGTGTCCTTGACTGGCTGCTATTGGCTGCCTTTGCTCATACCCTTCCGTA
This sequence comes from Acrocephalus scirpaceus scirpaceus, assembly GCA_910950805.1. Classification (NCBI taxonomy): domain Eukaryota; kingdom Metazoa; phylum Chordata; class Aves; order Passeriformes; family Sylviidae; genus Acrocephalus; species Acrocephalus scirpaceus. The sequence continues at coordinate 48,495,601 of OU383773.1, read as the reverse complement.
TGTATGGTTATGCATGAGTCACAGTGCCTAAGAGAAGAGGCAGAATCACAATACTTATAGAAAAATGTTATATTTCAGTGGTATCAAGGCTAGGGCACAGATGGAAAAAGAATTATCTATCAAGAACTCAAACAGTAAAAAAGGGTAGTTTCCAGCATTTCTTTTTATGGGACTAAGTTCCCAGTCATAAAACTAGTCATTATGAAAATATCTTCTCTGCATTCTCAAGCAACCAAATCTACCATCACTGGAAACTCAATTATATCATGTATTAATATTACATACATTAAATTTCATAAGACATACTTGGCTGAACAGAGTAACTAAATTAAATTTTGATTTAAAATTAAAACTTATTAATCATTTCAAGAACATTAACATGACCCATATTATATATTTGCTATTCTTGTATCTCCAGAAATTGTAGTGCAAATTGTCAGATAGTGTTAGTCATCAGTTCTGTGCAGTAGGTAATGTTTGTGGCAATGCAGAGAGCATTTAGAATGGATCAGCCATGGCATTATGAATTATTGGATTAATGGTATGTGTACTACTCCACATATATATATAGAAAACTGTAAATATATGGAGAAGTATTACATTTCAGGATTACAAAGATTTCAAGTTTCCGATAGGTCTCTATTCTTGTGAACTTTGCATGATCATCAAGGAGAGATATAGGGAAAAAATAGGAAGAAAAACAGACACTAAGAGAAAAAGATCAGAAACATTTTATAACAGCATCTGTATGATTTCTTATCCCCTAGGTCAGAATGGGACTACCTGCACTTTCCAGGGTTAAAAAGTGGGGTGACTTTGGAATATGAATCATTATTTCTCTTACAATTAATAATTTGAAAATGCTGATACAATAGGTTAATGTATTTCTAAATTACTCATTTGGTATGGTTATGCTGGTAAAGTTCACATAATAATGCAGAGTTTATGAACAGATTATCCATACTACAAAGAAGAATTGATTTCTTTCACTGTCAATTCTAATTTAGTAATTTATAGGCAGAGCATGGTATATGTGATTAAGTAAACTCTTAGTAAATTTGGAGATAAAATGAAAAGTTACCCGTTTATCAAAGCAGTGACTTATTGGATCAAAGCCAGGGTTCACAACACCTTATCCGTATAATTTCATACAAATAAATATATTCAACTTTATCAAGAACTATCAGAGTAGAATTAGACTGTGTGATCAAGTAATCTTTACCACAAGATTCCTAAACAGAAACCATTTCTGTAAGATGAAGTTCAGTACACTCTGCTTCTCATGGAAGGAACAGTGATATTAAATATTAACAACTACCTTAATTTAAACTCTGCCATTTTCACAATGTAAAACTTGAAGAATTTTGATTTGCATTAAGCAAACCCAGATATTTTTCAAAATATGTTCCTACACTTGCGAAACTAAAAAAATTGGTTATAGACCTAAACATATTATGAAGACCAAAATCCTAGGTTTTTTCCTGTTTATTATTTTGAGCTCATTGATAGAAATAAAATGTATTCTCCACTGAAAAATATTTACATCAGCAACTCCTTAACCCAGAATTCTGCTTATTAGTCTTACGAAAATTTGAAAAGTGCCTGTTGAACAGTTTCATTCAGCAGTTCCTACCTAGCTCCATGCACAGGATGTCTCTTAGCACCACTCTGTTCCTCACACATAAGAGTTTCATGTTCTTTGTGACATAATTGGAGAGCTGTGGGGTGGGACAGCAGCAGAGGCCTTCCCAAGCCTTCCAACGTATGACATAAAGGTACAGGTCCCATATGTTCATTTATATAGAGGCACTGAAGTCTCCTCAAGAAGATAATGTATTTATCTTTCTGGTATTTCAGCTAGGGGCAGAAATAAACCAATCACTGCAGAAACTTGAGTTGCTAACCATGGGGTTTAAGTGCAGTAGGACAGTAGAAACATGAGAGCACTGTCTGGTAGATCTGTCTGCTTCCTTCCACAATGTCTTCTCAATGTTTTCCTCTTCACACCAGAATTTATTACATTTCACATGCCATTTTCTTTTTAAACGAGGACGATTATACTATTTCTCCATTATATTATAATAAGGCATGAGACCAAAGTTCAAGACATTCTTCTTGGATAAAAATGTGTATGTTTTTATCTGACTTCCAGTGAGTATGGGGCATTTTGCTACCTAAGAGCTTTTGAGAATGACAGGCACATTATCTAGGTCTATCAATAGATATTTATCTGTCCATTCCTTATTTTCTGATAGCATTTACATGCCCTTTAATCTGGAGGGAATTAATGCCCTCAGCATCCTTATGAAGCAAGAAAAAAAAATCCACTTTCCCACATAGAATATAGAATAACTTCATTTTTCTCATGGATCTGAGAGCTGAACTCATATATTTTTAATCCCAGACTATCTTGTCTCTGGTTAAGCAATTACTAAAACAGCTGGGAAATGTAAAAGTGTTTTCATCTGAACTAAACACAGTATTCCAGTAATATTTTATGAACACATATAATGTGGGGCGTTTTCCTGCAAAAAAAATTCTAAAATAAAAAACATGCTTCTGATTGTAACACCAAAAATAAAAAGAAAACTGGTGTACCCTGGGTTTAGTTCTGGGGTTATTTGATATGATTGGTATAGGATGACAAAGGAAAAAAGAACAAATGAAAATAAATAAATGAAGAGAAAGCCAAAATTCATCTGTTGGAAACAGGAGTAAGAAGCAAGAGAATGGTTGAGCATCACAGAATTTTAATTTGAACACTGATAGTAAAAATGGCTATGTATAATGCTTTAATTTGTATTTGTCTTGGTCTAATGAGGGGAAAAATCAGACCCTTAAGTATAAAGACTCTTAAGGGATGTTAACCAGAAAAAAAAAAAAAAGAAGGAAATCCTTAAATAAGATTATAATACTCAGTGAAAAAACATTAATTAGTATGGCTTTATAGGAAGTGAAAAATTTGGAAAAGATTTGGAAACACACAGGGGAAAAAAAGTGGGTATTTAAAATAATACTATTCTGTAGGCCAATCAAAATGAAATTCAATTTAGTGAATAGAAACACACATATCTAAAATCCAAATGCATAAAAATACGGCATTTAAAAAATGTGAATAAGCGACAATTTTATTCCATTTTTTATAATTTAAAAGGATTTTAATAAAATATTTAATTCCTTAATTTTTTTTTCTGGACTTCTTGTTCCAATGAAATTATAAAAAATTGGTCTTGATAATGTCTTTATATTTTAAACACTTTTTCTTTTCACATTGCAAAATAGTGATTTTTCCAAATATGGAAGCTTAGTCTAAACTCCAAAATCCAGCTGAATTTCTTCCATCTATGTATTCATTAGTGTAAGAGTCTATAAGTCATGTCAGTCTTGCAAGTCTAAAGCACTGTTAACAGCTATTCCATCCAGAGAAACAGTTTTAAATAAAACAGTGGTGTCTCTTTTTTTTCCTATCAAAAATGAAATTGATTAATATTATCTAAATATTTCAAAGGAATGCATTGAATAATATTGCCTATACTGAACTTCTTCAAATCATGCTAAAGACCACCAGTTTGGAAAATTCATTACTTTTTTCCAGCTACTATTAGCACTATCTTCTAGATGGTTATATTATGTTATAGAATTTTAAATTTTAAGATTTAACTTTAATGTTTCTTTCCTTCCATTTAGACTTTCCATTCATTAACAGCTGACAATTAGAAAAGCAAAATTGGAGAAATTTCTTGGAAGGGAATTCTCCCTGCTAATTCCCAAATTTCTCTATATAGAAATAAAATTAAAATGAAATCAGAAAATACTTCTACCTATGTTACAATATTTCAGTACAATTTATTTTTGTTGCATTTACCTTGGATACCCAGAAAAAAAAAAAAAGTAGTAAAAAGCAATTTCAGAAAAAAAATTATCACCAATAAAACACTTTGGAACATACAAAGAAACAGACTTTGGACAATGGTGGATTTTATTTTAATCTTTTCTCTAGAATGTCTCTGGAAAAGCAGTACTGCAAGATACTGCTAGGGGGTCTTAACAGTTTTTAGCACTATTCCCTGTTTTTTTACATACTAATCTAGGGTTGTATAGAGAAAAAGTAAAAATACATCATTCAGTAAAATTAAAATAATGCTTAGAAATGCTTGGGGATGGTTCTTAAACTAAAAGATTGAAAAAAAAAAGAGGTATTTTATGTAAGCTGATATATCAAAATTGCTGCATTTTACAGCCCTTATCTCATAAATAATAATGAAGGAACTTTGACGGAATAAGGGTATCTTGGAAAAAGAAGTTGCTTGACAAAGAATTTATTGAGTACAAAAATGGTTTGCAAATGGAGATTGTGTTTTACAAATTCAAGTGATTTTGTCACTAGACATGCACTGGAAATCATAGTGGTAAGGTTGGTTCCATATGAACATGAGGTATCAGAAGTAGACTCCTGTTCTGCACAGCTAAAACAAAGCCTGTATTAATTTGGATCTGACAGGGGTGGGTGTTTTTGTGTTTGTTTCATTAAAAGACAATCTTTCTTGTCTAAATCAAAGCTAGCAGTATACCACTGTATAGAATTAGATCTACCTCTTCCTCATCTCGCCTATGAAATACAGGAGAAGGAGAGTCAATATTCACATTCAGCTGTATTTTAACAGAGAGAGCTAACAAGAGTATATTTTCCTTTCCTGGGCATACAACTGTCATTATGTAAAATTCAAAGTCCTTATGAAGGGAAAAGGAAGGATGCTAATTGCCTCCAAAAGTTGTGCCCATGCTGCTTCTCAGGATATTTGCTGCTAAAAACTTCAAGCCAAGACATACAGTAGGTCGAATATTCCCTTTGAGTGACTAATAATCATATGTTTTCTCCATGGCACATGATATAAGGTTTCCCATGGTTGGACTGTTGAAAGCAAGTTGGATCTTGTAAGAAGGTAAGTTACTTTGACTGTTTCATCTGGAGCAGACTTAATTTTCTTCATGGTACCTAGTATGGGCCTATGTCTCAGATTTGTGCTGAAAACAGCGGTGATTAATTGGGGATGTTTATTTCTTGCTGAGCTGTGCTTGCACAGCATCAAGGTCTTTTCTGCTTCAGACTCTGTCCCAACAGCAAGGAGGCTGGGGATGAACAAGAAACTGGCAGGGGACAGAGTAACGATAGCTGACCCCAGTTGACCAAAGGGACATTCCACACCACGTGGCATCACACTCAGGATTTCATGCTCAAAGAGGAAGAAGGAAGCAGAGAATTATCAGTGATGGCATTTGTCTTCCCAAGTCCCTGTCACATGTGACAGAGCCCTGCTCTCCTGGAGATGGATGAACACCTGCCTGCACATGAGAAGTTGTGAATGAATTGTCTAAATGAGTTCCTTGCTTTGGTATGCTTGTGTGCACAACTTTTGCTTTCCCTATTAAACTGTCCTGACCCCAATCCAAGAGTCTTCTTGCTTCTATCCTTCCCATTTTCCTCCCAAGCCTGACTGGGGAGAGTGAGTGAGTGGCTGTGTGGAGCTTGGCTGCTGGCTGGGCTTATACCACAACCCTTACACACGAGGGTGCAGATTGTCTCTGGTTACTAGCAAGCACATCTCAATGCTGACTAGGTTCCAGTGGTTGCCTAAGAAATCCTGAATTATACACTTTTTACACCTGGGGCACTAAAAGAAGAGATCTCATCATATTCCATTATTGTAATGGGCAACAGAATGCCAAGAACATATTAAATACAGTACTCGTAATGAATATAACACAATGTAGAGAATAATTTGAATTCCAACAGTTTTGCATAATTCTTGTAAGACTAACCATAAAATTATCTGATTACTTTTAAAAAATTGCTTTACTTAGTCTTTCTTCTGCTTCAATTCTAACTGTTTCCTGAGTTATTTAGAAAATTATCCCCTCCTCTTTTTTTTTTTTTAATTTATTATGGTATTAGAAAAAAAAAATATTGCAGGCTACATCTGGAAGAAAATAAAATGGCCAGCACAGTTATACATCTTCATATGAAAAAAAGTGGAAAAAAACTACATTCAATACTATATCCTGGTCACTCTTGAATGGCTTTAAACCACTTCAAACATTGATTTTTTTAAAAAAAAATTAATATAACTACAAAAAAGAACACATTCTTTCCTAAACTATAACTTGGTTCATATTTATGCAAGAAGTTTGAAACAGGCTAATCACATTTAAATGTTTGGTTTCCCTTCCCTGGAGGGGACAAGGAAAACAAGTGAAGCAGCACTGTCAGAGGATGAATTCCCTGATGATATTAGACAGTGATTTTCATTACAGAGACATGCAAGAGAACTGAGAAATCTTTTTGAATCACAAAAATTTTGTAGGGAAAAATGGAAGCAAAAATAATATTCAATGTTCAAATATATTCAGTGGCTTGACTATTCCTATTAAATAAAATAGCATTACAGATAGCATCAAATGAATAAACTGGTAAAAATAAGATCCTACTTGATTTCCCATGCACCACTAATCAAGACTAAGCACTTCTTAAGCATGCAAATACACTCTCTTCTCTTCACATTTTCAAGAAGTCTTAATAAAACCCACAAAGTTCTGAATAGAAGAACAGAGTAGTTAGAACTGGCAGAAAGAGGCTCCTATCTGAGATATGAGTACTTTCTGATGAGAAGTTTGAATGTGCTTCAATGTTTTTCCTAATTCCATATAGTAAGTAATGTTTTTTAAGACCTTGCCAAATGGTAAGTAAACACTGTCAGAAAATTAAAAAGGGGTAAATGGTCACGTCAACTGTTAGAGTGGTACATCCTTTTGTGTTGCAAACATTGGCCTGAGTGCACTGAAAGCATTATAGCTGTCATACCCAACATACACACCTGAACTCTATCAGTCACAATGAAGTCTTTATTGAAGGTATAATTTTATTTATTTTGAGAATCTGTCTTGGCCTACACATTACTGATTGCAGCCAGCTGAGCTGCAAAGCTTGGGTAATGAAGTCTGTGCAACTAAACCAATCCTCCTTAAGAAATATAAAAGCAGAAAACCAAACCCCTACATATCCACACTACAGGAATCTGATTTACAACCTGGCAAATCAAATCTAGTTTTGGTGACTGTAAGCAACTAAGAGTAGGCAAGTTCTGTCATATAGCATTCATGATACCTACTAGATGATGAATGCCAATGCAAATTTTTGCTTGGTGAGATAAATTAGTCACTTGAAAGTACTCACTTTCCAAATTGTCCTTCTGTCCTCAGTCTTATTATTTTAAAATGGTTGCCTTTGATATACCAGTTAAAGACAATTTTTCATAGCTTAATGTAGCCCTTCAGCATCTATCTGGACAGCAGTGCATTATGGAACACAAACTTTATATTCAAGAAGGAAAAGGGAGAAACCTATTTATTTTTCTAAGACAATACTTCAAATTTTATGTACTTGTCAGATTCAGTCTGCCAAGTTCAATATTTACTAGTTTACTTTACCAGGGAAACATAAAAGAATATTTGATATCCCAGTGCAAAGTAATCTTTGGTTTACACCTAATTTTCATCTGGTATTGATCAAGATAACTGAAGCAATCTCATTTCATGCCAGAAGATAAACTGGCTAGGAGTTAGCTTCTTCCTAGTATAACAGTAAAGAGGGAAATACTGGATTCTGGACTTTTCTTCTTCCTCCTTTCATCCTCCACTCAATCTATATTTTATTTGCAGTGATGTGGTAGATAAAAACACTCTTTATAAATTTTTTACAAGATACACTCTAAGAAAAGATCTCTATTTCTCATACCTTTAATTTCTAAAGTACTCTTATTTTCTTACATAATTTACTTTATTATTCTGATCTTATCCTCTATTTTGTTTTCCTTTAGTATGATTATCATTTTCATATTGTCAGCACTGTTATTATTGCAGTTCAATGTAGTCCATGAAGAGCCACTCAAATTTCTTTCTTAATTGTTCTGCAGTTATAGCCTCTTTTATAGGTGGACTGCCAGGTGTTTTTCACACCTCTTTTTTCACAAGTTTGAAATTTCTGGCAGTTTTTTTTTTCCTTGTTTTGGAGTATGAATCATGTCAGTACAAAACTCTGCTGTATCACTATGCTGCATTTATATACAGTACATAGTAGAAATTCATATTTACTTCTCTTTTTTAATATGTTTTCATCCCTGTTTCTTATTCTCCACAATTTATTTTAGTCCTCACAGTTTACATTCATCTAGAATTTATCCATTCTCAGCTCAACTTTTAACTTTTTTCTGTGTGTCCAAACTCCATGTGCTCAGCTTTATGTCTTTTTCACTTGCTACATTATTATGCATACAATGTGTTAATGCAGTTACCTGATTTAGGGATCTTAACCTCCCCTACCCACCAAAGCTAGGGTGTTCAGTATGTTCAAAACCGTTGAATTTCCATACTATCATTCCATGGAGAATGATGACCATAGAGAAAAGAGCCTCCTAATGGACACTGAGAGCAGTTACATTTACTAGGAAAAAGAAAAAAAGAAAAAAGGCACAGAGGTGAAGGATATTACAGTCCTCTATTCTATTTATAATGCAAAAGTTCCTTTCCTGAATTAAAAGAAGCTTCTCCCCAAATGCTAGATTCTTGCCATAAATGACTCTGTAAGATGTGGTATTGTGTTTTGAACCACAAACTCTCAACATTTTGTCTTCAGCTTTGGCATGATAGCAAATGCTTCAAAAATAATGAGAAATGGAGCAAATATACAGGGTAGTATTTCTTCTCACCCTACAAAAGCACATGGCTAAAAGATTTGAAGGTTTCACCCAAAGCATTGCATTTAATGGACATCATGGGAACAATCTTCTATAAAATTTCCTTTTCACTGTTTAGTCATTGGCTGCTTTTGGTTTTATTACTTGTCTGATAATTTCATTAGGGGCCTTCTGCCTTTTTTTTTTCTTTGTTCAAAAAGAATTATCAAATAATCAATTAAGTTTGGGGGTTTTTTAGCTTAAATAACACATAAAGCATAAAAACAAGCTTGTAACTTGAACCAGGCAGAAACATGTCAAAAAAGGTTGGGAGACAATCTGTGCTTACATAAAACATAGTCACATAATATAGATACTTATATTCTTGACTATTTAAGCAACGTCATCACACTTGCTCTGCAATTTGTTATCATCAGAGACCATATAAAATTCTTTACCTATTATTGCATACATAAATAATAGCGTAAACTAAAATCCTGATACTATCTGTGAGAAAAAACTCTTCCAGAGTTTTACAAGTTATTTATGTTAGGATCTCCAGTTTCTCTTTTTTTTTTTTTTTCCCCCCTTATTTGCTGGAGAGAAAAAAATTACTGGCATGATATTACATAAACATTTTAACTATAGATTTGCAAAAAGCAAATAAGAAAAGAGTTAACAGCTATTTCTGTTTATGATGAAAAGTATCAAGAAATTGGAAAAAAGTTAATTGCATAAAGGCAAAAAAAAAAAAAATTCCTGATCAAGAAAACAAACCTGTTCAGTATTAACAACCAAAGAAGTAGTGAGGAGAATGGAGAAGGGATATCACTAAGCCAGAAAAAATTTAAAATAAATTCTTCCTAACTAGATTGACAGCATAGCACAGAGGAGGAAAGAGACCCCATTTAAAGGAATTTTATTGCTTCATGCAAAATAATTTCTCTTTCATCCATACAAAATTCTCACAATCCCAAACCAAAAGCATCTTAAAGTTTGGCTCAGAAAGTCAGGATAGAAGTTGTCCTTTCATCACTGTTCATTAAACTCTCGAGCCCAAATCTTTCATGCTATCAGGTTTCTAGTCACTCAGCAACCAATCTGTCATCCTTACTCCAGTTATAAGAAGTTTTATCACCTTCCCACCTTTAAGTAAGGTTTTCTATCCTTTCACTATGCTTCTGTGATGGGAAATAAACCAAGAGCTGCAGAAAACCCTTACACAACCCTCCAGTTTAAAACACTTAGAACTTGTATAGCAAGTACTCTATGCCCAGTACAGCTGCTGGCAGGGAAATTGGCTCCGATCTTACCTCCCACGTCTCCTGTAGCTCAACCGCTTCCGCTGGGTAGTTGTTTATTTCTCTTTTCCTTTCATATCCCTGACCTTTTTTTCTAATGTGTGGAGCTGAGTTTGGAGTCACGGTGATGAATGAGATGTGATCATGAGAATCACAGTGAGGGTGCAGTGTGAGGGGCTGTTTCTCGGGCAGCATAGTAGCAGGCGGAGGAGGGGGGAAGTGGAAATCTGACAGGTTTAGCTTGCTGACAGCCCATGTTTATAGACTCTGTAAAGAATACAGATGAGACAGAGGAAAGGCAGAGACGACAATGACATAATAAATCTTAGCCCCAGTGTTTTCAGTCCAAAAAAGTGAAGAAATAAAGTCAAGTTTGGGATGCTGTTAATGGTTAGGCTGCTGCAGAACTGAACCTCTTCACTGTCTGGTTTGTTAGATGAGATTTATACATACACTCCACTCCACTGTACAGTACTTCTGTCATCTGCACAGAAAGTTGCAGCCCTCTCCTCCATCTAACCAAAAAATACTTCAGGTAATAAATGAGTTAGGCACTCTGGTTCCAATAAACAGGGTAACAGATCTGCATAGATATAAATAAATAAATAAATAAATAAATAAAGTGGCAGAATAAAGACCAGCCTCCATTCTGAAAGCAGCAGTCAGCTCCTCAGCTGCTTCAAACACTGTGTTGTTCAGCTTAAGTGGAGCCATGCCAATTTATATCAGGTGAGGTTCCTCCTTTTTTTTTTCATTTGTGAAAAATTCCAAGTAAATTTCAAGTAAGTTCAAAACCACTAAATAAAGAATGCAAGATTTTATCTAATATCAATTTTTTAAATATTTAGAACTTTTTCCCTTTCCAATGTCCCAGATACAGCAAAAGTTTCTTTCACTGTTTTGAATACATCCATCAAGAACATGACTTTCGCTATCTTTAATAGGATACATCTTGCAGATAGACTTTTCCAGAGCTGCTCTCATTTCTCAAGTTACACTTATTCCTACAAGAGCTACAACCTTTCACAATTCCCAGTTGTGAAAAAAAAAAAAGAGCAAGAATGTAAGCTGTCACTACAAAATATTTTCATTCTTTTTAACCAGTTATCACCAAGCAAAAAAAGACAGTTCAAGTAAGACTAGCTTTTGGTCTAGATTCTTGAAAAGACAATACTGATTCCCTTCTCAGAAGCTGTAAATTCTGCATCCATTTTCATTCATCTGAGGCCAGTGCTAGAAAAGGAATATTTAAGATTCATCTTGCTGCCTTTCGTAGATTACCATGTTGTTGAATGTAATAAAGAGAATGTCATTATGCCCAAGTGAACTAACAGAAGAGATCAAAGAGCGCATCAAGCACTTTAATTTAGACAGAAGAACCACACTGAAACACACTTGTGTTTCTCTCTCTGTCTTCCAACAGCAACATCTGCTTTCAGGCCAGGTATCAAGTTTTTAATAGCTTATTTGTTAACTGGAAGCTGTTTGTTAACTTGTTCAGCCCCCAAAGTTATGTCTAATCCACAGTTCTGGTTCAGTTGAGCCTTCCATCAACATGTGAAAGTGCAGCCAGCACAACCTTAGTTATGTAGGGTGTGAAAGGCAGAAATGTACGGGATGAATAGCACTTTTTCCAATACCAGCCTTTAGAGCCAAGGCACTTTCGTTGGAAAATGGGCTAAATTCATACAAATGTAGAAAAGGAGCAGGTTTTCATGAAAATCAGACTTCATTAAGGCACATAAGAAAACCAAGAATAATTATTAACAATTTTCGAGGGAGAGAATGATTGTCTTCCTAAACTTGTGGGGAGGCAAGGGTAGAGGGAGGAGGGAAGACTTCCATCTTAAGATTTCAAATGGTTACATGCCTCTCTCAATAGTCAGCAAAGTAGCAAAGTATCGATTTGATACTCACTAACAGTTTGTTAACTTACAGAATTAAGCAAGTTTAAGTGGTTTATCCAATATCTCTGAGAGAGACAAGGGTAGAAACTCTGACATCCGATTTCCTGATCTAATTCTGAAATGATGCTGCATTAGACAAACCTCCTTTCTAATTGCTTGTTCCAAACCCCCAGCTTCTGTATTAAATGCTATATACTTATCAGCTCCTTTATATTTAGATAGAACAATTTTATTTCTTCTGGTATCTCTAGATAAACAATCACAAAACAACAAAAAAGAAATTATCTACAAGAAATTACATTTCTTGTAATTGTTTCCTTTGGCGCACTTTTAAAATTCTGTCAGCTCTTCTCCAATGGAAATAAAGAGGATGTGAAAAATAGTTTTAAAAAAAAGTTATAAAAATAGAAATAATAATGTAAATACATTAAGTCAAAAAACAAGCCAAAAAACACCCACAATTAATCAATTTACATATCTGGTACTCACCAGAGAGCCAATCTTGTATATAGTCTCTTGAAACTACTGTCAATTATTACAGATGTTTCATGGTAATTATAGTTCAATTTTTCATGTACATCTACAGCTGAAAATTGTCAAATTGATAAGCTAAGGCTTCCTGTTTCAGTGGCTTCAGCTTTTGCACTGTTTCTTCTAAGCAGGTTACAACAGGGAAGACAGATTCTCCGATTAGTTTGGGAAAAGGGGAAAGAAGGCAACCAAGTTTTTACAATTATTCTTATGTAGTCATAATTATTCCTATGTAGTCATAATTCTAGCTCTCATGATCTGCTAACCTGTGACAATAATGGCCTTTAATACCGATGTCAGACCTTGCCCTGCTCTCTATTAGTCTCATAATTCTACACCTCAAAACAAAAATGGTAGCTCACACAAAGAGATGAAAAGCATATTTTTTTCTCCTGAGTTGTAATGATTTTTAGAAGCATATGCATGGTCCCAGCATCTTGAGAGTATAAAAACAAACCTAACCCCTACAGTCAAGAATCCTTATGTTTTGTTCTTTGCTTTTCAAAAATTTCTCTCTGGGTGTGTAGTTTGAACATTGAGAAAAAAAATCTGGCAGAAAAATACATTGTCTACCCACCCAAGGTCAAACTGTCGTCTCAGCTGAGGATGCTGTCATTCAGTGTTACATTCAGATGAAGACAAAATGAGTGAGACTGCTGCCTAATAGGACTACCATCAGTGGAACTGTTCCATCCCAAACCAGAAGACTAGTTCTACTCTTATGCTAAAAAACATAACATTTTGACTTTTTTCAGGCTATTGCCTAAACAAATCTTAGTCTACGTAGGATGTAAAATTCTAACACTGTAAGTATTATTTATAAAATCAGGACTAGGAAGAGGTCTGTTTGAGGTTTAGGTTACCTGGTCATTCCACTTAAAAATGGAGAAGAGCAAAGAAGCCCACTTGAGTGGAGTTACCTATCTATTATGTTATTTTCTAAACAGAGACTTTTGTTCCTGTATTATCAAATAGCTGAGGTGTACAAAAAGCATAACTGTTACCAGATCATGCATGGGTCTGTAGAATTATCTAATCTCCAAACAGGAGCTAAAAAAAGTATCTCAGCAAGCTGAACAGCATCTAAACAATTCAGTGAGATCTCAAATCACACCCTTTTTCTCACAATGTCCTAATCTTTGGCAACATTGTAGAGCTAACAGAGCCAGTTTTCTGTAAAAAATCTTCTACCAGTGTCATGGAAAGGAACAGCCTGACCTCCTAGAAGATACTCTGAGGGAGGAATATAACAGAAGAAGGGCTTAAGCTGTGCATACCAGATTGCAAATGAATAAAGACATCCTCAAGAGGGGTTCAGAATTAAATGGTTAATCTAAACCCTGTGCATTAAGTTCCCCCATTCTAGCGTGAAGGCATGCCACGGGAAGAGCAAGATGTGCATATCAGAATGTGGATCAACTTCCTGAGGCACCCTCACAGTCCAGTGAGAGAAGAGACCTCGTTGGTCTTTTTTAATCCCGTATGAGGCAGTGCCTTGGGTTATATAACCAAAAAAACCTGTGTATTCTATTTCGTCTGCTGAAAGCAGTTGAGGGGATGTTTTTTTTTTTTCTTTATCTCTTGTAACTCCAGAGGGGAAGGGGACAGATGGCTTCTGATAATGGCCCAGCCATTAAAACCAGGTAGGGCAGTGTTCCTTTCACCACTCGTCCATCCTCCAGGGAGATATCTTCTGCTAATGGACCATTAAGGCTCACCAATGACACGTCACATTACATCATCCCATTGTGAGATGCTCCACCCAGTGGGGGCAGAGCCAACCATTGCTGCCTAGATAAAAACTGAGACTCAGGAACACCAGGCATCTGTTTTTTCCCACTGGATCCCCCGAGGAAGCCCAGACCCATCTCGCCACCACTGGACTTTCTACAGGATCATCTCTACTCCACAGAACCACATCTGTTACTCCAGGAGGATTAGTTGGACTGCTTCCAACACCTTGACCAACAGGGTGTCAGGTTGTATCCCTGACTCTTTCAGGCTTTCACCAGGATTTTTGTTTGCTTGCTTGCTTTTTTTTGTACTACTACATTTGTTGTTGGGGGTTTTTTTTCGTTTTTTTTTTTTAATATTCCTAGTAAAGGACTGTTACTCCTATTCCCATATCTTTGCCTGAAAGTCCCTAATGGCAAAATTATAATAATTTGGAGGGAAGGGGATTTACATTCTCAGTTCCAAGGGAAAATCTAGCTTTCGCTGGCAGACAACTGTCTTTCAAAACCAAGACAGGCAGGCTTCACCAAAGGAATGAGATTTAGTTATGGAGGAAGAGTTATCACACATAAAACTTCAGAAAATGTTATTTGCATGAGACTGTGATCACTTTCAATTTTAGTGATTTTTTTTCCTTTATTCCTTAAGAGTAAGGGAAAAATATTTTTGGACTGGTTATAGTTTGGAAAAAAAGAAATTATAGCCTTCCAACCTCATTTTCACAGAGCAGACTAAACTCTCTCTTGATTTTTTTCTGTACTTATTAAGAGTTTGACTTACAGAATATAGGTATATAAAAATATATAGTAAATCTAGCAGCTTCTGAAAGGTCAGACAGAAAGAAGCTTGTTGGGAAGTTTTCATCCAGGCTGCTAAGATTTGACCAGCCATTCCTCTTAGCGCAGTACTTGGTTTTATTATGACCAAAAAGAAAACCTGGGATATGAAATTTATTTACAACTTGATTTTTTACATTACCACACATTACCAGCTTTCACAGATGAAACAGAATCTGAACTTGGCATGAAAAATAGTTCTGGAGCTCATTAAATCAGTTCAAAAAATATAGCAGGATAGCATCCCTGTTGGAAAAGTTGAATTTAGTGTTATCATCTTTCTCAAAATAAAGTGTTAATGATTCCTCTTATGAACTTCTAGCATATGAAACAAATTTAGACAATCTGTTTTCTCAAGAACAGAAGAAAATTATTTCACATATATTAAAAAGATTAAAACTAAGACAGCAACATTAACATTTTTCCCATTTTATCATTTGGTCAGTGACTTTTACACCTTTTCAAGGGTCTTAAAAAAGTACAATAATATCTGTCTAAATACATAGGGAAACCTTCAGAGTAAAGTCTCAGTAAGTCAGACTTCACTGTCAAAATTTTCCTGATTAAGGAACTGATGATTTGTCCCAGTATGAATAACAGTACATCTCCATGCTAATAATGGAAACTGTTTTATGTGCATAAGAGTATATAGGTATATGTAAGAAAATTATAAACAGTCCTATCAGTATATTACAAGCATGTTCACATACATGCTCACATGTGCATATATACACACATATATACAAGTTGAAAGCAGAATAGGATATCTACAAGTTAAGATACTACCAAAATATGCAATATAAAATTACAGCTAAGTTATAAAAACACATACTCAAGCCCATTACCAACACAGACTGGTGTTATTTTGGCAACTGTCTCAGAAAAGCTTGAAACACAATGTGCAATAGCACAAACCATGAATGTAAAATTATTTTGTAGCACAGCTAGCCTGCATGCCGTTTAACAGTCTAGAACAAAAAGTGAGTATAAAGGTAAAGAAGAATTTATCAGAAACTTTTCCCCATTGGAGTTTAGATTCCATATAGTATATAGAGATGATATTGGTTACTATAGGGTAAGAAAGAAACAAACAAACAAAAAGGAGTAATTATAAAATACTTCTGTTTACATCCCTGGATCTTACTCTATTTTTGAACATATTTTATTTACCTAGATAAAATGGATGATCTTTAGGATTGGGCCAGATCAGGTTGCTTTAAAAGAGAGAACTGGAAACAGATTTTAAACATATTTAGTTATATACTCAGACTTTTTCACTTTATTTATCTAGCATACTAGCAGTTTGGAAAATCAGCAAAATCCTTTAGCTGTAATAATATATGCGTATTTTTCCATAACCTATTTCTTCTTCTCTTTGGTATAATTGGTGCATAAAAATGTGAAAACCACAGTGTACAATACTTTAATAAGAATGAACACCATATTAATATTTCTACTATTTACCTTCCAGTTGTGAGCCAGCTCCACATTACAGAGATTCATTCTTGAGCCCCTTGCTGAATGACAACAAATGCTGAAACTGTCTGCCTTGGACCTTTCTGCAGTGGTAGGTAAATATCAAATAGACTTTAATTATGACTTATTGTATCATGAAGTCCACTATTTAACTACTCCAGTCCTGTGTGAATTTTAGTACACAATACTTAAATCAAAATACACAGGACTCCAGTGCTGTCAAGAGAAAAAAAAAAGCCAAAATTCACTAAAATTCAAGCCAAGGTATATTAATACACAGGACAAGAAGAATATGAAAGTATTTTTCTCATATCTGAAATGCATATAACTGGCAAAGAAGTAGCAAAATTATTACAGCTTGTCTATTCCATTATAGGTGTGTTTATATATATATTTATATATATATATATATATATGTTCTGTAGTGATTGGCTTCATTAATGATAAATGTCATAAGTATATACATTAACTCACTAAGTAGTATGAGTATCTGGCAAAGCAGACAGAAATAACTAAAGCAGTTTTGTTGAATAAAGCAAAGTTTTTATGCAGCTAAGAAAGTTTCATACACTGCAGGAATATTTAAATGTCTAAATTATGGTTTTGTTTTATTTTGGGTACTCGTTATTTTAACCATTTCTTAATTATCAGTGTAAGAATTTTCTGTGTAAATGGCTGTTTTTTACGAATACTGTCATCTTTTGAATATGTCATCCTTTGAAGACCTGGAGAGGAAGACATTACTGCACTGTTGTGCAAAAAGTAGCTATGAAAAGCCACAATATAATGAGTACTTCTTATCTATTCCTGTTTGAATCTATTTCTTCTAACAATTTCTGAAACTATTATATTATATCTTCAATAAGGGTACAAAGCAAAATTGATATTATTTCACCTTATTTCCTTTGCCTGACTCCTTAAATGAATTATTTAGGCCCCTCATTTATTGCCCAAATGTCTATTATTGACTCATTATTCCTCATGTGAGGAACAAAGTCTAGAACCCTCCAGAAAAAGCCTTATAGATCACTGCAATTTCAACAGAGAATGTTACATAAAATGCCTTTGTCAAGCACAAATGATGGTATACAAGGAAATAATTTACAACATGAAAATATAAATGCATTCATTAACTTATTTTTATGATTTTTTCAATATTCACTGATGTCTTTGAAGAAAGCACATAATTTTTGAATGATTACTCTGAAACAGAAAAAAAAAAAAGTCTTTCTTTGCTGGTATTTTTGATCAATAGGAAGTATTTGTCACTACAATGCTTCCTATTTGGTCACAGAGCACAAAAGAGCTTTTATTCTTGTTTCTCCTTGAAGTTAAGAGGAGGACTGTCTGCATGTCTTGAAGTCAAAATGAGGAAAAAACCCAAGAAGCTGAAAAAACCCAAAATATTTGGGGAATTTGTGTACATGTAAAGCAGAAAGCTTAAAAAAAAAAAAAAAAAAAAAAAAAAAAGAGAGTCACAAATGAAACTTCTTGGTTCAGGAACTGAAGGACATAGTTGCAAGTTTCCATGACCCTTTCACAAACTCTTGAATTATGGCTATGAAGCATGAGAGGAAAATGAAAACATTGATCAGGTTGTCAGTCAAACTTTGGCATAATTATTCAGAATTAGCTCAAACATGTGCCAGATTCTATAATCTCATCCTTATTCTGAAACTGTCTAGCTGTAAAACCTACACTTCTAAGTCATGCAAACAAACCTTGAGAAACATAATGTCTCATTGTTCAAGTACTTCCCTCCCTAATGTTTTCATCTCCTATACTTCACACACGGTAAAACCAGTGTTTTTGGATGTATGGATTGTGTGTCTCTTGTGCAGAAAAGACTTTCCCTATTTGAACAGGATGTACATTTCTGGGGTACCTATGGGATATTAGAGGATAAAATACTTGACTGTAAATTCATGTGGATAGACAACTGAAAAAAAATAAAACCTCAGTATGCTCTGGCACTTACTTAGAGGTCAGTGAATCAGTGAACCTCAAATCAATTAAAATTTGGTGAGCTGTAATGTTCAAACCATCAGCACTTAAACATTCAGGAAAGTGTCTGCATTACAGGAAAGTTATTATTCAGCCACCACTTGTCAAGTCTGATAAATGGCCATCCCTTTTGGCTTACTAAAATGCATTACCACAGGCTGGAGCTAATATTACCGGGCTGAAACTGGTAAAGTCTATGCCCTACGTGGGACGTAAAAGGTGACATGCATTTCTTTGTATAGAGTAACAAAGTGAGAAGTAATAATCATTCACATACTTTACACATTACATATGGAGACAAATACACCAATATTTCTTAACTATATGAAAAACTACCATTAAGTAAATGAATAATGTTTTTAGAACTCTATGCGTTATGTACTGTTACAACACTTCATTATGACTTCACTGTCTCACATATTTAGTTTTATGAGATGTGAAAAATGATGTAGCTGCATCTTATTAAATTAAATTAGACACCACATACAGTTTAAGCAATTGCTGTAATTACTCTGTAATTTCTAAAATACGTATAATAGAAATACACAAATGATATAAAGCTCATTTTTATGTAAACAGAGTAATTAATACAGAGATCTCAAACTCTCCTGACTGTCAAAAACAATATGTTTGCAAACTTTAGGAAGGGCTGGCACAGTGCCTTCAAAGACTTTAGAAGAAATTGGGTAATCAGCTTTCAGCATAATAAACATATGCATACAGCATACAAATGAAATTTAATATGCATTATATAGAAAACACTCTAGGATATGAAGCTATGATTCACAATTTGTTTTTTTCTCTGGATAATAAAGACTAATTGTAACTGTGCTCGTTTGAATTGGAAAAAAACCCAAAATCTCACTATTTGAATGCAAAATGTTGGAGGTGGCTTCTACCACAGTGGTGTTTTATTTTGATGGCCAAACTTTTACCATGCACAATTCAAGCTGGACAAAATTTCAGAGAAAAAAGGTACGACTTGGTGTAGGAGTTACTATGGAGCTTTTCCATTTCCTCAGAAAAATTTTCTTACATTTCTCAGTGTTACACCAATTTAAAACTGTCCAGTGCAATAGGAAGTCAAAGCATTAGTGTATATTAGAAGGTGAATGACAACCATTTATAAGGGAATTTGTGTACCAAGACCAAAGAAACTATAGAGGTGATGGACCCAAAAGGAACAATATAAAAATATCTTCTGTATTTTATATTATGGGGTGCACTTTTCATATTGCACAAGTTAATTTAAATAAACACTGTGCTAGTTATTGCAAGTGAAACCCCATTTGTCATTACTTAGTCAACCATATTACTGAGTGTTAGTCTGGAAACATAGAGATTATTCTGCACCTATAATTTTTTTTTTTTTAATTGTTAGCTTTCGATATGTCTTTCCTAGGAATCCAGAATACCAGAGCTGTGGATTTTTACTAGCCATTGGAGCATTTTGAGGGAAAGGACAGCAGTTTAGACTCAGTTTGTAATGATTTTCTTCATCCTGGTCTAGAGAATATTCATAGTGATCATTTATGCTGATCTCCTACGACTACATTAGGACCAACTGTCCTAGATACTGTATTGCTTTTTTTGAAGAGACATTCACAACAGGATTTGTTGTTTTTTTTTTTTTTTTTTTAATCTTTGCTAAACAAACTATGCTTGATTTTCTATGTAAATCTTTCAAGAATTCATTGTTATAGATATTTTTTCCTTGAGTAAAATGCAGAGAAACCTAGAACCAGTTACAGAACAATTTGACTGATATTTTACATTTCTATAGCTCAATTAAACAGATAAGCTGTTTAGAAAAAATACAATATGTGAAACTTTCCACAAAAATCTTTCTAAAAAGGAAAAGCTTTATGAGATCTGGAAAATAGATTCTGTAGTTCATTTCTGATATGACTGCTCATTTCAGGAAGAGTTACTTATTAATCACTTCAGCCTGATGATCTGGTAGAAACCAGATTCCTGAAATCTCATTATTACATTCACTTGCACTATTTCAATTCAGAAGAGTGTCCTTCACAAGCACGCATCTTATTTACAAGCATTGTCTGTTGCAGTACAAGGTTTGTACACCAAACAGAAAAATAATCAATTTTATCCCGATTTGATAAATGTAAACCATGTAACATATGCAAAGTTTAACCAAACAACTTATCAAAACTCATACAAGTTATGTGTAGCAGAGCCAAATCTAAGACAATCAAGCTGCAAATCAGTGCCTTAAACAGAATATTAATGAGAACTTTCAGAAGTCTCATTGTTAGAGATCTAGCTGTAATGTACACGATCTCCATGGATGCTGATCCTGGTTTCCTTGTTACTTGGTTTACCAATTCAACTGATCTTTCAAGGGAAAAGAAAGACAGAAAAATCAAACCAATCATCTACTTGTTTCTGCAATCATATATACCAACTGTATTGAATTCTAGGTAAAATTCTGTGACAGTTTCCATAAAACTACCCACGCTTTGTAATGAGTTACATACAGCATTTTAGAGGAGGTTTAAGGTTAAAATATAACAATGAAATTAAACAACTACATAACACTTTCTCTTTGCCAATCTCTAAAAAGGAAGTTAAGTGTAATTAGATCTGTAATTCATGATAATAAGGAAGTGACTTGCCCAAAACTCAGAAAAAGTCAATGGAACATTGCCCTACTCAGAAAACACAAAAATAGGGCAAGTTTTGTTCTCATGGACAAGTGATAATTATCTGCATGGGAACAATCTACTTTTACTTGAAACCTCTTGTGCTTTTGTTCTTTATTGATATGCCATCAGACTTACTCTCAATTGGGATAGCTTCTGATTTGCTTCTGGCAGAGACAAAAGCACAGAAAGTCATCAGAGGAAAACAAAAATTAAAAAAGGAAACTAATACATTTTGGTCTTACAGCATAAGCTTTGAAAAGATCTTTCTTTCTGGATGGTCCTTATTAATTCAGTACTATGTGACTACTAAACAATGGTGTAATCTTTAGGAAGAAGGTTGTCAACATTTGCAGGGTACTTGAGGGTTATACTAAGGGAGTATTTATCTGAGTTCTCAAGACAAATCCCTCAGTCTGCTTTCTAAGTGCTTTTTCTTCCTGTTTTCCAAAAGAGACAGTGATAGACTGTTTGAGACTCCATGTATTTTGCAGGAAAACAGTTGGAACATCTTAATTCACTAATATTCAGGCAAAGGTTTTGCATGGTTATCTATGAATCTTCCTCTAAAAACCCCACACTGGTAACTGTTTAATATATGTTGGTCAATAATGAACAATGCAGAAGCATAGTTGACTTGCTATGAAAATCTATAGCCTGTGGGCTTAAATTCATCTTACATCCCATAACAAGACAAAGTATGCACACAGACACAGACCCACAGCAGGATTTTAAACAAATAACAATTCATTAGAGTACTTTTTTTTTTTATCTCAGAACACTACACACTTCTCATAGATTTCAGACAGCCTGAGGACAAGCAAGGTTGCTTGTCAATTTATAGCTAAGTTTATACCTGTAAAGTCCCATGGGGCTCTAAGACTCAAATGAATGTCCATTTCCTTTATGCTGCACTTGGGCTTTTGAGACCCATGTCCTCCAGGTGCATTAATGCTATCTGAGACTCATTAATGTGGCAAGACAGGAATTTTAAATGATGGGCTGTGAGATGTTGCACTCATTTTAGGATTCTAATAGGTAGTATCACAAAAGGTCTCTGTACCATTAATTCTGCAGTACTCAATAGAAATATATAACAAAAAATATAGTAGACACAAATTAATGTCAAGCAGCAAAGGCAATTCCAAGCACAGTAGTAAAAAAGAGTGAAAATCCAACTAAGGCAAGAGTAAGTTTAGTGTTAACACTTACAGGTAACTTCTCAGCAATTCACTTTCATCCAGTACTATTCTCCTCTCTTGCCTATTCCTATTGATATACTTCAAATGCTCCTTTATTTAAAAAAAAAAAAAAAAAAGGTTCACATTCTTTTCCATTCTTTTCCTTCTCCAAACCTTTGCCTTACTCTGTTTCATTAGGCACCTCACTGCCATAAAATCATCTAGAGAGAACAGGATTCATTTGCGAAAGAGAGACAATTAGTCAACTGAACAGTTACTGTTACAGGAAACTGAACACCTTCTGCAAGATTCCAGGTTTTATTTTCCTTTCTAACCAGTTCTGGGGAGTAGAAGCAGCAGGAACAGTAACTTTCAGTAAAGAATTCACAAAAAGATAGACAAGATTTTAAAATTCCAGCAAAATATTTACTGACTTCAGGGCCCAAATGAGCTGAATGACCTACCAACTCCAATGGATTTCTAATGTTGCCCTTGAATATACCCTAACTTTATGCAAAATCAGGAGTGTTATAAAGACTACATATTCACTCAAATTGTGTCTTCAGAAGTCTTGTAGATTTTGGTTTAGGAAGAGAATATTCACTTGAGGATCTTAAAAGAGAGCTAAATACCATTCTACCCATTAGGGTATTTACAGTAAGAAGGTTATTCATGTGGCTGAAGGACAGAACATATGTGTTGAAAGACAAAGGCAGGCAAAAGGAACTTTTTAATTCTTGGCATAAATCATCATAAATACATAAATATGGTTTCCATACAATATAGTCTCCATACATATCTTTTCCATAGAAAAATATAGGATGGGTGAAAAATCGTATGTCCAAACTCTTGCTAAAGTACAGCTAATTTCAAAGGGAAATAAAATTGTTCAGGCTTTTGTGTGTTCTACCAATTTTCTTGATAAACAACCCTCTAGTACAACATACTTTATAATATATCCTTTTACTCTCAGACAAAATTCTTTAATAATGCAGTACATGGTCTTGGTGCTTTCTTTGTGTGAGCTACCAAAAAAGTTTATTGTAAAAACAAATCTGAAGACCACAGCAACAATAAATTTAATGATGATGTAGGTGAGAGAGAATCACAAAGAAAAGCAAATGATGTTTTAACTATGAAAACTTAAAAGGATAAAATAAGAAAACCCAAAAATAAACCCCAAAACAAACCAAATCACAAAAATACCCTAAAATACAAAGCAAAAAAAACCCCCCAAAAACCCAAACAACAACCCCCCCCTCCAAACCAAAACAAAAGTAATTCCCCATCACGCCACCAAAAGCCCCTTCTTTCCAGTCTAATGACTTTTTTGCAATAAATAAATAAGTAAATAAATAAATAGATGTGGATATTTCTGTAATGCTTTTGATCTTACTAACAAAACAACTTCCACTGTCTAAGAGAAGCCAGAACACAAATAATACTAATCAAATGTTGAGTTTCATTCCTTGTTTTGTTTTCTCACAACCACTTTTTCCTAAGACATTACAGGCAGTATGGAAGGTATGTATGAACTGAGTCATTATCTACTTATAATTTTCCCCTTGGCAACAACTCAGCTACTGAGATTGCGAGCAATGCCTCTGTATCATACAGAGGATTCAGAAGGGGTGTCATGCATCAGGAATCTCTTTCTATACAATTGAATAATTTTCAAAACTGTCTTTAAGCAGGATATCTATTTTAATAGTAAGAGATGTTGAAATTAGTCAAATTTGGCAGTAGAGTTTACAGGCCAAAGACTCAGGGTCTCATGGTGTTTGTTCTCCATACTTTATCTGGAAATTGCAATTCCTTCAGCCCAGAGCTCTGTCTGTGTACAAGGCATGTGCAGGAAAAGTGCTACTCATTATTTGTTGAAGAAAAATGTTCTTATATCATAGAATCATAGAATATTTTGGGTTGGAAGGGACTTTTAAAGGCCATCTAGTTCAAGTTTCCCTGTAATGAACAGGAACATCTTCAATTGGATCACATTGCTTAGAGCAGCATCCAGCCTGGTCTTTAACACTTCCAGAGATAGGACATTCACAATTTCTCCAGGCAGTTTGTTCTATTGTTTCGCTACCTTCATTGTAAAAACGTTCTTGCTTATATCTAGTTTAGCCCTCCTTCAGATAAAACCATTACCCCTTGTCCTACCATAACAGCCCATGCTAAAAAATTTGTTCCCATCTTTTCTATAAGCCCCCTTCAGATACTGAAAGGCTGCTATAAGGCCTCAGTGGAACTTTCTCTTCTCCAAGCTAAACAGCTCCAACTCTTTCAGCTTTTCCTCACAGAAGGATCATTTTCATGGCCTTCCTCTGAACCCACTCCAACAGGTTCATGTCTTTCCTGTGCCAAGTGTGCCTTAACAGATGCTTCTACCCTTGCTGAGGAAAGCTAATCTCATTTCTGCTCTGCTGAATAGCATGACCACACATTTGAAGAGACTGCTCAAGAACACAGACAAATGGCCACAGGATAACACTACTGTATTAAAAAAATTAACTTTTTATGTTCTTGTTTAAGATATGCTTGTGATTCACACAGCTGTAGCAACTATAACATTCTCAACCAGCAAAATGAATCTCATGTATCAAGGTAATGACCAAGCCCTTAGGTTGATATATAATACCCTCCAGTGTCTTCAGAAATGAGTAGCACATCATTGTACAAAATATATACGTGTAGCAGAGAGAAGCTTGCATGCATAAAATACAAGAAACTTAGTTTTAAAGCTTTGAGGGGAATTTTCTCTGGAAAAGAAAACACTGACAAATGTAGGTTAATACACTAAAAAATGTATGTTAATAACTAGTTACTACTTCCTTTAAAATTTAAAAACAAAATACCAAACAATAGACTTTTCTTCTATTTCTTCTATGAATTAATATTCTAATTTGATGAGATTTGTTAATGAAGCATTCCTATAACAAAGTCACCATACTGGTAAAGAAATTAAAACTTAATCTAAATAAGGATGTGACACTAATATTATCTATATAAGAATGTTCTTTGTCTGGAGTTTGTAGGTATCATGATAAACACTTTCTCTTCAGTTTCTGCTGCTCTCTGTTCTCCCATACATTCAGCAGCAGAATCAATCAGCCATTTGCTGGGATAACTGTTTTCCCCATTTTGAGTGCACTCATATAAAAGCAAGACAGGCAGCATGATTCATAATTGCCCTGAATATGAGGGACGACAGGCTATAACTGGCAATGTTAAAAAGAGAAAGGCATGTGAAAAAATAGGCCATGTGGGAAAGTAGGAAGCCCTGGAAGCCAGTCACTAGAGGTATCAAGGAGAAGGCAGTGGCCAAACTCAGGGGTTTAGGGTTAATGTCAATATTTTCAAATGTAATTTTCTTTTTTTTTTTCCTTCAAAAACTGTACTCATGCTACATTATAGATGCATATAAATAAAAAAGAAACATTCTATAAACATGTAACTTTGCATCTATCTTAGAAAATGTACTCAGCTATCATACACATTCCTTGGAGCCTTTGCTGGTCTTTATAATGCTGTTCCCTCATGAAAAACATTGAAAAGCTTGTTTTACAGGAGATGTGAAAGCAAAGGAACCTCTGAGGCTGTTTGTATAAATTCACATCTGACATCAGATATTTGAGCAAGCAAGTACAGAAAAGGAGAGATGATGTTGAATGCAGACACTTTCAGGGAAAAATCTTGGTACATTGTCCATTGGAAAGCCTTGATATAGCTCAGTAAGCAATGAGGGAGAAACTTCATTGTGCCTGGAGAGACTTCATTGTGCTTGAATCAATATATATTAATGCAGTGCATTTCTGCCTCCTACACAATCATCTTGGCTGGAGTAACTTCCATTCAGAACTCCTTTGTCCTTTTCCTTTCATTTCTGGCTTCTACTAATTTCTTCTCTCTTTTCTTGTTTGAATGTTTACATTCAATTAAGGATTTTCTGCTTTATTTATCAGCAGTGTTTGATCTAAATTACAAGAATAATAAACATATAGTCCAGGGTCATTCAGAAAGTCTCATTAGCTTGTTGATTATTTGAAAGTTTCATTATCATGTAAATAGAAATAGGTTCTTTACTCTGACAGACTAATGTTTAGTGTTCTGTGAATTATATCATGCAACAATTAAACTCCTCAAAAGATACACAGCATATGACACTCATATTATACAGGCTAGTTATTATTGCCACAAAGGATAGGATAAAAATTTCTGTTGCAATTTTTAAACTGTCACTGACTTTAATATAATATAGCTTAAAAGCTCAAATTCAGACCATACAACAAAAAGATGGTAAAAAAAAATTCATTTAGAATCATTTCTTTGCATGGATTTCTTTATGTGTTAACAGTAATGCACAAGACATTCACTACTGATGTTTCTAGAAGATTCATTTTGGCCCTTGAAGAATAAAGGTCAGGCCTAAGCTAGAAAAACAGAGAAATGATTCGTCAATCCACTGAGAATATATCAGAGCAGAGGAAATATCAGCTGACAAGTTGACACTGTCAAGTCCTAGACTGGTATGATATTTACACAACCTACTTTATGCAGACTTTAATTGGGCTTTTCATTTATGTGCTCTGAAATGCTGTGTTAACTCCTGTGTAATCCTTCAGCATTTAGGGACCTAACCATTTAATTTATGTGCTTAGATTTTAGCTCTTCATCATCCCTTTCTACTTTGAAAGTATAGAAGACTCTGACTGACTTGTAAAACACAAGAGAAATAAAAGGGAAACCTTTCCCATTCTGCCATAGCAGTGGAAGTTCTGCCCCAGCCTCACCCTCAGTGTAATTTCAGCAACTCAATCATTTTCCTGACAGGGGCAGCTATATGTGCACAGTCTGTGCTCCCAAGAAAATGTCTTGATTTTACCACTGTGGAAACCTAGGTCTATTCTACTGCCTGTTTTTAGGAGCCTTCCTGTCCCTCCTGTGCTGTGTGCTCTTGGCTCGGCATTTACCCGAAGGCGCTGCACAGCTGCTGCCGGCATCCCAACGTGACTTGAACCTTCCTATCTCTGAGTATGCTCCCTAGGCTATCCCATCTCTTCATCCCCCAGGAGCATTTATCCAACCTTATCATTCTCTTTCATATGAATACCATACAGAAATGCACAGTACAGTATAATAGAATATAAATTATTCTATTCACAGGGGGAAAAAAAAAGGTGAAACCTTTTTTAGAGTGGAATAAGCAGTAGACGTTCACAGCTTGAATATGAACAAAGTAAAAAAAAGTATCAAGTTTTTTTCTGGTAGGTATGTGTGAATACATGACTATTTCCAATTGACATAGAGCTGTAGATTTTTAGTCACTGGATTACTTTAAACAATCAATGTTGATATCCCATATTGAATAAGATGAACAGCTAGCCAAGCAGTTTAGTCAGTCATTCAGTCCTGCACTTATTTGATTAAAAGAAGGATGCAGAGTGATCTCCCAGACACACAACATTAACCTTCAATCAATAACCACTTTAATGGTAGATGGACTCCTTTCTTTAGGCCTCTTCCAGTTGCATTACTGCGGAATTGCTATTTGGATAATGATTAATATGCTCAATATATCAAAGATTAATTCCTGTTTACACTGGAAGATGCAGCATTACATATTTCCATACCACAGTCTCTGTCCTCTAGTCACGGACCTTGACAATGACAGGGTTTTGATTGCTTTCAGAATAGTCTACATGATAAACAGGGATTTTATACTTGTGGTAATCAGTAAGGTAGAAAATGTTTATAATGCTGTAATTTGAAGGAACCCATTTATTTTCTGAGTTCACAGAAACAGCATTAGGAGCTGAGCACATGGATAAAAGAAGTGCAGGTGTTAAGACTTTTCCCCCATATTTTTTTTTTCTTCCGCTTCTAATGAAACAAGATTAAGAAGGCAATTTATAAAAGGCTATGGTTTGGGTAGAAAAGGAACTTTGTTCTTAGCTGATCTTTGTTGAAATAAAGTGGACACACTTTATTCAGATTTGACTTTGTTCAGATAACAAATAGATGTCCAGTTCCTAGAAATACACCAGATTTAGGAAAAAAATCATTAAGCAGCATGCACATTTGAGTGGCATTATAATATAAATAATGTATGATAAGAGTATGTTACCAAATTTTAGATTTCACTGGGACAAGTGGAACTTTTTCACACTAAGACTTTGTAGGGTTATGATCTCCTTGCATTCTCTCTAAAACCTCATTCACTCAAATCATTAGGGAAAAAAAAACAAAAAAAAAAACCCTAACTAACCTGTGTTAGAAACAGATTTAATGCTTAACTAAAATGTTTCTAATATAGTTAGAAGACCGTAACATTTTTTCATCTACATATCAACATTGGAAAAACTCTTTTGATAGGTTTACATATGAAATATCTTCTAAACTAACTTGAAAATCACTTCTTTTTTTTTTTTTTTTAAGAAGATTCTTGCTAAAACATACATCTCAAATATATTTTTTAGGCTCATGTACTAATTTTCTATTATACTAGGCATTGATGGCTGTATTTTTAACTGCCAAATTGAACCAATGGGATGATGAGTTTTTGAGTGAGTGGCCTCACTCCTTTCAGCACAGCCCTGTCTCACAGATGAAAAGAAGTGGTTTGGTTTTGAAAAGCAACACACTGACATGACTTTGATCTGAAGAAGAAAAGTAAAAAAAGAAATAAGTTCCACAGCCAAGAACCACCGCCTTCAAAGAGTCCTGCTTTCCTCCCTCACTAAACCAGATCTACAACTCATTTGAGAGCATCTTGATCCAGGTCCTCAACTCATTGAGACAGAGTGGAGAGGCAGCTGCATGTAGGGAATATGGGAATGTGCCTACACCAAGTGCATGCACAGCATGCAAGGCCATGTTTGCAGGCCACATATACATGATTTCTACTCAGTGCTTGAGCTCACCCTAACAGGGTGTCTTTAAGATACCCTGATAAAATATGGGACATAGCCATGGACAGTCCAGAGACAGGACTCTCTGATACAAGCAGGCAGTAATCTCTTTTTCTAATGAGAGAGGAAGAATGCAACTGTGACACAAATCATCAAAACTCTTTAATGTTCATTTTGACAGACTTACACTAAGAGTTTAGATAGAAACCAGGTTTAATGCTGACACACTGTGTTTATTATGTCAGTGCTTTTCTGAGCCACTAGGAATTTCACTCATGATACAAAGTTTCCAGGAGATGGATAATATTGCCAGCAGGGCCACCTCCCAAAGCTCAGGATCCACACATTCAGGTCCAGCAAAGTTTTACAAAGTTTTACATAGCATGACACAAATATTACTGTTTATTATAGTTTAAAAGCTGTTCATCACTGCAGAAGTTAAGACTAATTGTCTGTTGACATCACTGGTGCCAAGATTTACCCTTGAAGAATTTACATATTGCACAGCCTTTTGAAATCCACTGTAAAATAAGTTGTTTCTGTCTCTTAGTCTAAAATAGAAATACAAACCAGAATTAAACTAACTTTTCCACTAGCTGGACATCAAATACACACCACCAAATTAGGATCTTGGAATAATTTTCTTATCATGAACATTTTCACATGGGCTTTGTATTTAAAAAAAAATACAAGGGGAACATGGAGGTGGAGAAAATAAAGAATTATCTCTTCTCCCTATTTTCAAACACTGTTGGACAACCACAGAAAACCATGGCGATTGTTCTTTTGTAAAGAAACTCAGGAAAAAGGCTGAGGAAAAAGGCCCTCAGGACATGGGCAGAAAACTCCTGACAATGATGAGACCACTCTTAGAAGCTCAAGAAATAAGGCTTCTCTTCTCCTTACGGCTTATTTAAGATCAGATAACAGCATTTATGCATGGCTTTAAAAATGGCTTCTTTTAACAAAGAAAATGGGTGTCTGTCTGATTTTTAAAGGGATGACACACAAAGAACACACCAAAATGTTGTTACTCTCACATGAAAGAAGATGAACATTACTGAAAAATAACTAATCTGGCTCAAGTTTCACAATAAAGTATTATACTTTCCCACCCAAAGCATTCCCCATCAAGCCTTCCTATTTCTTCCTTCTCTTTGACTCAGTTTACACATATTTTCCAGCAATAGCTGTTGCAAATGGAAGATGGCAAATTGCAATTTCTTCCTTCACTTGCATTGATCACTGGAACTTGTAATACTTACAGTGCATTTTGATCCTTTCTGTGATCCATACCTTCAAGATGGAAGGTTCACTGCTAACATCAGGGCATAGTCCAGTGGGAGCCCACTACCCAAGAGCTAGTGATGCAGGTTGTAAAGGAATTAAGGAATCAAACTGCAGTGCAGTGTTTTTACCTTGTCCTTAGCTTGCAGGCAGTACCTTAACGAAATGAAGAAAAGTGACAGAGACAAATGAGAACTCAATGTGACAACTGCTTTTAGAGGTAGGCTGAGCCAAAACAATTTGATGCAAGCAATATTATGATCAATAACACCTCCCAGGCTTACTCATTCCATTATGTACAAGTCTGTGTGGTTCTACTTCTTTTTTTTAATTTTTTTTTTTACTTCCTTCTTACTATTTTTTTGCAATTAAAAATGCTTCAGACTAGTGAAAGTGAACAATTTCTACTGCACCCATTTTTGGAACAAACTGTCACTGCCACCCTAGTGCAGCTTTTGTTCACGCTCTGTAAAATTTAATGGTAAAGCAAGACATTTAAGGTATTCTCATTTGCAACAAACATTGGCCAGTCCAGTTCACTAAAGGCTATTAGTAAAGTGAAAAAGATAATGGAATTTCCTGCATGCTTCAAGGAAAGAATAAGTACAGGAAAAGTACTTCTTAAAAAAACCCCAAAATTATGTAGTGCTCTCAAACTAAGTAAAGTCACTGGATCAAATTCTAGTTTTGAAAACTGAATGAATTATATTAACATCTAACAAAAAACCAGAAACTGTCATGCAAGGTCACATTGCAAAATGAAAACTGTAACCTATTTGGCTACCATCCCTACAGAATACATCTTTTCAACATCACTCTTTTAGCACAGCTCCTTTTTTATCAAATGTCAGGTTATTATATTTTGGGTACATCAGTAGTTTTAGTAAAGTCAAAACAATTCAGGAAAACAATATAATTCTGGCAAACCTAGGGGGACACATCGGTTATTTTATGAAGTCAACTCTACCATAATGCAGAATGTAATTTTAAATTTTATATTCACTGAAATATAGAAAGAAGTACATTTAATTTTTTTTTTTTTTTTTTTTAGATTAGGGAAATCTTCCTCTATGTCTATTGAAAGAACATCTTGTTGAGAGTGAGATGCACTTGACAAACCTTTCAATTGTTGCACCATCTACACAGTTACTAAAATCACCGGATATCATCGTAAGAGATCTCCATAAAGACTTTGTACTTAATTTATCTTTCTTTAGAATTGGGAATTGTGTTATCAACCATGCTCTATGTTACCAACCATGGTTGATTAGACACACTGGTAAATAACAGTTTTCTGATCTGCTGTAAATGCATTCAGTTTCACACTTGTTTGCCTCGTCATAAGTTAATAATAGAATTACTATATTGTTTCTCACTATGTAGCCCAGTTATTGGATCATGTAGTCAGAAAACCCTACTGAGATTACTCAATTTAATGATCTATTTTAGGCTTAGATAGGTAATGGAATATTGTCATGGAGATCAATAATTAACATGTTTACGTTTGACCTGTGCTTACCAATTGACAAAGGTATAGCAAAGCAGAACAATCTTACAGTTCTAGTTTTGGAGGGGAAGCAGCAAAAATGCGTATGTCTAAAAATGGCATAAACTGATTAGAGATTACTTTTTTCTGGCTTTATAAGTCTTTGTAAGGACAAAAGAAATCATTACTTTTTTATCTTAGACCTGCATTTTAAATGACAAGAAACAATCAATGAAATTGCTGAGGCTGAGTCCATGCCAGGATAGAAGCCTGCATTCTAATGCAATCTATAAGATCTTTAAACCAGAGACATTGTCATAGCTCTAGTCTGAAAATAACATCCACATCAGCTGACCTATAGATCTGGATCAATAATAATCTATCCAAGTATCTGTGCTGATCTTCATAAACAATTGTTTTACCTTAAAAATAAAGAAATCTGTTGGCTCTTCTAATTCCCTATGGAAAGAAGCAGGGGTACTTGATTAATTTTAATTATTAAGGAATAATTCATATGAAGAATAGTGAAATTCTGATAAAAGTAACAGTACCCTGTATATGACATCTTTGTCTCTTAGGTTTCCTGCTTGGAGGATATGTAGATTGCTGATGTCTTCATTCTTTAATGGACAGGAAAATGTAAACCGATTTTTCCTCTTTTTAGCCTCCCTGAAGTATCTAGAGCCATTTGGGTTAAATACCAAAATAAAAATAATATCACTGGCAGTGCTTTCTGTCTCTGTTGCAGCCTATGACACGACTGATATGTTCTCATTGATAGACCTCAAAATGTATTTGCAAAGGAAGAATAATTCACTTGAAATATTTAAATATGGTCCTTCAAGGGAAATGAAAATCAATCTTCTGCACATATTTATGCATATTTCCATGAGCTATCTAGAAAAAAAGATTTTTCTTAACAATTTCAGATGACACAAAGTCATGGACATATTAATTATAAGTGGAGGCCATTTTACAAAGAAATTTAAGATTCTTAGGTAAACTAGGTACACTTGAGATACATATATGCTTATATAATTTGCTATATCCTATATGTAAAAATTAAGAACACATGTAAAACTAGTGAAGAAAAAGAGTGAGTGCTCTAAACTGTATGAGAAGGATTTAAGAGAGGATAACTGGATGATTCTTGCATATGGTATAATGAAATATTAAAAAAAACAACTTGTCTCAGATGTACCTGAGTAAAGGGAAGATCTACTAAAATTCCCGATGAAATATGACCTGCATAAAGCTACTTGCTAGATAATTTACACAACAGTTTGGTAAGTTCTGCAGCTTCACTTGCCCGTGGGGATGATCAAAGGTACAGGAAACTTGTTATGTAGGGAAATACTAAGAAAAATCCTAATTCCTCTCATGAGAAGATCAGAGATTCTGATGTACAGGTACATGGTTTGGCACATATATTACTAAGAAAAGAAAAATCCTTCAAACAAGGTAATTAAATCATAAGGACAAATAAATACAAGCTTAAAATGGGAAAATTAGAGCTAAAAATGATGTCATCTTTATTCTGACATGGATACTTTCATCCTGTTTTGACATCAGCATCAGTGGGCTTTGAACTCTGATTGGTTTCTTCCAAAACTTTTGAAAAATATGAAAAGGTTCATCCTTGTTTCTTTCATTTTAAATATATGTTAGTTAGTTGCAAAAATTATGTTTACTTACACAGATATACATCCAATACTATCCTAGATTGTTTCTGTCACAGAATGTTATTTTGATTTTAATAGTTAATACTTTTCTCATCTAGAATACTTTGGGTTGAATGATTACATTTTAATTTCTGTGATTACACATCACTGTTATTTTTTCTTTAATTGACTGATGTCACATTTATCAGCTAGGCTTTAAAGAGCAGCTTGTCCCACAGGAAATGCCAGGCCCTTCAAGAAATAGCCACAAATGTCACACTTCAAATTTGGATCTCAGTATGAACTTTTCTACAGCTCAGAATTGTTTGGAAGATGATGTGGTTTAATTCATCATTAGTAAAATATCACTCCGAAGCTAGCAAATTATCAATAAAGATGACAGAAGATGGCTCTGGTATGGGACATAAGGTAGTCTGGAAGAGGCAAAATGCTATTTACATACAAAATTACAAATTTTAGAAAGGGTCTGATGCCAAAACAATGACAAACATGGTTTAGTACAATTCTCCCTTTTCTCCCCCAAAACAGTCAGCCCACAGTCAAAGCTGAGAGCTTCTGAAATAGACAGTGGGGTCCTCCTACAGTGGACAAGTTGGAAATTGCAGCAGCCAACATCCTATCACAGTCATCTCAGGTCCTCATTGACTACAAACAGCTATCTGGAAAATTTACAGCTCTTAATTCCCCATAGGATAGAAAGCTGAATGAGTAAATGGCAAAGATACAAACACATAATCCTCCCAGGAGTCATCATGAAGTCTGACCCTAATGGATCATTTATGAAATGGTTGATATTAAATACTCTCCAGTGGTGTCTGTGAAATACGTAACATATGCCTAAACCAAACACTGATTTCTAATCAGAAGGATTTTAAATTTTGAATGTCTTATCATTTTGTGACACTTCTCATGTTGGCAACAATCACAGGTATAGAGTTGCTCCCACTGAAACACACAACTGTAAAAAACATGACACAGTGTCTTTAAATGTTAACTACTATTTGTTCAAAACAGTGCTGGACTCTGTTTGACTTTCTTCTCTCATGATCAGGGTTGGATTCTGATTCAGTCTTGAACGAGCTGATATTTTGCCACACGGTATAATGGGCTTTACTATTAAGTTCATAGTATGAACAACACTAATATGAACACCAGTTTGCTGTACACTAGTTCAACAGTAATTTTGAAAGATTTCTCACTCATTTTCCTAGAAAGATTTGTGACTGAATCATTGCTATTTCCTAATTTATCTAATAACAGATTATGCATTTGTGAGGATTTTTTTCATATTATTTGTTCATGTGTCAAAAAACAACAAAAACTATTCTTCTAAAAATTTTGCTGATGTTATTTTATTTGTTAATTAAGCTTTACTTGAAATATCCATCTTTTGTACTAGCCAGAAAAAAAAAAGGTAAATTCTTTCTTTAAAACTGTATCAGGTTTCTTAATCTAGAACATTTTTAAGCCTGAAAATTGTGCAGAAGTGTACCTAACTAGATATTTCACACTAATTATAAGTTTTCATTAGTATTATTTCTTTTTTGTGTCACTATAACTTCTTCCTATTTTACAATGCATGATGCCAGTGCACAAGTCACAACTGCTTTCCTGATCAAGTCAAATTGTAAAAGTCTTTTCTCATGGTGAACAGGCTGAATTTATAACATAATAGCACTTAGATCCTACATATAGGACAACTTAGCTCTCATTTGTTAACTAGTACAGATTTTTTTTTAAGATTTATTTAAAGGTTTGTTTGCATGTCACAATATACTGGTATTTTAGGTTTGTCAATTTTGGCTTTAATTTTAGTTAGTAACTGGTAACATCTATGAAAAAAATACTGAAAAAGAATTTTTTTAATACAAAGTTCTTTCATTACATGTCAGAGAATTAAAAGTGCCTATTGAGCAGATTTCTGGGGAGACGTAAAGAAACAAGTACAATCGGAGGTACAACTGGAAATGCAACAAGTTTACCTTTAAAGTAACTTGGAAATAAAAAAGGTATGGTACAAAAATGTCAGTGCACTCTGACATTCTGCTGAGGGTGAGTGCCTTTAAAAGGATGAATTAGACAGGTCTCAGACTGTGATTTGCTGTGGCACATAATGAAAAAGGATTAAGAATTTCCTAATTTCAGCTCTATCTTACAAAAAAAACCCCCACACGAACAAACACCTCCACCACAAACAAACAAACCAAACTCAAATCAACCTGCTACACCAGTGTAAGTACATATTCTTTTTCCATCACAGAAACTGTAGGAGCTGCCACACAATCCCTATGGAACTGCTAAGGGAAAAAAAACCTCTTTGTCCTATGGAAAAAATCTCATCGTATACAGCAGAATAGCTGAAAACCTGGTAGAGGAGTTATACAGAATATGGTGGCTGAAGAATTTATCTTTAAAAAAAGACAGCCTGAATACATAAACCTGTGATTGAGTACCAAAATTTTCGCTAGGCTTCAGTCTTGTCTGAATTTTAAACAGAAAATAAACCAACAACTCACTAACTGAGAACATTGCTAGAAATGAATTATGGGGTGATATCACAGATCACAAAAAATAACCACTTGCTATATTTTGTGCAAACAAAAGGAAAAAACATTGATAGCAGGAATTAATAAAATAGATAAAGGAAACAGATGTCATACATTGGTAAGAACAATAAAAAGTTCAATCACATTTATTTTTTATAAAGAAACAAGCATTAATTTGTCTTTAGCATTTAAATGGCTATAGCACGTCAGTTTTTGCCACTCTTATAACAGCTAAACAAGATTATCAAATGTTTGAAGATAAATCATCTTTTTCTAGAAACAAAGCAATTGGGTTGTTTAAAAGTTCTAATGACATATTTTTACATACTGATTTGGCAGAGACTCTAGTTTATCAGTAATTGCATTGTGAAAGCACTAATCTAAACAGCAGCTAATAAACAGCACTCCAAAACAACTCTCCAGTCAAAGGCTTTAATTTCTATGCTGTGGTACTCTTTTTGAGCTAAATCTCTGGATGTGAGATAAAGTGTTGCCTTGATCACTGTTTTCCCAAGGTTGTCTTTTAATTAATTCACTGTTACCATCTGCACCTCCTCCCTGCACCTCTGCCAGGTTTGCTCCCACACGGTGTCTCCCCTCTTGCCCTCTGCTTTTGAGGAGTGAAACTGTCTTTTCCTGGTGGTTTGAGAATGGTGCTTGTTGTCAATTCACAGTTTTATATGCAATTTTTATATGCAATTTATCATTAGTATTGGTGTGTCCTGCTGGAAAGAATTACCCAACTGGACCCCAAGCCAGTTGTCTGCCTCAACCAACTGTCTCACTGTGAGCTACCTGTCCTGTTCGTGCACAAACCAACTTCTTACCCAGAAAGCACTGAACTGCTTTTGCATTTCTGTTCTTAAAGGTTTTCTGGGCATACAACTGCTTTGAGCTGGCCAACTAGATGCACTATATACTCAGGCAATGTTTGTTGTGTTCTTTTCTTCAAAGACTTCAAATTTGCTGATTTGTTTACACAGCTTGGGCTACATAAGCAGTCAGATTATGCACACAGCATTATTTCTGACCCTTCATTTCCCTTTAATCCTAAAATCCAATTTGTCTTCTGAGTGTCCTGGTAGACGGTGGAGGAGAAAAGAACGCATCTCAAAATGAAAAAGAAATATCTGGACAATTTAAAAAGACATTTTATTTTCTGTCCTCTTATGTGTGCAAAAACCCCATAGCTTTAAAGACAATCTAGTATTTAGGGACATAAAATTTGTTTCAGAAGAGAGAGATGACAAAGAGAGAGACAATTAATCAGCTGTTTAACATACTTTGTATTGATCTTTGAGTTTATTTTTCATATGACAGGATGTTTCAGATCAAAGTATGAGTGGTCAGCAACTTTTGTCTCTTTTTAGAAGCTGCAAAGTGCAAGACAATTTTTCTCCCTCATATTTCTCTATGCATAAAACTCTAGGCTAGATTTTTAGTAGATAAGGAAAGGCACAAATGCCCTAAATTTTGATGTAGAGCACAGCATTTCTGAATCTGAACCAATATTGTTTGTGTTAGTTCTGCCCATGAACTGTTCCTAAAAAGTTAATTTTTCATAGGATTTTGGCAAATCAAAAGCACTATATTTAGCCTTGATAATTTATTCTATTTCATTCAAAAATACTAATTCATATTTAAGAATTTACTTGAGAAAATTGTAAGTAAAATTCTGTTTTTCTGTCACTGAACATAAACAAACAGAAAAGGATAAATTATGATGGTAGAAATGTTCTTTTAATGCTAACAAATGGATTTGAGATAGAAGTCATTTTATTGTGTAAATCTTTCAAACAGGACGAACAAGTATATTTTACATATACTTTACGAACAATTACATGCACACTAGAAGCACATTCATACCTTTCTTAGTTGATCAAAAAGGATATCTATGGCACTAATGTTATTTCTTAATAATGATATTCCAGTCAAATTTAATTTTGCTTGGCACTGTATAAATCTGGAAAAAAGGACAGTTCCCAACACAAAACTTCAATAGTTAAAAATTCAGTATTATAGGTTAAGTTTAATAAACTATTTAATATAATTCCTGGCTTTTAAAAGATGTCATCAAACTTCAGATTGCCATGGAAACTAATTTTTAACTTTACTAGTTTTCTTACTAGAAACATTAGCAAGCCTTGTAAGCAATCATATGTTCATGCAACAGAGGTTAGTAAACTCACTCTGCAGCTTCTTTCTTTGGATATGATACTCAATCAGTACAACTTCCGAAACATATATGTGGTTAACACAGTATGAAAAAAAATTATGTACTGTCAAAATATTTTGTTGCACCTTCCCACCTTATTCCTTCACTTTGGGATTATTACAAGTATTCTATTTAAAATATATATATACATGTGCATATATATATATGTTATAGATAGATATGTATGCATATGCATGTACATATATGCATTTAGATATATAGGGTAAAAGTCGTAGTATTTCATGTCGAAAAAATATTTCACATGAAAAGTAAGTATTCTTTTAAGGGTTTTACAGCTCTAGTTTTTACTTCATATTAGTTACACCCATTACGCTGTTCCTTTCAGAACTGCCACCTGCAGCAGTTTCATATTGTTATAAAATTAATGTGTCAAACTTGGCCTCCAGGATTACTGGGAGATTTACCTATTCACACTCTACTTGCTTTGCAAAATGGAGTATTTTGCACCTGAAATGAGCTACCAGATTTAAGCATTCTGTGCTTAATGAGTGAAAAGCTACCTGCGAAGTGAATACTAACAAACTGATTCCTAAAGTCATGGAATAAGTGAATTTAAAGAATGTAATTCAGAACAACTGTATGGGATTATAAATCATCCAGCACCCTATAAAATTTTGTTATTTCTAGACAGGACATCTTCAGAAAATCATGTGTTTTTCTTATGTGAGAAAACTCACTAATGACACAAAGCCGGAATTTTACTGTTGGCTAGTCAGTGTTATAAACTTTATTCTTACTCCCCATATCCACAATAGTTTAAATTAATAAAAACAATAGATTTTGTTTCCTTGTATTTTGAAATTTAAAGCTTTAGTAAAATATTGAATAAACTAGACTTTTTTCTATTTTACTTTTTTCTTATTGTGACTCAGAAATCACTTGAAATGATTTTTCATGCTTTTTTGCACAAAATACAAATAAAATAGTGAATTCATTTTTATGAGACTGTGAAGACAATCCACTTAAAATAGATAGAGCAATTTCATTTCTCTTTTACATTTAAATGCAGAATGGGTTGGATCCAATACCACCATTTCACTTAATTCTCTGCTTCTCATCTCTTTAACTGAAAAAAAAAAATCTATATAGTGTGGGTGTGTGTATATAGAAACATGTTCACTGCTTAAATTACACCTGAAGGCAGAAAATTACACCAGAATACAATAAATGATTCCATCTAAAAAAGGTACAGTGCATAGAATGCAAACTTAACCCACACATCAGTATGAGCTCTCTTAGCTATAGCTAGACTCTCAAACTGGTTTTCTATTTTGTCAATTTTTATTTAATTAAAAATAACTGACAGTATCTACTACACACATTAGAAAAATACAATAATAACATGAGTGAGCACAGCTTTCTTTTTTTTTTTTTTTTTCTTCCTTTCAAGGTTTGGATGTCTGTCTGTGTATGGGGAGAGGCTGCTTTATCCCAACATCATTCTCTACTTCCCTGACTGGATATACCTAAGCCCTGAAATCCTATAAAACACTGTATAAGCTAGAAAGTATCTCTGTCCTTGGCCCTTAGGCAAATGGATGCAAAGTATATATGCTGGCCTTTTGAGGGAATGTAATACTAACATTTAACACATACTAGTCACACAGCAGCCATAATTGGAATCAGATGGCACTCAAGAGCTTAACAAGAACTCCAAGAAAGATAAAAAAAAAGAATGCTAAAGATGATGTGATAACCTCTCAGTGAAAATTAGTT
Source organism: Acrocephalus scirpaceus scirpaceus (assembly GCA_910950805.1). NCBI lineage: Eukaryota > Metazoa > Chordata > Aves > Passeriformes > Sylviidae > Acrocephalus > Acrocephalus scirpaceus. The sequence continues at coordinate 48,455,375 of OU383773.1, read as the reverse complement.
GATAGGACTGGACTGAAAGGAGGCAAATGTGTTAGTTTTTACAAAAGGTTTCAAAAGGATTTAAGAAACTTAAGGACTTATTAATACATATTTAAATAGATAAAGGAAAAAGAATAGGGAAAAAAAGGTTAATATCTGTGTGAATATTGTACTTGAGAAGGGACAACAGTGTTTTCTTTTACAGAAGCTGATGTTGCAAAATTTATACTCACCTGACTTTTCAGCATATTTGGATGAGAGTGACCAAGTTTTTTTGTCTTCCCTAGGTTTCCAAAAGATTTTAATATGAATTTCCTTACCTCAGCCTTTTAAGAAAAATAAGCAGCCACTGCATTTGTAGATATGAATTCAGACTGAAGGTGTAAATAGCTATTTTGCATAATGGAGGGGTGGTGGTAGGGTTTGTCATCAATGGAATCCCTCCAGAGCCTCTGCTCGAAATAGTTCTGGCCCCTGTGTGGTCTGATATCCTCATCAATAACCTGGATAAGGGGCAAGCAGCAAGGTGAGCTGGTTTGCTGATGAAGATACTTAAAAGAACAAGGAAAATTGAAAAGAATTGTTGAAAGCTCTTAGAAGCCCAAACAACAGAACGACAAAATGGGACGTGAAAGGCTTTATAGATTAATAAAGGTGCACATGACAAAAAATAAATCTACTTCCACAAATAAAACAATGAACTCTAGTTTAACTTAAGGAAGATCAGGTTGGTGTTTGGGGAGTTTCACCACAAGATGTACAAAAAAAGAAAATCGTGGATAGGAATGGGGAGCAAAAGAGAAGAGGAAAATTCCAGGAGATCGTTCTGCCATGGTACAAATCTATTTTTTCCCATATCCTTTAAAAAACAAACAAACAAACAAACCCAACATTAAAAACCCAACCAAACAAAAACAAACAAACAAACAAAACCTATTGTTTACCTCTAGTAAAGGTAGTAGCAGCCAGACTCAAAGTAAATAAGTCATTGTTCAACAGCACTCTTTGCTAAAGGCAACTGTGACTAGAAAATGGTATATTATATATATTCAAAGGCTACAAAGCAGGTAAATCACTCAACAATGTCTCCTGGTATCCAAAAAATTTAGAGAATAGAAAAAAAATCCCTTTTCTTCTTCTCCCTGATACCTTTTTATCTGAAAGCCATAGTATTGTTAGACCCTTAACTGCAGCTCATGTAAATGGATCACCTGAGGATTACTTTTATATTTACCCTCTGCCTTTTTCTCATGTGTTGGGACTTGTGGTATCTGGGACACCATACAGGAGGGCAAAAGTCACACTAACCTTACATGTTAAATGTAATGTTAAATGTTCGGAGGAAGTTGTTTGCCACTAGATAGATTTGACTTCTAGTTGGAAAAAAAAAATCCAAACCAACAATCAAAAATTTCTGTAGCACAAAAGATTTTTTGTGTACCAGCCCAGTTTGTTTGTTTATTTATTTACTAAAGCATGGTGTATACAAAACCAGCATGACACACAATTTATCATATATCTTCTTTCAATCTTGAAATAAATTGCAAGGAAGTTATAAAACAATTTAATAGCCTTATTTTGAAATGGTTTGTGGCTCCAAAAATAAACTGTTAGAATAATATATGGCCTTATGATTTGTCTTAGAAGAGTATCTTTCCTAGATTTCTATATTTCCTGAGATTTTAAGTCAGGAAACTCTGCATAAAACATATGAAGGCAATAACTATGAATACTCTGCAGTGAAACTAGTTCTGAGTTCACTTTTTCCATTCCAGACAAAAAAATGTGCCTAAAAGTCAAAGAAATACTGTTTAGATTCTGAATGCAAAGCTGAAATACAAGTCTCTGGGTGAAGAACACTTAAAAAACATTAGAGTCCAGAACGAGAGAATAAAAGAAATCAAGGCTTTGAAATTATTGAGTCATTACTGATTGGGTTCTGCACTTCTCTGAATTAAATTTTCAATGGATTTCCCTGAAGTGCAGGATAATTTGAGTTTGTTTCTTGCTTTATCATCTGCCACATAGCTGGCCTGCAAATATATTCTGGTAACTTCTGATTTATATACAGGTCTATTTCAAACACATTCTATCTCTCTTTACCTTTGCCCTACAAGTTCGGCATCTTCATGCTGACTAAACTAGAGAAATATTTTTTAAGATTTCATCCAACTGTTTTTCCAATTTTAAATAAGAATTTTTATGTGCTTAGGGAAGAAGAAATATTTATTTTTGTGGAGTGATTTTTAAAAATTATTTGCATCAGTTCCAAAAACCAAACCAAACCAAGCAACCTAAAAACCCAAACAAACCACGCTTATTCTGGAGTTGTGGAAGGAAAACTGGGTAAAAAAACTCCAAGCTGGAATACTGATATTGCAGCTGGAGGACAAGAAGAAGGGGAAAAATGAGTTTTACTGGAAGGAACAGCATGATGTTGCCAGAACAGAAACACATTTCCAATATAGTCTTAGAGAAGGCAAAACAACAGTTCTCTGTGTGTATTTGACTGAAGACAGTATTGCACATTGCCTTTTGTTGATTACTTAGCATGTGTAAAAGTAAGGTGACAGCTCTAGGAGGTGATCCTGTTGCACTGTAAGACTGTTATCCATGTCCTCTTACTTGCTTACCAGATAATTAAGAAAGGAAATAGGGCATATCTAGAAATATATATTTTAATTATATATATTAAAAGCACAGAGAAAAATCAGTGAGAGTAACAGCCTTTGGGTGAAAAAACCACAATTCCACTCAATGGTTCACAGATAAGAAACTAGTGGAACACATCTGGTTGAGATTACTAACTTAATCAATCTTGGACATGTGCAATTTTTGAAAGGAGACTGAGGAGAAGGAGGAAAGGCCAGTGAATGATTATATCACCTGTAAATAACAGGAACTGCAGAAAAAAAAATTGCAAAAGCACTAGAATAAAGACCCCTGTGAGCTTTCATCTCTATCAAGCAATGTCAGACACACAGACACATTCTGCACTGCTATTGTGGCTGTTTAGAGCTGGACTGTCTCTGACCTGAGGAATGAGCTGTTCAGATGTAAGTAGTGTGGCACAGAGCCACCTCTCAAAACCACCAGGTGGTGCATAAGCTTTAACATAATGCACAGACAATAATTTCTCCTGTCCAGGGACCTTATTGTAATAATGTCAGGGCTCCTCAAACAAAAGAAAGCATACATTTGACGTTCATTGAAACAGGATTAATTAGTTCTAGGGATTTTTAACAATGGCAAGGAAAGAAAACCCACCTAACAGTTAATGTATTTGTAGTAATAATATGATTTTAAAAAATCCCCTTTTCTTCCTGTATTTTATTGATTATATCTTAAACCTTGGCTTCAAAATATATTTCAAAGCATGAAAGTCTTTCAATCACTATATTACAAACCCTGTAACAGTATCACCAGCTAGAAAATTAAACTGGCAGAACTCCTACCAGAATTATGGCAATTCTATGAAAAAAGAACAATTTTTTACCTTAAAATATTGTTTAATCATGAATGTTAAACTTAAAAACGACATACTATGCCATACTACAAAGCTGTTAAATTTCTTTGAAGAATTTGATTTAGCAATCTTGCAAAATAACCATCTAGCTTACATCTAAAAATGCAATGAAGTTTCTGCTAAATGATTGCTAGATATTTTTGTTCCCAAAGATCTTTGAATATTAGTGTTTCTGAGGTATTACTTGATTTTTGTTAAAATAAATAATTCCTGTTTTCAAATCTTTTTCTGTGAAAACAAAACATCCTCTGATATACTTCTATAAACACCAATAGTTTTCAGAGAGTCAACAGATTAATTAAACAGTATCTTGTGAGCTGAACCAAAAAGAATTCAACCCAATGAACCTATAGGCTTATGGGATTGAATTATTTTTTTATATATATATATGTATATATATAAAGTACATATGAAGTACACATACTGTTCTAGAGCCTGCAAGTGAAAAATGTGTGGTGTCTACAAAGATTCATGCTTTTTTAAATGAAAATTTTGAATTTATCTTCCCTGCAGACAAATTTTCTGGTAAGTTTTGTACTCATTAAAGTATTGTTTCTGAGGTTCCTGCATTTTTTATGCTAGCCATTATCATCACTGTTACTGTATTTCTTAGGTGTCCTATAGGTTAGGATCAGGACCAATGTGTCACTTACAGAACGATGGAATGGTTTGGGTTGCTAGGGACTTTAAAGATCATCTAAATCCACAACCTGACATGACTAGGGATGCCATTTACTACATTTAGGCTGCTCAGGGCCCCGTCCAACCTGGCCTTGAACATTTCCATGGGTGGCTCAGCCACCACCCTCTGGAACCTGTTCCAAAAGTTCTAAAAAGAACTTTTTTCCTAAAGGAGAGTAAAGAATTTCTTTCTTTCTCTTAAAACCACTGTCCTTTTTTCTGTCATCATCTGCCCATATAAAAAGTTCTTCTCCCTCCTTTTTATGAGCCCCCTTAATATTCTGAAAAGTTTCTATAAGCTCTTCCAAAAAAGCCATCTCTTCTGCATGCTGAACAACTTCAACTGTCTCAGCCTGTCCTCATAGAGGAGGTGCTCCAACCCTCTATCTTCATAGCCCTCCTCTGGACTTGCTCCAACAGGTCCATGTATTTCCTGCACTGAGGGCCCCAGATCTGGATGCAGCCCTGCAGGTGGGGTCTCACCAGGGCAGAGCAGAGGGGCAGAATCACCTCCCTTGACCTCCTAGCCAGGCTGCTTTGGATGCAGCCCAGGACATATTTGGCTTTCTGGGCCATGAGTGCACATGGCTGGGTGGTGTCCAACCTCCCTTCCAGCAGCAACCTTAAGTCCTTTTCCACAGGGCTGCTCTCAATGACTTCCTCTCGCAGTCTGTACTCATGTCTGGGATTGCCCCAAATCAAGAGCAGCATCTTGCACTTGTTGAACTTCCTGAGGTTCTCATGGGCCCACTTCTCAAGTTTGTCCAGGTCTCTCTGATGGCATCCCATCTGTCAGGGGTGTCAACTGCATCACTCAGCTTGGTGTTGTCTGCAAAACTGCTGAGGGTGCACTTGATCTCAAACTCTGTATAATTGAAAAAAATATGAAAGAACACTGGACCCAAGGCAGGTACCCTGAGGGAAACCCTTGTCAGTGGCCTCTACCTGGACATATAGCCACTGACCACAACTCTCTGGCTGCGTCCATCCAACCAATTCCTTATGCATCAAATAGTCCACTGCTCAAATCCATGTGTCTCTAATTTGGAGATAATGATGTCATGTGGGACCATACCGAAGGCCCTACATAATCGAAATAGATGACTTTGCTCAATCTTCCCTTGTCAAACATTTCTGTCACTCCAACAGCCATGCTGGCTTTCTCAGATAATCTCCTTGTCCTTTGTGTGCCTTACCACATCTTCTAGGTGGATCTGCCCCATGATCTTCCCAGACAGAGGTGAGGCTCACTGATATATAGTTCCCCAGATCTTCCTTTCTGCCCTTTTTTAAAATGGGGTGATATTTCCCTTTTTCTACTCTATTTCCAGCTGTAAGATTTTATCCAATAACAACAGTGGAGAGGAGTAGGCCTTGGATCTACTGCCAAGTCTATTCATAAATTAAAAAGAAGAAAAGGAAACATTTGTCTTATTTATGCAAGTTTATAGATTAGTCTCTTGAATTGTACAAAGGAAAACAATTTCTTAACATAGCTCTGATTTTACTGCCAGGGACTTTTTTTTTTGTTAAAAATGTATGTGCACTTAGCTGTCACACTATACAGCACTACTTTTGATTAAAATGTCATATAATTAATGAATGCATTATGTTTTTAATAATTAAAAAAACCACTGAATATTTTATCGAATAATTTAACTGGTTATCCCTCAAGTATTTGGGAAGGTTTATTTCTTCCCAAATAGTTACAGACTGTAATAGATCTACAATATTTAAATATTTAAGAGCTCATCAGTGAAAACATGGAAGATTGTTTGCAGAGGTTTAATTATATACTATAAGAAAAAAGATAAATGTATAAATTACCCAGTATGAAGAAGTGCTTTTATAGTTTCCTCATTCTTTCCATAATTTTGTGGTTTCTACTCCCCCATAAGCTACAGCCTTGCTGGGACTGTATATACAACTTGTGGCTTATTCCTCAATGTATTCAGCAACAAAACTGATGGAAGACAACACGAGTATTTAATTTGAAGGTGCCTCAATACTACCACCATCACCACCACCACCACAGCTTTTCTGAACAAGACTGCCTTCAGTATCACTGGAAAAGCACTATCCAAAGACATGAGTCATTATGACACAATCATTTCAGGTGGGTCCTCTTTCTGCTGTGACACCTCCAGTTCTCCTCAAAATGACAGGTCTGTTGTAGCTCCTTGTACACAGAGACAATCAGAAGACTGGAAGATACATGCCAGTAAATAGATTACCTAGGGTCTTCACTTAAAACATGTATCTCCAATGTGCTGTTGAAATTAGCCTTTTCAGACAAGCCTTTAAAACATTTGTCAAATTGATATTTTATTCCCATTTCTAGTTTTCATTACAAAGACGAGGTGGATTGACTTTGGCAAGCTACCAGACACCCATCCAGCCAATCACTCACTCCCTTCCACAGTACAGTGGGGGAAAACAAGACAGAAGAACTCATAGGTTGAGACAAAGACAGGGAAATTGCTGGTCAATTGCTATCATATGCAAAACTGTCCTGATTTGGGGAAAATTAATTTAATATATTGTCCGTATTACGCAATTTAATGGTGAGGAACAAAGGCAAAATCAAAAATATCTTCCTCTCCTCCAGCTTCTCCCAAGGCTGACCTTCGACTTCTTCACTTCCAATTCCTCTACCTCCTCCTCTGTGAGCAGCTTAGAGGGATGAGGAATGAGGGGCTACAGTCAGTTGTAAAAGCTTCTCTTTGTTGCTCCCTCCTCCTCAAGCTCTTCTGTGCTTCAGCCTGGGCCTTATCTTGGATCTGGTTGTGTACAGCAAGGGGGAGCACCAGTTCCTCCTCACAGCCCTACAGACCCTCACTGCTCCTGCCAGCACCTGGGACCTGCACCTGGCACAATAGGAATGTTGTATCCTATATATAGATACATAAGCTGTATCCATCCTATATGCACAATTACATAACATGCACATGAAAATATTTACAAGTAAATAACATGGTTTAAAAAATCTTTGTCAAAAAACCTGTTGAATGCTTTCTCACCTATGTCAGAAAGACATTTCCAATAAGCACGTCTCCTGAAATTAACAGGCCTATGCCATAATAATCCTTCAGAAAATTAAAACCAAAAAAATCTAACTCAAAAAAAATCTCATCTTTAGGATTTTGTAGAAAAAGTGACAAATTCTCTGGAACCTCATACACCCAAACAGCACCTCAGGTTAATGCATATTGCCTCAGTTGTCTCAGACAATCATCATTAGGCACAAAAGCACTAGACTTTAATAGATGGGCTGAGACCACATAGAATGTTTGTTATGTATCTGGCATTTCTCGTTATTGACTAAATTCTTGTCTTACTACTATGGAGAATTTAATTTAAAAATTCTTAAGGAAAAAAGAAAGTATAATCTTTTGATAGAAATCTAGTCCTAGCTCAGCTAGAAATATTTTTTTTTCTTCAATTCTTAAGACTGATTTTCTTCCTTTTTGTTTCTTTCTTCTTTTTTTTTTTTTTTTTTTTTTTTCTAATTCTGTTATTTTCAGGTTAAGGCAGCTGACTGACTTTTCACTTTGGAGGGAATAGGTACACGGTTCAAATGACAATACAGAATAAAATTTTAAGATTATAGGGGATTTTGTTCCACTTCTGCCTACCTGTTTACCCTTGATCAGTTCACTTCAATTTTCTGCTGCTTCTCCTCATGCCCGGTGCTTCTGTTCAGGCACCAGAAGGAGTGGTTTAACAGACAGAATGTATATTTATTTTACTAGGACTTAAACCTGTACAAAGTTGCTTTACTGAACTGAAAGCCTATAGCATATTAGCATATACTCATTTGGACAGACTTTTTTTTCATCATACATAAGATAAACGCGTGAAGATAAAAATGACAATTTTTTTTTTATTATTATTTTCTCTGTCATAAAATGCAGAATATATTTTCCTACTTACTACAATGCATAAATATAAGCTTGAGAAAGCTTATTAAGGCATCTAATTACTTTTATCAACAAATTTTTTCTACTTTTTTTAGGACTTTCTGAAGAATCAATTGGGAAAAAAATTTTTTAGAAGTTTAAATTTCCTTCCCAAAACTGTTGCAAACTGTAAAACATATTTTAGAGAATATGTAATATTTTATATTGTATGCCTGTACATACAAAATATATACATTATACATAGTATAAAGTATGTGTGTATACATAATTACATGTAATATTTAATGTATACTGTATTTACACACACACAATTTAATGTCATGCTTTTCTAAGAAAGATTCACTGTTCTGAAAGCTTGATTTTGGCAGTAACATATTGAGATATATAGGATTCTGGTGTTGTTTATCCATATGGAATACAGTATTCCAAATTACCTTTCCTTCCCTCAAAGGATCACATTCAAAAGTTTTGGTGCATGTCAGGACGAGCATTTCTCATTACTTCAACCTTTTTTTTTTTTAATATTAAAGACAACTAAATAGTGTAGTATTATATACACTTATCTATATCAGCATTGATCCTTGAAAATTGCTTGGGAACCTCTGGGAGTTCCTGGTGATAAGAATCAGAAAAAACAATAAAAAAACCAAAAACAAACAACAACAAAAAAGCCAACCAAAAAAAACCACAAAAAACCCCCCCACAAGTAAGTAAACAAACAAAAACCCAAACCAAATGAAAAAAAGAAGCATGAATCCAAATGAAAAAAAGAGGCATGAATATTGCCAAAATTACCCTCCTGGACAGAGTTTTTTAAGAGATGACACACTCTAAAATGAAAACCAAATTAAGACACTATTTTTGAAAAACTGGCATACCTCATCTAAATTCTATTTTTTTTTTCTAAAGTAGGACTAATACAGGTATTTGTGAAGTTACTTAGCCTGAAATTACAGTTATAAATGGAAAGTCATTATTGTCCATGAGACTTCACATTTATAATCCTAATACAATTCTTGTACTAAAAGTCTAAGTTTATATTCAGTGTTTCTCTTTCTGTCTACCCAAGACAAGCTTAAGGAGATTCTATTACCAAGTATCTGATGTATCCAGGTTATAGTAACCTTTTACAGTATCTAAGACTGCACAAAATGAGATCATTAACTTCACTGCTGTAATTATTACCTGTATTATTAACTGCAACCTTAGCAATAGAATTAAATACTTATTTGTTCCAGGTACTAACTCTGAGAAAGTGGAAGGTCCCCAATGGAAAATAGTTCTGTCACTAAAGGCTGAAATGTTCCCTGTAATTTAGTTCCTTTTGCTGACTTTTATCATTAGTGTAAAATCACTTTTAGCAACGAGGCTATACCACTTAGAAAAGGCACAGGGAAAATCCATACAGGTTATTTTTTCCAGTCTATACCAGGTAGGCTTTTACTGGGCATCTGCAGGAGAATGCCACTCAAAAGGTACAAGTGATTTAGTGAAATTTGAGATGAGAGCCTGAAACAATAAACATCACAGTGCCTTTGGTGTATCTGTCCTTGCCGTATTGAGATTTACTTTAGGATTTGCTTTACATTAGGGTTGCTCATTGTTTGTTGTCCTTATAATAACCAAAACCGAATAGATTTTTTTCCAAACCTCATTTACATTTTCTAATGATTTTCATACAACTGAGTATTTTTCAAAAAGAAGGAGGAACTCAAGCCTGTGCTCAGAGGTGTGCTGGTCACACGTGTGATTCCCAAATAACTTCAGCATAATCTGCACCACTTCCTTTTTTTTCAAGAAATACTATGTAGACACAGAACTCAAATCAAGGACAATATATGAGTGAAATCTGTAAAGATATCTTTCTTAACAGTGGCTAATGGACCACTGTTCCAAAAATATCACCTCTATTTCAAATTTTTAGAAGGCATGAACTTAATTATTATATATATGCTTGAATAGGTGAACCTACATAAACAACAATGAGGTGCAGAAATTATGTAGACAATTCAGTAAAAAAAAAGATAGCAAGGGTGAAGATATAGAGATACAGATATAGATGATATAGATATGTAGGACATAACTATAGATCACTGTGGGAAAATAACATTCTGCCTCAGAAATAAATTTACACCACAGAATTGTATTTCTGTGATTTTAGCTTTTGTTGACTAAACACAGGGAAAATTAAAAAGTATAATAGTCATGATTAATGATACTTTTTAAACCATCATATATGTATGCACTATTTTGACTGGCACAAGAAGGTGCATTGTAGTTCCAAAATGGTTTGCAGGGAAACTCAGTTTTCATTTCCTGAACTGATCTTTTTCAGTGATTAGATGATAGATTTATTTATACCGTCACAACCATTAACTAAAAAGCTCAATCCAATAGTTCCCCCAAACAAGCAAGTTAATGCAATTTCTGAAGTTATCCATCACAGAATAAAAAAAATTTCTCTAATCAGTGATTTTATATTATTTTGATATAAGATATGGAAGATTCCAGAATGTTTCAGTCTTACAAAAGCCTACACTCTAAAGACTGCTTTAAAGACATAGTTACTTTCCACCTCAAAATAATTTGCATCACTGTTTTTTAAGCCACCTACCTTGTGTCTTTTGATGTATTGTCAAAATATTACATAATTTCTTTTTATTTCCTAAAAAAACCTTTGACTTTCATGATGACGTGTTTGCAAAGATATTAAGCTAATTGCAGTAGGAGAGACTTTTTTGGATGACTTCTGAGACAAACATGACATGGATATTCTGGACATTATTCTTCCTGATAAATATTTACATGGGTTAAATTACCCATAATTAAAACCAGAACCCCAAGCCTCTTTCTTTGCATGTGACCTCAAATCAATCTGCTTCAGGAAGACAAGAATAATTTAACGAGTTTTTTTGGTACTTGACCTGCAGGAGATCTGTAGAATTCAGCATCAGAGTTGTGCCCAATTGTATTCATTCAGTTCCAACCCCTAGCCTCCCCACCAGAAAAAACCCCAAAGAACCAACCACAAAGAAAACCACCAAAACCCACAACAAAAAAGACAACAACCTTGAACGTGTGCAAGTTCATTGCCATTATATGGCTTAATTTTCAGTTTCAGAATAATTTTTGATACAGAACTTACCATTTAGCCTTCTCTCTAACATTCAAAATATGCAACTAAGTATTCAGGGAAATATCAACGTATTGAAACAACCACACCACAAACTTAAAGGTAAGTATTTTGAATCTAAGCCCAAACTGTGACATTAAAATACTCTACAACATTCTAGGGAGAAGTCTGAAATAGAATCAAGTGCCAAGCAACAGAATCTTTTTTCACATGTGGTACTTCATGCAAAGGTAACATCCTGTGTTGACCACAATACAATTAAAAGTGGCATGGATTGTTTTCAAAACTACAACTCACCAACTCACTATTTGTTGATCAAAAAGAAAACTGAGCAAGACCATAATCTTTGTTATAACCCCCTTTATGCAGGTTGCATATAAATAGGAAGGAACTCGGAGAGCAGCTCCTTGCTCAGCTCTAAGTTGCATTATTGCATTCCTCTTATTTATGACTCCTTTGATTATGACCCAGGAAAGAAACTGATGTGTTTGCTTGCATTAGCATAAATTTTTCAGAATTGCAAAGCACTTAATCTACACAGAAGCACCATTATAAAATGGCTGACTCATTGCAAACCCACGGCTGCTGTCACTATATATAGCTATACTATTACACAGCGTTTTATTTTGTACAGGTCATACTAATGATTGTAAAGACCAAACTATTTCCTGTAACAGAAAAAACTCCTTATTTCCAGTGCCATTTGCAATTCCTCAAACAACAAAGTTAGAAAAAGTTTGTTCACAGAATTTAATTTATTTTCTTCTGGCTCAACCACAAATCAACCCTGATTTCATCTGAAAGACACAGGAACCAAAGTTAAAGACCTGTGAGATCTTATTAGCCAAGAATAACAAATCTCAGTGAAATGAAACCTGCAAGTCTTAGGTATTTCAAGCTATTGAGTTACAAAAGAATGAACTATTTTAATTGGGACTCCGCTTTTCTTCCTCACCATTCTTATCTCAATTTATTCCTCCTCCAGTATAATCAGATGCATCCAAACTCCAACTTCTGAGTAAGGTCAACAAATTGTCCTACCTAGGTATCATAAAGTCCTTACTGAGAATTTTCAGATATAGATTTCTCACTCACCCCTGCAACAGAGCCCATGTATGTTGAATCTGAATTCTGAATCTTTCTTCAAAGTGACTCATAGCCTAGCTCATCTTGCTCATGTCAGATAAGAAGAGCCAGAGACCAGAGCAGAAAAACTGTCAAGGATCATCCTTCAATCAGTAGAATTACACACCACTTTTACTAATAATGCCTACCTTGGTGCCTCTAGTAAAGGTTGCTTGGTAGCAGGACTTTTTCAAGGGCATTACAGATTTCAGCAGTTTCAGTTTGCCAGTTACACAAGATTTGGAACAAAACTTTTAGCTCTTACAAATGTAATTCTATCAGTCTTCAAACACAGGAAATGTTATATAGCTACATCTGAGCTGCGCCCATATTCATTATTAATTAAAATCCAAACTATGGTTCCCAAAACACTACAATCCTTGCTTACTGCAATATTAAAATTTCTAAAATATTTTACCTTTTGATCATTTTTATTTAACCTCTCATGAACTTCTTTCCTCTAGAGCCTTGACATGAGAAAAAAGAGAACTTTTTTATAGGGATAGAGTTCTATCATCTTGTCTGCTCTGCCAAACCCTATCTCCTGAAAAGACGAGAAGACTGTTTGGCACCCTCTCCTTCCATCCTTCATTATAGCATCAGACAGTCCTTATAACAACAGCAGACCTTCCTCCTGCAGGTCTTCCTCCTGCCTGCCCCTCTCATGCTTTAGTTCTTTCTTTTCTGTTATCTTATCTGAAAGAACAGCTAGAATCTTATCTCCAGAGCAAAAGAAATGTTATGTTGGAAGAGGGAAACAATTCAGAACATGCTGAAGGGATGACTCCTATTCTGTAAAAGCCTGAACTCTATCTTTTAGAACATGAATCCTTCTCTGTTGAATCTGCTGTTTCCCAGTCTCTGTGACACAGTCCTCATAAGATATAATACACCTAAAAATAACCAGGGAGCTAAGTGCTAGTGGAAAACTCGGCTACTGCTTAATAACTTCAAAATTTGTTGTTCATAGCTATTTACAGTATACTCCCTTAGAAGTTCAAAACCAAGTTTTCTTTCCAGGAGGTTGTATCTACACATTATTCTTTACTATTGATTTTTTTTCTCCTTTTTCTTGTAACGACAATCAACAAAAGACTTTGCTTCACTGAGATTCTTATTATCACTTCAAAATCATTAGGGTTCTGTTTTGCTTTGTTTTGTTTTCAATTTATTTGTTATACTTACTGATCAAAACTATATTGTGGTCTTTAGATACTGCCGTCTTTATTTTTCTTCAACAAAGATACACAGATGCAGATACACATATAAATAAACACTACACATTTATGCATATTAAGATATATTAAAGAGAAAAAATAGAAAGAAACAGGGAACTTAGTGACACAACTTATGATGCATTTTTTCTTTAACTACTTTTTCAATTCAGCAATAATTTCAATTAAGCATATTTTAAAACATGTTTATAATGTTCAAAACTAAATTTAACAGGGTAGAAAAATAATATTTTATATTTCAGAATATTTGCCAGCTTCATTGACATTTTTTTTATTTCTTAAAAGCACTATGCAATATGAAATGTGCATGCTTAGCAGAGCCATGAAAAGTAGAAGTTAAGGCATCCTGGGCATTTATGCTGATGACTCTTAACAGTGAGTTTCACCAAATTCATCTCAATTTAGTCAAGATTTCTGCCAATGATCCATCCTACTTTCCTGAAGTTGTGTGTTGACACTTCAGTACTAAGAGATAAGGCACAAAAATTACTGGACATTCAGTCAGCAAAAGAATCAAATTGGTTCTCCATTTCCATAAATCTATTGAGTAAGACAAAGCCATTTTACATTGGTGCCTTTCAGGATACTATTGCACAACATACACAGCCTCCAGGGAGCTGCTTCTATTTCAGTGAGCAATTTAATTTTCAGCATAATTTGACATATAATTGTGTCTTTAAATTTAGTCAATTCATTCAGTTGTTCACGTAATTAATTCTGATTTATTCTCAAGCTCTCATCTTGCAATTTTTTTCATTTTTTTATTCTTTGCTTATAATTTGCTGAAGATTACATTAGATTCTCAGATCCTTTGGAAGTTTTCTAAATCCTACACTCTGAATATTAGAAGTGAAAATATTTTTTGGTCTCATTTTTGCTTCAATGAAACTTCAAGCTAAAATTGCCATTGAAGGCTGTGGCAAGAGGAATGCTGTAAAGGAATTCTGGATTGTTATCTGCTATAAAAAAAAGAGCCTAATCTCTTCCATGGCTATGGTCTGTGTGTACACTCTATGAAAGCAGTCAAGGAAAAAATATATCCCATATTACGCAACCACCACCGAGGTTTTTAGATTTGTATGCAGTAAATATGAACAAGGCAGAACAGCCTTACAACTAATTTAATGATATCCATGTGCTACACCAACGTGCTACTTATCATTCAGCTTGATGCACACAGACTACCCTTGCTATCTGTCATTTTAGACTGCTCCTGACAACAGGTTCTTTACCTTAACAAGACTAGAGAGTGATAAACCTTTGGTCAATTTACTATGTACAGGACTGACTGAAGCATTGACCAGGTTTCTGTGGCAAGAAAACTATGAAGCATAAATAGGGTTATTCATATTTCAGCTTTTCTTCTTTTGTTTATGTGTAGATGGAGCAATGGCTCCATCTTTTATTGTTGTCATAAAGCATCCATTTATTACAGTAATAAATGATGAAACATAGATTGTGGTTCTTCTTCATGTCAATTACTTTTAGTCTTACACTGTATCAGAGCTCAGTGAGTTCTTATTCACTGAGAATAGAAGACTGCTATTTTGGATTATATTAAAGTAATAATGGTATGATGAAACTCCTGCATGGGAAGGATTTTCTACTCCTTTCCTAGGTCTGTATGACTGTTGTTACAGAATCATGGAATTTGTGTTCAGATATATTTTCATATATTTACATTTACATCCATTGCTTATCCCGTCACCTGGGTACCACCTGTATCCTGGGTACCACTGACACGAGCTCTCCCTCTCTCCCTATCAGGTACTTTTCCAAGTTGATAAGATCCCCTTGAGCCTTCTTTGCCTCATGCTGAGCAGTCCCAGCTCTCTCAGCTTCTCCTTGTATTGCTGATGCTCTAAGCTGCTTTTATTTCTTTGTGGCCCTTCAATGGACTTGTTCTAGTAAAATCCATATCTTTTAGGACTGGGGGAACCAGAACTGGACCCAGCACTCCCAGAGTGGGTCTGATCAGTGCTAAGAAGAAAAAAAAAAGGACCACCTTCTTTTACCTAATGGCAACATTTTTCTACATGCAGCCTGAGAAGCTGTTGGTGACCTTCGCCATACAGGCACGCTGGCTGGCTTGTGGTCACCTTGGCATCTCTCATGATCTCAAAATTCTTTTCTGCAGAGCTGCCTTAAAGCTGGCCAGGCCTAGTTGGTACCAGTGCCTGGGGTTACTCCTCCCCAAATGAAGAACTTGGAACTTTCCACTCTTGAATTTAATGAGATTCTTCTCTGCCCATCACTGAACTTGGGCTGAACTTGGTGAATCACACCCAATTCAATATCAACTACTTCTCACAGATTTTGTTGTCTGGAAGCTAGCTGAGCACACATTGTGCCTAATCATCTAGCTCATTAATGAAGAAGTTAAACAGTATTGGCTCCACCCTTGACCCCTGGATTACTTCACTAGTGACTTGCCTGTAACGGGACTATTTGTCACAGATCATCATCCTCTAGGACCAGCCGTTCAGTCGATTTTCAATCGACCCCCCTGTCTAATTATCTAAGCCATGTTTTGTTTTATGTAAGGATGTTATGGGAAACAAATAATTCATTTATGTCCTGGTAAAAAACATCTACTTCTCTCTCTTTGTCTACTAAGCCAGTCAGCTCATAGTAGAAGACTATCAGGGTGGCTAAGTATGGTTTCTCATTCTTAAGTCAGCACTGACTACTCCTGAGCACCTGCTTCTCATTCACATATAGAAATGGTTTCCAAGATTAGTTTCTTCATTGCCCTCCCAGGCACTAAGGTGACATTGACTGGCAGTAGTTCCCAGATCTTTATTCTTTGCTTTCTTGAATATGAGTGACATTTGTCCTCTTATAGTGTTCATGGATCTCTCCTGAATGCCATGACCTTTTGAAGATAACCAAGTGGCCCCACAGTGACACCAACCAGCTGCCTCAGCACTTGTGAGTGCCACCTATCAAGCTCCATGGATTTATATATTCTTAGTTTCTTACAGTTCCTAAAGGCTGATTACAAGTAAAGGCTGGGCAGGAAAAGGCATTAAGCATCTTTGCCTTTAACACATTTTTTGTCAGTAGTTTATCAGATGCATTCAGCAGCAGGGCTACTTTTGATGTTCTTGTTTGGGAGATTTTTTGTTTAGGCTTTTTAGACCCAAAAAATTCTTTATGGAACTTGTAACTTATGCAACTTACTCTGTTTCCTGTCAATATAAATATTCAATGACAAGGTGGATAAATACCTTTTCCTTACTGCTCCTTGTGCTGTTTTTGTACTTGTAAAATTGGTTGTTTCCTCTTGCATCCCCTAAAAAACTCCACTCCAGGCGGAATTTGGCTTTCCCATATTATTAGCCACATATGGCCTCTAGTATAGATACTGGCATGAAATCCAATACAAAATAATTTTGATTACTTGTTGCTGTTTATCAAGAGGTTCCAATCAGTGCTCAGTTTATGCTTAATATTTCTTGGATCTACAGAGAAAATAGAAATGCCCTAGGGAAGAAAACCCTGCTTTTTCATTACAGGTCTATGTGGTGGTTTCCAGAGGAGGTGTGGGTGACATTATTTCCCTCAAAATGTTTTCTCAAGGGATAGACACAGTTTGAAAGACCTTTTCTGGATGTATCAGAATTCTACAGTAGGGAATGGAAATAAACTTCCACAATTCAAGTTGCTTCAGATTGAAGAACTGCCAGTTTCTAGAAAAGACCTTCAACTGTGTGTTAGAACTCTGAATTCTATTAATCCAACTCTGGTTTACGACACTGATGGTTTATGGCACAAGTTACAAAACTGCCATCCTTTTGTATTCCACGTTTGATCATTATCAAACTTTATTTGTGCATAACATTTTATTTTAGGTTTTTAAGACGAAAATGTGATTTTGAGTGTTTTTTGCCCATTTTCCCCAGGCTTTTCAGATTATACATTTAAAACTCTCTGGAATATTACAATGCTCCCTTGAACAAAGCTCAAAGAACTCAATGCTAAATATATTTCATAGTGTACTATGGAAATTCAAATAAAGTAACTGCATAAAAGTAATAGAAAGAAGAATGCAGGTCTGAATAGATTATTTCGAATATGAAAAATATTTGATTACAGACATCACAATAATAATTTCTCTGATAAAGACAGCAAATGGATTTTTCCTGCTATTACAATAACTTTGAAATTCTGCAGTCCTGCTTAGTGTTTGTTCTTATACTAACGCAATGCCCGAGGAACGGAAATTATGCTTTTGCACCAAGATTGGGGCTTTTTTGGTTGATGTTTTTTGTTTGGGAGATTTTTAGTTCAGGTGTTTAGTTTTTAGTGCTACCCAAGATGATTCTTTATGAAGTTGCACCTAATTCTTTTTCCCATCAATACGACAAGGTAGAAAACACATGAATTCTAGAAATAGAGAACAACAAAAGTATGTACTTATTCATGCTAAAATGCATCCTTTCAAAAACATAAGAAAACCTCTCTTCCTTTCTAAATAATCATTTGGTGATAGATGTAAACCAGAGATAGTAATAATAAAGAGAGGAGTAAATGTTTCTAACAAAAAGAAACCAAGAGATTACTTACCATGACAGAGATAAGCAAACTGTAACATATACTAGAAATACAGTATGACTGTGTTTCCACATGGTGAAATTTTTAGAAATATAAGCAAAAAATTGTTTCTTTAATGCTCACTTATGGACCAAAAGAAAATGGAATCAAATCCTATACATAGTCTATTCTATAAATCCATTGTACATGTTAATGAATTGTTATTTTAATACTTTTTTTCCTGATCTGATATCTCAATATAGGTCCTGTGCCTTCACAACTGGTTTTGCAGAAAATCATGATACTATAAATTTTATGTTTTCTAAAGGAAAGCAGTGGTTTGGGAAGGAAACAGCTTCAAAAGAAGCAGAAAAATATCCAAACACATGCATTGAAATTATCTCCTTTCATTGTGTTTTCTCTAATGTTACAATTAAAAATGTCAACATCATCATGTAAGGACCATTCTACCCTTTACCATTTTAAAATCCACCATTTTAACTCTCACTCTCTGATCTTGTTGGAAAAACCCAAACAAGCAAACAAAAAAACTACCCCACAAAAACAAACCAACAAAAACCAGGAAACAAGACCTCACGTATTTGTTATACTAAAAGAGAGCTCTAATGTAGCAAACCTAAAGAAACCTCCTTGCTACTGAAGTCAAATAATGAACAGCCACACCTACCCCTATTCCCACCCACAGAATCAAAGCCATGCTATTGAAACATCTACCACTAAAACTGAGATGGAAAATGGTTTTTTACTTCATCTGTACTAGTCTGAGGCTCCTACCTGGGATAACAACTTCATGATATCAATTCACAGGAAAAAAAAATTCTTAGCTAATAATTGAGAGTCCCTCTTTGAGTCACATATTGCAACAAGATGATTATTACACTCATTTGCAGCATTTCTTAAGGTGTGATTTCATGCTGGAGGTTATTTGAGTAGAATATTTCCAAACATAAAAGTTAAAATGTTTTGGCAAGCGTTAAATGTGTCTTCCTTTCTCTGAACTCTCCTTGTTTGCATGTGTGTGCCAAATAATTCTAATGCTTTCCCTGCCTTTTCCATCTTTTTCTTCAGTTCCCCTTTTGCTCCTCAGACTCCCTTACTTCTGTTCTCCTCTGCTTTCTTTCCTTCTTGATCTAATACATCTTAGGTGTACTTCTTCTTTTGAGGCATTAATAAAAACCAGCTAGTTTAGACAAAACAAAAAGGTGTCATGCAAATATGAAACTGCTCCAAGAGCAGTTTAAAATTATGTTTGCCTATACTGTACTAGCCAAGAAATAAGCAACTGAGAATCATCACAATAAGCCAAATGGTCTTGGAATTCAACAGGAAAAAAAATAAAATACAAGATGTGTCAGTGACAGATGCTAAACTAAACCCCATGTGAAGTGACTGCCGAAGTAAATAAAGGTGCTTCTGACAGCCACATATGAAAGTTTTCATTTTGCTCTAAAAACATCAGTTCAATGCACAGTCACAATTCAGATTGCAGGAATCTGAATAATGCTACCATCTCCCTTTTGGAAACACAGAACTAGCAAAAAGTTGCAAAAAAAAAAAAAAGTTAAGAAACAAAAACAACAATTGGAAAGAATTCTCATGTTAAGCAGTCTCTTCCTTAAATTCAAGCATAAGCCCATAAACAGCCCCAATCACAAAATATGTTTCCTGAGTGCCTCTCTGCTCATATGGAATAGTCTCAAATTCTCTGGATGACTTGGTGTCTATCTTCATCTGAAATCTCCTTAAGATGATGAATTGTACTCACATTTAGAGAATGGAGTCCACACAAGTATAGCAATGATACCTGCTTTCATTTGGACTTACAAAAAAGAACAATAATGCTTTCCCCTCTACATAAAATGTTAATGATAATGAGTTTCCAAAAAAAAAAAAAAAAAAGTGAAGGATGGATTTAACTTTTTTTTTGTTGTTGTTGTTGTTTTTGCTTGTTTGGTTTTTTTGGGGGTTTTTTGTTTGTTTGGTTGGTTTTTTTGGTCTGGGCAGTTTCCCCAGAAGAATGCCTTACACTCAGGCTATAGAATATACTGTAAGAACAGCTTCCAAGTGTTGTTGAATTTTATATTCTAAAAAATAAATAATTTTCTTTAAACATGTCATGGTTTAAGAATGATAGTCCACAATTTCATGCCCCCACCTCCAAGATTCCAAAACCACATGCTGCTCCCACTCTTCCCCTCTCCTGCCCTTTTTCTCCTACAGTGGAGAGGGTAGAGTTGAAGGCACAAAAGGTAAAAATCATGGGTTGAAATAAGAATAATTCACTGGAAACAGTAATGAACAGTAACAGGATCAACATTAATAACAAAATTGTACAAAAACGAGAGTGCAGAAGAAGCCGGATCTGACCACAACCATTCCACCCAAGCTGCTCTCTCTGGTCGGGACCAGCGTTACCCCACTGCTGCACCTGTCGCACTTGTTCCACTGGAAGAGCATGACCCTCTTTCCTGGAAGCTGTTCCCTGCCCCTGGTAATGACATAATGTGGTACGGAATCAATGTCTTGGGTGTGCCCTCTTCTGCTGATCTGAGCCGGAAGCAGGACAAACCACTAACACAGCAATGTAGAAATACCCAGCAAAGCCCTTACAGCAACGGAGATCTGTCTTCTAAACCCTAGTCTAAGCACCATGTGGTAAGCAATATAGAATGTTTGATGAAATAACTGAACTTGAGCATGGAGTGGAATTTACACCTACCCAGTGGTTTCCTACGATTTCACAAGAACTATCGAAAAATCTCAGAAAGTCAAAAAAACCTTCAGTTTGTCTGTGTAATTGTAGATACCAAGTAGTCCTACTTTCCTACCTTTAAAATATCTTTTCTGAAAATACTTATACACATAAAATGAACCCAATAAGGATTCGATTACCATTCTGTTATTATCATTTCCAATTATTTGCATATAATTTTACTTCTAGAGTTTTCACAACCCTGTGAAGGCTGCATTAGTGAGCTGAAGAAGTATTTTCTTTGAAACCAGATTTTGACCTACAAAGATCTCTTACCCTAAAAGGTATCAATAAACACACAGCAGTCCTCCCCATTTTAACAGCCACTCCACATCTTCCACATTCTGCTAAATATCACTAAGATTTGTCACTTTATAATTATCACTGTGCAATACAACACAGATTTTAGAAGAGACAAACTTTTATATTTCCCCTTTTATTCCCCTATCTTTTCTTCTCCCCAGCATATGTTTACTTATAATTTGTCTTTAATCATTTAACATTTAATCATTTAAGCAGGACTTCATCTCAATCCAGAGCATGTAATCACGTCGTGATACACAGTGAACTTCAGAATAAAATTAAGTGACAGTGAAAAACATTTCTTCCAGCATCAACATAGAGGATGGGGATTACATAGTCCCTTTCCCGCCCCAAAACCTCTCTCTACTCTCACACTTTATAACCAAACTAAAATGAATTCCCTTCTCCCTAAAAGGCTTTCACTGCATTGATTTCTGAATGAACTGATTGTCAAATAATGGCTTGAGAATTACAGTTAATTTATTTTCCTCTTCCTTATACAAGACAGCTCCACATAGTGCTGTGGAGAGGATCCCAAAACTCTTTAAGAAAGTCTCATAATTGTTTTGTCACATAAATACAGAAAAAAAAAATACTACTCAACAACATGTATAATTGCTATTTAAACTTTTATTTGGTGTAGAATATCTGAACAAGTGTAGCCATTAAAAAAAAAAAACAACAACAAAAAAGGCCCACACACACAAAATAACACAGGCAACAACACAGATTAGTCCAAGCCTGTACTACAATAAACACTAAATATGAGATTATATTTAAAATTTAATCCTTCCTGTACACCCTGGATGTCTCTTTTTTAAGTGCAATCCATATATGCACATATGTCAGTAGAAAACCCAATTGCACTGAGAGAAAAGGCTGCTTGTACAAAAGTAATTTTAGTGAAAAGTATATTTTAGTGAAAAGACTGTGTGAGTATTACATGCAGATTGTGGCTTTGAAACATTCACCAACTCAATTTCTTTTGGTAGAGTCTAGAAGTTCATACATGGAAGTATTACCAGACCATTCTTGAAATTTTCATTCAGGCTCAGTGAGCACTAGGGAAAGCAGGATTTTTCTTCTTGGTTTTTCTGTTCTATGCTGGTTGCTGTTTTTTAACTAAGGGACCCATAGAAGATATTTTCAGAGTCATGCAATGGAAGAGAAAAAAAGGAAAGTTTTCCCTTCAAACTTATTATAGGATAAGGTTTCTAGAGAAAAAAAGACTATCCAGAAATTTAAAGGGACATCTCATTTGAATAAAACAGTAAAAAGTACTTGTAATCCAAAAAATGTTGTCAGAAGAGGGAAAAAAACCCCCAAAATTTAGAAATCACTGACAAGTCAGTTTTACCATGTCAAACAAAAGTTGGGGTTTTTTCAGCTGAAAATTAAAACAACATGATACCACATTTATTTACATATTTCAATTCTTACTAAAATACAAAGGAAATCCTGACAAGATTACTTATAGGAGATCTAATCTAAACCTACTCTTTTTCAGTAAGAACATTTTCTATAGTCAGACTTATGACATTTAAATCTACTTATGAGCCAATTACTTTAAAGAATAATTTTAGCAGGTGCTAAATTTATATTCTGAACCTACTGTCATCCCATACTGAGAAAAAATGGTAATGATCAAGACTCAGGAATTACTTATGCAATTTCTGTACATTAGCTTCTCTCCTTACGTTGGTCAGAAAAATAACTATGATGGTCAAAAAAGCCATTGAAAAGAAAAAATAATTCTACACTTTAGAGGTTGACTAGAGATTATTTTACATTATTTAGTAGTAATTGTAACAAAGCTTATACTTGGTGTAGTAGTGGCTTTTCAACTCATCATGGACAAGTATAAAAAGTCATGTAAATGTAACGGATCATACAAAAACTTCTACTAAACCCATAGGAAACATTTTAAAGCTTATTAAAATATGCAACTATAGAAAGCTGGCTTGCTGCTAATAAAAATCTATGAAATTGCAGCATAAAAATATAATAATATCTACGATTAATGACAGATCATGACTTAACTTTCTGTCACCAAATAACTCTTCAGTTATCCCGTATATGGCCCATATATGAGATCTTGAAACTTATGCAAGAAGACTTTTCAACTCTTTTTATAACCAACTAACTGCTAAAATATATCTCTGCATTAGAGGAAATATTTCAATTTTTAAGTCTTGAATACAGATTTGTGTATATTAAAATATTTGCCCTACCCTGACACCCACCCACCCACTTGTCTAAAATACATCATAGCAAAAAAAGATGAGATGGGAAAGAGATTTCACACAGTGGTCCTATACGCTTTTGTTCAAGGAACAAAATTATCTTCATTATTAATTTTCTTAAAATAACTGCAAAAAAACCCCCAAAAAACCCAGAGACTGTCTTTAAAGCTGGAAAATTCAGAAAAAGGTTTTATGTAAATCATTTGTTAAGGGATTGTGAGAGATTCAGAGAACTGCTTCAGATGTCTAGTATTATGAAAGAATGTGACACTTATCCTCAAATCTTAGCCATCTCAATTTCTTGAAACTTGTGCAAATTTATTATCTTCACTGCCACCATGGTAACAAAAATACTTTCTTTCCATAAACAGAATTGATTGTTGTATAAAAATTTTATAAAATTTAATGGATTCATGGAAAAGTGCATTGAAATACATCAACATTTATCAGAAACTCAGCTGTAAGTGACACACTGAAGCACCTTATAGCTGGATTGTACCTTGGAGGGGATGGGGGGTAATGACAGCAGAAATACACATTAGTGAAAAAAACACATAAAAATGTAAAAGGAGTCCTCTCTTGCTAACACTTCCAATAAAGCATTCCTTTTGTAGGCTACATTCTTTCCTAACTCTCATATTCCTTTTTCATCCATAGAGGTCTGCTACATTTATTCATACCAACAGCTGATCATGTAAGTATGGCCAACTTTTTCTCAAGCTTCTACATTTTGTCACAAGGAAAATTTAATGTTCTTACCAATCCAGCTGATGGGATCCACAAGGAGAAAAAACTGGCATTTACGCTATAACTTATTTAATATTTTGCATAAAATTGGCTCAGAGTATTAACACTTTCGGGTAGTTAAATATTTACCATTTCTAGCCCAATTCTTTCTTCAGTCAAAGAGCAAATCTTTTGTTCCTAAAAGAAAATGACTGGGGCAAAAAGGAACTTTATATCTTGTTACTCATTCTGTGTGCCTCCCTTATCCATTCCTTGTTTCCAGGTAAGGAAGTGTTGGGATAATTGAACACTAATATAGGCTCTTCTATATTCTACTTTTTGATTTCATATCTTCCCTTATATTTCATAATCGGTCATTACATTACTTGGTGAGTTCCCCTGACTCCAGAAAGATGAGTTTTCTACTGTGACAATTTTTATTCACTCAAGATTTCCCAGTCTGATCTGTTATTCTGAATTTTTATATAACTTCTGAATTTTACCATTTCACTCTTCTCCCAAATTCAAGACATGAACTCTTTTGTTCAAGGTATTTCTACCTGAAGTATTACACAGTTCCACAGTTCCTTTTCTTTCTTTTAATTTTATAAAGTAACCAAAAACCACTTTTCTATGCACATCTTTGAGTCTTCCATTGAAATGAGGTAGAGCCAAGGAGAAGTATCTGAGAATATTTCTCATTAGCAACACCCCAAAACCACACTGAGGGGTTATTCTCCACTTGTCTCAAATATCTGTAGTGGTGGTGAGGACCACTTTGCTCAGCATGAGGCACGTATGCCAACTTTCAGAAAGAAACCATACAACCCACCCTACTGGAAAAAATGCAAACAATATAAGGAAACTTTTATTACAAAATTAGGTGCCTATAGGTTCAGCATAGAAGACCTTATACAAATCACCATATGTCAGGTGATGCTAAGTGAGCTTCAGATAATAGTGTTTCATTGTACTCCACTTGTCTAGGTCATAAAGTCAACATATCCATCTGGTCTTGATATCATAGGACACAAAATAAACTGCAGATGTCAAAGGTCTTGACAGGCAGGAGAGATAACAACCAGAATCAATCCAAACTAACATTCCTACTGGCTCGTTGATCTCAGTTTTCTGTAACATAAGTGCTACCACACCAGCCTTAGTTGTAAAGTTCATAAATGGTATATTATACTATTATAGTATTTCATATAATAAAAAAAAATGCAGTAAAATTTCAGGAGCCACTACTATCTTTATCAATATAAATAAATCAATTTAAAATGCAACTTAAATTAAGTGAGCAATAAAATACACAAATTGTGATTTGTAGCACAAACTCAATATCCAACATGTCAGATGAGAACACAATGACTTCAGTAAAAAAATGGAAAATCTTTAGTTTGGTCTAGTAAGGATGTCCTTCATGGCAATTAGATCAGGCAATTGGAATCGAAAGTGGAGCTCTCCCAACTGATTATATTCATGTAATACTGCCAATGGTGAGGGCAAACCCTCAGACTCCTGAGAGTCACAGCTTTAAACACAACTAGTGACACTCTGAAGAACAAGCAAGTCAATCAGAACACATTTCTCTACTAGTGTCATCAGACATTAAGTGCATGGAGTCACTGCACAGGCAGTATCACGATTTATGAAGGTAAGAAATGGGAGCTGCCCATTAATATGGAAATATTTGCCTGTTTACTTAGTACAAACCTGCATTTTCACAGAGAAACCATCCGAGATATCTCAGATGTGTTTCAGGCTCGCATCCATTATACTCCACAAAGTCATCCAAAGGAATATTAAAACAAACGTAAAACTGTATTTTACTTTTTTTTTAGCTGTTGTCCCTCTGTCACCTGACCAGCTGTGTAAAATACCATTGTAATTCACATAGCCTATAACTAAAGAGGTTTTTTTTTCGCTTCTAGTTATTTCCTAATCGGGTCTGAGAGGTATGACTGAAAGCAAAAAAAAAAAGTAACATGACTGTGGAGCAAAAATAGCACTTAAAAAACCACAGTGTAGAGAGCCTATTGTAATAAAATTTCATTTCTTTGCTTTGTTTATCCAGTTCTAAAATTACTTAGTCCATGAGTCAGTCCTTGCATAAATTGATATGTCTTCTTCAGAGACCACTCAGACTAAAACTGAGATTCGACCTTTAGAGTAGTTATCAACCTTGACAATATAGGAAAGAGATTATTCCCTTTACAATTCATTTCACTTAAAGCCTTTAATCTTCCAAGAATTAGAGCCTTCAGCCTCATCTCCATATAGGCAGACTAGTCTACCCTAATTCTCATCTCTAGCTTGTCTGCATTCCAGCAAAAAACAAGAGTTAAAGGGACTTGAAAAAAACACAGGCTTCAGATAAGGCTATCTTACCCTGCCTGCATGGTGGAAAATGAACAGTTGTGATTCCAAAACATCTGAAATAAACCAGATCACTTATTCCTAGGTCAGCTGTTATTTCTGTTTCAGATAACTAAACTTTGTAAGATGATAATGGCTTAATGGTTTGCTTTTCACTTTTAATGAGCTGCAGGGAAAAAAAAAAAAAACAAACCCCAAAAAAATATACTTATACTACCATATAAGTATTTTATTAGAAGCATTTAAGGATACATGCTGTGAATGCTTGAATTGCAGCAGTCCAAACACTAAGATGATTGCGTGTTTTTCACATAGACTTGTGTAAAAATGTACTGTTATATTTTAACATGATTTGACATAAATCTTACAGAGAAAAGTAGTGAAACTGACAGCTAAGTCAGTCTTTGAAGAAATCCTGACACACTCAATGTCTGAAGGTTTTTTAAAAAAAATACCTCCCAGTTATACTGAAAACAAAAGAGGCTTGAGGTCAGGAAAGCTTACAATCATTTTAGCATAGCCTTTCAATGCACAATAAAAAATATATTCAAATATTCCATTTTCTACTCTCAGAAATCACTGTGTTTCTGACAGGTGCTTATGTTCCAAAATGTCTCTAATAATGAAGAATTCATGATTCTCCTACACAGTTTGTTTCAATGATATTTTCCATAGTAAGATTTTTAATTCTATGTCATCCAAGTCTCTTGTTGTAAAGTTAAAAAGCACTTAATTCTTGCCCTATTTGTCCTGGGAAAAAACCAAGTTCTTCTCCCCTCTTTCAGGAACTTATCATGGCAGATTAAGATATCACTTTTTTTCCATCTTCTCTTTACTTTGAAGATATACTTGTTCAAAGGTTGTCTCATGCAATGAGTGGGGTTTTTTTTAACCAATCAGATATTTCAAAGTATGTCAAAAACACTACAAAACCATTACTGGAGCTGAATAGAGATGAAAAATTGTCTCCTAAACTATATATAGAATCACAGAATTATTCAGGCTGAAGAGACATCAGGACATCTTTTGTCCAATTTTCAACACAGATCATGGGTAAGCTGTGAGGTCAAACCACTATGCTCAGGGTTTTATTCAGTCTGGTCTTGAACATGTCCAAGAGCAAAGCAACTGAACATTCTCTCTGAAAAACCTGCTCCACACCTTGACTGTCCTAAGATTTACAAGGTCTTTCCATACACCCAGTCTGAACCTCACTTTTTTCAGTTTACACCTGTAGCCTTTCATTTTTGTCCTGGTTGTTGTCGACAAAGTCATGCATCTTTTGAGTACCAATGCACGTATGTAGTTTTTGTATTTCCAGGTATCAAGACAAGGTAATCATAAAGATATATCCAGAAACAGGATAAACTGAAGGTACACTTTCTATTAACCTGGGGCAGAGGGGCTTGCTTGTAGTTTTGCAGATTTAAAACCCAGGTGAATTCCAGCAAAGAATGAGAAGAACATCTCAAGCACAGAAAAAAACAACACTGACCATTCTGCAAGCCAAGAAGAGAGCACAGAGACATCAACTGCGCAGAAATTCCGGCTGATGTGAACTGCACAGAGATTCCAGCTTGTACCTGCTGTCGTGTGCTTCAGCCATGAAAGACTGGGAACTTTGGGATTTTAATATGGGACTTAATAGGGCTTGTGATTCTTTTGCTCCTTGTGCCATGCCTTTTCCAGTGCATGTGATGGGCCATGAACAGGGCTGCAAAAGAGGTGGTTTTAGGGCAAAGAGAAGGGGGAGATGTCGGAACCCAGGACATCCCTCTGGGTGCCCTGGGTGATCCGAGACCCTGGCAAGGGTCCAGAGACAAGCCGCGAGAGTTCAATTAGAATAGTATTAATTTATCACCGGGTGTAGATGTAGAATTTTGGGGTTTAATGGAGGTTCAAGAAGGCAAGATGGAGGAATCTGGGCATGTCCCTGTCCTTCTGCTTCTTCTTCTTGCCCTCCATCTTCTGCTGTGGTGGTGGCACTTTTGGATTGGTTTAGTGTGAAAGTGCACTGTTCAATAAAGGTGATGGGTATCGGCACAATATTGAAAACAACTAGCACGTAACAATTAGTATAAGAGATAGCGACCGCCCATGAGCGGGGCAGTTAACCTTGGACAACAGTGTAGGTAGCACCCATGCTGGCTGAAAATGAGTGTTTATAGATAAGGAAGAATAAATAACCTTGAGAAAGAAACCGACGCATCCTGACTCTCACTTCTGGCAGGGGGCTTGGGAAAAAAAAGACTTTACCCGCAGTCTCGGAAGGCTATCAGCCCGGGATCCGAGACATTTTCTCTGATGCATGCCCATCAAGAGCCCAGCTCCATCTTTTTGCTAACCTCCTTGTTGGCATAGGGAAGCTGCTGACACGTTCTCCCAAAGCAGTCTCTTCCTCAGGCTGAACAAACCCTGAGCCTCCTTTTTCTCCTCAAAGAAAAAAGGCTCCAGCTTCTTACTAGTTTGGGAATTATCTGCTAATCCCAATTCAGCTAGTTGACATCTTTATTGTATTGAGGAGCACAAAACTGTAAGTAGTAGCCAGATGAGGTTTCACAAGGTCAAAACAGAAGAGGGATAATCCTTCTCCCTCAATCTCATTTCTGTTTCCCTATGAATACAGCCTAGACGCCACCTGTGCTGGCCCAGGTTAGACCCCTCACATATTTAATTTATCACAGGCCTTCAGGAGCACATGATACACGATTTTGTCTCAGCCATCCAATCAGCTTTTTATCCATCCAGTTTTCTACCATCCAGAGTACAATGTTCAACACTAAGAATGTAAGACTTATTAAAGTCAAGGCGAATATTTTCCATTCCTTGCTCCATGCTCACAAAAGCAGAAAACAATGAAGTGGCCAGGCATGAATGGCAGCCTGACTGCTCCCAGTCCCTGCCTTCTCCTTCAGGGGCCCAGACGTGAGCTTTAGGAGAACTCCATGATTCCCTCAGAAACTAACATAACTTACAGTAGTTTCCTGTACTGTCTTTTGGGACTTGCTTGGTAGATGAGTGCAAAATTTGCTTTTCTTCAGTCACCAGATCGTGTCCCAAATTTTTCATCCTTCATTCTGAAATAATTTTACAGCATCATCTTCAGTTTGAAATCCCTTTCTTCCCCTGAGTAGTTACCTAACCAATTGTTCCTCAGTCTGTATTTTGTCTCTGGTGATTTTTATGCAAGGATGTTCCATTTGTATAAGTTTTGCCACATCTTTCAGTGGTTATTTCTCTGTTTTTCAGGGTTATTTTGAATGTAGAGTCTAGCTTAATTCTCAGCTTCTTAGATGGCAAATTTATCTACAAAATGGATATGAAATACAGGTTTTTATTTCATCACCCATCAAGTTAATGATAATATTGAATAAAGACAGGTCTAGGCCCATAACAAAATCCTTATGACCACACGCTTTCACTCTGAACGTAAGATATCTTTTCATGATAAAGAAAGTTCTACAAACTTTGTGCTTTCTCTTTGTTTATACATCTAGATCAAACACAGATTAAAGCATTAAGTGAAGCAGTACCAAAATTCTTAGTCAGGATTTAAGGCACTTTTCTCCTCTCTCCATAAGTCTACAAAATTAGAGAGCTTTGCCATAATTTATTCAAAATATATGTATTTCTACCATTCCATTTATTTTTTAGCTCTCATTTCTAAAATCAAAATGTTATAAGTGAGATCACTTATCAGTAAACTAGAAGCATTATGTCTTATTAGAACTGTATAACACTGACATTGATTCCATCCATACCTTTTATAGCAGAGGTCTTAACAAATAAAGATTCTTGGCTTGGTCAGGTGAATGGTCAATATAAGAAAGGCACTAAGGAGTTTTTTGTTTGTTTGTTTTGTTTTACATCACTAGGGAATATAGATTTCCTATGTTTTGACCTGGTCACTGTCACTGTCAAGAAATTCAACTGGCTTATGTTGCAACAGAAGTCAACCAAACAATCTTTCTGAGATACAGGTGGCAGCACGATGTCACAAGATGGATATGCAACAATAGAGACACAATAATTACTTACAAGAAATTTCTAAGTAATGACACTTCAATTAGACTTTTTTTTTTTTTTTTAATATCTAAGGAAACTTATCAACCCCAAAACATTTCATTTTCCTTGTAAAATTTTATAAGAAATTTCTTTAGCAGTTATTTCTGTGGCATTGCAACAACAACTTGCCACTTTTAATTATTTGTTTCAGGTGGATAAGAATATTGCAGATTTCCAGTTTAATTTAGCTCTTTCCTTTCAACCATGAGAAACAAATTCATAATTTTCCAAAGAACTTGATTACCTTGGATTAGATTAAGACTTCATTTTTTGAATTCACAATGTCATCAGGTATATCCTTTGAAATCTGTTTTCAATCAGCTTGTTTCTGACTCATGCTCAGAAAATTAACATTTTTTAAAATTATCTCAAGTCAGCACTAAAATCTAAAGAATTCCAAATTAAAAAACTGGTTTTGAAAGGTACATGTGTCTGAACATAAGATTATAAAAATGCGTCTCAGCTACATATTTGTAACCTGATCATCCTGCTTTCTCAAAACAGCATGTTCTTTGTCTGTCATACGTTGTACAAATCATAGAAGGCTTTATTGAAAAGAATACAAACACAATTACATTAGGCCAAATTAAACTTCCTAAACAAAGAGCAGTTTCTGCCAGTTCACTAATAGCCAGCTGTTTCCTTCATGGTTTTACTTTAATGGTTCTCATGAATCATGGACTCTTAACCATTCCAGGATTCATGAATGCAGAATGATGTTTTATGAGGATAAGAAACTGTGCATGTAGCACATATTTATATACTGAAGAGGAATTTTAATCATAAAGAACTCATTTTCAAGTTTACATGAAACCAGAGAAAGTAAACAGCCTATCTACAAATACTATTCAAGGCCAGTGTTTAGTTTCATGGCAGCAGCATCATTCCTGACTAGCACGGTAGATTATAAGCAAACACTCTCTTCCTGCATCATCTGTTTTATTGGCTAGATTTCTAGAGTAATCAAACATCCCAATGGAATACTAGAAACTAAATGAACTTTCACATCATCAAAGTAGGAAAAAAACAAAGAAAGGAAAATAGTTGAATTGGAAGAAAAATCACCACAGAAAATCAGGAAGACATTTCCAGTACAATCTTTATGAGCTAATCAGAGGAAACAGCTATCCTGAAGAGATGAAAAAAGTCTTGCTGGGGGCCTGTAAAACTTTACAGCATTGTTTAAGCAGCTATCAAATGGCCTGGCCTGAAGCAGTTGACAAACCAATATTCTCCTGATTGTGATCTTCTGACGATACTCACGAAGTGCTCTCTAGAAAATACTCTTCATAATGACTGAATATAAACATCCTAATGCCATGTTTGCCTGTCTCTTGACAATCCAAAGGTTTGAATTATCAAGAAGATTCAAACTACACAGTACATACACTTTTTTTTTTTTTTTTTTTTTTCAAGACATAACATAGTGGTCCAACTCTATCTTTCACCTTTAGATTACAGAATCATAGAATGAGCTGGGTTGGAATGGACCTTAAAGACCATCTCTTTTCAATCCCCCTGCTGTGGGTATGGACACTTTTCACTAGACAGGGTTGCTCAGGGCCCCATCCAATCTTGCTTTCAACACTTCTAGGGTTAAGGCACCCACAACCCTCAGCAACTTGTTCCAGTGCCTCATCACCCTTACAGTAAAGATATTTCTTCCTAATATCTAATCTAATCCTCTTTCAGTTTGATGCCATTTCCTCTTGTCCTGTCAGTATATGTCTATGTAAAAGGTCTCTCTTCATCTTTCTTGGTTTCTCAGTTTATTGTGCTAATTACACAATGGATTACAGCTTTAGAAGTATTAAACTTTGTTTTCTTCATAATACATGTTGAAAGCTGATCACCACCATTGTCACTCATGCAGTACAGGACTCTGCTGAACTTTATATTCCCGTATTTCTTTCCCTGACAGAAATGTATAGAATTTGGAATCACATATGAGAATTAAAATAAATAAATAAATAAAACTAATCAAAACCCAAAAAGTCTTGCTTCCCTGATTTTCTTGGTTTGCAGGGGCTTCTTGTGACATCACATCCATTAATTTCTCTTGCAAATGTTTTCAGTCCCTCTACACTGAGGCATTCTGAGTATGGAAGTAAAATGTTTTCAGTACATTGGTGGATAAAACCTAATTCCAAGTATACTGGCAACATCCACAAAATGAACAGATAAATTCAGGCTTTGCAGTGCTTATTTAGCAGACTGAACACATGCTATGTTTTTTTCATTGCAAGGTTGTTCTTCAATCACCATGACTATTTGAGTTGAGTATTTATGCTTGAAAAAGTAGCTGAATTCAAGCAAAGGCAAAAGGCTGTTCAGGAGTTCATAAATTTAAAAAGGTAAAGGTAAGTATTATTTTTGTCTTGTGCCTATTAAGCAAGGTTTTAAAACATGTTTATAAATTTTGACTTTTAAGAACAGACCAGGGCTTAGAAACAATGGACTCAGCAAGAATCAGTTTTTTTTTTCCTTCTTTTGTGGGAAATGTTAAGTGTTCCTTTAACAGCAGAAATTCTTTTAAGATCTATTTTACAACATTTTTTTTCCCTTTCAAAAGGTAGGTGTTACTGTTAATTGAGAGAAGCATTTTAAAACTTTGACACACTCTATCCCCGAACAAAGATTACATGCACAGTAAGTTATAATCCTTGGCTTTGCAATACCGCTTTATGAGGTTAAGAAGATGAATGTTCATAGCTTTTAATCCTTACCATGATTTACAAGGCTCTGGGTATCCTTTCCCCAGAGCATCTACAACTGTGCGGTTGTTCTGCCTGCTGCTTAAATTACAGAGACATCTGCAAAGTAAATTATGGATTGTTGTCCCGCAACCAAGCTGCCTCCTGATCTCTCCTGAGGTATTTCCTTGATAACAGCAAAAGGTTTTCTTTCCCCTTGTTTATCACTCTTGTTTTTCCAGACTGGGTGATACTATGATGACCTTGATTACTGCCCACTCTGCTCACTTTCAACCAACATGTTCCACTGTAAAAACCCACAGCAAAAAGAAGGGGAGGGAATGAGCTATGAGGGACAGAACAGACAGCTGTGTAATATTTCTTTTATCTATTAAGCTCTTCAAAGTTCACGATTCACACATCTGGAGATTATTTTCCTCCTCCAGAAATATATATAGCTAAACCTAACATTTTGAATGCTTAAAACCATTCTGAATGAGGTGAATGCATAGCTTTTTTTATTCTAATACCTCTCTATTACATATTAACTAATAGGCTGATTTCCACATCCCTACTTATATGCACATATCAATGTAAACTTATCAAACACTTAGAGGGTTATCTAAGCCATTTGAAAAACTGAGCCAGATTTTTAATTATGTGCCTAATTTTATAAACAAGCAGTTTAAAATTTTATTTCATAATAAATGCAGTGAGAAGATAAACTCATTATCAACAACAAATCATATGCCGAGCATGCCAAAGTTCATCTTTGTCCATACACAGGCATTCTTAGAAGATAGTCTACTCAGTGCTGATGTCATTAAATAAAAGAAAATTTAAATAAAATGTAATAAAATAATTCTACATTGCTTACTCTATTATCCTTCTCATTACATTCCCATATTGTCTACCTGAGTGTCCTGAAACAAAATGCAATTTAAATTACAATACAGGTGTCAAAAAATATTATTTAAGGCAAAATGCATGGAAATATATCATCCAAACCATCCACTAAGCAGAAATGATAGTCACATCCCAAGCTCTTCCAGCACAAAGCAAGCCTAGTCAAGATAGCAAGTGCTGATCGCATTGACATCAGATAAGTTCTTTTCATTTATTTGTCAGAGTCACAGAGATAAAACCTCTATTTCCTAATTTCTTTTGAATAGTCAGAAGCCCAGAGTTTTGTAAGAGAAGATATATAACTGAAAATTGCCTTGTGCTCTTTGTCCCAAAGACAGTAAAGACAGAGTCTTTAGGATCCAGACACTTTTAACCATGCTTCATAGACCAAATAACTAAAAATAAAATATAACCCAAAAAATTCACCAACCTTTGCCATCTTTTGGACACTGCTTTAAACTCATTTAGGCTTTTACCTCAAAATACATTATAACTAAAGTTATAAAATTCATACCTTCGTATCTAATTGATTTTTTTTTTTGGTCATCCCCAGCATTAAATTGTTGTTCAGAATATAGTAAAACCAGTTTACAGTACACTTCATATGCAACAACTGAAGCAAACAATAGTGTAATAATAAACATGAAGAAGCCTATGACATTGGTTTTTACCTGCATGAAAGGGGTTCTGGCAAGGTATGCCTTTGAAAGCAGAGAAATACCATTTGACAAAAATAGCATCATGCAAATACAAGAAAAAAAGCATCATAAAAATAAAGCTCAGAGAGAAAATTAGTTTCTGTCCTTTAAGAGGTACAGAATAGACTGTAAAGGTACTTTTATTTTCTCCAATCTACATCTAAATTGAAACAGTCTGAAGAATATAATATGCAGTACAGCTCTTAGTAAATAGTGAATTGGTCTGTAGCAGTGAAATATCTCTAGACTGCATCAAGTAATTTTGTTGAGGTATGCAGCAAGGATAATTAGAATCCTCAATTTCTTGAGCTCAGTTAAACGGGCCTAAAACTAAATTTTCTTTAATATATAAATAACAGCAAACAAACAAATAAGGAAAAAAATTCCACCAATTAAAAACTGTGAACTGAATCCACCAGGTTTAACACAATCACAAGTTCATCACAATTATTACAGATTTCTTTGAGATGACAGAGACATCATTTTAAAAGTCTACCTGTGAATATGATGCCACATCTTCCAAGACCTTATACAAATGAAGTTCAGCCCTTTAGCTGGCCTTATTCACTGCAATCCTCAACTGATTGGGTCACTATAGTCTGTAACAAACATACAGTTAAAACAAAAAGTTAAAATTATCATTGTCAACAATTGTTTCTTGTGAAAATGGGAAGAATAACAGCCAAAGCATAATGATTTGTTGTTAGAAAATCAAGCTAGCATAAAAAAAAAATATTAACAGATCACCACATAACACTTTTTCTGTGCCTCTTGACTGAGGGTGAGGAGCAGGACAGTGACACCCCTTGAAGCTGATGGACCCCACTGAGCAAACCTTCAGAATTAAACTACTCACACTCCTTATTACTCTCTAAAAGTTGGGTGATTTTACTGCCAGTAGGCATTACCGCAGAACATCATATTACAGCTCTGATTTGTATGCATTGCCTTGGCTGGGTTTCCTTTGTGTCAGCTATCATTCATCACAGCATGAAAATAAACATACAAAGAATTTTTTGAAAAGGATGGATAGCAACAATACGAGCTAGGGACATCTCATATAATGACTTGTTCTTTTCACAATGGTTTTACATCCAATTTTGTCACTACTATA
Organism: Acrocephalus scirpaceus scirpaceus; assembly: GCA_910950805.1. NCBI lineage: Eukaryota > Metazoa > Chordata > Aves > Passeriformes > Sylviidae > Acrocephalus > Acrocephalus scirpaceus. The sequence goes on along the minus strand of OU383773.1, from coordinate 48,419,340 downwards.
ATGGTATAAATCAGGATCATATATGGCAGGATTGTAATTTTTCTCATAAATGCAATTCTGTAACTCACAGAATCAACTTTTATAACTAGCCCATCCTGATCTAGTTCATTTTACAGCTCTGACACACACTGTTATTTGAACTTTAATCTGATGTTTAGATGATGGGGGTGGGGGTAAGCAAACAAAAAACTGGAAAATCTTTTTGTATTACTTCAACAGGATGAAAAATTGGAGGGTTCTTTGCTGGTTTTATTTATTGTCTAGTTGTTTGCATAAAGGAACTTTTTAATGCAGATGGACAGAAAGCTAAACTAATAGGGGAGGAAGAGAAAAAAATAAATTAAAATATATGGGATTCCAAACCTAAGACTGGAGGTATATTAAGAGATGGCATCTAGACACAGAACTATAAAACAAGAGAAAACTCAAGGGGAGACAAACAGCTGAGTTGGTGACTCTCTCTTTGTCTTCTTGCATGCCCCAGGCACTATCCTTATCCAAGATAAGAGACTACTAAAGAGAGGCGTAACACCCACTCCAAGCCAAACTATTAGATTATATTAAATTGACTGATTATATTTAATTGCTTTTAGAAATGTACAAACTTGGGAGTTGCAGGTGAATTTTGCCTGCAGAGGAGAATAAGCCACTCATAAGACATTTACAACCCAAGTCTCCATATGTCAAGAAAACATTTAAAGAAAACTTAATAGTACACTACAACATAAACTGCATGTTTATAAATATATAACTTGTTTACAGTATTTCCACTCCTTTCCACTGAATCAATACAGAATCACTTCTGGTACCTTCAGAACTTTTAATACCTTTTTGGGGTGTGGGGAAAGGGGAGGCAATCTTAGAATTTTCTTTAAGTTCATTGGAAATAGTATTTATTCAATAATTAGTTGAATTAAATTTTGAAATTATTAGTATCATTCAAGCACCGTTTTTTTATGCCCAAGACATTCTATTCACTGACAATGAATTTACTGCAGGAGTGATTGACTCCAGTGCAATAGCTACTACTACTACAGTAGCTAATAGGTACTACTCAAATACTCAGTCCATATGGTTGTAGTGATCTATTTCACCTTTTAAATTCACCATATTTGTGAGGAAGGAAGCACCAGAAGCAAACCTACCCACCTAAAAGGAGAATTCTTTTTGAGTTTCTTGCTAAGGCAAGCAGGATTTGAATCGCATGATTTATTTCAAATATACCAAACCAACCACATCCCCTTTTCTTTTGAAGAATTTACTTGTGGTCCTTACGCTAAAAATATCTGTCAAAAACCAAACCTTCAAACAAAAAGAAGCAGTCCAAAAGGAGAAGAATCCCAACATTGTACAAGCCTCTTTTGTTGCAGAAACCCCTAACAGAAAACAGGAGTTGTAAACAAAACAAATTGCTCTTTCTCAGTGTTAGTTCTTCACTTTATTGGATTTGATAGCAAAAAGATTAACCTAATGGATCAATAACACTTGATATCACTTCAAAAGAGCAGCTGAAACATGCATCCAGAACTACACACATTGCAGGGCTCTAGAGTCTGCTGACATAGAAATAAATTAAGAACATCAAAAAAGCCAAGAAAAAAAAAAATCCAGCTTTTTGGTGTTAGCACTGCAAGTTCCTGTTTCCTTAAAAACATACTTAAAATGCGGCATACAGCCCTAGTTATTTATTGCTTGGCACCTCTTACCAAAAACATTGGCAATGAAAAAGAGATCCCAATGACTCTTACTGCAAATACAGAGTGGAGTGGTTCTGTAAACCTTATTGATTTTTTTTTTCTCAGTAGCATTGATTAAATTTGAAAAATCTTTTCTGCAAATAATCCAGTTTACTTAGCTGAAGGAAAAGTACAGCATGAAAACTGTAATATACAGTTTGCATTAATCATCTAACCTGAGGAGATTGACTGGGAACTATGGTGCCATTGAGTACCTGGGAATATATCCACAGAGAATATTTTGGAGACGTTTACAAAACAAAGTTTAAGCTGTCAGGATTGTTACCATCTGTGAAACTGCAGACAGTATCAAGAGAAAAAGAATGTGCATATTTGGTTAAATATCATTCACTTTCATTTATAGACATTTTTCACAGTATAACATTTAACTGGAAGCCACCAAAATTGTGCTGCATGAAATGATGGTTCCTTACTCTCTTTTGGTTTTGCAGGTGGACTGAATTTCATAGTGCTTTTCTGTCTGTGCTCTCTTGCTCCCACTGGGGAGAGGTGGATCACAACTGCTAATGAAAGTGGTGATTCATCCTTTGTGAAGCTGGCATCTGGGCCTATGTTTTAGGGGGTTTTTTCACATTCCCTTTATATCAACATTTATTCTCCAGAAACAAATGTCTTTGGGCAAAAAATTCCCCCCAAACAAGGTCATTCAGAAAGAACTTAATCATAGACTGAAAGGCCTCACTTCTCCCTGTACTTTTCATTATTCTTAGTTTTTCATTTTACTGCACTAGTGTGTTTACAGAAATTTGGCAGTCAAATGCACTCTTCAAAATCATAATAGTCAATTTTGTAAAAAACAACATTTCCTTCTGGGTTTATTTGATAAATACGCTTCCAACACAGTTATGCAACAATGTACAGCTAATAATGCTTTCATGTTTACTTACTGACAAGTCAATATTTAAACAAGCAGCATTAACACTTTTGCTGAATTCTGAGATTCCTGTGACAGAATTCAGTAATAAAGCTTCCATGAATTGCAGCACTTCAGGGTGAGTCTTTGCATCCACCCCTGTGTTTTCCCTGTTTCTTCTACCTGCAGTAGATGGAGGTTGTTTCCTGACATTGCTGGCAATCTAAGTGAGACCCATTGATTACACTAAAACAACCAAAACTTTTGCTATAAAATTATCATTTTTCTTCACCCTTTTAGCACCTGGTATTTTACAAAGACATATCTGAAAGGATTCCAAAAGACACTACACAAGTCCAGTGGGTTTCTAAACCAGCTTTCTCTTCACAGATAGAAGAAAGCTGCAACCTCTTGAGTCGGCATCTTCTAATGTAATTTTTACAACAGCATAAGCGTTGAGTTTTGAATGGTCCAACGTTATTTTTATTCTCTCCTGTGAGTTGTTTTGTTTTGTTTGCTTTTTTTTTTTTTTTTTTTTTTTTTTTTTTTTTTTTTTTTTTTTTTTTTTTTTTTTTCCCCCATGGAACTAAATGCTACACAAAAATCTCTACTAGTCAAGTCAGACTAGCTACAGAAAAATGAGATAGGGATTAATTACACTTTAAATTCTGGGGACTTGGGAGGAGTTCCAGGAGAGGCAGAGTGGCTGTATTTGAAAGTAAATGAACATAATACCTTACAGTGACAATACACAGTAGACAAACTGTAAGTTTAAAGTAGTCAAACTATAAGTTTAAAGACATTTAAAAGAAAAGGCAATAGAGAAATAGGCAAGAATAGACATATAATTAAATGAAGAATAAATCCTATAAAAGACACGGGACTACAAGCATGCTGAAGCAATAGAACTCCTGGTTTGCTTGGGATTCAGAAAACAGACTGAAGAAACTGGCAAACCAAAAGGAAGTCAGAAGTGTGCCTGAGTGAGCAATAATGCCACATTCACCACAGTTAAAAAGAACGAAAAAGCATGGATAGTGAAGGAGATGATAAATATGACTTTTACTCAGAAGAGAAAGAGGTTGAAAAAAATCTACAACACTTTAGGTTAAAAAAGACCTTTAAGATCATCAAATCCAGACATTAACAAGGCACTGTCAAGTTTGTAATGCTCCAACATTTTAATATAACTCTGTGGTTTTTGAAATTGCCAGCAACCTAAATGATTTCTTACAAAATGAAATTATGCTGATTTCAGGTGACATTAATTATTAACATCAGGTCATCCAATTAAGGAGCAAGAACCAATCCAACACAGACAAGCAGCTACAAATCTTTAGCAACTCAATTCAGGTATGAGTCATCCATTGACTCTAAACATGTCAAGCACAACTCCAAGGTCAAACAGATTCATATAAATTATTTGAATTACAGTTTTTTCTGTGAATTACAAGTGAGAAAAACAAAACAGAACAAAACAAAGCACCCATTCTTTCCTAGTAAAAATAGTGAAAACAATCCTTGAGAATAAGAAATATCTTTATAAAGGTGTACAGAGTTTCATCACATAAAAATTTTTCTCTTTTTATTGAGGTCAATGAGAAATGTCATGTGGACAAAACAGGTGGCTTTAATTTCTTAACAAGAGCCTGACTGTAGGTGTTGGTGTTTTCAATGTGTCAATGGACTGCAGCTTCTCCTATCCCTCATTGTCCAAAGTACCTCCTAAGATAAGCATGTAAAGAATTTTCTCATCCTTTTCTTCCTTAAGCCCCTGACAATGGGAGTAGCTATTTTTGCAACATGAGTACCAGTTCGCTAGAAACTGGAATGAAACCAATCACCCATTTCACACAGCAATTGCACTGCTATAAGGGAGTAATGATTTTCAGTCACTACTGGCTTAGCTTGAGTCTGAACTACTGGCTCAAGGGTCAAAAGCTTTATAACCAATTATCAATCTCCTGGTCCATCCAGACCCCTCTATTATCTTGATTTCCTTTTGAAGATTAATGCTGTTGCCATAGTTTAATCAAATAAGCCTTTGGCTCTGACATTTACTTCCATCCTACAGCTCCATCTTCACAGAAATGAGACAAGAAAACCATAATAAAATTCCTACTATAAATATTACCAAAAAGTTAAATATTGACTGTTCAAGATTTATCTAGGAATTAAGACAAAGAATTCTGTCACTACACTAAATATATTTCATGGTGTCTTAAACATCTGTATTTTGTCTGAATTTTTAGACGGGAATTAATACGGTTTCAAATACCAAGAGCTCAATATGACATCTAAAAATATTTGGTCTTATCATTCGGCAGTCAAAATTTTCACAGAATTCTTGAAGTACATAGAAAGAATATATACCTAGGTCTCTGAAAAAACCTTCTGGACTCCAGTCTATCTGTCTTAATCTCCTTCCCCCATAAAGATATAATTTAGTAGAAGGACAAGCGTGGTAGGATTATCTAAGATCATGCTCAACTATTTATGACACTAGCCAATATATTGCTATCTCCAGATCACAACTGTAGTGATTTTCTAGGTAGTTTTTGCTCTTTCTCGTGTCTTTTTAAATCATATACATGCTTCATGAGAAATAAGACATTCTTTTTAAAGTTCTACTAAAAAAAAAAAAAAAAGAGGAATTTTAAGATTACTTCTAAATACATGGTTTACTTCTTAGAATAAATCATCATGAATTTTCAAAATATTTTTACATCTTTTTCTTCTGAAATAGCTCACACAACACTTCTGCTGCATGCATGTTTCAGGAACAACAGGGAATTGATGAATAATTTGCTATACATAAATTCTTCTGTGAAATCATACCATATGTCTACTTAGTTAATGGCTGTAGAAAGATAATTTGTCTAAGTGGAAAAACAAATGGGTATTCCCTTAGTTTCTCTCCATTCCCTCTGTAAGAACCTACTTACACAGACTCATAAATGCACATATACAATTTCTTTCTACTACATAACAGATTTTTATTACGTTTTCTTTTAAAATTAACATTTTTCATTTTTATTTTTTCTTTTTTCCAGTAACTCTAATTGGTTTTTTTGATAAAAATATTAAAAGCCTAAATTAAGGGAAAAAAGGAACATTGCCTCTCCTATCAATCTAACTAATCTAATCTATTTATCTTCCATTAAGCACATGGGCAATGTAAAAATTGAATAGCATTAAAAGAAATGTAATGTACTAAAGCCATATGTTCTTATTTGATATGGGACATTACCATGCTTTTTATATTCTTAATAGTCTAACACAACAGATCCAAGTTGAATTCATAAGGTGGCCATTATCTAGCAGATTTAAATACTATCTGCCCCAAAATTTATTTTAAAATTAACAGTAGCAAATACCATTTTGAAAATGGGATGACAGTGCAACTTTGTACTCTTCTCAGATCTATTCCACAGAAGTTTGAATGAACAAGCAAACAGTCTTCCTCAGTTTCAGAAAGGCATCTGGAAGCATGATATAATGTCTACTCATGTACAGAAACAAGCTCTCTGAAGAGGAGTTAAGCTCACCTGTACAAGGGCAGCTTTATCTTCTGTTTTGCAAACCCCTCAGGATTTGAGATCATTTTTACTGTCACTTTATAGCTTGAGGAAACCAAAATTGCTTGCTTTCTTCTGAAAACCACTGCCAAACATAGTAGTTGTTTGCAGTGTGCTGCCTTTTATTTTTATTTCTCAGAAGCCGCACAGAAGTCTTTCTTTGATATTATCAGAACCCAGGGTTTTCACCAGAACTGCACTTGAACCTTTCTAAATGTTCAAAAATGTATGTTGTCAGTCCATTTTCAGGTCTTGGGTTAGACTCCAGAGCTGAAAATTAAGTTACCTGCACAACAGCTTTGAATTACACTTACTAATTTTAAAATTGAAAAAAATATAATGAAATCACTGTCCAAAGTATTTGGTTATCAGTTATGCCCTACAACTAGAGTATTTCTTTTCCTTTTATCTCTGTGGTATGAACTGATCTAAGCACTTCTATTAAACATAATGACACTGTTAATAGTGGTTTATTCCACCATGTACAGCTTCATTAGTCATGACTGTTCCTGGGGGTTCTAGGCTTCATTTCTTTTTTTAAGGCTTTCCACAATAGACATTCTTGCTTAAAATTTTATGTGGTTGCTTTTGGCAAGTAGAATTTCAATCGGAGTAAAATATTTTGGTAAATTTATTTCTGAAGTTATTTCTAGAGAAAAGGGCAAACGGTTACAGACCTAAATATGTAACAACTGTAATTTTCAAGTTTTAAAGACAAAATATTCTGTTAAAAGTAGGAAACTATAAATAAAAGAAAGGGTAAAATCTCAAAAGATTTTACATTTTGACTGCTAAATTGGCTCCCCTATAGTCTTGAAATTTCATTGTTTATAAGAAAAAAAAGCATCACTAACTATCATAGCTTAAAATCCCACATTCCCAGGCAAAATCTACTTCACTGAATATCAGTGATTCACAATGCCTTCTATGAGATTCAGCTTTTATGTGATTTAGGCATTAGCTGCTTTACAAGTAAGTATTGTAGAAACTTAAGGCAAAACAAAAAGAGTGGTGGTGTACAGATAAACACTAAGCCCAAGATACTTATGCAAGGCACGTTTTTTTTCAAACAATACCATGTGCTGGTATGACGAAATCTGGTTTTCAAGAGTCTGTGGTTAAGCCTAGATTTATCCAAAAGCTGGTGGCTATAAGTAAGGCAAGGACCAAAGCTCTGCAGACTCAACACCTAGATCGGGTCTTAAAAATGCAAACTCTCTTAACCTCAAGGACAGGAATAGCAACTATAGGCAGGACATTGGTTTACTAACAAACAATGTTTCCATACTTAATTCTTGCAGATTACAGATAAATATGTCCACTTTTAAGAAAAATTAGAGAAAACAGATTCTTCCCTTCTCCCATCAGAAAACAGTATATCGCTAGAAAGCATGTGTGTGTTTGTGTGTGTGTAAGTCACCAAGATATCTATACTATAAATGAAAAGATATTTTATTATTAATTTCCTTAAGGCTTTTTTTTTAATTATAGGAACTGTACAAATGCAAAATGGTGACAATAAACATGTAATTTGAATAGTTTAAAATCAAGTTCACAGCATCCCTGAAGTATTAATTCTCAGTATAAAGAAAAACCCTCCAAAATAATCCAATACCTAAGCAGACTAATAGAAATCAACTAATAAAGAACACGTCAAAATCCACTTAGTTCTTTCAAATTACTTTCTTCTGTTCTGGAGTTTATAAAATATAATGTTGCTGAAAAAACACCTGTGAATATAAAGTCCTGTGAAATTATTCCAGCAAGATAATGGCATTTGGAAGTCATTGAGTAGTCCAAATGTGCTCTGGAGGATCTGAAAAAGTGGCAGCAGAAGTCCATTTAACTGTGATGCCAACAGCCACAACTACACAGATGTAGCAGAGAGAGAACAGGTAGTCCTAATATAACCCCAGACTCCCTTTGTCTATGCTCCTTCTCCAGCTACCTGAAAAATGCAGTGGCAATAAAGGGCTTTCTGCTGATGATCTCTGTAAGAAGAATTTCACCCTTATTGACTATTTTGAGAAATATTAAACAAAAATAATTGAATTCCAAGTTGGGGAGACCAGGACGAGGGAGCAGTCAGGGTGTGAAACTAAGAACCTCCCAGATGTATGTGAATTTTCCATAAGGCAGAAAAGTTATATTTGTCATTCGTTCCTTTCTTACAAAGAGAGTGGAATTCAAGTGTTCTAATTACAGATTATTATGATTTACACTGACACAAATGATTAAGCAGCCAGAAACTATGCTCAACAACATAAAATCTTTCCTTTTAATTTATAAGAATATTTTTATTAACCTGAACTACAAAAGATCTTATTACTTTATTGAAATTTAACATTTTAATCCATAAAGTTAATGAAGCTTTATGTATCTTTTTGCACCTATGCTTTAAATGTTTTCACATGAAATTTCTAACATATAAAAAGTGTGAATCTTGCAAAAAAAGTTAGAAATCTATATTATCTCTTTCTTATGAAACTATTTTCCAAGACAGTGACATTATAAAATACAGTGAAGTTATAATAGTAGCATATCACCTTGTTATTGTCAATTCAAGGGCACACCTGGAGATTCAGATGGTTGGGAAAAAGTCCACAGCTGTGATAAGTGCTATGTCCTATTACAATTTCATGACAAGCATAGTAGTAATTTTACATATGAATATACCCACTGCAGAGCATGAAAAGTTTATGATTCATTTAACTGCCAAACATTGGAGGAACGCATTGTGCATAAGGGAAAAAAAATAAAGGGAAAAAAAAACCAAAACAAAACCAAAAAAACCCATGAGATTTTGGAGCAGAGGCAATGTTCTTGTTTCTCAACAGAGTAAGAACCACAACCCTTTATGTCTGCAGCAAGTCACTGAGATGAGAATAATTTAGCTTAATCCAGCTGGAACAGTAGAACAAACAACGCAAACTGTGCTCTTCTCTCTGTTTCTCTAGTTCACTGGAGTGCCAGTAATAGCATTGTCTGAGGCTAGGAAGACAAACTGAAGTGCTTAATGAAACACTATGCATGTCTTTGCAGTTCTATTAAAGTACAGCTACTGACCTAAGTTTCTTCTCAGCTCTGAGTGCTGCACCCATTAGCAATGCTCACAGCATTCATGACAGGGGGAGGATGTGATGGTCCTCTAATGTTTTTATCTTCAAGAGCATGGATCTGAGACAAGACAAAGAACAGGAAAATAACCCTATTTTTGATTCCTTTCTCTTTCTGCCAAGATATACTCTGCTCTGTCAAATCAAACCTCTCAGGCAGATTGGAAGCAAAAGCAATGTACCTTTGACACCGAGACTGGCAATTCCATAATTAACTAATGATGGAGAACACATGAGCCCGGAACGGATGCATTTTGGTCAATAGTGAGTAAACAATTACTGATTATCTGGGAACCCCATTTAAATTTCTGATTCTTACTACCAGTTAGGAGCTAGGTCTAATTCCAGTATTCACATCAAAGGGATGTATAATTGAACTCGTGTGAACACTACACAACTTACACTACAAAATACATGACCTACAGGGATCCATTCTTGGTGACTGAGAATCTTCCTGCACTTGACCTGCCAGGTGCTTCTTCATGCATTCAGGTTATTTCAAAGCTATTAGCTTGTACTTCTTCACTAGTAACTTTTATAACAGGGTAAACACAAGTTCTATTTTCTTCAGTTAAGCTACCAGTCTTTTAATCTTGTTTTGTGTGTATGATTATGTAATTTTTGTAGTAATCTAACTACAGAACATACACACCCATCCCCTTCTCATTCACCTGTTAATAGCAAAAGCAACACCTGCTTATTTTATTTATGTGCATTTCACTATAAACCTTCTCAGGATTCAGGGTCTATCCTGTCTATTAATCTGCCAGGATGACCAGGGTTTGTTCCCACTTAGCCAAATTTACATATATCATCCACTTGCAGTCAGAAAGAGCAAAATTAGCGGGCTGAATTTCAACCTAACCATGGTAATTTTGTCTCAGTGAATTATTAGTGTATCTTAATTTCCTGTTTTGAGTGATGGGAAGGGATGGAAAGTAAGTGTATCACTATGATACATGCCATATGAAATCAGCTTTCATCAAACAAACCTATGATTATTTTGTCCTCACTTGATGGAACAAAAACCTCCTCTAAAACCCACAAAACCTCTAGAGGTTTCCGGGGATATTATATATATATATATATATATATATATATATACACACACATATATAATTAATATATATATTATATATATATATATAAATAAGATATATATATACACACACAATTTTTTAAAAAAAAATCCCTTCAACTTTTTATACTGAACGAATTTTTAGAAGTGGCATTGACAGACTATGCAATGAGTTTTTCTCATATTTACTAATATGACATTCAGTAAGAAAATTATAGTCAGTGCTTCACCTGTGCAATCTATTTCACATTAGCAAAGGTTTTATTTGGCTACAATACATCTATTCCATCTAACTCTGATTATTTTAATCAATTTCTTCTCCTATTTTTAGTTCACAATGAGGACACTAGGAAAAAAATCTGATACTGGTTGAAGCTTTTGCCATGGTGTTGAATGAAATTGATGTAACAGAGTGGCCAGTGAGTCAGTACTGGTGGAAGAGGATGATGCTTCCACCATATTCCTCTCATCAGCTTTCATGCGCCACAGGAGGGTTCTCAGTTAGTAGACAGTTCCTGGGGCAATTCTCAGTTGGTCACCAGAAAAAGGAAAGGGCAAAGATCTGCACCCAACAGATCCAGAGTAATATTGACCTGAGTTAGTTTGCCTGTAAAGTGACAAAGACACCTTATTCAGCATACTGACATAAAAATCATTGGCAGAACTCGCGCATTTCATTCATTATTTCTTTAGAAGGCTAATTGAGAAAATTAAATTAAATCCAAAACTACCTATAAAAATATGTATTCTATTTGATAGGCATTTCCTCAGATACGTATGGAGCTTGTAAATCAGATTGTCCAACAGACTACTAAATATTTCAGCCTCAAAAATATCTGTTTACATACAACATACAGTTAAGGTACACATTAGATTAAGGTCAAATGATACTATCTGTAAAACTTGGTTGGCATTTCTTAATATTTACATTTTATCATCCAAATTCTATTTGACCCCTATCTGTAAGATGGCATGAAAAAGATCCCCAAAAACTCCCCAGTTCCCTAGAACTACATTGACTCTTTTTGACAGTTACTATCCAGAAAAGCAAAGAGTTCTAGAAACACATACAAACAGAAGGGCTGAAAATGAATATCTCAAATGTTTCTGATTCTAGTATTCAAAAAAACCCACAAAATAAACAAACAAAAAGACCAAACAAACATCAAAACCCCAAACAAATAAGCAACAACAATAATAACAAAAAAACCCAAACAACAAAGGGTTGGGGCTGCAAGTAAGATTTTTTAGAAAACTGCCAAAGCTTTATGCAGCTGCAGTGACAGGTGAGACATTATGTTGTATGATAGAAAAATAGTCACTTTAATACTTAATACTATTGTTTTCTCATAAGATGTAATTTAGCAGTAATTAATCCTCATGTCAGGAAAAGATTTATCTGAAACATTTGTTAGTGACTGGTAAAAACACTTTCCTGAAGCCTGTAAAAAACCCAGGCAACTACCTATTTCCTGAAGGACTGATCAGAATGGATAACAATTCACAACACATTTTTCCTTCACATCTTTTGGCAAACAACAACCAATTTGGAGACTCATTGCAAGACATGCATGAAAAATGACTTGAAAATATATTTAAATAATAACCTAGCAGTTTTACACACATTTTTTACAAAATTATCAACTTAATAAGGTTAGTTTACTCCAATTTTCTCTAGCTGAGGTTTTAATCTTTTAATGTAGAAAACACTTCAATTAAAAATTCATCATTTTTAAGGTGTTTTTCAATTATACTTAATAACAGTAAGAACTCTTTCCATATTCACAAGTCTTTCCATACACAAGATACAATAAATAACTCAATTAGTATCCTGGAATTAAACCAAACCATTGATTAATGTTATTTTACTTCTCAGATTCAATTTTTTTTCTTTATTTCAAATATACAGTATCTCAAACCAACAATACAACAAACTCCAAACACAAACAAACTCCACCATGATACATTTCTGGGTACAGAGGTACTTTATTTTGAGCGCTATTTCGGTAGACAAGTTATGAACTAATTTCATCATTCTAGCAGGCATAATGGAAGAAATTAAAGTTATTAGATGCTATCATATGGTTTCACTTTTGTAAAGCTGGGGCTTATAACTGTTAATGCAAGGATCACCTGACTATATTTTCTTATTTTAATGAAGACTTTTTTAGGAGGATAAGGCAAATATAAATTATGCAGAAAACTTATTGTAGTCAATTGTGTCATTGTTTTCTTATTTATCAGCAAAATTAACAAATCAAAGAAATCAAAGCTGAAATTTGGAATTTTTAATGTGATCCTTAGATCACCTGGAGGAAGTTGCCTACAAAAACAAGCAAAAGAAGAGCCAAACAACAAAGCCAAAATATACACCATTGTAAAATTTTGTAAAACTTATCATATTTAGACACTAACTATTTAAGGACAAGCTCTCATCTAGTAATATAAGTTAAAATACAGATAAAGTTTCAGGTACGCTCTCCAAGGAACCCAACATTTGATATTCAGATGCCAGCAAAGAAAAGAAAAGAAGGGAAAAATGCAGCAGCCGCAGCCACCATCAGCACAGTGGTATCTTGAATTGGTATTCTGAAAGGAAGCACTACTGACACACAATGTTACACAAACCATCATAGTCACAGGCCAAGGGAGTAAATTAAAAACAATATGATAGCTGTCTTCACATTTTTACAAGCCAAGCAACATGATACTTGAGATTGGGTTCTGTTTCAGCAACACATTTTTACAAGCCTCCTGCTATGAGTAAACTGAGTAGTCCTTGTGCCTTTTCTGCTCAGGGGAGCAGCACAAACTCCATGTACAGCCTCATCTCTGAAGTTTTCCAATTACAGCAGGAGTCCATGGAGTTTACCCATGTGATAAAGTCTTCTCACAGAAGGATTTAAAGGCTAGCTCTTCAGCGATCTTAGATCTATTTTCTCTCATCATGTCTGGGCTTCCTTAGAACTAGATGGGCACTTTTTCCTCATGTAAAATGATGAAATGCAGCCACCATATCTAAATGTCTCTGTACATGAAGAATGGAATCTAATGATATATTCTGAGACAAAGAAGCTTCTGAAGTAAGTAGACCTGGACAGCGTTAATGCAGTATAAATATGGTGCACTTACATTGTAGAGACATGCTGGTCTGAAAGTGCACTGTTCTTCACAACACTTTATAAATTGCATAATAGTAAAAGAAGAAATTTTTTTCTTATTTTGGTAATCTAAGAAAAAAAAAGATTATTACACAAATAACTGATAACTACTAATTCAGTAGGTAGACAATATGCCTTGACTGCATTTTTACAATAAGGCACTAAAGCTTTTTCTCTGTTCCTCATAATTAATGTGTTCCATCTGTGATCAGTTATTTGGAAAATAAAATTATAATCCAAATTCCTTCCTATGTACTTCCTTGTATGTTTTCATAGAAAACTAACTACATTAGTTTTGTCACAGAAACTGGTAAGGAAAACAGTGAGAAAAAAAATGTACTCAAAATGTAGACATTTTGCTACAAAAGATGAAATGACAGTAAAAGTGGGAGTAAAAACCTCTTCATCATTCCCCAAGCCTCAAATCAGCTTCACGTGTGACTTACTCCTGGATGAAGCTTTTAGAGCTTTTGCTATGATTAAGGACATCAATTTGTAGTATTCCAAAATAATAACTTCCTGTTATCGTACTAAGTACAATAGTACTTTGTACAAAGTACAAAGTGCAAAAGTACAAGTATCTGAAAATTGTAGTAACAAGTTGCATAGCATTGTAAAGAAAGTGAAAAGCTAAATAATTGCATTTTAATTAGAATCTTTGAAATCAATCAATCAAACATAAAAGAACTCCGATAAGAAAAGAACTGTACAAATTTCTTGTGTACTTGTGCCACCTACTGGGTATCGTTGAACAACAAAAATTAGCAATAGCACTTTCACTTTGCTGGCAGAATTCTAGGAGAAATCTGTCTTTACGTACTCCACCATAAATTAAACTGATACCTAATGAAATACTTACTGTACAAGTTCTCAGAAATTTCTACATTCACAAGTGTTGCTTCTCTTCTGCTTCCAAACTTACAATGAAAATAAAGAAAATACATCAAGCTGTCTTGAACAACCTCTCCATTCCACCTGGTTGAAATACTTCTAAAGATTCTTGCTGAAATTAGTAAACTGAAGAATCAAACTTGTATTTGGTGTATGCAAAGAATCTCCCATATCTTTAGAGCACATACTAAAGTTTAAGATGCTGAGTGTCTCTTTTTTCTGAACAAAATACATGAGTGAAAGTTTATTTTTCCGTTTCCTCTCTTGGAGAAATGCCATCTAGTTAAAGGCGTGTTTGCATGTTTCCTCAGAACTATTACAAAATATTTTACATCTTCAAAAGGTAGGAGCCAAAAACATTAATTTGAAAACAAACTCCATATATTTTAAAGTTTGGTTTTACAGATGGTAAATTAAAGTTGAAGCTTATCAGAGGGATTTAGAAGAGTGTAATCAAAGAGTAAAACATAAGGGCTCTGTGCATGTTTCCATTGACTTCATTCAGCCTTGAAAACTACTTCTACTAAATAACTTTTAACTGCTTACAAGGAAAAAAGCCCTCTTTCTTTGTAGACTTGTTTTTCTGCAAGATTATGGCAACAATTGACAAGGAGTCATAAGGAATACTCTGAACAGAGAAAAGTACTGCAAATTCGATCTGCCTGCACATTCAAAGAAGCATAGCAAAATCATGTCCAAGCTAACAATTTCATCCCTTTTGGAAATCTTGAATTAACTGTGTCTTCAGCAAGTTTGGCAGAAGACACCCTGTTAGCACTAGAAGCCAATAGACCAAGCCCTGCTCAAACAAAGCTCCTGTACACTGTGTCACCGCAGTCCACAGATGGCACTGACTGGGCTGAATCAACTGTTCCTCCCTCTGGCAAACACATTCATGAGCTTGCAGAGGACCTTGGTGCACTTGGTGAGGAAATCCAGTGTGCATCTCAAAGAGATTTCATTTTAGGGAAAAATAACCCTTGATTTGAGTTGTATGTTAGAGGAACTACTACAGCAGGAATGACCTGGGCCAATGGAGGATAAGCCTCACAGGAAAAACTGGGCACACACAGCTGTGATCCAGCCTGAGTCGTCTTTGGTACCCAGCAACTCAACACAGTATCTGCCTTCTCCTGTCTTGATGTCTTGAACACCACAGTCAAGCAAGACTGGAAACAGAGAGGCAGAAATTTATCTACAGAAAAACATGGAAGTTAAAAAAAAAATCCCATGAAAGAATGCTGAGCATTCGATAATTATGTTGTGTGTAACAATGACATAACTCATTATTCCAAAATAATTCCAAACTCTGACTTTCATGTCAAACCAATCGGCAGAAGTGTCACACTGCACATACATGGAGAACTTTATGCTCTTCTGCCATAGTCCAATCCTAAGGCTCTCTCCTAATGTCACAAAAATAAAAGTATCTGAAAGATTTTTTTAATTAAGTACATCAATATAAATTTGTACTACCATTCTGAGAATTTCTGTCGATGTCTTGACCAAAAGTAGACCATCTCCATAAGATTAAATCCATATCCCTCTCTCTAATTTAAAAACCAAAAACCAACCAAAAAACCAACCAACCAAAACAAAACAAACCCCACCCCAATTAAATAAAACCAAAAAAACCCCACTATAAAACAACCAAACCCTGAGACTTGAATTTTTTTGAAAGAAGCAAGGTACTGTACAGCTTTCAGAAAACAAATGAAATGCTTTTGAGAGTCTTTTTATACATTTAAGTGACATTTTTATAAAATTAACTTCTTGTTAAGAACTGAAGCACATTGTGCAAACTTGTCTGTTGCCAAAATATGGGTCTATATACTAGCTGCACAGTGCTTAAGTAAAGCCATGATCCTACAATATTTTAGCATTCATCTAAACCAAAAATTACATTATTAACATGGAGTAAATTAAAAGCTGTGATGATAATGAATTGTTTAAAATTTTAAAATTACTAACTTTCTATCAGTGAATCCTGGCTGGAATTCCCCGAGGGTGGGCAGCTGTAATATGTATATACCACATGCCAACAGTCAGAGGATCACAGAGTGCAGTTTGTATTTCATGCTTCTGTACACTTTCCTGTTAGAGCAGTGTAAAATATTAGGGTGTAGAAGTCTTGAAATGTCTTTACTTTCCTGAAGTGGATTTTACACTGTAAATAGAGATTGAATAATTGGACAGAGTAGAAGACCTTAACTCATCTCAGAATTTAGGAACAAAAAGGTTTTAATTTTCTGTCCTGCAACATCTTGCTGTTCGCAATGTAACAAAGCTGACATGAATCCAATTGCTGAAACTCCTTTAGAAACCATATCACTGTGCTGGTTCAGTTCCCCTCCTGATAATATTTATGAGAAATTCTTTATGTAACTTGATTAGGATCATCTTGTAGGGTGGAATTTCCATGGTAGTAAGACACAGTTAATTTTCCAGTTACTGTTCATACATGCATGGATAAAAAAATAATTACTTGCAAGGTAAGTACTTTACCTAGGGAGGGAGTATAGTTTCAAGTCTCTGAAACTTAGGAAAATACACATTCTGACATGATTTAAGGTCTTAATCAGCTCTATATAGCATAACATTCCTCACTTACGTGTGCACCTATGTACTTAATTCATTACAGTCAGCTAGCCATCCAGAAAGTAGAAACACAAAAAAATAATGCTTAATAAAATTTGGCACAAATTATATCTTCAATTACACTCTCATTTTTCTCATGCAATCACACGCCTGAATGGATTTCAAAGTTCTTATCTTCTCTGCATGCATTTTTGCAAATACCTCTAAACGTTACAAACTATATGCAGGAGCAGAACTTTAAAGCTTATTTAATACAATTACATTTAACAGAAGTTTTTGGTGAGTCTTCAGGATTTGCATTTGAACACAGAGTAAGCATAAAGAAACTGCATCTGAAGGTTTCTGTATTTAACTTCTCAAGAACATAAAACAAACAAACAAAAAACCCATCTACATCAATGAAAACTGATTGCATCTCAGTTTAGGCACTTTGCTTTCTTGTGGTGACTTATATTAGCATCTAAAAACCTATTCCTATCTTGGATGTCTGACCTTACAAGACATGTTAATTTTAAGAAGCTCTTAGGATGTGAGCATGGGGATAGGATACCTCTCAGCAGGAAAGCTTGGCTTCAGTGCTAATCACCAGTCATCAGTTTGAGTGTGGTATCCTGTGTCTTTGACAAAGATGTCTGGGTCAGTCTGTTTCAACACCTCATTTTTGCTTTGCTTGTACTGCAAAGGCAGTAGCAAAGTCAGGGTGCTCATGTGGATAGTAGCACTTACAGTGCATGACCACTGGTAAGGAAGCTTCTCACTGTGACCATTCAGAAGGCACTCTGGCAGTCACATTGCCACCACCAGAGACTTTCACTGTTGAGGCCAAAGCCCTTCACAGCTGGTGGGTCCAGTGGGCTATGGTGCCCATTTTACTCCCTACACACTCCACTCTCACACAGTCAGAACAGGTTTCCTGACTGGGTTGACCTTAGGCTTTCCTTAGCAGAATCTGAGCTATCTCTTTCCATAAAACCACTTATTTATGGTGCGATAACATGAAACAGCCCCAGCTGGTGCCTCTGAGGAGGGACCCCTGACAAAGGAACCCCTGGGCTTTTATACCCTTATAATCTAAGTCTGCCATAGACTGGGGTCTTCCAGATGAGTTGTCAGCTTCTCTTGTATCTTTGAGTGTCCACTCTCCTGGCTGGTGGTACTGGTCTACATGACCTTTGTCAGCCAAAGGGTTGGCACTTCACAGCATCTTGTCTCAGGCTCCCACCCAGAGCCCAATCTGCATCTCCTCAAGCACCACACCAACGAGCTTTGCTTAGAGCACAGCCAGGAGGAGGAGGGGAGCCTGAGGAGCCTGTTCACTCTCTGAAGGCCAGAAGGAAAGAGGACCACCCCTGCAACTTCTTGTCCTGAAGTGTGTGTTCACAGAGATGACAAGACCTTTCACTGGTTTAACAAGGTGCCAATCTCAGAGCCAGCCCTCTCTCACTTCCTAGGGCGGATCAAACCACGACATGCCCCTAGCCAACAAGGAGGTTGATCCCGTATGGCCCAGGTGTACTGATGCTCAATAGCAGTGTTGCAACTGGCAAAGAAAGCACTGGGGCAGCTGGAGATGCCCTGCATAACCCTATGCTCACTGCCTGTCCAACACCGCCTCCCACCCAAGCTAATTATAGATGCTAATTACAGAGTTGTCTTGTGAACCACATGTGTTTGTGGGCAGATATATACACATTATCTACATGCATCTCAGGTTGAGATCCTAACAAATGGTAAATATGCTTTCCCCTTTTCAACATGCAGGTGGAATATATGGAAAATCAGAAACAAATAAGAAGATTTAATGCTGAAAGACTAGAAAATCTTTCCAGTTATTCTCTTCTGAAGGAAAGGACTAAACTCTCATCATGGTTTAAAATCATAACATTATTTTCATAGCACATACCAGTTTTTAAAATGAAAATACTGTAAAAGATTGTATTGTTCTTCCTTGAGTACTTGTATGCCACGTAGCATAATTTCAGTGAGTTATGATATAGATACTCTGCAGTGAGAAGATAATGACAGGCCATAAAACATCACAAGTTTCTACACGTATTTTCAGACAACTGTCAGACATTTGCCAATGCCTGCCAGCAGGCATAACCTGTTTCCACGTTCCCTTAACATACTTATATATAAATGGAGGATGTACTTACATCGATAAAGCTAGTATTGCTGAACAAGGTATGTACAATGCCTATGAAGCCAAAGCATTTACCATCTTCATTTCAGAAGAAAGAAGCAAAATCAAAGGTGATATGCCTTAAAAAAAGTTTATGAAAATGTTAACCTGAACAATTTTTCCTGTAACAGTATTGTCTGATTTTTTTTTTTCACCTCATCCAAAATGATATTAGCATGTCATGTAACCACACTTCCTACACAGACCAGCTAGAGAGGGAAAGCCATGCCAAACCACATTACAGTTTAATAAGGTTACCTTTAACTTCTGGGAGTGATGATGAACAAGCCTTTGGACTTTACTGTCCATTTTACATGTTCTGAATGATCGTTTTGTTGTTGTTGGTTTTGGTTTTTATTTTTTTTTCCTTGTTCGTCTTCTAATGCACACTCAATTTATTTGGAAGGATTCATGAGCATAAGAATCGTGCTTCTGTGCTAAGAGGACATGCTGGATGGATGGAGAGCAAATGAGGATGTTTAATTGGAGAAAGCTTCCTGGAGTTCAAGATATGATGGGCAGAAACAGCAACAGAGCACAGAAGGAACTTGCAGACAGGTTGCATGCTGAGAAACTCCTGAGGGGACATGTAGGGAGCATATGCACTGCCAAGTTTTCAGAGGAGGCAGACAAAGTTAGAACAGCTTTGGATCTAGAGGTGTATGTGTGAAGAACTTGGAGAGCAAGGCCATGGGAAAAAAACAAAACAAAACAAAACAAACCAAACAAACACCCAAAAAAACTGCTCTAGAAGAACAGAATAAGCAGGGAGACACTGATTCCAGTTGCTGTCATTTCCACATGTTAACAGCTGAATTTTAATCTCTTTCCAAAAAAATATACCTTGTTCTGCTTGATGTTTCTTGAAACCTCAGGTGGAAGATTTTCAGTGCATTTATTTTTAAAAAAAAGGTGCCAGCAGATATACTTCAAGATTCTCTCAGATTCAGACCTTGTCAAAAATATGTAGAACCGCAATTAACATTTGATAAAAGTCATGCTCACAGAATGTGAACTTTGAATTGTATCCTACAACTCCGTGGATAATGATACCAATGCAGGAATTGCAAGGTGAATTCACCTGATCTTCCTCAGTATGAAAACAGACATTTAAAGCTGATGTAGAATTACTTAAAAAAATAAACATATATAACAGTAGAAATCAATCCTAACAAAAGGAAAATATATTTAGGTATATTTAAAAAGGCATGTTTGTTTCCAATATTTTAATATAGTTGCACTTCTAAAATTTTTTTAAAAAGTATAATGTAGAAAGTTAGTAGTTTCCAAGTATGAACCTGTTTCACCCACTAATTCTATAAAAAGTACAGCAGTAGTTTCAATACCACAATAAGGAAATTCCAAACTAGAAATGCAATACAACCTCATTACTAAGAGACCAGGCTTTTAAGAAAGAGGAAGAGTAAAGACTTTCTCCTCAGATTGTCTTTATAATTCTGCAACACAGAACATATTTTCAAACTTTTCTCCTCAACTACAGACTTCAAAAGAATGCTCTTTTTTTTAGGAAACCCAAGATTCATTTGTTCCTTTTTATCAGAAGCCTGGATTTTAGAAAAACAGCTACAACTACAGCAAACCTTACAATTAAAATCATCAGGTGTGATGACCTTTGCACTACCCACGACCCAAAGAAGGTTCTTTTAAGAACAAAAGTATAAAACAGCCCTCCATGTCCTACTTTCCAATTTTCAGAAGACTACCACCCATAGGTCTTAGGAGAAGAATTTTACTCTGAACAATAAACATGGGCAGGGGGGTGTCTGTGGGAGGGGGTGCAGAGAAAGCTGTCTCTTTCTCTGAATCTCCTTTTCAAATTTTTTATAACTCCAGTGTGTAGTTTCACTAAAACTGCATAAAAGACTCAGAAAGCACTGGTTCAATGGAAAAATCCATAATAGAAATTCCATAATTATGAAAGCTCTCTTCAAACTCCTAATTAAGATGCTATGCAATGATTTAAGAATTTCTCTCTCTTCTACTTCTAGTAAAATATATGAAGTTAGTAAGTCATAAAATTAGAGCTAACCTGTACTATAAATAAGAAAGCTTGGTTTTGTAAGGACAACTCCAAATAATTAGCTTCAAACAACATATTCTCTGTCAGCAGGTAGGACAGAAACAAATGCTCAACAAAAGCATGAGCTTTTAAGACTGAGAAATATACACACAACTGGTGAATGCCACTGGCATTATCATCTCACAGTACCTCCAAACTTCTTTCAATTCTCCTCCATTCTTATGGATGCTTAGACCCAGAAGTTTTTGAAAAGGATAATTCAGAAACCTTTCAGGAGATTCAAATATGATCTCTCTATTATAAAATAACCCTGCACAGACCCTCAAAGTAAGGAACAAGCGGCTGTCACCACCACCGGCATCAAACATTTCCCAGCTACCGACAATGTCCTGCAGCACCTCAGCACCATTCTCCTACAGGAAGCTCAAGAGACATAGGAACACTGGACATAACATTGACAAACAGGAGCAGGTGCTAGCACATTCCTGTGTAATCATTTTATAAGGCAGTATTAATAAGACTGTCCTGCATTACTTTGGACTACAATTATTATCATTGCAAATAGACTAATAATAACTGGGTTTCACAAGCAGATTTTGACTGCAATTAAGCCAGTACAGATCTGTGGTGCATTCCCTTTTGCACACAATATTTTGAATGCAAGGGTGAGGGACCCACACAACGCTTTCACTGTTTTGCACAAAAGGGAAAGGGCTGTGAGCACTTAAACATCAATTTCACTATTACACTTTCAAGGATCAAAATAGAAGAATTGCAAAAGGATCTTTCAGATCTTATATTTTGATGTTTACTCTTTTTACACTTGTACCTACTCGGGCCCTTAATAACCAGCTTTCTTCAAGTTTTGCTACTATAGTCAATAGCTCTTAAAATCAGGCAGGGAATTAATAAATAAGAATAATCTTCACATTGGCAGAATTTACCATTTTGTTTTCCTTTCCACTACTCTGAATTATCAATATCACTAAAAATTTGCCTTTTTTTTTCCTTCCACACCATGAATGTGGAAGACTGAAATTGTCCCTCCTCTTAGAGGGGATCCTGGGTAGTCTATCATTGCTGAAGACAGCTAATATTGAGCTAGAGAAATTATCATCTTCAGGTCTAATGAGAATCCCACTGTTAAATGCTGCATTACTATTTCTAGTTTCATAACTCCAATATTTAACTTTATAATAAGTTTTGCATTGTTAAAGGAGAAGCCACTGCCTGAACAACCTCACACCGTGCAAGGAGTCACACATCATGTTTTACTGGTTGCCTTGTGAATTCAGTAACTTATTGATTTTCTACCAGATACAGTGTGGTAAACATGGTACTAAATTAGTAGTATATGGTTCTGCCATTCATATTCCTCAGCTACAACATAATTCCTTTTCATTTAGTGGTAAATTACATCACAGATTGATTAAAATATAAAAAAACCAAGAAAAAACAGTAAACCATAAAACAGTACCAGGAAACACTGGGGAAAGATCATATTTACTTAAAACATCAGATCAAGTACAGCCTACACAAGTGGCAGGAGACAATCATTGCTTGAAAGGATTAGCTGTAGGTTATGTGAAAGAATGAGATACTCTTATTTAATTTTTCAATGTTTTCTACCTGTATGACAGTGCTAATCATCATATTCCAGAAAGGCAAGGTACTTGTGAAGAATGGCCTAAGTAATAGCATATAAAGAACTATTATGCTTGGATTACATTTGTGGCATTATTGTGTGACAAAGTTAAGGAAGTCAAGTCTTTCTTAATAGTGTCACATTATCTGCCAGTTACTGATGGATGTGAAATCTGTACAGGCCACTTTCAAGTATTTCTTCAGAAATTCTCAATTCCACCTGATGTTGAATAAAGAAAGAGTAGGAATGATTTTTCCTCTGTTTACTGAAAATGTACTATAAGCTTCCTGAAGGCCTAACCTATTTTATAATTACTTCATTTGAATTTATCAAAGTCAAGTAGGCAAGTGAAGTCAGATTTTTTTTTTTCCTTTTTTCCACCAAGGTAAAATTACAGAAATATCTGGAACATTTATCAGCATTGCTGCTCACCTCTAACATTAATCAATTTTCAGTTATTTCTGAGAAATTCATGAGTGTTGACAACAAGGATGATAACCTACAGAGGAAATTTAAATTCATGCCTGCTTGCAAACAAGATATCAGCCTCTTACACTTACATGTTCTGAAAAACTGCCAATCAGATGTTTTCCTGATTCCTTTTTTCTAAAAAGTGGATCTTCTACCCCACCTTGCAGCAAATCAGATTTCCCATTCACATGTATTCATACGCAGAAATTAAGTAGAAGGGTGAGATATTGGTTTTATACAAAGATGCTTAATATTACAACCACTCAGTATGAAAAATAATTGGAAAATAAATAAAATTGCTTCTTTCAATGTTCGACTGAATGCCTCTAAGTCTGAGCACAAGCTACTCCAGCAAGCTGGACTGAAAAATAGGCTAAATTCAGGATGAGGAACAAAAGAAAACAAATACAATATTGTGGCATGCCTGCAGGTAACTAGAGCCTGAAATAAGGTTAAGCTTACTGAGGTGGGTGAGAGAAACTCCTGAAGATAGTGGGAGAATCTGCTGGACACAAGACAGGCATTGGCAAGAAATTAATAAGAATTACACCTGGTGCTGTGAGGAAGGGCTGGGTTTCATTGAATGGCTCAAGGGGCTAGGTGCAGGAGAAACAGATACATTGCATAAATAACTGAATGGGGAGCACTGAAAAATTTTGGGGAGTCTTGTAAAACCAACAGAACTTTGACAAACATCTTAGGGCTACAGTGAGTCTGAGATTACCTTTGGTAACCCCAGAAATACCAAAATGGAGAATGACTGCAGTAACAATGGCCCTAAAGGTTAGAAGTAATTGGGGCCGGTTGTTTATCTGTGAGGAGATAAGATAGAAAATGGAGGGATTAAAGTGACTCAAAAGTAGCATGCACAGCAAGGAGGACAGAAGCAGGAGTGAAAGCAGCTGGCTGAATGCAGGCAGGAGGAGCAAGTCTGGTGCCTGAACAGGGCAGTCTCTCCTATCTTCTTTTTAAACTCTACTCTAAACTTACTTCCTTCAGGAGCGTGTTGTCTATTCTGTGTGTGTTCGAGCAAGCAAGATGCTTGCAAATATCAGACTTAACTAGTCAGCTAGGAAATGATGACAGGAGAGACTGTAAATCTGCAACTGGATATGAGTGTGAATGTAGGTCAAAGGGGAGCTAGCAGAGGGAATTTTATATGCAAGTTTGAGCACGTTTAGCCAGTGAGTAAGAACAAGATTGACACATGTACAGTTTTGTCTTATGTGAAGGGTGTTTGTGGGTCTGGGATACCTGAACAACACGGGGATGTTCTTATGGTCAGCCATGTTCACAGTGTGTGTGTGAGGGGGTATATGTACACTGGTGTATTAGGGACAACAGAAAGAGAAAAAGTGTATGCCTGGCATTTAGCAGGGATGGCAAGCCCTCCTCTCTGGTTTTGAGAACTGCCATCAATTCCAAAGTCCATTGGTCTTCTCTTAACATGCATAAAGAGTGAAGTACAATTCTGAGCTGTACGTGGTATTTATCTTTTACTGCCAATTTATATTCATGTTGCAACCTACACTGTTTAGCTTCACTTAAATACTTTTTGCATGTAGGTGTTTTATAGATGCATAACTTGCTATGTTCAATATTTATTATTTGTCAGAAAATAAAAATTCCACAGAGAGCAGTTATTGAGTCTCTTCATAAAGCAAGTACTTGAGTTTTTTTTCTTTTCAAGTGATTATCCAATTCTTGCAGTGATTGCAATGAGTTTGCCTTTTATAGATTATTGACCTGGTTTACTTCCATTTCATTGATAACCCATTATCATCTATCATAGCAACACAACTGCTGCTAAGGCACACTTCATGCAGAAGCCTGCCACCTGTGGCCTGCAGGTAAAGAAATAGGTGCAGGGAGCCTTGTGAATGCTTTTCATCTGTGAGAAACAGCTGCTCAGAAGTGTGATAAATTGAAAGACCGAGTTACTGATCTGACCAACACCAACAATCCTGGAAACACCTTTGCAAGATTTCCAGCTTGGTACCAGCAAGGAGTGAGTTTTATCCTGCCATGGCTCCAATTAGTGATACACATGGCAAAAGGAACTCGCACTACCTTTCATGGCCTTGATGCAGGCATTTCAGCCATCAAACTAATGACTCACCCTAGAACCTACTATAATTTTGGCAGCTATTGTTTTTAAAACAAAAAGCATCCATTTCAAATAGCACTTCACAATGGGGGGTTGAGTCCATGATTTCTATTAGAATAAAGCTGATGTTTCAACAGTCTGGTAATGAATTGTTTTGTTCAGAGTGACACTGAGCTTTCAGAGCTCTTTTGTTTTCTGAGAAACTGAATTTCAAGTTCATTTAGAATTGTTTCCCCATAAGGTTTTTGATCATCACAATTATGCCTTCAAAATCTATACACAGGCTTTTATATTTCTGCTCATTTTCTTAAGTAATATGGCATCAAAAACATCAATAGGAAAATTAAGTTCTTCCTCCTCCACTGAGAAATGAAAGAGATTAAGCATGCAATTTATTTTTTTTTAAAATTTGGACTGCTTTTTAACAACTGCTATTTTTACATTGAACCGATAACAACTAAAAAATTGGTCCTGCATTTCAAGTGCAGAAAAGGCATTTATTGGAGAATAATGGTAATAGGCATAAATGAATTGCATTATGGAACAATATTGATGCATGAACATTTTCTGTCTGTACATGCATATGGTTTTGTAGTGGTGACATAGGAAACTCACTGGTTATATTCTGGGTGAACAAAAATCAGATTTAAATCTACCTCACTGAAAACAAGCTGTAAATGAAAAGATCTGGGGTAAAAGAACAGAAGAATTAGCAAAGCAGTATCTAATATTTTTCAACATTTGCAAAGCATATAAATTTACAGCATTATTCATCAATATGCTTCATCTCACATATCTATATTCATCTGACTTGTATCACAAAAGAACAAACAAAACCACTGACACATCTGTGAATGTTTGAATCAATCTCATCCTTACACTACAAGTCTCAGTGCCAACAACCACATAAATAGTAACAATTATAGTAATATTCTGTAACCTCAACCTTCCCCTTCCTCTTTAGCAAAGGGCACTATACTATATTTAAAAAAAGTGACAAGTTACTCTATTACACATATTAAGTAGCAAATTGAAAGGTCTTTACACAGTATAATTAAGAGTATTTCTCCAATTTCTGCTTAGAATTTCCACTATTTTTTACTATTATTTTTGCAGCTTTGCATGAACAAACCCTATTAATCTTACTCGTCTCTGCACCTAAACCCCCCAAATAAGCCAGTATATCAAATGAAAATCAAATGCACAGGTATTGCGACTTTTACATATACATTCAGTCCAAATAATGGAACTGGAAGAGTTCAACATTTTAATCTTGTGTTTCATTAAAGTACATACATTCATTCAGCACTGCTGACACTTGTATACTAAACTGATGAAAGCTGAAAAATTAACTCTCACAAACCTCCCACTAAAACAAAACAAAAAACTCCAACACAACAGCAACAAAAAGAACCCAGCACCACCAAAAAAAACCACAGAGCACTGCAGCTTTATTTTACTAATATACTTTTTTTTCCCAGAAACAGGACATTATAAAATGGCCTAAGTGTGACCGTTCGATCCTGCCTGGATGCCCAGCCACCACAAAAGATGCTCTTTCATTCACCTCTGTAACTGAATAGAGGAAAACAATTATAATGAAAGACAAATAAGGACAGGGAGAGATCACTCATCGATTACTGCCACAGGCAAAGCAGACTGGACTTGAGGATATTAATTGAATTATTCAAAACCAGAGCAGGATAATGAGAATTAAAATGAATCTTAAAACCACTCCTCCTTCCTTCAGGGGCCCCACCTTCTTGCCTTAGTGGTGGAAAGAGACAGAGAGCAGGAGATATGATCAGCTCATCACAGGATTTTCTGCTCAGGGAGAGGAGTCCTTTCCCTGCTTCAACTTGGGTCGCCTTCCCCTGGGAGACATTCCTGCATGAACTCCTCCAGCATGAGCCCTTCCCACAGGCAACAGCTCTCTACAAACTAGTACAGTGTGGATCTCTCTCCACAGGGTGCAGACCTTCAGGCACACCATACTCCAGTGTGGGTCCCCACAAAGGGTCATAAGCCTTACCAGGAAAATTCATCCAGCATGGGTTCCTCTCTCTACAGGTCTGCAGGTCCTGACAGGACCCTGTTCCAGCACAGGCCTCCTACAGTTTCACAGCATTCACCTGCTCCAGTGTGAGACTCCTCCTTGGGCTGCAGCTGGATCTCCCTAGGGATCCCCATGGGCTGCAGGGGCACAGCTGCCTCACCATGGGCTGCAGGGGAATCACAGCTCTGGCACCTGGAGCACCTCCTGCCCCTCCTTCTGCACTGACTTTGGTGTCTGCAGAGTTGTTCCTTCCACATATTTTCACTCCCCTCTGAGTAACTGAGCACAATTACATCTGTGCTATAACTTTTTTTTACTTCCTAAATATGTTATCACAGGGGAGCTACTACCTTCTCTGACTGGCCCAGCCTTGGCCAGTGGCACATCCATATTGGAGCTGGGTGGCAGTGGATCTGTTGGACACGAGGGAAGCTTCTAGCAGCTTCTCACAGAAGCTGTGTGCCTCCTTCCCCTCGCCGCCAGCTACCAAACCCTGGCCACATAAACCCAATATACCTAACCGTAAAAGTCTTATGTTTAGCAGTAATGAAATGTTATGTCTTTCAGAAATCTTTAGCAGTGTGGATTTCAGGTAAAATGGAACCTCTGTCTGATAGGTTCTGTAAATCCTTGTTACTTTTTCCACTTGAGCTCCTAGTAATTAAGAGAGTCTCAAACAGTGAACCAGGTTAGACTCTGCAGTAAGAGGACAATTTAAGCAATGCGTAACTTTGTAAGTGTAGTAGGAAAAGATAAAGCCATATAAATTTACTGGATTCTATCTTCAAAGAAGTTTGTGAGTTACACTCTGGAGTTAATTCATAAAGGTACTTAAGTGAACCTGACTTATGTGTCTGAATGCAGCATTACCTGACCCCAGAATTTTCTACCTCTCCCAAGTAGATGTCTTCCAGCAGGATGTCACCTTTCTCCTGATGACAGTAGACGTGGACAGTCAAATTGGCAAAGAAAGCAACAGGAAGAGACTACCTGGCTGATGAGCAGTGTTAATATTCCCACCTCGTTTTCACAAAATGTCAGCAAGTACTGTGACAGCAATAAACTTCAAAACTCAAACTTAATTAAAGCACATTTAATGCAGATGTTGCTGCTGGCAGCAAAGTAGCACTGTCACTGTAACCTTTTCTGTCAAGGTGACTGCTGCCAGTCTTTCAAAATATAGTATCTAATGTATAAGTAATAGAATATATAAGTAATATTCAGATTTTGTGTGTACTATGCAATCAGGAACCAGAAAGCAACTTCTCTGCAAACAGGCCTACTTTTTTTTAAAATTCTTTTTCTCTGGACATTAATTTTATTGGGAACAAACACATTCAAAAAAAGTCTTTAAGGACTTCTATTAAGCAGCATTTAATAATACTGATTTTAGTGGATTTTGATTAATATATTGTTTTACTGCTCTTCATTCTCCCAAGTATTCTAAGTGTTTTAAGAGATATATATGGACATTTTTTGAGACCGCCTCCAGCACTTGTTCACATTTCAAAATACTTCCTAGGTCTGTTGAAAGAACACACAGAGACAGAATCTTTTCTACCCTGTAGGATATTCAAATGAATAGCTGAAAATGTCTTTTACTACAAGCATGTGCCTCACTTCCCCTCACCCTCTTTCCCACAGTGTTCTTATTTTCCTCCTTTTCCTCTGTGCCATCTAAAACCTTTCCTTTTCCTTCCTCCCACTCCTTGTTTCCATTTTTGGCTAGACAGCTAAAGCAGAAGTCACATCCATGTCAAAGCCACAGCAGGTACCGTGTGTGTGCCTTGGCACACCCCCAGGAGCCAAGCATCCTGGCTGCCCTTCCTCCAGTGCTGCATTTACAGCCTTCCCTCAGCATGGACAGAGGCACTGACTCCTCTCCTACCACAGAATTTCACAGGACTTACCAGAACTCCTTCACTGCCTGCAGGCTTCTACTGCCTGACAAACGTAAGATGAACTGGCCAATAGATTAAAAAGCTATCACAGATAACTGACAGACACAGACACTGTGACTCTATGAGAAAGCCAGTAAATCATTAAAATTATGCTGAATCTCTTGATATATACACACACAACAGAATTTTTTTAAACTGGATTTCCATTAGTTAAAGCAATTAATATATTGATTATTTATTTGATTTTTTTTTGTCATCTTGTACTTTTAAATATCCATAGCCCATAAAGATCAGTCACTTCTGACAGGATTTTTCTTCCAGAGTCCATGCATCACCGAGTATAGTCTGGCTCACGTACAATCAGAGTTCCATTACTTCACACTGTAATTAAGGATATGTGAATCAATTACTAAATTAATTCCAGGGTTATAAAGCTATCATTAAAGTCAGAGAATGACTCAGGGAGTTAACAGGTACTGGGTAGGTAACTCTTCAGACAAAATTGCCTTGAATGTTCTTCTCCCAACAGCAAGAGTGCTTCCTGAAGTTTCTTAAAACTAGTTTAACAAATTTAGTGGTGTCAGAAATAATGGTCCTACTCTGGCTTCAGGGTTTGGCCCAGCAACCACAAAAAAGATAATTGCTCTTATACTGCTTTAGTCCATGTACTGCTTTCCAGTTGCTGTTTCCTTGTGTTCGAACACAACAGAATTATAGGTCATTTCCTTGACTGATAATGCATCTTCAGAATAGCTAGATCAGCATATTTAAATGTGTACCAAAAATATAGAAGCACTGGCTCATTACACAAGGTTTGCTTTGAAATTTCCCATTCTCTTTTTTAAACTGTAACTTCTTACAGAGTGAACAGATTTACTAGCAGTCACCACAAGCAGTACACATACCATTTAAAAATAAATCTAGTTAACATAACTTTTAATTTGAAAAAAATAATTAAAAGGCAATATTGAAATACAGACAAAGGAAAAGGGAATATAAACCTTGGAATTAATAGAATAAACTAATTGCACATGCAATATTCTCCACTTGATGATAAACTATGCTAACATTTTTAGGTTTTCTTGCTTAGAAGTCTGTCAAGTACTTCTCTAACTTCTTTTTACAGTACTATAAATGACATAGGGATGACTCAACCACATTAACACAACTTCAGATTTTAACATTGATCTCTTCAACTTACATCTGTTTTATTTATAAGGATAAATAACTATATTGTGAGTTGCTTACCACACAATCAGAAAAACATCTCCAAACTGCATCTTCCAAAACACAATTTTAAGCCTATTCTTCAAACACCAACATTTTTCCTACACAGTCTTTAGTCTGCCTTTAAAGCCAATTATAGTAATCTAATGATAAATTAATTTTTTTCTGATTTGTTTTGGTTTTTTATCTTGGAGATGTAATCACCGAACTACATATTATTGAAAGAGTTTTCAAAAGGATACCATCTAACATTTCTTGGCTCAAAGTCATATCTATTGAACGGGATTAAACATGTAGCATTTTCATTTTGGGAATGGGGTTTTCATGAGTGGAGTCTCTATACATAGATTCAGTTTTTTAGTTAGTATTGTATAGACAATTTGTGATTACTTTGATTACTACTGATTTCATAGACTGAAGGTTGCATTAGTAAATTTCAGCACCAATACATAACATCTTCAAAAATTTAATACTGTTTAGTAATTTTAATTAGCGGTTTCCTTTTTCAGAGCCTAAATTAATTTCATAAAATCTTACCACTAATTATGAACTGGCCTATAGCAAAGCAGAGTCAATAATTAATTGTAGAAGGAGGTAGCAAAATAAAAAGAATACGAGCATCATAATGTCACCCTAGGACAGACAGTCACCACTTTGGCTTGGGCTGAGACAGACAGCACAAGCTACAAGAAACACAGAAGTCAGGAAATATCATGACACCTAATCATTAATTCTTTGCTAGTTTTTGTTCAACACCACAAGACAAAGACAAATAATATCCTCTGAAGAAATGTCTGGTACTAACAAAAGCTGTTCACATACTACATGAGAGGCAGCATCACTTGAGAACATTTTTCCTTTTCAGCCTTCTCCCCTTAGACCCTGGTCTTGCTACCTGCTCCAAAACAACAGATCAAAGCATTTAAGGGGAACTGATGAAACGTGCAACAACCCAAATATCCCAAAGCAGAAGCTTCTAGGTTTAGGTCTGACAGCAGCTGGTAAAGCTGGCAAAATTGTGTAAATACAATTTCAAAAAAAGTAGTAAAAAGTTAAGAAACTACAAAATTGAACTGCCTGGTAGCAGAAATTTCTCCTGCTGTATTGCCACAAGGTACTAGGTTTAGCAAGAGTATCATGATGGTTTAATTCACAATCATGGGTTCATTTGGTTTACATCTGAGGCAAGAAATCCAGCCAGCTAACAGAGCCGCATCTGGGCCTTTGGTACACGACAAGTTAAGGTCAGTAGAGCTGGCTTGTAATGGCTCAGTTTTCCATCTTAGCTGATCCCAGACGTCTTTAATCTGCAGAAAGAAAAGCACAGCCAAAAGGACAAGTCTACCTACAGAAAGTCTGGTGGGATAGCCCTTACTGCAACACACGTGACTTAAGAGGAGGCTCAGATACATAACTTATATTAGACATGAACATTTAGGCTACCAACATCAGGTGAGAGGGGAATCACACATAAATGCCAAATGCAAGACATCTTTCCACAGGAAACCTAGTGCTTTGTTATCCACATCTTCGTATGGATCAGCAGACAAGCAGCCATGTTGGTTAAAAAAGGAGCAAGGCGAGAAGAAAACAGCCAATTCAAACCATGATAATTTTTACAGACACAGCCTCTCACTGTTATACCCCAGAACTTCTGCATGGCCTGGTAACTCAGCTGCAGAAATCAGTACAATTTCCCAAACTTCAGAAAGCCAATGCCACACTTATTAACACACAGGTTTCATGCCCTACAAGACCACAGATGCATAAATTAGTAAGCAAATGGAGAGACTGTCCAAATTATGCTTTTTTTAACTGTAAATACAGATCATATTCAAACTACATAACACAAATTCAAAGAAAAAATAATAATGACTAGTATCAAGCAATGACCAAGAAATATAGAGAAAAGTCAGTTCCCCTATTTGAAACATTGCCCATAAAAAGATTTGAAACGTTGTCCACAAAAATCCCTTTCTTTTTACCCAAGGAAAAAAAAAACACCCACAGGACAGGTCATCATGGTATGAGAGAGACACACAGAGGAAAATCTGACATGCACATATGTATAGATATACAGATATTGATATGTATGTAAAGATATATGCACATATGTATGAGTATGGACAGCACCTTGTTTGAAAGAATCATTGGTCACTTGCCTTATGACTTTAACATAACACAAGACCATGACCTGGTATAGCCAAATGACAGGTTTTTGCTGTGCATTTGTGTGGATGCATACAACAGGCAACCATTGCATTGTGCTGTCACACGTGGAAATCAGCATTACTATACTGCTCAGTCATACGGGCTCATCTTCTGAAAAATTAGGTTTATCTGACACAAAAACATTGACAGAGCTTGCTGAACCAATATATACAATCTTTACTACACTCTGGCGGAGAGAATCCAGTCATATTAAAGTACTTGAGAAAAAGATTAGGGTGCTTATAAGCAAAGCTAGATTTAACACTCCTTTATAACATTCTCTAGATATATTTTCCTGCACAGAATATTTTCCCTTTTACTCACAACTCTCTTAGGCTTAAACAAATTATCTATCACAACTGGCAAAACATTTAGTCCTATGGGTACCAGCACAGATGTACTGTCTATAGTTATGAAATTGCCTATTTCCTCATCTTGTAAATTCAGGAAAAAATGTAGCTATCTTGTAAAAGTCAGGTGTCTGCAACGTCAGCTAGCACAATGATACAAATCTAGTATTTTAAATGCAAGAAATGAAGTGTGGGTTTAATAAATACATAATATATATATATTCTCACATTTAAAAATCTACATATCAATAAATGTGTGTGCACACTTAAGAATCCAGTTAAGAAAGCTGATGTGCAACCAATCTTTTTTGCATTAGTTATTCAGGCTCCAATTACTCAGCGATATTCCAAAAACATAAAAATTCCAATACCACTACAGCAACCAACAAAGGTGCTCGAGTACTGTGACAACCAGAGTTCTGTCTTGCTGTCAGTGCAAACACATCTTTCACGTCCTGTTACCACCAAGGCCGACAAGAAGAACAGAGCTGGTTACAGACAACCAAGTTGTGTGACACCCTGCTCAAATGGTATAGCTCCGTAGTAGAGCCACAATATAACCAAACACTCTGAACTGCTAGATGTACATTATGCACATATTTTAAAAGATTTATATGCTAAATGTATCAAGATAGAGATCAGGATTTTTCTTTTTTTTCATTAATCAAAGAACTGATGAGCTAGGTTCTATAAACAACTCAGAGACTTTTGATGAAAGATTATGTTTTGGATCATTTCTATTGAATCTAGCATGGAAAATATGGAAAAGTAGTTATTAGGGGAAAAAAGGTGTAATAAATGAATGTTGAAAATTGTCATCTGTAGTAACATGCTCACAAATGTGACAGACATTGACTTTAATATATTCTACCTATATTAACACACTATAGGTATATTAGGTACCTTGCCTAATGTATGCCAAGACAGGTTTTGGATAGGCTTTAAAATATTGGATCTGTGAGCAGAAGTGATGTAATTTACAGGGTTCTTTTTGCATTATAAATCTGACGGTGAATAATAGACCAGGTTCAGGGTACAAATAGCAGCATCAAGGAGGTTTTTTTACACACTTAGGATATGCATGTAGTTATTCTATCAGAGTATCTTCCAACATTCTGTATTCACCTGCTAGGTCCTTCTTGAGAACAATAAAAAAAAAACACTTCCTGGTTTCCGTGAAGCAGAAAGTTGCTTACTAAAGCTACTTCCTACAATAAGGAAATAAAGGAAACTAAACTGATGCTTTTAAACTGGTGTTTTCTGGCTGTTTTGAATAAAAATACACCTATATTCCTTGGAAGCCATCCATAAGAAAAAGCTGGTATATTCAGTAAGACAAAACAAAAACAACAGTCTGCTCTGCATAACATTAAAAAAAAAAAAAAAAAAAAGCATATTGGAGGAACATTGATCCAAAGATTTGGAAGACAGGCTGTTACTTCTTGCCCGATTTCTGTCAAGCCTGCCAGTACATTTATACAACTTACTCGGCAGCATTTTCCTCACTAATACATCTGAAAAAATCCGCTCACTCTAAAACAATCTTTTTAAATGGTAAGTCATGGCAGAATTTGTTTTCTACATATTTATAACTATGCCATAAAATGTTGGTTTTGAGCTGTATATTTCACAACAATTCTGCAAGGTTGTCATGAAGCAGGTAGGAACACACCGGAAATGTCATGGAATGTGGTTTTTCTTTTCAAAATGAAACATATGGCATTTCATTTTACCTAGTGCACATCTTGAAACAAGCATATAAATCTTGGGTATGTGTGCAGCTTATAATACAAATGTAAAGACATTCTTTTTAGTAAGGTCTGTGTGCATATTATCAGCACTTGTAGCTGGATAAACTAGGCATGGTGATGATCACGCAAATTAGCAGAAATTCTTTTCTACATATAAATTAGTCTTACTTCCTATTATTACTCAGGAACAGGAATGTTTTCATTCTGTCTACAAAAGGTATAATTATTTTCTATGTTTTTGTTCATTCTAGCAGTTATCAGTTTATGTTTACTGCTACTCAATTAATTCATAAACAGGAAATTCAATACATTTTTATCTATTATTATTGTGATGATGAAATATCACTTATTCTCACTGTTACACTTCATGAGTCATTGTTTTTGTCTCTGCATAATTATTACAAGTTTGACAATTGTTACATAACTTAAACTGACTTTGTCATTGTTCACGGAACTTCTTTATTTCCCATGACTTTTGCAGATTATAGAATTCCATGTCTTGATCTTCTTAAGTTCAGTATGTAATATTGCCTACATAAGCAAGTAAATATGCTGAAAAACTTCTCTTTAATTTTATC
Organism: Acrocephalus scirpaceus scirpaceus; assembly: GCA_910950805.1. Classification (NCBI taxonomy): domain Eukaryota; kingdom Metazoa; phylum Chordata; class Aves; order Passeriformes; family Sylviidae; genus Acrocephalus; species Acrocephalus scirpaceus. Next base: position 48,383,788 of record OU383773.1, on the reverse strand, counting down.
CATCATATAAAGTTTCTCACATCGGCCTTCAACTATATTAATTAGTATATAAATTAAGAGAACAAGTTACTTACAAAGCCAAAAGCATGCTAATATCTTTTGCCAAATTATTTTTGTTTTAATTCACATGATTTTCAGAAGTTTTACTTACCTCAAAAGTTAAAGCAAGTGAAAATACTGTAGTGTTCTGAAGTCCAAAACATGAAATAATCTAATGCTAACAGTTTCTTGAGTCATACAATCCAGATACTTTTGGATTTCATTTCATGCTCATGAAACTTACTTAAAAACTATTCATAGCAATGGGTTATTTTGGTAGTTTAATGCCAGAGGAAGAAAATACCTTGCTAACTCACTAGTTATCACATCTGTGAGTAAGCAGCACTCCAGCAAAGGCAGAGGTAGAGCTGGTCAGAAGGCTGTAGGTGGCTCACAGACTCCCATGGGGACAGGCATCAGCACTGCATGTCGACTTCTCCATCATTTCCGCCTGCTGTCAGGGACAGCGGAGCAGGATTGGGCCCTAGCAACAGCAACCAGCACCAAGCCAAATACAAAAAAGACTTCGACTTTGACAAGGGGACATGTCACAAAAACATATGCAGCATAAGATAATCAGTAGAAAACATATATAGCTGCAGACAAAGGAGGAGATTAGCAAAACAAAAATCAATTTTTTTCTAATTGCAATGCCATCATTAGACATCATTCCTGGCCTTGGGAAATTTTCCAAATTAGAGTCTGGCTGTATTGGAACTACTGTGAGCAGTGTTCTAGAGTCAAATAAAACCACCTTATGTGCTTGACAAATATACTCCCTCAAGCAGTCGTCAGGTGTTGATTTTTTTTTTTTCTTTTAATTTAATTAGAGACCATAAGGACTATGAATGGCACCCAACTGGTCAGGTTAAAAACTCACATTAAGTTGCAAGGAAACATGATCCAACACAACTGCCAGTAGGAAGAATCTCTCATAAACAAAAACATATGCTTAATCACAAAAAATGTATTTCCAACTCCTGTTGGAAGAAAAAAAACCCAACAAAACAAAAACCAACCAACGACCCTCAACATTAAAAATAACCCTTTCTTAAAATGCAAACCCTTGAAGAGTTTCTAAAGTCTTTAAGCCTTGATAGTAGCTGAACTTTGTTGTAAAAATAATATTCCTAAACCATTTCCATACTTTTGACTAGAGTTTCCCTTTCCATCCACTTGAGCTTGAAGATTATCACTATGCCCTACATACGTAGGTGTTTTCTTGCACTACAGATCAGAGTTGTTAAGTACTAGTCGCATCTTTATAGAAGTTGCAGAATATTTCAGGATTGTTTTATGTGAGCAGTAACCAAAGGTGCAGGGAAGAGAATCCTATACAACAAACTGTATATAAGACCATTACACAGAGAAATTTGACCATTTATTTTATGTTTTAATATAAGTTTCTCTTATATTTGCTTCTTTACAACAGATGAAGGTAGACAGATATGCTGGAGGAAACCAAGCCTGAAGTGCAAAAGCCTTGACAGAGTGAGAGAGAAAAATGCAAGCAGAACACAGGGCTAAAATGATACAAAATAAAAGGCTGTACATAGACAATAAAATACAGATAAAAAACAATACTGTCTTTTTTTTCTTTCTTTCCCTTGAAACCAAGTTTCAGGTCACCTACACTGAAAGTTTCAGACAAACTAGAGTAAAATTAGAGAGGATTTCAAAGTTAAACCTCTATGAAAGACAAAGTATTAGAATAGATAATGTACAGTTAAATATCTTATTTAGTTCTCTCCCCAATTCTAACAAAATCATCTCATTTAGATGAAATGGAAAAAAGGAAGAAGTAGAAGTTAAAGATTCAAGGTAAATTACCAACATCTGTTGTGAATGGGTTTTGGCTCTTTCAGAAGTCCAAGGCAGACAAGATTTATCCCGTAAGCATAGTTATGTACAAACCAGTTAGCTTCCTGATAAAGGATAACAATTCTGCAAGTAATTTTTCCACCTCTTAATGATTTATAATTACTGGTCAGGAAGAGGCAAGAACCTTAAGAAGGACAAAATTAAATATAATTACTAAGAGTGAGACATGTTAACGTAAGTGCAGCTTTCAAAAGAAGTCAATATCAATATAGGGATTTATGAAGGGAAATTAAATGCAAAATGAGAAAGTTTCACAAGTAGATTTGGTGTCTTTTCTTTCAGTTACGACTGAAATTCATGAACAGAATATTTGGCCAACATCTACTAGCAAACTGCAATTCAGATTAAACTGTTGATATGCATATAACATTTTATTCTTTAGCTAATTAGTAGAGTAATAAATTGTCCTCTTAATTTCAATTTATATTGAAAATTAATTCCAATTTATAAGTGGTTGCTTATAAATTCCTCATAATAATTGCACTTCTTGTTTTGGGCTCAAGACATTTCAGAGATAAATTCAATTGACATGATATATATGTTGGCTCAGCTGATAAGACAAAAGCCACAAAACAATATATAAAATTCTTCCAGTTACTTCCACCTTTGTCCAAGTTTCTTTTATGATAACAGATGAAATGTATTTCTAGTACTAACCTGAAAGGGTACAAGCAGCCTGAAAAGTAGCATAACGAGCTTTCCTGTTGATTTTATCTATTATGAAAAAGGTCTTTAAACAGAACTTTGTTTTTAGCATATTCTACAGAAAATTACTGAAGAGGATTATTATAGCAGAGAAATTTTAAAATTTGTCAGGAATAAACTACTCTTCTGTCAGATTCCTAGAGCAAAGGACTTGAATTTGATTAAATCTTAGAGGACCTTTTCACCAGCTTGAAGCAATTTGAAATAAATAACTATTTCCAAATATGAATATAACTTCAAAAGCAGATGCATCATATGCCTTAAAGATATAATTCAACACAAATAGTTAGATATTTTCCTGAGTGACTTTTTTTTTCCTTTAAAGAAAATTAAACCAAAAAACCTCAAGATACACTTTGACTGTATTTAATACCTATTGAAGAAAGAAGTATGAAGTGTATTTTTTGATAGTGATGAAAAAAAGTTAAAGATTCAGTTTATGCAAGCCAGTATCATTTTCTCCTTGGTAAAGGAGCTGTGAAAGTCAATGCTAACACTCATATAGCCAAAAAGAGCTATTTTATTTTTAGAACAATGTCCACATTAGTCAGAACACCCATGCATCAGGCAGCAAATTGATCAGAGAATTTATTGTGCTCCAATTTAGAACTTCATGACTCTTCCTACTTTCATCTGAAATATTGCACTCAGGTGAATTCCAAGAAACAATTTCAACCTTGCATGGCAAACTTTATATTCCCAAGAAACAGGCAGGGAAGTATGTTTACATTTCAGCCTGAATTAGCAGTGTGCCCTGGCTGCAGGGAATGCCAGCAGCATCCTGCCCTGTGCTAACAGGAGCACAGCCAGGAGGCTGAAGAGAGGATTAGACTCTCCTACTCAGTGCTACTGAGACAGTATTTAGAATACTTTGTCCAGTTTTGCACCCTCAGTACAAAGCAGGTGTTGAATAACTCAGTCAAGTTCAGCAAGGGAGGGCTAAGCCAAGCTCTTGCCCTTTAGGAAGGAGCTCTTTGCACTGAGCTGGAAGATGAGACACAATTAACATGAAGTAAAAAATGCATCACAGTTTGATATAAGGGGGTAAGGACTTGTGGCGGGGAACAGAGAAATCACTGTGGGGATAATTAGGCAGTGGAACAAGTTCTCCGAAGAGGTTGTGCAGTTTCCATCATTGTAGATTTTTACTACTTGGTCTTGACTCTGTGCTGATCCTGCTTTGAGCAGGAAGTCAGACTAGGGGGCCTCCCAAGGCCCCTTTGAACCCAATTATATATAATTGTAATGCAGAATTATACACATGTATTTTTGACAGAAATAGAGCCTTTAATTTTGATGGTTGTAAGACTTGCTGTAACAGGCTATAGTCTCTTGTTACAAACTGCTTCTGTCCAAGAACCACAGAAAATAAAAGAAAAACTTCAGAAAAAAACAGAACATGTGACTGGAATCTCAACTGATTCCTAGTGCAGTGCTGCTAAAACACTAAGGGATTTTGCTGACTTTTCTTTTATTTTAACCCTTTCCTTTAAACTTACGTTCATGCAGACACATACCTACTAGTGTTTGAAATGCATCCACATGAACAGTTATACACACATGTATAACTAGCCCGGACCTGTTCTTCAAGACATCCAAACACACCACTACATACAATGTTTTTACTATGGGCTTAATTCTCTTTCTTGTTTTTTCCCAGTTGCATGCATTCAAGTCTATTCTCACCAACAAAAGGATAAAATATTATAACAGTATAGACACACTTTTTCTCCATTATTGAAATGGATGTATTTGTTGAACCACCAGTCACTTTATCAGGCTGTTTACAGTACTGTCATTAAAGCAAGTTGGTTAATTAAGTTCATATGAAGAGGGGTGATATCAGGCATGAAGTTCAGGCCTAGAATACTGAGTCAATTAGTTATAATCAGGACACTGAGTCAATTAATTATAATCAGGATACTGAGTCAATTAATTTTAAAAATTAAAACAAGTTCAATTTTCACTAACAATTCAATCTTTTTTTTTTTATGTCTATTCCATTTTCAAATTTCAGGGTATGCTGTGCTGCTAAGACACATACATACACACTTCAAATTAAATCTAATTTGAGCATCCTAATAAAGCATCAATACTAATTTGGCGCTCATTTTCAGCTCTGGAGTCATGAGAAGTTACAGGCAATTTTGCTGTTGGACAACAGTAGACATTCATTTAGACTGGAGTTCAACAGAACAGATACTAGTAAAATTATAATATCAGAATAAATTATCTAATTCCCTTCAGACTCCTGGAAAAAGAAGAAAAATAAAAAAATACTTTGTTCTGCATGGAATTAGCCCATGAGCAGATACAAGAATGGAATCTATTATGTTGAGTTATAATTGCAAACAGGCATCCTTATCAATAACAAAGAAGGGGCCTCCTCAGCAGGCAAACAAGGTTTGGAACCGGGGTAGTGAAGCATAAAGTTATGTGCTACAAGAGCTCTCAGATGAAATAAACCAATCCCAGAAGGTAACTGGGGGGAAAAGTCATTATTACAGGGAAGGTCTATAAGAAGGACACGGAATAAGTAAAGTTGTCTAATTATACATTGTTCACTGATAAGAGAGATCATTATTATTGTACAAAAGATATCAGCATCATATTGTTTCATTTTAAAGCACAAGATTTTTCTGCAGTACAAGGGATCAATGACAGACTTAGATAAGTCTACCACTATAAGAAACACCAAATTTGATTTCTTCCATGTTCTATAACAGCGCTGAAATTGAGGGGAAAATCAGCTTATTCTCATTTATAGTCCAAAAAAAAAAAAAAAAAATTAGGAGCAAGTTGTATGTCAAGAAGGCAGCTGACAGTAAGTCTCCCTAAAGCTACAGCCACCAACTCATCCTGATACTAAGTAGAGATGTCATAAAACAACAGCAGTGAAACACCAAAATAAATTTTTGAGAGGCACTGATTTGTCAGGAAGCCAAACTCATCTATCCAGTCTCAGTAGTAACTATAGAACACACACCAAAAAAAAGAAAAAATCATATTTCAAAGGAAAAATTAGAAAAAAAGAGAAGATCTTAGGTACATCAGGCAGTAAGAAAGTGCAAGGGAATTTCTACTTTCTTGAAAAAGATATATTCTCTTTATTAGCCTAAGGCTCAGCTTTATACTGTCTTCAGTTGAGTTTTATGGTTTTTTGTGCATGCATCCGCTACTTTTTGCACTCATAATTCTCACTAATTTCTGTGAAAAATGCTCTTTTCACCTCACATAGTTTATCATATATTCTTAGAATAAGTTCTTCATTATGGCATACTTACTTCTTTCCCTTTGACCAGCAATAGCTTTTTCTTAATTATATATAATAATTGTTATTCTAGGTATCCCTTCATCTTGGAAACTCAGGGTCATTTCCTTAATGCACTGTTACAGTACATTTATGAAAAACAGGAAAAAAGTTTGAACTCCTAACAGTTTATGAACTTTTGTTTTCCAGGTAGGACTGTTTCAGTTCCTGTTAAGCATTGGTTTCATTTGTTTGCCATTCATTATTCTTATAGACCACAGACTGTTGAATGGAAACATAGAAATCAAGAGAAAAAAAAAATCACATTTTTCCAAGAAAACTTTTTCGTTTCAGATTTGGTATACAACTTTAAGAAAGCAGATATATCGCCAGCAAAACAGAAAATGACTTTTACATTATTTTTTTCTAGTACAAGCATTAAAAGAATGTATGCATTATAAGCAATCTTATGAACACACCACTTGAAAAATCACGATTTGCTGAGGCATGTCATATCAACTGGTTTCTTGAAATAATTCATTGACTCAGTAATGGTTTCCAGGAGTTTGGTAACAATTTTCTGGAACATACAGGTTTTTTTTTAAAAAGTACTGTTAAATGCAATGCAGGGAGAGACCAGATCATTATGGTATGCTAACACATTAATGATGCAATTTGAAACCCACCATTATGAACATTCATTAAATGAATGCAAACATTAATTTATGCTAGGGCTTCACTTGAAAAAAATTCCAGCTGCCCATTATTAGAATTATTGACTCTTCATGGTACCTCCTGGATGCTGTTGGACAAATAGTCACTTAGGAACTGGACAGTCAACACTATCAATACACTTCCCAAATTATAGGTTTTACTGAGAATTTTATTAGGTGTTAAAGAAAAACTACATAAGGAAGAGTTAGCTGCTTAAGTCTCCAGTAAGGCTTAGACCACTGAATTTAAAATCACTGTGTTTTTGTTTAAGAGTTCTTAGGAATACCATTGCTTCCTGAACAGCAGTAGTAACATTTATCAATTTTAGCCCAGTATCTTAACAAAAATTACATTTCTCTAGGTGGCATCCTCCACAACCTTGAAATGGGATAATGTTTCTGAATTAACTATACACCAGAAATCCTAATTTGAACAACTTTTTTCTTGTTTTAATATGCTTGCCTGGTTTCTAAATCCAAATCAAGGCTGTAAGAACTTACATATATGTGTACTTTGTGACACTTTAACACCAATCTTCTCAGCAGGTAAGTTTCTGTTGTTTGCCAATTGATCTTGTAACCTGATTAGGTTACCTATTTTTCCAAATAATAATTTAAAACATAAAATTATTATGAATGTAATTCAGAAAGATTTTATGCTGCTGAGAAAGTCATCAAAAGAAACAGGCGAAAAGACTCTTGTCGTTCACAACGTACACGTGCCCAAATAATAAAGATAGCTTTTGTGATCCACTATAACTTACATGAAGCAAAGTTATAGTCTTTGTTGTACATTCAATGCAGTAGTTTAGAAAGTCTTCAATAACTCCTTCTTCAATACATAATGTATCTGTGAATCTATTAATGGTGAGAGAGGTGGAATGCCTCTCTTAGGAGAACAGGCTGAGAGAGCTGGAGTTGCTCAGCCTGGAGAAGTCTGCAGGGAGATACCACTGTGGCCTCTCAATGCATGAAGGCTTATATGACAGACTAGAAGAGAATCTTTACCAAGACCTGTAGAAACAGGGCATGGGGCAATAGTTTTGAACTGAAAGATGGTAGATTTTGGGTAGATTTAGATGGGATATAAGGAAGAAAAGTTATTTTGCTTGTTGGGAATTTTGGGGTATTTTATTAGTTTTTGTTTACTTGTTTAGTTTTACATAATGAGGGTGATGAGACACTAGGACAGATTGACCAGAGAACTTCTGGATGCCCCCCCCGCCCCTGTATGTATTCAAGGCTGGGTTGGGCAGAACTTTGAGCAACCTGCTCTAGTGGCAGGTGTCCCTGTGCATGTCAAGGATTGACCTAGATCATAATTAGAGGTTGGAACTATATAATCATTAAGGTCCCTTCTGACACAAACCCCTCTGTGGTTCTAGTTTAGGCTTCTTTTTATTTATTCAGCTCTCAGCAGTATTTCTGTAGAATAGAGTGGACTCTGTTTCCTGACCTCCTTCCATTTCTGGTGATGGCATTTTTATTCTAGAGCTAGAGAATGAGATGGGTACATCCATAACTGCATAATACACCCATAACGTATTAGTCAAAAAAGCCTTGCCAGATGAGATTCTGGTTTCCCATAGACCAAAAAGTAAAAAGATTGGGGGGGGGGGGGGGGGGAGGGGAGGGGGCCGGGAAAGCAAGCATTAGGCATGTCCTAGATGGGCTAAGTCATTATGACAGATAATGGCCAAGACAAAAATACAACCTTGTCCTAAATCTGAAAATCATTTACCACTCATCAACATATCTGATATCATGACCAGCTGTATCTTATCACATCATGGAAATGTTCCTTTTGCAGAAATGATGATCCAAAACTAAACTGACCAAGTCAAACTGGATATGCTATGCCAAAAAAATAAATAAAAAATAATGGAGGGAAAAATAAAAACCAAACCCATAACAAACAAACAAAACACCCCAGACCAAAAAAAAACCCACACCACCAAATTCCAACTATTATTTATTCTTTTCTCAGGTAAGAGAAATATTTAAAAATTACATAGGGAAACAGAAAACCTAATTCATGTTTTGGAATAAATAATTTTTTGAACAGAATACATCAATAGTAACGGTAAGGGAAATTTTATATGTAAAATTACACTATGAAAAGCTGGACATCATATTAAATGATCCTGTCCAATCCTTTACATTCCTTAGCACTGAAGATTTGTGTATTTTTCATACTTCAATTTTGCTAACATTATGCAAGAGTTATGTCCATGGACTGATAATGTCAATCTTATTAAATGGGGAGATGTGCCTTGTATGACTGCTTCATATTGAAACACAACATTACTTTGCCAGTCATTTTGTTTACCTCAGGGAAGGGAAGAATATTTGTTTTCCCAGCATTCATTGTAAGTAGCAAACAGTGGCACAACTGCAGCTGTCCCTCACAGTCAGAGCATAGCTTATTTCTGAAAGTGCTAGAATCCAGCTAGTGCTGGAAACATAAGCCATGCTGAGTTACAAGCCACTCGGTGCATAAAATACAGTGGGGAAAATAGGAAATAGGCAGAACTGTTTCAACATTTAAGACTCAGAATGTTAAACCTCCATTTTTACAGGATGAAAGCTCATACCCAAGGGAAGGGAAACAGTGGAGAATTAGAAAGCTGCATGCTAAGTATGAGATGTGCTTTCTCAGCAGCAAGAGAAATAATCTCTGGAGACCATTTTATTTATTATAAACCCCATACAAAAATCAAAGCAGGAAGCAACATAAAGCACATACATATTTTTGTAAACTATTGTAATAGCTTGTAATTACATTTGTACTACACACTTTCCCATGCTGCTATCTTTGAAGTTTATTAACACTAATTATTGGACTTTGCATCTCACAAAGTTAATCCAAGATTTCAACAGAAAAAAAAATATGTGCTGCAAGTGGCTGTTTGAACATCCAAACACAACTCATCTCCTGATTTAATTAAGCAGGATAATGACAATATGACCTTTTGAGATCTCTTCAAGACATCTCCATCTACAGTGCACTTTTTTCCATATAGGTGGAATATCATCAAGTGAGTCTCTGAAAACTTTTTCAAGTATTTAATGAGATATGAGAAGGGAAAAAAAAGAAGGTATTTTGAAGGGCTATGATACTAAGTTGTGGAAAGTATATTTTGATTTAAACAATATTCAGAAAATTCTAACAAACCACAAATATTATTATAATGTTCTCTGTAAAATTAAGTGCCATAAAAATTTTGCAACTTCCAATTGTTCTAAAACCACTAGTGGCTGCAATATGTTCAGAAGGCACCATTCCAGCCCTTCTAACTAATGTTTTCAAAGACTGAATTTATTCTTACTCTTTTAATATTTGTAAGAAAGCAGGACCGCTGTCTTGTAAGGAGAGATTCTGAAAACACTGGATCTGCACATGAAGCTGCTAAGAGCAGTTACATCTGTAGCCATCGATATATCTATTACATAGAATATACAGCAAAACTGTTAGACCTCTTTTTAGATCAGTAATTCACTTGAATCTAGAAATGTTTCCTATTGGGCAGACAGGTTCTGTGGTCACCTTGAAATAGCATTTTAACCCAACATAGAAATACACTTTAGTGAAGCTAAACTCTGATAATTAAACATAACTTCAAAAGAAAATCTGACAACTGTTTGGAAGGAAGACAGCAGCAACATAATCATCAAGTTGAAGAAAAATATCTGCCTGTATACCATATGGGTAGTCACAGATTTCCCATTTATAAGAAAAAATGCTAAAAAATCATCCTATAAAGATGCTGGAATAACGGCTAATTTTCAGTCAGTTAAGCCTGAATGAGATACATTTACATAAAAATCCTTTGGTCTGAACGATGAGCTCTTTGTTCACATTCTCAATCTGCAACACCCATCACTACCTCTCATCCTTGTTTGTTGATTGATTGTTGCAAGATAGTAAGAAAGAAGCCCATTAATAAGAACCTACCAGAATATATGAATGTTAAAATTACACCAACTCCAACATTTTGTTGACATGAGACTATAAAAAAATTGAAAAGTACTAATTTTTTATCATCTGTACAGATTTAAATAGGATAAGAAGTAGCTATATTAACAACTCTTCTGCCTCCCTCTAAAAGCTCCAGAATACCTCATAGAAGAGGAGATCTGGGAAATACAACTATTGAAGGGATTTACTTCAGTTACAGGCTGGTTTTCATCAGGATTTTCACCATGGCTTCTGTCCTAGGTTACAATGTAAAATTGTGCCCAAGGTTTGTATTCTATCCCCATGAGCTGTTGGAGCCAAGGTGGGGCAGTGTTTTCCTTATCTTCTGTTAATGAGCCCAACAATGCCTTGCCACATGACTCATAGATAACTCCCTCTGGGAGTTATCTCTGTTTAATGGGCCATCAAGGACCCACTGCATGACTCATAGAATGAGATCATTCCATTGTGAGATGCTCTGCCCAGGGGGAGGAGCCAAGCATTCCCACCTGGATAAATCCAGGGTTTGGGACAGCACAGGCAGCTTTTATCCACTGGACTCCCAGAGGAGACAAGAGCTACCAGACCTTTCTACAGGATCACTGCTTCAACAAGACCATTTTATCTGGACTGCCACTACCACCTTAACAGGGTGTCAGGTTGTATTCTGACTCTGTCAGTGGGTTTTTTTGTACTATTACTTTTATTTTACTTTCTTTTATTTCTTTTCTTTTCCTCTTATTAAATTGTGTTTCTGACTTGGAGTCTTTCACTGGTTTTGCTTTCAAACCAGCACACTTCTCACACCAGTGATAAGACATAGATAGAGAAAAGGCCACACATACTCAAACTTAAACATGCCAGAGACTGGCATCCACTGGTGAAAGCTCCACATCTCTGCTTCCTCACAACCAGTTAGATATAATTAGTCAAGCTCAACTCATAAAGGCCTTCCCATAAGCACTTTTGAGAACTCCCTTTGTCCTTAACTACCTGCTTATAAAATTATGTGCTTCCTTTCAGATAACTAACAGGGAACCAAACACTCACCAACCAGGAGGTAAATTCTTATGCCCAACTCAGACAAGAGAAAATGAGAACTCATTCAATGACTACAGTTAAAATCCTGTGATAGCACACCAGCTGACTGTTTTAGCTTCTCTGAGTCTGGAAGCTTTTTTTTTTTTTTTTTTAACACTACATTAGCCAAAAGGGCATTTAACAAATTACAATCTTTTTCATTGACCATCACCCTGTCACTGATTTTAGAAGTCAAACAAAACAGAGAAGAGTTACATCTGCAGGGCATACATCCTCATGCTGTGCGTCCCCAGCTGGTTGACACCTTTCAGAGAGGTCTCAATTCCCTGATAAAATGCACTGATCCCTCTCTCTCATGGCCCATTCAGCTTCATCTTGCTCTAACAGTGACAGGCAGTTTTGGGCACTGGAGACTGATCCTTTGCAAGCTCTGAATCACAGGGCTGTCTAAACTTGTTTTCCTGCTGACTTTATCCCAGGCAAAACTTCTACATGAAACAATACTGTCATGCCAGAATAACTCAACAATTAGTAGAACACAGCATGACCTTGTAAATAACCAACATGACAGATAGCTAGGGAAGAGTAAAGAGAACAAAGTAAATTTAATTCCCCTTTTTACAAACTCATTTGTGAAAGACAATCTACAGTCTGAGTATTCTGAAGAAAAATCATTAAAAACAGAAGCCAAAAGGATCAGTTATGAAGCGTATTTTAAGGACAAGACAAAGGCAAACAACATAATATTCTCAGCAAAACAATCTAACTTACAATTATTTCAATTAGGGACATCTTTCTCTCTGGAGACTTGCATACATTGCAACTTGTCTAACAGTAATTCTCCATTATAACTACCTAGCAAAATCAGTCTGGTATTCATAAGGCTTTCTACTGTATTCATGACTGCTAGGTTGTGTGATAAAGCTAATCCCTAGAACCACAAAGGAGCTCAGAGACACAATGGCAGGAATGGGAGCACTCAGCTGCACTCAGACTCATCCCAGGAGGCATCTGCCAATCACAGGCCCATCTCCACAAACTCAGAGGAATGCAGGGATGCACAAACACAGGTGGGAACCCAACCCGAGGACTGCAAAGCAACAAACATCTTATCTACACCCCTCTCAGGACTGTCCCAGCAGAGCCTCAGCCTTTTTGTCCAGATGGGAAACTCATCTCATGGAGCCAATCAGGAGAAATCTGGAAATCCCTTTTTAGATTAAAAAGGTTGGTTTCCAGGAGACATGCTGTAGGACACAAAGGAATAGCAATCCCAGGTCACAGGACTTATTATAGGATGTTTACAGAAGGAACTAAAGATGGAAAAAGCCAGAAGTTCAGCTGAATTTGGCAAGTAACAAGAGTAAGAAAATAGAAGGATAAGAAATAAAGTCCAGGTCACACATAAATAGGAGACTGGTCAGTACACTCATCTGCCCATGTCCTGTACCTGACCAGCACAGCCTGTCCTGTTCCTATCTACTTCCTTAACTACTTTTTACCTCTTTTGTGGGTGAGAAGGCTCTTTGGCATGTGCATATGTGTGGTTGGCCATGGATATGTAGTGTGAGCCTCTGCATGCATGTGTGCCTGTAGGAATACATCTTCAGCCTTGCTCCCAGCTGAGCCTGGGAACACAGAGCTGCAGCAGCCTCACCACAGGCTGATGTATCCTGCATGAAATATCTTGCTTTGACAATTCTCAGTTGCCCTCTCATGGATTACTACACACATTAACTTGATGATAGAAATTAGGGTGCTTTGCCAAAGTCCATCAAATCTAGAAATCAGAAGGAAAATATTTTGTGGATATCATTGTACAACGCTTGTGTTGAAGTATAGGGATTTTTGAAAGACTTGATCTCACACCAGGAGGAACACACTGAAGTCATTTTTCCTTGAAGAACTTTTCTGAAAAACACCATTTGCTACATGTCATTCTGAAGGTGTAAGTTCAGCTGGTAACATTCTGAATTAATTTTAATTTATTCTCTTTTTCAACTATTGTAGACCACAGACAATTTCTTTAACAATGAAGTAACCTACTCACTCTAATACTTGGAGCAGAAGAGTATGCAGACATCTGTTTCCAGGAAATTCTAGTAAAATTATGTTTCAATTATTTAACATAAAAACAAATCATTTTTTATAAGGTAAAAAAAAATCTGAAAGCACTAACATCTTGAAAAAGCGTTTATATTATCTGGTATTCTAGATTACAAAAGTATTTCCAAGAGGAAAACCACCCTAATGTGACTTAACAAGTAAAGGAAACCATACTATGCCAAAGTCAAGGATTTATCCTAGTATTTTGTCCAGAGTTAAAGTAAATCTGCTCCAAAGTATCAATTAACTTAAACCTATCCATATTGGGTTCTTCATAATAGTATAGAACAACCTTACCAAGATAACATGCAATGTCAACTTTATTCCCTATGTTTTGGGTATATATTCTCATTTGAGAAAGCACAACAGTGTGTAACTCAAGGGCTTAGAAGGAAGACCTTCTGACCTTAATTTGTATTTTCCTCATGAATCAAACCCAGAAGTTCTACATAACAGAAGCAACTTTTTACTCTGTACATGTACTACAGTAACTGAGATGGAGATGCCAGTTGTGACTTCATTTTACTGTAGTTCTAACAACATCAATAGTTACCTGTTGTTACTTCCAACTCTTCCAACATGAGCTCCAAAATTATTTCAAGCTAAATGAAAATCTTTAGATCTTTTAAAGGATCATTCCGCATATTTCAGTTTAAATAATATTTAACAAATAAAGTATAAAACTTTCTACCTGTGAATCAAGGAATAAATTACTCTAAAAGTGTAAAGCTCTTTGCCATGCAAACCAAACAGAATTGTGAACAGGTCTTGTTCCAAGCTATTGAACAGTATACTAGAGGTATCAGAATTTCTGTGCTTGTTGATACAGATATTCACTTGTAGAAGGATGTTGTGCCTAAGCGAGGGTAAAACAGCTCAAACTACCTTGTTTGCAAAAGTTATCGTTGACTGATGGAGATGGCGGTGACACTGTTTTGAAGAATGCTGAGATCAGCCTGACTCATTGATCTCAAAGATAATAATTTTGAGGATGTGAAAAATAACATTTCCTGTCAGAATCTGGCACTAGTGAGGATATGACAGGCAAAGTCTCTGATAAAGGAACCAACAAGTGATAGTACTGATAACTTACCTAAAGCTGCTGAGTTGATACAGCAGCCTAGGAACTATGACTGACAGTCAATCACTTTATACTGTATAAGCCCAGCCCCACCTTCGAAGCGCCAGGACTTCTAACACATCCCTTCTAGGAGTGTGTGTGGAGATCCCGCTCTTGAGAGGAGATGACCCTCAAGGTTACCCCTGGAGGCTGAGGGCAAGTTTTGCCCACACTTGTTGGTATGGCTGAGTAACATCAATCTCAAACTAATAATCATTTTGCTAGCTTTAACATCATTGCTTTGATATTGCTTCAAAAATAAGTGTACTATACTAGCAATCATAACTACACTGTGTAGGAAATAATTCTGATTAAAGTATTTTAATCTAATAATTATAAGTTTAAGTAAATAAATTATTTTATTCATACAAATATCTTTGTTTTGCTATCCTTAATCCTGTGGGTCAAAGTTACATAAAGGCTGAATTACACCTGTGTAATCCTTGAGACACAAACAATTGGCCATGTCTGGGACTCTCTAACCAGAGATGGAATACAATACCAGCATTGACTAGAACATTATTCTCAATAAGTCCAGCAATGAAGCAGAAGAAAAAAAAATTAAAAATAAGGATTTTTTTTCTTAATTAACACTGATTCATAAGATAATGCTTGTACACATGAAAGGCCTTCTAATACAAGTACCTACATATTAAAAAGCACTATGTTCCCTTGGCTTATTGGCCTATTTTAGTATGAAACATTGTCCTTCAAAGAAGTAACACAAGATGTTACAGGAGGCAGCAGGTGAGGCTGCCTATACATGAGCCTCCTGGATACTCAGCTGCATTCAAGGTACAAATTCCCAATGCTGCTGCTTCCAGTATCAGCAGGTATGCTGGTTTGGGCTAGGATAGAGTAAAATTTTCTCCACAGTAGCTGGTATGGGGGTATGTTTCTGCAGTGGAAAGTGTTGATAACTGATGTTTTCATTACTGCTGAGCAGAGCTTACACAGCATCAAGGCCTTTTCTGCTTCTTTCCTTTCCTGCACCAGCAGCAAGGAGGCTGAGGGTTCATAAGGGGTTGAGAGAGCACACAGCCAGGACAGCTGATCAGAGAGATATTTCAGGGAGAAGGAAAAGGAAAGAGTGACAGTATTTGTCTTCCCAAGTAATTGCTGCGTGTCATGGGGCCCTGCTCTGTGCATCACGGCTGAACAGTTGCCTGCCTGTGGGAAACAGGGAATGAATTCCTTGTTTTGCTCATGTGTGTGTCATGGTTTAGGAACAGTATTCTCCAGTTTAGTGTTCCCACTGAAACCATGCATCACTTGCCCACCCCTCACCCTGCAATGGGCTGGAGATGAGAACTGAAGGCACAAAAGGTACTGTTTAAGTGTAGAGATAAGAGATAAGATAACAATTATTTGCTAGAAACAGCAACAAGATGAGAAAATGAACACTAATAGCAACAATATTAATAACAAAAGTGTATAAGAGAAAGGCAAGAATTCCATATGAAGATTCTCCCAATGGAGTCCGATCCAATTGCCACCATCCTACCCCAACCCAGAAGGGAGCCTCTTCTCCCATCCCCAGAAAATTATGTGAACTGGTATGGAATTACTTCCATGTCCTAGCCATGTCCCTTCCGCACTATGGCACAAATTAACCCTGGCCTGGCCAGAGCCAGGACAGTATGGCTTTTTCTCTCCCTATTAAACTGTCCTTGTCTCACCTCACGAGCTCTCAGTTTGACCCTTCCAATTCTCTCTCCTATCACACACCAGGGCTGGGGGATGAGCAAGTGGTGTTCAGCTGCTGTTTGGGTTTAAATCACAACACCAGGCATGACAATTTCTTATTTTTACAGTAGGTAATTAGAGTCCAGCCCAGACATTCTGAAACATATTTAACTGAATCTTGGCTTTTTCTGTAGTTCAGTCATAACCCCTGCTGCCAGCATATGCTACTAGAATGGGATTCATCCAATAAAACATTTATCTAAAATGTTCAGATGTACCCATGACTCTTTCTAAAAAAACATGCTTTTTTATATTCAGTCCTTCAGAGAAATCGTGAAGCATGGAGGCTTCTTTCCAGTTCTTTTCCCACTAGTTCTCTCTCAATTAAATTGCTTTTTCTGCTGAATTTCTTTTTATATTTTGATAGTGAAGCAGTTGCTCTTTGTAGATTTTTCTAATAATTTTATCTGTTTGTTGCCAGGAATGCATCTTGAGAAAAGCAGGAGAAAAAAAATTTACCCAGGAATGCGATTTTATTTATGCTCTTATAAATTAAGCAACAATCATTCTTTTTTATGTTAAAAACCAAGTACACCTCCATAAGAAAATAACATTATGGTCAGGTTTTTTTAGCTGGTCCTGCTCTGGGAGGACATGGGGTAAAGGTTTTAAACTAAAAGAGGACAAATTCACTGTAAGTATTAGGAAGATTTTTTTTTTTTTTTTTTTTTTTTAATAGTGAGGCTGGTGAAACACAAACAGGTTGTCCAGAGAAGTGGTGATCCACTGCTAGAAATATTCATGGTCAGACTGGACAGGACTCTGAGAAACTCCATCTAGTTAAAAATGTCCCTGCTTACGCCAAGGAGGTTGGAGTAGATTATCTTAAAGATTGTTTGGACTAGATTATCCCTTCCAACCCAAACTATTCTGTGATTCTATGGCTTGCAATGTAGTGAATTTGAGCAGTTTCTCCATATTTCACCTCCACAGTTGCTTGTCTTCCCCTACAAAGTACATACAAATAAGCAAAAATGTCATTCATGATGAGCAAAAGATGATACAATAATCCTCTGAAAAAAAGTAGAGTTTACCTTTTTCCCTAAAACCAAAGCCTACTCTATTAAAGCTGCAAGGGTCCTACAATTAATATGAAGCTAGTATAACTCTCCAAACATTTCAAATATACTCTGTGACTATGCTGTTTGGTTGAACTCATTTGCCATACTGGTGTACGTTAACTATTTCTTTTCACATACACCTCTGGCATGTGGATCCATCCCACACTTCCTAAGCATTCTGGAATTCATCATAAGTTTATTTTCACAGTTATAGTTTGTATTCTCTCACAATGGGAAGAATATCTATTAAATAATCATCTATTACATAGATTGAAAATTGAGCTATAGGAAAACTAGATTACTTACTCAGGACAGCTTGAGAAATTTGTGGCACAGTGAGAAATCAAGTCTAGATGCTTGGTTCCTAGCCAAAATATATGCAATAAATACTAATGATGTATGTAAGATTACAAATGGTACACATTTATCTGGAAAAACTGTTTTGAAAAATTTGATGTTTGTGTGTTTTCAATAATGATACCGAACATCTCAAGAAAAGGATGTCAGAAAGTTAGCATGTCCACATGAAAAACAAGAGCTGGTTACTTTGTCCTGTCTAAGGTTTTCCACAAAGGACAAGAATTCTAGAAGCATTACTAGGTCTTTCACTCTGGTCACCCTATAAGAAGATGCTGTGATGACTTCAAACATTGTAATGCTTGTTAAACTTCAAGGTATACCTTAAAAAAAAAAGTAATCAATGTAAATATTTGCATACTTAAATCATTTTCTGTTCATTTTTTCCACAACCCTAGCACATATTTCCAAGCTTTATGTTGAGGGCAAAGCCTCATATTTTCATCACATCAGAGAATAAGACTTTCAGCACACAGTAAATAAATTCCCAGAAATGTCCACCATGATTTATCACACAGAAATCATGATGGCAGTAAGAGACAAAAGTACATTACAGGTTAAAAAAAATAAATCTATACTTTCTAGAGCAAGAATCTTGCTATTTCTGTGAGAAAAATGCCTCTACAAAGATTATAAAATTCCAGACACGTTACAAACATATGCAGACTGTATGCTCCTACAGTAGTTTAATATACATTTTTATCTTTGTGCCAGATTTAAACCCAAACCTCTATTCAGGGATTTAAAAACCTAGTTATAGATAGTCTACAAGAAAAGATGGTAAAAAAAAAAAAAAAAAAAAACCTTCTGTATAAAGAAATACTCCCCAAAGCCCTGAAACGTAGCAAACCCGATCTGTTGCAACCACCTTTGAACCAGAATTACGGCCACTGCAATCTCAGTATCTCTTATGACACAAAGTATCAGGGAAAAACAGCAACTATGGGAGAAGAACTCATTGCTCATGAGTGAGAGGAGCCTTTGCAAGTTACAAACTAATCAGAATAATTCCCAGACAACATGCTGTGATATTTGCATTGTCAGCTGGTTATTATGATTTATTGGAAAAGTGGGACACGGACACAGCGGTACAATGGAATTGCACTTTGATAGCTGTAGTAATCTCATTACACAGCTTTTGCTTTTTCAACCAAAACTCTGCACAGCCATTGCTTTCTTTAAAGCACACACGACAAAAAGAGATGGGAACACCCACCCCCTCCCCTACCAAAAAAAACCCCACAATAGAACCCCAGGTGTTTGAATCCATAGCTTTGTGAAATCTCTGCTTTGACTTTTCTTCTTTTCCTATTTTTTTTAAAAGGAGTGTTTTAGCAAATCCACCATCTACATACTATTCTAGAAGCATCTGTGATAATGAAATAAATAATAAACCCACAAACATTGCATCAGAGCACTTCTTTTGACACAACATACGTGATAATCATCTAATTAGGCTTTCATTAATGAAAAACATGAACAGTCTTTGAAAGGTAAACTTTATCTTGTCATCACAATAAAAAAGTGTCCTTCACAGATTTTCAGATAGCTGGTAACAGATACTCTTACACACAGAGATAGTTTAGGGATTTGTTTGGTTTTTTTAATAGGTTCTACCAGAAGAATAGTACAATAACAATTACCAGCTGTAAGACTATGGTATTATACACACAAAGTAACCACTTACGTTGCAGTAGAAGAGTCATAACGTCATAACATAGGACTTGACACAAAAAAAAAGCTTAAAAATAACAAAGCAGCTGGAAAATACTTAGAAAACAATGTGAGAAATACATACATATATTTAACTCATTGGCATCATAACCAAGATAGAGTGTACCCTCAGTAATTTTGCACACAACACCAAGCTGAGTGGTGCAGTTGACACACCTGAAGTGTGGGATGCCATCCAGATGGACCTGGACAAACTTGAGAAGTTTGGGAACATCATGAAATTTAACACAGCCAAGTGCAAGGTGCTGCACCTTGGTTGAGGCAATCCATAGTATAAACACAGGGGGGTGAACAGATCCAGAGCAGCCCCAATGAGAAGGCCTTGGGGATGCTGATGGGTGAGAGGCTGGGCATGACCTGGCAAAGTGCACTTGCAGCCCAGTAAGCCAAACGTGTCCTGGGCTGCATCCAAAGCAGCATAGGCAGCAGGATGAGGGAGGGAATTCTGCCCCTCTGCTCTGCTCTGGTGAGACCCCACCTGCAGGGCTGCATCCTGCTCTGGGTCCTCAGCACAGGAAGGATGTGGGACTGTTGGAGCAAGTCTAGTGGAGAGCTGTCAAGACAGCTGTAAGACCTCACCTAGGAAGAACAACTGAGAAAGCTGATGTTGTTCAGCCTAGGGAAGAGGAAGATCAAGGTGACCTTACTGTGGCCTTCCAGTCTCTCAAGGAGCCTACAAAAAAGTTGGAGAGGGACTTTTTACAATGGCATAGAAAAAGGGATAATATTTTTAAACTAAGAGTAGGTTTACACTAGATATTAAGAAGCTATTCTTTACTGGTGGAGCAAAGGTGAGAAGCCTCTTTCCTTTCCCTCCATAACAAGGAGTTGATAGCACACAGCTTCGCCTATCCTAAGCCTGTGACTCAGCTACAGAAGGGAGAGTCTGTAGGTTTAACCTCTCATGTGTTTCACTATGTGAAGAAAGTGCCACAACACTTCAGAGCCTTTAGTTTTAAAGGCATGTTCATTCATTGTGGCAGCAGGTAAGCGTTTGGTGGGGGGTGTTGCTTTTCATTTTTTGAGACAGCCAGGCCAAGCATTTAGATCACGCCTTAGGAAAAAAACAGCTTTCAGAAATAAGTATAAAGACTCTCTGAAAAGCAAAGTGCTTACAAAATGTACCTTGCAATAATTCTACACCTAACCACATCCGCAGCCCCCTATGTTTCTGTGCATCAGCAGCAGAAAGCACCCACTCACCATTCACTCAATTTGGGATGAACACTTAAAAAGAAAAGACTTCTGAATACAGCAGACTCCAGATGTTTCAGATTGCTGTGTGGGCACAAAATGAGGCTATTCAGTTGCACAGCATGAAAGTAAAATACAGTAAATTACCTAGCCAGGGCATCAAAGTGGCACAGATTACGGCTCTTCTTCTGTAATCATCAGATGAATAAAGAGCATTTTCCACATTAAAACCTCTTACAAGGGACAACCATTATCCAACTCTTCATTTACTCATTAAGCTACATCTAGGTTTTTACTTCTCTAATTGCAATTTGATACAAGCTCTTTAGTCCTAAAGTGGTTTTTTTAAGAAAGAAAAGAGGTTTTATCACCTACAGAGTAAAAACACCATTTTCATTGAAGAGACCTTGAATTTAAAGCTGTATAATTACAATGTGGGTTGTTTTAAAAACAGACAAACAGTTCATAAAAAACCCAAAACAACAACCTGATCAAAACAAACAAAGATTAAAAGAATCTCTCAAGGGGCAGAAGTGAGGTCCAGAAACACAAGCCCTCCTCTTTATTTGTATGCAGTCCTCAACACAGGTAGTGTCAGAAAGCAAGGAAAGAGTTCAACTGCTTCCTCTTTCATTCCAGTAAAAGTGTCCCAAAATCATATACCTCAATATCTGAAAGGAGGAAATGTTATCTTCCCTACCAAAATTCTTCCACATATTAAGACACATGACTCAGTTTACCCAAAGCAAATGAGACTGGGAACTGTACCTCCAAACCCTGAGGGAAAAGAGGGAGGAAGAGCTCTGGGCATTGGAGTGAAGGCCCCTCTGTTGTCCCTGGAAGGTACCCAGGTGGAGCAGGGAGAAGTACGAGGAGAAAGGAGAGGCAGAAGTTTTGGACTGACCCTAATTCCCCACACTCTGTAGCAGGGACACCTGAGGATGCATTTAAGAGCTTGGAGTGAAGCTCAGCCCAGGAAAAGGTAGGGGAAGCAAAGTGTTATTCTAAAGTCTTAATTTCTTACAACTCAGATCTATTTAAAATCACAATACAACTTCTCTCACAGTCAAATCTGTTTTGCCTGATAATAATTCATAAGGGATCCCTCCCTCTGTTTAAACCCACAGTCTTCCATGGAAGGGTCTCTCCCAGTGGGGGAGTGACAGAGCAGCTGGGTGGGCATCTGGTGGCCAGCCAGTTATCTATCTACCACAGCAGAATATTCAGATTCAGGTCTTCATTACAGTCAAAATTATTTACTTTCTTTCCTCCAGAACCAGAGGACAGAATAAAGGTGTTCTGATTTATCATCATGTCTTAGACATAGCTAGGAATCTTAAAATTCAAGATTTCTGGTCCATATTCAGGTAAAAAACAAGCAATCCCCTTCGTATTTCTTTTGACTTTGCAACTAATCCCCTTTCTCACAAGTATCCAGATACTGCATATTAACGTGGTGTTCATATGTTTAGCTCTATATATGCAAATTAGACTAAATATGATTGGTACAAAATCAATTATCATAAGCAAACCCATTAAGTTAAAAGGCGTTTGTTTCCGGCAAAAGACAGTGCATGATACAGGTTTGTTAACTTCAACATAAGCAACAGTGAAAACATACTTGTGGTAGAGCAATGTGAACAACTTCAGTTGAAAGCAAGATGAAATACTAACTCTACCAGGACCCATCAGTTTTTTTTTTCTTATAATAAAAATATTTCTTCAAGATTAATTTGTGAAAATTATTTTTCAAAAAAAAATTAATAAGGAGCTAGTGTGAAAGTGCTTGCGAGTCAATTTAAAATATTTTTTCTACTATGCACATGAATGAGGCTACGTATGACTAAAGCTAAGTAAATCAGATTATCTGCATTGCTCCATGTGGATGCAAGTGCAAAAATTTTGGCCTTGCAGTTAATTACCTTCTATTTCATCTTTATCTGACGGTATTCACATTGCATTTAGTTTCCCAAATGGAAATGGAGACTCTAAATGCACAATTAGCTATAAAGTGCAAAGACCAGAAAAAGAGAGAAATTGCTAAAACCAGTTATGGTTCAAGAGCTTTACTGGAGTGTGATTCACCATGTTTCTACAATAAAATGCTAAGCCTTCCACTGGAAATGTAGATGCTGGCCAATAAAGACTCCTCTTCTGAAGTATCCCTTATGGATGCACGTTAGTCTTCAAATCATTAGTTTAAAACCAGTGACTTGACATCAGACAAACAAGTTTTATCCACAGAAGAAGAGGATTGAAGATTGGGTGGTACTTGAGAAGAGGTTGAGAACAAATTGCAGCATAAACAAAAGAATATTTTTAAAAGTGCTGAAACAGAAATCTGCAGAATATCCTTACAGAAACACTTAAATTGCTGATGAATAGTGGAGAAAAAAATAATGCAGTACCTAATTTAAACAATGGTGCTAAAAAATAATCTAAAATTTACAGCCTGGTGAGATTTGTCCCATTACTGAGTAAACTGATAGAAAATCTAATTAAAGATAGGATGGCAGAACAGTTAGATAAATATAACTTGATAGACTCAAGCCAGCATGGCTCCAGTAAGGGGAAATAGGGTAGAGGAGAAAGAAATCTCACTCCTTTAACCCAGTAGAGGTATTTTTTTGCAAGCACACACAAAATGGGGGGGCAGGGGGAAGGAAAGGGAGTAGATGAAGATGGGCTTAATTAACTTCAGTTTTCAAAAATAATCTAATTAGATGCTTCCTAAAGGAGTATTAATTTCTTTGTAATTACACATAAGGATATCAATTATTTGGTGTTATGTCACCAGCTGTGTACTAGGTAGTTTTCTAAGGGGTAAATATCTCTATTTAGAAACTAATTAAACAATCGGAAATAAAGTTTAAAAGTTATTCCTCAAAACAACCACAGCTATTTTTAAATAGAAAAGTCTCCTGGGTCTATGATTTGGAAACGGAAATAGCTAGCAAATGGATGACATTTCCCCAGTGACAGCACACTGCTTCTGTTACAAAACAAGCAAGATGATAGCACATGAAATGTAGCTTGAATATTGCAACTTGTGAAGTTGTTCCCAGTGAACAGAGGAGAAGAAACCTCTGGAATCATTCTTGAATTTCTTAGTGATTTTTTTTTTCTTTTTGTGTCCTAGGTTACAATGTAAAATTGTGCCCAAGGTTTGTATTCTATCCCCATGAGCCGTTGGAGCCAAGGTGGGGCAGTGTTTTCCTTATCTTCTGTTAATGAGCCTAACAATGCCTTGCCACATGACTCATAGATAACTTCCTCCGGGAGTTATCTCTGTTTAATGGGCCATCAAGGACCCACTGCATGACTCATAGAATGAGATCAGCCCATTGGGAGATGCTCTGCCCAGGGCGAGGAGCCAAGCATTCCCACCTGGATAAATCCAGGGTTTGGGACAGCACAGGCAGCTTTTATCCACTGGACTCCCAGAGGAGACAAGAGCTACCAGACCTTTCTACAGGATCACTGCTTCGACAAGATCATCTCATCTGGACTGCCGCTACCATCCTAACAGGGTGTCAGGTATTCTGACTCTGTCAGTGGTTTTTTGTACTATTACTTTTATTTTACTTTCTCTTATTTCTTTTCTTTTCCTCTTATTGTGTTTCTGACTTGGAGTCTTTCACTGGTTTTGCTTTCAAACCAGCACATTTTGTTAACATGAATCTTGAACTCACCATAGACAAGTTGATGAGTTTGGTTATCAGATATTAGAAATGCGAATGGAATGCTTGAGTACACTGGATACTCAAGCATTCCATTCACATTATAAGCAAAAATGTCAAAACAATGGTCTGATATCTTCAAAATCATAAATGAAATTTAAGATTCATTAAGAAATTAATCTAATTTTAAATGAAATTCTATATGTTCATTCCTATTAAACATATGGAAACTAGGCACGCAGAGAAATAGAAGTTTAGCAGGCTCCATCTTCACATTTCTTCTGTTCACAGATACTGCTATGAAGCAGGAACAAAAGTATTTTTCCAAAACTTATAGAGAGATTGGTGAGAGAAAACAAAGGAGAAAAAAAGGCTTAAATAACCTGGTGATGTTGCTACTGTCAACCAAACAGTCTGGGTATCAGAGTAATTTCTCCCCTCTACATCCACCAAGGAAAGGAAAGCAGCAGAGTCATTAGTTTCTGAGGGCAGTGAGGAAGCAGGAAGGGTAACTCTTCAAAGCATCAAATCACATGATAACCAAATTTGGAGAAATCACCAGCCAACAAGTAGAAACTTCAGGAAACGTTGGGCAGCATATTAGTACGGACAGAGGATCGGGGGAGCCACAAAAGCATTCAACAAGTAAGAATCCCCTATTTCTCCAGCCAAACACAGATGATGTCTTACAAAGCGTTTGGCAGTGCAGAGCAGACCTGCGGGTCAGGCTTGGCTCTGGTACTCCTAAGAACTGGATGCAGGCACCTCTGCAGTGCTCCTGGACATGCATGTTTTGCACAGCACTCACTAGGATGCTTCTATCCTTTCAGAGCTCAGCAGGATCCTCTTTCACAATTCATAAATTGTCACTCACAAAGACCTCAGCAAGTTTGAGGGGCTCTTCCTCAAACCCCTTCCCTGCTCTGGCTGGATAGTCACAGGGATATTAAGAGGAAGGCAAGGCGGAATCTGTTCCTGTTCTTAGGTCCCTGAGGCTATATCTGTCTGGATACCTTTGGGTAGAAGGTATGGCAAAAAGATCCCCACAGTTTAGTTGCATTTTGTATGATAAATACATATTTCTGTTTGTTCTATACCTCCTGTTTTATTGTTCTTATGTCATTCATTCTTGCATCATGAAATATGAGAAATGAGTAAAAAATGATTAATTCATGGTCATTCATTATTTTATAAGCCATTAGCTAATTTGTTTCTTCCTCAAGTTAAACATTTAGTTACTTAATCTTTCCTTATATTGAAGTCATTCCAAAAAAATTCTGATTATTCTGGTTGTTGGTATCAATAGTTAGGGGATCAAGTTATGAGCTTTAACGGCAAACATCACTGCTCATTGGAGGGAGAAAAGTAGATTTAAACTCCAGTTAGACAAAATCTGACATTCTCAACCAAACACTTAGCTCAAATTATCTAACGTGAGTTCATAGCAAATTATTTTGTCATACAGATATTTTCTTGGAAACAAAATATTCTCTTGCTTCAAAAACCCTTAAAAGAGAGATCCCTTTAAAGAGTCACAGTAGTATTTAAAAAAAAAAAACCCAGCTGAGAATTTCGTATTTCCCAAAACCTAATTTTTAAACACAACACCATGTAAACCCACTATACCAATCAAGCTTCATACATAAAAAGTATAACTTCAAACAATCTAGAGTTTACCAAAGCTTATCAAGCAACTTCCAAATGGAAGCTCCAATTAGAAACAAGATGTATGAAAAGACTAATGAAAGATGAACTGAATTGATGTATACCACAAGAAACCTCAGCTGAGCTAAAACCATCTACGACAAGAGTAGTCAGCTCTCATATTTCCCACTCTTTTCTCGTTTTCATAAATATATATATATATAAAGTTTACTTCAGTGTATATAAATAGATTTTTCTTTTTCTTAAAAATCCCACACAGATTTGTGTGTCTGGGAAATATTATGTATCATTTGGTAGCATTTGTATATTTTTTATATACCAGTGACCTGATTTCACTTTAATGATTCAAACCTTCTGCAATATCAGTACACTCCTAACCATCAGCAAGCTGTGTTATTTTCTTAATATTGAAATTTGGGGTTTTTTAAACAGAGTATTTAATCCAGTATTTCCAAAGGCCTGTTACTCTACTCCTTTTCTATACAACACTAAGTCACTGGTCTGTGGTGCCTTCATGTCCTCTGAGAGCACAAAAACCCAAGACACATTTACTACAGAAGAGAAACTAGGGAGATGAGTAAAGAGAGAAGCACATGTCAGAAGGTTACAAAACTCTTCATGAGGTAACTAGACAGAGGAATTTAAAAAAAAAGGCCTGAAAGCCTCCAGTAGTCACTTAAAGGTACCCAAGAACAACATGTTAAAATCCCCCAGTTGTAGAAGAAGTGTTATTCAACTGTCTTCCCTGTCTACCTTCAAAATATGAAGTTGCTTCACTTTTTAAATTTAAATTTTTAATTTTTTTGGGGGCGAAAAAAAAGCAAGTCTTCATAAGGAGAGTGAAGTCTGATCCCCAACCCCAAAACAAATTCACAGTATCATAGCACTAACTGGACAGAAGCAAAATGGATAGGTCAGAGCCTTTTCTTAGGCTGCACATCCCAGTTTGATAGAAGTGTGGAAAATACTTGTTAACGTGACACAGTCATTGTTTAGTTAGCCTCAAAGGTTTCTACAAGGTTGGCAGCTTCACCCAAGCTGCTGATTGAATAAAAAGAGAGAGAGTTTCCTTCTTACATCTCACATTCCTGTACTTAGCCTCCTCTCATCCTGAGTAGGGTAAATAAGCATATTAAAAAAAAAAAAATCAGTATTACTTTGGCACTTTCAATACATTCTAGACATGCTTCAAAATTGTTCATATTCATGTTAATGGATCATAAGCTCTATAAAATTTGTTTGATGCAGTGCTTATCACTTATATATGCAACCAGTAAAGCCCACATTGAATGGAAGGAAAATTCAAGTGTTTTTAATGGGGCTTCAGAATCTGTAGAAAGGATGTCTGCTGTACTCCCTGGAGTGGAATACAGAAGACTGAATGCAGTCATTCAGCAGCAACAATAATGAAAGGCCTGTAGCTGTAGCAGCATCATATTCTGATTATGCAACATCACACAGTACAACAGTAATTAAGGATGCAGCTGATCTAACTAGATGCTAGGACAGTGAAAATATATAAGCATCAGCATGATCTAAAAGCCTCTTATTTTGGAAGTGTTACAAATTATCACAGCATGCTATGTATGAAAACCATCCCAAAGAATTTGATTACAGGTGAAATATGGAAAAAAATTAATTGCTCCTCCACCTCTTGCATTTATCTAGAATATATTAACTAAAAAAATAATTTGAAAGCCTTAAGCACAACTATAACAACTGATACTACCTTCTAAGGCTGTGGTGTTATAGAAAAGCTGAGACAGAGGAGAAAAGCTTTTAACTCCTGAATTCTTTAGAAATATAAGCCAAGCACTGTGTATTTTAGCTCTGACAAGAAATTATGTATTGTCTAAACTTTAACATTACAAGAAGCTGTGAGTGCAGCAGAATAATCTTGGAGCATGTATTGGAATTACACTACAAGATGTTCAAGAGAAGCTCTTAATGGCTCTCCCTCTGAAAGAGTCAGGTCTCGAACATGTAAGTCAGTCAGCAGGAAATGCCAGAAAGACCATGGAAAATGAAGATTGATAGATGTTGTCTAAAATGTAGGTTAGCCAGCTAGGTGATCAGATTAATTAATAATTAATGACTCACTACATGTGTCTGCTTCCCTGTGCATTCACAAAATATTTGGAGTTATGACTTGCTCCTGTTGAAAGCAATATTTCTAGGTTCAACAAAACACAAAGCCTGTACTTATTCCCTGCACTTTTTTCTTTTACATAGAAATAGTTTGTTAATAAGATGAAAATTTAGGATATCTAATGAAATTATGTCTCTTATCCTTCCTAATTACTCCTTTATGATTATTCTCTTACAGGTACTAATCAACAGGGATGACATCCAGCAAAGCTTTAACAAGCACTTACCTGTTTACGAACAATTCTAAAACATGGTTCTTATCACATGCTAATTTAGTTGTCTGTATCAAAGCTCAGCCGACTGTATAACTGGACCAGATACTCCAAGGATAACATAAATTCAATAACAAAATTAAGATGTAGTATAAGAGCTTAAAAATTATTTGGCATAAACAAAGTAATTCTTATACTGCTATACCACTAATTATCCATCATTACCCTGAAAATGTTACTTCTTAAAGACAAAGAAAAAAAGACAAATGAGGCATAGGATGGAGAAAAAAAACCTCACAACAATGGGGAAAAAAGCCGATCACATTTGATAATATCTGCCTAAACAATTGTTTGGAAGCAAAGAACACAATCATTTTAGATCCTTTTTAGTAGTTAAACCACCACTTCGCCCTCAGGAGCTTCTCTGTTGACAAGCAGGAGACCAAGGAGTGCATCTTTCTGAGTCGAGGACCTCCCTTAGGTCCTCTTCCATAAAGCTGTCATCCACGTCTTTTAAGAATCTTCTGGCCCGGGTTGCACCAGCTATGTGATTCTCCCAGTTGATTTCTGGCAACTTGAAGTCCCCAATAAAGGTAAAGGCAATCTCCTTGGAAACATCCCTTAATTGCTCACAGGACAACTCATCAGCATCATTATTCTGGCTGGGAATTTTTTAGTAGACTCCATAAAGACATCCACATTATTTGTTTGTCCCTCGATTCTTGCCTAGAGGCTCTCAACTGTGCCAGTGCCAACTGTGAGCTCCCTACACTCTAACCCTTCTATTACACACAAAGCCACCCCTCCACCTCTTCTGCCCTGCCTATATCTCTCCTAAAGAGCCTGAACCATCCAACAGTGCACTCCAGTCACTGGACTCACCCCCACAGGTTTCACTTATGTCAGTGATATCAAATCTTGGACTGGCCAAAGTCTCAAGCTTCCTCTTGCTGTGTGCATTAGTATACAAACAGTTCAGGTGTGGTACCTTGTTTGTAGTCAACAACTTCTGAAACATATTGAGGGATCTCATTAGCACTCATTTCCTCAAGTTTTGGCACACTCATTGCTCATCACTGGCAACCCTAGTTTTTCCTTTCCCCCATTCCAAGCTAGTTTAAAGCTCTGTCAAACAAGCTCTGCTACTCCTGTGCTAGAACTCTTTTTACCTTCTGAGAAGGGCACATCTGGTCAGGTGTCAATAGACCAGGCATTGAGTAAAAATTCTATGGTCTGGAAACAAAACTTTTTCACTGACATCAACGTTTTAGCCACATACTGACCCAGTGGACCAGCCTATTCCTCTTATTTGTTTTTACTGAAAGAATTGAGGAAATCACAACCCATGCTCCTGATACCTATATCAATTCTCTCAGCACTCTGAAGTCTCTTTTGATTGCCCTTGGACTTTCTTATTTTGATGCTGCTGGTTTAAACAGCCAAGAACAGATAGTAATCAGAGGGCCTTACTAGAGACAGGAGAGTTTTCCGGTGATGCCCTTATCCAAGCCCCTGGGACACAGCAGATTTCCCTGTGAATTGGGTCCAGTCTGCACATTAAGCCCTCCATTCCTCTTAGAAAGGAGTCTCCTATTAGAACTACCCTTCTTCCTCACGTAACAAGAGCTACTTACACTTCAGGAGCAGTCTGTCATTAATTAATTGTATGTAACATACTTGTAAGAGGGCTTGTTCTCTTCTAGTAACATTCCAGATTGATATCGTTTGGTAAAATGATAGATAGGAACAGAAACTGGACTGTGTTCTGTCCGTAACTGTACAACATGAATTAACAATTAAAGTAAGAAATTAGCTAACAAGGGTTGCACATGATGTGTGTATTTATGAACTCAGCAGTTGGACAATAAAAGAAGCAATAAAAAAGGAGAAAATAGTAACATGGTTGCATTTTTGTTCATCAGTTGAAACTAAATACTAAAACTTCGAATACAGAACATCTATATTTTATTTTTATTACAACGTTGAAAATATCCTTCGAGCCCGGCTGGAAAGTGGCTTCCAGCTGTTCCCGGCTAGCCCTGGCTCGGGATACTTCCAAACTCGGTTGGTGGCAGCAGGCGGACCGGCCACCACCCCCCCGGTGGGTCAGAGCCGCACGAGAGATGTCGGTGAGGCTTGACGAAGGTAGGAAGCGAGGAGGCTACTTTGTGGCTAGATGGTTTTTATTGTCACCTGCCTTTCGCAGGGGAGCCAC
This sequence comes from Acrocephalus scirpaceus scirpaceus, assembly GCA_910950805.1. NCBI lineage: Eukaryota > Metazoa > Chordata > Aves > Passeriformes > Sylviidae > Acrocephalus > Acrocephalus scirpaceus. The sequence continues at coordinate 48,352,963 of OU383773.1, read as the reverse complement.
GCTTCTCTCTGAGCCTCTCTCAAGAGTGTCTCTGCCCGAAGCGTGGCCACAGCTTATATGGGGTTGGGAGAAGGGGGTGGACACAAGAGGGAAAGCCAATAAGGGAAATATGGATGTCACACAGACAGCGAATGGGAAACGAGGGGTGGGGGTTCCCCAGCCTGCTCCAATCTGGGACCGAGTGTCTCTGAACATTCTGGAAGAAGAGGAGAAGGCTTCCCAGAGAGTGACAGGCTGTGGAGAACAAAGACAAGGGGAAACCAAATGGGGAGAAATACAGGGGGGGAACTTGGGAGAAACCATTACAGAACAAATTAATATTAACAATAAATCAAAAGGTATAAAACGTGCCGCTACACAACGTTGAATATTATTTAACACAAAGAAGAGCAAAAACAAAATCTCAAAATATTACTGGGTTTGATATGCTGTTGCAGGTACTGAAGGCACAAAGACACATGAGAAAAAACAAACATGGAGTAACTTAAAAGAATCCCCAATGCATTTCTCACTCAGCATGCCAAAGTTTTAGAACACCAATTTCTCTTTGTGAGCCACAGTGAAGTCTGAAACCAGGCATACAACAGAAGCCTGAGTCTTCAGAAGGGACTAAAATTTTTTCAAGAGCATCCACTAGGCTAATATAAAACCATTTCCCAGAACTATACCAAAAAAGCCCAAGAAATTGAGTATGTCATAAATTCAAGAAGCTATTCACACATATATTTATGGATACATACATACATGCTTGCTTTTCAAAATATCATCCTATTAATACTGCCAAACTACTAATGATATACAGGGGTTTTTTTTCTTCTTTTTTTTTTAATAATGTTTTAGTCATCAAGCTACTTCAGCATATGTTTACTTTTGAGATTAATAAAATTTAATCAAACACTTAAAATATCTGGATGACTTATCATTCATTACAGGAAATTCATACAGGCTCTTCAGAAGTACAAATACCTGAGTCCTACCCCTACATTTTCTCCTTAGGATTTCGATGATTTTTGGATGGAAATAAAAGTTCAGGGGTTTTTTGCTTTTTGGTTTGGGGTTTGCTTTGTTGTTGTTGCTTTTTAACACAGTGTTTTCCAAAACATCAAACAACTAATGCACGAAAGAGTAACATCCTTAAGGACTGATCCTCTGTGTGGTGTTCAGTCTATGTGAAAAAAAAAAAAAAAAAAAGGCTGAACAGATCTAAAGTCCATACTGCTACATTCAATAGTGCTAATACTAAAAACAAAAAACATAAGCCTTTTAAATCTCATATCCATAGAAATTGTAGTAATTATCAGAGGCCCACATCTATAACCTTTTCTCCACTTTTAATAATTGCATAAAAGCAGAAAAGAGAACTTGTGGGTAGAAGTGAAATATTTAAATAGAATTTATGACACAAACAAAACAACCAGCTCCTATGAACTAACCACAGGGCTTTGTAAATATTCTTTGCTCATGGACTTAAACCAAAAGCTTGACAAACCAAATTCTCAAGGAAGTCCTTTTTATGCTTCCCAGAAGCATACCAAACAAAACCAACACTTATCATGCTGCTCAGTAATACCATTTTGGTTGTTTCAAGTTAGTGATCCAGTAAGAAACTCCTCAACAAAACCTCAATCACCAAATGATCCCAAATTCCCCTACCAGCCCAGCTGCTCTGCAACACAAGACTTGAGAAACAAATATACAGAACAGGCTTCAACCACAACTTACTGTAACACTGTTCAGCAACACACAGAATATCCCAGGAGCACCCATAAACACCCCCATCACATTTAAATCCACCCAAACAGCCTGCCTGCCACTTCCTCATATAGTAGTACCTCTCACATTGCTCCCAGGTGTTTCCCCCATGCAGGTTAATGAAGAGACAAGAGCTAATTTCTTTCCTCTTACCTATCACATAAGGTGTGCTCCTTTAATTCACTAGACTCAGTAGTGAAATTTTCAGCTATGCTTACTCCACTTAGTTTTCAGTAAAAAGAAGGTATTAAAGGAGGAGTTTCACTCTAAATTGTCCCTGGGAGTGTAACAGTATTCCCTTATTCTCTGTGATGTCATCTACTTATAAGAATGTTAGTTAAGATTAAAAAATCAGAGACAAAATTTTTGGAAAGTAAGAAAAAGCTTTTTTGGAGAGAGAAGATGAAGTAACATTAAGAACAAAAAATTGTTTGAAAGGAAAAACTCAATTGCCTTGATTAGACTGGAGATTATACTAAGGAAAACTGACTTTTGATGAACTCAAAATCAGAATTTATTTTGGCTACATAAAGAAAAGAAATTTCTGGTGTAAGATGGAAATCAAGTATAGAGGGTGTGAAAATATAGATAAAAAAATTGGATAAGAGGATGTGAAAATATAAGGTAGGTATGTCAACATCTGTTAAAAACAGTTCCTTTCCATTTGCCCAAAGGAAAAAAAAAACTGTATTTAGCTGAAATAAACATTATGGAATGTCACTTTGTTGTGTATGAATGCACTTATAGTATGTAACAAAATAAAATATTCCATGCTTACTATGGGTTATAGCTATACTACATGTAGAATGAATACATTGAGTAAAATGGGATAACAGAAGTATGAAATACAGTCTTTCATTCAAGATTGCTGTTGATCTTACCACAGGTATTGTGTCTGATTTGAGGATATAGTACCTTCCATGGTTAAAAAAGGCTTTGATTCTTTGATTCTTCTCACAAAGTCAGTTACCTTATTAAAACCTTAGTACATATATATATGTGTGTGTGTGTAGAAAGATAAGTATTTTAAACACAGTCATATATTACAGTGAAGACCTATCAAGTCTGCTTCACTTAAATTCACTCAATATCTCTAACTTTATTTGTGGCTATTAAAGAGGATGAACCAAGAGTATAAATCAGGAAACAGAGAGTTTGCTTGTGTGCTCTTTGGGTTTTTTTTTTCCTGGGATAGAGCTAATTTTCTTCTCAGTTCCTAGAACAGGACTATGTACCAGTGTTGATTAGACAGGGATCATTTTGTTATTGCTGAGCAGGGCTTGCACAGAATCAACCCTTTTTCTGCTCTTCACAACACCCCACCAGCAAGAAGGCCAGGGGTGCTTGAAAAGTTCTGAGGGGACACAGCTGGGACAATTGACCCCAGTTGACCAAAAGAATACTCCATTCCTTATGTCATGTGCAGTATATATAGTGGGGGGGGGGAAAGAAGAGGGGGGACATTTGGAGTCATGGTGTTTGTTTTTTCAAGTCATTGTTACACATGATTGGGCCCCGCTCTCCTGACAATGGCTGAACACCTGGTTGCTCATGCAAGCACTCATTACAGTGAGTTTATTCCTGGTTTTGCTTTGCTTGTGTGTGCGGCTTTTGCTTTCTGTTTTGAACTATCTTTAACTCAGCCCAGGAGTTCTTCCACTTTTACTCCCCTCATTCTGTCCCTCATCCCACTGAGAGGAGTGAGCGAATGGCTGCATGTGGCTTAGTTGACAGCTGGCATTAAAACATGGCAATTTGGAACTTATGGCAGAGTTCTTGACAGTTTGGATTTCCACCCTCATATCAACAAAAAATATAGTTGTTTTCTGAAGACAAATATATTTATTAGATATAATCCTAATCAATGCCAATTAAGATATTTTTAGCATCTGACTATTTAGTCCATGCTAAAAATGTCCCTGTGAACTCCCAAGAGTCTCACAGTTCTTGCTGATTAAGTGTTTCTACTTGCTCTACAACCACTTTAGAAAGAGTATTAAGTAGTCCCGTATTGTTAGACATCTGATCTCTAAGTAAATTGGCACCATAAGCAGCCCAATGTTGATGTTCCAATTCCTGCCATCTCTCTCAAGGTGATATCTTTCCAGATACAGAAGGTATACATCAGCTGTTCTTCAAATAGCTGAAAATACCCTCTGTCCTTACTCCATCTTCATGAGGGCTTTTACAGTATGGATGTGATTTTCACATCTTATGCTCATGCAAATACTTCTCATTATCATCTCTCTTCTCTGATACAAAGGAACACCAAATAATTTTGGCTCCCCAAGAAATAAATTTGATCAAATAGATTGATTAGGTAATTGAAAGTCTGTAGAGCACCTTGCCCCTGCATCTCAAAATTTACAGTCCACAGGTAATTCTCCCTCAATAGGAGGTAAACAGCATTTTACTCTGACAATCAGAAGAGAGTAGAAAGGCTGTTTGGGGCTCTTGTCCACTTTGTGTACATTAGGTTCTGAAGTCATCATTAATGCCATGAGCACTTGTGCAGTTTGTGTGGTAAGTTCCACGAACATGCTGAGGAGTTTTATCTGACTTCTTTATGGCTAACAGGCTCACCAGTAATTTAGCAAGGAAAATGTTTTGTTCTACGTGATTTAAAAAAAAAAAAGTATATTAAATTTAGACTTGTACCTTAAAAATTGGTGTCATCATCTTCTCTAGTGTGTAATATAAATAAAAGAATGTCACAACTAATATAGTAAGAAAATGCAACAAAGGAAATTTAGTAAAGTGTTATAATTTGCAAATAGATGACCATATCAAAGTCAGTGAGACAAGAAATAAATAGCTCTAACTCTAGTCAAATTTTTCTTGCTGTTGACATTGATTAATTGCTTACCTGATGTTGTGGCAGTGATGCCTCAGGGTTTGGGGTTTCAGTATCTTATTCTAATGGGTAGACTGCTTAATAGTCAGTGGTGCTGGGCCTTGAGCACAGGGTGATAGGGGCAGGATAGTTTGGGTTTCTCCACGGGATTCACTTCTTCAAGGACACTCTCTCTGAGCTCCGAGCCCCAAAGATAAACAACATAAGAGGATGGAACACCGTCGTTTGGAACTGTTGATTGGACGACGAATGGGGCATATGCAAATGGACTAAAACCTAGAAAAAGGGGGGGATTTTGTAACCCGCTCTCCTTTTGCTTGCATACAGGGAGCGACCCAGGCGGCCACTGCTGTGGCCGCCGGGGCTGGCCTTGAAGGCCTAAAATAAAGTTCACTTCAGCTTTACTCCGACTGGCCTCTGCCTCTGCCTCAGTTTCAGGCATCAGCGGTTGAACCTCTTATTAGGATGCTTAGTACTAATTAAAATTTTAGAAGATCTCTCTGCTTCACATGCTTGTGTCTCTCTTGGGGCTCATAAATAACAGTTTTCCCTTTGCAATGGAGAAAACGATGAAATGAATGAAAATTCCCAATGTCTGTAACAGTTGAGACAGCAAGTCTATTCTCAATATCTTGAAGAGAAATCAGTGTCTTTGGTGTACTTCTAAAAGTTTAAAAGGATGAAAAATGCTGGAAAGTTTCAGAAGATGGTTTTCACCTGAGGACAAAGATGAATTCCAATGGCTAGTAAATATGAGAAGTTTAAAAAGTTTGTGTCTAAAAGTTAAATAAACCAATGCCTATGTGAACCAAGTTATTTTTATAATAGCGAAAATTTTGAAACATTTTTGGTTTTAAAATTTATGATATTAACCTTGATATCTAACTATTTTGATTCTTTGGAAGTGTTTCCTCGATGTATTTTGAAACATTGTGCTTGTGATAGTAAAGTAGGACTTTTCTATACATTGAAGTTGCAGCTCCTAATCCTGGAACTCAAGGCAGTCATGAAAGTAGATCAATATTTTATCACCTATTATCATGCTTATACCTGTTTCATAAGCAGATTTCATTAGAATCCTCTGAGAGTCTTAAGGTTATTGTAGTGCAAAAATGAAAAAGAAACCTCAATCTGGAAATTTGAAAATCATCCAATTTTCAACTTAAATAGTAGTAAAAAAAATATGTCATTCTTTGGTTTTCAGTAGATGAAAAGTGAGTTTCAAAAGTTTGTTGTTTTTTTTTTTTTTTGTAAGCTTTGTATGCTTTACCTTATCTCATATTTTCACCACTGATCTTTAATCTGGAATAAATAACAGTGGGAATGTTTGAGTATGGGAGTTATGTTTGCAGTTTTACCTGCAATTTACAGAATGTATTCTCTAGCAAAATGAAAATTGAATTGGATTTCTATGAAGAACTACTTCAGAAATCTACGGAAACAAATTTTTATGGGCCTGCAGATGAAATGCTGAAAAATGTGGCAGAATAATGTTCAGACTGGAAGTTAATTAGTATCCTCTATAGGAGACAGAGAAAAGTATGGAGGATGTTTCAAGGAAAGAGTACTTTGGTGTTCCATATACCTGGAGTCATCTTTTAGATTATGCTATTAAACTGAGGAGACCAGAATTCTCTGTCTTTACTTCGAGGATAGAATAGAAAATGAGCACGAGAGTTTTCATAGTCAGTTTTGCCCATTTGTATTAAATCAGGACAAGTGTGCAAAAAACTATAAAACTCAACTTGTAGTCTCCAAAATACTTGGCCGAGGCAGCAAGTCTGATGAGCGTACTGTGAGATAAGATCAATAGCTTTGGAATCAAAACTCAGAGTCCTAGGAGCTGTAATTGGTTTTCTAAACTTTTTTTACCATTCCCCTGAACAGAACAGTATAGATTCTTGTAAACAAATTCTATTTGTGATGGGGATTTGAGATTCAACGTTAAGATATATTAAATTTCAGGGATAGCAAAAATCACCTTTTCTCATACAGACTTTTTGTAGCTAAAATGAAATGTAAGCTTACAAAACAATTCTTTGATACAAAGAAAGATTTTTTTGTCTAATCTTTAAAGGTGAGGGGTGTAGTGGGAGAGGGAGGATTTCTTTTCTCCCGCTTTTCCTTTCTCTTTTTTTCTACCTTTCTCAATTAAGTTATGGACAGGAGAAAAGAGGAAGGTCATAAAAAGATACAATTTTCAAAATAATACTCAAAGTATTTTAAGAACATATCTTGCTATTTGTTTCCAAAACCTTCTTTTACATGAAGTTCTTCTCAGACTATGGTCTCTGTCCTAGCTGCAAGGGACTCAGTAGTTATCATGACCCATCTGCACTCGAGTAATTATGACTCATTTTCATGAAAAGTATCATATGCATTGATCCAACATAACACATACTCATGCAAATAGTACCTAAGTTCAGTCAACAAAATTCAGGTAGAAAAAAGACCATCTAAAAAAAGAAATAAAATATAGTTCTCCTGAAGTTACAGAGTAAAATATTTGCAATTTATTAGCTTATATGAATTCCAAGATTCACACTATGCAATAATGATGATTTTGCTAAAAAATCTATTTATGTTATATATTATGCATTTCTGAATACAGTTACCTGCTGCACTCACATTGACAATAACGTATATGTCTGTGATTGTACAGGTTTATAATTTTGCATTGAAATGTAGTAAGACTTAAAATTCTCTGTACAAATATTTGAAGTGCATATGTTATTCAGAATTTGGTTGCAATCCTCTATTGCAGGAGAGGAAGTAAAGCTTATTATAATTTTGTGATCTCTCCTTGTAACCAAATGAATAAGCTACAGATCTAAATCTATTTTGATCTAATGAATCAAACTCATAGCTACATAGAAAATCAGCAGTGATGGATTCATTCTGGATGACATAGGTGAACAAATATATCAAAGTGCTGCATAGGTACAAGATTTTAAGGAATATTTTCTAGGGTTGTCCATCTCTATTTTCAATTCATAGAATGTTCTGTTTATACTACTATTGCAGCTACTTGCAGAAGCTCTATTTATGTGTAATTACCCTTGTTCCTACATGGGGCAGTATGATAAATATGAATGCCGTTTTGATGATTTAAGCCTAAGTCTCGATATTGGAGTATCACATAAATATTTTAAAGCTGAAGGATTTCTCCTAATGTAAAAGGGCTATTAAACTATATAAGAATTAATTTCAGCATAAGCAGTTCAAAGAATAATTCTGAATCGATCACGTATTCAAAGAAAACAGCAAGTCTTGTTGTGATAGTCTCTTCCAGTTCATTGCCTAGTTTGAAAGTGTGACAGTACACAAAGGAAATCAGAATGCTCAACTATTTTTAAATCTCAGAAATCTATGTTTTAGTCGAACGAACTTAGAAGCTTATTTTTTTTCTGGATGAAATTAATTCAATTCTGTAATGCAAACTCTGCAGAACTTAAATGATCTGGACCCCAAATCTTCTCAACATTATATTTTTAATTCTGCTATAAAAGCTTAAATCCAGACACCACAGCTTGTATTTATTCTGTATTTGCCAATATGGTTTTAAATGTTTTCAAAGTGAAAAGAAAAAAGAAAAAGAAACAGGGAAAACAACCTTCAAGTGTATTCATTTTTGAGAGATATAAATCAAATCAGAAATCTACAGAATTCAAAAATATTAATCTCTTTACTGTTATAATGGAGCCACAAAGAATTCCCACTTAAATCAAGGTTTAAGTGAAAATGGAGAACAATTCTCAGAATATGTGATCAGATTTAGGTAATATAATAAAAAAATTAAATGTCAATACAATAGACAGAAAGTGAAGAAGCTCCTGAACTCACTAACCCTGAAGGCATCAGATTTACCTTCAAAATCAGCTTGTCCACAGGAAAAATTGCCTGAGTCAAACAGGATTTGGACAAGTATCCTTACAGATATTCTTGCTATATAACAACCTGAAATTACTTTTTTTTTTTTTTTTAAATTTAATTTCTCATTTCAAAATAGAGTGAGATAAATCAGAATGATCATTCTTGTTGTAGAATGAGAGTAGGGGAACACATATACCATGAGTTTTTTATGCTGTTGTACCTTGACTCCCAATCTAGAAACATATTTTGGGCCACAATTTTTGCTAGTCTGCTCATATTCAGGAAGGCAGAAGTATTGCTCTGCCAAGACAGCAAATGTGACTCACATTACTAAAGACTGTGTCTATTGCCATTTCTGGCCCCATCTAATCAAAGGTGGCAGTCATGGAACAACTAGGTGCACTTATTTATCTGGATTCTATAATATTTACTCTTATCAGCTTCACTCCACTCCAGGACCCAGAAACTTTATTTTTTTTTTTTTTCTGATTGTGCAAAGGAACTGAATGTATGATTAAAATGGCAAAACAGGATAAAATTATTTCAGCCAAAGGTACAGTAGAACATATCTCATAGCTAAATATCATAATCTTCACATTATAAAGGTCATGTTACCCCTCTTTCTTTGCAATCCAGCATCTTTGCTTGTCCCATTCCTCCTTTCTCCCCCAAACTTCACAATCAAGCACAGAGTACAGAAAATTAATACACTGCACCAGGTCATTCGTGGAACACCTCTGCTGTTATCAGATATTGAGAGATTTTAAGTTTCTAGTAACTAATTTTAGACAATAGCATTGATCAGAGCTACATTGAATATTTCAAAGCCACCATATGGAGGAAATAGATAATTTTATTTCTTTAGAATGTCAACATGTGGACTTAAATCATCTTTAAGCACAGATTAATGACTTGTTTTTAAGTGTTGAATACCTGCAGAGAAGTACAAGAAATTAAAAGAAAAAAAAAAAAACAAAACAAAAAAAAACCCACACAAAAAATTTTGCTGTTACTGATTCTCAAGAAAAACTGGTGTGCAGTAGCTCTGTGCAAATTAATTAAATCTTTTCATACCCAGGTTTAAGGATATACACAGAAAGCCACACCCTGAGCTATGGTAAACTCCACCAAAATCAACATGCTATGCTTTATCAAGCTAAAAACTTCAGACACTCTCGGATCCCGGGCTGGTAGCCATCCGAGAATTGCGGGTAAAGTCCTTCTCTCCAAGCCCCGTGCCAGAAGAAAGAATCAGGACGCGTCGATTCTTTTATCAGAGTTCTTTATTCCATCGTGTTCTTAAATATTTTTCCTTCAGCCGGCGTAGGTGTCACCTACACCGCAGCCGAAGGCTATCTGCCCCGCTCCTGGGCGGTCCTAATCTTTTATACTAATTATTACGTCCCCATTGTTTTCACTACTATACCAATATCTACTGCTTTTATTAAACTGTGCACTTTTACACTAAACCAATAAGAAAATGCCACCACCTCACCCAAAGATGGAGGACAAGAAGAAGAAGGAGAAAGACAAGGGAAACACCCAAATCCCTCCATCTTGTCTCCTTGAGCCCCCTTTGTGAAACCCCCAAATCCACATTAATACACAAAGATAAGTTATCTAATACCCTAATTACACACCTGTGACTTGTAATTCTTCATATAATGTTGGCAATCGCTCCCAGGGGCTAAAATCAAAGGCACTGGTGTTTTCATCACTGTTCCAGGGTCTCTGGACCCCCTCCTGGGGTCTCGGACCGCCCGGGACATCCAAAGGGATGTCCTGGGTTCCGACAAGACACCCCACACCTCTCTTTTTTCTTGCTATATATATACCCTAAACCAGAAGTCAGCATGTTCCAGAAATGACTATTGAAAAGAAAGCTGGAGTTTGCATAATCAGGCCTTATTTAGAGGTAAAATGTGTTTCCTTGCTTACTCACTGCAGGAGAATTTTAGCAAATAGAATAATAAGGGTTTTCCACAAAGCTCTAGCTAGAAAAGTTCTGTGAACTTTTTATTTCAATTTGGAGACTGTAATTAATTTTTTATTGTCCTTTTTTTTTTTTCTTAATTCCATGTAGATTTGTCTTGCTGATAATATGATCTATTGTTCTATGAAGTATGGTGAGATTGCCATCCCTTAAACAGACAGCACTTATTGGAAATTAAACCTCTACTAATGTATTATAATTATTACTTCAGAGTAATTTGCTGCTCCAGCAGGGAGTCAGAGCTAATCTGATGGTAACATTTCTTCTGTGGAGCTGTTAATATTTTCTCTATACTGAAAATCCACATAATGGATCTGGCCTGAGGCTGATTAATGATCTTGGTGCTGGAACAGTGATTTGTAGCTAAATCAGCCCTCACTGAAGGAGATTTAGTGTTACTTGAGTCAATACTGTTAAATAAGTGTAAACAGTGACTTCGGTTAGCACAAATGTAATCTAATAAGGTGAGAGAGAGGCAATAAACTGAAACACACAAGGGAACTTCTACCATCTATGCATTCCATTTGAACATGGAAAAAATCACAAAAACAAACAACTTCTCCTCAACATCCCAATGTTCACTGCAAAAAAAAAATCGAAGCCTGTGGTACTATGATACTGAGTTGCCATTTCGCGAACGATGTAAAAAGGAAATTGAGCACTATGGATATTAAAAACTAATATTTCATCTTCTTTTATCAACATGAAGCTGAAGATTAAGGAATTAAAATCTCCTCCCCCTTTCCTTGGAAATTCTCCATGTTTCAGAATACAAATATTTTAATACTACACTACTATTACTTGAATTATCTACAGGTAGATCTCATGAATATAAATATAAATAAAAATATATCATCACCTTCCGCTAGAAGTTTTTGAAGAGATTGTTTTCATTTATAGTTCTATATGTCTGATTGGAATAAGGCTTCTTGAAATTTTTTTTTGAGGAAAAAAAATAACCATCATTTTAAGGCTTGAAGTATGTTGATAATTTTGGTTTAGTTACTGCCTGTAATAACTTTAGAGTTAAAATTTTGTGCTCTGAATTAAAATGAAAAGTTGCATTTTATTTGAAATAATACTACTTTCTTAGGAGACACAAATATTTAAGATTGTGATTTTGGATTATTAGTTTGTTTTCCAGGTCAATTAATTTTCAGCCTATTTGTTTTTCTTGAGAAAGCAGACAAAGAAGAATGAGAAAGAAAGGTGAAGTAAGGCTCCCTTTCACAGTTTCCTAGCTTCCCTGTTTTTGAAGGTGATAAATGTATATAGAAAATACTAAGTTCACACAATGTTAAAGAAAATTAAAAATATTCTGAACAGAAATCTTCTCAGATTCTTTTTAAAATATGTACTTATATATTTTTCCCATTCCTCCTTTTCTTCTGTAGGAAATTTTTCTGAACATCATTTAAGGGTGTTTCCTTATAGACTGGTATTACCATAATGAGATGGATAACAGGAGATAAGATCTGAGTCCATCAAGGCAGACAGTACAGCAACAGATAAAATACCAATCCAAATTTGATGAAAACCCCAAGTGATCTCTCCAAGGAAAACCTCCCTGCACTTTTCCTTTTTTTAATTTTTTCTGCTCATTTTTAGGTGCCAGGGAGCTCCTGCCAAATTCCAGGACAGTGGGGAGCCCAGACCTGCTGAGTCAAGAAGCCACCTGCCCCTCTGACCAATTCCCTGTTTTGACTCCTTCTCCCTTCACACCCAATCCATCACCTCAGCTTCCAGTCTGGCCTACAGCTATTATACATATATAACATTCAGTGTTTCTGAATGTTTCTCAACTTTACCAAGTGAGCCTATTTTAAAATATTATATCAGATTGCCTTTTCCTACTGTCCCAAATCCTGCTCTCAAACAACAGCAGCAGCTCTTGAGCCCAACTCTGCAGTTCATCGTTATAAAAAATTAATTTGGATCATTTCAATACCTGAGAAATTGCAGCAAACTCCAAGTTGTGTTAAGGCTGAGTATTGCTATAAATTAAAATCTTCACTTAGGCAGCTGTACCAAAGCACAGAGACACTGTTGTGATAGTAAGGCTTTGGGGGAAGTCTCATTTGTAGCCCAACCCACCTATAAAATTATCAGCATCAGACCCTGTAGCATTTGAAGGTCACTGATTATCACAGGGTCAGTAAATTCTTATGTACAAACACTTTGCTGGGAAAAACAGTTTATGGGATCTTAGGAACAGATAACTATCTGCCATAGCAAACAGCTATATTTTCTTTGCTGAGACAACCTATCTTACCTTCAAGTGTGGGTTTTCTACTTTAGATTCACTGTAAGCTACAGTTTTATTCTTAAAGACGTAAAGATAGGCACAGTCCTTGGTTCTCTAAAGACTTATTCAGTTCTTGGCTCAAATTCTGGATCTATTTTTAAGCTAGTTTGTGAGGTTTGGGGGGGGTGGGTTTGTTTTTTTTTGTTTAGTTGGTTTTGTTTGGGTTTTTTTTACTTAATCACATTTCTTTTGAAATTCAAGCATACTGTACCAAATCATTCAGCTTGTAAGACAACAAAACACTGTTACATTAACACATAAATCTTCTAGTCCTTACCATAACATATCATCTTTTTTAGTCAAAGGACATTTTCTGTGTATGAAAGTGTCTTATACTTCCATATACAGAGATTTGCCAGACATACGTCTCAATCTGTGAATTTTTAACTAATATTGTGTGAATATATGAAGATATGCGAATATACAAAAATTTGGTAGTTTTAACCAGATGAGCTAAGAAAAAAAACCATAAACACCATTACCTGAGAAACAGAGAGTTATGGTGTCTTGGCAGAGGTAAATGGCTGGAAGATTTAGGACTTCTCTCAGAAGAATGACAATGCATGACTTTCTGCTCTGTATATAGAGATATATGTGTGTATATACATATACATATGTGGGTGTCTCTCTGTATGTACAAACTCAGTTTGGACCATTTCCAGTTGTATTGCTATCACTCCTCAGTTACCTTCTGTGGTAACTTTCTTAGAAGTATTCCTAGCAGTAGGGCTCATTTTAAGTCTGGCATCCCACAACAAGAACACATTCCTTTCCCAGCATTCTATTTGCACATAGAGCTGAACCCAGCCTGGTAACTCACCTCTGTCCACCAGTAAAAACATGTTTCAGTTTTTATATTTTATAGTTGGATAAAAATAGAAAAAAATCAATGTTTTCAATATCCAACACTTCTTTCTTCCTTCTAAAAAGTGCACGGTTTTCATTAAGATGTCAGTTGTTATATATAAATATTTAACATTAAATATATTGTTCAAACTATTTTCCCTATTGACTATGTAGTTCATCTGCTACAAGCATGAAACTAAATCCATCTTCTAAGAAATGCATTGCTTTGTACCTCAGTAAGAAAACATTTTCTTTACTAATAAGAATGTATTAATGCTGAACTAATGCTCTGCAAGAGCTCAGAACCAGAACCTGTTTGTCTTGGTTTGTCTGGGCTTCCTTATGTTTCCCAAGTTCTTTCTTTCAGCTTGTTTTGCTCTATTAGCAGTTATTGAACAATCAGTTTATTATTTCCTAATTAACTTCAGTTTTGCTTAGCTCTGAAAAACTGCATGTTATGCCTGTTGTAATAACTTTTTGGAAAGCAGTAAGTGCAATTACTGTATAGAATGCAGTGGCACACTAGCATAACCATGTGATTTGAGCAGAGGCATAGGATGACAGCATAAGCCTTGTGAGTGCCTGAACAGGATAAAATGAAGAGCTATGAATGATTTAACAATAAACATTACATGCCACTACCAGGATGTAACCCTGGGAGATAGGCAAAACCTTCTCTAGGGGCAACAAAACAAAGAAGAAATATCCAACAAATACAGAAAATACCACACCAAGTAACTTCATGTGCAATGTGACCACCACCATGGGCAAACATGGTTGTAGCTTCCCAAAGGAAGTATCCAAGTAACACAAATTTACCAAAAAAGAGAGCAGGATAAGGGCAAGGGACTACAAATAAGCATATAATCTCCCTGAGTACACGAGCTACCTCCAAAGCCCTCTGGATCCCTAAAGTCCCTGTGCATAGCATCCCTTTCCTCTAGGGTATGAAACACACCACTCAGCTTGGGCTACATGTAATCCCTAGTGTCCATGTCCATAATAAAGATATTAACCAGTGCCTATCCCAATGCCAGCCTCTGAGGTGCATCACTTGTCACTGGACATAATTGTGGATATTGAAATTATAAGGGAGCAGCTGTATCTTCTGAATTTTCACAAGTTCATGGGGATTCATCTCAGTTTACTGAATGATGTAATGGCAAGACCAATCTTGATCCTCAACAGAAGGTTTTAGGAGTCTGGAGAAGCCCCTACAGACTGGAAACTGGCTAATGCTATTCCAGTTTACAAGAAGAGCATGATAAAAGATCCAGGGAACTACCAACCTGTTAAGTCTAACCTCAGCTCCTGGAAAAATTGCAGAGATCATACCAAGTACTAATGGAAGCTATTTAAAGATTAATGCAGTCACAAAGTCACAGTCAACATGGGTTCACAGAGGGAAAGTCCTGTTTCAGTAATTTGATATTCTTCGAGGAAAAGGTCAACCCCCTAGTAATAAAGGGAAAGTGGTAGATGTAGTTTTCCTGGATTTTAATAAGGCTTTTGATACTGACCCTCACAGCAGCCTTCTGAACAAGTTGTCCAGCTGTGGGATGTATGGATCCACAGTGTGTTGGTAGAACTGACTGAAAGGTGGTGACAGGTGGTGTTCCTCAGGTGCAGCTCCAGGGCCAGTCCTGTTCAATCTGTTTGTCAGTGATCTGGATGCAGGAGTTGAATGCATCATTAACAAGTCTGCTGATGATCCTAAATTGCAAGGTGTCATCGACTCTCCTGAGTGACAGGAGGCCTTGCAGAGGGATCTAGATAGACTGGTGCTTTGGGCTATGATTAATGGGATGAAATCTGACATGTGCAAATGCCGGACTCTGAATCTAGGACAGAGAAATGCTGGGGAAGACTACAAATGAGGAAAACAGTGGCTGGAGAGCAGCCCTGCAGAAACGGATCTGGGGCTGCTGGCCGGCAGCAGCTCAGTGTGAGTCAGAAGTGTTTGCCCTGTCTGTGCAGAGGGCAAACCGCATCCTGGGGTGCATCAAACACGGCATCACCAGCCAGTCAAAAGAGGTGATTGTCACATTGTATTCAGCATTGGTGTGGCCCCACCCTAAGTATAGGTGTAATTCTGGGATCCCCAGTTTAAAAAGGGTGTGGAGATCTATGAAAGTGCCTGCAAAAGGCTAACGAAGCTGGTGAGAGAGCTGGGAGGAACGTCCTATGAGAAGCTACTGATGACTTCATGCTTGTCTAATTTGGAGAGAAGGAGGCTAAAGGGTGACCTCATTGCTCTTTACAGCTTCCTGAAAAGGGAACAGAGAGAGGGAGATGCTGAGATCTTCTATCCAGTAACAGGATGTGTGGAAAGCAGTACTAGGGGAGGACGACATTATGAAACACTTCTTTAACAAGATGATGGTCCAACATTGGAGCAGGCCTCCTGGAGAGGTGGTGGATGCCCCATGACTTTCAGTGCTTATGAGATATTTGGACAATGTCATTAATAATACTTTTGTTGAAGTGGTCAGGCAGTTTGACTACTGACTGCTGCAGGAGTCATGGCATCAGTCTTCTAGATATTCCTATTACAGCGATCTCAAATTTTCTTCTTGATAAATATACAAATATATTCATGTATAAGATGAGTAATTAAAATTAGTGGTTGTTCCTCTAAGAACAAACTGTGAGCCTTCTATGCATAATACTAACCTGACTAATCACGATAGTGGTCTGTCTTAAGTGTGATTAAAATGTTTCAATATACATTGTAATACTTATGTAAATTCTAAAATTTTTAAAAATTTCTAGCTAAGTTGATATGAGCTTAAAATAGATGAGAAAGAATAGGTATCATTGGTATAATAAAAAGAGATACTATAATTTCAAGGAACATTTCAAAGAAAATAGAAACCCTATGAAAAAATACAATATAAATATTTTTCTGATAATGCAGAATATTCCATTCTCATGAAATAATATTTCATTATAAAAGAGCTTTAATTAACGGGAGTGAGGTCATGATAAAGAATAAAGATAGGAAGGTATCAGCAGAAGAAATTTTTCACTGGTTTGTAACATTTTTCAGAAACAAAGAAGGCATCTCAGTAATTGGATCTCAAGTGCATTGGAAAGCACTAGAATTATCTCAGTGATGCTATTTCAGACAACTGATGAGAAGTTCTGAAGGACAAATAAATGTATCACAAAGCCCCCTTTTTTTTTTTTTTACTGCATACTCTCCTACAGTGATAAAGATGTTGAAATATATTTTTTTAAATTTACTGATTTAAGAAAAAAAAGTCTAATACAAAACCAGTTGCGGAACATATTTTAATTTGGTTTAACGTCTTTCCCTTCCACTATCTTTGGGAAAAATTGCTCTCAGCTTAATGCTGCCAACTATTGAATAGCTTTTATTGGCATAGGACTAGAAAGGTGTTATGAAAACTGAAGAATGTCAGTTTATCAGCTGACGTCATCTCTCGACTCATCTGAAAAACCTCAGAGGTGCACATGCCTTAAAGACTGTGCCCTCTCCAGGAACTAACATATCATGTTATGGGGTTTCTCTCTTTTTCTTTGTTTTTCATTCAACCACTGTTTCCACATGAATATTTATACATCGTGCATCAGCCCTTACTTCAGCAAAGAAAGGAACAAGGCTAGGAATTCCACCTCTATTCATCTTTCCTGAGACAGGTTGTTCCCAAAAAAAATACTGAGAAGGGATCGTTTCACAGCCTAGGCACACTAATGAGTTGCAAACTGTCTGACTTCTATGACTTATTCTCAATATTGGTGTAGGGTCAGGCCCCTGACTTCTATCTCCATAAACTCAAATTAGCAAGATTAGTTTTAATACCTTATGTTAGCCCTGAATTGCTTCCTAGGTAATTGGTGAATTCAGTAATGGAAAGAGGTTAAACTAGCATTGCACTTTGGAGAGAATATTACTACTGGGTAAACATCATAGAGAAACCCATCACTGAGTGATACGTACTTGTATGGCACTCCTTTCCACAAGAAACTGAAATGCAGACTGCATTAAATTGTCAGGGAGAAAAGATTCAAGGTGACATAATGTAAATAGACTAAGTGCATACTTATACTGATTGGTTTAAAGCTAGACACAAATTTTTTAAATATAGAGAAAGCAAGTTCCTGATGGAAAATAAGTTTCGACTGATAGATTAGGTGGCAACACTCCTTTGAAAAATTTAAGTATGACTGTGCTTATCCAGTAGCACAGTCTCAATACACATTTACTAAGATGAATATCTAGGCCAAGAGACACTGGGTTTAACTTCTGCTTGCTTATATAAACAATATACAAAAATGTCTGATTATTTTTCTGCGGAACTTCAAAGCCTCCATTTCTAGTAATGAAACCGAGTTCACCAAAAGTATGAAGCAATAGGGAACAGCTCAATACACTATTTTAAGTTTTGTGTTAGATATGAGAGAATGGAGGGACAGCAGATTATACATATGCAGATTATAGATATTCCTTCTGTAGATTTCCTTTTCTAGAAAAAAACTTTCTGCAAATTATGTACCCGCAAGGATACTTTTTCAAGCATGCTTTTCACCACTGTTGGACAGATGGTTGTTGGTTCATAACTGAGGGGAAAAAACATCACAAGAATGTCTATTATAGAAATGTTTTCCTCAGTAAAGAAAAACCTCTGGTTTTATAGCCAGATGTACTCTCTCTACCCAGGAGGAGAGACAAGATAGAGAAAAACAAGATGATAGCAAAGCAACAGTAATAATGACCTGTGGTGTGTGGCTAGTGATGGCTTCTGTTTGTGGGTTTTTTCAGTTTGCTATGCTGTTCTCCTTAACAGAGAATTGTATATTCTGCTGGGGAGATATATGAGATGTGCACTGAAGTGAAAGACAATACAATGAATTCACTTGCAAAATAGTGATGTGGATATCAATGAGGTGTGAGCCCCTCAATCTCCACTTGTGCAAAAGAAACTAAAACAGAGAGCAAAGGAAAAAGAAGTTTTGAATGTGGCTGTGGTTATTAGGAAGCTTTCTTTCAATGCTGTGACAATAGAGCAATCCATTGGACCCTTGTCCAATCCAAATACCAGTTTCCTAAATTTATGTTAGGTTTTCCCATATTTAGATCATATAACGGATTTCTAACCAAAGTGCATAATTCTGTAAAGCCTCAAATATTTTTTGTAACAATAACAAATAATCCTAAACTGCTTCAAAAATATTAAGACTGCAAAAACAAATAATAAGAGCAGAACAGGTTGATTCACTATTACCCACTTTGCACACACTATGACATTGTGATAATTTGTTTTCTACAACATCCCTGTCTCATCCAATGAATCCAATGAAGACTTGCTCCACATATGTATTTTTATTTCTTCAAAGTTTCATGAAAAAGTTTGATATCAACCTTTTTCTAACATCATCTGGATTTAGGTTTTCGTTTTACAACTGTGAAAATGAAGACAAGACTGACAGAATATCTCATAAGTATCATCAAATGTATGCTTTTACAGAACACTTCTCAAAATTAAATCAAAGGTTTTAAACAGTTCTGGTAAATTTTAGGTTTTATGTGTCAGGGCTTCTGCAAATCTGTTAATTTAAGTAGTCAAAAATGAATGATATCTAGTTGTTAAAAGACCAATTCAACTGAATTTTTCAGAATCATACAAAAAATTAATTACTGAGACGGAGAGAAAATACAATTGTTTATGATGGCTTTAACAATTTATCTTTCACCATCTCAGGAAATGTGCTGAAATGCTGCAATGAACTCCTTGATATGTCCAACAATCTGACTAATCCCTACAGAAGACTCTACAAGTAATTGTATCATCATAAAAAACCCCAAAAACCAGTAATGAGGAATATTTAA
This sequence comes from Acrocephalus scirpaceus scirpaceus, assembly GCA_910950805.1. Taxonomy (NCBI): domain Eukaryota; kingdom Metazoa; phylum Chordata; class Aves; order Passeriformes; family Sylviidae; genus Acrocephalus; species Acrocephalus scirpaceus. Next base: position 48,333,486 of record OU383773.1, on the reverse strand, counting down.
GCCTAACCACAAGTAAATGCAAAAAACAAGCATAGTTGACACAGAGCAACTGCATTTCCATAATATTTTCAAGTAAGTTAAAAAAGTATAGTGACTAAATTTTCAAGTCAGTTAAAAAAGTATAGTGACTGATTCAGGATGAAAGGAATGTCAGAGCAGGGCTAGACATGGGGTCAGATTGGCTTAATTTATCCGGTTTTGTCTTGAAAAACTCCAAGGATGGAGACTGAAAAACATTTCTAGGGAAGGTGCTCCACTTCTGGACTGTCCTCAGGGTGATTTCCACCCGTCTTATAGCCTGATCCTCTCTTGTTTCACCTTATGTACTGTGAAGAGCCCAGCTCTATCTTCTTACAGGTGTCAGGGCAGGTGGTGGGTCTGCTTTAGGGCACCCTGGAGCCATCCTTGCAGGCTGAAAAACCCCTGGTCCCTCAGCACCTCCTCATGGGACAACTGCTCCAGATCCCAGCCAGCTGAATTTACTCTGTTTTTAGTGTTGGGACCCTAAAAGTGGACTCAGTATCCACATGTGCTTTCATGAGCACTAAGATATATCCAAAAACCTTTGAGGCATTAAACTTGGTAAATTCTGTTTCAATATAGATTTTCTAAACTTTGAGTGGGTTAAATAACTGTGCCTGCTTTTTTGCATTCCTAAAGAGTCAGACTGATCTGCTTAATTCCATGCACCTCATTAATGTCCCAAATAAGAAAAAAACATTTCAAATTTATAGATTTTGTGAGTTGTAAGCAGATGTATTAATGCTCCATTAAAGAAGTATAATTTTTTAAGTGAATTTAGTACACAGCTGGTGTTGCCCTGGACAAGGGACAAGGAGAATGTGTCATGGATATCTGCCAACATTAAGCACTTGTTTTACAGAGATTAATATTTAATAGTTCACTGCACTGAATTTAGATTTATTGACAAATACCCACTTCTCATTATAGTGGCTGACTTAACATTAATTGAAGTAATAAAGTTGTTAATTGAAGTTAAGAAAAAAAAGTTTTTTAAAAACTCTATTCAAGATTCTGATCTCATTAAACAAAGATAAATCTACCAGTGGGATGGGATGTACACAAGCGTAGATAATAGATCCATTTCTTAATCCAAGTAATTTCAGAGTGCTTGACTTCCAGAACTGTGCAACTAGAATTTCCTCTCAAGACAACTTCATCTCATGAAGAGTAATTATAATGTGAAAAGTGAAAAAAAAGCAGACATTCAAGCTTTACTAGCAATTATTTACAAATTCAGGATTTAGATATTCATAATAAAAATTATGAGTTTAGAATTAGGGTGTTAATTGAGTTGCTAAATGTAGAAATGCCATATATAGGGAATTTAGGAGCTCATTCCTTCATTGGCCAAAAATGTATAAACATTAGATGAGAAAGAGACCAATTACAGACAAAGCAGTATATGAAGAGAAAAACACTTTGGATCACTTACAGTAAGAGCAGCATTTACAGCCTTGTACATTTACATGGATGTTGCACATAAGGAACGAGTAACTTGTTGTTAATGTCCACTGGGGATAGAACATGGAGTAAGAGGTTTAAATTGAAGCCTTAAGTTTGATTATACATTGGTAAAACTTTTAACTGTAAAGACAGTTAAGCATTAAATTAAATTGAGGCTGTGAGATTTCCATCATTGGAGGTATTTACCAGGATTTGAAATAACTGTCAGGAACTGTTGAAGCAAGAAGATGAAAAAAGATGGTCCCTTTTGGGAATATTCTTTCATATTTGCCATATAATACAAGACTTTTTTTTTTTTTCTTTGATGTAACTTAGGAAAGTAATTACATATTGCATGCTGTGAAATCTCTTCTACTAGAATCCCAGCCAACGTCCTGGGACTAATTTTTTCTAAATGCTGTAGGAATAGGAAAAAAAAAATGTCCCAAGGATTACCACAAATTAAAATGGAAAATAAGGAGGATACATAATAGCATTTGAGCACAGCATTAAAAGTGAGAAAGCTAATACAAAAAAATGTTAGTGTTAAAAACACAAGGTTATGTCTTATCTAACTTTGATGGCTTCAAAGGTTTTTATTAATAAGTGGGAAAGGTATTTATGAATTCATGTACAAGCTGGCTGTCTCACTATTATTAGCAAGCTAATTTGCAGTCTTGTAAGTAATTTCATAAGAGAAGCCAAAGACTAAATAGGCTTAGGGAATTGCCCCTTAAGGATGTTCATATCTGGGAGGTGGGAATAGCTCTGGGACAAAAACATCTTTACTGCTGCTTGTATCATATTTCCCTTGATTTAAATAAAGGGTTTACAGGATTGTCATTGTGCAACCTTTCCAGAAGAGGGTTACATTACTGATTATTCTGGACCATCTCAGCCACGGGGCTGCTTTCTAAAGCTAACTTTAATGAGGAAAATACAAGGAAATGTTATGGACAATTAGGAAGTAATCAAAGCCATGTCATTGCAGTTGATGACAAAAGATATTGAAGGACATTGCTATATGTTGTGTCTGGATATTAATGTGCTAGATTGCTGTATTTTTCAGAGGTTGAATTTATTTTATGAAACAACTTCATTAATAATCCAAGAGAATGCATAAACACAACATTTGTTACAGAAAATGTTTCTATCACTGGGTTGAACAGACATTATGGAAAAGAATCTAGAGAGGAGAGAAATCAAGACAGGAACTAAAATGAGATTCATTGAGAAAATATATAGTCCTAGAAACGTGTACGTGGTGAAAGCATTCACTTATCCTCACAGTGAAGGGCATCACAATTTTTGAACAGATGGGACAATCACTTCAGTGTTATGTCAACAGTCACTGAAGTTAGTCTTAGGTTCAACCCAAAAGCACCCTGATGGGAATCATTCCCTCCACTGATCTGCCAGCCAAGAGGCACTTCACATGCAAAACACAGTGGCCCTAAAATTAATCTCTGCAACCATTACAAGTCCTGTATCAGTTTTCAGACTAAAGCAAAGGTAAGGGTTAGTAAGTGACATGAAACAGATGTATAACTCATCTATAAAGCAATATGGCTGACACTTGCCATAGTTTTCTAAAATCTTTAAATTTTTTACCTCAATTAAAGCGTTGCTTTTTTGGGGGCGTTTTTTGGGGGTTTTTTTTTGGTTGGTTTTTTTTGTACAGAATTATCCAAAACATTGAAACAAACTCCTCTCAAATTTCATTGGTTTTCTCCAGGCATACTGGTAATGTCACTCATCCACACTTCATTACTGGCATGAGGGCCTGCAGCTTGTGGCTGCTCTAAAACAACATGCTCAGAACAGAGACATAAGAAAGAGATACAAGCTCTCATTATATCTGGCACTCATCAGTGCACTTAACTGTAATCACGCTCCTAAAGAGTCACAATCTTCTGAAAAGAAAATGGTTCTAACATCAGAATCAAGACTGCCATGCAATGCCAAGATGTACAGTCATGAATTATGTATTGTGTATCTCATTTGCCTCAGAAAGACATTGTGTAAATCAAAGCTTTTCTGTGCATCCAGTACATAGATATGAACCACTAACCAAGTATTATGCTACCAGATGGTTTAGGTTTGTTCTTTAAAAAAATTGCTCAAAATGTTAGTACACCACAGAAATACGAAAAGAATAATTCTACAGAAAAACTCAAATTTGCTCTCAATCTCTCTCCCCCCTTATCTTTTGATGGCATTTATCTCAAGTTTTGAAACTCTTGCTTTAAATGATCTAAAACTCTAGAAGTGTTTACATACAACTTTTCTGCGGAACTGAATTTAAAAGCCTAGAAAGCATTCTTATCAGTAGGAAGAAAACGCAACAGTATTTCATTAAAGAACTCTCAAAATTATCATACTCAATTTCAATTATAAAGGAAGGACATTAATACAAATCAAATCAAATAAATAAATTTTATTTTTATAAAAATAATAAATAAAAATTAATAATTGGTTTAATAAAAACCAAATAGGAATGAATCCCTGAACACTAACTACAACAGAGGAACAGGCCCTGCAGGGTGCATCTCAAAGAGCTACTCAACTGAGCATGATGAGTGTGAACAGAGGATGACTTGCAGAAACAAGGGTTCTTTTTCTATTTGGTGAATGCATGGGTTTCCTCTGCTTACCTCTAAATAACATCTACAATCGGTTGCCTGCAGAAGGAGGATGTTACAAGTCTGTTGTGTCATGTTTTTAGAAACAAACTTTAGAGTTTGGTATTAAAGACCTAGGTGGCAACAAAGGAGTTTTCTTAGGAACGTGTCTTGTGAAGATCAGCCTATCCGCAGACATGGAATTACATGCTGTAGCAGGAAGACACAAATTGTAATTCTTTCCATACAGGAATAAAGCTCCAAGACAATGCAAGCTTAGTCTTGGGCCTCACTACTGACATTTGGAAAGTGGTTCCAAAATCTTCATGACCCTTACAGGTAGAAATCTTTTCAATGCAGACTGAATTTACTCAAGGTCAATATATGTACATTTATTTGCTCTTGGGCCAGTAATTCTCTTTACATTTCCTCTTTCTTTTTAGACTCATCTCATACAAAAGTTGAAACAGTGATTGTGTTCTCCCAGGCCTCATTTAATTTTGGGGCAATGTTTTCATATTGATTCATTCAGGCTGGAAGGGACCCCTAGGAGGTCCCTAGTCCCACCCTCTGCTCAGAGCAGGGTCAGCTCTGAAGTCAGATTAGGTTGACCTCCTCTGGCCATGTACTTCCATAAAGAGCCTATCCCTGTCTTCTCAGTAGATTCACACGAGTACAAAGAGGCCACTTTTAGGTTGTCCTGAAGTGCTTGCTTCATTCTTCAGGCAGGAAGAACCTTTTCCAGAGTTAATTTTTTTTTATGATCCATCTGCCTTGAAATTATTTGTCTATTTTTGGTTTTGTCTTATGTCTTCATTTTGCCTTTGTTCTCTCTGCCTTATAGGCCACTTGAGTTTGGTTCCATGCTCTCCATTATTATCTTTATTGAAAATCAAGACAAATAAGGATTTTCTTTAATTTCTGCCTAATCCCCACTACATAGCAGTCCCACTATTTCTTTCCTTTTTTATCTTATTTTATGCATATGCTTCTCATTTCTATTCCTCTGCAAACTTGACTTTTGGCACTTCTTACTTTATTCATTACTGAGCTCTCAAACACAGACCTAATTTCCTTTTTCCCTTTTTAATCAGTCCCTCTTTCCATTGTCTGCTTAATCTTAGTATCTTTCAAGTCAGTTATTAATCTGATATTGCCTTTATGCTTCCTCCTCTTTTAATGAAAGCTAGCCCCTGATCAAAGCAAACCAAGCCACCTCAAACCTAAATGAAACTCAAGTAAACATAACAACAATACCTGGACTTCAGCAAAGCCTTGGATGATGTCTTCCATGGCATTCTCCTGGAAAAGCTGGCAGCCCATGGCTTGGATAGGTTCTGTCTTCTCTATCTTAAAAAATGGCTCTGTGGCTGGTCCCAGAGAGTGGTGGTGAATGGTGCTGCATTCAGTTGGAGTCCAGTTACTATTGGTGTTCCACAGGGCTCAGTATTGGGCTCAGCCCTGTTTAATATATTTACTGATCACCTGGATGAGGGGATTGAGTGCACCCTCACCAAGTTTGTAAACAATACCAAGTTGGGTGGGAGGGTTGATCTGGTGGAGGGTAGGAGGGCTCTGAAAACAGATCTTCAAATTCTGGATTGATAGGATGAGACCAAAGGGATGAGGTTCAATTCAGCAAAGTGACAGGTCTTTTTCTTGGGTCACAACAACCCAAGGCAGTGCTACAGGCTGTGGGAAGAGTGACTGGAAATCTGCCCAGTGGAAAAGGACCTGGTGGTGCTGGTAGTTAGCCAGCTGAACATTATCCAGCTGTGCTCAAGGTGGCCAAGAAGGCCAATGGCATCCTGTTCTGTATCAGCAGTAGTGTAGCCAGCAGGACCAGAGCAGTGATTGTCCCCCTGTACTCAGCGCTGCTGAAGCCATACCTCAATGTCCACACCATCCTGTGTCCAGTTCTGGGCCCCTCACAGCAAGACAGACTGAGGTGCTGGACCATATCCAGAGAAGGGCAATGGAGCTGGTGACGAGTCTGGAGAGTAATTCCTATGAGATACAGCTGAGGGAGCTTGAGTTATTTAACCTGGAGAAGAGGAGGGTCAGGGGTGATCTTATCACTCCCTACAGGTACCTGACAGGAGGTTGTAGCATTAAACACAACATTTTGAGTGTGAGACCATCGAGCCAATTCCTTACCTATTGACTGGTCTGCCCATCAACTCTGTGTCACTCCATTTTAGAGACAAGGATGTCATGTATTCAATGCTTTGCACAAGTCGAGGTAGATGATGTCAGTTGCTCTTCCCTCATTCACCAATACCTTAAACCTGTTATAGAAGGCCACCACATTTTTCAGGCATGGTTTGCCCTTAGTGAAGTCATTCTGGCTGTCAGCAATCACTGAACTGTTTTCCACGTCCTTTAGCACAGTTTCCAGGAGCAGAGGTGAGATTGACTGTCCTGTAGCTCCCGAGGTCTTTTTCCCCTTCTTAAAAATATTATATTTTGCTTTGATTGTTCCTTATTAAAAGACTTCTACAAAGTTTAGAAGGCAGCATTAGCTGGGGAAGAACAAAGAATTTTAGTGGTTGTAAATCTTCTGGATATTGCAATCTGTTTTGAAACAGTTGTGTTTTTGAAAAAGGAAATGCTTTACCGACTGATGTGGGATGCACATCAATCTGTGCATCCCACTCCAGTTGGTAAAGCATTTCCTCTCCTCAAAAAGATTAGTATGACATTGCTATCCTTGGAATGATATGAAAATGTTTTAATTGGAATAGCTGGGAGCAGGAACACAAAATACTTTAAGTGCGAATAATTGAGGTTATAAGTACAAGCATGAAGAAAGGTAGTTTCATTTAAAAAATATGTGACCAAATAAGCAGTAAAGACCTAGAGACTACAGGTAAGCAGTTTCAAGCCTATATGGAATGGTGGTTTATTCCCTTTTGTCGTTCCTTGTCTAGGATCAGAATCACTTCTGAGTTTTGGTTTCAGAAATTAAAAGCTATGTCTACTGGTAATGAGCCAGGCAAAAGTATGGCTTTAGCAGGAAGCAAGACATTTAAAAATACGAATAAAATTCATATCTTAGAATAGGAAGACTGCACAGTGTCACAGGTCTTTTATTTGCAAAAATTTTGAGGTTCAAAGTCAAAGCACTGAGAATCTTATTTAGATATCTTAGACTTGGAATGTTGTCCTTCATTATCTTCAAAGATCTAAGGTCTGAAAATCTGAATAAGTCACATCATATACAGTAAACTTTCTGGGACAAATCTGTTTCATTATACAACAGGGCAATACTTAACAATACTTATGAGTATTAACAATATAACAAGAGTTTATAAGTGTGAGTACCAAAAAAACTAATACTAAAAGACAGTTTTATGGTATTTAAGCAGAAGTACCTTCCATCTGTCTTGAAGCTATGAAAAATTTTTTCCAGGTACTGTTTACTTTTAAGTCCATCTGATAAATAAGTATAGACAATAAGCAGATGCTAGCTTGTTACACTGTGTGTTTTTCCTCAGAACTGTCCATGTTGTGATGCAAGCACTAGGAGGCCAAATGTGGATAAAATACTCTAGTAAGAAAAGTAAATGCAATAGTACAGGAAAGGTGAAGAAACAGGAGTTAGAGGTTAGGATACCAAAAATTAGATGAGAATCAGGGGAAAGGGCAAGAAACAGCATCTGTAATTAACAGTACATATGTTCTTGCAGAAATCCATAGTCTGTGAGCCTGTTGCCCTAAACTTCAAAAACTGTTAGCTTAATTCCCTCTTGGCTACCTGATAGGCAATATATTCAGAAGTCAATTTACATAACAGCCTATACTGATGACTGCAGGAAGGAAAGCTTATTTGTTTTCTGTATATGAACTAATGTACAACAACATACTGGGACATCAAAGAGTTTTAGATTTGGTATAGATAAGACCAGGAATGTCAGAATTCAGGTGTTCTCTGCAGCCTTAGTTCAGCCATCTTGTGTATAAGCACAGTAAAACTGTCTTTAAAGGAAAGCCGGTTTTGCATTGGAAATCTCCAGCAATTCTTAGGCACAAAGGAGAAAGTATAGAGTAGTCTTTAAAATAGTAGCCTAAGCTTTTCCTGTTGGGATCTACTGACTGCATTCTTTGGTCGCTTGCAGACATTTTTCAAGTACAGTTGTTTATAAAGGGGTCGAAAGAAGGATATTCCCTTGCAGCTACATGCTGGTATCTTTTCCTCCTATTGATATTCATTCAGTCATCAAATGGCTAGTTTTCATAAATAATTCTGAGCTACAATGAATGACTAATAAAATCCTAGGTTCCTTCTCTTTTATTATGCTGAGTAGAGATAAACACAGCATCTGCCCTTCCCTAAAAATAAGTGCCATCGCCAGTATTACTAATTAGAGATACCATCATTGCCTCTGGAGAGACTTTATTTTCCAAAGCTTATTTCTGTTTTGTTCTTTTTACACTTTCTAACTGTAATTTAAAGCCCAGAAACTCAGTCTGACTTCTGCTGGCTTTTCTTTTAAATGAATCTCTATATTTTGAGTAGGGCAAAAGAAGGGCAAAATAAAGGTTTTTCTTCCCCCAAAGAAGGGTAGAATAGAGGTTCTAGACCAGCCAGTCAGATTGTTTTGCTTATAATTCAATAACAAATTATCACCACTCCTCAACGAGTCCTTCTGTTATTAATAAAAATGGAAAATGAGTCTTTCAAGTCATCCAAATAGGCTTTATGATATATTGAAGGAATGAAAACAATACAACTCAAATACAGAAATATGAAAATACAAGTCTAAAGATTGCTTCTGTAGCCTTCTCCCTTTGTGTATGGATTATTCCTTCTTGTCTGGTGTCACCTGGTAGCTCAGAAGAGAACCAAGGATGGGCCTTTGTCTTTGGCACAAGACAGAGCAGTCTTCACAGAATAACTTTTTGTCCAGTATCACTCCTTCAGATATTTCCATGGTTCCACATATTGTTCTGTCACTCACCTTCTTCCACCTGACAGACTTCTTAGTTAGCCTGTACAGAACTCTATCATTTGAATTAATACTGTATGATAGCATGGGAAGTTTTGTCAGCCAGACAATAAATTAAACCTGACACACTTTTTACTCTCATATAAATAATTGCTTACAATACAGGCTGAGAACTTCTGATCCTGAGAACTTCCAATTCTGAAAACTTCCTTTAAAAGCATCACATAGCTATTGAGCAGACACATTCATAGTCTTATTAAAAAAGGGCCTAAAGTTTGTTGCTGAATTAATAAGACTTCAGTCAAGCTAATTAGAAACTGGGGGAAGGGGAAGGGAGAGGGAAGAAGGAGGGAGTGAGAGGTGTTCATTAGAGATCTCTTCAAGAAATTATTTCTACAAGACTGACATCTGAAAAATTGAGATGATAATCAATTGAAATAATATCAGAGCTACTGTAAATGGGACACAATTGGCACCCTTTAGTAAATGATTTTAGAAAAATAATTTATTATAATGGAATTGACAAAAATAAGGATATTAAAATTCCTAATTTTCAGAGATAGGACAAAAAGATGGTCTTGATAGACCTTTATATTGGAAAACAATTGCAGTTTGGCCTCATTCAAAAATCAGTTGCCAACACCAAGAATCAATGGAAATTTTTTGGTAAATAATACTCTGCTTTTTTTTCTTAATATACTAGTAAAACTTCTGTCTTAAAACTTGTTTCACAAAAAGTAAGACTGGAGCAGACAGCAGACATGGACTACATCATATTCAGAGTTAAATTCTGGCAATACTAAACACAGACAAAGAAACAAAGACTTATGACAGAAAAACTAATGCAGAATTAAATATTGATATACCTGCTATCATGATTTATGAACCAACTAGTGCTGAGACAGAAAACATACAAACAAGCTGTATTCATGGTTTAACATCACAGTAAAGAATATAATAGATAAAAAAAAAAAAAAAAACAAAACTGCATGGGAAACAGATGAGCAGAGATATGCCAGCCTTGCAGAAGAGAAACAAGTCCAGAATAGTGACCTACTCTCCTTTCCAGCAGGGAATAGTACAATGATGGTACCATGCTTCTTTTTTGACAAAAAACGTCCACACATTATTAGATACAATTTTGGACTTCTGATAGAATTCAAATTTGCTATAGAGCTTTGGGTGTAGTGACAGGCTTGTCCACTGATCTATATTTTGTTAAAAAAAAAACAGTTTGACGGTCAAAAATCCACTTTTTACTATTTTAGACATTAAAAACTAGATTTGAAATGTCAACAGTAGGTGGCTGACCTTTCCAGTGAATTACTGAATTTTAGTAAGATAGAGCTGTGTTTTCAAATCACAATAAGCCTGCATGCTTTTCCTCTCTTGGGTCAGACCTCTATCTTGGCAATAGGAAGATTTTTCTTACAGTAACTTTTGAAGGCAAGGTCACAATTTTACAGATCTTGGTCTGGTTAGGTCCTGACCACTCCCTCAGAGGGATAGTGTGCCCTTTATATTCGCTAAAACCTCCAAGCAGCTTGCAAGATTGAGCTCATAAATGGCATTTGAAAGTGGGTTTTATTGTTAGTTTACATTCATTATATTTCTTTATGTCCTGCCATTTGTGCTCAGCACTCATTTCAAGCATGCATTTTCAATGCAGAAGATTCTATCAGCAGCAGCAGATGTGAAAGTAATGACAGGCTGAGAAATGATCTGCTGGCTGATTTTGGAAAGTACTTTATTTGGCTCAGAACAAATTTGGTTGTTTAGAAGACCTGCATCAAAATCATATTCAATTTCAACTTCTGGGAAAGGGAAGGAAAATCCCCCAGAACAAGATTTTTTGTATAAAATGTATTAAAAAAGGATATTCAGGAGAATGCTAGTAGAAAAGATAAAAAGCTCCAGAGTCACTAGAAGTAAATCAAAGTAAGTGAGGAAAACATAAGGGGTACTAAGCTAATTTGTTAAAGGAGATAGTGGGAGAAAATACACGGGACAGCTGACCTGTGCATTATGTTCACTTCCCTCATAGGCCTTAGCAAAAATCTTGATTATCAGAGAGAAGGGAACACTGTCCATGACCCTCTTTCATGAGATACCAACAGTGAAAACCTTTCCCAGAAGTCTCTGACAATTATAAAAGTTTTGTATCTTTTCCCACTGCAGACCGTCATTTTCTATCCTTCATTTTGTTTCCTGTCTTAACCCTTTCTTATGTCTTCATATCCAGCCAAAATTCACCTAATTGAGGCCTGTTTGGAGTTTCTGAAGCCTGTACACATTATGCATTTTCCAAAATTCCATCAGTAGGGGATTTGTTGACTGCTGTCGCTTTGAAAAATTAGAAAAACTGACAACTTAAAATAGTGAAAGAAATTTTATGTTTAGGAAGCAAAAAAGAGAAAGCCTGAAATTTAGTAGGAAACAAAAATTTCTATCCCCTAGGCACTCAAATGCTTGTTAATCCCCTCAGAAATGACCCAAATAATTTTTTTTTAAAAAAAAATCTTGTTGTATTCTACAGTTCTAATTAATGTGTGTTAAACAAACAAAACATGGTGCTTCCTGACCTCCAGAACTTCTTCGGAGTTCATAAACAGAAACACAGAAAACAATATTTTTCTTCTCTGAAAAGGCTGCAGATTAACTTCTCCATGCATATGTATTTCCTACTATAGGAGAGCTAAGATAACTTAGAAGGTAACTTAGAGGACAAGAACAAACTGTTAAATCAGAAAAAAATTATCTTCTACTTCACATGAAATTTATTTGGTATTTTTGTCTCAGGTTTTGCTAATCATACAAACCCCCAGAGCCTTTTCTTATATTTTCTGTTGTCTAAGAGTTGCGCTTGCAGCTTCTGTCAGCCTCACCTCTCCGACTGGATTGATATTCTGCCAGTGGCTGTCTCTTGTCCCTGCCCCTTTCCACAGCACTGCTGCTGATCAGCAAACAACCTGAAATTACTTTGCCTATGCTGTCCCAAGGCAGTGCCTGTGATACCAAAGGACTGCTGGGCCTAATCAAACCTGAAAATACTACAGTGTTTTTGCACTCCTCGGATGCAGTTCCACTTGTTGGCATCCTTGGATACCCTTGTTATAATTCCCACATGCCACACAGCTACACAGACTTTTCACAGTTTAACCCCAAAATGAAGGAGATGAGAAAAAGCTCAACCAAAAGCATTTTCAGGACATCTAAAAAGCTGGAAAGAGTCAGGAATGCAAATGTCCTCTCCACATGCTAGGAGAAAAGGCTAAGAGGAAAGAAAGACAGACAGACAGACAGAAAGAAAGAAAAAGAAACAAAGAAAGAAAGAACGAGAGAGAGAGAAATGGGACTCATTGAGAAGGAAGATGCTGAATCTAACCATGGAAAAAGAAGTTACAGATTTTCAGGCTCCAATGGAGTTCATAAGTGGTGAAAAAGAGCTAAATGAAACCAGGCAGAAAGCAAAACTGGAATAATGTGAATATAAAAATGCCTGTAATTGTTCATATAAAAGGTCTGTGTAGCTTGAAATCCTGAGAAGGATGAGCAGCAGACACTACAGGAAGGATCAGAAGAAAAAGCACAGAAAATGCTAATTCCTTGAGAGACATAATAAAACACTTAAGTGACTGAAAATGAGATTATGACTGGGTGACTTTTGTAATTGGTCATTGACATATGGTGATTCTAAACATACTTTTAGCCTTGACAACATTCCAGGGCAATCAGAGACACTTTGAAACTTGCGCTTTAAAAAATGTAACCTGGTTTATTTATTTTAAGCCTGCCTAAAACTGCCATTGCATTTTCCCTTATTATTGCATTGTGGTAAATATTGGAAAGCCATTTCCTCTTCCACTTTTTAATATTAGTATTAGTATTATTGTAGGAAAGACATTGTAAATAGAGAAGAAAAATCTAGGTCTTTCAAAAGGATGTTTTAATAAAGTCAGTAAGTCAGTAAGACATTTTAGCAGAAAAGAACTAGGTTTTTTTTCTAATGGTGGATGTAGGGTATTTACTTTGGACTCATTGCACTCTGTTATTCACTGTTAATTTGTTGCTGGGCTTACACAAAGATCAGAGATGATATTGTTATCACTCATTTATGCATTGTTGTCTTGTAATTATTTTTATCTTTCATCACATTCCTTTTTCAGAAACATCTCTGTTAGTTTCCTGTAATTACATGCCACACATACCTCATTTCTCTTTCTGCCAGCTAAAATGATTGGGACATAATGCTGTAAATAAAAGAAATATTTGTTTTAATCATAACTTCCTCGAGAAAGCTAATTTTGGAAGGACTTCTGAACTGTTTCAGAATATGTGGTCTCTGCCAAAATAGGTAGTTTTCATCAATTATCTCTAATTATCCCTAAGTTTTTACTTAGGCTTTCTAAGAAATATTGAAAGCTAGAAACATTCTCTTATAGAAGAAATGTAAAAGTGAGGGTTTGGATGTTTGGAGTTCTAACTTAAATGTTCAATCTTAAAATTAGTAATGCGTATTCAACAACTTGATCTTATAAGGAGATAAGAAAAATGAAAAACCTTTCTGATTTTCAGCTTTTTTCTTTAAAAGTTAGTATCTCATTGTAAAAGCTGTAGCTGAAACAATACAGCCATGTGACACAATGTTTCTCTATCAAATTTTCTCTTTGAGAAAACTGTTGTAACAGCTGGGTATTTAAAGTGCAAAGTATTTAAATGTCAACAAATTCTTCCATACCTGTTTTATCATAGCTCTTGTTAGACACTGGCAAATATTTTGGGCCAATCCTTCTTTAGAAGCTAGAGAGATAAATAATGACATATTAAAAAAAATGGCATGGGGGAAAAGTGTAATTCCTGTTGCCAAATAAAAGTCCTTGCTAATAAAATATATTCTGGAAAACAGACTAAAGATTAACACACACCTAGTATGTTAGAGAAAACTCTGAACTATGCCTTGCTAGGAAGAATGCAAAGCACTCTTATTTTGAGAATCTGCTGCATGTCCTGGATTACATCCATCATAGAATTTCTACTTTCCATGAAATCTGCAGAACTTGAATACAGATATACTTTTATTTGTGTAGGTAATTCTGCCTTCTTTAGAAGAAATCAAATATCTTTATTTAATCTTTAGCTCAGAATTCCTAGATATTCATTAGGCATTTTTTGCCTGAGTGATATCTGACCAAGAATTTTGTGATTGACTCTACAGGCTGAAAAAATATGCCACATATATTTAAAGAGACAACATCAGGTTACTGACAAATATTAAAAAGTACCTATTAATTGTAAGTAGACGTATTTTTTATCTACTCTAAGCACAAAAGTATACAGGTCTTAACATTTAGTTTGATAATAAGTTTAAGAAATCTAGCTTTTATTTTGCACAATTTTTTAGACTGAAATTAATTATCTAATTTTTAAAATAAAATTTAGGATCAAAATGTATGAACTACATTCAAAACTAATTCTCCCAAGAGGAAATTTAAATTAGATTCATCCTATCCTAATTTAAATTAATCCATGCACCTTATTTAAAACCCTACAGGAGGAAATAAATAAACACATATTAAATTTTAGATGATAAAATGTTTTGTTATAATCCAGGAGAAGCAAAGCAAAACAAAAGAAACCAAAAACAAACAAACAAACAAAAATCATCAAGAAACTAACTCATTAAATTTTGCAGAAAAACATCTCGGTTAGTCAAGTAGGAATTATCCAGCCAAAGTTTGTTTGAAGAGCAGAAATGTGATAGCCATGCAAACCAGGAACTGGTTATGATGCATCCATGTGGATGGTATCCCTTATGTTCATGGGAGGCATTATAATAACTGCTTCTAATTTAACTGTCCAAAGAACAAGGACTGAATATTGTTGGATGTATGTGGATGCAATTCCATGTGCAATCACAGTTGCCAGGCTCTGTAAACCCATGCTTCTGTTTCTGGCATTGATTAAATAATTCCACTTGTTTAATGCCAGATATATCAATAAAAAAAAATGCTTTACCTAGTTCTACATATTAATTTTACCCAAACTGAGTAATGAACCAAATGATGAAATTATTCTGGGTAACTAAGTATGCAAAATAACAAAATCTCTTTCTAGTTTTCTCAGTTAAAATCAAGATAAATAGATCCAAGCTAAGGTATATTTATAAATAAACTTACATTAGATAAGCAGAATCAGTTTAATGTAAATTGAAAACACTGCATTAACCTCAGCAAGCTGGGTTTTCTTTTACATAGGTTAAGAACTGCCTTAATCTCTACCTCATTTTGGTATGATAAGAAAATTAAAGTTAAGCAATAAATGAATAGAAATCAGAAAAATATATTATTCTCTTATTGCTCATTAGATATAAAGAAGAAATACCAGTTTTTTTCTCTAGAAATAGTGCCAAAATGGAGATTCTCAGCTGCAGAAAAGTATTTCAAATATATACCAATTGACTTAGATGGAAAAATTACCTGTTTTGCCCATCTAAATATCTAAACTTTTATGTTCTAAAAACCAACCAACGACAAAAACACTCAAGAAACCCTCTCCCCCAAACAAACAAACAACAAGAACAACAAAAAGGAGAAAAAGCTCAAGAATGTACTCTTTTCCCATTAGAATGAGTGTTTAAGGTTTTCCACATGGTAATTTTTAAAGTAACTTTATAATTTGGGATTAGTTTTAATAAATAATTGGATTTTTTTTCTTTAGAAAATCCCTGTAGTTTTTTTTTAAACTGTGTTTGGCAGAAGGCACAGATAACAATGCTCTGAAACGTTCAGACAACTGTTCACCTTTACTGTACATAAGACTACTGAAAACTTTCACAGAATCACAGAATGGGTCAGGCTGGAAGAGATCTCAGTGGGTCATCTGGTCCAACCTCCCTGCTCAAGCAGGGTCATCCTAAAGCACATGGCACAGGATTGTGTGCAGATGGTACTTGAATATCTCCAGTGAGGGAGACTCCACAACCTCCCTGGGCAATCTGTTCCAGCACACAGGCACCTGCACTGTAAATAAGATCTTCCTGTTAAGAACTTTCTGTTCAATTATGATACTTCACCTACCATACTTGACTACTTATACCTTATGTTATTCTAGAACCTGAAGATCAAGACCACATCCTACTCTAAAATGCAAACATATGACAAATGACAATTTAGACTGATTTTTTTCTCCCTTTTTCTGAGGCTAGAGAACTCTGAGGCTGGAGAGCTAATTTTGATTTAAATACTGATTAACTTAAGCTATTGGGCATATTTTCTGTTATAGTCACTTTCAACATGTTATATAAGCCAATATTGTTAAAAAAACTACTAACGTTTCTTATAGCCACTATCAAATAGTCTGGAATTTGTCTTTCATTCAGAGTCTGGAGAGATAGAGATCCCTGGCTATGTTTGCCATCTATGTTCACTTAGGTCTTGAACTTGCCTTCACCCACCACAACACTTGCAGTGCTGCAGGTTGCTCTGGACTCTGACTTTTGCTGATAAATCAGCTGAATCCTACTGCAGGCAAGCTCTGGCACAGGAGGAGGCTGACAAAGATGTATTTCACTAGATAGATAATGAGATATCTCTTTTCATAGATGACCATCTGCCCTTTCCTCAGAAATTCATATCATTTCTTTATAATGAAGATGTCCTCTGGTTTGAGAATTTCTTGAGAAAATGGTTTCTTGATATCCCCAGCATCTGAAGAGAAATACAAACTGAAATGTAAAGAACACAAAGACCCAATGAAGTTGAAGTCTCAAAGGGATGCTTTTTTTTCCCCCAGTAGTGCCATCCTGAGTTAAAAGGATTATCAGTGCTACAGGAACTGTGTGATTTGGAGAAGGATAACTACCAGTACACTGTGATGATCAGTGGGTAATAATGCAACATCTCATCCTTCTGATTCAGAAAATTTCTGTAGGTCTGAAAAGAAGGAGGGAGCATGATATATGCATGATGAAATGGTATTATTTTATTTAAGCTTGAGGATTCTGTCTCATACACTTTAAACAGATAACTATGTTTTAATTCCACTCCTAAATACCTGCACGCATGATGAACAGTTGTGCAATGTAATATACAGACTTTCAGCTTTTTTATTAAGTTATTACTGATTTTAGTAACCTGTATTGCCACAGCTGGAAGACCATATCTTTCTGTCTCCTTCTTTGACTATGTGTAGCACTTCTGAGCATTACAATCTACCCTGGGGAAAATTCTTCCCATTTTCTTGTATTTAAAATTATAATTCTGCACATGTAAATTGCTCCTTAAATTTTTAAATATCTTTACATAAATCCATGATATAATTTAAATGGTGGCAGTGATGACATTTTGCATAGGACCAGATCAAAGAATTCACTGCTGAAAAGCTGTGTCAATTCATTGAACAAGTCTGTGGAAGCAGATATCCTTAACATACCAAAAAAGGCATAGTCATTTTGTAATCTACGGAAAATGCCTCTGGCATTATCCTTCCCATATTCATGGAGGCTAGTTCAGGGTCACAGATAGCAGTGCCCATGCCACATCGTATAGCTAAATGTGAAAGATTTTTTATATTTCTCAGGAATTATTCTAAGAACCATTTATTAATGACTGATCACTCTCAATTGAAAGAAACTGATAAAAGTTATTTCAATTTATCTCAAAGGCAGAAAAGCACACTGAAAGTATCCAAATAAGAACAACTTTCTTTTACACTCATTGTCTGCTGCTAGAGGCAATCAACAGGTCTTCATTACAGCTTATGCTTTCATTACAGGGAGAAGGCTCTTCATTCATGGAAAAGTTAAAAAGTTAACCAAAAAACAGTATTACAGCAGAACCACTGGTAGCAATGATAATTAAATTTGCTTACATTTTGCTATTCTAAGACTGTGTTTTTCTTCTTACAGTGATTGAATATTCGTCCTCTCTGGAATTTATTCTTTGAGCAATGCCATCCCCAAGTGTAGTCACACACATATATAGAAGGGCAATATTTCTCTTTTGTTTAAACTTGTTAGGAGCAGAGTTTGAAGTCCAGAGCTGCCTTTGAGATATGGCAAGTTATGGAGAGGTGATTTAAAACTCAGCTTTCATGACACACATCTTTGGTCTCAATATGAGTTGGAGGAGGCACATAAAAATTGCTTGAAGCAAAGGAGCAATGTTAAAGATTGAATATTCATTCTTGAAAGGACATTGTAATAGTACAGTTTAGACAAATGCTTTTACAAAAATGTTGATACAAAGCCAAGAATGAATACTGCCAGAAATGGAAAAGGCTTTTTAGCATTTCAGGTTTTATCAATTCTTTTTAGTGTGCAACATTAGTCACTGAATAATCAGATAATTCCTACCTGCAGTCATATGTCACTGTGCCAACTGGCATGCTGCTTGGCCAGACAGGTGACTACTATAGTAGATGTGGTGGCACAGTAATACAGGAAAATTACTTTTTTTGGATGCTGGAAACCTAGTTGTTCCATAGACATACAGAATGAAGACACACTTCAAATATGTATGACAAAGTAACTATGTCCTCTTTCTAGAAATATCCAAATGTGAAATGGAAAACATCCACTAAGTAGTCCCTCTTCTCAGGATGAGAAAGACTGATCTGCCCAGATATTTTAAGGGTTTTAGTGTTTAAAGGGATGCATATTTAACTGGTTCTAGGGGAAAAATAAAAGATTCCCATTTAAGCAGAAGAACAATTATGTTTACAATGAAAAGCCTATATTTTATCTTTATTTGGTTTTTTTTCCCTATTATTTCATTGAACTATGTTACAATAACAGCATAAATAACACTAATCAATCCAAGTAATGTAGCAGGATGTGGTCACACTTGGACCACATTTATAAGGGTCTGTTACTCTCATTACTAATGCTCTGTTATGCAAAAAGCCTAACATAGCATTAGTCTTTGCTTTTTCTTGATGTGCTCATGGAAATGCAGCTGTCCCCTGTGATGACAGTAAACCTTGTTCTTTCAGGTGTTACTGCCTTCCAGCTGACAGTGAGCATGCTGGTTGTTTTCCTTGGTAACACTAACAGTTTCCCTCCTCAGGATGGCTTTCATCTCGTTTTTGTTCATGTTTGAATACCCTTTAGTTTCCTGTTCCTCTTTTTTGACTAATGCAAACATATCACCCTAGTGTGATATGCAATTTCATTGATAAACAGTTTATTCTCCCTTCCAGATAACCTCTAAAAGCATGAGGTATTTCTGGAAAGGTATTTCTGCAATGTATCGCTAGTATTTTTACCTTTATTGTATTACTATTTTTCTTGTGTATCTTCTCTTCTGTATTTCTGCAGAAAGTGGTCTATTTCCACATGACTGTGAATTTAGTAAGGTTTTTTTTAATAGGTAAGATATATATCTTTTTGATATGAGGATTGGATATTTGCCTAAATCATCAAACTGCTGAAAAGGTTCAACCTTAACTGGCTGGCAATTAATCACTTTTAAGACTCTATCTTTTCCCTGTTCCTCTGCTTACTTACAGGACTACTGTTGTCGTAGGACACAAAATAGATTGATTCTACACAGTTATCAGAGGAGAAAGAAGGCTTTATTTACAATTTCCTCAGTTTCTTTTATAGCATGCTGCATTTAAAAAAGATATATTATTGGTCCATAGGACTGACACCTCTCTCCATTGGTTAAGTAATAGGAAACAACACCTGGGGAGAAATTGTTATGAGAAAGGACACTGTTTACCTAGAGATGTTACAAGAAAGCAGTTATTTTACAAAAGGATGTTTTAGGAAGAGAAACTGTTGACAGCTTTTCCTTGGGAAAGGAGCTAGCAATGGTTAGCAAGTTGAAATTCTCTTAGGCTCAGAAATATCGAGTCCACAGACTATTGAAGGGAAAAACAAGGTAACTTGCAGATCCTCTGAAAATAACTTTCTCTGGCTTATCTCAGCTAATTCATGAAAAGACCAATGGTTCTAAGAGTGGAAACTCATCACAATTGTGGATATTTATCTGGAAATTCAGGTTTTAAAAGCAAACTAAATTCTTAAATAATTGATGCAATCTATATGGAACCAGGCAATAGCATTTGGGTTTATTAAGACTTTCTATTTATATTTTAGCTTATTACCATTTATAACATACTATAGGAGTTTGTTAAAAGATGACAATTGAATAAACTGTGGTCATGAGGCCTGCCTACCTAGAAAAAGTTCAAATTTCTAGCTCAATTGATAGAAATGAATACCAGAGAAATACATTATGTCCACATGACATCAGTTCTACTAAAAATCTGATTTGATTCTAAAATTTTCCATTGAAAATACTGTCTTGTCAGGAGAAGTGGGATAAAATTTAAAGTCTCTTAATTGCTGCTTTGACTTTTACTGATAATTGAGTTTCCATAGTCAATAAACGTCAGAATTTTTTTTTTTTTAAATCAATGCTCTCTTTGTTTGTTTTACTCTCTTGTTCAGTTTATTTTCTTGGAACATATTTTACAATAGCCTGAAAAACATTTTCAATTAGTATATTTTCTCTCTGTAATTATTAATAACTAATCAGTTACTAACATTCCTTCTTGTCATGGAAGTTTGCTTATTTCAAGTAAAGAAAAACAAGAGCAACATTCACACAGCCTAGTTCTGAAAGTCAATACCACTTCTAAGTCCTGCAAAACTTCATGCAACTCTACAAAAACAGAATAGAATAGACTAGAATAGACTAGACTAGACTAGACTAGACTAGAATAGAATAGAATAGAATAGAATAGAATAGAATAGAATAGAATAGAAATTAATAGGAAAAAGCATTATGCCTCAGAGCACTGTGCACTTTGAGTCAAAATGCTGGGGCTCTTTACCAGAATGAAGGTAATCCTTACAAGTCATTTTTATCTCAGTGTGCATTGCCCCCTTACCTGCACATTTCATGGTTATATTAAACAAAAAATACACTTAATAGATTTACATGGTGGGGTTTTTTTGTTGCTTGACATAAATATGCATTTATGGTGATTCACATTCTGAAAGGTAAATGAAGGTAAATACCAAAATAAAAACCTCAGAAGATCCTGCGCATCTTTTTTTCTTTCATTGAATTGCGATTTTTTTAATGAGCAAATGAAAAAAATGACATTTAATAAGGAAAAATATTTCCTTAGGATGAACTGGAAGGCTCAATTGGTTTTTTTTGGTTTTGAATACCCATGGTATTACCAAAGTCACTAGAATTAAGAAGAGCTGTGGTAATAATTTTGCTGAATATAAAATGTTGAAAAAATCTTTACCCTTAAAAAGACTTTTTTTTCTGAAAACAGCAGTTTTAATTAGTGACTTCATGATTCCGGTTCTACTGCAATGAATATGATGCATAGCTCAAATGGAGCTGAACTGCTCTAAAACTCAGAATTCACATAAGGAGTGCTTAGTAAGGACTAAATGAAAACGCAGCAGAAAACAGCAAGAACATCATGATTCGGGCAATATTTGCTTATCCCATACTTTCAAGTGGGCAAAATTCTGTACAGATGAAGTTGCAGCAAGCTTTATAAATAATGAACATAAAATCTACTCAGCTCATCCTGATGCAGAAAACTCTTATTAAAATGTCAAGAGATACCGAGAATGAAAAGAGTAGACCACCACCACATTGTAAACTTGTTTACAAGGCCCTGTTGTAGACAGCAGAAGCAGTTATCTAATTATCCTGTCATTACCTGATCTTCTAATTAACAATACAAACAAAACACTCAAACAAAACACTTCCTAGTTACTGTGGAATTGCATTTATACAACAGTGCTTCCATACTCTTTGCAGTACAAAGATCTATTAAGAAATAGAAAACCTAACAATATTCAAGTTATGCATAAAGATTTGAAAGCATAAAATATGTAATACAGTTCTAGCACTATATTACAGCTTTTTTTTTTTTTTCTTCCCTACAAAAATTTTCTACAATATTGCCACTTCCCCCTCATACATTGTATGGTGTTTTGGTTGCTTAAATATCTTCCTGTCCTTCATATTAGGATTAATAAGATTCAACTGTAGCAGGTATACCTTTGGGAATTGGTTATTTATTCAAAAGAAAAGAGCTTTTTTTTTTTTTTTTTTGAAGAAAGGAGCTGTTAGATTTGAGGAGAACAAATAATTCAAGATAGCTCTCTTCCTTTTTGTTTCAATACTCAGGTGTACAAGTCTCATCCATAAGAAATTCCACATGGTTCTTCAATCAACCTCAGATTCACATTGTGATATTTAACTCTTTCATTTTTATTCTATGAGGTAAACGGGGAGATTCTGGGACTCAAACAGAAGAAACATTTCTAAGACTGCTAAGCTGCTTGAGAAAGAAGAAAGGAGGCATTCTGAGGAGAGAAACTTGAAAGCCTAAGAATAATAAAGAACCAAACATGAACCAAAAGGATGTTACTAGAAAGTAATTTTTAAATATTTCTTTTATGCATTTTATGCAAATATCAAAAGCATAATTTTCTGTAGCATGGTTTAAAAAACTTAAAAATGTGGGGGTTTTTCTCTATTAAATTATGCAGAAGGAGAAGGAAAGCTTTTTGGTATTTTTAACTTAAGAAGACAGTCATTTTCAAATGTAACAAGAACAAATCAATGCACAAGAAATAATCTTTGGTCTTGAGGTTATGGTGAATACACTGAGGAATGGATAATAATAGATATTAAGGAAAGCCCTTTGGAACATTTCAATTGTAATATATCTGTATATTGCAACACCTCCCTGAGAAACACAGTGTCACATATAATTATACAGAGCCCAGAGACAACACAAAAGACCATCTGTAAGCTTTGAACAGATGTAGCCTTTGAATACTTGAGCTTATCATGGTCTTAACATTTTCAAACCTCAAAACAAGTGCAGCTTCAAAAGCAATACTGGAGGAGGAACAAATTCAAAATTGGGATATTGAATTCCTGTGAAGTTGATATTTTGTTCACTATTATTTAAAAGCATGTATCAGTTCAATATCTTGTGTTTTAAGGGAAAAGGGGTCCGTATACATAACTAAATACCTGCAGATTTTATTTTTCAAATTAATCTCCCTACAAACACACAGACTAAGAGCAGAACAGTCTAGAATATAGTATTTCAGTTTGGAATAAACATAGATAAATCATCTAGTCCAATGGCCTGACCATGTCAGGGCTGACCAAGCTGTCAAGTCCAAATACTTCTTAAACACTGACAGTCATGAGGCATCAACCACCTCTCCAGCAAGCCTGTTCCAGAGTTTAGCTACCCTCTTGGTAAAGGGATGTTTTCTAACATCTACTCTAAACCTCTTCTAGTGCATTTGTGAAGCATTCTCATTCCATCCTATCACTGAACAGCAGGAAGAATAGATCAGGACCTTTCTTTCCATTTCCCCTCCTCAGAAGTCGTAGAGAGCAATGAAGTCTCCCCTCAGCCTTTTTCTCTCCAAACTAGACAAGCATAAAGTCCTCAGCTGCTTTTCACAGGACATTCCTTCCCCTTCCTTCTTTCACCAGCTTTGTTCTCCTCCTCTGGACACACTGGGAGAAGGGAGAAGGACCTTCACATTCTTCTTTAAGGCTGATGCCCAGAACCACACACAATACTTAGGGTGGGGCCACACCAACGCTGAATACAATGTGACAATCACCTCTTTTGACTGGCTGGTGATGCCGTGTTTGATGCACCCCAGGATGGGGTTTGCCCTCTGCACAGACAGGGCAAGCACTTCTGACTCACACTGAGCTGCTGCCGGCCAGCAGCCCCAGATCCCTTCCTGCAGGGCTGCTCTCCAGCCTCTCGTCACTTATACTCTTCCCCTCATAACTCTATCCTAGGTGCAGAATATGGCTGTCTTGGAGTGGTTCATGATGCTAGTCCATTCCATGATCTCTGCTTTATGCCCAAAAAATGGCAACACTACATTTAAGGCCCGAGACCGGGTGTGCGGGGTGCCAGGGAAGCTCTGGACTGGGCATTTTGCAAAGCCTTGTGGCCCAGGCATTCCGTGGCACTGGGTGGTTTGGTTTTCCTTGGTTTTCTTGGCCCAGGCAAAAAGCTTTTCGCTCCCCTGGCTGGGAGAAGCTGCAGCAGCAATCTTTCAGGTGTCTCGAGGTGAATGGAAGAGCTGCCAAGAGCAGAGAAGCAGGAGCGGGGCCACCCTGCTCCAGCCCTAAGCCCTGGGGAGCCAAGCCAGGGAGAAAGCAAACCAAGAGGCTCCAGCCTGTGAGCCATAGATGCCATAGAGCCATCCGGCTTCTGACTACTGCTGGAACTCTTCCATGGAAGCTCCACTTCCCTCAGCCAGAAAGCCAGCACCATCACACACCATATGTCAGGGGTATTTCTTTAACTTTTGCCCCATTCTCTGGGCATTTTTGCAGTCTTGTTCCTGTGACTGTGAAGGGTGGGGACTAAGTTTTGTGATCATTCTGTTGTTAATAAACCATTGTTGTTGTGGTTTTTTTCACTTTCCTTAGCATTTATTTTTCTGTTGGTGGAGAGGGATTACTGAAACCTTTAGAGGAGATTACTCATTGCCAAGTGTCATCTCTTAAATTTATCTCAAAAATGAGACAATTGTATTTAAACTTTTGAAATTTCATCCTATCTAGATCCCGCTGCAAGGCCTCCTGTCCTTCAAGGGAGTCAACACACCTCCCAGTCTCCTAGTTTGGGATTATCAGCAGACTCATCCTAGGTGCATCTCTTGCATCCAGATCATTGATAAACAGATTGAATAGAACTCTCCCTGGAACTGCAAGCTGAGAAACATCACTGGTGACCAGTCACTAGCCAGATGTAACCATTCACCACAGCCGTCTGAGCTCTGGCCTTAAGCCAGTTCTTCACCCAGAGCCCTGGAAACCCACACATCCCACAGCTGGACAACTTGTTAAGAAGGATTCAAAAGCTTTACTAAAATCCAGGATAACTACTCCACCACTCTTCATTAATCCCCTAGGAGAGTGACCTTATCCTAGAAGAATATCAAATTACTGAAACAGGACTTTCCCTCTGTGAACCCATGTTGACTGTGACTGGTAACTGCATTACTCTTTAAATAGCTTCCACTAGTATCCAGTATGATTTTCTCCATAATTTTTCAAGGAGCTGCAGTTAGACTAACAGATGTAAAGTTCTTTGGGCCTTCCCTCACACCATTTTTGTAGATTGGAATAACATTGGTTAGCAAATTAATTTCATTTCATTCAGGTTGCAGGAAATGGTGAGAAGTTCAGTGTGGGATGTGGTTTCTTTTAGGGGTCAAAGACAAGGGAAAGGAAAAGGGGATGTGCCAAAGAAGGTTGCAAGAAATGAGAAAGGAAGACTGAAAGAGGAAGGCATAAAGAAGATAAAATCCTATCAAACCGTACTAACCATGCACTATAGAGGTAGATTTTCACACACCTTGAACTAGCTTTACGAATTGTTATAAACTCTTGGTCCCAAAGGTATACATCTAAGTGGAGCTGGAGTTTCACTAAATAGGACTATCAAAAGCACAGATTTAATGATCCTGTACTTACACCCAGCTAAGCAACTGATAGCATTCTAGAGTGCTGCCAGCTTGGAGTGCTCTGTGAGCAATAAAATTATAACCAAGCTATTAATAAAAACTGATTTTCATTTCTTCCATTCAATAATCACTTGCTTTGAACAGCAAATACCTAGGTGGAAAGTAAAATGCAAATTTCTCACATGGTTTCTCACACGCCCATAAATTTCCCAGACCAAAAGTCTATAAAAGATAAAAGCCAAGGTTAGAAGTTACTTTGTAAAAAGGAGATAACAGACTTATATGTGAACAAAGTTATCACTACAGACTAATGGAAACCATAGAAAAACACTATTTCAAAAACCAAACTTTAAAGTTTCTATTCCTTTACAGGTTCCTTATCTTAGGAACTGAAGAGAAAAAAAGAAAAGAAATTCAACCACAATACTTTTGCGCAGTCATAAGAGAAAAGTAAACTTTTCCAAATAAGAGGAAAGTTTGTTCACATGGGGTAAGATATTAAAAATACTAGGTTAACTTGTAAGAGTGTGTACTGAAAACAAAAATACTTTTTATAAGGCAGGAATAATTATAGGTTTTACAGTGTACGTGAAATTTCTGAAGACAATGGATCAACCTCTTTCACTTCCAAACAAATCTCATTTTTGTAACTGTAGGCAAAATTCTAAGGTTCTGTTTGCTTGGTAAACCTTCCATTTATCTCTAGATAGCCAAATATTCACCCACAGTTTACCTGTTCTTAAATCAAGAAAGGGTTCTGATCTCTTTCATCTGGTTCCTCTTTCCCATGTGAACGGTGAGTTAGTTTAGAAAAGGCCTGCTTGGGAACTGAGGGGCCTTATATATACACCCAACAAAATGCAAATAGATCAAGAGAGTCTCTTTGGTCAAACCTTTTTAGAGGTTTAGTGGTGGCTTTATTTATTTATTTAGATCACCTACAAGTAATAACCAGTGTCCATATTAAGCACAGACAATTGGGAAGTATCAACTCCTTGACATTGAATAGACACTCCTTGAAAAAAAACCAAAACAAAACACTAGATTCTCAGTTCACCTTGTCCACCTGAGAAAGAGGGAGAACAGAATTTTCAGCCCTGTTCTTTAAAGTTTTAGTTTTCTCAGACAAAATCTTACTAGATTCTTGTCTGCAAAATGAAAAGTTGTGCACAGAAAATAAAAACATTGGAAGAGAAGTATATACCCAGGAAGTATCAAAATGGATCTTACTTCTAGATATCATTACAGGTGGAAAGCAGATACACTTTTGGACAGAAAAATTTAGGCATTAAAAACTTTGCATGCAATTTAGGTGTGGAAACTTTAATTGGCCAATTAAGTATAACAAATGAAAATCAGTGAATTTCACAGAGCACATGTCAGCTTGGTTAGCTGACTAGTTCCCAAAATTTATTTAAATAGGAGTTTGACTTAGTTGTCTAATTTTCTGCTGATGTCAGAAGCAAGTATATATCCCCAGGAGGTTGATTTGGATACCTGAAGTTTAACACTTCTGTCTTTTAAGATTTTCAACAAACCCATGAAGAAATAAAATCGTAATTTCTAAGAATATGTATGTTTACTGGGGGGACGGAGGAGATACATATGTGAATTTTTAGAAACTAAATATTTTATTGACAAAGAGTTTCTTATTTTCTTTCTGAGTTTTAGTTCCTTGTTATCACTAGCACAAGTGCATTGTTTAAGTTACCTGTAGTCAAAATAATACCAAAAACTTTTTATGTATTAATACTGGAAATTCATTACAGATCATCATAATACTTAGATATTAGGGAAAACCACAAGCAAATTAATGGATTTAAATGAAAATACTTTGCCTTAGAACACAAATATAAGTTTAAACAAACTAGAAATATTTATGTACTCTAATTCCATTGCACATGTGTTTATCACTGAGTTCTTAATAACATTTACTAATGATTTTCTAATCTCTAGCTACGTTGGCAGCCCAGCTATAATAAAACAGGATCTCACCAGAAATTGCCACCTTCCCTACAGTCAAAATAAACACATAGCAGTCCTGACTGATTAAAAATCAGACTGCTAAATCTTGCCAACAGAATATATTTTACATTTTTTTTAAAAAAGGAGCTCCTTAAAAGATGTCACATAAACATGTTCCTAAACTTCCATTCCACTAATAAAACTGTGCCCTACTAATTCAGACAGGAAAGTAAAAGGTCAGAAAGATTTAAAAGCCATAAAAATGTATTAATTGCCAGAGCATTAGGCCATCTGTCGTGAACCAAGAGTCTTTGTCCTCTGTGGTGGACTCAGCTCTATCAATAGTGTAACTGCTGTTCAATAGCTGTGTGTTAGCTTAGCTCCTCCTGGAGCAGACATTTAATTGAAACTCAGACTGGCAGAGTACATGGCTCCCTGTTGTTAATTGGTCTTTAGAGACTGTTAAGAAGTATGGCAATTATCTCTAGCCCCAGTCCCAAAACAACTTTTTTTTTTTAAAAAAGAAGAAAATAATAAGGTCACCTTGTCTTTTCATTAACAAGCACCAATAAAAAATTTGTCAGTTCTTTAAATAAATGTAAGCCTATGTGACATTTTCTTTAGACACAGACTTGAATAGAAGTATGGCACAGCAGTTGATCGTGTCCCACTAAGACAGGTGGCCCAGAGATTGTCTGATCAAAACCAAAAGTCTTTTTTTCCCTCTTTAGTGAAAAATATTTTTTCTAGGATCAGGTTAAGCGCTTCAATTCACGGCGTGTAAAAAATAATGCACTATAAAATGTCAAGATACCTGAAGAAAATGGATGGGAGAAATAAAGCAACAAGTGATCTGTGAGAGAGTTCTAACACCCTTCAGAGAAGAGGACTTTAAGAGCTAATTAGAAACATTTTTCAGTACAAGCAGCCAGCTGTATTTTCTGCCACAAATTATTTAAACTTGGAAAGGGAAAATGAAAGTGTTCAGCAATCCCTCCAAAGCACAAAACAAAACAATAGAAAAATTCTGTTTAATCCAGTAGTTTACCTTTTAAAATACCACTTACAAACTAAAAATAACTCTTCATTAAGCACTAAATCTTTCCTTAAAACATAGAAAAAGATTTTAAATAAGTCACTGTGCCATGATTTTAGATTTTTAAAAAGTATCAAAAATTGTCCCCTCTCTATATAGGACGATATTTATATGATAGTATAAATCATAGTAGTATAAACGTTTATTTCAAGAAAAAGTTAAAGGCAAAAAGTAAAAGATTCCACATATATAGTCAATAGGAATTCTTACAAATTAAGTGTGATCACTTACAAAATTTTCTTTTCTCTCTCTCAAGAGCAAAAGTGGCATTGAGAATGCTGTTTCATATATGAATCCTCTTGTATTTACAATCAGAACACTTAATACTCACATCTAGAAATTTAAGACAACAATCATCTTTGCCTTAAAATTCAAGCTGCTTTCAGAAATTTTCCATGCTACTATTGGAAAAAGAATAGTCATTTTTGCTGGGAAGAAATCCAAGGAATACTCTCTTCTAACCAACCTTCTCTTTATTCATTGAAGCAAGACTCTGGTGAATAGTAAGAGTGCTATCCTGGAAAATGTTAAGCACTTAACACTGCAGAGTGCTGCTAGAGATAGTAATGACACCTCACATTCAGCTAGTCAGGGAAATCACTTTACATGTTTAATGAAATGGATGAGGACGACCCAAAACCAGACTACCAATGCAAATAGTGCTGCTCAGAGTAGTTTTCTGTCCTCTTCAAATAATTACACAGAATAATGTTTGTGTATGTTATACAATCGACAGAAAATATGGAGAGTTAAACACAGAGCTATAAATAAAATAACCATGTTGACTGCTGTGAGAGTTCTAGCCAGTATGTATGGGGCAGCTCCACACCAGAACCGTGGTGGCACTTTTGGGACTTCATGCAATGCCTTTGAAAAGCATTGCACTCATCAGCTACTCAAGGACTTGAGTAGTTCCATGTTTAAACTTTAGTGTGAATGACCAATGGTCTAAATGAGTATTTTAGATAGCCTTCATGTAAGAGACTCTCAGAAGCTCATGGCAAATCACCTTGAAAAATAATTAACAAGGAGTAAAAAATATACAATTTTCTTTCTGTGGACCTTGTTTCCCAAAGGAAAATTTGATTATGAGACTTTGAATCTGCTTTGGGCTGTGAACTAATAGACCTGGTCATGCAGCTCAAACAAGAGCTTGTAAAAAGAGGTACAGAGTTTTCACCAGATTACTATTTACATCATTACACTTTTAGATATTCAGGAATTAATTGAAGCTGCCTGAATCCAAAGTACAAGTACCCTAATGCTAAATATTATTAAAACACAAGAAATCTGGAAAACTGGCTTTTTAAGCCAGGTCTGGTATCAAAGTCTGCAGCAGGGCAATTTGGCGTAACTTGGCGCAGTAAACTTTATTAAAGAGGGGGTGAAGAAAGATATTACATATTGGAAAACCATCTTTACTTTTACTCATTTGTAGGAGACACTGCTCTCAGACATAATTCTGGAAGAATTGCACATACTTCACATGTTCATGTCTTCCATTGCTCATTACATTAAATAAAGAGTCCAGGCTAATTAAATAAAACTTCTTTAAGGTAAACCTCAGTTCTCCTTCAATGAATACAGGCATGAAAACCTTCCAGGTATACATCCCTTGCTGCTATCCCTGTGAGGTCCATCCCATAGACTTGAAAGTCCAGCTTTTAGTACTCTATATTGTTTTAACGCTTCATATATTTTTATTTGGTGTTATAAAAGTGTATCTAAAAGTTAAGATAGCTTTTGTGAGCTTTCTTTTTCTCTTTTTGAGAAACTGTAATGGTTTTGAGAACAGTAATGGTGAACTGTACTTCAGACCATTGCCCTTTACAATTTTGGGATCTGTCTTCAAGATAAAAAGCCATAGGAGTAAATTCTCAAAGACCACAAAGACCAATATAGGAAAATAAAATTATTCAATTTTCAAATCTCTAAAAAAATATTTGTTTTACATATTTCTTGCAGGTCTTATTCCAAGTAACCCAGACTGGTTACTAATAATGATCCTTTTTTCATTAGTGGTTCTCTCAATACTTGCACTGCTTGAAAAGCTTTGTTAACATACCAACATCAATATTAATAAGCGATAATTAAAATTTGACAGTTACTGATAGCTCAAGAATCCTTAACTCTCTACTTTGGCATGTTTTATGTGTGAGGGAGAAGAGCACAGACTGCCATGACTAGGGAGAGGATGTAAATAAAAGCATTGCAGAAGACTAAGCTTGAATTTTTCCTGTAAGAATTCTTAGTCATTGTATTTACCACTTAATGACTTCTTCTGTTAAAGTGCCATGCTGTTATGACTGGATATTCATGAAGAGGGGTTTAAAAACTCAAACTTTGTTAGCTAAAATTAATGATAAGTTTCATTCTGGAATGCAGAAAGCTTAAAACCATTTTGTTGTTGTTGTTGATGTTGTTAAAGATAGCTCTTTAAAGTGAATTGATGGATTTTCAAATTAGTTTTCAGAGGATGGAGATAAGGTAAATTAACTGCATTGTAAGGTTCTATACAGGACTAAATAGGATTCATTATTCCCTTTAATACTTAAATGGAACTCTTCTGGTTATTTTTAAATTTTATTGGATAATTCAAAGAATCACATAAGCACAGAATTGTGTAGCTTGGAAGGGACCTCTGGAAGTCATCTTGTCCAAAAGACAACTTATAAATACATGTGTACCACCATAATTTCATTGAAGATAGATGGGATATGTCCCAGATGGAAGTCAAACTCCAATTAAAAGATATTCATAAGAAACTTTGATTAGAGATCTCAGTATGGAACAATTCCTCACTATTTCTTTGTGCCTTGTTTTTTATTTCTTTCCCTATTAAGAAAAAAACCTATTATTTAAATAAATGTTTGTTACTTGTTTTCCACTATGATACCATTAGCTCAGAGCAAGAAAATCTGGTTAATCTGAAAAGAGCAATATGCCTGGAATGTCATTAGAAATAAGAACCATTAGGATTATATTTTTTTCTCTTGTTTGTTTCTAATACATGTATATATATTTTAAAAAATTGTGATTTGTTTAAAAACATAGATGATAAAATTTAGCCAAGACTATGGTTTTAAAGATGCTTTCTTTATCTTGGATGCCCTGTTCCTAGAAAAGGGGCTGTCATGATCATTGTACATGATCATCTGAGGATCACTTTGAACAATAACATGTCTCTGTTTCCCAGCAATTATTTCATATTGCAGCAACTGAAAATTCCTTGCCAGAAATAAGGCAGATTCAAAAAAAGATGAATATGAACAAATAAGAGAAGCAAGGGCAGAAAGGAAAACTGAGGCATAGATGGCAGAATTGACTTCTCCCAAGTCACTCACTAGGTTTCCAAAACTCCAGTACAGTTTCTCAACCTGAAACTGTCAGGACATGGTTCCTTTCCTGTTTGATTCCTAGCCTTTTTGTAACTGTCAGCAAAGATATACAGTACAGGTTTCTCAAAACTAACCTCATCAAGGTTAGTTGAAAAACTGCTGCTGACCTGGGATCTATATAAATATCATGCATTTAATAAGGGCATCTCAATGGTATTTTCCTAAAAATAAAGAAATCCTAGCTCTCAGATGACGTAGGTCAGTGCAACTTTACTGATTTTAAATGGGGAACACTGGTTCATATAATCTAAAACTTTGATTGTATTTTTGTAGTAGCCTATTACTGGGTAGATAGTACAGCTTTCATTTTCTGATTTAATCCCTTCTATTTGAATAGCTTCCAGCTTCTTGTTAAGATAATTTAAAATACTCTCTCTTTTTTTCACTGTTTTAACCTCACATCTACTTGCTGTAACTCAAAAGAGAAATAATTAAAGGACTCCTCAGAAGCCTGGAAATTACCTTCACCTGAAAGCACTGCATTTTAGATACAAATAACACATAGTAACACCTACTCATTAGCAGACTTGCTGTGAAACTTCTCTTCCTAATCCCTATTTAAACAATCAGATTGGCCCTGCTTAAAAAAATACTTTGAATCATGAAGATAAAAACATTTTAAGCAAGTAAAGAAGTTCAAGACAATCAATTTTCATAGCTCTGTGGTTTAAAGTTTTCTTTTACTATCAAAGTATTTACATCTGCTGTGTTCTAGCTGCATATCAATTTAGTTATTCGAGTAGAAGGTTTGCTATAATTCCATCAATGGAAAATGGTTGATGAAAATAAATATTCTCTCTTCTTACAGAAGAAAGCTGGAATAAAACGAGAAGCTTGGATTTGTATTATCTTAATACTGTCATTGTTTACATTTTTAGTAATTAGCCATTCTGTACAACCAATCTATTACAAATGTAGTGGTCCTGTGACTTCAACTTTTCTATATGGCAGGAAGTATTTTTATCTTCTTATGAGGTTTATTCATGGAACTCATTATTCCATTCCGTTTACTGTTCAAGATTTCTCATTGGTATCATCAGGCTATAGCAGGAATTGATTTTTTTTGTTACAGACAGCTTCACACTTATCCACATGACTGAAAGACTTTCAAAGCAGACATTTTTAGTCTCAAAAAAGACTTGTAAAACCTAATTTTCAAAAAAAGTTTATCAGCCTTGAGGAGATAGTGAATATACCTAAATCATCAGAGATTGGCTGAGGTCAATTAAAAAGTTGCAGTGCAAAACAAGATAAATCCTAAGCACCCCAATTATTAATATTAGTATTATCAGTAATATTTTCTTGGCTGACCCATAAATTTCACTGGTTTTTTCGGGTTAAAAGTTATCTTAAGCACTCATGATACATTTTGTATAGCACCATATACTTAGAAGGAGTAATAAAAAACTACTTATATCAAGATAGTAATTCAAGAGAAAGGAGGGGTTTATCTGCACTTAAGTAATGATTTCAACAGTTTCTCCTGTATCATCCTCATAAACAAACTGATTTGTTGGACTTACTTGGATCAAGTACAGACAAGATAAACAGAGAGTGAAATGGACTAAAAGCTGGCTGAACTGCCAGGCTCAAAGGATGGACACGAAAGAAAAACATCTGGCAAAATGCTCACCCTGGCATGTACTGCCTAAATATTTGCATATTTAGCTTTCTATCTAGCTTCTTTCCACTTTGTTACTGTGTCTGCCTCTTTTTCTTGTTTTTATAACAGGTTTCCCCTTCTGCCCTTTTTCCCAGCAGAATTTCTGTAAATGTGACGCAACATCAAGCAAATTCTGCTTGCGAATAGCTGGTTTCAACTGAAACAGCATGCTTGTTAGATTTAGATATAGAAATAATAATTAAAGCATATTTGGCCTGATTTTTACCCAGTTTTTATCCACTCAAAGGACTAGAAGAATTTAAGAAAGTACAAGACAAGCAGTTCCTGTGTCAGTTTTCAACAGTTGTGGGCACTTTATATACATTTTTCAAATTTTGATTCAGTAAAGAGCTGCATGAAAGTAATTTTTTGCTTAAAATACTCCAAATTCTCACACTAAATAAAAATTATAATCCTTCTTCAAAGCTAGATCAAGATATTATTTTCAAATTGCAACATCAACACCAGAAACCCAAGCAATGTTTTTGCAGTTAAAAAAGTCCAGGAAAGGATTTTTTAAAAAATCTGCTGAATGTATCAAGTCCTGCTTGATAAGCCCCTCATTAATAAATAAATTTTAGCATTTATTTTAAATATACTTTCTTTTTACCTAACATTAGAAAAAAGTTTTTAATATAAGGAGAAGCTTAGTTTTACAGTTTATGTCTTCATCATTATCTCACCTCGCCAAACAATAAAAGTTACTTTCATACACATAAATCACAGTTGGAAAAAACTGCAAACCATATACTAAATATGAAGTATTTAAAATAAAGGATTTTTCAGAAAAGCAAGTTCTTGAAAATCCAGCTTGGGAGTGACTTGATGTAAATACTTAAAGAACATGAATTCTTCCCTCATATGCCCATTATTTGTCAGTAGGATAGGCAAATTTCTATAAAAGAAACAGCCGTCTTTTTCTTCAAGGTTATTTATAAACGCTCAACCTTTTGAGCTTTTAAATATGAGAAGAATTCTATATAAATTTGAACTGGATAAAGGAGCTCAGGAATTCTTGAGCAGTATTCCCTGATAATGAGCTTCATACACAGGAAATAAATTCTCTGTTCACACTGGGATTTCTCTGTATAATGTTGAAATACTTTCATTCTTGCATGCCTTCCACTGCCATTTTCTATCATATCTGCAACAAGGGTTTACAGCCCTGTATTTCTGGACATGCTAAAACAAACTACGACCTCAGCTGAAAAAATTGTGGCCTTGGAATTCTTCTTTTTTAGTCCCCTTTTTTAGTGAACCCAGGAAGTTTAAAAAAAAAAAAAAAAAGGGGGCATTTTTTTCTGGATGGTACTCAAATGAAGTAAATTTTGATGTCTTCTAATCCTGTCCTGTACCTATCACAGTAGACAAGTCCATTCATTCAACATGATTAGTACTCCAAGGTGAGGCAACTACCTGGTCACATGTACTACTAGAATAGGAATTAGAGAGAGAAGGGGAAAGAAAACTCTCCCAGCAGAGCTCAACATGACAGACTGCACAAATCAATTTTGATTAATTCTGCCTCTTTAAATCTGCCTGCTCTTTTGGAAAGATTGCTATCTGTGTCAGGCACTACGGCAATATAATTAACAAAAGCACTGCAGGGCATTGATAGCACTCACAGGCAATTTACTTGGCAACATCTTGGTTCTATGAGAGTGCCAGGTTAGAAGGTCCATTGTATTAAGAGTGGGATTTGTGTTCTATCTTCACATAAAAGGTACTCATCTTTTACCAAGAAACACCTTGTGAGGTTTTAATTATATGGCTTCAAGCAAGAATTAATGAGACAGAACTTCTGAAAAACAACTTCAGGGTACGAGACAGAGACTGTTTCAATATAAGACTACTGACAATGAAAACCCAGGGTGTCAGAGCTATAAAGTTCATACTGGGAAGCACAGGCTTATAAAGAGTTGTTTTGTTCTGGTTTGTTTTTCCATGCTACTTGGCACACACATTTCAAGCCACCTACTGTAGAGGACTGACTTTTCTGAGGCAATATCCCAGTTATGTTACATTGCTTCATTTCCTAAAGCACTTGACGGAGTGGTAAAATATAGTACACTGGTAATAAAATGTCAATTGACATTACTAACAGTAAACTCCTCTACCTTTGAGTATTTTTTAGTACAAACATCTCAAAACAGTGCCCTTCTTTCAGAAATGATGAAGCAATCAAGTGCAATGTAATGAACAAGAACTTCAAAATATTGTCTAAACGTGTCATTAAAAATCAGATTATCAGTCTGGTGTGTGTGTGTGTGTATATATACCTAAAGTTTATATTTTACAGTAGCATTCCATGATTATTGAGGAGTAAATTGGTATATAGCTTACAGGAGAATCAGGTTAGTAGTTCCGTATGATTTAGGTTTAGGTTAAAATTTAAAAAAATGTGGATTATATCATACAAAGCATTTATTTAGTAGAAGTTCAATCTGCTATTTAAATAATTTTGAAAAAAAAAAAAAAAAAAACCATATTGTCAAACCAGGTATCATCTGTTTTCTACAGCTGACATGAAAGGCTAAAATAAATAAAAATTTAGGTTACATTCCTTCACCCATACTTTCCACTGCTGCTTGGGGAGGGATTGGGAGTGGAGAGGTGAAGTTAGGCATGACAAATTAGTGAGGAAAGGTGTTGCTTATTTCTTTTCTTTTGTTGCTCGCCACTTAAATCTACTTAAATTCACAAAAAATTTCATTTCCCCCTTATAGAGCCTTTTTTGCCTGTAGTACAGTAATTGTAAGCAATCTCCCTATTTTTGCCTTAACCTGTAACATTCCTCATTTTATTCTTTCCCCGTACAAGGGGAATGGAAAGCAGCTATGTGGGGATTTGACTGTTAACCAAAACTTACCCACCACAATCTTACAAGATCTTAGATAAATGTCATATATATCTGCCTACATTTATCTTTACAGCTTTGTCTAACAGAAAAGCAGTCTCCATGGTTTTATTTTTCTTATATACTGGAGGGACAATAACATTTTAATTTGATTAATTGTAGCTTATATTTTTAACACACTGTTGTGTTGCTAGATCAATTGGCTCCTTCATTTAGATTATTCACTCCAGCAAGCAAAAGTATGAATTCAGAATCTTTTCAGTTCACTGAGAAATTCTGCAGTTCTGTTTACAGGGATGATGTACAAGACAACCTGAAGACTGCCACAAGAAACAATTCCTGTATCAACAATCACCTCAGTGAACCATGTATATCTCCATAAGAGAAGTAGTCAGCCAAAACTCTCTGTCATGAAACAATGCTTACAAAACCTAACACTGAAAGAAAATGAAGTACAATATTTGACTCATGCTATAGCAAAATGATCAGGCTTACAGTATATTTTGTTTACTTCTTTTGTCTAGGTTCCTTTTTCTACAATAATGGCATCTTTAGAATCAATAAAATGGACCAAAAAAACTTGCATACAAAAATGATAAAATACAATTAAAAAAAAATTCTTATCAGAAAATCTAACTGGCCTCTTTCGTTATGAAAGATTTCAGCATAATTCTGAGGCCAAACAATGCAACTTATGTCCCTCCTATACATAACAATAAAATTGTAGACTACAAAAAGTATGTAGGCTATGATAAAAATGATTGTGTAAATTAGGATTCATTAATTACAATTAAGTAAAACCAAACAAAACCTGAAACACACAGATAAGAAAATGTGATGAAGAATAACAGAGATTAGCAGGACTGTTAACTGATGTTGGAGACTGCAGAAATTTAGCATAGCTAAAAGTCTCTCCTTGTCATTACAGAACACAAGTTAGTTATATTCTATTTCAAAATCTGAAATATGCTGCTCTTGTTTTGGCTTTGTATCATATTAATCTTGAAGGGAACAGTGAGTCTTGGTGCTGCACCATCCTACCTCTTCATTCGTAACTGTATGTATCAGTATTTTACCTTTCTCTCCAGACCTAATGAAGTCAATGAGAGCTTCCTATTGATGTTCCCAACTGCTACAGCATGTACTAAAATTTTAAGTTACTCCTAACATTCCTCCTTGAAGTTAATTGAAAATGGTCAATTGTGAAAGACTTTATGTAATTTTACAGCTCATCTACTCTATACAAAACTGTTAAATATTTCAAGGATGTAAGTCTGTTTCTTGTAAGTGTAGATTATAAATGCTTAATCATGAGAGAAAAAGTTCTAAAGATAATTCATGAGGTCTTGAAGACATTAAAGCTCTCTCCATCATTACAGCTGGTGTTCATTCTTCTGAATTTCAGGATATTATTAATGTGCAAGAAACACTCCCATGCAAAGGAAAAGTGTGGAGCTTATGAGCAGCATTACTCAAGCTTTGTCCAAATGGAAATGTTCCAAGATAGCTGTATTAGTGACAAACTCCTCTTTCTCTGACTGCCGTGGCATATTATTGGGGCTGCTTGGTATGAATCGGACCAGCTGCTGTTACGATAGTTTTACTGCTCCATGGAAACCAGCTGAAAAGAAAATGGGTATTACAGTTGACACAAAACTGAATATAATCCAGCAGCATTCTCTCATCACAAATAAAGCAACCACCATGTTAAATTACATAATGAAGACTACAACCACCAGACCATTTATTCCAGTCTATTCAGTGGCAATGGACCCAAACCTGGATTACTGTGACCAGTTTGGGGCCCCACAGTTGAAAAAAGTCATGACCTTCAAGAGAAGTTGTGGGAGATGTACTATTTCATCTGGAGAAGCCAAGGTCAAAGGGCAGTCTAAGAGAAAACTAGAGCACTTGAAGAAAAGTTACAAGGATGACTGAAGCCCAACTCTTTATAGAGGTGGAAGACAAAATAGTCAAAGGAGAAATGGCTAAAATTACCTGCCTGAGAGGTTCAAATTAGACATTTGGAGGCTATTGCAGTTGTAGAACAGGTCACCTAGGGAGGCAGTATAGCTTCCATCATTGTCAACTTCTAAGACTTCATTAGACAAAACCACAGCTGATGTGATCTATTGGTGATAATATTCTGAGAGCAGGAGTTTAGATGGCTTCCCATATGTGCTTCTAACTACCATTTCTATAACAAACTCCTAAATGTTATCCAGTAAAGCACAAAAGTTAAAGCAGATGACCAGCTGTCAGATTTGGTGGTTTCTTTGGCAAAGGGTTGGTCCCTTCTGTAAATAAAATTGAATGCTAGCAAGAAAAAATATAATTTTGATATTTTCTCTCTTTCTTACCCACTCTTTGTAATTTTTTTTATCCTGTAAATTAGAGAGTTATAAGTCTCTAGTAGGTCTTCCTAACCACTGTTCAGCTTATCCTATCACAGAGAAACTAATCCAAAACTTCAATTTAATATGTTTGCAGAAATATTCTTTAAAATAATGTTTTTCTCCCCACACACATAGAGCAGCTGTGTCTCATATACTACTGAATATAACATCCAAAAAAAAAGAGCAACAATATTTTCCTTTGAAGTTCAGTTCCTTGAGAAAGAAGTGCTAATGGTCAAACTTCAAAGAGAAACTGCCCTTCCTACCTGGCTGTAGCACTTCAGAGAGAACTAATTTACCTCTGTGGTGAAAGGCAGGCCTTTCAGCAGTCGAGCGGACTGAGAGAAGATGTAACTGGTGGACTCCAGAATTAGATGACAATTTTCTTTGAAGCTTGCCTGCTCAACTCATTAGCATTTCAGACATGTTGAAATGATTTACTTTCCATTTTGATTTCATGTAGAAAGATAAATGGAAGCTCCCAACTTAGCTCTTAAAGTTGTAGCTGGACTTTAAAAGCCTTTAATATTCTTAAATAACAATCATGAAGTTTTCTGACATATACGGTAGAGACACTCAGGTTATTTTGGTTTTACACCACCTCAATTGCCATCCACAAGGGACGGCATAGTATCTATCTAATAGTTAACAGAAACTATTTCTAAAAAGTGGATGGTCTTATTTTAATTGACAATGATTCTATAGAAATTATAAAAAAAAATTCAATGCTTCTTTGAAATATGCTATGATTAAAATTTTCCCCATATAACTACTATGTTTAAAGTAGCTGGCAGCTTGCACTTCGTTATATTTGTACGGTGACATCTACACAACTAAAGAAAAGGTCAGACATACTAGAATTCTGCTGCATAACAATTTCCTATGTGGAATATTTTTCCTGGATACATTATACATTTTTACAATTGACTTTCACAGAATTTAAAGGGCACAGCTCATACGGTCTGCAAGGGCTTAAAATAGCCAGCACATCTCTTCAACCCATGAGGGACCTGACAACCCACAAGGAGAACAGTTGTCTATATAAGATTCAGCACAAGTTTCCATCTTTCTTTGACCACCATTTTTATTTAGGACATTTTGATTAAGCATCTCAAACAAACCCTAGAGGTTCTGAAAAACTTAGGATAGCTCTTAAGCAATTCAGTAGCTTAAAATATAAGGATAATTGTGGTTGCTGGTAAAAACAAAAGAAAACTTAGAAAACTGTGGATCAGAGAACATTTGCTGTAATGTGGAAGAAAAAAAAATATATGAAGAATTGAAAAAGCAATGAAAGGAGAAAGCAGAGCTAATCTTGAAGGACAGGAAAAAGACAGTAAGGGTCAAATTTAAAACAGGAAAGGGAATACAAATGAAAATATTTTATAAAATAATACGTAGTGAATGGAAAAATACTATTGACAACAAAATAGTGGGTTTCCAATTTTAGTCTTTTACCGCTAGAGGGATTTTAATTTTATCTAGAAAGAAGTAATTTTAAGAGAAAAAATATTTTAAAAATATAGTTTGAATAAATTAATTGGAGCTTAAAGAGACATACAGTAATAGTATTAAAATGCACCAGGGCATTTTTTATTAGCCTATTAATTCAAACTTCAGGTGGTAAAAGCACTCAGCCATACAACACGCATGAATTGTACATTAACTGACAAATAAAACACACTTTGCTGAATTTCAGCACTTCACTATTGTTGCAAGTACATGTACCTAAATGTACAAGCACAATTTTGTTCACAAAACCTCTCCAAGTACTACAGCAAAAATATTTGACAAGAGAGAAATTATTAGCTAAAAAACTTTATTTCCTTTTCTAGAAATAAGGATATTTAGATTTTTTTCATCTATCTCAGCTTTTCAGGACTCAAGTCATAAAAGATAAAACCACTTCACACCTTATTTGGTCTCAAAGTCATGGGCAAGTCTAGCTTTTCTATGCTGAACTCAGATCAGCCTCACATTCTAGGTCACAGAATATGATGATATAACCATCTGATTTACCATCCTTCGAAAAAAGGTGAAGGTTGAGATACTGTGAACGAATTGTGATTTGTGTTATTGTTGCATACATACAGTGTATCACTGCCATGGGAAATGCATTCCAAATCACCACTGTCATATCATGAAATTAAGAACAAGTGTGTGGCATTAGTAGTTTTCTGCCAATATTTTTTAAAAAGGCTTGTAAGTTAGACTGTCCCAGTAACTTTCCTCTATTTCTCTTTTTTCTCTACCTATAAAAAGGCCCAATAGGAGAGTGTTCTCTCATAGGGTATAATTTCAAACCCTTGAAGTCAAATTCAAAGTATTTCAGTAATAATGCAAACTTCAGTAGCAAAGTTTAGGTTCACAGATTGACAAGTACATAGGTGGTTTTTTTTTCTTTAAAGAGGAATAAACAAAGGAGCAAGACGTATCAAAAAGTATAGTATTACTGTGTTTCTGAAAAATCTTCACTGATTAAACAAAAAGCTGATAAAAATGTAGAAAAAAATGTGGCAAAAAGTAGGTTTTTTTAATATAGAAAAATGCTGACTATTCTATAATCATGTTTAGAGTTGTAATTTCTTACTATCACTTTGGTTTTGATGTCCTTGGCAAAATTTTAAAAAGAATTCCCACAAGCCATTACAGTCATCCATATTTATCAGAGATAATTGTTTGTTTCTTATACATTGCAAAGTGCTCATGTACTATACTACTGTCATGGATTTTTCCCTCACACGTCAATCAATTTTTAAAAATGTGATAAACTTAATTCCACTTGGACCATTTAGCTGAAATTTGAGCTTCAAAATTATTCAGCCAACAAACTGATTTCAATTTCTATTGATTTGTCAGTCTCTTGGAAAAAGCATCAGCTAAACACAAACCAAGTTATTTTATAATTAGTGAATTATTATAATTTTTTTCTGATTTTCAGGGGCAATTTTCTTTATAACTGCTACATTTAAAATGCAAATTTTATATAACTTTGGTGCAATCATTTTAAAAAGCATATAATTAAACAGGCCTCATAAACTAATACCATAGTTGCTATTTGTGACAGTATTTGTCAAAAGATATCTCACAATATCTAAGCTCTCCCATTTTCACTTTATAAGCAGAAACTGTAATAAATTTACCAACTGTGACTGTGTGAGGTCTGCCACTACATAAATTTAAAAAGTTCAATAACCAAGTGTCTTTTAGAACAAATAATGTGACTGTTGGGAATTGAAAGCACCCTACTGACCCTCCTGTGGTTTTCTATTGACAGGTCTGAAATCCTGAGCATCACTGACATACAAGCAAGTTACCTCTGCTAGCAAGTGCCTCGCTTAAACAAGGTGAGGAAAAGTTCACGACAGACAAATTCATACATACAGAAGTACTACATTTATAGAAAGGACATTTAGCTCAGGAAGTTAGTGAGCTGAACTTTGAGGATGGAGCCACATGTGCCCCAGGGGCTGATATCACAACAAACAATTGTCTGTGACCTCTTCACCAGAGGCTTGGGCAACGGATACAAGTTTGGAGAAGGTACAAAACTGGGAGGAATGTTTGGTACACCACAGCATCATGCTGCCATTCAGAGGGACCTTAGCAGGCTGAAGGCACGAGCTGACAGGAAGCTCATGAAGTTCAGTAATGGAAATTGCATGTAGGGAGAATAATACCCTGCATCAGTACACACTGGAGGACTTTCTGAAAAGCAGTGTTTTCTAGAAGACCTGGGGGCTCTGGTGGGCAACAAGTTGACCATGAACTAGCAACTGTGTACTTTAAGTAAAGAAAATGAACAGCATCTGGAACAGTATACGATACTGTATATATTCATAACAGTATATGAACACCTTTGATTGCAACTCAAGGGAGGTGATCCTTTTGCTCTGCCCAGCCCTGATGAGACATATCTAGAATATTGTGTCAAGTTTTGGGCTTCCTAGTACAAGACCAAGACAGATACAGATTTTCTGGGGCAAGTCCAGCAAAAACCATGAAAATGATTGAGGAACTGGGGCATAT
Source organism: Acrocephalus scirpaceus scirpaceus (assembly GCA_910950805.1). NCBI lineage: Eukaryota > Metazoa > Chordata > Aves > Passeriformes > Sylviidae > Acrocephalus > Acrocephalus scirpaceus. Next base: position 48,290,538 of record OU383773.1, on the reverse strand, counting down.
GACATAGAAGGAGAAGACAAAAAAGAGCTGGGAGTGTTCAGTCCAGAGAAGAGAAGGCTCAGGAGGATCTTAGCAGTGTGTATACCCAAGGGGAGGAGTTAAGAATAAAGAGTTAGACTTTTCTCAGTAGTATTCAGTGACAGGCAAGAGACATGGGCATAAAATGACGTGAAAAACCCCATTCAAACCTTTAAAAGAAACAACAACAACAAAACCCTCACAAAACAAAAACATGCTTTATGTGCTTTTATACTGTGAGGAGGATCAAACACTGAGACAGATGGCACAGAGAGGTTTTGAAGTCTCCATTCCTGGAGATATTCAAAACTCAATGAGACACAATCCTTAAAAACTTGCTTTAACTGACCCTGCTCTGAGCAGAGAGAGATTGGTCCTGGTATTTCTCCAGAAGTGTCTTCCAATGTCAATCATTCTGTTTGATTTTATGTGTGGACCTCATTAGACACTTCGTTAGGCTACAACTTTTGGCCATTGTTAGAGATGACATGCCACGTTGGAGTAACGTTTAATCTTCTCAGATACAGATGCTTTGAAAAGAAGCTAGGTCTACAGAATTTTTTTTTCCCTTTAATCTATGTAACATTAGGTCAGACATGAATATCCAGTGGCTGGTGGCTGCACGCAGCCCAAGAAGCCCAGCTGTGTCTAAAACTACACCATCAGCCAAGGAAGGTGGTATACAGGTAAAAGGAAATTGGGACACCCATCTGTGAAGGAAATGAGCCCTCAATGACTGCTGATATCCAAACTGCTCCTTGCCCTGGCTTTAGGCTAAATACTTGCACTAAGTGTCTAGAACAATCCAATCACATCTTCTGCCTCAGCAGAGTAGAGCAAGCCCTGGGAAACCATAGTTACCTCTTTTCTCAGGAATGCCCATATATTTCTCTTCTGGTTATCTATGTGGTATAAACTGTGTCTTGTGGCCCTTGGTATTACAAAAACTTTGATATGCTGCTCACAGGGTCATAAGGAACAACTAATTAGGGACTGACAAAGTTGAAGCAACCCAAACTCCCAAAGGCTTCCCTCTTATCTCCCAGCAGATAATAGAAGATCACAAAGATGGAAAGACTTTTTACTAGAGAAGTAAAAGAGATAACTGATAAATTTAATACTAAAGCTTAGGTCAAATAAACTTATAAAATGAGAAATTACAACTCTTGGCTATAAATCTTACCTAAGGCAGGAAACTGGTACATCACTGAGGAGAAACGAACAAACCTTTTTGAAAGTTAGGAATATTAGAATAATTTAATATCAGGAAACTACTTTAATGTCTACACATCAATACTTTGTAGAGAAATAGTCTTAATTGCTCAATTCAATCATATAGTTATTGCACTTGAATATATATATATTTATGCATATATGTATCTATAGCCAAATTTACATACTACACACAAATATGTACATGTAAATTATGCCTATACATATATGGGCACACTCTTAAGTAGGATGTAGTCTGATTAATATTGGTTCTATCAAGATCTTTTATTTCCTTCATGCAGTCAGAAAATAGTCTTGTGAAATATCTTCATTTTGGAAACAAATAGAATAAATGAACTACATGCAGTTTCTGAAACAGAACATAATAAATAATTGATAAGCATCAGTAGTAAAGCAAAACCATTTGTATATTCAATTTATCCGAAATTGGCAAAAATTTTATAACTGCTATTCACAGAAGCTAAATATACTGAGTATTGCCATTTAATGTGCTAATAAAGTATATATTGAAATTACATCTGTATCTCAGGTGTTTGCAATTTCACTCAAGTACTGAGCCAAAATCCAGTGCTTCCTGGATCTGCATGTTCTTTTTTTTGTCTTGGTTTGCAGTCATATTCTTTTATCCTAGTAGAAAGATAAGGAACTCTAGATGAGGAAATGCCTGAATGAGAGAAGAATCCCTGGAACATCCAGCAAATTCAGCTGGTAATTCAGCTGAAAGAACATCTTGTAAACTGTACTGCACTTCCTACAGCTGAGTGTGGGGGAAGCACCATGCTGAAGCAAATAACATCCTTCAAAAAAACTTTTATCAATTCTATCCAGAAAAGCTTGTAGGGCATTTTTTCTGATTAATAAATCAGAATACCTCAGATAAAATTCCATTTGTAATAAATATTGCATCACTTAATTTAAACCTCAAGTCCCTTTTGACAGCTATTTTAAATGCTGAAAAATCATATCATTTCCACATAGAGTTCATGTTAGTTGATTGAATGTGCTCATAGTGCAATTTGTGAGGCTCCTTGATTGGAAGGAAGAAAACTGAACATAAGTTTGCACTGTTATTGGTTTTGTTGAACGACTTTTGGGTTTTCTGTATGCACAGGGACTTTAATCTCCTTTAGAAACTAGATGTGATGTGAACTATTTTCCTCACACCCATCCTTGCAAACCTTGGAATACAAGGTTTTGTATTTGACACAAGTCTGAAATGCCAAAAATCTCCAACCCTTAACCACAATAAATAAAAAAATAATACAGACGTAATTTATTTTTTATTATTTCTTTGTAATATTCTTTTGTATGTTCTCAATACATCTGCTTCATTCACATAGCTCATGTGAAATATTTGACATCTTTTTAAAGAAAGAAAACAGTTATTCTGTAAAGAAAAAATTATGTGAATTTCTATGAATCATGATGTAAGGATTATCAGCACACTTCTAAGTTCTCCTGTGTTTCAGTAATATTGTATAACTGGCTAGTTATACAATATATATACAATATAGATCCCTTTTATCTATATGAAACTTTACTATTTTAAAAAACTGGAAGTCTGTTTCACTTCACTAAGTAGAGCTCTCCCACCCTTAAAGACAGGAGTCAAAACTTCAAGGTTAAATCTTGATTCAAATTTAAATAAGATTTTAGTTGGGAGTCAGAAACTCTTAATTGCTCTTTGAAAAAATCCACTGTGAGGAGCAGCAGGCCTTCGGCATTTTTTGAAAGGAGGATTCTACAGTTCCTTTTTGCCTACACTTTCACTCTGCTTTAGGCAAAAGAGAAAGGGAGATGTCAGAAAAATATAAACCATACTACTGCCCATCTTCTCAAATGCAGTGGAAGATCCAGAAAAATAAGAACATTTTTCTCCAGGCTTACCTATGAATCTCTTTTTCTGTCAATATACATTTCTTCTTAGTTAAAAGGGGTAGGAGACTGAGATGAATCTGAAATATTGTGTAGTTCTTGGCTAGAAAATTTTAATACCTCAATATCTTTCTTCCCATTCTTTTGTTAAAATTTATTGTCCTTCATTCTGTCCATTCTTTTCAATGAGACATATTTCACCTGCAAAATGATTAATCTCATCTCAACTGAAATCACATCATGCATGAATATAACACCATTTAAATTACTCAAATTATGTGCATTCAAACTTTCATTCAAATATTTACTGTATTTCTGCAATTGTTGATGTGATGAAACACAGAGCCTCCCTTGGAGCAGAAAGGCCCTGCAGAGAGACCTGGAAGAATTAGAGATGGGCAATCACCAACTGTAGGAAGTTTAACAAGGGCAAGTTCCATATTCTGCACCTGGCTGTGTGTATGGACTGGGGAATGAGAGGCTGGAAAGCAGTGCCTTTGGAAAGGGCCCTGGGGGTCCTGGTCCATGGCAAGTTGTATCTGAGTCAGCCATGCCCTGGCAGCCAGAGGGGCCAACCCTGTCCTGGGGTGCATCAGGCACAGCACCACAGCTGGGCAAGGGAGGGGATTGTCCTGCTCTGCTCTGGGATGGCCTCACCTCGAGTGCTGGGGGCACACAGTATAAGAAAGATACTAAACTATTAGAGAGCATTCAAAGGAGGGCCACGAACTAGTGAAAGGTCTGGAGGGGAAGCCATATGAGGAGCGGCTGTGGTTACTTGGTCTGTTTAGCCTGGAGAGAAGACTGAGGGGAGATCTCATTGCAGCCTACAATTTCCTTGTGAGAGGAAAACAAGGGACAGACACTGATTTCTTCACTCGTGACTCAAGGAAATGGCATGAAGTTGAGTAAGGGGAGGTTTAGGTTGGGGATCAGGAAAAGGTTTATCCACCCAGAGATTGTTTGGGCACTGGAACAGGCTCCCCAGGGAAGTTGTCATAGTACAAAGAGTGACAGAGTTCAAGAAGCATTTTTGGAGAAAGCTTTCAGGCACATGGTGTGACTCTTGGGGATGGTCCTTTGCAGGGCTAGGAGCTGGACTTTGATGATCCTTGTAGGCCCCTTCCAACTCAGCTACACAAAGATTGAGTTTAGATTTTCCTGGAGAACCCTCACAGGTTCTCAATACAAGGCTAAATAAGTACAAGTCTCAGTTGTGACTATCCTGGCTATTTTTAATCAGTCCAGTAATCAGCACTCTGAGATAATGAAATTATACTATTGTTTCCTCAAAAAAGGACAAAACAGTAAGTGGGTGAAATCTCAATAGCTAGCACTCTCTTAATGACTACTAAACAGAGCAGTGTTACAATCCTGAACTGTTTTTGGCATTTTCTGACCAGTTCCCATTTTAAAGGCCATTCTATTTACAGTATGATGATGTTTCAGATACCTTGTTTTCAAAATTAGTAAGGGACATCTATGATTTGCAGGATTTTTAAAAATTAATTTAACTTTATTAGCAGTAGTAGTACTAATACTAATCATTCAAGGGTTACAATTTTCAGAATTTAATTTTTTTTTTCTTGGTATTTGAACTCTTCTACTGAATTCAACATCATATCAGATTCCTGCTTCCTCTTCATAATATCACATTTTATAATTTCAATTTGCCATCATAAATTTAAAAAAACCCTACACTTTTTAGATTCTATATTTTTATAGCTGTTCCCCACTCACTCAAAAGCATTTTCTTCTTTCCAGTGCCTTTTCCCTCCTTAGCCATTATTGTACTTCTTTTTCATACTTAGACTCTCTTGTATTCAAAAGGCATCTTCTTCTTTTCCCTTGTTGGGTTTTCTGTCCACTATGACAAGAATTCTGATATAAATGTGGATCCTCTCCTCACCTTGACACATCTAAATAATTTATTTTGCCCTGGTCACAACATCTGCAAACATTGTGAACCAAGACCTTATGCAAATCTCATTTCTCAAAATTACGTCTAGTATTGTTCTCTATTCTGTGCTCTTGCATACATATAAGTGATACTTTTTTTCCCCCCATTTAGAAAACCACAATTCTCCCAATTCTTCAGAGAAAATAATGGTCCTACAGAAATTAGTATCTTATTGGCATTATTACCCTCTACAGAAATGCTTCCCAAAGCATTTCCTTTTCTTGGTAAAACTTGGTTTTCTAAAACTAAGCGAAAGACCACAGGCAAGAGAGTGTTTTACTCACCCTTTTTGAAATCTAAATTCAGCAAAACTCTTAAGCAATTGTTATAAATAAGCAGCAGGTACTTAAATGTCCAAACTGTTTTGCTGACATGAGCTATACAAGCAGACTTCTAGGTGTGGGGGCACTGTTTTTTCTCACATCTCTATTTTTTTTTTTTTTTTTACCAATAGCTATAATGACTGTACAGATAAACACACACACGAACAGGAAAGATAATGCCTCATTTCAGCTAAGATATATCCATCTGCTTTATCTACTGGTATCTCCTGCACCAGGCTGACCTCTAGCAGAGTTTGGCTTCTCATGCAGAAGCTTGAAAAAGGATAAACCATTGAAAAATGCAAGAGGAGAGATATTACTTGAGCATGACACATAACACTGCAATATTTTATTTATATTAACTCTAGCATATGTAAGGTATTGAAACTGATTAAAACTCAGAACAATCTGATTTTCTTTTCCTTTTTTCCTAAACATGCCAAATAGACCCTTAATATTTCCTTCAACAACTCTGATAATTGTCTTTAGATTGAATAAATAGGCCCCTATGTAGCAACAAAAAATATTATTCATATTAAATAAATTTAATTCATATAACAGATTAACCTCTACAGGAAAACAGATATGTCTGGCTAAGCTAATTATATACCTATAAATTATGTATGAATCTTATAATTCTTTGCATTATTTGATAATTTAAGAAGACTGTTGGCTTAACTGCAAAGATTGGGCTAGAATATTCAAAATCAAATTTCGAGAGCTCTCTCACAAGTAGAGTAAGAGTCATGAAAAGAAACTGAATACATTTGAACCCTTGTTATTACTGAAAATAACATGATCCTCAGGCTTAGAGGGAAGTGTAAGTCTTAAATCAGCCACGGCAACTTTCATGCTTTCCCTACAACACACAAAGGACTCTAACATCTCCCCGTTTAGCCACGTAACTTTCTAGCAACCATTTCACTCTAGATTCTGCCTACTGTGAACAGATAATCAGATTTCCTTCAGGCACTCAGATAAATATTTTTTTACCCTTTCTTCTTCTTGCTATAAATTAATTAATTATAGCCAGAGTGAAAGTCAGATCTCGTGTATCAAAATAGAAGTGAGTACTTAGTACTGTGAAAGGATAAACTGATCATATAAAAGGATATCTATAATGCAAATCCTTTTGAAAAAAATTCCCCCATGAAAGTTCTTCAGTGTTACGATTCATAAATTAAAAACTAACAAGTTATAATTCAACCATATTAAATAATTGATACAAATCCTGATTATACATTTTGCTTTGTTTTCTTCAAAACAAAAAAATCAAAAACTTAAGATTTGCCATTCATTCTAAAACAACTTCAATTTTTTTCTTTTTTTTATATCAATGAGGATGAATAAGGTGTTCTAAAGGATCAGATTCTTACTGCAGAAGTATTTTTACAAAACCTATATATATTTTCATATTTCCACGCTATTTTTTATTAAATTCTTTGCAATTCACCCTAATTCACTCTTAATAGGTAGTGTTAGGAAACTTGAAGTGTGAAATTGAGGAGAAAATACAGACTTGTATTTCAGAACCTTCAGAGACTCAAAACACCTGTGTTTGGTGAGAGAGGTCATTTATTTTCAGTACCCTATCTTATAAGAATCCTTTTCTTGCAATGAAAAGCAAATGAATATACTGTTAGTTTTTATTCCATATACAACATTTCAGGTATGAATCCATAAAACGGGAAAAAGACAAAATCTTGGTGGCAAATTTGACATATGACAGAACACTCCCATTTGATCTTGGGAAAGATACACAGTCCCAGATTGTTTTAAGTATTTCAAGGCTCAACTTTGCAAAATTTAAAAGATTTAGTAAAACATCTCTTGAATAGTACAAAACATCTCCTTAAGTCACCGGTGCTCTAATGAGCAGAATTTCACTCAGATTCTAATAGTTTTATTATCTAGAAAAAACTAAAAAACTACAACAAAAAAAAGAGAAAATAGGGAAAATAAAATGTGGCTATGGTGCAGCCCACCATTAAAGACCCAGATCTCAGTCCACCAGGAAGATGAAGGTCGAAATACAATAGAGGAGTCCATAAGGAAATACACAGCCTGGAAAGCCATTATTTAAAGTCAGGGCAGCTCTTGCCAAATAGGAAGTTCTGTCTACTGACTCACATTTTGTCCCAGCCAGAGAGTGAGGCAGACTGATATAGACAGAGCTGAAATAATCCAGATTACAAGCTTTTACCAAACCAGATGGGGCCATCAGCCACATCAATTTCTCTGTCACACAACTTCCCAGCCAGTCATTAAGGACCAGTTGGAATTAGCAGAGTTTCATTTGAATTTTGACTTCAGAGATCTAAATGTTTAATGTCATATAAAGCAAAAGAAAAAAAACCAATTCATTGTTTTTCAAAAGGCATCACAGGTTTTTTCAACATCCACCTATAAAAAAGAACAGCAGTACATACTCTTTATGTCAACGGAACTTTGTATGGATTCATTAGAGAGTGTAAACAGATTGAACTATCATAACCAGGGCTGTATGAATACCAAAGGCTGAGAGAGAGAGACCAGAGGGAGTATCCTCCGTCCCTGGTTTATGCACGAGGCCACTTGGATATGCCAGATGCTCTAGCTGCAAAGCAAAGGAAAGCAAAGCAAAGCAGTGTTTATGAGGATTTTATGAATTAAGATTACAGAAAGTTTGGACAGAGGACAACACCATAGAGAGTGTACATGTGACTTCCTATGCAGAAAAATGACTCTGTAACTAACTGGGGAGATTGGGAAACGAAGAGTAAGGGAATAATGTAGCAGCACAAAGAACCAATGATCTATATGAGAAATGACTATTGCGCAGTTAAGTTCAACTTCAGAAAAAAAAGGATGAATTTATATTTGGTAAAGCAAAAAAAATGAATTTTTAAAAAATAAATTATTCCAGTAATTTTATGCTTGACACAGCATTTCATGGGTTTGATTTTAGAATATCCCTGATCTATGTAAGACTGTAAGTCACATCTGATAAGAAAACAAAATATTGCTAGTATTTTATAATCTCTAAGATGATTTTCACAGATGTAGAAGATGTAACTTCACAGCCTGATGCGTTCTAATATATATGTTGTTTATATTCCTAAGTACCAGCCAATATTAAGACACTCTATCCTGTGTTTCTGGGGAGGGGAAGAGGAAGCAATGCTTCAAGTCCAAAGAGTCTTTCTTGTTTTAGCTTCTTTAAAAATGTCATCTTTACATGTTCTATTACAGTTCTATTTTGACTGTTCTAGTCTATGGCAGTTAAGGACAAGATGCAACTAAAATTACATTCCCCAAATCCAAAACAAAATCTGTTAATCTATTTTGGTCTTCCAATTTCATTTTCATTTTCAGTTGTTTTAGACAGTCATTTAACCCTTCCCTAGCCTTCTCATTAAAATATCTTATAAACTTAGCTAAAACTGCCATATTTATAGCTGCAGTGTTAAAATATGAATAGAATTAAGGAGATTCAGAGGAAATAATCTTAAACAAATGTTACCACACATAGTATTTGATATTCTACTGGATCATATTTTTTTATATTACTGCTTTATTTTACAACTGACTTGGGTCTCTGTTACCCTTGCAACTTTTTGTTCCTCCATTTAAACAATGAAAGAATACTGTACTGCATTCTATCAGGTAAAATTATCAAAAGATGAAAACACAACAACAAAAAACCAATCCATGTCTGTAAGGTAATGTTAGCTGAATGTATCCTGCAAATAAAGCACATGCTGGTTTCCTTAATGGCAGTAATTAGCCATTGACTCCACTGGCCAAGCACTGGCGGAAATTATCCAAACCAGGAATTTGTAGATCAAGAATTATTATTAGTAAGTACCAGGAGAGAAGGGATAGTATTTATCAGCACACCATCTCAAAGTTTTGCCCAGCCTGAGGCCGATTTTGATTTGTGATGGAAGTCTGTCATTTCATACTTTCTCATCAGGCTTTCTACTGAAGGCTCTCTGAAAATCTCAGCTTAGTCAGAAACTCTTCTTTCCTATTCCAAAGAGCTTCTGTGCTGCCCCATTGCCTGTGGAACGCTCTTCCTGATGGAAGACCCAGTTGAATGTAGCATTAATTTTACTAAAAAGCTCTTGTATAGCTTGTATAAATGTACTTCTTCCTGGCAGACACACAAGTGAGCACACACAAATGAAAATACATCAATGTTAGCTTTGTGAATATTGATGAAAGATACTAGTGAAACCAGCTGTACTACTCATGACTGGTACTTGATAAGAGTAAGGAAGTGATAAGAAAATGAACTTAGCATATTTTGTATAAATACCTCAGAATAATTATTAAAAAGACACGGTGGTGCCATTTCTGAACAATGTAGAGGTTTTTTAAATAACTGGAAGAAAGAAAAAAATATGACTAAAAAAATACAAATAATAGTCATTCCATTCCAGGAAAAAATGCTTGAGATTTTAATAATCACTAAAAGGCAGATATTTTGCTGATTAACACAATCAGTGGAGAGGTAAGGATCTCTAAAATCTGCCAGCTATTCTACCAGCATCTCATACTCGATGTTTCTATTGCAATGAGTATGCTGCAAGTTGTTCAAAAAACCTGTCTCTCTCCATCTAATTTTTGCAAGGTAGGGCAGAGAACGAGATGGACTCTATAGCTTTTTGTCACTTAAGAGAGAACCAGGTTCTCTATAGGTTTTTGTTATTTAAGATGTGTGAGAATGTGCTTTCCTCACAGATTTATGATGGACTCAGGAAGTTTTTATAACAGAAATGATACATTATACATTTTCCCACCTCCCACAGAAAAACCTGTCTTAATAAGCTAGCATAAATTATTCTATTTGACATACCAGTAGTTTAGTACTCCTATCAAAAAACTCAGCATACTCTACATATGAAGACAAGCATGAACTGTATATTAAAATGGAGACTGTCACTGGAAAAGATAATTATTAAAATAATAAAAAAAAAGACAATACAGTAACCAGGAAGAGTATTAAATGATAAAATAATATCTTTGTGGCCTTCCAATATTGTAATTTACAGAATATATTCTAGGCATAAAAATAACCAAGAACATATAAGCCCAGTAAATGTTAATGGGTGGGGGAGAGGAAATCACTGAAAAATAGAGAATTCTAACCAAGCAGCCCTTGGAAGCAAAAAGAATTTAAAACAAGTCAGTGAACTTCTGTAAAGAAATGGTAAAATTATCTCTATGTCTCTACTGTTTCTCAGGAGATTTTGTTAAGAAAGTTCTATATCCGAAATCAAACTGGAAAATGTAGATCTAAGTTAGAAAATTGATGTCCGCATATCAGTTTTCCACAGTTAGCTGGGAAAGAATAACGAAGATGGTAAAATAATCCTTCCATATAAATGTAATTCCAAAGTAAAAAGAAAAGCCAAAAATATACTACTTTGATTCCCCTGATACTTAGATAGCTGTAATTTTTTTGACTGTATCTTCTCTTTAATGAACACTTGAAACTAATAAGTTGCCTTCCAAAAACACTAAACAAGTACTCTCTCAAGGATCCTATGATGATTTTCCCAGAATCCTTGGGGAGGAAAAACTGATCACATTTATGATTATTGAAAAGGACACAAATTCAATTTCTGTAGCATGTAAATGTGCTAAACTGCAATATGAGTACAAAAATATTAGTCTAGATAGTTCTGTTGGCTGAAGAGATCATTAAATTCTGTCTGACTGCAGAATATGAAATGTATTGTGGACCAGACACAGTCTCAGAGAACTATCTGTATTTCTTTAAATCTAAATTTCAATCTTATATAACTTATTTTAAAGTGCTAGGGGGTTATTAAGTGGTTCAGCTACAAGAATGGAACAGGACTGCTTAATGACAGCCTGTTCACTTGATTTTTAAGAGGGAACATCTCTGTCCAGAGATGATTTTCAGCCCTTTAATCAATGTTTCAGTTAGGTATCGTTGACCTTTCATTTCATATGCCTTAGTTCAACCAGAAATAATAAAAGAACAAGCACAACTTACACATTACCCACAGCTTCCATTTTCAAGCTTGATCTTTTAAGGAAGAAGATACAACACAGGAGTTGGAGTTAAGATTACAAAAGAGAAAAATAGCTAAAATAGTGTAAAGTAAATGTAAGTGATTCAGAAAAGACAAAAACAAAACAAAACAAATCAGATATCACAGTGACATGTTCTAAAACTAGACAGAGTATGATTGAAACAGAACTTTGCCTTGGAGGGAGCAGTGGTATTTATTACTTTGAAAACAAGGCTAAAGTGCGGCTTATCTACTCCTGCTAATCGGGAGTAAATCTACAGTCCTTCTTCAAGGGATAATATTTTATTACGTCAGACACCTTGATACTTCATATAGACAACTGGAATCAGTTTTATTTGGTTTTTATCAGCAGATCTATACAGTTAATGTCTAGCAGCACTTCCATGATACAGTTTTAAGTGATTAATTCAGTATATACTTCATTGTTTGGTCCTTTAATGTAAGTTCTCATTGTGTAAAATTTCTTTAGAAAGTATTATAAATGTTCTATGCATAAGGGGAGGTGATTAGACTTTGTTTCCATGTAAAAAAAAAAAAAAAAAAAAGAAAAAAATTACTGTTCCTTACAGTTTTTCCCTGTCTAGATTTTTCTAGATCAAGACAAATACCTTTGTCAATCTTATGTTCAAAATAGTTGCATAAAAACTTCTTTAGTGAACTCTGCTGCTACATTTCTACTATAATTTTCATTTGTTGCACTTCATGTGAAGCCAAAACTAAACTTTAATTTCACAGAAGCATAGAATAATAGAATGTTGAGGGGTTGGCAGAGACCTTAAAGATCATCTAGTCCCAATCCCCCATGTCATGGGCTGGGACATCCCCCACTAGAACATGTTTCATCCAGTCTTGAACATAAGATACCGTAGTTTCATAAGGTATAGTCCCTCAAGTGAGTGTCAAAGTCCAAAAAAACCCCACTAGATTAAGTAAATATTAAGACCAGAGAAGAAATTGTTCTTTAATGCAACTTTCATCTTTTCCCACAGCAGGACATATATACTTAATGTGTGGCTAAATGTGAATGCATATCTTACTAATAGTTTGGTTTCTTACTAGCTCAAAATAGTCTTATAACCCTACTACAGATCATTGTACCTCAACCATGATCTGTGGAATACCCATGATCTAGATGCCATTAGAAGGAAGGAAGACAGGAAAGGCACATACATTTGTAAGCAAGGAACCAAATAAAATTAAAGTAATAAATATTTGAAAGTTTAACTTATTTTTTTTATTGTATTGCCAGTGAAATGTATTGAGAGAACCATGCACAGGCTAATCCTAACTTTAAAACTGCCTTTCTTGTGTTTTAAAAGTAAAAATGCCCTTACTCTAAAAGCAGATTTTTGAAGTATTTATTTCCAATTCTTCCGAATTTTTATTACCTTTAGTGTCTTTTGTTAGTAGACAAACTTGTTTTTATTTCAATAGGGCAGATTTGCAGCATTTGAAAATATGTAAATTATGCTGCACAACACATATCTAAAGATGAATTAAGAGCACTGCCTACTTAATCCATGGGCATTATCAGTGGCATGTATCTTGAGAAGTGAGACAAAAATTGGTAATTAACCTCTTATTACAAAAACCACACTCCGAACATCATTAGCACTGAAACATTTCCGTGCATTCCATCTCCAATTTTGGTGAATGAGGAGGTCATCAGTGGCAACAACAACATTTTTTATGGATTATGTATTATTAAAAAAAAAAAACCAAAAAACCACAAACAAAAAAACCCCCAAACAAACTTATGAGAACTTAACAAACCTATTTTGAACAGATGATTTACGATGGTGCACAGAGAAGAAACAGTCCCCATAAGGATGAAGACAGACAAACAGCCACCCCAACAAGTTAAAATAATTCCAAATGCTTCTTGTAGTCGTCCCAATAAACATCCAACAGTTTTCTTTTTTAGGATAATCTTTGTTAATTTCAGATATCACATAGGATTGGCATGTTGATTTGGACTGGCTGAACATAAGGCCCCAAAGTCCTACCTTTGTCACAATATTTGTTGGAGGAGAAAATACTTTCAGAAGGCTTAAAGAACAAGCTGCTAAGAAGCTTGCAGCTTTCTATCTTTGTTCAAGTCAAAATGTCACCAGTGACAGTGATCCAAACTACCAGAAGGGAAAACTAATACTTACTTAACATTTTTTTCTGCACCCAGAAAAAATGAGTTTTAATTATAAATTTTTCCAATTAATATTTCCATTTTCTGTTTGAATTTGGTTTTGCATGAAGATGAATTTTACTTTTTAGATCAGTTTTAACTTTATTCATACTTTATTCCAAAAGATTTGCCTAACTTCCAGGTTCTTGTGATCTTATAGCATATCTCATTCACAAGGAATTTCTGAATCAATCTCATGAAAACATCCAAGCATGAAAAGTTTTGGAGAAGGCCACTGACATGCTGAGGTGTGTACAGAGGATAGGTCATTGGAATAACATAGGTCAGAAATTTCCTTATAAGAAGGACTGGGAAATGGTGGAAACTGTCTCTTTGGATAACTAGGTTAGGTCAAAATAAAGTATGTCGGTGTACTCTCTCTTCCAGTGATCAACAAAATGTTCCTGGTGTATGGGGGGATGGGGGAATGGTGTAAGAACATGGCAAATATCTAGTGTTTTTTCCCAACAATATCATCCCACTCTTTAACAATTCGTGAACCAGGCATTCCTTGAGACAGATGTGAAGTTTTCCTAGAGGCAAATTTTGAGATTTTTATTCTTCCATAAAAGAAAGTCAGGTAGAAAATTCCTGTTTAAAAAGCTTGCCATATACAACAGGACATGATTTGTTTTCCTTTCTCTGTAATCTTATTTGCAATAATTCTACATGAAATACATGAGCACTGACAGTAGCTCCCACCAATGACATGTGAATAATGAGTGCATACACACGCAAAATAAAGAATTTACTGATTTTTTAATGATCTTTTCCCCCTAAATAACATCAGTTCCCTAATTAGGAAGCTGAAATAACGTCACCTGATTTATGTGCCCATCAAAGACTACTAGCAGTAAATAGCAAAAGTGAAAAAACTGCCTCAATCTTCCAGATTCAAACAGATCGACCAAATGGCAAACATAGTTTTTTGTCCAAGTACTCAATAGGTTATTCTATTCTCAGTAGTATGTTAGGTAGCTAATACAGATGTAGAATTATTGACTGCTCCAAAATACACAACAGTAAAAAATGAAAGCCAAGTGTAGCTTTATTATTAAAGTAGTAATTAAACAAGGTCCATTGAATGAGTAAGATTGTACATAGAGAAATTATTGGAAATTTCCTTTTGGGTTATATTATCTCACCAATTATAAAGGGGTTTTGTTGTTATTGTTGCTGTTGTTTTTGTTTTGGTTTGGGGTTTTTTATATTTGAAGTGTGTTAATATACTTACTTAAATATCTGTGTGAGTTTTCTTTTGTTCTAAAAATTAATGTCCTAATATGCCATAATGGCATCTTTAAGCAGGTCATCTCATCAAATTCAATGGGATTTGGAATGGATCTGCAACCCAGTGATGACTACGATCAGACAAAAGACAATTTTAACTGTTGGATTTTTTTTTTTCCTTTTTTCTTTTTTTTTTCTTTTCTTTTTTAATACAAGACACCTATTTGAACCTGGAACAACTGCTTCACATCAAGACTTGGAGGAGATAAATAGAACCTCTTGAGTACAACTGGCCAAAATGCAGGATGTTTCATAGGAATTGTAAGATTTTAGAATAATTTTGGAATTAAATAGAAAATGGTTTTGATAACACTAGTGAAGCAGGATAAAAAAAGTCATCAGATTCAAGGAATTTTTGTCCAAAAATTTTTGCTTCAGAACCACAAAAGACTCACAGCTATGTCTAAGCATCTAGAGCTGCCATTTGTTTCCTTCCATTGCTCAACACAAGCAACAGGCAGGATGTTCTACAGTCCTAGTGCTTTCTCCTGAAAATACAATACATTATTTCCTGTCAGCAAAGGTGTTGCCTTGTGCTTGTATGGCTAAGGGCACCAGTTAGACCAGTCACCTGGGCCACAGGTGAAGGTCTGCTTTATTTATCTAGAGGATTTAATTTGTTTATTTTTTACACTGTAAGGTCTGTGACCATGGAGTTTGGAAGTAAATGCCTTGTTAAATATTTTATGCTCTTCTACCTTTTAAAAATAATTAAATACCACTTCTTGTAAAGAAATGGTTTCTGTTTCTGTGATGTTTGCATTTCTCCAGCTCAAGTATTCTATTTCAAGACTTTAATGCAAATCGAAATCCTTGTTCTGCCAACTGGAACCGAGACTTCAACCTGCGATTTGTGTATCAGAGGTGAACATTTTGGTTCCTGCATATGACTCTGTTCTCACAGACATCCACACACAGCCTGTACTGTAACACTTGTAGGCTATGCTACAGCTGACAATGGTTCCTGAGAAAAATCACTGTTGAAATATATCCTGGGTTTTTTGGGGAGGAAAAAAAAAAACCCAAACTTAAACCATACCAGAATTTTCTGACCAGCTATATAGTCTTACTGCAAGCATTTTATGCCAAAAGAAAGATTTTGTCATGCACATAAGAAAGAAAGAACTTTGTAAGGAAGGAAAGGATTTTGGCCATGCCACTATATTTTTTTAATCAAAAGATCTTTTCAGTTCAGCCACTCTGCCAAAAGTGCTGATCCTATTTACACTTCAAACATCCATTAAACCAATCAGCTCATTTAATTATTGTCCATTCTGATAATTTCATTTGTGACTGCAACAATTAAGAGGAGATTAATGTTTCCTCAAGATTCCTTTGCCTTGACATTTATAGAATTCTTCTTAAATGTCATTACTTTTTCTTAAGATGACTCCTTTTAAACCAATATTTATATATGCAATTAGAGAGTACATAAGACTTTGCTAAAGAGCTTTGTTTGCAATATTACATCAACCTCAACTCTGCAATTTGTTGTGGAGTTACATAAAGATCTTTGATTCAGTTCACTGTTGAGATGTACACACCTCTCTTCAATAACTTCATTATAAAACAATCTAAGTGCAAGAACTTAGGACAGCTTGCTAGACCAGATCAGCAAGGGAGGTAATTTATTTGAGCAACCTGCTCACCTGTGTAAATGCCTCTCTTGTTCAAAGGATACTGAGAAGTCTACATCAAAATTTTATATCACTATTGCTTTTAACAAAAGTCTTACACACACACTATCCCAGCTGACAAAGGTGCCGTATATTAAACATTTACTTAGAGTTGTGCAAAAGGCTGAGTTTCTGAAAAAACAAAAGCATAAAAACACCTGTCAACTTGACCCCTCTCTTGAAACAATTTCAAAATATGCATGCTTTTGTAAAGTTGTATTTTGACAAAATTATAAATAATTTATTATAGTTTTAAAATTTACAGCTGAATTTATCTTTACTATGAAAGTATATTATTGAAATTCTAGTATCTGACATGAATTCCTCAAACCTTTGGAATATGACTGTTTTTTGTGAGCTGCAACTTCTCTTCTGTTTCCCTAAATGCTCCAAGTTTATTCATGCTCTTGTGGCCTCAATATTGGTATATTTATTAAAACTGAAAATACCCATTTTGACCGTTTCTAGTCTTGAATGTTGTAGTTGAAGAGATAATAATTATCAATTTTTAATATAAGTCAATAACAATCATTGGTGTTATTGTTGTTGATCTGAAAATTAATTTAGTATTGAATTTTATGCTGGTCCTTATCGTGCCAGAAAATAATAGAGTTTGATCTGAGCAGGAAATTGAACCATTTAGTTGCCCTTCAGCTAAAACCCAAATACATTCTCTGACACTGAAAAACTGGTTTGAAATTTAGACTGCTCATGGTCAGATATTTCAGATGTAACTAGTGAACTGTCAGTCTATTACATTTCAAATCTGTTTACTTCCATCAAATTTATTGCAGCTTTCACTGAAGTAAGAATGAATGCTTTGCTATACAGTAAAGTGCCTTTCAAACATCATACCTTCTAGCAGTGTGAAACTGTCTGAAATGTTGGAGATTTAAAGTGGAAAGATAAACTGTCAGCTGGTCTTCAAAACATATACAAATAATAGGTCCAGTTTCAAATCAGACTGCCTAAAATTAGATACCTAAACATCTATTTCAGAGCTCTAGATTTTGAAGCACTTAGGAATGATCTGAACTCAGTATTTCTGTTTGCTGATACCAGAGTGTAATTTCACACCAGCTATAAATTCAGACACTTCATGATGCTTGAAACTAGGACAGCTACTGCCAAGAATCTGTGACAGTGAAAACTCAGTGCAGTTGCCCCCAAACCATCTCTAATAATTTCTTCAGTTGAAGAAACAATTTGTTCTGCATTCTTTGCTCATTTTCTTACTCATTACTGGATAAACCCTCCTTACTTTCTCTGAGACCTCCCAGGTCAGCTGGTCCTTGGCCTACACATACACATAAATATATACAAGTACAACTTGAATAATATATATCATACCAAAAAGTAGGAAGTGTAGCTATATGTAGTTCAGAAACTGACAGAGATCTTTGGGAAAGCAGGAAAAAGATTGTTTAATTTGAAGAAAAAGCTGAGGGAAATTTTGACAGAATAAATCAACAGGGGAAATATAAGAAACTGAAAATACTACTGAACAATGAGCATTTATATCAAGTGAGTTTTCAGAGTTTGCATATCACAAACATGTACACAGAAAGAAGTGTGATTCAGAGATGTTTTTGTAAAACCAGTAGCAGTTTCAGTAGCAGCTGATTCCGAAATCGCACATTTAGTAAGCCAAATCCAGCAGACTAGGACTGATAAATGAACACAGGACATACTAGCTGCTATTCGAAATTCCTTTGCACCTTAGCAAGAGGTATCAGTGTCTGGAGATGTGTTCCTGTATGAAAGATTGTATGCCAACTGTTTTAGACAGTTTTGTAGGGTTATTATTCCTCTTCTTGAGCACCTTTCTAAGGAGAACGAAGGGAAGCGAGAGGTGTAACTGAGACATGGGCATTCAGGTATTTTAGGATCTTAATGAAAGTGTACATAGATGTTGTATTTCACCTTTGTTATCTCTGTAGAGAAGACAGGTTTAAACTGAGCTAAAAAAACTTTATATGTCCTCTTCCTCTGCTTTGTGGATTATGGGTTTTACTGTAGTGCTAGTGGATGACGTACCATTAGAGAGATAACTTCTTATGCTGAGAATTGCCAGCATAGTAAAACACAGCCCTTCTTGCCTGATGAAGATTTTTATTTTTCATTTTTTAATGAGTTATATGCAGACTAAGAATGACCTTAAACTTGTTTTGCTGTCATTTGCTCTGCCAAAACTCAAAAAACTTACTTGTTTAAAATCCTCAAGTGACACTACTGAAAAACCAATGGAAACAAGTACAGAATCAAAAGGTGTATTTTCAGCTACCCAAAAGCTTTCAAAAATGTGACCTCTAATAAAGTTAAGCTTCAGTGATCATTTAGCAGTAGCTATTTCCAGGTAACTGAAATTCTGGTAAGGTGATGTAATGAAGTTAGAAATAACATGTAATGCTGGAAAAGACCTTTAGAGATAGATTTTTTTTTCTGATTCTGTAATACCACAGAGCAGTGGTTACATTTATCTGCCCAGTGCAGTGACAGACATTATTTTACTTCTTCTCTTCCCAAGTAACAGTATAAAGTCCATCACAGTCCTATGGCAAATTGAGTACCAGTTCTATTTCTTCAGTTTGGCAATCCACAAATCCTAAATTCTGAAAGTTTAATAACAGACTAAGCCCATGTCAATAAACACAGAGCCTGAGAAAGAACTGAATATTTAAGCTGCACATTAACTGCACTTTAAGTACTCTGAAATGAATGAGAAAGACAGCCGTGGACATGTAAATCCATGTAAAAAAAAAATCATCTGCTTGTAGAGATGTGTAATAGTTAATTACACTGTCAGAAAATAATTTTATCTAATATATTGATCGTCTATAGTTTAACAGCAGCTACCACTATCTTTTAGCAGCTACCACTTATGCATCTTTACTTTCTGACTTGATAATTTTTAGAAAGTATTGTACTAGAAATGGAAGGAATTCTTAATAGCTGTGTGGTAAATAGCCTTGAAATATTTTTATTTTAACTGGTTTACTGTTTTTCTTGATAAAACTGGTCTTTTTTATGAGAAACAATATTGCACAAATGCACTGAGTGAATCTAGAGGTTCCTCTTCTTTGCAGAGGTTATGTTCAAAGGAGTAAAATGCATCTCAGTCCTCCCTTATAGCAAGCTCCATAATAACTGAGAATTAAAATTGAAGTAGTCAACAGTGTAGCTGTAAAAACCCCAGCAAGGCAATTTAACCATTAGGACAGCTTGAATACAAACTAAATATTCCAAAAGACAATAAAATAATGACAACTTTCTCCTCTTTCCATTTTTCCAGCACAGCGAGGCTCACACACCCACATGAGCTGAGGGAACAGGAACTTTTGTAGAAGTAGCACTTTTGCTGTTGGCTCATTATTGTATCTGCTTGTCCTTATTCTGCTGCTGCCCTTTTAGGTGCAAAGCTCCAAGGGGCACAGAGGCAAACACTGTTTTGAGGATAGCTGTGGCACCGTATTTGCCAACAAATATGCTTGCAGAAGCACCCTGCTGGTTACTCTCTAGATGCCACACCATCAGGTCTGCTGAACTGCTACCTCTTTTCTCACAGCACTTGGCCCCTTACAGACAGAAGAATACCATGCCAAATATGATACCAGGTACCAAAGACAGAATTTCAGTTTGCCTCCTGCTAATAAAAAGCCTCCTAGAGAAAGTTATTTTCATGACACATTTTCATGGTAACTGAGATTTAATGGCCTATGAAAGCCTTACTCTTCGAAAGAGGATAAGTCTACCATCTATAACATGAGCAAGTCACATAGGAGACAGTAAGGAAGGTCATCTTAAATGCATTCCTTACAGTAGTAAGGGATAATGCTTTTTTAGGAGCTAGGATGATTTAATTAAATCCATGTAATGAACAAACTGAATGGAAAATAGAAACAGAAACCTGTTAACAGGGGAAAAGTGCATTAGGGAGAATTAAGTGCACGAGTAAGCAAGGAAAGGTGGAAGTAAATACTTATATGTATGAAAAGGTATCAAAAAATAAGTTTTCAAAACTTGGAAGAAGTCACTAAGTCAAGTCTCATTAAGGCTGGTGGAAGACATTCACTTCTGAAAGAATACTTGTAACAACATACTGTTTAACTCAGAGGATAAAAACAATGCTCTTTCAACTCATCAAGAGAAGAAAAACACAGGGAAAGAGTCAGAAACAAGACACCTTGAAACAATAAATCTGCTGTTTTTTCAGAAGCACAGATTATGTAATAATAAATGATAAAACAGACACATCTGCTTGAAAAATATACATATCTGCTCTATTTAGGGCAGTGTATTTCTCTGTTAATAAGTCAAGTCCTCCAAGACATCTCTCCTTCCCACAACTCTTAGGTTCTGCAGAGACTCTCACATGCATGCTGTCACAATCCCTGATTTAGGATGCTGCCAGCTGTGCCACTTTTATGGAAGAATATGATCTACAAAATACAGATATATGCTATAATGTGTAATCCCTAACACACAAACCATTTGATAATGTTATCAACATTGTGCTTTTCTATGCTTTTAGCTTTTTAATATATATACCATTTATGTAGTATCTGTATCCATCCATGCTCATGACACCATGTCTGCATTGTTTTACTCTTTCCTTACCCCCTGCAATGTGTAAATTAGATTTTTAACAAAATCAAGCCACATAAAGAACACAGGGGACTTATTTTCCTTGTCACTACATCTATATGGCTTGATTACTCTGTCCTGAAGCTTTATCATCCCTAACTGTGTGCATGTCTCAGGATTATGCCTCAGGTTAAGAAAAAGCCAGTGTAAAAGAAGAAATGATAAGTGGCAGCTGATCAATTAGTTATTTTTTGTTTGTTGTCATGGGGACTCCATTATGGAAGAACTCAGATAAAGGAAAGTTAATCAGCTGTAACTTTTGGATTAAACTGAAAGTGGACAAAATCTGATTTTCATCATAGGGATAAACACTAAAACTAATTATGCCAAAAGTAATTATGCAAAAAGTAGCATATGAAGTTCTACACATTTCTTTTATATGTAATATAGAGTCAAATATATTTTGGAAAATACTTTCCACTTTTTTTAAGATATCACCAGTAAAATTACTCTACTTGGCCTCACTAAAATCTTACATTTGAAGTTACTGCCCATGGTGTCAGCCACATAAGCAAATAAAATACTGTACAGGTCAAAATATTAATGTATTCTGTATGATGAACAAGACACATCTAGAAAAAGGATATGTGGAAAAATAAAGTAAGGATAGTTTTCCTTGGGGAAAAAAATTAATTGAAGTATCTGCTGGAACACTCAATTAGCAATTTTAAACTCATTAACTAACTTCAATGCAATCTCCATTCATACAACCAAGTGTTCAAAACAAGATTCTCCTTCTCCACTTTCCCTATTTAGCACTTTTTTGTCCCATTTTGTTTGGTAATATGGGAAACAGCATTCATTAGTTCACCTGTGCAAATCCTCCCCAAACTAAGAAACAATGAAACATTTAACCCACTGAAACCATTTGTTAACTATGCACTGTTTGGTGCAGACTTTCTCATCTGAGAAGGCCACTGACCTCACGAGTCCACCTGCTGTGCCAGTCACTGTCTCAGTGACAGGACACAGAAGCTCCTGTGTGGCTCTGCAGCCCCAGTTACAGCCAGGGATTTTACAGCTTCAGCCTCTATGGTCGGCACTGAAACAGTTAATCCTTTTCCAAGGCTACTTGTTTTCAGTTAATACATTTCAAAGGATGCAGGCAGATGGCATCACTTGCAAAGCTATTGTTTTAGCTTTTCAAGAGACACAGCAGCACCTGGAAAGCATTCAAGAGTTCCCAACAAGCAGGATAAAAACAGAGCTTGTAATTTGACAGAAATAAGTTAAATTCTTCAAAAAATAAAACACAGGGCATTTTTAAGGATTACCAAGATGCATGAATCTGTGTGGAAATTTCAAATTCATCAATTTTCCTTGAAATCATATTGTAAAAGTCCTCATTGCAAGTCTTGCCAAGGTCAAGCATGAGGCCCCCGAAGTAAATTAACGTAATAAAAAATAATTCTGCACCTTTCAAAAAGCATACAAGTCTAGGCTTAGCCCATTTCTTGTCCCATTTCTTCTTTGCTGGTTGCCTAATTATTAAAGTGCCTCAATAATGAAAAAAAAAAATTAGGAAATTATTTCTTGCATAGTGAAGAAGAAATTCTAATACATAATGTTTTAATAAACATCAGAATTAATATTCAGCTTTGCACAATAAAATACTATCAGAACTTTCACAGAAATCCAGATGTATTGATTTCCTATATCTAGGAGTTTCCAGCTTGCTCCTTTAAATAATTTTCTCATAGATCAGTCCATATATATATATATATATATATGTATGTATGTGTCCATCATAATGCCCATTAAATATGTATGTATTTTCTTGTCTTTATAGATAAATATTTAGAGAGATTGGATGTGTCTTCATATCCTCAATTCCTTGGTGCAATTGTGTATAGCTACAAAGTAGAGATGTAAAAATAGATATGCAATCATATAAGAGATGTCTACTAAGGTACAAGCACAATGCAAATGAGGTTCACTACAAAAATATTCCAGCTCTTTTTGTGCTACATGAAGCCTCAGGCTTCTTTCCCTGTATCTGATGCATTTGAGAACTATTGTTTGCTGCAGATGTGACCCAGCTTTCTTGGCATGAAGCAAAAGGTTCCTTAAATCAGCAGTATTACTGAACTACATTACCTCTTTCCAATACAGAAAGACCAGAGAGGTAGAAATTAATGGAAGAAAAGAAATACACAAGAGAAAGAAAAAGCAAAATAAAAAAAATAATCAAAAGCTTAGAAGAAAAAAAAGAAGACGAAAAAGGGATAATAAGAACATCAGCAGCAGGACTAGCAGGATGTTGAGACCTGTCCACACATACACAGAAAAGATGCCCTGCGCATCATGGACAAGCTCTGCCTGGAAAAGAAAGGCAAGAAAGAATCTTACCAAAGAAACAGAGATAAGTACACAGTTTTCTGCCATTTTCAGTGATTCATTTTCAATGAGAGCCTAGAGAACTGATCATTTTTATACACTATTTAAGGCAGTAAGAACCAATGGTTGACCATACATGACTCAATCTTATGCACTGCACCTACTTAATTACAAGACATAGAATCAAAGGAAGTAAAAATGACCCTGTGGCTTGTTGCTGAGTCCACAGTGAGTCACAACAGCTGTTTTTGTGTGCAGCTGTATTACAAGGAGATAAGCATTTTCAATGACTTGTTTTTATTGTAGCCAGGACCTTGAGAGATTTTGTACTGTGAAATTCAGAATTAGAGATCTTCAGATTGCAGTTTCTCACTGTTCCCCTTTGTTTTTGAAGCATTTTGGATGAACGCTAATAGAAGAGAAAATAAATGCAGCCAAAACACATCCCATAGGCTAGAACTCAAAAATAATTTTAAAAAAAGGAATGAGGAAGTAAAGAAGTTAAAATGTATCTTTTGTACTTACATATTTTTTTTCAGATTTCAAATGGGAACACTCCTCACAGGCAATATTGAATCATCTATATAAAGCCTAAAGCTCAATTTTAGACCAACTAATATTGCAGAAGGCAACTCATCTGAGAGTTAGGGAGACCAAGGTTTGAAGCCTCTGCTTGGATCAATTCAGACCAGAAATCCAACCAGCCTCTGAAAGAGTGGGTAAATATTCCACCCACTGTGCTACTGAGTAATTTACAATTCCTGTCCCTACCAATGATGTTTTAATTTTTATAAAAGCTTAAATAACTTCCTTGGAGAGACTCATGATGTAAAATATGGAGGTGAAGTTACTTAAAATGAGACCTGACTTAAAGCCAAGGCAAACAGAGCTTTAAAATTTATTTTCTCACATATCAAAAATATTCTTTAACTGCTAAGCATTGTGCTAACTTCTGTTTTGACATCTTTCTTCCAATCTGTCTTTTCCTCTACTGGGCACACAAAACAATGACAGTACTTCAGAAGAAGAACAAACTTTGGCTAATCAGAATTTTCCACACCTTGCAGCATAGGCACCCGATGAGTTTGCCTGCATAGTCAATAGATTTCCATATGAAAACAAATATATTGTTTTCATATGCACATGAGGGTATCACAGAGATACAAGGAACTTTGATGTCATCATGTAAGAAAATGAGCATGAATGAGAATGCAACAAGGAAAATTTACTCCCTTCTTGTCCTATCTTCTTCCCCTAATATACACACCTTAAAATAGAGACCAGTAATGCAGGTAGTGAAAGCACACAACAAACACCACAGCAAACCCAGACTGGTAGAAAAAAGTTGACTTAGGGGAAAAAACACATCTAAATGAAAGTTAACATTCTGCATTTCGGCTCCACAATGAAGCTGTAACAATGTCAGAACTGTGTTATTATCACCTCTCATTTGGCCCATTTGACATATTTTGATGTTAAGTAAAGTATGCTAAGTGCTTTTACACAAGCCAAAACCAAAATAAATGCACTGGTCTCACATGCATTACTGTTCTACTCTGGTACTCAGAATATATATAAATATTGCATATTGAAACAAAATGTAATCTGTCATTTCACAAGAGAAGCATTTCATTTGCTGTAACAAATTACTAATCTGAGAGATTGCAGAGTCATGTTTACAATATTTCAAGGTTCATCCTACTTCCTTGTTCTTTTGTGCTGTCTTGGTAGAGAGATAAAATTACGATTTCTTTTTATCTGTCTGTAATGTCAGTGCAGTAAATTAAATCTGGGGTTATTTTAGCCAATCATAAATCCTGATTAGTTATAGTCTAATTAAGGAATAATGAATGGGGAAGTGACAAATTTCCTCTTCCTTTTTTTTTTTCTCTGTAATTAGAATGCATACTGCACATCAATCAAATAATCTACCTTATTAAAAATCACAAACTTTTTTGGAACCCATGTGTTGTTTTGTTGGCAGGAGCATTTATCAGGTTTTATATCCAGCTGTCATTAAGCTATCTATCTGATAAATATTCTCAAGAAAAGATGAAAAATAATCTGCCTTAGCTGTTACAAGAATGACGAAACAGTGTGCAGTTTTTTCACTAACTGTAGAAGAGGGTCAAGCCTTGATGTTAAAATAATTATTTAGGTTGTCAGACACAGCTAAGACCTAATAATTCTTCCAAGCTCTTAACTTTCTACAATTTAGTCTGTAGTGTCACTTGTACTCCTCCAAGTCTTGATCTGGAGTGAAGAAGCAATAGAGTAAACTGAGTGCTGAATAAACTAGAGGTGAAAACCTCTATAAAGAAGATGGATAAACACAACTTTCCACGTTATTAGGTTCACAAGCAACAGATAAAATATACTTTGGGGGTTTAAATCTTACGCAGAAAATGTGAACTAAGGTAGTATTTAATAAGAGAGTTAAGGAAGGTTTAAAACAAAGGGATTTGCTTTTTAGAGAAAAGAGGGGCCAAAATACAAAATATAATTTTAGCAAAAAATTGCTCAGTAGGAACATATTTTTGATCTTATATGACAGAGATAGTTCAGATTTACAGTCTTACTCTTTTTTTATTTAATGGGACTGCTCCTACTCCCTGTATTCTCCATGCTGTTCCACAGATCAACACTCTCCTTAATGAATAAGACTGACAAGGCCATGAAGCATTACATGGAGGGACACAGAAACAGCGTTTCTGCTTTTCGGTAAGGAGCATGAGGCAACAACTACAATGTCACTCAATGTTTCTGAATTAAACGTTTTCAGTTTTTATGTTTCTCTGCAGAATATTTTGTTTCAACTATTTATTCATTTATTAATTTCTTTTTCTAGGAAAGTAAATTATGTTCACAAAATGATTTCTTCAGCTACAAATCAAATTTTAAATAAAAAAAATATTTCCCTGAGGAAGGTTTTGACCAGGGCTTATACAGCTCATCCTTAGGCTGAAAAAACTGAACCATTCTTGGGAATTCACAAAGTAATTGTCTTTTCATTTTCCTATATATGACAGCTGAACTATCACATCTGTACCTTTACTTAGTATTAGATAACATTCAAACCACCATGATTTTATAATTCCACTGGTTTAATATTCCTTTTTTTTAATATATAATTTTATGCCAACATTAATATATGTTGTTATGCCAACATCTATTGTTGCAACTTTGTGACTTTAACAGGGGAAGAAAAGTTTCAAATTAAGAAATTGTCACATACAATATGGAAGTACAGGACTAGATGTCTAGTATCAAAAAGAAGCTGAACCACAAAAATTAATTTACATTACCTACAGCATTAGTGCTGACTAGCCTCACATATTACAAACATAAATGAATAAACTGAATTGAAATTATACAATGATACTGGACATCAGAAAAGCACTATTGTTACCAAAATAAGGTCATTTTTTTCTCTCTTAATCATTCCTTTTACAAATATACCATGACAGCAAGTTTTTCTTGGAACTGTTACATTATATCTGAGGCAAAAATAACATTTCCCATGTAATTTTAAATTAAACATTTAAATTTAGGACAAGAAAGCCTAATGTTATAATTCTAAACTAAGTCCACAAAGGTTTGAAAAGTCTATTTTTCATAGAGGAAAAAGCTCATGACATAAAGAAAATTCCAGGAGAAGCTGTGAGAGGAAAACTCTTTTCCTGTCAGGTGTTCTGTCTAAGAGTAGGATTTAATGAGCTTCCCATGACAGGGGTAAATCTACATGTCTGTGGGTATTTAGGTAAGACACTGGCAAGAGATATTTGACAGATTCCAAAGCAAAGCTTTCCACTTTGCACTTGGCATAAAAAGCATCATTTCTTGCCTTCCATTTCTTCTTACTGTGGTTCGATTTCTATATAATGTTTTAACTTAAGCCCTCAAAAAAATCTGAGCACTTAGCTTCTGCCTGAGAACTAGAATGCAACAGAAGGATATTATGGCCCTAAGTTTTCTAAGGATCTTGGTTTCCCATTTAACATATCAAGATATGAAAACAAGAACCCTAATTCTATCATCTCAAAGACAATAAAAAGAATAATGGTTTAAGGATGTACATATTTTCACACGGGAAATAAACAAGTTCACAAATTCCTATGTAGATATTTTATAGTGGTGACATTTACAATTCCTTCTTTCCAGGGACGGATTCCACTGGTCTATATGAAAAATAACAATAGAACCAGGAGTTTGTTTCAGGACATGTTTTCATTGTGCTGTTTTCAATGTAAAGAAAATAAGGATATAGTGATACAAATATGCCACATTATATTTACATACTGAAGATAAAGATAAAAATAAAAACAAAATGGAAAAATCCATGTTTTAGCATTATATCTGGAAGCCAGCTTAATCTACCATTTTCAGCATTAACACTAACTTTGAAATCTTGAAGTGTCTTTATGTTTCATTACAAAAAGTCACTCTGCTGTAAAATTAGTAGATAATAGTAACAACTATGGTTATGGTCTGAGTGAAAATCTTTGCTTTGCTTGCAAAAAGCACACATGTTCCTGTTATAAGCCCATTGAGCTTGAAGGATGGGTCGTTGTATTCAGATTATAAACGAAATCTGTGTGTTTCTTAGATATGATAAAACCCCAGGATTTTTTTGATAAATTTATCACTAGAAATGGAATCCACAAAGGAGAGAGAATGACCTTGGATTTTTGTCTTTGGAAATGGTGAGTTTGAATATCCTTTCAAATTTCAATAAGCAACACATGCTTAAGTAGGAAAACATTGGAGAGAAATAAAATTACATGAGTTTAAGCTTCCAAAACCAGGAATATAATATTGATCCTCAAAAATCATTATACTGTGGATGCAAGGGGTAGGAAAAGGAAGAAAATCTCTCTCTATAAATGCTTCCAACAGCTATCACACAACACTTTCAAGTCCTAAATTTGCTGCCATACTCAGCAAATTAAAATACATAAAACTTTTCAGAGTTCTAATGTAGTACACATTTCAAAAGCCATTTTTCACTATTTGAATGTGAGTATATATCACTAAGCAGCTGGGAAACCTAATTTAGGTTTGAAATCTGCTTACAGTTTTGAGATTCTTGGCACTATTTCTGGGGAGGTCCTTGTATAATACTTCCAAAGCAAAAAAAAAAAAAAAAAAAAAAAAAAAAAAAAAAAAAAAAAAAAAAAAAAAAAAAATTATATAATGAGAGCCAAATATATGAAATATTTTAGGTTCCCATCCTTTTACCCTATTCCATGCCAAACAGCAATATTATTTCAATCACAATTCTATTTCTAATGCCTGATTTGAACAACAAACTCCCTCTATAGTATCCAAACTCTTTAGGAAATGTTTTTTTTATGGGTGGATGAGAAAAAGTCAAATGGGTTAAAAAACCCCCGTATTTTTAAATATTTCATCACTTCCTGACATTGTTGAATGTGGCTGTTCGCTAAAGTGTAGAAGCAGAGAAAGTGGAAGAAACTATGTTAACAGGTACTTTCAAGTTAGACTTTTTCACTGTCAGTGGCATTCCTTAGAAAAATGTTCTTTAACTGAGTGAAACTATTTTATCTCCTTAGTGACAGCTGTTGGAGAATCTTTAAATTCAGCTACAATAAAATTAATTTACTTGAAGAACAGTATTATTTCTTATGGCAATTTCTTCTGTATCTAGGTTGCATGTGCAGTTGGTAGAAAACAAAAAAGTTCATCTTTTTAATTTCCATAGGTCTTATATCTTTGTATAAAAAAAGTAAGGAAACTATTCCTCTACCCATTCATGTTTTAGCTGTACTATATATTAACTATGAGTGGTTTATGTCTAGGAGAGTTTAGAGCTAGTAAGGTTTATGACAGTTTTATTGGAAGCATTTATCAATATTTAGAGTTTGTCAGCAGCTGAACCAGTGAGCAGCCTGATGGTCATTCAGCATAAACGCAGCAGTGGAGTGAAAAAACCCAGATCATCCCCAAAAATGAGAAATAAAAATAAACCTTAAGAGCATTGTACAAACATTTACAATCACAGCCAAAATGTCTTCTCATCCTATCACTTAGACCATTTTGAATTGCTATGCCTAAGTGACAACAATTCTTCAGTGTAAATGACAACGTGGCAACTCTGGGAGAAGAAAATATGTTTATACTCGCAGTGTATTTACAACTAGAAAACATATCCTTTTCTTCCTTTCTCAGTGTGTTTACCAGGCTGATCCTCTCCTGTGAGGAACTACAGGAGAACACAGTATTGATGTTTTCTTCCTGTGGGAAATTGCTCCATCTTCATGTTAGAAACTCAAGCTGTGAGAGGGTAGAGGGAGGGAAGTCATAAGGCACTTGACTTGTAAATAATCTGTCACAGCAGGTCAGGGCCAGCTAACTTTCCTCACCAAAATGAAGGGGAAAAAAAGAAGCAAGAGACAGGGAGAGACAGATCTGATTTCTGCAAATGTCCAGCCCGTCTGCTCAGCCAGATGGCCAATTGAATCACAAGAGGAAGGTGTCACAGAGAAGCCTGAGACTTCCCTGCTTTATCATGCTCTAGCCAAAAATAATAATTCAACAGTATCCAACAGAATCCTAAAAGGCTTTGTGTACTAGCACGCTGAGCTTTCCTGTAATCACTGTGATATCTTCAGGAACAAGGGGTGGCATGAATCATTATTTGGATGTGATAACATGACCCATACAAACATTAGGGGATAATGGGGAAGTCTGCACTCTGCAAATCGAATCACACCATGATCCATCATTAACCTAAGTGAGCTGTTGCTTTATTGAAGTAGCCCTGTAAATGAATAGGTCACAGTCTATTTAAAAGCTGAGAGATCTGTTAATGCGCCAAGGTCTTATATTTTAGCAGAGCATACAGCCCAAGTGCAACCGAGATTGTAAGTGTGTTTTCAAAGGATAGGTAGCAAGGAAGGGAAAACCTATGATTTAGACTTGAATAGTTTCAAAATATTCCATTAAAACACTTGCACACATGTAGAAAGGTATTCTTATGTTTCTCAATTTCAGTTTTGTCCTAAAGACAAAAGAAAGTAACCACTAATTTAAGTTGTGTTTATTTTGTTCATCACAAACTTTCATAGTGAAAGGAGTAAAGACTTTGGGGCTGTAGAAAATTATTGCATTTCCAGTCATTCTGATTCAGCACTACATGACAAATTAACACTGTCCTTCAGAAAAGAGCTTCAGAATTAAGCCAATTAATTGCTACTTTAGGAACTCTGATTTTGCATACACATAAGTCCAGGTGTTAATACCAGATCTTCACTGTTCACTTTTAATAACAGGACTGAGCTTTAAAACCAGTTAAGACAAACCTTTCAAGGACAAATACAACCTTCCTTTTCTTATGGCATCCTGGCAACTTTATTCAGTTACAGATGCAACAAGGAAATATGGACATCCTCTGAGATTGCTGAACCATAAATGAAGAAGGAATACTTTCCCCCCAAAATACTCCTGAAATCAAGTTTAAATCACAACTTTCCACTTTCTTTACTTTTACCCTGAAAAGCTGAAAAATATCTGTGACCATTTACTATATGACTCTGTTAAACAGATGTTCTGGGAATATGTAAGGTGTTTTAAGGGACTGCGTGTAGTAGCACTTTTTTGTGAATTCTAGGGCATCCACATAGAGTAATTTTGGTTACATTTCTAAAGGTTTACCAGAATAAATTACTATACATTACTGTACACTGTGTTTACGGTTGTTTTGCTAAATTCTTTGTTGCGACATACTTTTCTTTTGATAGGTTCAAATTATATACTCATTACCTGCACACTTCCTCAAGACCCTCTGACACTTTCCCCTGATGGACTGAAATTCACTGGGGCATACTGCTTTTAGTGACAAGAGCCAAGTATAAGGGTATGCAATTTTTTTTCTCCAGTTGCAGCATCAAGAGGGACATTCATATTCATGTTTAAAAAATTCAGTTCACTCCACAGCTGTGGGGAAAAAAATCCAGTGAAACACCTTTTCTGTGCATAATAACGAAGTCCCCATGAACCACACACAGCCTTTGCAGAATGTGAGATGCTTGAGTAAGCTGCTGTATCAGACCCTCCTCGAACTTTGAAGTCTGACTTACACTTGTATTTCTGGAAACTCCCTGATGATATCTATGATTTTCTCTAAAATACGAATAGCATATCAACTTCTATAGGTATAAGATTTTTACCCTTAAACTGTTAGGATTGTATGAGGGCCACTGATGAGTTCTTGATTTCTACTATATCCAGTAATTGAATAAAAATACATTCTCTCAGTACAAAAGCGCAACTAATAAATTAGGGAAGAATGTATAGAAATCAACACAACTGTTTACGACAAGTGTTATGAAAACAGGACAAAAAAAGATGCAACCTATTCTTTGATCATCTCCCTCTCTGTCATAGCCAAACAAATGACACTGACACCCAATTCATTTTCTTTTGAGTTGCACACAGTAGAAATAACAGTTGCATTGTCCTGAAAAGTTCATTCTTGTCTCCTGACTTATATGGATGAGCTTTTGGAATCTAAAGTTAGAAAAATTTTGTTGGGTTTTTTTTCCTTTCTTTTATACTGATACTTATTTATAAATAGAATTAGTCTTTGCTCCTATTACCAAGATGCCATGCTATTAGAAGAAAGAGAGAATGAATATCAATATTTTATAGAAATGCAGAGTGGTTAAGATTGGAAGGGAGATTAAAGATTATCTAGATCCAAAACCCCTGCAATGGGCATCCACTAGATCAGATTGCTCAAAGCCCCATCCAACCTGTCCTCAAGCACTTTGAAGAACGGGGCACCCACAGCCTCTCGGGACAACTCGTGCCAGTGTCTCACTATTCTCAAAGGTAAAGAATTTCTTCCTAACCTGTAACTTAAATCTCTCTTCTTTTAGTTTAAAAACATTCTTCCTCTCCCTGTCAATATCTGCACATAAAAACAGTCACTGTCCCTCTTTTAACCGGTCCCCTTTAAGGACTGAAAAGCTGGTAAAGGTTTACATGGAGCCTTCTCTTCTCCAGGCTGAGCAACCCCAACTCTCAGCCTGTCTGCGTAGGAGAGATGCTCCAGCCCTCTGGCCATCTTGGGGACCCTCCTCTGGACCCACTCCAACAGGACTACATCTTTTCTGTGCCGAGGACTCCAGAGCTGGACACAATACTCAAAGTGGGGTCTCACAAGAACAGAGAGAGAGTGAGACAATCCTCAACATGCTGGCCCACACTTCTTTTTGATGCAGCCCACGATGCATTAGGCTTTCTGGGCTGCAAGCACACATTGCCATCAAGCTTTTCACTACCAATAGGCCAAATAGGGCTGCTTCAATGAGTTAAAGCTCCCAGTCTATACTCATGTTTGGAATTGCCTTGACTTTGGGCAGCACCTTGCACTTGGACTTGTTGAACCACGTGAGGTTCTCATGGGCCCACCTCTTAAGCTTGCCTGGATGGCATCCTGTCCTTCAGGGTCACCCAGCTTGGGGCCTTCTGCAAACTTGCTAATGGCACACTTGATTTCACTGTTTATATCATTGATAAAGATACTAAAGAGCACCGGTTTCAGTTTCAAGGCTTCCCTAAATCATATTAGCAGCAAAAGAAGCCCTGCCAGCAGGTATGCAATAAGCAGGGCAGCAATATGGAGGCCATACTCTCTGCCTGGCCAAAAGCCTACTGTTTCCCAGACACAGAACAGTACAAGCTTTGTGACTGAGGGAGTCTCCAGCCACGGTTAAGCCAGATTTATTCCTGCTCTGTGCTCCTGAAGAGGCTAGAGAATCAACCTAGCCAAAAAACTAGCTTCAAAGCAAATTTCTACAGGAATAAATAATTACTACTGGAATACAACATGAAAGATTTTGATGAATCAAGACTGTCATGCTAGTTCATTGAGCTGTCACTTCAGTGAATCATGCAGCTTTAGTTCTCTGACAAAGACCAGAACTAGGGCTATTTCCATCAATGACAGGAAAGTTGCTTCGAACTTTAAAGCAAAGAGCTTTTATTTAACTTTAGATATGTTTTATTCCTCTTCTTCTACCTTGGTATTATTTCTCTATCTACCAGCATTAGGTTTTTTTATGCAGTTCAATCCATCAAATCATTAATACACTATCCATGAGACCCATTTTTCTTATTTTGAAATGTTTTCCTGTGGTTGAAGTAATTTTCAAGGTTCATCTCTACTTCCACAGAAGTCCCGTTGTTTTTCACGCAATTGTCAAAGTTTTTGGTGGTTTATCAGAAAGACATAATGTACTGAACAGAACTGAAAAAAGAGACTGCTTCTGTGGGTGAAGGCATTGCACAGTCTACCACCTCTGACTCTGCTACTAGAGGACAGATGTTTGGGGGAAAAAAAAAAAAAATCTGTCATTTGGTAACTGACAGTGGGAATTAAAAGACAGTAAGTGCAACAGGAGTATCTACACAGAAGCAATAGTCAGTTAAAATTCAGTTTATAACTAAATTTTATAGTAGATATTAAGAAGGTATGTACTGAAACAAAGCAGAGAATAAACACAAAGCAAAAGAAAAAAGCAGCAAAGTATTTCTCAAAAGATTTCAAAAAGGAGGTATAACAAGCTATGAAAAGTTCACTTGATCTGTCAGGGAAATGCAATCCCTTTCTGGAGTTTAGCAAAGTAGCAATTTCAGAGTGCCTCACAACTATTTCACTAGTTCAGTGATTTCACTGAATATAAGAAAACAAATCAGCCAAGATAAACCAATAAAGAACAATGAAATTAGGAAAGAGGATCTTTTAAAACCAAGAGGCCAAAATATTATGTCTTAGCCTAGTTTTATTCAATAACAATATAAGTTTTTCAGAGATGAGAGGTGATTAATATCTTGTACTATGTCTCAGGGAAAAAGAGTACTTTCTTTAGCAGACAGCTTCTTAGAACCATACTGACATATGAGGGAATTATCTCTTAATATTAGGCATTCTTAAGTGGCATTCTTAAAAGAGGCAAAATTAAACATCTTTCTGAAATTTAGGTCTCTGAGCAGCAAATTCTATTAATGAGGGATGACTGAATCTGTACCCTTTTACCCTAATATTTCCCTTAAGAAGTAAGCACACTGTCACATTTACACTGTGAAATCTGATAGTATCACAACACAAAACAACTCACATATGTGAAAACATACTCTAACTTTATTTCCACTACTATGACACAACCACTTGTAAGTATCATATAGCTCCTAAATGCAGGCCAGTAGCAGTGAATACACTGAGAGAAACCAATGTATCACAGCAGACTGTAGACATTTGTCGACATCAAAGACTTTTCTAAAAGTGAAATCTAGAGCTGAAAAGAGGTGTCATCTCTTATAACAGACATTATATTCCAGTTCCTTTAGTGAACAGTCAAGTACTTTAGAAAAAGCAAAGATCACATGATATTTTTCATAATGCAGTTATAAAACATAACACTTCAGAAAACAAACCTTCTTAGTAGCATTTGTCTATTTTCTGCCAGCCTGAGCCATAATTCATTCCTTGCAATACCCTCAACTCAATGTGCTATACAAACTCAAATCATGTTCGCATTCTAAAATGTTTTATAAAAATTACTTTATTTAAAGGGTATGTATGAACACACCCAAACTGATGTATACATAAAAATGGTTTAAGTGGAGGCATTTTTGTGAGTCACTTAAAAGAACAACAGTACTTGGCTTCATAACAATTTTCACATTCGTGATACCTTAAAGTGCTTTGCAAATGAATAGCCTGGAAACCAACAAAGATACTGATGCTGTAAGTAAATACATATGATTTGAAGGGGAGCAGGCAAATGCAGAGGTATTAGAGTTTCTTCTCTTAACACATGAATAGAAAGCCATGGTTAAATTAAGAAAAATCAAAGACACTATGGCATCAGCTTTAATTCTTTTTTTGTTCTGTGTTTCTCTCCTGTGTTTTCTTATTAGGAGTCTTTAATACGTAGGTTAAAATACATAAGCTATCAGAAATGAATGACAATGTGGAAATAAGGTTAAAACATGGCTGTTCCACTCAGCAACATACTGGAAAAAAATCAGTATATTTTATTGTTTAAAACAATTCTCACTAAAATTGAACTATGTTTCTTTTCTAGTCCTTCAAAAAATGTTCAATAACTCCAACAGAACTGTCATCAATTTGCTTGTATTTGACTTTGTATTTATAATTTATCATAAAATTATTCAAGTTGGAAGAGAGGTCTAAAATCATTAAGTCCAACCACTAATATAGCTGTGCCACGCTCACTACCAAACCATGTTGGAATGTGACACATCCACATGCTTTTTGAACTCATGCAGCAATGACCATTCCACCACTTCTTTAGGCAGCCTATCTCAATGTCTGACCACACTCTCAGTGAAGAAACTTTCCCTAATATCCAATCTAAATCTCCCCTGGTGCACCTAGAGGCTGTTTCCTCCATCTCGTCACTTGTTGACTGGTAGAACAGACCAATCCCATCTGGCTACGGCCTTCTTTCACACAGCTGTAGAGAATAAGGTCTCCCCTGAAACTCCTTTTCTCCAGGCTAAAGAACCTCTGCTCTCTCAGCTGCTCTTCATAAAACTTGTGCTGCAGACCCTTCAGCAGCTTCATTGCCCTTTTCTGAACATGCATATAGTTCAGAACATACACACACATACGTATCACTGTTTGTCAATACTAAGAAAAATATTCTGAAAACAGTTTGGTATTCGTAAAAGAAGGAGAGATGCTTAACAACAATACGTATATGCAATCATTTTTCAAAGCCTTATGACTGTGATGGGACAACTGCTGTAACTTAATCAAAATGCCAGCTGTTATCAGAAAATGATTTCACACAGTACTCAGTATATTACTTACACTATTAAATAATAATGTAAGAATTAAGAATAATAAATAATATTGTCTGGTAATGAAGTATAAGCAATAGAGGCAAAGATTATAGTAAACTTTGAATATTTTTATAATAAAACCGGTATTTGTCGTTGGAATCAGAAGCAGAGTATAAGACAAAAATAAAGATTTTAAAATAAATATATCCAAACTTGAAATCTATTATTTTTCTTTGTTGCTTCAGATTATTTTATTATAGCTAGAAAATAAGGAATAGAGATGTAACAAGCACATGCACTCTCTCATAATTTTTAAAAGCATAAGGATAAGTAAAAGCAATACATTCCAGAGCAAAAGGTATGAGATCCCTCTGGGCAGACACTGTTGCGAAGAAATGTTTGCGCAGAAATTCCCTTTAGATGGCTTTCTCAAGAAAGTTGGTATTTATGACGTTATGCCTAATGAGAAAACTGTGCTCCCAATAATCTTTCTTGTTATAATTTAAGACTGTCATTGCACAGGAAATGATGAGTATTATACCAGCTTTTCCGCTGGGCAGGTGAGGAGAGCCCCACTCCCCATCAATGAGGTGTTTTCATGTACTTCAGTGGCCCTCTCCTACAGCTAGCACCAGGCTGTGTGCCCACCCCCAAGCCTCTGCTTCATCACATGAAGACAGCACAGTGTTCCACCCTGACTTTATCTTCTCTGTTTTACTGTAAGAGTTCACATTGCACATCCACGTCAGAATAGTTCAGGAAAGTTAATACGGGACTAGCAGATCCTCTGAACATATTAATGGCAATTTACCTGAGCTGTGGGTGATTATAAGAATATTTGAAAAATTTGATAATGATCCTTTACACAGTTACGTGTAAGTTACTCCCTTCTCTAATTCTGTGATAACTGTTTAAATACTTACTTAAGCACAACTTTGCAACCTTTTATGAAACACTTATAACCAAACTTTTAAGATACTGTGGTAGTAGTATCCAGATAAAGACAAAAACATCGTGACATTTTCCTATTACACAAGTGTCAATGATTTCTAAAACATTCTCTTCTACAAAATAATGTGAATACTGAAAAAGCTGTCAGTCTAAAACTCACTTAAGAAAAAGTAATTTAGGAATTTGCTAGTTTATATTTTTTCTTAATAATTTCAAGCTCTACTACTGAACTAATGGGTTATTTAAGGTTGAAAGAAAGCAAAATAAGCATTTGCTTTCCTTCTGAATACTGATTATAAGTGATATTTTTCTTCAGAAGAATAAAACTCCAACTGATAGGTACTAAATGAGAAACTGCATACAGCTAGACAACTGTAGCCTTTATAGTTGTTATTCTGTTATGTATTCTCTATTGCATGTCATTGCAACTGAAATATTATTTCTTCTTATATATTTGGAAGAAAAAATTAAAAAGTATCGAACATTTTGAGGGAATTCTCTCTATGTATTATGAACAGAAATTGTGGGAGATCCCTCTAGCACAGTGGGTAAACAAATACCATAGACCTGACATTCAGAAGAGTTGGGAGGGAGGGGGGCAGGAAGGGCACAAATTAATGAAAATAAAGCAAACTTGAGGATGGATGTCATCTATGGGATAGATGGAAGAAAGACAAAATAAATTTGCCTATAAAACAGTCTTTTCAAAACAAAATATTTTGTTTATTGCTTCCCCAAAGGAGAATCTGTTCTCCCTACCATCTCCCACAGGGGCCTCAATCTCTAAAAAGAGCAACATCAGGGAACAAGTTTGATCAGTTGTGTTGGAAGATTTGGGTCTGCATGCTGATATGTTCTGGAGCACTCAAATCAGTTTACTAATTAACAGCTTATGGCTTCTGCAATGTAACCATCGGCTTTCAGATCTGGGAAAATATTTTGTAATAAGCTTTGAAACCCCTTGAAAACACACTGTGACCAATGAAATGTTTAACATGTTCAGAAAACTGAAATAAAGACATCCTGACAAATTTGTTGATTTCATAAAAGCATGGTTTCATGGAAATATTTTAATACTGATTTACTTTGAATCTGAAATGCAATCACATACACAGCAAAAGGTGCATTATAATAAGACCTACTTAGTATTCTTGAATTGTTCGGTTTTTGCTATTTATATATGAATTTGAAAATAGAGAAAGAAATACCAGTAATCTCAACCATTCATTGATGTTATCCAGCATCCTATTTAGCTCTGTACATATATTTGCAGATACAGACAAAAACCCAGTTAACCATCACTCAATAAACACAGAAATTTACACTAAGTCCATCATCGCCATCACACCAGAGCATGATTTGAAATGAGTATTTAAAAGGCAAGATACATGTTACCCTAGATTAAATATTAAGAATTGAAATACCAAAGCCACAAACCCACTCACATCAGAAATTATGTGAAATACTCAAGGTAAGTACCTTCACACATTGCTGTCATAGGCACACTTGCAGCAGGATTTGTAATTCAGAGCAAACCTCACTATTAAAATGTTTGCATAAAGATTATGCATGTCATACTGTTCATCACATGACTAATTCGTAGAAGATCAGTTTGAAGCATTATAATGATAAATCATGGATCATATTTGAAAATCTTGTGTCAGGGCTAAATTTTATTTCTCACCACTATTTTTTTTCTGCAGAGCCCTTTTTTGTTTGTTTGTTTGTTTTAAGAGAGAAGGCTGCTCAGGTGTTTTCAAAGTTGTTTCAAGTCGAATTCGCATTCCTTACCTTCTTTCCTTTAATTGAACCTTATTACTTTAAACGTCAATGCTGCAGAAATTCACCCCCCCCCCCCATTCATACACACACAGAGTACTGAGCGCTTAAAAAAATAATAAAAAAATAAAATCAAATGGGGACATAAACAGCAAATACATTTCCAGTCCCACGAGTTTCACACCATCCCTTAGCTATTTTCCCTTTTACTGAGTGCGCAGTTTGGCACTCTGTATTTTCCCTTCTCAGCAGCCAGCACAGCCCAAGTGTCTGCACGCACACCTCAGTGCCGCCCAGGTACCGGTGTCTCCCAGAGCGCGACCCGATGGAGCAGGGCTGGGCGCCTGCAGAGCGGCCAGGGGACGGTGCAGCTCCTTCCTCCCCCTCCGCTGCTCCCTCTCCTCTTCGGCACTGTGCACTCGCGCACTTTGTTCGCAACTTATTGAAGTTTTGCGATGCCAGACCGGGATGAGCAGGGAACGGAAGCTGCTGAAACCGCACGGCCGGGCTTTGCCCGCTCTTGCCCTCGCCGCTGCTCCGCCGTGGCAGCGTCCCTTGGTGTCTGCTCCAGGGCCCCCACACCACAGCCCCGGCCACCGCCGTGCCACCCCGGCCTCTCCGCCTCCCCCTGGCCAGGAAAAGCCGCCTTACCTGCTACACGGAGCTGCAGCAGCACCAGGCAGCCCAGCAGCAGCAGCGGCCAGCACAGCGGCAGCGCCTCGCTCGCTCAATCGCTGTAGCAGCAAACTGCCCCTGCCCGTGTTCCCCCTCATTCACCGAGGATGGCGCGGGCAGCAAAGGCAGGTAGAAACCACTTTCTTACTGGAAGAGGTTGATTCCCTTCTCAGATACGACTGAATCGCTCTCTGAGGCTCCCTACACATTTACCCTTCAGATCAATACCGCACTTCAGCAGCCGCCTGAGCTCAGCTGCAGCTGATAGAGAGCAGCCAATTGGTATTGAGGATTCCCTTTCGGTAACCCCCTCCCACAAAAATACACCGTCTGCATTTGAAATTTTGTGAGTTGTGAAAAGTAGTTTTAACCCCTTGCTTGAAAATCACCCTGTGCTTTTGGAGCTCCGGATAATCTCATTTTTTATTTTTGCATTAAAATAAAAAAGCTCTGACTGTCCAAACTATCCCTACCTGGACACTTTAAAGCCGGGTAACATTCAGTGAGAAAACTAAAATACCCAACCTGGCAATCAACTGACTGACTGAGAGGATGATGCAATCTAGTAGATATAACAAACATGAAAAACCCACCCACCTCCCCCCCAAAAAAATCACAAAAAAACCCCAACAACAAAAAACCCCAAACAACCCCCACAAACTCTCCACATAAAAATCTAACACATACAACAAAAAGCCACCTCCCGCCCCCAAAAGACAAAACCTGCCCACCAATTTATCATCCAGACATCATCATTCCCCCCCCCCCCCCCCCCCGTTTCTGACCAAAAATATGCCTGTACTTCAATCAAATAAGAAAAAAAGAATATAAATAGTGGCATAGAGAGTCACAGTAACATACCTAGAGAAGAGAGATTTTTATTTTGGCCAGTCCTGAATTTTATTTAGTGGATATGACTTCACCATTTAATCAAGGACCTTGAATGGTCTACATTTGAAGAAATAACTTTACTTGTAGAGCCTTCCAACTTTATTTCTAGACCCTCATAGTAAATACACCACCTTCTTGGGTTTTTTGTTTGTTTGTTTTATCTTGGTGTTTATGTGAAGGCAAGAACTGTTTTAAAATAGGTTAAGCCTGAGAATGTGCTTTTCTGACCTAAAGTAAAAGGTATACTACATGGATTACTGCAAAGATAGAACATTTTAAAGCACTAAAATTTTCAACAAAACAAACTTGGCTAAAATACACAGAGATAAGTGAGTCATGTATCATTAGCACTTCCTCTTCCCTGTGGATAATACAATCGTCATAGCATTTTAATATTCTGAAGTTTGTACTGGCAAATTCTATAGCCTGCCTGGTAAAACCACACTTGGGTTTCCCTCAAATTAGTTGAAAAAAGTGCAGTGCTATACATAACATAATATTCATTTGACAGGGACAGGCAAATAAATTACAAGTACATGCATGGACTTTAATGTGGAAAGCAGCAACTTCATTAATTTTAGTCAAATAGGGAAACAGGCTTAACTACTCCGGGAAACACAAGGCAGCTATCACCTGTAAGGCCTTCCTCTCAGTCAAAATAAGAAATACTTTCTGCACTACTTAATCATAGTTCAGAACGGTTTGGCTTATGGCTCATGGGCCATTTGCAGCCTGTTAGGATAATCTGCATAACCTCTAGGCTCAGTTTCAGCAGCCCTCTTCTCCAAGAGTAACTTGTGGAAGAGCGTAGGGTGTGCTGAGCTGTTCTGGTAGTGGCTGCAGTACAGCTTCGAGCTCCCTGACTTTCCCAATGTAACGCCGGTTCTGAGAATGGTACCTTGCAAAAGAAAAATACACCTGATCCATAGTTTTCATTGGAGGAGCCTTAAAAAGTCTTTATCAGTATCTTTATCAGTCTGCTCATATATGCTTCTCAGATCAAGTCAGAGAACGTTCTGCAGAGAGTAGAAGGTAGGCAGGATATGTGCTGAAGAAATAAAAAGTATACAATATATCTGAGGCACACCAACATCATAAAGTTCAGAAGCACAAGCTACACTGATCATATTGTGCATCTCTCTATGCACACACATATATGCACAACTGGCTATATTGTGGGAAAGTCCTCATACTGCCGTCTAGTTGCAGGAGATTGCTGAACTTTCCAGAAAGACAAAGTCATAAAAACACAGATGTTAGGCTAAACTATGACAAATTAAGATTCTCTATCTTTGCCCATGCCACACACTATTTTACAATTGAAATCAAACTGCATGTAGCTGTGATACTTGCTAAAACCAAATTCCTAGTGATGGGGAAGATGTGTGCTAATGTCTTTACAATTGTCAACAATTGTATGAGTGAAAGGATGGGTGTTGAAGTCTTTGAAACGAGTCTTAATGTCTCTACTAACTGCAAGTAGCAGGTTCGTTGCAGAGCCCAGACAGCTTGGCTCCTGAAGCAGACAAGTGGGTCTGCACAAGCCTGAACATCTGCACTTTGGGGTAAAATAATAGGTTCAAGGGGGAATATGTGGCAGGCGGTTCGGGAAGGCTGTACCTTCCTAGTACCTCAGCCGATGGGGAAAGGAACAGTGCAACATTCAGCCAGGAGTTTAGGATAAGCGGAGGCTGTGACCTCTGAAACCCTGAGAGAGAAAACCCTGCAGATATGTGCCCCAGTGGACTCCCTCCCTTCATTCGAAAAAAGTTGCAGGATTTCTCTGTCTCCTTTTTGGACACTGGCTTTTCATTGCATGGATTTTTGTACACTACATAACATGGAAAAAAAAAAGCATTTCTTTTCCCAGAGTTCATAGATTGGAACTATCATGTAGAAAAAAAGAGCATGACAAAATTAAAACCTTCTCCTCCCAGTGAGCACCAAGCCCATCAAGATGAAAGATTCTAATACTCATAGTAGGGAAATGATCTCCTCCACAGCTGGTCAGCCCTCCTAGTCCTGCAGCAGTCCTGTCCTGTAGCTCTCTCTCATCCCTTACAGGTATGATGTGTGCTCTGAACTAATACATGAGCTGTTCCTCAAAGTCCAGCTTCCTCAAAACAGTCAGTTACTGTGGTGAATGTGAAAATGCTGGTAGTTAACCAGAAAAAACTCATGCCCTAAGAGCTGTTTGTATGAAAAGCTGTGGGTGTCATGACATTGAAATAATTCCTAGGGACTTAAAAAATTAAATAATTTCTTTTTTGTCCATCATGTGAACAAGCCATGAAAGTGTCCTCCAAGAATAGCAGTTTATATGTGTAGTGACTAGAAAAGAGTTGAAAATGTTCCATATTTTCAATCTAGCAGATCATCAGCAAGTATAATTTTCATCTTTGTCAATCCTATTCACTGATGACAAGGAAAATGTTATTGCACTTCCTTAAATGGTAACATAGAGGTGGCTGTACAAAGTTCATTCAGTCTAGTTATTCCCTAATAGTGGAGTATACCAATAATAAAGCTCATACTAGATGCAAAACTACTGCAACACTTTAAAGCCTACTTTAAATTATCTTTATTTCAGCTTTACAGTTTGATTTAAAGTTTGACAATTGAAAGTTTAAAACAAACCCTAGAAAACAGAGCAGTATCATTTACAATGGAGTATACAAGTCCTTGCAGAGCCACGAAGTTAAATTGCTAATTTTAGTCTTCGATTTTGTTATCTGTCATAAAGAAGTATGTGTGTGTTTTAAAATTCCATTTGTTTTTTTAATTTTTTTTTCTAGAAAACACTGAAGCATGAATAGCTCATTTCTTAGTGTCACTCTAAAGGGGAGATAGGGCTACTTATTTATGAGAGAATACTCATTAAAGTTGAAAATGTATGTAGCATGGAGGAAAATGCATCCAGAGGAACTGGAATTCCTCCTTTTTTGAAAAAATCCTTGCATGCCAGTGGAAGTAAACATGAATGAATTTTGCCCCTGTATCCCTACACATTCTTCTAATACTGGTCCAGATAACTCAAGTTTTTTCTTTCTCTTGTTAGATTCTCAGAGTCTTCCTAGGATTTTTCAAAGATTTCTGTTAAGAAAATGCAGGGT
Organism: Acrocephalus scirpaceus scirpaceus; assembly: GCA_910950805.1. Classification (NCBI taxonomy): domain Eukaryota; kingdom Metazoa; phylum Chordata; class Aves; order Passeriformes; family Sylviidae; genus Acrocephalus; species Acrocephalus scirpaceus. The sequence goes on along the minus strand of OU383773.1, from coordinate 48,246,707 downwards.
GGACAAATACCCTTTACAGAATCTAAAAGATTTCCCATGCCAGCCAAAACAAAGTCTGAGATTTTTAGCCTTGCAGGAAACACATTTATAAGAATAACTGAATTTATTTATGCAGCTACTTATTCACCTGACTTGTGCATGGTAGAATTCAAGGTTTAGCCATTTCTGTGGAGAAATCATTCAATCTACATATGTAAAACTAGGATTAAAAGCCCACATGTTGTGCAACATAGGTAAAAGGGATCTGATATTTCACCCATGAACTTTTTTAATTGATAAATATTTATGTGTATATGTAAGATCAGGCAAGCAGTCTTTGTCTGAGAATTTCTTTTTGTTGGGCAACTTTATTCTAGACAAGATTCAAAGAGAAAGCTTAATTTTATAGGTATACTTACTAGGAAACTATGGGATCTTCTATAATTTCTGAAACTTCGGCAGTGAGACCTCCCTGAACTGAAACCAGCATATTACATTAATAAAGTGGTAACCTTCCTCTTAAGTGATTTCCCACCTTGTTATCCATGTAGCCATCAGACTTCTGTTTTCGCTGTAGTTATAAATAGAGATTGTTATAGTGATATCTAGAGAAACCATCCACAGATCCAGCATTATCCTAAGTAGAGCTGGATAGTATTTGAAATTCCTCCCTAAAGTCACAAGCAGAGTCAGAAACGACAGGTGTCATTTCCAGATGATGTCTAATCTGTCCTAGAAATCTCTGAGGACAGAGAATTCAGAGTCTCTCAACTAGCCTCTTCCACATTTTAGCTACATTTAAAAGTGAAAGATTTTCCAGGTACTTAACATGAAACTGTCTGGTTGAAATTTAAGTCCTCTGGGTTTTGCTCTACATATACTCTGGTTTAGCATAATGTGTATTATTCTCTTCCTTTTTGCTATGATATTTCATATCATGCAGATATGAAATGCAGATATATCATCTCTAACAATCCCTCTTCCTTCCATCTCTCTTCACAGGACTTTTTGCTTCCTAGATTCTAAACACTCTTTTTACTCTACTCTCTTCTCTATTCAACAGATTTCCTGTTTCCTAAAATTAAATGTCTAATACTGGATACAATAGAGCTGCTGTGCTCTGTACTGGTAAGGCATATCCTGAGGATTATTAGAAAGGTAATGCCTTCAAATTTGAGCACTGTCTTTATGCAGGGTCAATGCCATTCTTCTCTTTGTCATGCTGCTATCCTAATAATCAGTCCTTCTCTAAAGAACTTGCACTTTAAACAAAACATGAGAGACAATTCTCAGATGCAATCAGTGCAGCAGCACACTATGAACTGAACAGTGCAGACATGACTGTTTAATTGCCATCGTCAACACAGGAAATGAGAGACAAAACTGTGTATGCATGAGGCATTTTAAGCTTTTATATTTCTTATTACATCCTTCCACAAAGCTTTCAGTTTGTCAACGTCTATGCCACTATCTTTGTCTCATCCAACTGCCTACTTTCCACTATATGTCTGCACACTGTAGTTCTTTTTATCCATCTACCCATTGGAAGATGTACCTTTAGACAAAAAACCTAACCTGTATCACATTTAATTTGGAAATCTTTTAATATAAAATGTTTATTCACCCAGGTTTTTTCAGCTTTACAATTGATGCTACTTCTTAGAATGTGTTCTGTGGATTTGTGGATTTTATTTACGCTTGTATTTTAGACATAATGACTGCAAAGAAAGGGAGAGCAGATTTCACCAGCTGAATAGTTTTCCTTGCTGGTGGTTCCAGCACTGAGTCACACTTTGCCTGGCCTACTGCTGAAAACATGAAACAAAGCACCAGGACAATCTTCTTGCAGCCTTCTTTTGTGGCTTATCCCCATTTAAGGCCTGCCTACTAATTCAGTTGGTTTTGCTCTCCATGACCATTGTCAACACACACAAATGATTACTCATTTCACTTTCCAGTAAAAAAATCTTGTTTTGATGCATTCACAAAAACAATAAGTCAAATAGAATCATATAGCTAACTCATACAGTTATGAAATATGTCAAATTGATGACTTAATTAGCATCATGAGCACCAAATGGATTATCAACATGGGAGGGACAGCAAAGGCTGTAGCAGTTATTAAGAAATATAAAGCTATGTCAATAGCACAGATGAGAACTACGTGTGGTAGGAATCAACCCTAAGGTACACAGACAGTAGTTCATAAAATAATTATTTTATTTCTTTTTTTAATTTTTGTACAAAATTTGCTTTTGAATAATGTATCATATTGACCCACATTTCCTAAATGATAAGTTTTTTACATTATGTGTTTTGGTAGTACTGTTGAAACTGTTATCTTCTAGCAAGTTATAACACTTTTCTTCTGGGGATAAGTACATCTCCCTGAATTGTTATCACTAACCTTAGATTCTTGCAAGCTTTTTCACAAGAGTGCAATTATAAATACATACATATTAATGTAATTCATTTTTAGTAATTTCTTATTTTACTATATCTCTAAGAAGGCAGTGAATTTATCTCACTGTGAGGTAAATTTATTTTCCTGCAACTCAGAAATTCTTAAATCTCAATACAATATCTTTTCTAAGCAATAGACATTATCTTTAAAACAATGTTATATTTTGTTGTTATTATTTTAATTTCTAAGACAACTATTAAAAGCCTGTTGTCATTTTATATTATCTAGATGATACATCCAGGCAAAGATTCACTCAAGAAACACAATAAACTTGCAAACGTTTCCAAATAAGTAGCTGTTTTTCACACTTCTTAAAATGATGTTTCTGCCTTGCTAATATTGCAACTGTGTTCTATGTACTGTGTACATACTCATCTCGTCAAGTGTTTACAATCATGTATGTTACACTTGAATAACAATTTTATACATGTAGATCTAAAATTAGTTTTCATTGCAGTAGCAGCACTATTTTCACAAGGAAATAATAAAGAAAAAATAAATTGAAGAAATACTTTCAATAAACAAAGGATAGATGAGTGTTAAATCACTGAACTGGAACAGCATGGCAGACCTTAAAAAAGTCGTATCACGTACTTGTGTGCAAGTCCACAAAAAAAGAGCAGCATGAATTTTACATGTACCTATCTGAAGTGTTTTAATATCTACTGATGAAACTGGATGCAATTATTATTCTGACCTCAAAAATCAACACACTGTTTTTACAAGTTTCTTGCAACTTTTAACAAGTTCCCTCATTTATGGTTTTTGCTACACTAACGTGTGAAATGTGAATTTAGACGCTTTCATTAAGATAGAAACTGTTCTGGGAGAAGATTAGATACTTTTCATAGTGAAGCACTAGGTACTGGGGCACTGAAAAGTGCCACATAATTACCAAACAGTCAGAGGATTTTTCCTGGAATTCAGGTTAGGAAAAACCCATTGAGCCTGAATGTACATACACAGGGATGAAGGGATGATTTAGAGCTTACAGAGAATAAAAATACTTAGAGGGTATTGGCTTTCTCTTTGAGGGGCAGCAATTCAACAAGTTCCTGCTTCCTCTAGTCTATTCACATCCAGTTTGTGCTCTAACATCAGTCAGTCTGAAACAGAGAGTGCCCCTTCCTTTTGTTTCTACTGTGTACATCACCCTGAAATTCATTACTCTCTTCTCCTAAGGCTTTTGGAGGTGGCAAGATTTATCAGCCACTGGATAAGTGAATATAGTATATAGCACAGTACTATTTCATTCTGTAGTCTCCACAAAGATGCCTGAGAAGCATCCAGGGACCTCCAACCCCTGTGTTCACAGAACATATGTTTGCAGTCCAAAAACATCTATTTAGTCAGGAGTTATTTCTTTGATTCTGTACCTTGGTTACTGTTGATGTACATAGGCCAGTGCGTCCATCCATTTGCTGAAAACAGGCCACTATAACTAGATGAAGAAAGTAGTAGGTTGGAAACAAAAGCACAAATGATCCGTGACAGTCCCCACCTTAATCAGGCTTAGAGCAGAAACAAATTAATGTAAATGAAAATATGAATGGAAACATTTGTCTATTTTTTCGACTTTAATTGCATCTTATAGCATCATAGCATGTAGAAATTGCTATCTCTAAACTTATATACTTACCCTTTTTAAATGCTTTATAGAATTTGTTTCAACAAACTTTCAGTACTGTTCACACAAATTTTCTATATTTACACAGACTGCTCACTCCAGCTTCCAAGTGCATTAGCAGAAAGAGGACTAAAAAAGAGATGGAACAAAAATTCAGCCAGTGGCTTATACAGACGTGGTCTAAGTGCATGTTGCAGCATAAAAATGCAGCTGTCTATACAAGATTATTGCAAGTTTTATAATAGCTACAGATAAGAAACTAGTACATGTTCTCTTAATTTTACATATAACCAAGAAATCAAAGAAACACCTGGGACTTTTTTTTGTTGTTGAAATGCTACATACGGTCCTCTCCCTGGCTCTTTTTCCATTCACACTTTAGAAACAAAAGAAGCAAGGTGATGGATATCTGTCTCAAACACTAGAAAATGGTTAATTTTCTCATTCTATTTTTTAATTAAAAGTATTCCTGAACAATTTGCTTTTCCAAGAGAATACTGAAATAGTGGTCTAAGATTTAGGTTTAAAGTCTTGAAATATTTGTCATTTTTTCCAGCACTGCAGTTTCAAAAGAATTTTGAGCAGGCAAGACACAGTACCACCACTATCAAAAAAAATTGTCTCTGCCTCGGACAGAGTGGGTCCTAACCCACTTCTTCCTTTTATGTAACAAGTACAATGAGGACCAAAGGAAACATCCTAATGTCATTTTTAAGTAGATGAGTCAGGAAAATCAAAACAGAGTTGTGAAGCAAACAGTTATTTTTTTCATTGACACCTCACACACACACACTAGTTTGTTAGGCTTTTTCCCTGAGGTCTAATGCTATGTATAGACACACTTCCAAGGAGAGGTGAAATTGTTGCAGTATGCAAAAACATTAAAAAGAATTTTAATCTATTAAGAAAGGCAGGCTTGCTGTTCTGCTTCACAAAATTGAACATATATAATAAAATTATTGCAGACTTCTTTTATCATTACAGAATCAAAAATAATTTACAGACAAGGTAGTAAAGGGTGCAAAAATATTATCTTATAATCCTGTGATACCTGTAGTAATTAAAATACACTGCTTAAAGTCTGGTACCTGCTCCCAGAAATAGGTAAGAAGGGATGCTGTAAAGATGAAGGAAGTAGTATGTGCAACTCATTTTGTAGTCCCCCTTACCTATGGACACTGCTCTATGCTTGAGAGAAAGGTAAGACTTGATACTCTTAGATTTGGCTGAATGGTACCTTGGTGGGTGTCAATCCATCTTTTTACAAGGATCTGCTATCTTAGGTATTTATTTCTGGGAAGGTTGTTACTTTACAGAGAAAATCACAGAATATCTGGTTTTTGAACATGTGAGAAATTGTTTCTCCTTTTTTCCCCAACTGAACAGGTAGACAGTCTCAATATCATCTGTTCCCTCCTACTCACTTTTGGTTTATTCTAATTTTCTTCAAGATATAGCCTTCAAGCAATGAGAACAAGAGAGTACAGGCAGACCTATTATAAAGTATTAATTTGCTAGTGCCAGGTAATGATAATATTGCAGAAGCAATACCTGAAAAACTGAAACTAGCAAGTAATTAAGAAGCTGTGTATAGACTGCGGAAATTTGCTTGGGTGGAAAAGGAAATATTTTAATTGTAATTTCTCATAAGTTTTAGCACTATACCTATACAAATACATATCAGGGAGACTCTTTTCAGGACAAAGAAATAAAAAAAGCCAAATAAACCAAAAAACTAAAACCAACCAACCAACCAACAAACACTAGGGCAAAGAAAAAGAAAATAAAATATGGAAATGGAAAGCAATATCATTTAAAAGACAAGATTTTCCATCAGTTCTGTTTCATTTAGAAAGCTTTGATTTTGATTGCACTGCAACTGAAAAACATTAAGAATAACTTGCGTAAGTCAAGTTTATAGAGCTGAAAAAGTAGAGCGAGAAATAATTCTGATTAAATTAGATGTCTGAGATAAAACTCTAATGTCATTATATTCTTAGTGTTTTAATGAAGCCTGAAGCTGAGATAAATCTTGAGAAAATGGTTCCCGGTAATTCTTAGCTACATCTTTCTAGTAAAATATATGTTTAATCAGTGAAATCGTAGCGATTTGAGGAGATCACGGAGCATTTTACTGAATTAGAGAGGAACACAGTAAAGTACAAAAGTCTACTAAGATTTGTGTGACTAACACCATCTCTATAAAGGCAAATAAATTTGTATCATCATATAGCTGATGATAATGGAGGATGTCCTTGCTAGCAGCAGCTAAAGAAGTAAGACTTATGTCTTTCTGCAGAAGGAGGTTAGATTCTGCTAAAATTCTAGTCCAAGATGCATGTAAAAGCTCACTAGGGACTATATATTCATCAGCTATTCTTTATTTCTAGAACAGAGGAAATGCAGTAGCTCTTGAGCAGATTTTGGTTTTGTTTTATTACTCTCACTAGAAATATGTCTTTTACTTTTGAAAGTGGAAGTGTAAAGAAGCTATCATGGATACAAATAAGCCACCCACACTGCTGTAATGTGTAGTAAGCCAGCATAAATGGATATACAAACAGAAGAATAAAACATAAATCTAACAAAGGAGAATTTCAGAAACTTTTTATTTGGGTAAGCATCAGTGCTTTTTCAAACTATCAAACTATCAAATCTATCCATTGCCAGAAAAATACTCAGCTTCTAACCCAGCTTCTAAATCTCTTCCTCTGTATTCACTGCCACTTTCTTAGAGAGGTGAAAAGATACCAGTTTCTTAGAGTGAAAAAATAAAAGGGAGTATTCTGGGACTGGACTTTTCTATTCTAGAAATGACAGAAATACTTTAGAAATATCATGCTCCATGCTGGCTAGAGACGTGAGCCAGACACATTCTGATAAAATTTGACTGACTATAAAGAAAACCGATGAAGAGAAAGCAGTGGTAGATTTAGCAGGCCTGATCATCAATGAATAAAACAGTAGCAACTGAAACTCAATATAGTGTATGTCTGTAGGTATTTCAGTGAAATTACTGCAGAGGAGTACTCTTACATAGGACTGTTAACCTCCAGAGGAATTTCTTTTAGAGTTGAATCCTCACTAAAACTATGCATTTGGTTTCTTCCATTATGAAAATAAATAGTTCTGATATTTTCTGATATTAACTCTGTCTCCAGATTTAGTATCAGATGATCCAACTGAATTAGTAGGAATGCTATAATAAAACTTTATGGGAATTCAGAGCTTTTCTTTTTTCTTCATAGTAGTCTGCTATGATATTTATGGGTCCCAAAATAATAATTTCATATGCCAGTCAAAATCAAAATCTGACACCAAAGTTACATTTCTCTTGCAATTCCTACATTACTACCATATGATCTTAGAAAGATCTTTAATGATGTGTAAGGCAAAAAGTTTTGTATTTTCTTTAGTGAATTGGTCCCATATAAATTTCTGTCAAAAAACCCAGTGCATATATTGCCAACAGAGAGCTACTGTTGGCAAGATTACAATAATTCACCTACTCAGTAGTATATTTACAATCACACTTCAACTAAGACAGATATTTTTCCTCTTTTTTCTCTCCCTTACAGGTTACTGAGCCAACAGTATATACACTGAATATGTCAAAAAGAAAAGATAATTTTTTCAAATTCTCAGCAAAGTTATTTGCTCTCTCTCCACTTGGAATCAAACATTTGAATTTATTTTTTTTTTCTTGTTACCTCAGAAGTATGGTAATGAGATTGTATCTTAAACTCATAAAGAGCACTTTGAGTATTTCAGTCGTTCTTCAGAAACCTTTCACAATATATTGCTTTTGACTGCTCCTGAAGAACATTTTCTTTTAAAATTGTACTTAAGCCAAATTTTCTACAGGCTTGTTTGTTGTTTTCCTTTGTGATTACACATACAATTAAAATAATAAACTTTCTGAAGGAGGGTTTCAAGGAGTCTGGGAGCCTGATAGTGAAGTTCATGATCTACATACTCGGTGACACAGTTTGCTTGTAACTCAGTTTGGTTCTGAACAGAGATGACAGTCTGAGAGTTCTTTGGTAAGTGGAGTGCAATGTATTTTCAGAAATGAGATCAGAAATTACAACTTTCTGAAACAAAATTAACCTTTTTAATAAAAAATGAAAATATTTGACAAGCAGTGTCTGTTTAAAAGATATTTTTAGTCTTAAACAAATATCCTTGATTAAAAGTAGCGTGAAGCAACATCTGCAGTCACTCCAGGAGTTTAATTTCTCTTGACATAGGAAACTAGCTTTCTGATGAAAGTATATTTCAAGCACTGATTAATTCTATCTCCTTGTTTTAGCCAAAGCCCATTCCTGACTACACAAGACATAAAGTAGTTATAAGCTCTATAAAAACCTGAAAATATGTAAACTCTGGAATTCTATGAGAAAGAACACTAAGTACATGGAGTAATTACAAAGGACATTGTAGAAAAGCAGTATAAAATTTTAGTAATGAAGAAAATTCAATCACAAAGAAATTGGATGAATATTTGATAATTGCACTCATAAGTAATCGTGTCTGAGGAAGCTAAATCTCTGAAGCTAGAAGTCCACACTCAAAATATGTCTAAATGTGTATTTAAAATTAAGTACAATAACACAGAAGTTTTTACTTTGCAGAAAAAGCAAAAATAATCAACTTTGTCCTTGCAATTTTCTCACAGCTGCTCCTTTTTGATTCTTCCACTAAAAGAGTTTAGCATAATTAAATTAAAAAGAATTCAAGTAATTGTCTAAATTCTGCAGCCAGTGTCACCACTTGTAGCCTTCAAGGGCTGGCAGATGCAGTAGCACAGTTTCGCTTTCATTTGTGGCATGTTGCCTACAATTATAAGAAGAAATGCTGCATGTTAGTTGTTTGCATCAGAAAGTGACAGTCTCCACAGCACAGGGATAAAATCATCCTTTTCAGTGCTCAGCTTGATCAGCCTGGGGGCAACAGCTGCTGTCATTTCAGCTGTTTGTTTTAAATGTGTACTTTTTGGTACCTCAAGATGGCATTTTTTCTTCAAGCAGAGCCCAAAGCTCACAAAGCCATCCTCCAGTGTAAAGAATATAAATTCCTACCTGGTACTAAACTAAATAAGCACCACCATGCTTTATCTGGAGGTAGGTGCCGGTGAGCTGAATCCTAACCACAGTCAGTCACTTTCTGGTTTAGGGCATTGCAGCATTATCTTGCGCTATCTGTTTGTAACTAAAAGGGTGTGGGAAGAAATAAATACACAAAGCCTGTGATGGTCTTTTCTACCAGAAGAAGAAAATCTCTTTTATGTGTCATATTTAAATACACAGATCACTGCCTTATTTCATGTCCAACCAAATTCCTGAAGGCTGCAGAAAAGGATACATTTGTCACCATACAGCTCTCATCACTGCTAATAATCAGTTCATTTGAACAGAATCTCCCTTGAGGAACATCTAGAATTAATTAGAACTGATCGAACAGCATAAACCATAATTTGTTGATGCTTTAGCACATATATCTAATCAGTTAGGCCCATAATAGTGGTAGGGCATGTTATTTGTTTGTAAATACTTGGACAGCTACCATTTTATTTATAAAAAATGCTGATAATTGCTGAAGGGCTTGTGAGTTTTTGCATAAATTTTGATTAATTTCCATATTAATGATGTATTATATATTATTCCTCACTCTTTATTCCTCAACAGTTATTTTCTTCTAGAAATTTAGGCCATCTAATTGACTGGGAAAATACAATGCACTGTGATTTAAGGGACAAATCACATACCAGGAATATTAAATTGCAAAGTTCAGTATTCAAAAAAAAAAAAAAAATTCCCCACAAAAACTTCTCGATGGAATTTTCACATTGCACAGCCAAGATAAATTAATATTGCAGGTAACATGCTTTCAGGAACAATTGAGGATGTTCAGGAAACACGAAGTATTGTTCATTCCTGTCATGTGATATAACATCTATAGCCATGTTGTAATGCATTGCCCACATATACAGAGTTATGAAGAGACTGGCTTTTTAGGGGAATAAGTTTGGGGCAAGTAGTGCAACCATGCATATTGCTGTGCAGGAGTGCACAGTCTGACCTACAATAGATAAATAAATAGCTAATAATAGTGATAATGGCAAGAAGGCAGCTAGTAAAGGCATGTAGAGAAGGTGGTGTTGTTTCCACTGTAATAATAAGCTCTTCTTTAAAATTCAGAACTTATTCATAAGCAATGTTTGGCAGCCTTTAGACTAGCAGAGATATTCACAAATATTAAATATTCATATTAAGATGTGTTGTTAGAATTGTTCTCTGTCTTTTCTACAAGGCAATGAGGATGACAGAAACCAGCTCTTGAAGATTATTTTCTTGCAGTCATGATGCATAGCTATTCAAAACACAAGGGGTTGGTAATGGCTTACAAACAGACTGGCCCCCGCTGGTAGCTACAGCAGGAAGATCTGCAACATTATTCATTTAATCAGACTTTTGTTTTCCCTGGTCACAGCTCAGCCGACGCAGCGTGAGGGAGTGCACGAACAATGATCTCCTTCCTCCTTCCCTGCCTCAACTCGCTCACTCCTCTTCTCCCACAGACCACCACACTCAGCAGGTTCTGAAAGCAACCATGCTGATTGTGCTTGCTAAATATTGAAATAATAAATTTTGGGACTCACATAAATTACAGCATCTGCTGGCTGGAATCAATGGACCAGAAAAGGAGGGTGGTAACAACATCCTGACAGACCATAGATAATTGTCATTGTACTGTTTAAACTTCATCTGTTGTACGTGCTTCAGAGGTTAAAAAAAATTGCAAGCTAAGACAGTAATATCATCTTACTGTCTTAAAGACACCTATTAGTCATGTCCCAGGCAAATAGGGATTTATGACTCAGACATAATTCTTCCAAATATGCCTGCTGTTCATAAAAGGCAGAGATATATGACTCAAAAATAACACTGAGACAGGAATAATTTTACACTTCCCTTTGCAACATTGACTTTCCTCCAGATCTTACAGTGAAATCTCCACGTTTTATGAATAGTCTTCTGCCAATACTACAGATTTATAGCTACAGCTTCCAAATCAGGTGAATTTCTCAGTCAAACAGAAGAGGAATAATTTCAGATAGAGAAGAAAGATACATTTCGATCTTCATCTGCTAAACAACTATACACAAATTACATAGAATCACAGAATTATTTAGGTTTAAAAAAATCATTTGGGATCATTGAGTTCAACTGTTAACCCAGTACTACCAAGTTCCCCATTAAACCATGTGCACATATCTCTTAAATATCTCCAGGGTAATTCCACTACTTCCCTGGGCAGCCTGTTCCACTATTTGAGCACTATTTCAGTAAAGAATTTTTTCCGAATATCCAGACTAAACCTCTCCTGGTGCAACTTATTGCTGTTTCCTCTTCTCCTGTTGCTTGCTATTGTGGAGAAGAGATTCATCCTCACCTGGCTACAACCTCTTTTCAGGCAGTTGTAGAGAGCAATAAGGTCACCTCTGAGCTGCCTTTTCTCCAGGCTAAACATCCCCAGCTCCTTCAGCTGCTCCTCAAAGGATTTGTGCTCCAGACCCTTCACTAGCTCCATTGCCCTTCTCTGGACATGCTCCACCACTTCAATTTCTGTCTTGTAGGGAGGGTCTCAAAATTGAACATAGGATTCGAGGTGTGACCTCACAAGTGCCAAGTACAGGATGATAATCACTGCCCAGATCCTGCTGGCCATGCAATTGCTAATATAAACTCACGTAGCCTGAGTTATGGCCTTACTTACAGTTTCCATTTTGTTGCAACCATTTGATACTGTATTTTAACTACATTCCTATGATCTTTCCCTGAGGATTCTTCCAAATTCTAGATTGGTTCTATCAGAGTTACGCGCAAGAGTGAAATGAAAAAAAATAGATGTAGGGGAGGTACACATCTGCTATTTAAGTCTGAGATGTAACAAAACACAAATTTTTCTTTCACCAAACCTGTTGCAATCAGGACAAAGTAGCTGCAATGGCAGCCCCTGGCCATTGGAGACCTGACCAGACTGCTGAGAGTACAAGAGGACATCCTTTACCTGCTGCGTCAGCCCTGGTCTGCTTCTCAAGTCCTAGGGCACACACATGCATGGCAACAAAAAATCCCCTTCTTAAGTGCACTTCCATTTAGCTCAGGTCAGACCTTTAGGAGGGGCTTTGGTCCTTTGAGAAATCACAAGTTTGCAAAAGGTTCACATTTTAATATAGACAACTCTTTTGGTTTCAAGCGCCAGAAATTATGTTCACAGATCTGCTCTTTCTTCAAGAACACTTTTCAGTCCCTCGTTTTGCTGAGTACCATCCACTCATCAGGGGTAGTCCCTGAAACACCACCATACAATTGTGCCCAGCTGTCCTTTTGGTTGTACTGTACACTCGATAGAGTTGTTTATTCTGAGAAATAAAAATACTAATATCTAATAAAATTTGGTGAAACTTTAACATCATGTCCCATAAATCAACACTCTTTTATTCATTATTTCTCCCTCTTCAACAGTTTACTTGTCCAATTATGAAATACCACGAAAGTGATTAACCACAGATCTGAGGAGAAAACAGAAAGTAATACCCAGAAAGATCTCATGATGTGGCTTAGGGCTGAATATTGATTACATGTATTTCCGTATTTCCTAGTCAAGGAGATCTTTGATTGATGCACAGTGGCACAGCTCTTAAAGCTTAGTGATAACTGAATATCTGCACTTGCAAAAAGTCTGCCCAGTGTATTGTTTTCTGTAAGGTGTTCTGGAGAAACTGGCTATTTCAGTGATCTAATACCAAAACAGAAGTTATACCTCATCTTCTCCTTAGACCAAGTTATTACCATCACATTTTTCACAGCAAAGGAACAGTAAGCATTGAATCCTCTGTGAGCCTGCTGTGGTGCTGGTACCTCTGCAATTTACTGGTTTGCGTCCGACCAGACCAGTCCTCAGCAAGGCCAAATGTTTAGCAGGTACAGCCAGGCCTATGTCACCTCTCATAATTTTGTAGGTACAAATAGGGGTACTCTCCTGTCTGTCATCTGAGCCTCCTGTCTATGACTAGCACGAATTCCAACATACTTCCGTAAAAAGCCCAGAATGAAATTTTAAATTCCCTCATCCACAATCAGTTGAAATAACGTGACACACTGCTTGAATTTTGCTCCTTACCTTTTTTTCTCTTTCCTAATGTAGTTACATGTTTGCTATCGCAGCACTAGGAGCCACAAGAATTCAGTACCAGCTTCCCTTCCAAAATCTCAAGACTATCTTAAAAGTGATGGGGAAAAAAAAAAAAAAAAAACAACAAAAACAACAACAACAAAAACCGCATGGCTTTGGAGCTTTGCTTATTTCTTTCTTAAAATAAAACTAACTCCATGTGCTGGTTTGAAAGCAAAACCAGTGAAAGACTCCAAGTCAGAAACACAATTTAATAAGAGGAAAAGAAAAGAAATAAAAGAAAGTAAAATAAAATCAAAGTAATAGTACAAAAAAAAAACCACTGACAGAGTCAGAATACAACCTGACACCCTGTTAGGGTGCTAGTGGCAGTCCAGATGAGATGGTCTTGTCGAAGCAGTGATCCTGTAGAAACGTCTGGCAGCTCTTGTTTCCTCTGGAAGTCCAGTGGATAAAAGCTGCCTGTGCTGTCCCAAACCCTGGCTTATATCCAGGAGGGAATGCTTGGCTCCTCCCCCTGGGTGGAGCATCTCACAATGGGGATGATCTCATTCTATGAGTCATGCAGTGGGTCCTTGATGGCCCATTAAACAGAGATAACTCCCAGAGGAAGTTATCTATGAGTCATGTGGCAAGGCATTGTTAGGCTCGTTAACAGAAGATAAGGAAAACACTGCCCCACCTTGGCTCCAATGGCTCATGGGGATAGAATACATACCTTGGGCACAATTTTACATTGTAACCTAGGACACTCCAACAAGCCTAAATGAAAAATCAGGACACATTTTAATCATATTTTTAATTGATTATAGGACACATAAGGGCCTAAAATAAAATTAAAAACTAGCAACATGTTTTCCAAGAAAATAACCTATGTAAGAACCCTAAAAAAATCCCAGAAAAATTATTCCAGTAGGAGGGAGTGTGCTGTAAATAAAATACACGAGTAACAGTAATACCCTGGAAATAAATCAATGTTGTTTTTTTCAATTTTTTTGCAATCTTTTTATCTAGAATCACATTTTAAAGTACATAATGGAAGTTACAGAAATATCTTGGTCATCACACATATAATGAAGCATGGAGGACACAAAATTTTGCATAAGTAGCTTTGTACTTTGCTGAAGTAGCTCGGAGTCCTTACTCTGTTCTTCAAGGAATATGAACTTAAAATGTTGCCACACTGCAACTAAGTATATGCAACTGCATTATATGTTCCAAGTTTATGATGAACTGTTAACATTTATTTAAAACCTCTTCAGGGTCTTGCTTTGGAAGAAACCACAGTAGCACATTGTGGTCTATAAATTCCAGAAACTCTGTAACTAGCAATTACAGAAGGTAGAATGCAGTGTCTTCCTCCATACTATTTAGGCACACAGCTGCTAAATGTTTTTTTCTTTCCTACAGTCTATTTGTTGATCTTCAAAGCTGCTCTTTGCATTTACTATATTTATGCACTACATATAGAAGTTTAACTGAATCCATTAATTGACATATTTTAGCAAAAAATGTTAGATCAGGGATTCCAACAGCCACGCAATGTGGCTATTCTTCTTCTAAACATTCTTTATTTTTACTAGTCAGCACCTTTTTTCTATAAGTCCAGTGGATCTCTGAAATCCTGTGCTGCATTTCCTTCAACCAACTCCACCTCGACAGGAACCTTCCAGCTACTGTGCAATACTGTAAAGTGATTTGAGCTATTAACCAGACAATTAACCATACAAAGCTACCCAGCATTTAGTCTTCTCTCCAACACTATCTTCCTCCATCTGTTTCTCCTTCCATGCTTTTTGTAGGGATTTTTGATGGTGCAAATTGGGATAAAGATAATGTTTTTAAAATCAGTGAGATGAGGAGAGGATGATTTCTAGAAAAATCCCATACTGAGTGTACAAATGGAAAAAAAAAAGTAGTTTGCCTGTTGCCTGTCTGAAAGGCTTTTATCCAACTAATTTTCTCACTGCAGGGGAAAAGTAAAATTGGCATGCACTTCTCTGGCAAGTTGTTGGAGCCTGAGTGCCCTGACTGTCAACCCCTCCTCCTTCTCCTCCAGGCTGACTGCCAGCTTGTCTCTGCCTGTTCTGGGAAAGATGGGAATACAGAAATCCTGGGGAGAAGGTTGTGACTGAGAGCTCCTATTCACCTTTTTCCTGCCAATGGAAAAATGAAATAAAATTAAGGGTTTTATTAACATTAGCAAGAGAAGCAAGGTGTCTGGTAAAAGAAAATCCAATTGGTTTAAAGGACTGAGGGTCATTAAAGACTTCAGAGAAAAATGGTATGTAGATTTACTTCCTTAGAAAAAGGAAATCTTATTTGTTAAGGTAGACAAAAAGACATGTAATAATTTTTTTCATATGGATTCAAATTAACATGATAAATTAACCAAGTGTACTATCCTGAATTTACTGCCAGGTTCCATATATTATATACAGAGAAGTTATAACCATGAACACTTTCTGATTTGGAAAGGAAACAAAACTAATGATTTTTCTTTAACTGTTCCCTAAAGTTTTAGATTATTGCTTCCTCATTTTGTGCCTATCCTGTCAGGGCTGCAACTAATAATTTCTCTGAAAATTTATTTATTTTAATAATAAAGCAAATAATTAACCTTACTTTCCGTTTTGCCAATATGGCTCCCTAAAGTGACTTTCGGGTGACTTTTCTGAATGACTTAATTAATTTAATAAACGTCCAAAACTTAAATGGAAACCTCAGGAAATTGTTGCTTGCTTACCAAGTTTTGCTTACTCTTCTGGCTTCCAATCAAGTGAGATGTGGAAAAATTCATCAAAAAAGAGCAGATTGAGTGTAAAAAAGTACTGCATCTGACATGGTGAATGTGGAATTGATCAAAGAAAATTTTGAGAGTCAGTGGCTTAAGTTATTGATGGGATGATTGAAGAAACATATCATCTAGCCCTCTGATACAATCTGGAAAATATCACCTCCACCAAGCTTATCCCAGTGTGCTGCCCTCTTTTTAATTTCTCATGTCACAAGCAGATGCCACATATTTTACCTCTGTATTAGCTATGCAAATGGAAAATGGTGTAAACTCAGGCGTCAGTAAAACATGAAGTATGCTGTTCTTGAAAATGCCTCTTTTTTTGCGATTGTCTTTAGATTGAGAGGCTGATTTAGCAGGGCTGAAAATATGTGTGCCTTACATTAAGCCTCCTCCAGTTAAAGCATGTCGCTATTCAGTCTTTGATCCTCCGGAGTCAGAGCTGCATGGCAGAGACAGCTCAGTGAGATCGCTGCTGCTCTGAGCTCTTTACCATCATTCTTAATTGCTTATCCTTACAGCTCATATGCAGTACTTTTTGGAATGCCACCAGGCTCTCTGCGTGTGCTGACTTAGGGGAACGTTTCCAGGTTCTGCACTAGCGGCACGAGATCCATCCTCTCTCTCCAGTCTTTACTTCCCATTGAGGGTATGTTGGCACACTGTGAAAACAGCTGCTCAAGCTGCTATCTTCCCTTCCTTTCCTGCGAGGTTTTTATCAAGTCCATGCCAACACTTAGAGACAGTGTTGATTACATCTTCCTTGCTGAGGATTGACCCCATACTGATGCATCCAATATCTGCTGTACCATCTTCATCATTTATAATAATAAATCTGGAGCAGAATTTCTCTTTTGAAGCTGCTTTCAAGAGAGTTGAGCTAAAACTCACAAATGTCAATATGTTGACAGTCATATATCGAGTGCATTATGCCAGAAATCTGTGAAAACCTCTTGAGAGTTTAACCTACGCTACTTTATAGGATTTGTGGCCTCTCTTCCCAGGGAATTGATAATGAATCAAGTTACTGTGGCTTACCAAGCATCTGCTGAGTTACCTTTCACATACACTGTATGTTCTTAGCTTGCAACAATTGTGGAGTAATCTGATTTATCTGAACTCTTTCACTATGGCTTAAGCTATACTATATATGAATTGAGTGTGCAGATAAAAGCCCTTAGTTCCTTTCATGACATATTTTGACTGCAAGTGCAAACATCTACCAGAGTAACTATTTGCCTCCACAGTAGTGTAGGGGGAGGGGAGGGAATATTTGAGCAAGAGCTCCCTTGCCCTTAGGAAGTGAAAGCCATCAGCCAACTTTGCTGTGTTTCTCAGTGACTGCAGGACAGAACCAAGTGTTGGGAGTTGCCGTGTCTCTTTACTTGCCATGTTTCATAGGCTATTTAGGATGTCAGAAATTCCCTGGAGGAAGAGGGTGGCTTCTCTGTAAAAGAACTGACCCTTCTGGTCTACACTGGGGGAGCAAGTATGAGGATTTCATTGGGCAAGGCTCACAGTTCTCGTCAGCCTGCAGGACCACTACAAATGTTGCTGAGTGCACCAAAGATTGGATTAATGACTCTGTCCTGCAGCTTATATTTTCTGCCAAGAATGGCACACAAGAGATGAAAGAACACTAACATTACTCCCTCTGTAGAATTATTTCTTTCTATGTATAAATTTTTAACATTGGGCTTCCATGAGCCACGCAATATATTATTGCAGAGTACCTAACACATAAAATATATGTTCATTTATAACATGTAAACAAATCATGCTTACACAAAATATAATCTAGGGTGAAGATTTTAAGTTCTCCTGTCTGGTCACTGCAGTCTTGGCTTATATAAGTACTTGTGATTTTGTGTAGAGTTTGCTCAAGGCCAATGCAGGAAGAATTTCTTCTCCATTCATCTGCTGTCTAGACAGGCATACTTTTAAAGTTATACAAGCTGTTTCTGGGTTTCCCTGCTAATGACTGTATCAGCTTTGTTCCAAAAGAACTGCAGTGAACTTCAGCGACATTTACTGCAAGCATGATATTATTCCAAATATTTTCTGAAATTTTAATAAAATAATATTTTATTGGCCATCTGTAAGATGATTAATAAAACATCAGCCCTGAAGAAGTTAGGTAAATGTTTAACTTTAAACAAGATCTAGCATATGATGAAAAGAACATTATTAAAATGAGGTAAAATGAAGGTTGCATGATGCATGTTTTGTTGGTTGTTTGTTATTTTTTTTTTAAATAGTTTCTTGCAGAATTTATGAATTTAGTACCAGCAAACCCAAAGTGTTTCCTTCTAGAACATACATTTCTGTAGTAACACTCACTTTGAACAAATATGATGCATACTTAGATGTAATAAAAAAAGGAAAATATAGTTTTGTCCAAAAATTCAGTACTAATTTAAACACATGCAAATAATGCATTCTTAAGAGAAACTTTTAAAAGCAATGAAATCCTTTATGGGATTCTAACTCATGCTCTTTGGTTAGTACCTACCATATCTCACAGGATGAGCAACACTAGGGTCTTAATTGACTCATATAAAAATGCCAAATTAAATCTTTGCTATATGCAACAAGGAAAAAAACAGTGGTGTTTATTTTGGTTTCTCCTAATTTTTAATGCTACCTACCTCAACATGAGCAGCAGTCCTGGAAACAGTTACATAATCAAAGCACACTTTATAATTAGCATATATAAGAAAGCTGAAGAAATACTAAGAAATCTCTTTTATTTTCTTCATTTATGTTAAAAAGTAATTAGATCAATCTTTTATTAACAAGTATTTATTTTGTTTGAACTGCAGAGCAATAATAATGCAGTATGCAGTTTAACCCTAGTATTAACCACTGCTTTTATTGAAAGAATTCATCATTCTTTGCTTCTCTATCAGTAGAACTGAAAGTTCTCTGAGTTTCAAGAATAAGTATATCACACATCCAGCTCCAAGTGATAATTAGGTTGTCAGTAATTTTCTTTCTTTGACTGTAAATTGAATACAATAAATACCGTGGTTTTCATTTAGCTTTACCAGGCAAGTATTTAAATAGGTATTCAGTAGGTTACTTTGGTAATTGGTGTAGTCAATGCAGTGGTAGTGATACTTTCATAATGCTGGATTTTAATTAGCAAGTCCATTTTGTGACTCATTATTCATAGTACTCCACAACCAGGAAATTCATCGGTTTAGTCAGTATGTTTTAACCCAGTAGATACAGAATTTTCATATTAGATCTCATAAAGAGGTGTGAACTTTTTCATGCACAACATGTAGACCTTTTTTCCCATATATGATATTCTATTTGAACCTCTTGTTTGCCAGTGGACTTATATGAATACAGAAAGGAAACTTTGTATTTAAAAAGTGTCATGGAGGGATAAATCTCAAGAGATTTATAACATTCTGTGCATTTGATTAGCCTGACTGTTAGCCCTTCCTTGAGACAGGTTAAATGAATTTGTTTATATTTCATATAACAAACTGTTCACTGGGATGTCTTCACAATACCCTCTAGGAATGTGGTAATTTGTTGTAATTTACTACTTACTTGGAGGAAAATTAATTAATATGGCTGTGCCTTGCTGTCCCTTCAGTATATCAGGCATTAAGAAAAAAAAAAAAAAAAAAAAAAAAAAAAAAAAAAAAAAAAAAAAAAAAAAAAAGAGGCGCATTCAAGGAACTTAAAAACAGCAATGATGACCAAAGAAAAATCTGTCACAGATGTGAGCTGTTCCACTGTAAGCTGTTCCACTGTAGGCAGTTCCATATGCTTTATCCACCTCAGGCTTTAAAGCATTACATAAATAACCAGGAGGTTTCCCCTCTATGGGAAGAGTGTCATATCTGAGAAGATTAATTCTAACTGGAACATTAACCACCTGACTGTTAGCTCTGTAAAGCCTCACAAAGAGGACAACTCCCACAAGACCTTCTAAATTAAAAAAAAAAAACAAACCAGAAATAGCATGTACCATATATATAAATGCATATTTATGTGAATCCATACCGATTAAAACAAAACAAAAACTTCATGTTTCATGTGAACTCCTACCAAGGGAGGCAGATGAAGCTTGGCCCATCCTTGTCTGTCCAGGCAGATGTGATGGGGGAGCTGCCGATCGCCTTAATTTAAAGGTAGAGCACCACCTGCTGTCAGCACGCACCACGGTGGGCGAGCGCTGCTTTCCTGCGCTACACCTCGTTTGTCTTGATCGTTCTCGGCAGCTTGGACAGTCTACAGGAATTCTGGTCGTATCACTAAAGTTAATGACACGTCGAAACCGAGTCAGAATAGATTTTGCAAAATAAAATTCGTTGTTTCAAGTTGGATAGAATAGAAATGAAGGTAGTGATCAAACAAATTCTTCATGGTATGTCTATGAAATTTAATTTGGTCTTTAGAACTGGCAATACTATAATTTAATTGATGATTGAAAATCTAATGCCAAGCATATGTAAGATCTCCCCAGGATGAGAATTTTAACATTGTTTTGTATGGAAAATATCTGGTTGTTTCCCTAAAAGTTTCTCTTATGTTCTCTAAAAAACAATACTTGCAAAAATTTACCTCCTAAATTTAAAAATATGACATCTTGCAATAACACAATATCCATCACTTCAAAATTATACCACTTTATTAAAATTATAATTAAATATATATTAATTTCTAAGGCAAGGGTTTTTTTCATATTCATATGCATTCCTTAAGGCTTAAATATGTCTTTTATAACAAGAATAAAATTTCACTTATATACCTTATATTAGCATTGTTGAAATGTCAGGCTATTATTTAGATTGTGGAGTTTCTATGACAGGGATTAGCATTTTATTATATGTTTGCATAGTTATTTCTACAATGGGACCCTGCTCTGGCCTCATTTTCATAGCATGAAAGAAAATTAAAAGCAATCATTATCAGAAAGTGTTCAGCCCTATTAATCGAATTTTCAAATCTAGCCTCCAGAGCAGCTTCATGAACCCTTACAAGGAAGCCTGAAGAAAACACAACTTCCTGCCTCCATAAGTGTACTGGAACATCACTTGACTTTTCAAACCTACTAGAGAGATGACAATTCAATACACTAATAAAACAGCAGCTAACCAAACAACATCTATGAATTAACGTCAGATTTTGTTATTTTGATGTTTCAAACTCCTGTCTAAAATTTCAGGTAGGTAAAATCAGTTAATTTTGCCAGGTTCTCACAGGAAGAAGTGAAAATTCCTCAGTGGGGCACTGAAGGAGTACATGATAACCCCAACTCTTCGAAGTTGCTTTTTGATGTAGTCCAGAAAATTTCCATTTCTTTTGTTGTTCTACTTCAGCAACTTTTTTTTTAGTGCCCTTCTGTTTCTCTACACACATAAGATTTCCACCATCTTCACCATAAGCAAATGTAAGAAACCCCACTGGAGTCACAAGTCCTGTATTAGCACGTGTGCTCGGTGGGAGAGAGAACTGGCAGGATACACGTTGACCTGTGCCAAAGCCATTATTAATTCTTCAGGTACTGTTAGCAGCTTCAGGCTACAGAAAAATAATTTACTCAGAAAAGCAATAGGGACTTTTATAACACCTTACAAGGTGAACAGACATTTTTAGCTCTAAATACAGACAGACAGTAATTTTCAGGGAACAAAGCACATAAATCTCAAAGTTGTTCTTTGTTGATGTACATTTTGTGGAATGATACTTATTACTGTGAGTATTTAAAAATCTGCTTGTTAGGAAACTGCTAATTTTATTGCTTGTTGTGCTATGCATCTAGATGTCTCAAGTAACTCTGGATTTCTATAGTTATACTAAATACCAAATCAAATTATAGTATTCATATAGACTTTGTCACAGTCAGAATTCTCTAGATACAGGTGTTCAAAATGTCTTTTTCTCTAGTCTCATGGGCTTCTAGGATCACGATACTAAGAACCATTAACTCAGCAACTACACATTAATTGATGACCTTCTGAAAGATACAGGCCAAGAAATTAGACTCTATAGGAATACAGACAAGAAAAAAACTGCATCTTCAGTGAGACATTTTAAAATCTAAGATATTGGGGGATTCATATTGAAAACCAATGTTTTGCTTCTGGTCAGCAAGTCAGACCAAAATATGATTTAAACAGATGTGCTGTTGGTTAACTGAAATGATTCCTGGCCTGCTGGAAAGTGGCTTCCAGCTAGTCCCGGCTGCCCTGGCTGGGAATCGTTTCAGTCTCGGTTAGGCAGTAGCAGGTGGACCGGCCACCACCCCCCAGTGGGTCAGAGCTACACGAGAGCTGTCGGTGAGGCTACGATGAAGGTAAGAAGAAGGAGACCTTGTGGCAAGATGATTTATTGTCACCTCCTCTTCATGCAGGCAAGCCACAAGTCCCGCCGTGAGGGGCGGGGTTATGGCTTATAAGGGACCAGGAGAAGGGGGCAGACACAAGAGGGAAAACCAGTCAGGGGAGTGGGGATGGCACACAGACAACAAATAGGGAACGAGGGGTGGGGGATTTCCCAGTCTGCTCCAATCCGGGACCGAGTCTCTCCGAAGTCTCTGGAAGGAGAGGGGAGGCTTCCCAGAGAGTGACAGGCTGGGGAGAAGGGCAACAGGTGATTGACAGCAAACTATAACTGAGGAGAACAAAGGCAGGGGATTTCCAAGGTGGGAGATATACCAAATGGGGAGAAATACAGGGGGGGAACTTGGGAAAAACTATTGCAGAACTTACATATGAAAAATAGATAAAAACAAAACATGAAACTACAAAACACACCGCAACAGTTAACCAAGATTTTTAACTATATCTGGGTTTAAACTATTAATTGCAGACAGCAAAAGCTTTTCTGAGGAGATAAGCACACTGATAGGGTTGGAGTCACCATGCTACAAACAAAATCCATTAAAATATTTCTTTTTCATAGAGCATGTGTTGATGAAAAGATACGAGTCTTCATCTTTCCCACCTCCAGACTCTAAACAGCAGCTCCATCAAACCACAAATGTGGTCATAAGCCACATACAAAATTGGATCATTGATGCATTCAAAAGGTGTGTGAGAGCACTATTTATTTGGTCTGAAGAGTTCTGAACCTTTTCCTTTTGCTAGTTTTGTGTGATTGCATTTTAATACCACTTCTTTTTTCCATGTACCAGGTTACAGCAATGTAAGGACAGTAGCTGATAGCAGATCAAACTCCATCATTTGGATTTAACACAAGCCTGCAGAACTCAGAACCATTGGGGCATTGACTTCACAAATGGAAAACTGCAGAAAACTCAGATTCTCAAGAACTTCTAGTTCTTGTCCTAGAGGTGTCAGATACTCAACACTTGTTTGTCTTTGGGAACAACTGAGAGAATTCTAGTGTATGGTAGCAGTAGGTCTAAGAGACAAACTCAGTCTTTATGACTAGAGAATTTGATGACTACTGAACAATATTTAACTTACTGTCATATCTGTAGACAATCAATACAGAGATTTGAGGATGAAATTAATGTAGAAACTTAAGCAGGTACTTGTTCTGCAAATTAGCTTTGTACGTATTTAAAATCATGTGCATTTCAGAATTAAGTGAAAGCCTGTAAATTAAGAATGTTAATAAGATTTTCTGATCAAAATAAGAAATACAAAGCAACCAATAATCTTTTTTTCATTGATCAGGTAGTAAAATATAGTCCAATAAAGAGGAAACATTTAAACTATAAGCATCACCTAGTAATATAAAAGGAAAAGAAACATATTTGTGGAAAATTTGAAGGTAATAATATGTGCTAAAAAAAAAGGACGACTTATTTCTGATTTTACATTGGATGGCTTTTCAAGTTTTCTGGTTTTCCTAGGTCTATACATAGAGAAAAATCAGCTCACTACTATGTCACAAATATGAAACAGCCATAACATGTACAGAAAAGGTGTGGAGGGAACAACCTTTATTAAGGTTTTTAACTTCAACATGTTAAAATACATTCTAAAATTTGGATGACAATCCAAAATAAAATTAATTTCTAATCTTTCCAGAATTTTTTTCAGTGGTTTGGCTACTTTTTAAAACAAACGAGGAAAGCAAAAATCTCTTTCTGTCTTTAAACAAGAACTTTTTTAAACGTTTGAGGTAGTTGAGGATTCAGCCTCCCTAGTTAAATCTCTGTGCTTATATAATTGGTTCTTCTCCCAGTACTGAGTTGTTAATTAAATCTCAGTAGTAACCAACACCTCAGCATAGATTTTTAGTAAAGTTGGTTTCATTTACCAAATTCTCTTTCTGCTTGTTTCCCTGTTGCAATGCTGAAGATCTCCCTATTTTGATTTTGTTCTCTTTTTTCTTTTACTATCTGATAGAAGAGGAAAAAACACTTGGATATTCTATCCTTGTACTACATAATGATTCTAGAAGTAGTTCTTTCTCGTATAAATATACTGTCTTTTTTATGATCACTGTTGCTTTTGTCACATAAGATTAATTCCATAAGCATCTTCATCTTAAACACAATTTGTATCTGCATCTTCAAAAAAACAAAAAAATAAAAAAAAAACCCCAAAACCAAAACAAAACCCAAAACACAAACAAACAAAAAAACCCCAACCAGACCAAACCGAAAAACCTCTAAACATAAAAAGGTTTGTGTACTATGGCAATGGTAATTCTATTAGATTATAAAATAATCCTCAAACTTTTTTCTGCTGCTATTTTTTCTTCTTTTTAGATTCTTTTTGAAATTTACTTTTACAGAAAGACAACTATGATTCTGATATATCAACTTCTTCCCAACTAAGGAAACTCTTCAATGAAATTGTCTACAACACTGGTTTGCAAAGTCCACAAAAAAAATTATGCCTGAATATTAAAATAGAAACATCCAGATCTATGAAATCTATTTGTGCATTTTAATACACAATATTCCATTTAAAAGAGCCAAGACTTTCTTTGTAATAAATTTGAAAACTGTTGTTGCATCAATTATGAATGAGAACATGGAAGAAATTACTATAAAGGAAGAAATAGGCAGTAACCAGGTTATGTCAGGTGTATTGTTAAAATTCTTGCATCTTTTTCTCGGTAGCTTTGTTATCTCTAAACAGTCTTTGTTGTTGTTCTGGAAAGTGTGATTCTGGATGTTTTTCAAAAAATACATTTTTCCCTCAGCACTTTGTACCTATATACAGCAGACCAGAAAAAATATGAATTGCACCAGGAATAACACTTTAAAAGCAGGATCTTCAAAACAGCAAGAGGAATAAGTGACAGTGACTTGTTGGCAAATATATTTCAAAGTATAGCACTGGACTGTAAGAGTTTGTGTTAACTTGTCAATAATAAATAATTTTTTTTACTTTCTTAAACTCATCAATTTTACCAGTCTTCAGACATTAAAAACTGCTCATAGAGCAATTCCATTTTATTAATCACATTTTTTTGCTGGTTAAGCAAACACCTAAGAACTATCATTCTTGGAAGTTGCCTACTGCTTTGATTCACCTTAACTTCTGAGCCAGGATTGGATATGAACATTTCTTTGAGAGTGAACTTTGGCCATGCTTTTGCTTTTGTTTATTTGGTCATTTGTTGGTTTGTTTGGGGGGTTTTGTTGCATTGTTTCAGTTTTTGTTAATTGGTAAGGGACCAGTGATACAGCTAAAAAAACCTGTAAGTGATTTTTTTCTCCTCTATGGGCAAAACAGTCTGTACTGACAACATAGTGCCCACCTGAAGCATATTCTTAAGCTTTATCTTCTGCCTCTTCCACATGAAATGGCTTCCCTCATGGATTCATGATGGATTTTAATCTCCTGTTTGGTTTTGAATCATGTTGGGGTGTTCTTTTACTATCTATAATAAATCTAATTTTTAAGGATGTAGCTCAAACAGTATTTTACCAATTTTTATAACCTTAAAATGGAACAGAAATTTATACTAGAAACATAAAATACTAAGGCTAACAAGATTGTCTTATATGTGTAATCTCATGAGGTTTAGGTCCATTCATATATGCTTTGGAAATTAACAATCTTTGAATAAGACCAACAGTGGTGCAATGCTAGAAATTTATCCTACTATCAAACCATCCCTCTAAAGCTTGTGGAAAAAAAAATCATCTGGTTAATTTCAGTATGATTCCTATCATGCCTCTTTATTTATCAGAGTAGTACAAACAAAATTGATGCAAAAGGAAATCTTGCCTTCTGGTCATTCCAGAAAAAAGATCAAGTCACAGGATAACATCTAATAAATGATGCCTTCAGATTACAGCCGGTGCTTTATCTTGCCACAGTTGTAAGAAAGACTGCATTTTGATAGTAGTTATTGAGCAAATCCTCCAGAGAAAGAACAGGTTTTCTCTTATGGCATAGCCACAGACAACTTGTCTACTTTTTGACAATTCTTACCTATGTCTGTATTTCCCATTTAAATAAGGCAAGAAATTTAATTTCTTCTATCCTTTGAAACTCCTTAGAATTTTTAAACACCATCTCATTCTGGGAATAATTCAGAAAAAAAAAAAAAAAACCCACCAAAACTATTGTAGATTAATCTAGATACTACTGCAATTTTGCAATAATGTTCCTTTTTTGTAGATTTCCTTCTCAAATTCCTTTCCCAAAACTTGCATATCATTTTTTTTTTAAATAACAAATTGCAAGTCATAAAATCATAAATTATTTTGGATTGGAAGGGACTTTTAAAGATCATGTAGTCCTATGCCCATGCAACGAGTAGGGATATTTTCACCTACATCAGATTGCTCAGAACCCCTGTCCAAAGTGAATAGACTTATTTTCTCTCACGAGATTATGATGAACTCATGTAGCCATACTTGATGTAATTTATTTGTAACTGCTAATTGGCATTTAAGATATCTGAAACAGGGTCTGGAGCTTTTTTCCCTTTTTGGTTGTTTTTTTTTTTTTTTTTGGTTGTTTTTTTTTCCCCTCTATGTCTTTACATAGCAAATATCTGTAAATGAATAATTCAAAACCTAAGCTTGTGCAACTGTCTAAATTTTCAAGAAACATGATATGATTTTTTTAATGCAAATATAATGCATTTTTACAGAGTTCTGTTTAAAATTCCTTTTTAATATGAACCTTTAGAGAATGTTTAAAAATGCATTTTCTGAGCTTTTTCTGTCCTCTATTGACTCTTTAACAAAGTAAATATTTAATCAAGATACCAGGGGAGGAAGCCACCTGGGCACCATAGGCTGTTAAATTTCATAAAATGTTGGGTGGCAATATTTAAGTGGGGGAAAAAAGTTTTATTTCTGCCATGAGATATTAACATTTTCCAGCTTTTTTACATTTGGTCAGGTATCCAAGCTACACTGGCTCTTCAAAACTTGAATGTCATAGCAGTAGAAAATTAAGAAGCACTGTGACATTGATTCAGCTTGAATACCTGTAAATTCTCAAAGGAATTAAAGATCTATTACTTCTTATCAGTTCAGCCGCAGTATCAGCTATCAGCCACTTATAAAGAAAATAACAGTAATATGGATTAGATGTCAGATGGCGAAATTATGAAGTCACCAGCAGTGACACACACTTTTCTGTGTGTGAAATAACCCAATCTTTCACATGAACTATCTTTAAGTTAATTTCAGAGATGAGGTATTTTCCAATGTAGATGCTGGCTGATGAAGTATGGACTTTACGAAAATTGTTTCACTGAATATACTTTTCAAACAAAGAAATTAGGATTAAAATCTCTTTGGCACTCCAGACAACCATTAAATATCTTCCACAAGCTATAAAACATTTGGGATGACCTCAAACAAACCAGCTTTCCACCACATTGTTAAAAAGAAACTTGTGTATTCAGCCTGAATGTCTTCATACCTCAAAGTAAAACTGCCATGGTTTGACACTGGCCAAACTCCAGGCATCCACGAAAGTCACTCACCCTCCCCTGCCACAGCTGGGCAGAGGGGAGAAAAAAATAACAAAGCATGGATGAGCCGAGATAAGGACCAGGAGAAAATTCTCCAAGGGCAAAAAAAGCTCAACTTAAAGGTTCAATGTGATGTAAAAGAAACCTTTAAAACACCTTTTCTTCCCTCAACCCCTCCCTCTTTCCCACCAACAGTGCAGGGAGACAGGGAATGGGGGTTTGGTAAGTTCATCACCTGAGGTTTTCCTCTGCTGCCCAAGGAGAGGAGTCCCTTCCCTGTGAAGTCATGGGGTCCTTCTCACAGGAGACAGTTCTCCATGAACTTCTCCAACGTGGCTCCACTCTCACGAGCAGCAGCCAAACTGCACCTGCTGCAATGTGAGTCCCTTCCACGGGCAGACAACCCTCCCAAAACTGCTGCAGTGTGGGTCACTCTTCCACGGGATACAGTCCCCCAAGGACAGGCTGCTCCAGGCTGGAAGCAGGGGCCCCTCTCTCTGCTGGGTCTCCCACAGGATCACAGCCTCCTCCAGGCATCCACCAGCTCTGGCATGGGCACCTCCCCCACGGGCTGTGGGTGGATCTCTGCACCCCCCGTGGATCCCCATGGGCTGTGGGTGGATGTCTGCATCCCCCATGGATCCCCACGGGCTGTGGGTGGATCTCTGCATCCCCCTGTGGACCCCACAGGCTGTGCATGGATCTCTGCATCCTTCGTGGCTCCCCAGGGGCTGTGGGTGGATCTCTGCATCCCCCATGGATCCGCACGGGCTGCAGGGGCACAGCTGCCACACCACGGTCTCACCATGGCCTGCAGAGGAATCTCGGCTCTGGCACCTGGAGCACCTCCTGCCCCTCCTTCTCCACTGACCATGGTGCCTCCATGTGGTTTCCCTCACATGTTCTCACTGCCTTCTCTTTGACTAGTAGAAAAAACCTGTTCCTCATTTTGGTTTGATTTTCTTCTTAAATATGTGATCACAGAGTTGTTACTGACCTCTCTAACTGGCCCAGCCTTGGCCAGCAGCATGTCCACCTTCAGAGCCATCAGGGATTGGCTCTGCCAGACATGGTGGAAGCTTCCAGCAGCTTCTCACAGGAGCCACCTCTGTGGCCCTCCTGGTACCAAAAACCAGTCTGTGCAAAACCAACACAAAGACTTAGAAGACAAAAAGAATACTAAGAAAATCTATTCAATCATGATCTTTCCAGTCTCCAAAATAATGAATGTTTTTGACTAGCAGTGTCATTAATAATTTTATTTCTGTCTCTTTCAGACAAGCTGAAGTCCTGAAAAATCTTGCAGACACATCCCTTGTTCTTCGTGTGATCATGTTTCTATTTCTTTCTAGAATATGGAAACACTGGAGTCATAAACTCCAACTTTTTTTTTCACTATTACATTTTCCAAGAACAATAGTGCTTTTAAAATGACTGAATAAATAAAAATTATATTAATTTATTAGTTAATAATTAATACTATATTTACTATTAATAATATATTAATTATTAATAATATATTGATTTACTTAGGCTAAAATTGTGTTGCCATTTAGACCTAAGGTACATAGATAGGTTCTCCTGTACATCTTTGCTTAAAATTTAATAGTACTGTGACATTTAAAATGACGCATTAAAATCAATATATAACAGTTGCCATCTTATTTGTAAAAGACAGTATTTTCACCCATTCTTTGAGTAATCTCTATAGGTGAAATCTAAAATATTAAATATTGTCTTTCTAAAACGTATCTAAGAGAAGCAAAAATACTTGTCAAGTTCTGCTCTGAAATGAACTTAAATATAGGCTTATTTTCAATCAATTTTAGCTAAAATTACATTCTCATTTTTGCCTCATCTAATAACACCAATATCAATGACTTTTCAATCAACATACTGTTTTCACCAAAACACAGAGGTGTCTAGAGTGCAGGTCTTAGGAGGGGCAGCTGAGGGAGCTGAAGTTGTTCAGTCTGGAGAAAAATAAAGCTCAGGAGGGATCTAATTGCACCACAACTATCTGACAACGGGAGAGGTCAATCCTTTCTCACAAGTAACAAGTGATAGGACAAGAGGAAATGGCCTTAGTGTGCACCAAGGGAAATTTACATTGAATATTAGGAAAAAATTCTTCGTGGAAAGGGTTTTCAGGCATTAGAACAGGCTGCCCAGGGATGTGGTTGAGTCACCATCCCTGGAAATATTCAAAAGGGGTGTGGATGTGGCATTTGGGAGTGCGGTTTACTGGTGAACACAGTAGTGCTGGGTTAACATTTGGACTCAATAATCTTAGAGGGGTTTTTTGTGATTCTATGATTCTGTGTATGTAATTTACAACATCTTTATAATGTTAGCACAAATGTATCATATAAACATCAAGAGACAAAGAAACATTTTAAATGTATTTTAACATTTTAAATTGTAGTTTAAATGTAAGAACTATGCAGTTAACCTGTTAACTTCGTCCCTATTAGAAAGAGTGTAATGATGGAATTTGAGGAAAACAGAAGCTAATGCATGTTAAGGAAAAAGTACACCACCACTGGTGCACCTACTTGAAACTAGGAAAGACCAATGATATAGTGAAAGAGAAAAATTCTTAAAAAGTAATGGAAAGCTGATGAAGGAAATGAAGTGTTGTAAGAGTCAGCCCGAAAATCTTTGATATGTCTCACGTTTCGTCATGGAAACTTGAGGGAACAGGGGTGCTGAGACCCCAGGCTGATGTAATCTGCCACCAGAATTACCATCTGGCCAGGTGTGTTTGCTTGGGACCAGATCTACATCCTGCTGGGAACAATGGGGACCACTCTACACTACTCCTGGATTCTGTACCACCTGTGCCTGAGGTGCAGTGGGACCAGCTTGCCCTGTTTCCCCTCTCCATTGTGCATTGGGCCTAGACTCCGATCATGAGATTCCACCCCCACTCTGGCTGGGTGCCTTTTGCCTCTGAAAGAACTATATATCTCAGCCTCGGAGGAGAGCCCTCCTGAGATCATCCCACAGAAGATGACAAATCCACAAGCAATGCCACAAAGACTGCAAAAGGGTCTATTGGCGAAGGAATAGCCACGAGGACTGCCCCCGTCTCTCATCTGTGGTAGCTATTCCCTGTTTTTTTTATCTCTTTCTCTGTCCTTCTCTCTCTCTTTATTGTTTTCTCTCTCTCTCTCTCTCTCTCTCACTATTTTGTATCAGTTTTGTGGGCACATTAATAAAGTGCATTGATTTTTAGTTAAACAGTGTTCTCTTTGCCTCCTTTGTACTCTGAGACCACTACGAACTCAGCTTCTTTAAGCAGGTGGTAACAAGAGTCAAAAAGATTGGAACATTTATGAGACAGATTACAGGATGTTTTATGCTTATAAATCATCAGTCTTTGAAAAATAAATAAATAAGTAGAATTTGGGGGGGGGGGAGTTAAAATGCTCTTTCAAATGAGATTAAAAAAAAATTGATGTAAGTACTTTAGGCAACTATCCCATTAGAATTAACCACCCTTACACATGACACAGTATATGATATTATGACATTGTTGTCTTTGTAACAATTTTTGCAATGGGCTAGAAGGACTCTTGCAAATGTCAAACTTAAATCGAGGCAGATGTAACCTGATGGTACACTTCCAGGAGGAAATAAACACAGGGAAAGCTTGTGTCTGTGCCCCAAAAACCATTATTCTTTCTCTAAGAACTTAGATCCTTCATCTTCCTCTCAACTCACTTCTGAATATTTCACTGGCATATTTTTAAGTTGGCAAATTTTAAGAAATCAGGCTCATTATTCTAATTTATTAGTGAAAGACAAGTTTTCAACTCATTAAAATGCTGATAATCTTCTGAAAGCCCTCAATTGCCTTTTCAGTTACCTCAGCAACAAACATGACGCTTTCTGCATGTAAAGGCTTTTCTTAAAAAATTACTTCTTTTCAAAAAACCGAATACCTGTCTACTCTGTTGGAGGTGAGTAGGGCATAAGAGGAAATTTATATGTGTATTTTCATTTAAATGAATAGATTTTATGCATCTGCCAGAGACTGGAACACTACTATGTGCCTGTCTTCAATATTGAATAAAATATAACTCCTCAGCTTTATTCTTAGTCCAAGTTCTGTCAGCAGCTAGGATTTAATTTCAAGATTTTTTTTTTAATACAAAATGTTTTCCTTAATTTCTTTCGTCACACAGCTTTTTAATTAGATCTCAAGTTAGTAAACATACTTAATCTCTCACTGGGCATTCCTCAGGCTGATGATGGCCATGTTATACTGAGATTAAAATGTCTCCAAAGTTATTTTGGCTTGTTTGTTTTTTTAAACAGTCTTCAGGCTGGAAACCCTTTGGCAATGCCTTTAGAAACATGGACTGCTTCCTGATTTTCTTTTCTTTTTTCTTTTGTTTCTTTTTCCTTCAGTTTATAATATATGCAAACTGACTAAATTCCCTCAGTATATGAGCAGTGGAAAGAATACAGTTGTTAATAGCAGGTTTTAAATCTTGACAGAAAAGCCAATTTGCAAGAGTTGACTAACAAAAATAAACATTCCAAACAACCATCACTTCAAACTTTTTTCTTTACTTGCTCATACACCATGCTGTGAAACAATATACTGTGTACGAGAAACCCAATGTGGCAATAGAACCAAGCTCTACCAAAACAAGCAGGAACAAATTGTATACTGCATGATTTATTATTTAAAAGGTTTTCCTTACCTCTGATTTCAGTTGAATACAAAACCTCTAAGTAGTACTTATAACTGTCTTTATTATATTTATTAATTTCTAGTACAAATTTGTAAATATTCATCATTGTAGCAAAAGCTGCCTTTCATTCCATTTATAAATCCATTAATTTAAAAACTGTATAAAACTCCTAATAATTAGTCACAGCTAGTTAAACAGGAAAAAATCCCCAACTCATCACCATGCTTTGGTTGTGAATCTTGTGGGTTTTCATTTATCAGTACACTATCAGGATAACATATGGTCCTGTTCAGAGACCCTCACTCCACTGAGCTTCATGCTGCACGAACACTGAAAATTGTCTTAAAGGAAATTTAGACCATGAAGCTACAGAAAGTATTGTAGAGAAGAGCACAGAACCTGTAGGCTATTTGTAGCTTCGTATATGCAACACAAGACAAGAAAAACTTAAGGAGACTTTTGAAGTGAAAAACATTTAAAACTGCTCTTGTATTTGTAGGCAGAATGATGGAAACCAGTAGAAAAAAACTGGTTGTGCTTAAATGTGGAGCATGATGGAAGCTGCCAGCACAGCCTGGTGGTCTGCACCAGTATTTGTGATGATGAATTAGAGATGATGGGAATGGGACATGTCAAATTAAGAATACAGTAGATACTGCAAATATACCAGGGCAACTCAATAACTTGTTGTGTTTTAATGCCCCAAATAATAATCTCAATGAAGTACATCTAAAGTACATAATTTCATTATGGAAAATACGACTGATAAGAATTTGGGTCACCATAAAAGGAGTCTATTTATCATCTATTTGTTATAAAGCTATATAGGCAAGTTTAACAGAGAGAGAGTAAGAACTGTGAACTTACAAGAATTTATAACATACATTATCATTCTTTAAACCCATCCAAACCAATCACCTGGGTTATTTAATGGAACTAGTTTGAGTCTTAATTTAAGAAAAAATCTTTGAATTTAAAATCCTATGTAGAATTATACCAAACTTTTATTATGCTCATACTTGATTCGTGAATAGAAGAGCAATTTAAACATTCATACATGTAACCTTACGTTGCATGCACTATTAAGTCATCCAGAGAAAACAGCTGACAATTTCTTCCTCTCTCAGGTATTCTTTGTTATAGTGGTTTGAGAGTGTCTGGGCTAATTCAAGTATTTAGGCTCCTTTGGTCTACTTCTGCAATTATATTTAAAGACAGAAATGTAAGCATATGAAACTATGTATGCAAACCATCAATTGATTGCACATTATGTGTATTACAGAGGCAATCATTCTTATATTACTAGAAGCATTATCTTTCAAACATAAGAGTTAGTTTCTATGAAAGCACAATAAATCCATCAGCAGAACACTTTAAAAGCCAATAAAGTTTTTTGTCAATAAAGTCCTTAAAATACTGTGCATTCACAAAATTATTAGAAGTGATATATAATCTATGTGTGGGGATAAGAATATGCAATCTTTCCAGAAAAAATCAAAATACTGTAGCTACTGTAACTATGAAATTTAAAACTGCAGTAGATTGAGGATAGTCTATCAAGAAGTAAGCAAAAAGACAACATTCATTACAATTCTATTTGAAAATGTGATGACATTTGTTGACATATGGAAGATGATATCATTATGGACAATATAAGAGGAAAAAAACTGAAATGATTTCTTCAAAGGATATTTTTTTGTTTTCAGCAAAACTGCTTTCAATTCCATTATTTTTCCAGGTTTTATTTTCATTCAAATTAGTGTGACTTGATCTGCTAGTTTTAGGATTTAAGGTATATTTTCATCTTCTACTATCACAGTAATCATCATGATGGAAGAGAAACTTGCACAGTAATTAAAATTATGCTGTTAAAACAAAGACAGTTTTGGAAGTGTGCTTCTTCTAATGTGCTTTATGTAGGACACCTAATCTCCTTATATAATAAAACCCAAGGAAATAACTGTTTATAACAAAATAAAAATAGCATCTCTGAAGCCTTCTTTTTCTTTTAGGAGGTAATATATTTGCGTTAGCACAAGTCACGATTGACAACTGATACGTTGTATTTTTTTCTGAGGCTTGAATTAGAATAAAAAATTGTTTTGCACTACAGAAATTATGTCAGAGTGGATTACTTGCCTTTTTTTCCCTTTTTTTATGTTGCACAGCTTTATGTCATGTCATAACGTATCACAAGCTGTGGCTGACAAATAAGATAAAATACGATGCCAGCAGAGCAGCCACAGAGCACCTTAAGCCAAGAGTATCAATTACAATGTAAATGTACTGCAATGACAAGCACAATTACAATGAAAACATTTAACATGCCCTAAATATGTGATATTATTTCCTTAGCTTTGATAGTAATCAAGAATTTTGGTAAACATGTATGGTTTTATATATTTTATATATATTTTAATGGTTTTATATTTCCGCTTGTGATCCAAATACTGGCATCTGTTACACAGATTAGACAATTTGGATATAAAATTCTGTAGTGTTCTCTTTATCACTTTCCTTTCATATTGTAAAGCATTTCTTTAGGCTGTGGTTTGGAGTTTTTTTATGGAATCATTGACATCTAAGTCTTACATGTGGAAAAGTACTTGAAAAGGTCATCCAGGCCAGCCTCCTGCTCTAAATAGTTCGACTTAGATCAGGTTGCTTAGTGCGTCATATAGCTTTGTTTTGAATATATCCATGACAAAGGTTTAACAGCCTGTATGGGCAACCTGTGTCAGTGTTGGACCATACTCAGGATGAATTCCTTTTTCCTTAATATCTAACCAACCCTTCCTAACTCCAAGTTGGTTTTGTTGCCTCATGTCCTACTAATATGCACCTTCTAGAGGAGGCTGATTCTTTTTTTTCTGTACCCTCCCACCTCTATACAGAAATTAGCTCTCCCCTCTGCCTTCCATGGCTATGTCACAGACCATCCTGTACTGTGGAATTTAAAAGTAGGTGTGGTACTCCAGACACAGTCTTATAAATGCCAGAGGGGAGGATTATTTCTTTTGGCTCTCTGAATACTTGCTAATACAGCCCAAGAGAATGTACAACCAAAGAGGTGCCCTCATCTCTAAATCATGTTATCTGTTTAGTTGAAAGAAATAATGCTTAGAATACTCTTTAATCACTGTGGGAGTACCTTCCTCTCCCAGAATAACGTGCTATCCCACTAAAAGGAATGTTGGTATGGCTCTTCTATGCTGGTCATACTCTTATTTGATCTCATTTAAGATGATTCATGCATCAAGGTAACATCTGCTATAAAAGCACCAGAATGAGATCAACAATAATTGATGCAGAAGTTTGACAACTACTGTTTACAACAAAACAGCAACAAGATTTTGTTTCCTTTAAGGTTCTGCCTTGTTACTCTTTTCTGAAATGCACTTCTCCCAGGACATGGTGTATCCACTTAGTAAAATGGATTGTGCAAAATAGGCACCAGTGACTTACAGCATAGCTTTGGGCCAAAGGTCCGTGGTAGCAGCATGATAGCTGCATAAATAAAGACACTGCTGAGATGTCACAATAACAGTGAGTGACTGAGGGAGCCATGAATAACACAGATGTTCTTGTGCTTATTTTGTGCCACTGCTTTGTGTTGCTGTAGGAAAGCAGCTGATAAATTATTGATTGTACAATGATGAATATTGACAAAAGTAGGAATGAGAAAGCATGACCTGTGAGCTTCTCTCAGGGTATCACAAAACAGTCTGCAGATAAGGATAGGTAAAGAAAACTTATTGCATTGAAAAGGAATCAGCAAATTCTTAAATTTACTGCTATACTGAGAGTTGTTAAGGGAATGACCAAATGGTTGAATATCCGTGTTTGAATATTCAAAGGTCATTGAGGGAAACCATAAGACCTCTATATGCACATTGTAAGATAAAATTTCCTCTGAAACAGGAAACAAATGTTTTATAAAATATAAGAAGAACTTACTAAAATAAATGGACTTAAAATCCCTCAATTCTGTGAATGTTTAGAGACTCCCTTCCTTCACATTTTTCTGCTGCTTCACTGTCCTATTCTTGTGTTGTGTCCCCTACCTTAACATCTTCATCTTCAAATAAAAGTAAATAAAAAACCATGGTGATGGAATAATTGCAGTATCTGCTGTGACACTGCTATCTCACTTTTCATCTGACCTACCTACTTAAATTGTAAGGGGTTTGTTCATTTGCTTGTTTGTTTTATAAGTAACTTTTATCTAGCAAAAGAATAATTACCATCCGTTATATACTTTTAAAATTTCTAGTTTAGTTTGCTTTGGAAAGAGGAGAAGCTTATACAAATATTATTGATTTTTAGGGCACTAGCTGGAAGTATTAGTTTGCAATATAATATTTGAGCTATGTGATACATGGTTTGTGGAATTAATTTGATTAATTGCTACAGTTTATGTTGTTTTTACTTCAAGCACAAGACATAAATCCTTTTGTTTCATCAGAAGTTTTCATCTTACTAATTCTGTAAGTTCTAAAGTATGCATTTCTAAAGAAGTATTAAGGACAAACCTGTTGTTATATTTCTAAGTTTAAAAATAAACCACTATTTTTGTGAATATTTATGCCCATAAGTGACAGCTCAAAATCCTCTGACCCATGCTCCCTTGCTCTGAAATATGGTTTCTAGTCCAAGGTGACAAGTTCACTAACCACAACGATTACTGAACATCTATTTAAGTATTCTCCTTTGATTCCTCTCAAAATCATTTTCTAGGATTTTTGCAGTGTTCACTTGCTATGTAAGACTCCTGAAAGTCAAGATTCTGAGAATAGCAGTAGTTAGAAGTGTTTTTCTGTATGCACTGCATGATTGTTTAGAAATTCTATTTATAGAAAAAGTTATTTAAAAATAAAATTATGAAGCTTAAATTGAAAAAGATATAATAAAGGAATACACTACATTGAAATTTCTAAAACGGTAAGAGAAATTTCTAATGCCATCCACAGGAATTCACAATATATTTGAACAAATCAATTTAAATTTTAAATAATCAGTAGTGACACTGTGACTTGCATCTCTATTATGCCTGTCAGATGCTCTTATATGTGATCAAGAGGGCAATTTAAATTTACAGAAGACAGAGTTTCTGAAGAATCTGGTGAAAAGTATCTTATTTGAACTTTCTGACAATACAAAGGAGAACAAGACTGAATAAAAGGAAACCTTACTAACTTGAGCATAGTCTGACTCTGCCAACCAGTGGACAGCATACAAATAATTTCCATAGCTAACAGGTTATTTCTGTAAGATGGTGATTTTTACACAGCCCTCACAGAATGATAATACTGACGTGATCAATAAGGTAGCCATTACTCTCATCAGATAAGAATCTAATGCATTGCTTCTAGGCAAAAAAAGTCAAT
This sequence comes from Acrocephalus scirpaceus scirpaceus, assembly GCA_910950805.1. NCBI lineage: Eukaryota > Metazoa > Chordata > Aves > Passeriformes > Sylviidae > Acrocephalus > Acrocephalus scirpaceus. Next base: position 48,208,654 of record OU383773.1, on the reverse strand, counting down.
GTAATGTCACTGCAATTTTGCTAGTTGTAAGAAATATCTTAATTCAATTTCATGGAAAATTGACAGCTGAAAAACAAGGAAATCTCTTACAGTCACACAGCAAGCATTATGTTACCCATCCCTCCTTGATAAATTTTAAAAGAAAATTCATTGCAATCATTCTACCTAGTATCCCAGTCTAATTTGGGGAAGAAAAGTATAACATGGTGATTTCAATTATCATCAAATCATACCAAAATTCAGAAGACAAATGTTGTGATTAACAGATGAAATAAGACGACTCTGCTTTAGGAGGATTGATATTACTCTGTGTGGAAGAAACAAGAAGCCAGTGAATACCATTCTATTCTGCAAATACATACATGTGATGGTGTAGTGCTGGAGAAGAACATTTTTGAATTTGTGATCATTGACCATTTCATGCAAAATTTATGAGATTATTTCTGGCACATATGCATAAGCAATATTAGTTTGTACAAGCAATATGTGGTCTGTGAGGAAAAGATTTTGTATTTTTATCAATTCACAAAAGGTTCTTACGAATTCAAAGCGTAAGCCTTGTGAAATGATAATTATCTTTAAGCAGTAATGGGCTCAAAATTTCAACACTTCTGTCGATTGCCAAAGCATTCAAAAAAATCCAACTTGCCATGCAATGAATGCCAGTAAATATGATGGACATCAACTCTGAATTTTTGAGGCATAATGAAAACCACTGAGTAGTTCTGTGTACTAAGGGGTTTTGCTGGTTGCTGTGTCTACGGTATGCCTACTTCTTTATTTTTTAACAGTCTTTTCATGCTGTTCTATGCAAGTTTTACATATGCTGACAGTGATGGCCAAAGATGTTCTTATGTAGAGCTATAAATATGCCAGGCTTGATCTTTCTTCAGCTCAAGAGACACCTAGAAGAAAGTAAAATTTCATTTTATAGAAATTCTCCTGACAGTCATAACCTCACACTATGAACAGAACAAAACCTTTAGCTGAGAAATTGACAAACTGCCATGAGTGAACCAAACTTCAAGGCTTTGGGGTCTTGACTGCAATATCTCCCTCACTGCTAGCTGTTCAGAACACAACAGCATGAGATACTCTATATTAATGAAGTTTCATGCTAGTGAAATGAGATAATTGTAGACGTGGGAATACATTATACACAATTAAAGGTTTCAGTGACATGCTGTGACACTCTTAAAAAAATTGCAACGCTTAAAATATCATAGGACCTCTGAAACATGTTTATATTGACACAACTCAGAAGAGAATTTTTCCTGTAATTTCCTTAATGCCTTCAAGTTCTTCTAGACTTCCATTAAAAGTAGGCAACAATTAAGCCCTTTGTCCATAATAAACAAGTTTTGCATTAGAAAACAGAGGCCAAGAGAGTTTGAATGTTTCTGATAAGTACTGTTAGTCATTCAAAGTGTTTCAGGAAGAAATTTGGACAAATATTAAGATTAGTCTCTAAAATGCTTTTTCTGATGTATCATGAATATGAGTGCAACAACTATTCCCAAAGCAGTTCCAGATGCATATAGAACTGGAGAGCTAGTCTCTATACCATACCCCAGAAACAGCAATAGACTCCTAACGTCACTTAGAATAATATTACAACTGGAAATATTAGAAATCTATGAAAGGCAAACCGAACAATGCTGAATTTCTCTCTGTACTCTTTGTAAGGCCATATGTGTTACTGGTTTATTACAAAAGAGTCATAAGAATTGTGTGACAGACTCACTCCTAAGGTCAAATAGTGTCATACTGTCCTAGGTTGCAATATGTAACCTAAAATGTTTATTTTATTTTCCATCTGTTGAAACCGGTTTGGGGAGGTGTTTTTTCTTTATCTCTTGTATAACCCATTCCTCATAACTCCAGGGGGGAGGGGGGCGAATGCCTTCTGAAAATGGGCCAGCTGTTAAAACCAGGTGGAACAATGTTCCTCATCTCTTCCACCACCCATCCTCCCTCTGGGGGATATCTTCTGATAATGGGCCATTAAGGCTCACCAATGACATGTCACATTACATCATCCCATTGTGAGATGCTCCAGCCAGTAGCGGGGAGCCAACCATTCCTAGATAAAAACTGAGACTTAGGAACACCAGGTATCCGGTTTTTCCACTGGATTCCAGAGGAAAACCAGACCCATCTTGCCACTACTGGACTTTCTACAGGATCCTCTCTACTCCACAGAAGAACCACATCTGTTACTCCAGGAGGATTTATTTGGACTGCTCCCAACACCCTTACCAAGAGGGTGTCACGTCATTTCCCTGACCCTGTCAGGGTTTCACCAGGACTTTTGTTTTCTTGCTTGCTTGTTTTTTTTTTTTTTTTTTTTTTTTTTTGTACTACTACATTTGTATTTTTTTTTTGTATTCCTAGTAAAGAACTGTTATTCCTATTCCCATATCTTTGCCTGAAAGCCCCTAATTGCAAAATTATAATAATTTGGAGGGAGAGGGTTTACATCCTCCATTCCAAGGGCAGCTCCAGCTCTCCCTAGCAGATACCTGTCTTTTTCAAACCAAGACACATACACTGTAAGGATTTAAAGAAAAACAGGTGTCTGTCTCAAACACTGTTCAGGCCACAGAAGGACTTAGCCATGAGATAATAACAGAATGGAAGAACAAGATGGTGTGAGATCCAGGCCTGACAGAGGTGAGATCTGGTTAGTTCATTCTGGTTAACACATCTGGGCAGAAATTCCTACTGTGGCAGACCATGTAAAGCAACTGCTTGTACACATATCACTAGTTAAACAGAGACTGTCCCAAGTTATGGTACAAATGGCATCTGTGACCAATGAACACCAAAGAACCCTCAAATATGCCTGCATGGATACTCAGAACTTCAAATTTAAGCCATCACAGAGAGAACTTGGGATAAGATAAAGGTGGTATTATTGTCCAGGTGTTATCTCAAACCTAGGGGGAGGTTAGCAAAACTGAGGGAGAAGAACACATCATTGAAATGGGACACAAAGAATATAGAATTTATGGACCACAAGGAAAGCTGACTTCAAAACTACACTAATCACAATTAGTACAAGGTAATTCTGGCAGGGGAAGATCACAATCCACCAACTCAAAAAACCTACCAACTAAAAAGAAGAGAAAGACTGAGCACATGGACTAATTAGCACTAGAAACAAGGGGATAATTTAACCAATAGAATGGGAGAACTGTGTAGCCAATGAGCATTAATTCCTTTGTTTGCTAAAATCTATAAATGGTGAAAAGTTTTGAACAACCTCAGGAAATCTCACTTCTCCCACTGAGAAGCCCAGAGTGAAGAGAGACTATCAAGACACTACTGGATCCACAGGTGTTGACTATCTTCTACTTTATCTCTTTCTCTTCTCTCTTTTTTATTCTTTTTATTTCTCTACCTCTCATTCATTGTTTAAAAAAATCTGTATTACTGACTTTGGCATATGCTGGTCTTGTTTGAACCTTAATTTGGACAGAGGCATCTCTCAGTAACTGAATCTTAACATATGCTTTGATATTAAATAGATCTTCCTACAAAATATACAAGGGCATGTAGTGATAGCACAGGGAGCAAACTGAAAGAGAATAGGTTTAAACCAGATATTAGGAAGAAATTTTTTGCTGTGAGGGTGATGAGGCACTGGGGCAGGTTGCCCAAAGAAGATCCAGATGCTCCATCCCTGGAAGTGTTCAATGGGGATTTGAGCAACTTGGTCTACTGGAAGGTGTGTCTGCTCACAGTAGGGGCGTTGAAACATGATTTTTAAGGTCACTTCCAACCCAAATAATTTTATGACTCTTCTTCCTTTTCTTGAAAATAAATAGCTATGTCATCCTCTCTAATTTTTAAAGTTCAACTTCATCTGCAGAATCTGTCTATCTCTGGATCATTGCTCAACTTATAAATATTAGCTCGCTTCTATTTGATCCTGCGCATCATTTTCCAAGACTTGGATCCATTTTCAGATTCTTATAATTTTGTTAAACTACGAACATGAAGGCTGAAACTTTCCATGGTAGCTATTTACCTCACCATATAAAACTTCACTAATTATTTTTAAAGTAGCAACAAAAAGAAACTATTGTCATAATTACAACAAAGAAATGCTATTTACCATTTTTATTGTTGTTTTGTTTGTTCACAGGTGCTTCACTGGTGCTGTACTAGTTTGAATTTTAACACAGATTTGTCAGTCTGTCAGGGACATATCCTTCTCATTCCTCTGGAGACTAGGATCTGCCTGCTTGCTGGTGCAGCTGAGGCTTCCAGAGGAGTACATGGTTCTGCCCTACCATGCTCTCTGTGCAGTCTTGCCCCCTTGCAAAAATCAATGTAAGAGATGGTGGAAATAGACTATGGTTAATAGTACTCCTAAACACAAAAAGGTCTGACCTCAAACTAAAAATTGAGATCTGTGAGCATCGGTATTGCCCACCAGTTAGGTCAGTTAGCTGTCAATCTCACAAATGTTTCACAGTTCTTATAGTGGTCTAAGTTTTGAAATGCATAATTTTCCTGACTATTTTTAGAACATATATGAAAAAGGTCACAAAACCAAGGATCACACAGTTTTAGAAGACTGGAATTAAAATTGCCTGTCCAATTCTAATGGGCATTTTTCTTAGAATTCAATAGCCAATTCTCTGCAGATTTTTCTTGTTCTATACATAGAACTGGGCACCTTCAAGGAACAAACTTATGACTGCACACTAAGGTATTTATTTTCAGTGGGAAAGATGCAGAAAAAAACCCTCTTGCAAAACAGAGGAAATGCATTACAGCCATGAGCAGCTGCAGTTCTCCTGATGGAAGTAGGTGTTGTCTTCTCTTTCAAAATTTCTGTGCAATGGTTACCAACCTTTTCTCCCACTACTACCTTCCACAAATGACCATAATTTTGATGTTGCATCTCATTAAATGATCAAAATACGGAATTTATTGACAGAGCTTAGTGAGTGCCCAGGAATACCACTAAAATGGCTCAAAATTACTAGATAATATTCAAATGGTAAATTACTTAAAAAAATGAAGCTTTTGTAATTTTAGATTAAGAGCCAAAATCACTGGATGTTTTGAACAATTTTTACCTTGTCTTGTGCTATTTCTCCACCTGTCAAATGGAGATAATTTTTCATCTCTCTCCTGGAAAGGAATTTTCAAGATGAATAAAGGCTTGCAAAGAAAAGTCCACCTGTTATTTCATAGGCAGTTCACTATAGAAATGATATGAAGTAAAATATGACATGGCAATAGAAAATGAATGATGGCATAAAATTAAATTAATCTTCAAATAACTCTTAGAACATTGCTCTTTCCACAGAGTCACAACTCCTGTGGAAAGTAATGGAACTATAAATCCCCTGCACACACACTTCTATGCTAAAAGATAGATTACATAAAACAATTTCTCATCTGCTAAAACATCTGAATATTTAAATTACACATGCTAATTATATTGTTATATCATTAATCAGGTTATTAATCTATGTATGAGCTTGTTAAAATTAAGTCAAACACTTCTCTATGTTGCATGTTTCTTGTTTTTCTCCTTCCAGATGTATTTCTTTCTTCTTCCCAATAACTTTCATTTCTCTTTTTTGAACCTAAATCTTATGAATAGCATTCTGGTGAGATACTTTAAAAAATTATGGCAACAATACACTTGCAACAGAAGTTTTGAGGCTTAAAAAAAATTAATTGCTTCTCCAATTTACAGCATAGGTGAGAGCAGCTAAAAGTCACAGTTGCCTTTTTCTGATATAGGTGATATAAAAATCCCCTGTCAACACACTAATTTCAACTTCATGCCTTTCAGTATTATTTCTTTCTGTATTTTTTTCCTATTATTTGGACTTTTTATTTTTAAACAAGCTGCACAGTATTTCCACATGTCAAATCAATGCCTATACTTGTAACTCTTAACTTTATTTCCATGTTTGTAATCTGAAATAGAACTGGCTTGTGATTTTACAAGTGAGATATATTATCAACTATACATCCTAAAATGTTCCAAAACCACAGTAGCTAATCAATAATTTAAAATTCTGATTGTATTTTCAACAGGATTAGTGAGTTTGAAAAAAAAAAACTGTCTGTTCCATCTGCCTGAAAACAAGCCTTGTTGTGAGAACTGAAAAAGTAGCAGAAATTCAGTATCATTACTGCTTCAAAAATACCTGGTATTTGATAGGCTCCTATCTATCTGGAGCTAGAAAAAGGGGCAGATATTTTAATTCTTGTTATGTTCTATTTTTATTCATGCAAGAAGGAAAAGTCAGCAGCCCAGTATTCAGTAACAGAGTGATGAAAAGAATGTTAGCTTATTATCTCAAAACCAGCAGTCACTGAACAGTCACTAATTCTATGTTCTATGTGTGTATACACACACACATATACATATATATAATGAGTCTTAGAGAACAAATGAAACATCAGTTTTTAGCTCTTATCTGGAGAAGATTTAACACATTCATAATTTTTAGAATGTGCATACTGTAACTGCATTCAATCTGAGAGCTCAACATGTCTCCAAAAGCATCTGCAGGAACAGATGCCTACATAATTTTATAGAGTTCCTGCATGCAAAACACTACATAAATTGTGTGAATCTCTTCATGGAATCTGCAGAGAACATTAGGCTAGGTAATATAGTTATAGGATTTGCAAATGTCGAAAAAACCCTTAGAAATGGATCTTACCTTCCATTTTCTGCATTTGCATAGACTATATATATTTATACTGGGTCTGTGTTTATATATACACAGAAGCATGTTTACAAAGAAAAGAAAAACAATAAAACTCTGTATTCATATATCGGTTATATGCAGTTCTCTCAGACAAGGATAGGGAAGAAACACTGCATTTAGAAAGCAGAGTGATATCAGTAAGGGTTATTACTTTCACAGATATCAGATAAAAAGAATTTTTCTGCTTTGTGTTGGGCTTCAGGAAAAGAAAATGATAAATATGCATGTGTAAGGAAAACAGTTCATGTTACCAGCAAATGCAGCAGACCTTCAAAAGGGTTTCATTTTTAGGTTCCTTCTTTTGATCTGCTTTTATTTTCCCCAAATACTCACTTTTGCAGTAAAAAACCAGTATAGGTCATTTCTGAAACAAGGTTTTAAAGTTTAGAGCCAAATATTCTAATAAAGTCATCCATTTCCCTTATCTATCAAACAGTTCTAAACATCCTCCTTCCTGCAACACTGATAATATTCAAAAACTACTTATTTTAAAATTCAAATGTAGTATACAAATTGATCCTGCTATAATATTGCAGCGTTGAGTTGTCTAATAATGTGGCAGAATTAGCAAGCCACATACAAGGACTGACCTGCTAATTCCATGAAAATGATGAAACCTCTGAAGTGAAAATATGAAATAGTCTAATTTTTTCTCTCTCTTCAACTGGATTAGAATAAATTCAGCCTAAAAGAACAACACTGAATTTGTAGAATTAGAGCTTGATTTACTCCTTTCTTTGTGGAATCATATGTGTTTGTCCTGAAAATCTTAAAACGCTCACAGTCATAGCAGTGACACACAAGACTGGTTCGAGTGTAAATAATAGCTCAGAACACAAGAAGACAGCAAGTCTGTTCTAAGATAGAGGATAATTAGGAAATTATTAACTTCCATGAGTGATTTCCAGCTGCTGCATATCTTCCACTGCCCTGCAAAAGCCTGGATGAGAGTTTTCCCAAGGAGCTCTCCTTGTGGCACAAGGTGGTCAGCTTGGAGCTGTGGCCATGCACCACAGCACAGGCACATTCTGTCCCATAGTCACAGAGGGGCTCACAGCAGAATCCATGCCCAGCAGCAATCCTGATTGTTCAGCATCTCTTGGGTCCAAACTGGAAAAAAAGTAAAAACTTCCCTGAGAAAACAAAAAAATTAACTCTGTGGAAAAAGTTTTCACCTCTGAAAAACATACTGAAGCAAAGTTTAAACAGCAGTGAGGCTTTTGAGGGAATAATGTCATAGGACTGACTAGCTGGCTGACTGCCAGCATCATTAATCTAAGACTTTAAAAATTCTGTTTTCTGACTGTGATTTGTTCAATCTTTAAGCCAAGTGCACCTGCTTACTTAAAATCAACAATAAAAGTTTAATCCTACAGTATAGCATCGTGGCTTTTTCTGAGTGGAGCTGATGCCGTATCCCCAATAAGCAAATCCAGTGGAGAAGTTGCTTGGGGAAATTCAGGCAAGGGAGTCAAGCTCACACATTCACGCACACCATGTGGCTAGCTCAGCAAGGAGAGGCAGAAGGCTCTTTGCCTGGATCAGCTCCAGTGAGGCTTATTTCCAGATGCTGAAGGGGAGTTCAGAGCAGGAAGAGGAAAAACGTGTGCTGGTTCTTGGCTTAAGTATGGACTTCAGCAGCCAATGACCTTGGGGCACGGGGCAGTGCAAAGGGCAGGTAAGGTCAGTGACCTATAGGGTAAATGGGGCCGGTCACCGGGGCCCCTTGACCAATGGAGACACCGAGGAAAGGAGAAACCAAAGGGCCAGGGGCATTAGGAGGGACCCCACTGTGCACAGAATACCATCAGGAGGTTCTGTCTCTCAGGCAAGGCAGGTGACTATAAATTATCCTGCCAGGGCTACCTTGTAGGTATTATATCAAGGGGCTGTAGGGACTCCACGCTGCAGATGCAGATTTTGAGGAATGTGAAAGGAGAAAGGAGATTTAAAATAAAAAGTGAATTGGAGGGTTAAGAGGTAAATAAAGTTTACTGAAGATTTGAAACTAAAATTCAAGCTATAGAGAAAACTGAGGCTGAGATGAGGAAAAGACATGCTTGTCTGAAACAATAAATAAAATTTTTTCTTATGTATAGTTATATATACATATATAGTTATCACTAAAATAAATTTAAATTAAAAATATTTTCCCATAATTTAGCTGAATTTATTCACTACAAAAAAAATTGTCTTCATCTCTGACATTGATCACCTGTTTCTGAAAATGCTAAGCATCTCTTATGAGGAAGATGAAACTCCTAAATTTTGAGAGAACATTAAACACCATCCAAGTAGTAGAAAGCAATTTTTTATTAGCTAACTCACATTAAAACCTAGGATTAAGGAGTTAGGCTAACCAATATTATGATGGCCTCTGATAATTATGACTTATCAAACTTTGCTGACTTCCTTTTATTTATTTAAACTTTTCTTATTTCATGTATCTTCAACCCATGTGTTGACTCACATCTCAATGAGTTTTTGTGAGTTTCTTAGCTTAACCAAGTGCACCTGCTCTATCAGGTGCTAGGGTTACAAGGCACTGTGCTCTTACATGGAACACACCAGTGTTCCATGACCTGTAGATGAATCCTCATCCTGCTTCAGTAGCACATCTCCTTAGAAGAATGAAAAAAACTACACTCATCACTTTATACAAAAGATAATGAGAAATTGAAAAATGCACTTTTTTTAAAAAATGAACATTTATTTAACATTTTAAAATATATTGTGTCATTTCAGGGCAGATCACCACACACAGGGATTGCTTTGTCAGTCTCCTAGTTTGTGCTACAGCTAGTGTGGGAGCTGGAAGTGAATCCCATCTGTGAGATGAAAGGTGGGATTCAGATAGTTCTATTTTCTATTTTGCTATTTTAAAAGAGCACAAATATTAAAAGGCTGCTGATGGCAAGTTCTTTATTAATACATTAACTCTAAGAAAGTGAGCTTGTGCTCTGTAACAAGAACAAGGCACCTTTAGAGAGACATTCACATGTGTGCACTTTATATGTCCTAAATGATAACTGTCATGTCAAGTGCAGACTTCTGCCCTGTCCCACCAGTGGGTATTGTCCCCCTGATCAGCAGCTTCTGAACAACAGAAAGATGTCTGTAGAAGATGACCCAGATGGTTTTACTAGTTACACACAGTGAGTGATGGGTCATCACATATTTATAATTTGTTTCTTCTACTGTGGTAGGCCTGGGGGTAGCACTTCCTGCAGGTTATACCCACTTTACAACAGCTTGTCTACCATCATCCTGAAAAGTTAGGTTTCTCAGCTTGAAACAGCAGGAATGTCTCTCACATCAGGAACATGATTAATGAAAGCAGCTAAGGCAGAGGTCTCAGCACAAGGAACAGAAAACTGAGCTATGCTGTCACAACTATCATGAGTGGTAACAAATTACTGGTGGTACTCGGGACTCAGCTCAATTTTAATGCATGGTGTGTGCACAAACTAGAGAAGTGCATATGTTACACATGCTAAAAACATTGATGGGAGAACACACATAAAGGTGTCTGAAACATATTTGTCATCCACAGTTGTCCCACTAGTGGTATTCAGCATGAATTCAGCCAGTCTGCTTTAGAAAGAGACAGAAACAGCTGTGCAGGGCCAATTGGGCAGAGAGACATAAAGCTTTCATTAGATAGGATCACCACAGCAACAGCATAGCTTTTCATAACATTTGAAAAACAGAATATCCTTCCAAATAGAGTTTTGAGAAGGAAACCAAGTCACTTGACTGTTAGAGCTAGCAAACTAGAAACATCTTCATTTGGCACATAGAACTAATTTAATACTTTATGTCATATGCCCAAAATGAGGTTCAATTACACAAAAATCCTCTCACACTTTAAGGCTATTTTCATTTTTAATTCCTTTTACCTATTTTGGGCACCTATGGGAAACTTTACCTGCTGTACCCTACTACTGGCAATACAAAAGACTGTGTTGTTCCCTTTGTTAAAGAATGGAAATACCTTGCTTATCATCTAAGCAGCTTTGATAGAGCTGCCATGGGAGTTGGCCTCTTCCTCACCAAGCCTGTGTTTGTTTGGTACAGTGCTCACTCTGGGCAGAAGTTGATAAATGGCTCATTAGTACTGATCACCATGGATCTACTGGCACAAGAACCGTGCTTCCTATCCCCTGAACATAGTCAAGTTAAAGACACCTATCCCAAGAATACTAAGGGTACAATGTGTATCAAGTCAATAACCTCGTGCATCACAGATCACCAAACTTTTCACTTCTATATGCAGAAGACATTTTTTCCTAATTAAATACTAGAAATGTAAGGAGCTTCGGGTAAAAATAAAATGCAGGAAATATTCAGCCATAATACAAAAGAAAGCATATAAAGAAAATATCCCTTCCTGATCATTAAATAGGAAGTTATAAAAAGGTGGATATATAATGCCATATTACATAACCAACATGTCATCATTGGTGTGTGAACAAATATCACTATATTTTTAATGAGAGCTTTCAATATTTTCTATCAGAAGAATATTATATACCTTTTTATCCATGCAGTCGTATGCCAATCCACTACTGTTCCCTGAGTTATGCCAAATCATTTGTCACTCCATGGGGCAAGAAAAGAGTGAAATTAAAATACTCAGATGAATTTAAAAAAAAAAAAAAATCCCATTCTGGAGACAGAAGCTTGTTTAGTCTTAAAAATGCTTTTTCATAATTCTTCAGTACCGAACAGCAAAAAGGAAAACCTCTAAGAGCACTCTTCTGTGGAGAACACAAAACAATCCCAAATTACTTCTTGAGAAGATTCATGTGAGAATAATACCCCATCAGGCCTTGGTCACCCTGGCCACAGAGCCTCTCTTGAACCTACACTCTACATACACTTGTGCACCTGCAGAAATCTAAAGCCTGAGAATCCAGCTTCATACCAAAGTAGGTGCTGAGTTAACCAAACCCACAAGTGAAACAGTGGTGTTGCTACAGTGAGCACCAATGAATACATCTCATATAGTAAATATATAGATGTACTATTCAGGTAGTAAGATACTACTGCTGACTCAGTCCCTCTTGAGAGGTCTGGGGGAGATTTCATCTTACATCTATTTTCACTGAAAAGTGTGTCCATTTACAGATAAATCCTTTAAACATGACACAGAGTCTACAGAAGAAGCAGTGCTTTACACAGTTCCCTTGACTCTTCCCCAAAAAGAACAAAGTGCATACTCTTAAAAACTGGACACTTAAATATTTCAAGGTTTTCAAAATATTTTTTAAATTTTAATTATTTTTTAAAAAATTATATTTTAAATTAATAGCTTTTTTTTCTCTTGTGTTCTGAAGGTTCAACATTAGAGACTCATGAGTGTTTTCCAAAAGGGAAATTCCTTTAAGGATTATCCAGTTGCAAAATGGCTCCTACTTCACGCTTTCATCAAAGTGACTGTGACTTCCAGCAGTGTAAGATGCTCAAATATCTCCTAGCTTTTGTTCCTCAGGGGGAAAAGCAAGAGACAGGTTTTTTTGGAAGGTGATAGTTTGTCTCAGTGCTGTTCAAAGCAATGAGATGCAGCAGTCATTTCTGAAGGAAATTTGGACATTTCTTGGAACAGAAATTTCATGTAATTCCTCTAAAGATAGGTAAGTTACAAATATCTAGCAGCCCAATATGACTGTATAAGTAAACCTATTTATTTTCAGTAATTCTCCACTGCATTCAACTCAACTGAGCGCTGTGTTTTTACCTCCGAAGTAATCTAAGACTTAGAAACACTGCCAAGTACTTTGCATGTAACCTGTGCATGTGACAATGTATATATAGAAAGAAATAAGGTTTCGCTGCTTCACTCCCACATTATATCATATCGTCACCTGGCTCATGGAGTGTTTTGAGCACCTTCAAACCTTTATTTCATTTGCCGATCTCCCTCACATATCCAGGCCAGCACTGAGCACCTCCCATCACACCAGTGTATATCTGCAGCCATTAAAGACCTTTAACACTTCCCATTGCTTGGGAGGGTGACTTCAAAATATGTTTTCTTCTTTCTTTCCCAATACTGCTGTCAGAGTGTTAAACAAGAACAGATGAGCTAGAGGAAAAGGATAGATATAGCAATGTATATGTTAATGGTATTGAAAAGAAATGCACAGTGCCTGTATCAGAGATATTGTGGCTGTGAAAGAAAAATGAGGGACTGACAGTAAAGAGGTAGAGAGATATTTGAGAATGCACTTCAGCTACTTTTATGTTATTTTAGTAAAACAGAATAGCTGTGAATGCAGTTTAGCTGATGATTATAATCTACCCAACCTGCACTGCTGGGTGTTATAAAAGAGAACACTGTTGATGTTAGATCTGCCATAAGGTTGAAAAACAAGTTAATAATTTAGAATTAGGCTTTAGTGAATTAGGTTTCTGCTGCTGTCAAATAAGCTGCAGTGTGACCCCACCAAGTCTTATGATTTGAGTATAGAATGCCAGGAACTTATGAACACTTAAGCACCAATTTAACCCAGGTATTTCTATTAGCAAGTTAAGTCAAGTCCATTATATACTCCCTTTTATGGGGTAGGCACCTCCATAGTTACTCTTCTAGGGAGAGACCTAAATTTATCTCAAAATGCTTTTCTCAAGAATGGCAGATTAAATTTCAGGGGAAAAAAAAAGAATCTGTATTCTGATGGCATCTAAAAGCCTCCACTGAGACTAGAGTATTAATGTAAGCATTGTGCCACTGTAAAACAAAAGGTAACCAGTAGAATATATTTTTTCTAAAATTTAAACAAACAAAACAAACTGAAGAAAGATGACAAACTCATTCTTCAAAGTAAATTTTACCTAGATTACACAGGAGTCTGTCACATTAGGGAACCAAGGTGCAGAACAGACATCAAAATCTAATTCCCAGTATACATCATTACCCAAAGCCAAAGGTTGCTCCCCTTTAAAACAAAAGAAAATAGTACCCAAGTCTGTATCTTTAGTATATAAATGAAATAAATAAATATATATATTTTTTAATTTTAAATGCTTTTTCATTGTGTACGTCCTTTAACAGCCTACTTCTGTAATGATCAACTTTCATTAAGTTTGACACTTGCAAATATAATGACATAAAATGCAAAAAAAGCATTGGAAGAAAATATATAGAAACAAATATTATATTACCAATTGTTTATTTGAAGATGCTCTTGGAATCACAACAGCTGTCAATTAAGAATAACTATGAAATTATTTAAACTGTAATTTTCATACATGTTTCTAGTCATAGAAAATGAGACATATTTATCCATCTATATACCCACATAGATATCGGGTTATCCTTTTCTACAAAAAAGGCCTTAGAAAGGAAAAAAAAGGACATTTCTTACAAGTAATAGTTTGGGTATTTTTTTGCTCAGTGATGGATACCCTGCAGTAACTCCTCTTTCAGTAACTCTGTGATTGTTTGCTTTGTCACATACTCACTTCCACAGCCAATAAATATTCAGTTATCTTTTTTCTTAGGAGAACAAACACCACTAATGCTGCTGATTTGTATCTGCATACGTTAAGAGGAATATCTGCTTAATTCAGTCATGCTTTTCCTTTTATTGGGAAGAAGATTTGTCAAAAAGTTTTACAGAGGATTATAAATGGAGTTTTAAATGCTTTGTTGCTTGATTTAGTTCAAAAAGATGATATTGACATTAGGCATGTCAGACATTTTGGCAATTCCTGTTGCAAAGGGGTTTTGCTTTGACATTAATATCTTTCAGTAGGCTTGAATTTATTTCTTTGTGGGGTGGGCATTCCTGTCATTCTTAATGGTCATTATGATTGCTCCATATGGGATTTCTCTAGCGAATTACTGTGTGACCTTTATATTTACTTTAAAGTGCTACAATAAAACACAAAATGACATGAAAAGTAACTAAAATTTTCCTCAGTGACATAAAACCAACAAAATTTTCATTTACTGATGGAAGAAAACAAATCAATGGAAGGTTAAAACTTCAAATGGAGGTGTTACACACAGATGCAACCTAAAATTCTTGTTGACATATGGACTTCACTTGCTCTTTTCCTTTGGTTGTGACAAGATCTGTTGGTTGTGTGGGAGGTTTGGTCACAAAACTATACAGAGAAAGGCTAAAACCATTTAACATCCATAGGGGGACTTATTAACTCCTACACTACAGAAAATGGTGCAACTTCTAAGAAAAACAGTGCATTATTGGGAAATGCAGGGCTACACAAGAGATCTCTAAAATTCCTATGTCTGCCAGCAATTAAAGTTTATTTTACTGTTACAATAAGCTCTGTTAATAAAAAACAGTCCATTTAAGCACTCCTAAGACTGGCACTAGAGAAATTATATTTCATTGGACAAGTTTTCCATTTGGATGGCTTTGAAAATAATTTCTTCACAATAAAATTTCCTCAACCTATGAATTACTGTCTGTTTATTATTCTGTTTGCCAGGATTTGAAAAGTTCTTTGCCTACGTTCTCTCTTCTCATCCTTTATTAAACCACTGTGTTAATCCCATTCGTTTCAGCTGCTTAAAGACTCTTAAACATGGGATTTTCTGATCACCTCTGCTACTAAGAATTTCATTCTCTGGATGTAAAACTCTCCTTTGCATGATAATTGCACTTTTCTTGTCTGTCTAGAACAAGATACTTGCATTTCTCCATGCTGATTGTGTGTGGATGCAAATTTATTTTCTGGGGGATGGGGAAAGAGGGCATAGTATACTTAAAAAAAAATCATATTGGTTTACTCATGTCGGAAAACAGGTGTATGAGACATTCTTAATCTTGTCTCATGAAAAAGAAAAAGTCTAATTGTGCTAATGTACCATCCCAGCTACCTACAACTTTTGATGGAATATGTCATTCCATTTCCTTCACAGTTTAATTGCCACGGCTAATGGTGGTTGCTCCATCATTTTCACAGCTCCTCAGCTGCTGTATTTCTCTCCCCACTACTCCAGTGGAAGTGCCTATGAGAGGTGACATCTGGAAGACACCTCAATAATTAGGAGTGATTCACCCTTTCCTTCCTTTTTCACCTCTACAACTCCTTTCTGTGGCTCTCAATTCACTGCAGCAGGATGTTGTTCTCTTCCTGTTTCATCCCACAGCTTCTTGGAGATTATGATTTGAGCACAGGATGTTTTTCATTCTCCTTCACAGATTCTTGGTATAATTTAGGACTGAACACCTGAAATTTGATGGGTGCTTAGTCCTCCAGTATTTTTACTTTGTCTCAAGAAAATTTGCTGTTATGTTCAAATAGAGACAGAAGCATAGGAAAATTGCAATTCATTCTCCATGATTCTGGAGTTCTGCAGAAAGTTTGGATTAGTCCCACCACTTAGAATTTTACTTTCCCCATTATAGTCTATTAGAATCAGATTAATTGGTTTTCTACCTGGGCCAAAAGCACATGTGAAAATTGGCTTTCTACCTGCTTCCTAATTATTACGAGACATCTAGGTTCAGGAAAGTATTAAAAAAACTACTAATAAGGTCCTGCATGGTTTCTCATCACAGATATCAGAGCTTTTCATGGGATACAAATCTATCATACTGAGCCATTAAATTCCTAACTCTGGCTTTTAAATGTCAAGCTGGAGATGGAAAGTTTTTGCCTTAATGACCTAATAGTAACCTCTCATAATAGTTTTTATACATGTATAAATAGATCAATGAATATAAAGGATAATTGGAGATAAGTTAATGCAAATCACATAATTACTGACATGTAGTTTGACTGCATGAAACTCAAATAATGTGAAGTATTTCTGAATTTTGGTAGAATCAGTAAGTCTACTCAACAGCATTGAGTTGTTAAATTGTAACATAGCAACTATTTCTTTCCACTCAATCAAGAGAGAAGACTCACGAAATGCAAGGTGTATTTCCACTCTACTATGGTAGACACTGCACTACAGCATGAGGAGTACCCAAAACATCTGATTTTTAACCTTTGTACCTTCGTTTTCCCAACATACAAAACAAAAAGGCTACTGACCTCTTGGTATAACACTGTGAGATCTCCTGGCTAGAAAGAACTAACAAGATTGGGTAAAAATCATGTGAGATCATACAGTTTAAGAATTCTCATCCACATTGCTGTCACCAGATCAGCTGACTCATATGCAGACTTGAATATTTTCCTCAATAATAATACTATAAGAATGTACTGTATTTCAGTCCTCATTTATTTCTGGCAGTGCAAAAATATTTTATTATTTACATTTTTCTATAGCTTCTCATTATTTATTGATTTCTATCATTGAATGTTGCAATTTGTGAAAATCTATAACTAGCATAAGTGCATAAACTTGTATTTTCCATGTGTTGTAATGGAATATGAAGCAGTTAACTGGAGCAATTTTGTATTAGTGTTCAATCAGGTATTCCTAGCTTTCACAGTATCAAAAGTACATCTAGAAATGTTGGCATATTTTCCTAGCAAAATTCAGTCATTTACTAACATTTATTCACTTACAGAACTTTTAACTACCAAGTATTTCACATCCATCTAATCTGAGGAAAAAAAGTCATCTACTCTTACACATACTGGGAATTATCACATTTTTGGCAGTGAAGCTTTAGAAAAGGAATATTCTCATTTTCAGAGGTTTTGTTTGAGAAGAGTTTGGAAGCAGGGATAAGTAGAAGAGTTACTCCCAAAAATTAAAGAAGGGGATGTGCTGGTTTGAAAGCAAAACCAGTGAAAGACTCCAAGTCAGAAACACAATTTAATAAGAGGAAAAAAAAAGAAATAAAAGAAAGTAAAATCAAAGTAATAGTAAAAAAAACCCACTGACAGAGTCAGAATACAACCTGACACCCTGTTAGGGTGGTAGCGGCAGTCCAGATGAGATGGTCTTGTCGAAGCAGTGATCCTGTAGAAAGGTCTGGTAGCTCTTGTCTCCTCTGGGAGTCCAGTGGATAAAAAGCTGCCTGTGCTGTCCCAAACCCTGGATTTATCCAGGTGGGAATGCTTGGCTCCTCCCACTGGGCAGAGCATCTCCCAATGGGCTGATCTCATTCTATGAGTCATGCAGTGGGTCCTTGATGGCCCATTAAACAGAGATAACTCGCGGAGGAAGTTATCTATGAGTCATGTGGCAAGGCATTGTTAGGCTCGTTAACAGAAGATAAGGAAAACACTGCCCCACCTTGGCTCCAACGGCTCATGGGGATAGAATACAAACCTTGGGCACAATTTTACATTGTAACCTAGGACAGGGGAAAATACCTATGGTTACCATCTGCAACGAAAGTAACACCCTTAGGACTTTATTTGAAGTCGAGTCCTTGAAGAAGGCAGATGTTAGTCTAAACAGAGTGAAATGCCTTTAAAAATACCTTGGCTCAACGACCTTAGTTATTTGAGTTAGTGGCCTGTGCAGAAAATCTAGAAATAAGTGGACATAAAAATATGTCCATTTTTAAATTTTATGAAAATTAGGAAAAAAATTACATCACTAAACTCAAAAATATAGTCTTAGAAAATAGATTAGGATAAAATAAAACTATGGTGAAATGTCACCATTATACTTTGATTAATATTTCAGAGGACTACATCATTTGTTCACTAAAGATGTTTCTTTTCCTATGCTACTATATTCTTTCTTATATCTCACTGACAGCTAACATCTATTGGTTTCTTTCCACCTCCTCATACACAGGAGCTCAATGCTTACAAAGGTTTAATAACTAAACATATGGCTGCTTAGAAATAAGAATCTAAGATGATAATAAATAATTTCTTAATACCTCCATTGCTTACCAACAATATTCACCCTCTGGGCTGGAAGTGATTCTCCTTGAGAAAAATAAGGGTTGTTAGGATAAATTAAAAAAATATATAATAAAATTATTGCTGCCTCGAAGTTCACATGCTGTTTGAACAAGGAACCTTCTTTCCCAAAACAAGGTTGAAAATTCTCTTTTGGGGAGGATGCTTTAGGATTCATTAAGTATCAGTGAGCTAGAGAACATACCAGGCAAAGTGAGAAGAGAATAGGACAATAGCAGCTGCCTTCCTCAGAAAAATTGGTCTGTTTGATACAAAAAAAAAGGTAAATCACCCCTTAGGATATACAGTCTTGTGCAGAAAGAGAGATGATTCAAATCAGATTAGATTTGTGCCCTTTACAGTGACTGTGTTCTCACTCTGATTTAGAAAATACAGACACAGACTAAAGAAAACTTAAATAGTGTATGGGTTTCAGATAGAATCTTTGCATCCCAATGTCCTTTGTGACTCATCTAGAAACCTCTGAATCTCATAAAACATTGTCATAGTTTAACCCCAGCAAGCAGCCCCACACAGCCTCTCACTCATTCTCCCTTTGTGGAATGAGGGAGGAAATAGGAAAAGTCTCGTGGGTTGAGATAAAGATAGTTTAATAGGCAAAGTAAAACCTTCACACACAAAGCAAGCAAGGAAATCATTCACGACTTCCCGTGGTGTTCAGAAGGCAGGTGTTCAGCCATCTTTGGGAAAGCAGGGCTCCATCCCATCATGATGACTTGAGAAGACAACCATCATCACTCCCTTCCTTCTTCCCCCGATATTTACGCTAAGCATGACACCACATGGTATGGAATATTCCTTTGCTCAGTTGGGTCAGCTGTCCCAGCCTTCTCCTGTCCCCTCTTTGTGGGCGTCCCCAGCCTGGGGGGAGGTGTGGCACGAGGGGCAGAAAAGCTCTTGGCAAACCCTGCCAAGAGCTATAGAGGAACCATCCCTGTGTTATCAACCCTGCTTTCAACACAAATTCAAGATACAGCCCCATACTAGCTACTGTGAAGAAATTGATTTCTACCCTAGACAAAACCAGCACACCTCTGTACAACAAGCAGTGAAAAACATGAAATGGATTTCTAAAAGTTATGGGCTTTACTGGGAAGGAGTTAAGATTTGAATCAGTTATTCAAAGCTCAAAACCTCAGCTAACACAGTTAGGCAAACAAATTACATAGAACTTCTTAAGACTACTTGTACTAAATACTGGAGCAGTGGCATGAAATTGGTCTTTTTTGTTTTTAGGTTTGCTATCAGCATGACAAGAATTCTCAATTTCACTATATTCATTGGAAAACTCAACAGCTGTTCAATTTTTGTCTCTATAAAGGCAAGTATTAGAGCAGCATAAAGGTATCAAGACAGACATCTGTTCCACTGCACATATATCTATCTTGAAGATTTGTTATTTCTGTTTCTTAATAAATCTTCATTTAAGGATGCCAAACAATTTTAAAAATGCAAATTACACATAATAAAAAGTCTTTAACGTATACAAGTACTACACATACTTCACAAAGATAAAAACAAATGTAAGAATAAGTGGTTTGCCCACTCAAATAAAATATTTAAAGAAATTTTACCAACTTCTTTGGCCTCCTGGAAAAAGTCTCAGGTAGGCTACCCTTAATCCAGTGGTTGACTTTCATGT
The DNA here is from genome assembly GCA_910950805.1 of Acrocephalus scirpaceus scirpaceus. NCBI lineage: Eukaryota > Metazoa > Chordata > Aves > Passeriformes > Sylviidae > Acrocephalus > Acrocephalus scirpaceus. Next base: position 48,188,440 of record OU383773.1, on the reverse strand, counting down.
ATAATAATTTAAATATACATGTATGTAGAGATTTCAAAGTTGGACAGTGCTATTATATCTTAGAGTATTTAACTTGGTTAGGACAAGTGCTGCAGTTTTTCTGATCAGTCCCCATTTGGTAATATGAAAAACTTAATATTTTCACTTGAGTTCCTATCAACCAGTTATGATTGTGATTTATTAGTTAACCATAAATATTTAGCTATGCTGCTAATTCAAGATTCATTTAATACTTGGGAGAAATCTGCACAGGTTTATTCTACTCCTTCACTGATATTTAAGCTGTACTTAGACTATGAAGAGCAGACAGGAAACATGCTGTGCTATAAAGACATTTTACATCTTTTATTTAGCATGGTTAATACTACTGTGGAACTCTTGAGCAGCTGTATCAGCAGATCAAATTAAAGCAGAAATGCTTTGGAAGGGAACATCTAAGAGTGAGGAAACCAGCTGAATTATGACCCAAGATCTGGTTATCTCAAGCAGCCTCTTCTGCCATTTTTTGCCTCTCAGCATCAAGGGGCAACAAATTCAACTGTTGATCATTTGCTCTACAAATCACGGATCGTGTTCTGCGAGTGAGATGCAAATCTCAGATGGAAAACATGAAGCAAGCAGTTACAAAATCTACAGCAGCATAGACATAAAACAACCATTAGCTGCATTTTACTGGCTACTTTTCATGCAAGGGAAAAAAAGAGTAAACTAGAGAGTCACATGGGTTATGAGGCAATTTCTAGAAAAGAGGCATAAAAAAAAAGAAAATATGCCTATGGGTTTGATAGAAAAAAAATCACTTAAACTGATCTAGGAGTGGAAGTAATACATTTAAAGAAATGCAGCAGATGGAGAGCGGAATAACATCTCGAGTTAATTTATTTTTGAAGCACACAATGAGTTTTAGGGTATAATTGAATTAAAGAGTCAGAGAATGAAATAACCTTTTTCTTGTTCTGCATATTTTTCTCACAAAAAACAGGCGCAGCAAGTTGCCTGCAAATTTTAGAAAAAAGTTTGTTTGTTTTTTTTTTTTCCTTAATGGATCCAATATAAACCTGCTGGTTGATGAATGTATCTAAGTCTAGCAACAAAATGGCCAGTCACCAGGTGCCTAGAGGTCTTCCTTATTTTGGCATCACTAGGATACAATGCTTATCATGCAGGTGTATACTGGTTTTGTGCATCTGCCGGCAACAGTTGCGAGTGAAATGTTTCCTTTGATTTATGAAATACCTGCTTTAAGTGCTTTTCTTTTCAAAACATACATTAAGAAATGCCTGTAGTGCAGTGGCTTATAAGAGAGTTACAGTCCTCTGTACCTAGGCTGGTTTTAGTATTAATTTTATGTCATTAAAATTAATATCCATGTATAAGCAAAATAAGATATTTTTCATCTCTAGGCATTCATACAAAAAAACCCCCCAAAAAACCCAAACAAACAGTTTTATTAATCCAATGGCTAACTTCTATTACTTCATGGAAAAGTTCAAGACTACTGTATAAGTAAATTAATTCATTTACCTTGTCAGAGGTATTTTGTTTCTTATAATGCAGGTATGTATGTTAACTACCAGATCATGGTGTGTATGTTCTCTCCACTGCCCCCAAACATACCCAACTAAAGAAAAACTTCTAGGAAATGCCTGAAAACTAAAGGAAAGCAGATTTTAAAAGGTAATATAACGCATTTCCTTCAATCATTGTTAACTTTACTGCTTTTCATGTTGATCTTTCAGAAAAAGGGATAATCTTAGTAGTGTTGGGGTTTTTTTATAAGTATTCCTACACATTTGTATTCCTACACAATTGTATTCATATCATTCATATCATTATTATTGAATTATGCAGTCATAACTAAGAACTATTCTGTATAGTCTTTAGAGATTGTCTCTAGAGATCTGTTTGCATGTTTGCAGCATTCAAGACATTCTAACTACAGAACTCTTCTTCCCCTATTTCTGAGCCTTTTTTTTTACAAAACATCTTACTTTAAGTAGGATAATAATGAGAAAGAAGGAAGAAAACAGTTATGAATTCCAATATTAAATAGGGTTAAGACCCAAATAATATTAATTTCTACTGCCTTAAGCACTCTGAAAACCCTAAATCATACTTAGCATCCATGAAGAAAAAACCCACAATTTTAAAGGTGCAGAAAAGCTTACAGAAAATAATTATAGTATACAGGATACATCATTGATGTGAGAATAAACAACCTTGCATTATGGCCATGTTAGATTAAGATTTGTTTTGGATAGTAGTACACTAAGAGAGAAAAGGACAAAACTATCAGGCAAATGTGGACTGATGGTGAGGTAGGAGAATGTAAAAAAAGGTTTTGCAAAACAGCCTTATGCTTTTTCTCCTAGTTTGTCAACTTCATGCTCAGGTGAATTATGAAAGGATGCACAGAGTAGAATAAAGAAAAGTCAAAATGGATTGTCTTTAAATACCCAAAGCATACTTTGGGGAAAGGAAAGTGGGAATATCACTTCAACACTCCATGAATTATGGAAATGCTAGTAGCAGAGATCATTCTGCTTCTATCAGACAGATCTCCAATGACAAAATAAATTTTTCTCACATTTGCTTTTATTTCAAGCTGGAATTTTAAAGAGTAAGACACATCCTCCAGGAATTTTGAACTAGCTTATTTAACAGAATGCGTTACTGAGGGCTAGAACATTGCAAGTCCCAAGACTGATGCTATGTTTGATAAGGTTTGTTACAGCATCATCTAGAACATAAGTCTTTCAAAACATCTACACAGTTAGAATTTGGACAGTGCACAACTGACATATGATGCAGTGCTTGTGTAACAGCTGCATTGACCCTGTGAGAGCTAGAAGATCAGGTATGCTGAGACAATGGTCTACTGAGACAACTCCTTTTTATTATACTCTAGTTTTCCTTTTTATTTTTGATGAAATTTTACTGTGGGAAAAATTTAGAACTACGATATGCAAAGGTACGTCTGGAAGGACAATTAAGTTTTATTGACCTTAAACTGGAATTTTAAAATCCATTAACAGATGAATTGATCCATTTCTACAGTGGGGATAAAATAAAAAATCTATCCCAAAAGGTCCTCATAAAGCTGTTAATACCATCTATCTTCCCCCATTCCCCCCCTGGATTTTTACTGTACTCCCACTCAACTCTAATCTACCTTACTGAAAGAAAAATCTCCCAACCCCCACTCTATTCCCACCACCTAGTTGCCTTTTTTTTTTCTTTCTTCTGACAGGGTCTATTTCTATTCCCTTGATCTGATCTACAATTCCCTCTCTGCACCGTTTCCCTTCCTTCAGTTCCATGACAGAGTACACAGCAAAATTTATAGTACTAAGGCTGAGTCAAGGGATTTGCTCAGAGATCATGTCCTGGTAACACTTCACACACTTCTGGCTACTAGGTAAGATTGAATTTTATTGTTTCTTGAGAACAACAGCTGCAGTATAGCTACATATCCTTCTCAGTGAAAGAAATGGTAATGACCTGTAAACCTACATACACAACAGATAATATTTGTCACATATTCATGTGAAACTTTTTTCTCTCTCTCTCTACATATATACAAAAATATATATATACAAAATATAACTTAATCTACTTAAAGATAATATACAGTCCAGAAAAGTGGACTATAGCAAAGGATCTCATTAAGCACTCCTCCTCAGAAGAGAAAAAATAATTTTAATTCTGTCAGTTCTTTAATGCATTTGCATATTCAGCTATCAATTATAACAAGTGAATAATATGCTCCAGGCCAGACTGTCCAAGAGAATAAAAATCTGCATACAGCATTGGCATCTTAGAACTGAAGAAAAACTAAATATGGAAAAGGAACGTATCTATGCTCTCTGGAGTTATTGTTTGATAACCTCTCTGGAAAGGTCTGGCTAAGAAGCCACTGAGGAGTTCATCATTTTGTAAGCTGTTACAGCACATTAAGCTATGACTTAGCACCTTCAGGGGCAGGAGTTTACTGGAGCTAGGTTAGTTCTTTCACACCCACATGCTGCCCACCTTTGTTCTTTTGTGAGAGATATTTTGTGAGATCAGGTGTGCTGTAGAATCTATTATAACCTATGCAGCATATCTTCTGATGATAGGTAACTTGTCACTACATGCTTCACTTTCCTTCCCTTGCTACAGACTGGCAGCTTCTGCACACCTTTCATTGTGCAGGTGCTTTCTTTTGGCAGACTTGTTCAGATAATAGAGCAATCCAATCAAAACATCACTGGGAACTCTTGACAGAACATTTGCTGCTTTAGAAACATTTGCACTCGCCATATGGCAAGGGCAGCTTAGGCTATGAAACTCTGATAATTTTGGGTTTTACTCAGGGAGGGCATCTGAGATTTATCATGGCCAGAATTCATTAAGTGTTGACAAAGCCATCCAAATATTTAAAGCAATTTCGTAGGATAGTTCCAGAGCTGAATAAAGGAGAGGCATTTGGTTTTCACTGCGATTTATATAAGGACCTATCCATTTCAACAACCATTCTGCACCTTACAACCACAAAGCCATATTAAAGTGGCACAGCAGCTTTCTATAGCAATAGAGCAAAATATAACAGCTTGCAGTACTAGTCATCTTGTTTGCATTTTTTTATTGAGCATATTCAGTAACGTACTTACCAAAACATGAAAAAGAACGATAACATGACAAGCATGATAACGAGATTGCTTCCTTCACATTTTAAAGGCACTCCATTTCTTAAATATTCCAAACTCTAGTTTGTGTTAAAAATAGAAAGGGATAATTTGTATTTACTAGAATTTTTATGATAGAATTCCATTCTGACATGGAAAATATAGATAATACCTCTCTTACACCTTTTAATACCATTATGAGATCTCTTCATAAATAGTTGCAAAATATGCACTAGCATAAATTATCAAAAAAAGAATTAAACAGCCTTGCACAGTATTGCTTGTTAGTTTAGTTATATAGCAGATTTCATAGCAATAGCATTTTTTACATGATCATGTTTTAATAGCAACAACAACTTTTATTCTCATTTGCTCTTCAGCCAGGGGAGCTTTTGAAAAATGCCTTTAGCCCTTTCCTGTGGATACCAGGTTATTCACCAGCCAGTGTTCAACTTTTTTATTTTTTTTCCTTCAGTGGAAGAGATTCCACTAACAGAAAGAAAAACATAATATACAGGCAAACATCCTTAATTTTCAGTTTATTGTTGGAGAAAAAAAAATAAAGGAAAAAATGAAACAGCTGTTCCATGACCATAGAAGTAATGTATTTGTATGTTATCAAGACAGTGTTTAGTCCTTTTCATGCTCTCTTGTATGCCTGTTTATTTTTTTAACACAAATTTAGTTGATTACATATTAATAATTCTTTTACTTTGTGTTTTAAAATTGATATTATTTGCTACACTGGTTTGTAAATTAAATACTTTCTGTTGATGACAGTTTCACTTTCCTTAGAATTGGTTCCAATAATTTCTGTGATGTCAGAGGACTAGTTATCAAAATGAAGCAGACCAGGGTTTTTAATTTAAAAAAAAAAAAAAGAGTCTTCATTTATTTTAAAAAGCACAAGAGCAAACCCATGATACGTGTGCTCATGTATACCAAGCAATCCAAAGACTAAAGTTCATCTACTTGAGAGACTACTCCAAAAGATCATGGATCCCAAAGAACATCTTTCTTTTCTTTAGGAAGAAATTCTTCACAGAAATCGTGTCTGCCCAGGGAGGTGGCATTTAGTGCCATGGTCTAGTGGACAAGGTGGTGTTTGGTCACAGGTTGGACTTGATGATCTCAAAGGTCCTTTCCAGCCTAATTCTGCAATTCTGTGATTCTCTATTGGCTTGAGTAATAACTGAATGGCTTGGTTTCTGCCTAGTCTACCCTGTAACATGAAATGTGTATGGCATTACAAATACACAGAGAGACCTGTTCCAAAAGCTTCTGTAAACTGAAAGGAAAAAATTGATTGAACATGTGAGGTCTTGGCACATGAAGTGGGATTAATGACTCTTGTTTTATCTCGGAGCCAACACTAGGGTAATTCTATCATGCTTAAAAAAAACAAAACAAAACAAAAAAACACCAACTAGCAGGCTGATACACAGCTATCTACAGCCCAGAACATAAGCTAATTTTACTGGCTTTAGAAGTTATGAATTATATTGTCCCCATTACCAAAGAAAAAGTCAAAATTACAGGGGATTAAATAAACCCACTTCATACAACTTGCACTGGGCTCTCTATCCATACGGATGCTTCACCATTTTAGTATCCTTAAGTGCTAAAGTTGTACTACGTTATTCCAAGTAGGACAGTGCCTAGTTACTTCATTGAGAGACTTTGGGCAATTGTATTTCTAAGAGCATGATCCTGGGGACTGATAGTCCCAAAATCCCCTAATGGTATGTTGTTTAGTGGTTGGTATTCAGATAAAAAGTCTAAACTAGAAATTAGAGAAGGGAAATACTATACTGATACAGACTACGGATTGTATTTTCATGATCAGAGCTCCACAAAGCTGAGACAAAGGTTTACAAAAATGTATTAATCAGCTTAGGTTATTTAGCATTCTTTGAGCTAATCCTCTTAGCTCAGATGCCAGGTGGAGTAAGATAGTAAAAGGTGAGTTGTTTCTGCTCAAACTAGTCCTTGGACCTGAGTCTTAATATAGAACTACTATTCTTCTTCCTCTTTAAAAAAAAAAAAAAAAAAAGAAAAAGAAAAAAAATAAAGAAAAAAAGAGTTTAGTCTTATAATCATCATTTTATGAATTAGAGTGTTTTTACTGCTAGACAATTACATCTGAGGGAGAAACCCTACAAATTTAAACCAAACTATAACACTTAAATCCCCAGATTCTACTTAGATATCTACTGGAGAATATTTCATAGATTTTATATACAAAAACTATCATAGAACAGTACTCACAAATTCTAAAGTGTTATTAAAAAAATCTTCAGATATTCTGCAATGCAAACAGGGTTCAGAAGAATTACATACATTTGCATGTAATGTATACAAGCAGAGTTTGAGGTATTAATTTTTATATAATATCATTTGCTGTTTACTTTCAAATACACATTTTTCCAAATGTTTGGAGAGAAATATTTCTTAAAATATCTAGGTTAACTGAACACATCTAAATACTTTAGCACTTGGAGGTCAAGTTATTTATTCAAGATATATTTAGATGTAATAGTGTGAGAATAAACCCAGCAATTTTCAAAACACCTATTTTTTTTTTCAACCAGCTACTTGAAAGAACAAAGATACACTGCCTAGTTGAATAATATTTCTCCTTCCATGTTTTATAGAGAAGCTGTCTTTCTTTGCACTATAAATATCATTATCCTATTTTATTGTATATTGTAAAGAAATCTTTTGTCAAAAATGAGGTATTAAAGGACTTTGGCTCTGCAAAGTCAAATTTCCAAATGCAGAAAATCCCAAATACTTCCATTTCCATATGAAATGCTGTTTAGCCTGGAGAAAAGGAGACTCAGAGGTGACCTTATCACTCTCTACAGCTTCCTGAAAGATGGTTGTAATCAGGTGAGGGTTGGTCTCTTTCTTCAGGCAGCAACTGACAGAACGAGAGGACACAGTCTTAAGCTGTGCCAAGGGAAATATAGGCTGGATGTTAGGAAAGAGTTTTTTACAGAAAGGGTAATAAAGTATTGGAATGGTCTACCTGGGGAGGTGGTGGATTCACCATCTCTGGATGTGTTTAAGAAAAGACTAGATGTGGCACTTGGTGCCATGGTTTAGTTGAGGTTAGGGTTGGGTTGGACTTGATGATCCTGGAGGTCTCTTCCAACCTAATGATTTTGTAATTTTGTGTGAAATCCTGTTCACATGTTAATGTAACTTTTCCAAATATTTATTCCCATACTATTTTCCTAGAGGAGCTGAATTATTCACAGCAACCTTCATATGAAACTTTAAGTATACTATTATCATTCAATATATGAGATCTGGAAAATATTTCAATAGTAAGAAAAAAAAAATTATTCACTTTCTTATGACTTCTAATTCTCCCATAAACGTATCTGAAGTGTCATGCTTTATAGATAATTTAATACTCAGCTGACTTAGAATCTACATCAAATCATCTTCCAATGATCAAACAACACAAACAAACAAGTTTTAAAATTCTAAGGTAACCTCTAAGTTACCAAGGTACCTATTACCCTCAGTATAAGGAGGTAGATGATCTTATTTATTCTTTTGGACTACCCTAGCTATAAATGAAGTAGAGGAATTAAGTGCCTTGCTTAAGAGGACCATTAATTCCTTGGAGTGCTTTGAATGATGTACACAGAGTGCACTCTGAAGACAGTGTGGCCACACAGCAAAGATTAATGTCTACAGAGGAGATGAAGGTCTTGGGTTTTCCTCAGGGGAGGAATCATTTCTTTACAATCACAGCTCCAGTTATATGACCAACATACAGAATATGAGATCTGAATGTAATATATATTGGAAAGAAAGGATACAAACAGAGTCAGCTTTAACCACTTGAAATAAGGGCACAAAAAAATTTAGGCTCCTTCGCAACATTACTCAGTTGTCTTGCCTGTGTGAGATTTCTTGTCCAAATCATTCAACCATTTAAAAGGCTATTCCATAGCTATTCATTTTAGAAAGGGCATAGGTATCTTGCTTTAAGTTCCTGAATTCAGACTGCTAAACTTTGAGTGAACACATCCACAGCCTCTGACATCAAAATCAGTTTTTCAAGCTTAAGGATATTAATCTTTATTAGCTTTGTTCATGTTCATTACCTATACTTAAGTGGAATAAAACATTCCTATGGCTCATTTTCCTCTCTCTTTCATCTTTCTCTTGTGAAAGAGGATATTCTTTTATTCAATCCTGTAGTCTGCAGAATTTTATCTAAACAGGTAATTCTGTGTATTAAAGGAATTCACGGCCACCTTCATGATTCATTTTTAAATGCAGATGATTTTACAAAGCTCCAGTCATTATGGCATTCTGGAGTCCAAGCACTACTGAAATTAAATGGAAGTTAGGTGTTTAAATTATTTGTAATCTCCATTCCTGAGTATTTACCTTGTACTACCTCAGTACAAGGTAAATATATGGTACTCTGGGTTTAACCTCCATAATTCTGTCTAAACTTCAGGAAGCATTCCAGCACATAGATCAAGCCTTGTTTATGCTGCTCTTTAAGGCTAAGCATTGGCTCTGCTATGTAACATTTAAAGAAATTTAGAATTTGAAATTAAAATAATAATTTTAAATTAACATTTAAAAAAACTGATGGGCTCACCTCTGGTTCTGTGTAAATACATAAGTCAGGTTTACTCTGATGCATCCAAACCCTGTTGGACATAGCATCACACCTACATTTGAGTAGTCACTTATAGCAGAAGTAATAAACATTCTGAGATTTCTTTTAAAAACAAGCCTTTATCCCATTCCTGAAAACAGATATCACAGCAAAGTGGCAATACAAGAAGGAAGTATATCAAAATCTCATTTAGATCCCCTTGAAGTGTTTATGATTCAAAGTAACAACAAACAAATGATATCCAAAAGCTCCACTTCAACCAAGAGTCAAAGTCAGAGAAAGACAAGATATGCAGATAGAATAATAGCTGCAAGAAGGTGATGACAGATTAAAAGATAAGCAACTCATGACTTTCTCATAAAGTAATCTCTTGATAATATTTTATCAGGTTTGTTATTTTTCACATTTTAGTATTAGACTAGAAACTCAGAATTTTCCAGTTTATGACTGCAAGAACAAAAACATTTAAGCCAAAAATTTTATTAATATGTATATGCAGACCTAAAACTAGAATGGATTATTTGTGTGGGCTTTTTAAAAATACCATTGTGATCTTTATAATTGTGCAAGAAAAATCATACAGAAAAAAATTTCAAAACAGGTATTTTCTTAGAGAAAGAAATGTCAATATTCGAGATGTATATGATTGGGTCACGATGTTCACTTTTAATTAAAAGTGAAAATTCAGTGTCCAACTGTTTACAGGAAAGATGTACACCTAAAGGATGGAGTTATTACAGTACCAGAGCTGTGTTGTCTCAGCTGCTTTTATATTGATTAGCTGTGCTGTCTTGGGATGTCAATCGTCTCTTGAATTGTGATTGTGCCTTACATGTACTAATGGGTGAGCCATTAGAGGTTAATTGAAACAAAAAGCTGTTAATATACTTACTATGTCAGTAAGTACCTAAAAATCTGTAGGTGGCTGATAAGGCAAAGAAAGCGTTATGAAATACTGTCAGGTTATAACTCCCCTGATCAAATGGAATGTCAAGTTATATATTGTTTTAATAACTATCACCATAACAATAAAATGAATGGGGACGCTTCAAAGCAAAACTAGATTCAAGTCAATATCTAGATCCTGTTCTAAAATCTTGGTCATACCTTCCATGTGTGAGTTAAAAACTGTTCCTTTCCCCTCCCACAATTGTCTATTTGAATAAGATAATTGTAGCAGGACATACACATGCTCCACATTTAACAGTTATACTAGCCTATATAATTTCTGGGAACTACCAAAGAAAGACAACTGCAAATTTTTTCATGGAGTGGTAAGTGTTTAAGTGATACTGTAAATTAACTTCATTAGACCTTTGCATTTAGCTTTATTCCATATTGTACCTTTTCATCAAAGAAACACTGAATTGTTCACCTGAAATCCTTAAATTATACATGAATAAAAGTTTGAAAAATCTTTGCTATCAAGAAAGTAAAATCACCCAGAAAACCCTTCTATATAGCTTGTTGTGGTTTGAAGTCACATCATAAGAAAAACCCTTTTTTCCTGTTAAACAAAATTTTCAATGAACAAACAGCTAAGGAGAGAGAGAACACTTGGTGCCATGGTCTAGTTGAGGTGTTGGAGTATGGGTTGGACTCGATGATCTTGGAGGTCTCTTCCAACCTAGAAATTCTGTGATTCTGTAACTAAAAGATGATTAGTTTCTGCCTTCATGACTAGCAACGGAATGTTTTCTAGCCTTTCCTTCACCACCCAGGAAAAAAATTCCTTCCCACAGTTTCCCTTTATTTATAGCAATTCACAGTTACTAAAAAAATTCTGATTCTTATCTTAACAATCTTTTAATCATTGAAGTATAGAATTGTTTGATTTGGAGGAGAACTCAAATATCACCTAGTTATAATCCTCTGCCAGGGACACCTTCCACTAGACCAGGTTGCACAAAAACCCATCCAACCTAGCTTTGAAGACCCCCAGGGATGCAGCATCCACAACTTCCCTGGGCAATTTCTTCCAGTGCCTGACCACCCTCACTTTTGAAGAAGTAACCCCTATTTTTGAAGGGGTAACTACCAGTCACTGAGAACTCCACCAAATTGCCATGGCTTCTCAAATTTGGACAGCAGCTTAGCTACTTCCTCCATCAGCTTCCTCAGGAGCCACAGGTTTGTCTTATCAGGTTCCATGGGTTTGTGCACTGCCTTGTTTCTTAGATGGTCTCAGACCTACCTCATCTTTTCCTATAGCATGTGATTCTCCATTCCTCAGTCTCTGCCTTTACCTTCTGTCTGTATGGCTGGAACACTTGCCAGTAATGTTAGTGAGAGACAAAAGAAACAAAAAAGTTGTTGAGCACTTCTACCTTCTCCAAATCCCAGAAAACCAGATTTCTCTTTTCCTTATGAAGTGGGGCCATATTTTCCCATGTCTTCGTTTTATCACAAACATAACCCATAGGAGCTTTACTTCTTGCCATTGACACCTGTGGCCAGGTTTAATTCTTTCAGGGCATTAGCTTTCCTAACCTGATCCCTGGCTGTTCAGACAATCTCTTTATATTCCTCCCTGACTACCTGTCCCTGCTTCCATGCTCTCCAGGCTTGCTTTTTGTGTTTGTCTTTGTCCAAGAGATTTTTCTTTCCCCTTTATTAACCTCCTAGTCATTTTGTCTGTCTTCCTCTTTGTTGGGATGCATAACTCATGAACTTGCTGGGGATAATCCTTGAATATCCACCAGCTTGCTTGGGCTCCTCTTTCCTCCTTTATTCCATGCTATTCTACCAAGCAGACTCCTGGAGAGGCCAGAGTTTGCTCTTCTAAAGTCCAGGGTATACAGAGTTGGTGTGCACCCTTGAATTCCAGGATTTGATGGTTACAGCAGCTGTAACCAGATGCATATTCATCAGCACCTCTTGGTGAGAACAGGGTCCAGCAAAGCACCTCTCCTCATTGGCTCCTCTATCACATGGAGAAGGAATTTTTATTGCATTCCAGGAACCTCTAACAGACACTGGGGCAAGTCTCTCCTCGGCCAGTGGAATGCCTCTCCTTCAAACAGGCACCCTCTTTCCCTGCACATCCTCCTGTGCAAGCTGCCTCACCATGCTCTGGGAGACATGCCAGGTCCTGTTTGCCCACTCTGCTCCTGGTTCCTCATGCTCCCCAGGGCTGCTCTCTTTGTGGGCATGGGGGGTGACACCATTCCTCCTGGCCCCACACACACCTCATCAGCCACTCACGTGAGAGCTGCCACTTCCTGGCAGGTCTCAGCACTGCCTGGGGTATCCCTAGGTCAGGACCACTCCCTTCCCCCATGCGCTCCAATGCCCTGCTCCGCTACAGAATGTGCCTGCTGCTCAACTCTGCAAGCAATGTTTTATTAATAACAATGTGGTCTACAACCATAAACCCCAGCATAATGAATATTAATAGTTGGAAAGATGATAAAAATTTCAGAGCTAAGCACATGTGTTTCATTAATATGAGGTGATCATAATAAAGGTCTGCTAGACTAGAATTTACAGTTAAAAGGCTTTTAAAAAAAAATGCCTTTGTAATGATCAAAAACATCACTTAGTGCATTGATAATAATACTAATTGACAGCAGCGCAACCAGTGTTCCCCTAGACCTACTGCTTCCTCCCTCTTTACTCCAGCTTGACTCTCTGCTAAGTAGATCTCATACATCTAAGCTCTCAGCTTTATATTGATATTTAGTTGGACATACAAGATACTTCCCCTCACTGTGTTCCCCAACTCTTATTCCCCTCTTCCCAACAGACTACAATGGTTTTTCTGCCTATAAAATAGATATAAGCATTAGATATAAGCAGGCTTCTAAAATTGCATTGGTTTCAGCTAGATTCAGATTACAGTAAGAATCAACTAAATCTAACCTTAACTTCTTTGGGTGAAGCAACTATGCAAGAAAGCAAAACTTTTAAGATGTCTTTCCCCCCAGACCAAAATCAATCTGAGTATCTGCATCACATTCTACCTGCCTCAATTAGAGTAGATGGTGGCTTTGTTTTTCACGTGGAAGATAAATAAGCATGTTAAGCTTAATTGCATTAGAAAATATGAACTGTGAAATACTGCTAAAAAACAGTTTTAAAAGCTAGTTGTGAGAAGTTCTGAATTGGACTGCAATTTGAAACAATGTATGTACATGGAAAAAACATGCCTTTGTAGAATTACCTCTAAGTTCCATTTCTTCATACTAAACCTGAGGATTTTAGGACAATACCTTGGATTTTAGACATTTCAACTCCTGTAACCTGTGCTGCTTCTGTAATTTTTCCCTAAAACTTTGATTAAGCATTAAGCCTTTATAATTAACAAGTCAAAGAAGAGTAAAATCTCAGCAATTCAAGATATAATAAGTAGGGAATACAATAAATATTTTAAGTAAATCAAACATGACTGCATGTTACTTTTATGCTCCATTGTCATACATATACTTCTCTTTTTCTCTGAGATAAAGCATGTTCCATTAGTTTGGTATAGAGGCATATACTCAAGGAGGCATTCCAACAAAACTTCTACATTTATGAAATTGCAGAGTGGGACACAATTACCATTATGTATTCTTATACAGATGTGAGGGATCTTAGCATCGCTGTGTGAAGTCTTTTTTTTTTTATTCTAGCATAGAGAAACAGAGAAAGATAGCTATTTTTAATGCATGTATTTACTAATTTCCCCAAATTTTGAACTTGTGCTTATGCTGCCTTTTTTTTTTTTTTTTTTACAGTAAATTTGATGCTACAATTTACCCTGCCAGACCCAAATGTCCAAATATTCACATTAGTCAAAAATGTAAAGCTACTCAGGCTCCATGATCTCATAATGTGCATGCTTGCCTTGTCTGTTTGTGAGTGTAAAGGGGCTTCCAAGCAACTAGCTTTTATTAATAAATATCTGGAACAGTCTCAGTGCACAAATGCCAGCCAAAAGAAAACTGACTTAAAAAGAAATTTTCCCCCAATAAGTAATGTGCTCTTGCAGTAAACAAAAGAAGGATAAAGAATCATAGAATCCTTAGGGTTAGAAAAGATCTTCGAGTTCAGCCATCAAGGTTGCATTTCCATTTTCACCACTAAATCATTCCCCAGGTGTCATAGCCACATGTTTTTTGAACACTTCGAGGGACAGTGATCCCACCACTTCTCTGAGCAGCTAGTATCAAGGCTTGCCAACAATCTCTGTGAAGAAAAATTTCCCAATACTTAATATAAACCTTCCCTGGCATAACTTCAAGCCATTTTCTCTGGTCCTGTTGTTTGCTTCTCTGGAGAAGAGACCAACCCCCATATCTCTACAACCTCCTTTGAGGTAATTGGAGAGAGCAAAAAGGTCTCCCCTAAGCCTCCCTCTTTTCCAGGCTACACAATCCCAGCTTCCTCAGCCACTCCTCATAGGACCTGTGCTGCAGACCCTTCAGCTTTGTTGCCCTTCTCTGGACAGGCTCCAGCACCTCAATGTCTTTCTTGAAGTGAGGGGGCCCAAAACTGAATTCAAGGTGAAGCCTCACCAGTGCTGAGTACAGGGGGAAGATCACTGCCCTCATCCTGCTGGCCACACCATTGTTGAGACAGGCCAGGATGCCACTGGCCTTCTCAGCCACCTGAGCATAGCTGGATCACATTCAGCACTCCCGTGTCCTCTTCTACTGAGCAGATTTCCAAAAACTCTGACCCCAGCCTGCAGAGCTGCCTGAGGTTGTTGTGACTCGAGGGCAGGACATGGTCCTTCAAAACATGCCTGGTTTAATGGCTGGTAGAATAAGACTAATCTGCTCTTCAAAGTAAGTAATGAAGCAGTTTACATAGAAAAAATTCCCCCTTCAAGGTCTAGGTAGATAATAAAATTAAGTTTCAAAATTATAAGATAATTTTGATTTCTGTTGAAATTTTTTGTATGGGTTTAGCAACCCTCCCAAAATCTCCATCATATTATTCCTACAGAAAGACAGTTTATTTGGATAGATTCCACCTTCTATTATATTTCATTAATGTCAGAGAAATGGAAAAGCTATGCAACTAGGTAAGTTTCTCTAACTGCAGTAGTAGTCATACTATAATATGCTCTAATGAATGGCTTTGTAAACTGCATAAATATTACAGCTCATAAAAGTGTCTTGATTAGAAATATCTATAAATATCACATTTATTGTTGCATATTGTTCAATCATCATCTTTTTCTTTCTAAATCTGACAGCAGTACCAGAAACTTGGAGTTTGATAAGTTGGCAGCTATATTGTGATATTGGATTAGCCAGGTGAGATCAAATTATGACACACCAGTTTAAAGTGCTGAAGCATTCCCTAAAGCAGCTTTCATTTAAGATATTAAACGTCATCATTGTCATACTTCATTGACTCTATAATTCAACAGGGGATAACTTCTTTCACTGTACCAGGTTCCCAGTATAATTTGTGTCTTGATGAGGTCTTGTTTATCCTCAAAAATTAAACTTAAGTAATGATCCTATTTAATGAAGTACTAAACATAGTAATAAAAATATTTGCTTGTGTCTCAAAAGCTGTAAATTTCAATATTTAAACTTCATTCACTTACAACTCTTTAATTAGCCAACTAAGGAAGTTATTTATTCAGCCCAGTCATTTTTGATTACTAAAAAATGGAAATTAATAATATTACAGTAGTCAAAAAGCAAAGACAAGGCTGGGGGACTGGGGAACTTTTTACTTAAAATGAGATTAAATCATGTTCTATCATCATAGCTTACTTAGGTGGTTGCCATGAGGTTGTGCAAGGGGAAAATTAGAAGAGTCAAAGCCCAAATATAACTTAAAACAGTTTTCAAAACAAATTTTGGTTTTTTAAACCCCACCAATGCATAGAGTGGACGCACAAGTAGTGTAGCAATGGTAAAAAGCCTGGTAGAACGAGAACTTCTGTGTCCTCTGAGAGTAAGGGCTGGTAAATTTAGAATAATTGTCATCATTCTTCTATTTATTCCTGCACTATGTGTGACCATCTTGTACGACCACCTTATTGCACATTGTCATAGGATGGCAGAATAAAGCCATGATTGTCACAGAACTTCAGAAAAGTGAGTAGATACTGAAAAAGGACAAAGTACTCTTAATTCAGATTAGAAGAGCTGCTATATCTGATGATTCAGGCTTCATTCACCATGTCCTATCTAATTGCAATTACAAGCTTTTTTGTCCTTAGTTAAACACTACTGAAGGCAGTAATCAGCAAATGAACTCCAAGTTCAGTTCAGAGATGCAGTTCTTCTGTTTTTATGCATTTTAAATATGATTATATTAGACTTCACTAGGACAAAAGAAAGATGATTGTCAGGAAAAATGAAATATAGTCCACTTAGGAGAACAAAAAAAAAAGTAACATAGGATTGTACTGTTTGTACTTTAAGATACAGTCCACTCTTCCAATCTTATATTTATATACCTCATGAAAAGTAAATATATTTAGATGGGTGACTAGTAAATTAGCAGCTTTTTTAGATTTTAAAAATCAATTATCTTATATGAGCATAGTATTCCTCTTGTGACTTTGAGGTTCAAGTACATAGACCAGTATTTCACTGCATGCCACAAAGCCTTTAGTATTACTAGAAGTCAATACTAAGCTTGCCCATCAAATCCTTTTGAGCAAGACCACACTTTGTAAAGTGTTTAAAGATATAAATTCAGGCCACCCTTATGTTAGCAGTGTCTTGGTTTTTTTTCGAAAAAAAAACTTTAAAAAGATTCAGCTTAAGCTAACGTAAGAAGAAAGCAAATAAAAACATTTTTTAACATGAAACCAAAACCAATTTTAAACATTAAAGACAAATAAGAGCCTAAGTATAGCATGCTCACAATAATAATATTATTATAAAAATCCTCACTACCTTCCTTATACTCTCTGTATGATCAGAATTAGGACTGTGTGCTTTAGACTTACTTATTTAGAAAACTGTATAAGGCAATAAACCAATTATTAAGCCATTTTTAGACACCTTCAAGGTATTCTTCCAGGGATATTGCGAAGGAGCTCCCTTCTCAGATCTCCTGAATGGTGGTGGCATTAACAGTGGTGTTATTTCTAGAGCTGAGCTTTCTCTTGAATTCCTCTACCAAGGCCTTCTAAGTCCTTCACCCTAAACCAATTTTTAATTCCTCCTGCAACATAGTCTGGTCACCTCTTAATTAAAGAAAGAGAGTGTTTTAGTTACAAAAAATATATTCTAGTATTCAATATCCCTCCTTGATTAAAACAGCTAATTCTTACTTTAAGGAAGGGTAAAAACTCTGTTCCTTTGGATAGTTGCTTGTACTGCTTTAGAGAGAATGCACGTAGCACAGGAATGTTTACTCTCCTTCAACTGAAACATTAAAAACCCTACAAGCATCTTAAGAAATTATTACTAGATCATTACCAGTAAAAACTAGGCAGTGTGCAATTGAATTTAAGATTACTGATCCTCAGCTCCTGTTTTACATGAAGAATATCAGTACACCATTTTCTTCTAGTAAACAACATGGACCATTAATTTTGCCACAGGGAGTAAATTTCAAGTAGAGAGTTGAACTAAAAACCAGTAAATTTATTTGCTACGGTAGTGTTAAGTATAATAGTGTTTATACATTGGCTTTATTTCAAGATAACAGTGGCATGCATCAAAAGCTTTATTACTACTACTTAGATGTTTCCATTCTTAAAAATCTTTTTTCAGCCTGGGCAAGTTTTTGAAACCTATTTGAAAATATTGTTTGCTGGGCAGTAATTTCTTGAAGTTCCAAAGTTCCATCAAAAGGCTAATAAAAATAATGCATGATTGAAAATCAGTTCACAATGTTACTCAAAAAACACCTAGGATTTCTAGAAGAAAAGGGTACTTACTGATGTAAAATCTTACTTAGTCCTAAGCATTTTTTGAAATTGCTAGTAAATAGTAGGTGCTAATTCCTGCTTCTAACCAACAGAACAAGAGGTGGTCTCATGGAAGTATCATAAAAAGACAGCTTATATCAGAAATCTTACCTTTGATAGTGCTTAATATGAAGAATTTTATTTCATAAGACTCAATTATTCTAAACTACCTTTTATCATACAACATACCTCTTATAAGATAGCACAAATTATATATACAGCTACAACATTGCATATTCAAGGACTTCATTCATGCTTTAAGAAAAATGAATCACTGAGATGAAAATTTCATACTCTACATTACTTCTAGTTCTACGGTACCTAGTACTTCATCACAAAATAAGCTTCTGTTGAAAAGTCATTTGTTGAAAAAGGATGTGATAAAGCCTCTTGATCTCAAACATGTCACTAATAAATAATGAAAAGGCTAAAAACAAAGTTGTACTTTCCTACTTCTCACACCATGTTGCAAGTCAGATACACAATAAATAACTTTGTAGAGCAAGGCATCAGCTTTTGTCTAAGAAGGGTTACTGGCAACACTGGTTTTATTTGCAGAGATCAGACCTTCTTATCAGCTGCTTAATAAAGGATCTCAGACACATAGCCCAGGTTTCTGCATAGGCACACTTGGCATTTCTTACCTAGCTGGAGGGCAGTGCCAAAACTTCGCACCTGCAACTGTTACTTCTTTGTATTTTTAACATTTGCAAGGAAATACCTGTTTAACAAAGTGTGTTTTTATTACGTTTTTCTTTTCCAAAATTGTTTATTAACTATCCAGACATTAAAGATGAATTCTTCACCATATATCAAATCACTCAGGAATAATAAGGAATTTGTATTTGTCAGTTTAGAAAAAATGATATAATTTGTATTTGAATTTCCGTGTGCAGTTTAATGATTTGTAAGTAACTTCTAATTCTCTGAAGATCTTGTTTTAAATGCCTACCCTGCCAGTCACTGATTGCCATGTATGAATATGTATACTTGACTCTTGTGTTTCAATCATCCAGTTCACAATGAACATGATTTTTCTTTCCTTCTAAATTTTCCTTCTTAATTATGAGTCTTTTCACGATGCAACTATTCTGACCACACACTTCTGAAACTTCATAAACTGATTTTTACCCTTGCAGGCAAATATACAGTACAACTTAAAGCCTAGTGGAAGGGAGGGAAGGGAGAAGAGCAGAGGGGAGGAAAACACAAAATAAAACCCACCGAAACAAAACAAAGAAAACCTTTCCCACATGTAAATTATTCTGATAACCTGAACCACAGTCAAGAGAATGAGATGCAACAATTGCCAATTAGATTGCAGGGACATGATTTGAGTGTTATATACAGAACAAGAAGGCAGGTATACATATCCTGGATATATAAAAAAAAAGTAACAGCAAATAAAAACTGGAAATTTTTAGTGAACCAAGGGTTTTGCTTCATACACTCCTCTGTATAAAACATTCAGGTGTCAGACATTATTGCATTCAAGGACTTGCATAATTCAAGAAGGGGATTCAGGGAGGCTTCAGGGATTCAGTGGGAAGACTGAATCTTTCAGAGAAGTAGAAATATAAACAGGATTATTTCATTCCTTTGTTCTTGCAGGTAAATAAATTTTGTAATATTAATTCCCTCTGTTTTGGCTGAGCAATTAGTCCCAAAAGCATAGGAATGCCAGTAAAACAACCAAAAATTATCTGTGTTATTGTACAATTACATTTCACAAATCTCATATATAAAGTGAAGCTTTTGACAGTTTTTGAGGGGGAACCTCTCTCTCCATCTACCTGAAAGGAGCTTGTGGCCTGGTGGATATTGCCTCTTCTCCCCAGTTGCAAGAAACAGGAAAAGAGGAAACAGCCTCAATTTGTGCCAGGGGAGGTTCAGATTAGATATTACAAAAAATATCTTCACAGAAACTGTTCACAAAGGGATCAGGCTGCCCCCAGAAGTGGTTGAGTCACCATTCCTAGATGTATTTTAAAGGCATATAGATGTGGCACTTAGGGACATAGTTTAAGAGTGGACTTAGTTCTGGGTTAACAGTTGAAGTTGATGCTCTTAGAGATGTTGTCAAAAAGAAAAAAAAAAAAAACACAACAACAAAACAAAAAAAACCCCAATGAAACAATTTCATAAACAGAATAACTTTCTGAAAACTATGACTTCTCAATGCTTTGCAACAGTGTGCAAGACTGGCAACAGAAAGATCCACACTAGTTCTCTAAAGTATCTTTCAGAGCTGCAGATGTTAGAGCTGACAAAGACCACAAGATACAGAAGTACTTTTCCTGTCACAGTACAAGTTACTAATAAGGCCATTCTGGAAACAGCCTACCAATGCCTCCTTCCTAAAGGAAAGTCACTTTTAACAGCCTTAATCTCTGTTTGCAGACCAGGAAGGGAAAAGCCAAGACTATTTAAAAAAAATTTGTTTTAGGCAGAAATATGGAGCCCATTCATTAACACTATTAAGTCTGTATTTCAGTCCAGATACTCTTCCTATGCTGACAATCTAGAAAGGGCCATTTCTTACAGTATAAAGTTACAAATGGATTTTACTTTTTGGAAAGTCAAACAGTAGAAAATACTGTTTCTAAAGCAAAGCCAGTACACTTGTCTTTGAAGCATTGTATGTGCAACTATGTTGTAATTTCTACACAGAAAAACATCTCTTAAAGGCCACCTAGAAAGCATCCAGATCACTGTTTTTAATCACCTTACAAATAACCTAATGACTAAAGCTCACAATTATATCTTAATATTTATGACAATTACGTGTTTTATGACATTTATTTATGGCATGTTTTGTTTAAATATAAAGAAGTTGCACATCACTTGGAAGAAAAGAAGCTGAAGTTAGAAGCAATAAACTGCTTAGGTTGTCTTTTTCATAGAACTATATATTTGCCAAGGTGTTTAAACATATTTTATTAAAAAAAATATTCAGGAGATTGATCTTTACTGGAATATCTTTGCAGTCTGAAAGGATATCAAGTGCTCTTCCTTCAGAGCAATGAAGGAGTGATGAGGAGTCAGTGAAAGGAGTGAGAGGAGTGAGATTAATTATGTTACAACCAGATGATAATTAGTTTTTGTTTACTTAATATGATACTTAAGCTGGAGAATAAGTTAATTAGAATGGTTTACAAATAGCGGCACATCCCACAAACTGCCTGGAATATAAATGTCGCTGCTGCAAATAAGGATGTATGACTGGCAAGATAAAATCAAGAATTGGTGATAGTGTTCTCCCCGAAATAAAAAAAAAAACAGGCAATGTAAGCCTCATGTCTTCCCAGCTAATCAAAATCCCAGCAGCTCCACTTTCTAACTAATTTCTAAAAAAAAAAAAAAAAACCGACCCAAAAGCCCAAAAAATTTACTGAGCTAAAACCATTAACATAAAACCTAAAATTTTCAATCTGTTTTTTGGATTTAGCTGCACATAAGTTAAATTTAGAGGGAAAATATTTTTGAGAACCAAGACAGTCTTGTATCAAGTATATCTAGCATCCACAGACTTTAATATATAAGCATAGATCCTCAGTATTCATGATGATTGCTCAGGATTATCTTCATCTCAGGACTAAAAATACTGTGAAAGTACTGTGAAGTACCCCAAGCCCACTAGAAAGTAGACATCCCTTTTAAAGCCTCATTTCACAGTAAGTAGGTATTAAAGACAGTATTTTACTCATTATTTATTCAGTAGTTAATGGGTTGAAGTGGCCAAACTGAAATCAAGTTTTATAAAAGTAGGGGAAGACAAGAGGGCATAAGAGAATCTCAGCTTCTGTGAATTTTACAGACCAAAGGAATTGTGAGAAATTCTGCAGAAATATTTGCACAATAAGGCATGACTCAGTATCTTTCAGTGACAGAATTGGAGTCTTTGTTACATAAAGACAACAGATGGTATAAATGGTAAATATGAGTTATCAGATCCTTAGAAAGTATAATATTTGCTTCCTATTGCAAATATATTGAACCTTCAATGGTCTACAGATCTAATGAAGATTTGTGTGTTTCTGGTATACAGCTCCAAGGTACTGTCCAAAGCAGTATTGAATTAAAAGAGCAAATGCAGCAATATCTATGTCAATTGAAAAGTAGCTGAACCTTAGCCTGGTCAACACAAACACATTTCTTGAAAAGCAGGAGGTAAATTAGATCATCTGAACTGGTAACACTATATACCTTTTGATAAACGCCACCTTCTGCTTTAGAAACTCACTTCTACACATTTCAGTTGAATTTCTCAAATCAATAGGATAGACACTATTACTGGCAGACAACTGTTTCTGGTAGGCCTAGTGTTAAAACCACAAAAATCCTTAAAATGTGTCATAGAAACATTTAATAGTGTGTGAACAAAAGAGTTGGGTGATTGGGTGAACCAAATGAATGACTACCATATATGAATGTTCATCCCAACTTCATGACCCAGGAGAAAATAAAATGATCACTGGGATAAAGCAAACAAAAAGCTAAACAAAACCCCAACAACCTTACCTTCTTCAGTGGGGATCATCCAAGGGTAATTTCTTTACTGTGATAGCAAGGGATATCCTTCCTAATGTCTGAATCCCAAGATGAAAAATATGAGCAAGACTCAAGTATTCTGACTGCCACCTTGTTACAGATAAGGAACATAGGAGATCCAGAGTACAGGAACAGCCAGAGAAGGTTACAAGCAGCTACAGAGGGAGAGAAAGAAAGGTGCAGGATTCTATACTCTTGACACAAATGTGAGAGGAAGATTACTGAAAGCTTTTCTATTTAAGGCTAAAGAACTGACATACCTATTTCCTCATTTACAATGAAATTACACAGTTTAAAGACACATTGCCTTGTCATTTAAGTCTATTTCCGTACATTAATTTTTTTATCTATATCATTTCTGTGACCTGCTTATCTACTTCTCCTCCACAGTTAGAAGCTACATCCATGCAATTCATTTCAGTGCTTACCTACTTAAGCATTTTGAAAAAATTAAAAATATCTAACCTTAATCTTTCTTACCATTTCATGAATTAATTATCTTTTATCTTCTCACGGACATGGAAAATAATTATTCCAGTTCTCTTTACAATGGTGTTTTACATATTTAAGACTATCATCTTAAATGGAATAACAATAATTGAATCATATTTTTGTTGTAAGCCATGTTTAGTTGACCTATGGTCACCCTTATTATCCCCTCTGAGCTTTCTCCAATTGTGCTGTGCAAAGCTGGACAGAAGCCAAGATCCTCCTAGTATTCAGTAGAGAAGGATTACTTCAAAAAGCCTTACAGAATGTAGATTCACTTATACAAGAATATAGTATTTACTTTTTTTTCCCAAAACAGCGGGATATCCCTGGGTTATGGCTCAGCTAGAGGTCCATTATTGAGCTTTTCAGAATAGTTTTTACCTGAACATTTGTTTGATTTCCTATACTTGTGCAATTTTTAAATCCTGCTTTAATGTATTTTCTCGTAAGTTCTGCATCTTATTTTTTCCCCAGTAACTTCAATTTCAACATTTTTAATTGTCAAGTGCATAGTCTTTCCCAGTTCAGTGAAATCAGTCTTATTTTATTCTGCATCCAGTCATCCAGACCATTAGCAAAGCTCTAGTGAAATAAAAGCATCAGAGAATTGTAATTTGAATCAGTGCTCAAATCTTAATAATTAGAACCAGTTCTAGATAGGATCAATGACACCTATAAGTTGTCAAAATATCTTTTTTCCTCTTTTGGCAATATTATGATCTTATGCATTATTAATTTGATTTTTCAGCTGATAACGTCTGGTATTTTGGTTTTTGTGGGGGTTTTTGGAGTTTTGGTTGGTTGGTTTGGGGATTTTTTCTGGTTTTTTGCTAAGAGAGAGAATGGTCATGATCTTATTACAGCATACTCTTCAGTGGCTCCAGTCTCAGCAGCAGTGCAAGCATTCAGTTTTCATTTTTTCATTTCACTTTTTGGCAAAATAACATGATTCTCTAAGGAAAATTATTCTATGAACTATCTGTCCAAGGACAAACATGTATCCTTGGGGAATAATGAGGTATTCAGAGATTTAAGAACTCCTCCAATTTTTTTTTTAAATAATAGTGCTTAGGAGTTCAATAATTGAGGAACACCAGCACTAAAACTAGAACTTTTCCTTCATATTCAAATCTCAAGGTACTGTCCTTGCTTTATTTGATCCTTATAGAGCCATGAATTTTAAAAGTAAATGGGATATATACATGCTAACCTATTTGTTATATAGCTAAATATCATCCTTTTACATAGTTAGTGACAAAGATATTTAACTTAAAACGATGCAGACATTTTCTATCTTAAACATATTCAGTATTTAATAAGAACATAACATATAGTTGTATCTAAGTAATGCTTCTTCTGAGTAATGTGTTACCTTAGTGGGACCAAGAATTGTCCAAAAAAACCTGAACTAATAAAAAGAAAAAACTTAGAAAAATAGGTTCTAAAGTAAAACTTTTTTTTTTCTTTTTAAATTTGTAAAAAAATATTTTTCCCTGTAATTAGATGAGTAAGATTTCTAGATTTATCTGTTTTGCCCTATCTAGCTCTGAAATACATTATTATTTCCTCCTTGAAATTATCAAAGTATTTGGAGATTTTGACATATTGTATAAATAAGTATCCATCTCAGAAAGGATTTGTCTTGTTTCTCCTTTTTGGCAAATATGAGTTCAAATACAATAAATTACCTCTCTCATATTAAATAGATGCATTTCAGTTGAAAGAAATTTGAGTTAGTAGTCCTTTTTCAGAACCTAAGCTAAGCTAGCTTGGGTAGTTTTGCAGCCTGTATGTTATCATAGCATTCACACGGGTACCTTTAACTGAGCTTATTGTCACCTAAGAATGGTCTCCTTGTATGCCTGAGCCCACTAAATGGTTACATATCAACAGTAATTGTTGTGAAACATACAAATAAACATTTCTCACTTAAAATTTTGGGGGATATTAATAATCTAGGTTTATCTTTGACAAAAATATTAAAATAGTATTATTATAATAATACTAAATTTATTACTATTACTTGTAATAATACTAATAATACAGATATGCCATTAATTTTAATACTATTATAATAATTCAGATGATAGGAACAAGTTATCTATCAAATGTAGTTTATCTGAGAGCCAACATGAAGATCTTGACACTGTTAAGTCATGTGTAATAGTTAAGACCTGAACTAGAAAATACCTTGATATTGCTTAACTGTGTGAGTATCACAAGTATAAAAAAACTAGTTAGTGTCACTTGTGCTCTCAGCATTCAGACATCCCATGCAAGTCATCACACTGGACTTTCATCTAATTTCCACATATCTTTTATCTTTCTTGTGACATGTGAGAGATGTTCAGCTGTTTACTGCCAATACACAGACTGGGAAGAAGTGAGTGTTAGATGCTAATATTTTGACCATATTACAAATTCAAGATGCTGTCAGAAGGTAGAATTACAGTCAATACAGCAATGTTTTTTAATAATGATGTTCCTAGGAGATAGTAGGTGGCACACAAAGCTGACCCTCCTCACTTAATCTTTTTGCTCTGCAGAAGACCGTCTGTCTTTTGGAAGGACTGTACGTGTGCTTTTTAATTTTTTGTAATTGAGAGTTTTGTTTGTAACCACAATCTGTTGTTAACCTATTTTTGTAACTACATATCACTTTTCCCCATTAATGAAATAATAATTTCCTTTTCTTCTTTTCAAAGTCCATTTATGTTAGCCTTTACAGTGTCACTTTTGTTTTTTCTTCTTTTAACTATTTCATTCACTTTGCCTAAAATTACTTCAAACAATCTTCAAGTTTAATAAACAGTCACATGAAATTACTATGCCTCAAATTAAATTCATGAGCATTGTGCATGATGTTTTCTTCTTCTGTCTTTCCCTTCTATAATATAATGCTTTTTCTTTCTTATTTGCTCAACAGAATTCCATTTTCTCTCTCTATACCAAACAGAACATGACAACTCTGGAAATATTTGAACTCACCAGCTGGAAAGGTAAATTACTCAATTCAAAAGTTCAGAATTTCCTCCCACAAAGCAAGAAGAGAAATATTTTCTTCACTACTTAATATACATTGTTTTCCTCTCCTCCTTCTCCCTCGGTGAGACTATAACAAGCTTTTCCCAGACTAAAAAAAGCCAAAGTAATGACCTAGTTCTTCTCTACTTGAGAAACATTTCTGGTTTGTGTACTTGAGTAGCTTTTCTCACTATAATGCTAATTATTTAATACATTTACTTTCATGTCAGGACAAAGAAAATTTATTGAACTATGAATATAAAGTAGAAAAAAATCTAAGTTCTTATATTTAATGAAGTAAGTAATAACTTACAGGAGTAATCAGGGTGCTTAAAGATATTTAAATGAACAGACTAAGGGAAGTTTGGGTCACTGTCTAGCCAAAATGGAGGGCTAGAACTCATTTTTTCAAGCTTCTACTGCAATTGAAATACTGCAAAGTCACATTGTTCCTGTCACAAGATATTTCATTCTTGTACTAGAAAGAGCAGTCCATTGTCAAATATTTTAATTTTGCCATTTGAGCTGGTAATGGCTGTTCATGCATTACATAACCAAGTGACAGAAATCTGCTGCATTAATTTGTTTGTAATAGTAAAAAAAATGTATTATGTAGTAAATATTTCCTCAAAAGTTTTCTATGGATAAACCTACAACTTCATTGCAAGAATGGGATGTATTTAAAAAGCTTTACTACACAATCAGTTTTCAACTGAGTGGCTCAAGGTTTGTTTTATGACTGGATAGCAATAAAAATTTAATTTTGGAGACTAAATCTTATGGTTAGATATCAATAACAATTTAATTTCAGAGACTAAATGTCAAACTTTAGTATTTTAAAGCTGCAGCATCAAAACAAGGCAAGTGCACTATATGGAGCATGTTTCTTTCCCTCAGTAGTTGGAATAAGAGGTATAACAAGAGGTATAAAGGCATCATCTTATGAGAAGAGTATCTGAACATTTTCAAAATGCATTCCAAATGCACTAAATGTTCTCCAAAATTTTTTTTCAGATACTGCTTGTGTTCATAATGGCTGGGTATGGCTATGTTAATGTGTTAAAACAGATGTCTAGTTACCTGATAAAAAAACATCTGAAGTGGATTTGAGAAGGCAGTCCCTGCAAGACACCCAGGAAAGATTTTTCTAGAGTTCAAGACTGCAAAACAAAGAATTTTTTTACAACTCGTGGAATTCCACAAGAGTAAAGTACAATGAGATCCTAGGCTGGACCAACTACATAAAGCCAAAGAACCCATGACAAGCAGCAACTCAAGGAAATAAGTTTAGGAAAATGATGACCTCTGTCATACTGATCATCTCCAGACTATTGTCAAGTTATTTAGCCACCCACATTGATCTATTCCTCCTGTATCTAGAGCTTTTTTGCAGATGTATGGTAAGTCCAAAAGTATTATAAAAGACAGAAACTTCCCCTATAATTTCTGACTCATTTTTTAAAGAAAGTTCTTGTTATAAAGAATGACCCAAACTTGAACCAAAAACTTTTATATACTAAATACAGAGAGATCACTCACTAAGAAACACAAAGTCTAAGTGTAGCAGCATCTGTCTTGCTTTTCTTATTCTAATGAATATTTTTTCTTGTTTTTTTTCTTTCTTCTCCACTTTGTAACACAATAAATATTCTCAGATTTTTGTTTGATGCATGATAACTAGTGAAAAATAGATCTAATGCCAGATTTTTAGATTTCTTCTTCAAGATTTCAGGTTTTCCTCAGTTCTTAGGTTTAAGTCAAAATAACATTCTCCTGCTCCCTAGCCCCTATTACCATAAAGACAAAAAGCTACCAAAGGAAGATTGGTGAACATCAGGCAAATTCAATTAGAAAGAGTACCTTCCTTCAAAGATGACATTTAAACAAGATGAAGCACACAAATATCAAGGTTAGATAGATTTAGATTAGGTTCAGCCATAGTTAGTTTAGCCAATAGGTTAGATTCAGGTTCAGCCATAATGCAAATGGGAGTAGGGGAGGAATTTGTATAATGGACAAGCAACTTGGATGTCCTTGATTGCCCAGGACAGCTACATCATACCAGGAAAAGCAAATATCATTAAGGTGTTAGTACATTACAGAATTTGGTATTTTACTGCCTTCAGTTTTGTCTCTTCCCTTTTTTCTTTTTTTTTTTTTTTCCTGTGGTAAATTCACATCCACCTTCAGTTTACAGAGATAAGACTCACTCCACAAAGTAAATCACAAAGTAAATCATGCAGTTTCTCAATATCTATAAAGTCTATAAATGTATAATATAAATTTTATCCAGCTAATACTGCTTCCTCCAGTTAACTATTTCAGAACTTTAAAAACTTGATTCCAGGAGACAGCCAAGTGCATCTCTTTATTGATAATCTTAAAGTCAGTGTATGATTGCCTTAAATTCTCAAAATCTTCAATATTGGTCTGCAGTGCCAGCTAGCATATTTTATTTTCCCCTTAATTTGTTATTTTCTTGTTAATTTTTTCAAATCTAATTGCATCACCTTATCAGACTGATACCAAAACATTATTTAGCATTGAATTTTGTTCTTTGACATAGATCAACTTAACTGGGTAAGAACGGGAAAGACAAACACAACTAATCAGAAACAAAATTAGTTTACTTCCAAGCATAATTCAGTGAAAATAATGAGAAAAGGTCTGAGTCATTACTTAAACTGCAGAATTTCAGGAAGACAGATTACACATTTACTCAATTCATGAGGCAGCAGTGGCCAAGAAGGCCAACAGCATCCAGGCCTGTATCAGAAATAATGTGGCCAACAGGATTAAGGTAGTGATCGTGCCCCTATACTAGTGAGACTGCATGTTGAATTCTGTGTTCAGTTTTGGGTCCCTTAATTTAGGAAGAACACTGAGGTGCTGGGTGTGTCCAGAGAAGGACTGTAAAGCTGGGAAATGACATGGAGAAGCTGAGGGAGCTGGAGTTGTTCAGCCTGGAGAAAAGGAGCCTCAGGGGGATTTTATCACTCTACAACTATCTGAAAGTATAGCAGGTATGGAGGGGTCTCTTCTCCCAGGTAAGCCATGACAGGACAAGAGGACACAGTCTTCAGCTGCACCAGGGAAGGTTCATGTTGGACATTAGGAAGAAGTTCTTCACAGAAATGGTGATAGGGCATTGGAATGGGCTGCCCAGGGAGGTGGTGGAGTCACCATCCTGGAATTGTCTAAAGAAAGACTGGACGTGGCACTTAATGCATTGATCCAGTTGACAAGGGTGTTTGGTCATAGGTTGGACTCGATCTCAGAGGACTTTTCCAACCTAATTGATTCCGTGACACAACAGAATATATTCTTGTATGTGCAGACTTAATGCTAATTCTGTCCTAAGGAAGATTTCCATTCATTTTAAGGGACAAAATAACTCCCTGGTAGACATTACAAGAGAGACTAATCTGGCTAAGGACAATTCTGTGCTAGGTTATCAAGTCAGGACTGTTGAGAATTCAATTCCCAGTGGCCTTGCAATTTAACATGTAAAAACACTTGTACACAGGAGTTGTTTCACAATGGTGGTCTGAATAGAAAATGGACTAATATACATGACAAATTTAACAACATGCAGATTACAGTGTATTTAGATTTTTTCTTTTTGTTTAAAATAAAAAAAAAAAAAAGAAAAAGTCTACTAAGCCTGCAGACCATATCCTTTACCCACATCTAAGGTAAGAGATACCAGGAGGTATCTAAGGATAGAGCAACCAGCCATTCTAGCGAAGTCTGCTGCTTCACAAAACCTATTATTGGCTTTGCAGCCCCCTCCCCGTGTTGTTGAGTTGGCAACTAAGCATATGGGCAGATAACTGTAAGAATTAGTAAAGGCTTCTCAAAGGCAGACTTCCTGCATTCTCTCAAGTCTCTGGTAGCAGACAGTTTGCTTTTTCTCCACAGTCCCCCTCCACCTACTACCTTATACACATTCAGTAATACCAGTACGAATTTTGATCCCACTGGGTTATATAGAATACAGGAAAGCAAATTGCTTTGTTCTGAAGTTAACCCAAATACTGCAAAAGATGTTACAGGTAAAACATAGAACCCAGCAACTCTGTTGCAAGGAGAAATTAATGTACCTAGATTAATTTATCATGAGAGAAGCCTTCAAAAAAATAAAACGGAAAGAAAGAATGACTGAATTAATTTTGTGATTTTTTTTACGTACTGTGAACAACTTTCATTCTTTAAGAACACACAACTCTAGAGCTCCTTCAACTGCAGAGCAAGTTTTTACTGCCACATTTTGGGTGGCATCACTCATCATGCTTGTAGCATGACTTGTAGCACTTGCAGGTACAATGCAATAATGTAATATGAGGGAAGGACAAGATGTTTCAATTTAAGAGATATTCTTCTGTCACGCTTTCTTATCGCTTCACTTCTTTACCCTTCAGACATATTTGTTTGGGTCTCCACTGCAGGGATAATTTCCTCCAAACTCATTTCCTTCTGCAGAGGGGAAAAACCGACAAGACTGACATGCAAAAAACCCTTACTGTTATAACCTTCAAAGATGAGATACATTTTTCCTCTTGTAAGAGCTGTTGTAACCAGCAAGATATATTCACCATTTACCTGCTGCTCCCTGAAAAACAGCACAGGATCTGTGCTCTTAATGGAACCATAAACTTCTTCTGGTGTAGTAGCACAACACAGTATAAATCTGAATGCTTTAATTGGGATCAAGTATTATATTAAACTTCAGTCAAACACTATCTTACATGAAAGTGCCTCCAACTTCCCATCCACTCCCCACCAGCTCCACATCCCATGAAGAACAAATGTCTGAAGGAGAGTCGATGCATTTTAACAGGTTTGATGTGCATAGAATTCTATTCTGTGTTCTCTTTTATTCCTTAACAAAGCCCAAAACTGTAATGAAAGAAATGGGCACTTCTAAGTTTTATCTTATTGAAATAATACCCTAAATATGCTTCATTACTCAAAAAATGAAGTATGAATGGCTTCTCATTAATGATAAAACAGTCAATATAATTTATATGACCTGTTCCACATGGGGTTGTTAGATAATGCATGTCTAGACAAAGACACCATCACACACTCTCATACTAGAGAATAAGTCTGAGTGAATCTAAAGCTAGTAATTCATCCTTGTTTCAGCTGGGATAGTGTTAATTGTCCTCACCATAGCTAGTAGAGGGCTGTGTCTTGGAAACAGTGTTGATAAGACAAAGACGTTTTGTAACTGCTGAGCAGGGCTTACGCAGTGTCAAGGCCCTTTCTGCTTTTAGCACTGTTATGCTGGCATGGGGGCTGGAGGTGCAGAAGGAGTTGGAAGGGGATACAACTGGTACAGCTGACCAACTGACCAAAGAGATACTCCTTATGATAGGACATCATGCTCAGTTTATAAAGCTGTGGGCAGAAGAGAGAAGTGGGCAGGGGGATATTTGGTGTGGAGACTTTGTCTTCACAAGTCACCATTGCTACATGTGATGGAGCCCTGCTCTCCTGGAGGTGTCTGAACAACTGCCTGCCCATGGAAGTGATGAATTAATTCCTTGGTTTGCTTTGCTTGTGGGCATGTGGCTTTTTCTTTCCCTATTAAACTGACTTTATTTCAAACCATAAGTATTCATTTGCTCTTCCTATTCTGTAGCCCATCCCACTGGGTGAGCACCTGCATGGTGCTTGGCTGCTGGCTGGGGTTAGCCATGACACCACTACAAATCAATGACAGCTTGGCCTATCAAATGTATATTTCAGCTACCTCACACTCTCCAACAGAAAGAATTCACATTACAAATCAAGACATTACCCTTCATTCTTCTGACACATGATTGTTTCATTTGAAGATAATTTATTCTTTTGGGGTTTCAGTCTATTTATCCTCATCTACTGACTGCTGGAAGAAGAAATAAGAGTTACCTGAAAAAAACAGTATGCTATTAAGTCACAAATGAACAGAATCTTAAAGGCAGTTCTCATTGAGCCAACCTCCACTGTTACAAGTATGATTTTAAGCTTTTAACCTAATACACCCAGAAAGGAAAAAAAAATGAAAATGGGGTCTTTTAATGCATTATTTTGCACCAAATGCCAGCTTATCAGGATGGATGTGCAAGATAAGATATTAATAAAGTTAACAAATTTCGTTAACTTTATTCATTAACAAATGACAAAGAGCATTATTAAAGTGATCTCACAATCAGTGATATTGAACGTCATAACTCCTTAAATCATTATGTTCTACTCTGATAAAATAAAGGTTTCACATGAAGCGTGGAATATCTTACTACCAAGTCTGATGAGGAAACTGCCAACATGTTTAAAACAGGATATACAGTAATAAACTACAGTACTACTTGGCAATATATAACGGCTTACTTTTTTAGTAGTGGATGCATTTTAAAGTTTTGAAACAACAATCCTGAAAGATACCATTTCCTTCACCATCTCTTTCCTGACTGCTGAATTTTGAGCATCCTAACAACAGCCCAATTTTGCTAAATAAAAACCCAACCCCCGTAAAAGAACTGGACATTTATCCCCTGTAGTTGTAGATAAGCTATCTTAAATTCAAAAATCCTGAAGCAATTTCTCTAAACTGTTTCTATACTTCTCCACAGGATGTTGATGCAACACTACAACCCTTTGAGGGGATAAGTTAGAAGTTATTGCTCCAGACCCTTGCTGTGACCATCTTCTTGAATACTCCTTCCAGGTAGTCTCTGATGTAGTTTTCATGTAGTATTATGCTGTGAATCCTGGGTGTCAAACAGATCTGCTTGTTTTCTAAGAATGCATTCCCTTCCTTCACCTTTCTATCAATCTCTGGAGAGGAGGTCAGCTGTGGTTAGGCAATGACTATGCATTTGGAATACAGAAGACAAGCATCATGAGGTCAAGTCATCCAGTTTTAAGATTAAAAACATCTTGACAGCAACCAGGGAGGTGCTGATGAATGACAGGTGTATAAATAAGTCTGCAATAGAAAGATCTTGCTCCAGATATATGGATTGATCTGTACATGTAAAATATTTTTTTAAGTGTCTGAGGGGTTCTTTTGCTCAATTTCTTTAAAAAAAAAAAAAAAAGCTCTACAGCAGCCTGTTTCTGGCAGCGTCCACATATTTCAAAGCAATGCCAAAGAAGTGCAGTTTCACAAACCAATTAGCACTGCTGTTGTAAACAGAGTCCCCCAGCTTTCTCCTCAAGCTCGTTGATGGTCTAATTTTTTTCAGATCATCTTGCTTGTGCAAAGGAGGTTCCTATTATCCCTTATACAATTGCTTTTGGTCAAGAGAATCAGCTCAAGCTTTGTTTATTTCACACAGTTAACTTGCAGTCAGAACAAGGAGTGCTGGTGCTGACCCTGGAAATGTGATTGACCATATCTCATAACAGTATATTTAAATCATTCATAAAACTAAACCCAAATCTTCCCTTTCTCTCCTGCTTTCCTAAAGATTTTTTTTTTCCCAAGTGGTTCTTTATTACTTCAGAAATTCTTTGTTAGAAAACTGTATTGGTGGCTGATGTTTTCATTGCTCTATAAATCTACCGTCCCTCAAAATATTCTGCCTCTCGTAGTTGATGATCCACTGAAGAGCTAATTGAAAGCCATACATTTGTCAGCCCATATTGCACTTAGACCATTCTTGTTTATCAGCCCTTCACAGAAATTTTGGGACTCTAAGGTGTATCAAATACTCAGAAAAATTCAAGACAATAATCTCATGTTTTTCCCTTAAAAACAGAAAACTGAATGTCTGCATAATATGTAGAGCAGGGATGACAAGCTTCCATGGCACAAACAAGTGAAGACAAAGTCCCACAGCAAGGTTAATATTTTCTATTTTTTAACAAATTCCATATGATAGCAGTGTATCAGTTATAGCAGCTGACTCTTCACTATAAAATTCTTCTTATAATTGCACCAATTAGGTGCTCAAGGAACAATGATGAGCATTTAAGCGCTGAACATGAATGCATGATATATAAACACTTGAAATTTGTACAGCAGTGGGGAAACATACTTGAGCACTATTTTACAGAAGATGTATGTTGTCATACTGTTGGTAGCTGAAAGACAGAAGTTCTGATTTCAGTGTCTGCTCCCACTAAAGATGCTCAAAAGACATTGAGCCTTAACAAATGTAGGAAAAGACCGATAAGTAGGAAGATTATATGTGCAATATATTCACCATTTGTTAATCCTGAGTCTAAAGGTACTTTTCTCCAACTCTTAGCACTCTGACATTCGAAATAGTCTAGCATAGTGAAACAGAACATTAACAGAAAACAAATAAAAGGCAAATGAAAACAAAGAAAACATGCTATTTTACAAAATCATGAGTCGTTATGCCACACGAGTGAACTGAACTGTTCAAGGTTGTCTCAATCATTTTGTCTACAGCTTAAACTCATTACATGTTTCCTAATTAAGGCAGTTTGTATGTGCCCCAATAAGCGACAATTCTGAAGTTAACTGACACATGGAAATGTATGAAACCAAAACACTTTTTAGCTTATTATGTTGGTTAGACACGTACTATTTCATTAGAAGTACCAGGAAGTGTTCCACAGCATTGGAATTCAATTATCTGTCCTTTTAATTGTTACAACAGTCCTGTCTGGCATGGTTTTTGGCCTGTATTAAACAGTGCTCTCCAAAACTATTCTTGGGCACAATTCAGCAATTGGCAATGTTCAGAAACTGCTCCCAAATGCCAATTTAGAAACAGCAATTATATTTTTAAGGACTAAGAGTCTAGTGTTCTGGCATTAAGGCTAGCTGACACAGTACAGCTGTACTCATGACATACACATAGGCTTATTTAATTTACCAATATAGACATAAGCATAAAAACAATATTTCTCAAATCACAAACACCACAAAAATATCAGATGTCAACAAAATTTGGCATCACCCGGATGACTACATAAAATCCTTTATATAACCTAAGATTTAGACATTTTCTAAAGGTATTCATAAAAAGTTTAAGCAAAGAGAGAGGCCAGAAATGCAAACCTGCTGTACTGCATGAAGAGAATTTCAATTTTAGATTTATTCTTATTTTTCATCTACAGCACAGGGGAAGAAAACCCTGACCTGCAAGGGCTGGCAAGAGTAATATTTCATTCTAGCAAAAATTCACCTAGCAAAAAGGTACCCCTTTACAGCTCTATAGGATACCTATTGATTAATCCTAAAGAATGACTGCACAGTCATTTTAGGATAGATGATAGAAGCAGACTAAGAGAAAAATCTACTTTCCTGAACAATATATTTTAAAGGGACCTTAATGCTTAAGGACTCCCAAACACAGAGCTGTCTGGAGAAGTGGAGAAAGCTACCTAGACATAGACCCTAAACCATCTTCAAATATTGACTACTTCCTTAATGCTGAGATTTCCAGAAGAAAAGAGGGTTTAAATAACATATGCCAACCAGCCTATATATACATATATATATATATATATAGTGTTTGATACTAATTGGTCTCTTCCCTTTTTAGAGTAATTTGAAGCTGTATTACTCTCCTTATGGGAGCCACTTGAAAACAGAAATAGGAAA
This sequence comes from Acrocephalus scirpaceus scirpaceus, assembly GCA_910950805.1. NCBI lineage: Eukaryota > Metazoa > Chordata > Aves > Passeriformes > Sylviidae > Acrocephalus > Acrocephalus scirpaceus. The sequence goes on along the minus strand of OU383773.1, from coordinate 48,152,609 downwards.
CAGTTCCTTATTGGATTCAGTGATTTCTTAAATGTACCATTTAAAAAATATTTATACCTTTATATATCATCTTCCAATTGAAGCAGCGTAGTGTATTAACCGAGGTGCTAAAAGGAGTCTTTTAAAGTAGCGTTCCTTTCTGCCTGCAGACTGAGAAGTAAAACCAGTAATATTTCTTGATACCAAAACAGTCATGACAAGAATTAATTTTATCTTTCTAGTCATCTACCTCCAGCCTCTAAATCTGACTAATAATAGCTTAATACATGCTGTCTCCCTTGAGCAGATTTTTTTTCTCCATAGTTTCAGGTGAATATTTAGTAAGAAGAGTTTGGAGTAAAAATCAATGTAAGGGGAGGGAAAAAATCTAGTAAAATGAGTTGCATAGAAAAGCATTGTGCATTTAATACATTTTTATAGTGGCCAACTACAAGTATGTGCTCTACTATCTTTATATGAATTGGGAAAAAAAAATCTTAGTTTCCCTATCTGTAAATAAAGTGCTAATGAAGATATAAATAGACTATAAATCAAATTAGTATGCAGTATTAATACCAGTACTGTAGGGCTGTTTCTAGAGGTCTATTGCAAGGTGCCTCATATAAGCTTGTACATATTGGCCATAGTTTCCAAGAAACTTTAAAAGGTTAATGAGGATTTTTTTTTCCTGAAATATGTATTATTTTAGTATGTAAAGCTAAAGTATGTACATAGTACAAACTAAAGTATGTAGGGGATTATTTTCTAAGTGTTTAGTTATGCAACACACTACAGATCACAGAGGCTGTCTTTCGCATATCCTTTTCAAACTTCCCATATTTCTTCTCAAATACATCCTTGAAGTCACAGCTCTATCTAATCAGTAGAGCTTCCAGCTCTTGTTTCAATTGAAGAGCATTAACCCATAATTCAATTTTCTGTGCTTCATTTTCCTGTTTGTATTTTTTTCTGATACGCTGTCAATAAGTCATTATTTCCCTGAACATACATGGCAAACTTGTTAACCCCTATGTCTAAATACTTTTAACTGCTTTGTTTTCATTTGCCCAACTAACCCTAATGACTAGAAATGTTGATCATTCTTTCATACTCTAATAACTTTTTACCTTTTAAAGTGCTGTAAACTAGCAAAAAACAAGAGCATGTCTGTGTTAAAGGAATAAGCAACCAATTAAAAGAAAACCATACATTTAAAATAAACCTGAGGAAAGTTGCATAAATGCAATTTGAACGATAAGAGGGACCATCTCAGCTTGCAGAATTTGTCTTTTAAATACCTCAAAGCCTGGCCTGTACCTTCACCCTCTGTCTTAGGCAGACTGGCCATTTCACACCCAAAAACCTCACTTCCTTCCTCCAGGGATGCAAACTTGGCCTCAGCAAAATACCCTGACATCTCCACAAATGGGCAAATGTTTTGAGCCATTACTCTTAAATAGTGCAGTCTCATGTGCACTAAATAGTACAAACTCAAATCTACAAAATACAAAAAAAAAAAAAAACCAAACTAGAGAGGGGGAAAGATGAATTTCATATCAGCGGCAGTCACTTGCCTCATGAACCAGCCACAACAACACTATCACAGTTTGCAGGTACAGAGCACAGTCTGGGATTAACTACATGAGAGAAATGAAAGAAAAGCAGTGCCACAGAGGCCCTGGAAAACTCTACCTCAACAGCTTTATTGCTGCCTTAGTAAAGAGCTTCAACCTTACTACTACCAAGGGACCTGCTGTGCCAGACATCATATTTATTTTTACATAAGAAGTGATTTCCCTCAAAATAAACAGTGTGCCATCATAGCTAGCACTGTATAAGAATAGTCAGGCTTTTGCATTAATCATAGATGGAAAGCTCTGTCAATATTGAGAAAATTTTAGTTTCCATAGGATAGTACATAACTTCAAATGCCTCTTGATAGCATACGGGTTATATAGACGAAAAAAAAAAAAAGCCACTAAAGTGCTTCCCTTTGCTGCTGTTTTTGATGTGTTGATATGACTGCCTTGAAAGAGACGTGTTTTCACCCCTGCTTCAAGACCCACATTAAACAGATAAAAAACTCCCAAGAAAAACCCTAATGCAGTATTTTAAAGGGAAGAAAAAAGGTGTTTTCTCAAATCAGATTAAAGCAGTGATAAGGATGAAATTACTAAAGCTATATTTTCTGAAAGGTTCAGTATTAGTATCAGGACACGTTTTCAGAATAGTCCAGCAGTAAGGAAAATAAATCTAAAATTTGCAGCTCATTAGGCAGGCTACAAAGTAGCATAGCCAGTAATTTCGTAACACTTTTCACAAACCAGTATTTAATGAAATAAGTAAACAGGAATTGAAGTCTTAAAGTAGCAACTACATATGAAAATTATCTTAAAAAAAAAAAAGTGGATTAAATTTCTTTGGCAAAAACCAACTCTCTGCATTTCTAGCAATTATACCAAAAAATAAAAGGCTTCTAGATTGCAAAAGCTCTAGAGGGTATTTGCAAAACTGTATTTAAGCTCAGCTTTAAAGTATTGAGGACACTACTCGAGAAACTCAAATATTAAGCTCATTCAATTCCACCTTCAATGTGTTAGGGAAACTGGAAAAAAACAACAACCAAACAAACCACTAAAGCATGACAAAGCCACACATCTCATCAAAAAAATACATTATGCAACTTCATTAACAATTTCAGAAAATAAGCCATGTGTTTACCAAGCAAGAGAAAATGCAATCTGGATAGTCCAGACCATGTTCCAGACTTAACAGTAAAAATGTTGGTGTTGCTAAAATACCATAAAAATTACAAAAAATTCTGAAAGTCAGTCAGTCTAGCTATGTTTATGACAGGGTATCCATGCTTGCTTTCAACTGAATTTTCAGTCAAACTTTTTAAGTGTCTGGCCTCCATGCTTATTGGTTTTTTTTCTACCTATAAAGCAAGAATATTACAATTCAACCAGAAAAATCCTCTCTGCTGAAGATATCAGCCACTTAATAGTCAAAAGACATCAAGACATTAAAGTGACTCCACTCATACCCCAGAAAACAATAAGACAAGCAAGAAGACTTGTTAAGCTCCTCTAAGTGCTAAATTAATATGTAAAAGCTGATTAACAAACAGAAATAAAACTTTAGACAGCTTATTCTAATGAACAAACTTACCAGTTCATTTAAAGAGCACAGAAAAGACTATATACAAAATATTTTCCATCATGACCCTGTAAAACAGTTGTGGTTTTTGGTTTTTTTTTTTTTTTTTAGTGATTATGTTTAAGTCACAGAATGTGTTAGGTAATAATTGTGTCCTCTCATTCTATAATAGTTTCTAGGCAGGATTCTGTAGCAGAGGAGAACTCTTCCTTATTAAAGGTCACATAAGGGAAATGCTGAGGCAGGAAGAATCCTTGCACTATTTCAATTATTTCCCATCTTGCCTTCTAAACAACTACAAATACACCTTAATGCCATTTCTGCTTCAAGGGAAAAAGTGTAAAGCATAAATACCTTGAGCATCAGAAGAAAGCAAACAGTACCACTTCTTTTAAAAAATTATAATGGAAAGTAACTACTATCACAGGCAATACAAATCAAAGATAGAAACGTTTCAACAAAGGATATTGAAAGTAGATGGAGATTAAGTGTACAGTTATTACAATTTACTCACACAGTTAGGAAGAATACATTGGAAGTACAAATACAACAGACATTACATACTTTAAGCACTACCCTTTTCCAGTTTTCATGTGTATGCACAGAGCAGACATGATTACACTAATGTCAGCTGGAATTTAGGTTTTCTGCTATGTTACCTGAGTTTAACGGGGTTTCTAGGCAACAGCTATATTTAGGGCAGTTAATGCTTCACAGATGAAGGGGTCCACACAACATGGGAAGACAACACATCTCAAACATCTCCAGAAAAAGACAGAGTAAAAAAAAAAAAGTGAAAAAAGATACACCTCATGTTACACTATATAACTGAGGTGTAACTTCAAACACATTTACTAAGGGAAATGGCTACAACTGGATCAAAGCATTCTTCCCAGCTCCTTAGACCCCTACTTTATTTCGTTTCACCTAGGAGGTTAATCTTCTCAGCACACAGAGGAGACTAAGTGCAAATTTTTTCAGTTATACATACAAGCAAGGCCTAGGGAGATACTGAAAAGAATCCAGAAGGTTAATTCCTTATTGATATCTAGATATATTTAAAAACAAAACCAAAACAACGTCTCTAGTTCTCAGATTAAAAAAAAAAAAAAATCTGTGGATCAGTAAGTGATGATATGTGATAAGAATATTAACCCTTCCCTTATAAATTTCAACATGTATTGCATAGAATTGAATATAGAGAGCATCATCTATCTAAAAACACTGCATAGAGAAAGAGTGAAAGAAATTAATTTCTCCCATCTACTTTTGCTTCTTTTAAGTTTTCAGGAATTTTGTTTTATAGATCAGCAGACATTTCTTGCACATTTAGTACTTCTGTCTCATCATACTAAACAGTGCCAGAAACAACATTAAACAAGTTTTCATAACTGTCATACTACTAAATTTCAATATAAAGGGCTTCAACTCTTCAACATGACAAATAAACATACTAGAAGGAATCTCCTATTTTACACAATCATCTCTGGAATGATTAGGCGCTGCAGCAAGTTGAAGTTGAAGTTGAAATTGAGGCATCCATCGTCTGTCTTTCAGCAGATCAAGGACACCCAACATAGAATACAAGTTCGACCTTGTGCAAAGGCCTAGTTTCCTCCTCTACCTTCTTAGATCTTATAGCTAAGATCTTTGATACCTTTAGATATAAAATAACCTTCTTTTCTAGCAAAAGGCTTAACTTACATATCTCCCTAATGCAAGTAATTTTTTAATTTTTTTTTTTTTAATCAAGAAGCATCCTTTTTCACCAGGAGGATTATTTGGACCACATAATTGCATTAAATTATTAATCCACCAGAGTACAAGCAGATTTTAAGACCTTTATAGCCAAATAATATTATTAGCCTGCTTTGCTGACCAATGGAAAAAAAAGAAAAAAAAACCCAAAAAACAAAAAATCAGACTACCACAAATATGCATTGTCCTTCACTGCTTTCTGCAAGCAAGCCAAATTTTAAACTAAAGACAGAAATAAAGGTTGCCTTATTGAGACAGGCAATAAATATCAACAGATCAAAACAAGAAACCCTAACAATATCACCACAAAAGCACTCGTAAAAACAAATAACACCCCCACCCCTTACCAGAAGAAAGACTCTTCACTCCATAAACAAAAATATTTCATTCTTATTCCTTTTCTGAGAGAGCATCTTATGGAGTGGCCTGATTTCCCTAAGTATATCTGATCAGGCACAGCTGTGCATCAAAACCTTCCCCTTCACAGCTGTGAAAAATGAGGCAACAATTGGTGCCTTGACTGCTGATTTGTCAGTCTCTGCAAACTGCAATAGAAATGAGATTGGGGTGGGGGGGTGGTGAGAGGAAGAGTTTCTTACTAAAATGCAGTTAATGTTCTGGTGTTTAAAGTGTTACTTTATTCCAAAATATTTCATTCTTTTGGTTATGTGCAGGGATATATTAACTAATAAACACAATGGAGTTGGCCTAGCTGTTTTTCTGCTACATGCCTCTGGACAAGGCAAAGCCCCTCCTTTAGCCTATTTTTTACTTACCTTCCATCTCACTGCCAAATTGAATGTATATGATTTGCTATGTTTTACAGAGGATGCAGCAACTGAAGCCTCATTCTTCTAACATAACTTTTCTTTCCATTAAAATAAAGTATGTGCACCACTAAAGTCACAGCCATAGCACAAATTCCCACAGCACTCTAATGAGAAAGCTCATCAGTCTCTCCTCTGAGCACATCTTGAAGGTTATCTTTCATGGGTTGAGATCCAGCAGGGTATTCAATTATTAGACTGGAGTGCCTAAGGCTAGTGGATGTAAATCTGTGTATTCTGCTTCCCACTTGTATTGCTGACAAAAACAGGTGTGCCTTAAAAACTGCAGGCAATGAAAATCCAGGCTTGGACATACCTGCAGTCTTAATTTCTGACACATGCAAGCATCGATTCACTCCATAATCAGGGTTTAGCCCTGAAAGAAGTTAATAGAGGATCAAAGAAATGTAGAAGAAAAAGGCAGAGAGACAAGTGGTGTCTGTATGAGAAACAGAGTAAAGAACACAAGTGGCACTTCCAAAGAAAAGACAGAAAAAAAGACAAAAGGCACTTAAACCACTTGTACAGACACTCACTGTGAAAGAACAGGGCAAGAGTTCCAGAATTAAACAAAAAAAAAGTAAAGAAAAGATGCATACAAAGCATTTTAATAATGTTTTAATGTTTTAATAATGGATACATGATGAAAATCCAGATTGATATTTGATTTTAGAAGTTAATGTTACAGCTCAGTGCTTTACAAAAAATTAGTCTCCACATCCATTAGTTTGTTATTTATTTGATTGAACATGAGTATTGTAAAAATTGTTCAGAGTAATTATAACGCCATTAATGACTCTATAAAGGGACTATTGCTTGCAGCTTTGGAGACTATTGCTAACAGTTTTATTAGGTCCCTGAACATGCTCTGCTTTCCCAGAGGCAATATTATGATTTGACCTAGCCGTCTGTTCTTTCTTGATGAAATTTATGTATATATTATTAATGTTATTATAGATATTGTGTATCCAAATATGTGTATTCTATGTTTCTTTGACTTAGATCTTCAATTTTACATTCATAGTGACTTCTAAGGAAGTTCATAATTCTTTGAACAGGAGTCTTCACTCAAATATTAGATGACCATATTAGATTTATTTCCTTGAAATGAAAATAAAAATAAAAGCTACGTTTCCCTCAAAATTAGCGAAACTTACTGGCTTCAGAATCATTCAGTTTCCAATATATGTCAGGCAGATGATTTTCTTTAAAGTGCTTTTCTTTGCAATTCACTGACATCTTCCTGTTTAATAATATCTTGTGTATGTACTTTTTCTTTCCAAACATCTCTCTCTTCTGGAAGGAGAAACTCACTATTTCCTTCTAATTCTGGCAGTCTGGCCATGGCTTTGGGAAGAACAACAGTGATGAAACTGGGTGATTAGAATGTCTGGGGTGTGGGTGCAGAAAAATAGGATGGATCCCCCACAACACAGACTGGCCGTGATTTAACATGATCCACCTTTCGTTCAGACCAGGATTAAATGCTTTGAGGTATTTGGAGATCAGTCAGGCCACAAATACCTGGACAAATCTAATGTTGTGTATTTTCTACCAATTTTCTCTACCCTTCCAAACTAGGACGCTCATACCATTGCTTTATGTTTATTGTTGTATATTTAATATCAGGGTGACTAAATTGAATGGTTTAAGGACAGCTTTGATTTTCTTAATTGCTTCTCACAGTATCAGCCACAATTCATAATTATTTCAGATTCACTATTTCATAATCTTGCTAGAGTTTACTAATGCCTTGGTTCTGGTTTAGTTTATCCAACATCCTGCATGATGAGTCAAATTCCACTCTTTCATTTCACCCCAGGAGTGAAAGCAGGAGTACAGAAGGCCACATAAGCATCAGAGTCTTCCATGATGCTGAAGCTTGAGATGTGTAACAGAGGAGCCATGCAGACACCTAACGCCCCATGTCATGTGGCACTTCTCACTCAGCTTGAGTGGGTGTGTGTGAGGTGGCACAGCATGGGCAAGTTGAGGAGAGTTCTTATGGAATCAGAAGTCCTACATTTCCAACACCTGTAGAAACAACACAGGAATCCTATTTACCATAGCAGGTGTAGAAGTGAAATAAATAGAATTTGTTCTCTCAATTTGTTTCTCTTGAAAAAATATCATGGTTTTCATGTTATTTAAGCAGTGTAGCATTCATGGTAGCTTTCTTGGTTTTATTGTTTGTGTTCTAATACCCTGTTTGAGTAAAACCTTGATTTGCATAGCTCCTTTGACAAGATCCACATTTCATAGATGACACTTCAGTATTTTGCCCTAAATCAACATGATTGTTTCTATGTGCATTCTTTTTATTACTTACTACTGTCTGAGTCCCACAGCAACTTGAAAAGTCATTAACTTTCCTTGTTATACTGAAGTGTTGCAGTGAGATTTGATTCATGTGAGTCAATGCTAAATGCATACAGTTTAGCATATAAGTAAGTCTTCTTGGGAATAAAGTTAAATCACTGGCCAGACATAGGCTTCACTGTCAGATAAGACAAGCTATGATCAAATTTGATACTAGATTTTGTACAAATTAATTTATCTAAGTAATATCCAGTAAACTTACCCAGAAACCTGAATGATGTCTTTGACAGCAACAAAGCTTTTATCACGTACTTAAATTTCAGCTTCTACCATTTCAGAAACCACTGTCAGTGTGCTTATGCTTGTCCATTTGGTCTACCAGAGTAGGATTTTTAGGCTATATTCCGTTAAATTTGCATTCATTACACTTACAAGTTTGTGTTAGAGTTCCAGAATCATACATGCACTGCTGACATGGCACTCAAGGAGAAGGCCATTTAGACTCCAGGCAATTTCCTAAGATAAGATATTAAGCCAAGAAATTATACTTTGCCATTCCCTATTCATATAAGAACTGAGACATTAATCTAAAAATCTGTCTTTTAAAAAAATTTCATTAAATTAATGAAAAATTGTTTGATTATGAATTATAAGATAGAGTTATTAAAAATAAAAGGATAAATTATGATTAGTCATACATTAAGCAATGTGAGTTGTTACAATTTCCTTTTATGTGTCAAACATATTCTGCTACTTATCAACAGAATATAATTTTGTTAGACATTAATTAATTTTTGTCATGTAGAAACATGAAAACTAACAGCATGACGGCATGTATTTTCAACATGCTGTTAATTCTTTTCAGGTATGGTATTATGAAATGCTTTTTTCACTTGGAATATAGTTTAATAGCTTAAAATGTGTTTTAATGTGTAAAAGTTTATCATATTTTATATATATTAATTTGGCATTTTTAAAGCATCTCATTTGTGCTTACAGCAAAGCTGTTTCTCTCCTGCTTATGCATCTCTTCTCTTGGATTTTTTCACATACATAGATCATCTCCTGAGATTTCAGGGACAGAGCCTGTATGGTTAATCTGATCTAAATTTCATGTCATTTGAGGAGAGAAGACAATAAGGTAAACAGTTTGACCATGGAGAAAGCAGGTTTTTCAGTGACTATTGTAGATAAAATTTAAGATAACGAATAATGAGTTTTACATTCTCACACAGAATAAGATCACTGCTGTATCCAGAGAATTGCTCTTCACAGCATAGATTTGCTTCCGTTTTTTGACTGGCACAATGGTGTCTTGATTGCTGATTGATTATTTAGTTATTATGGTAATACAAAGGACAAGGTTGTTTGGGAGACAAGAATCTTTTACAAAGATACATTGATATAGTTGGGCGAAAAAAGCATGAGAATTCAAGCACAAAAGCCTTTCTACAGTCTATCATCAGAGAAACAACAAATAAGTAACAAGAATGTGGGGGTGGTAGCATTTTAGAGAACTTAATCCGCTACGGAAATTACCTGCAAGACATATTTCATTGCCTGGTATCATCTGATCTTTCATTCAAAGTGGACAGCCTTATATATATGTCACCCATTCTTTTAGCAGGCCTGCAATTCCACACCATATTGCCACAAATCATGCACACATTTCTTTGTTATCATATGTTCCCTCATCTTCAGATGACAGTTTGATGTAGTTTATGAGCTTGCACAAGTCTATTCTGTACTTTTTTCTGACAGACAGTTGATTTTTGATGTTGTACATAGATTCAGCACTTCTGAGTCTAGAAACCTAGCCTTATAAGGACCCTCAAGGGAAGTAAGCAAGGTTTTTTTTCTGATTTATGGGTGGGAAATTGTGCCAGAAACATCTTTTTATTGCTCAAAGAACCCCTTACACATTATAACCTTTTTGCTTGTGACAACATTTGGCAGAAGATAGTTTCAAGTAATGCCAAGGCACAGATTTTTACAAAATCGTTGGCTATACATACTTAACTTGTGCTGAAATGAAAGCACAGTTCTCTTTGAAGTTACTGGCCCAGAAAGTTGTATCCCTGTTGGCATTCTTGTCAGTGGTCTCAGCAGACAGAAGCACCTTCTCTGTTGAATAGCTCTTGGTTAAAGTCCAACAGATAAGTACAACTGTCCCCACAGTTGAACTAATTCAGTGGACAGATAAAGGGATTTAATTCTCCAGCTTTCCCAAAGCTGTTCCTTTTGAAACAGTAAATTCAATGAACAGAAAACAAAATTTGTAAGCCTTCCTAAGATAACCCAGGCAATCATCAAATTAAATCTAAGTATTATGTAAATGCATTCTTGGTATTTGAGTTGATGTATTTCAGGATATTGCCTTTAAGCTTCCTAGTTCCCTACATATTATAGTCTTTTTGCCACTGGTATAAAATGCTGCAAAACCATATTTCTTCAAAAATAGGAAGTCAGAGGAATCTGAATAGGTTAGGCTTTTAAACTAAAAGGCTTTTTGGCTCAAGGTTAATTAATGGGTTAGTGCAGACAGTTAAGAAATTTGCTTACTTTGACTAACTGGCTTAAATAATACTACAGTTTACATATTCTTATGGGTTTATAAAAAGCATATAACAAACCACTAGCATGGGAAGCTCTCTCTAAAGGCCTGTGGTCAGCACACCAGTGGTCATACACAGACCCATGATATAAACTAACATCAAGGCCAGTTTATGTTTAATATCCACCACAGGGGTCATGTCTGCAATACTCTCTGCATGTTCCAGTTTGGGGGAAATTAGGCATTGAGGTGTGTTTACAATTCTGTAGGTCTTTTACAAACATGTCATAAATATGTATTACAGTGGTCTGTCTGTTGTATTGCTAACACTAACCCTGAAGGTGTAGTTCTCTCATTATTGATTAACTATTTGTTGCTCATAAATGTTTCAACTCTGATTTAGCTCAAATCAAATGAACAGAGAAGTTTTTCCCCGTCCGAATGGTAATATTGAGTTTTATGCCATACATCATGAAACTCCTTGGAGAGCAGCAGAGATCCTGGGTCACCTTTTTTTCTGAGGAGAGAAAAATATTTAGAAAACCTCTGTAAGTAACTACTGGAATAATGAAGACACTTAGAATGGAAGAGTGACACCTAGGATACCTGGCAGTTCTGGAATAAGAGCAAAGGAGAGAAAATTCCTTGGATGACAGCAACAAATTTGGACCTCGGGGAGATGTTTCTATCACACATCTATAGAAAAAGAAGCAAGGATAGATTTTGACTGGGAATGTAATCAGCAAGCTGTACTTAACTGTGAGCAGTGCACAGAGGAATAATAAAACCTACAGACAAGACCATTATCATTCTGACAATGAGATCTCTCTTAAATGTCCTAATTTTTTTCTTGACTTCAGATTCTGAAAACAGACTCTAAGGAAGCTACAAAGCACAGACACTGTCAGAAATAGTGTCCTTTCTGTTAAGTTAATCCTATTTTTTACTGTTTGTATGTAATATGAATAATAAAGTATATGGCTAACTTGTGTTTTTTCTCCAAATGGAGCATCCATGATGTGTTGATACACGCTGGTATTTTTAAGGTTATTCTCCTCCTTCCTGGACAAGATAAACTGCATTTAGGTCAATCTGTGGAACTGATTTATATTGTCACAAGAACAATGTGTTTTAAAGTGTTGTCTGACTTTGCCCATCTATTTATAGTTCCTGGTCCAGCTCACTCCTAGACAAGCAGCCTGTCATGTCTTTTCTTAATGTGCTCAAAATGGTGACTTTGAGCTGTTCTTTCTTTTTCCCTTCCAACTGGGAGATCAGAATTACACTAGTTTCTAAATAAATATATTTGAGTACTGCAAAACTAGATCCCATTCAAATTAATTTGCTTCACAGTTTGATCAGTGCCCTAGATGTATGTTTCCCAGGACTTTACGAGGTAAATTTCCTAACATTGTATCATCACTGTATGAGGTATATTCCACAGCTTTTTATCGAGATGTTTTATAAGATATACTTGATAGCATTTTATATAGCTACTTTATCAGATAGCATAAATAGCATTTTAACAGCAAATATTTAGGGCATATGTCATGGTATACAGTTGCCTAAAAATTTATATACACAGAAACAGTGATAGAAGACGTGAAGAACAATTTTAACTCTCATTATTCTGAAGAAAATGATTGCAAAACTGAACTTTCTATACAGTGTATCTTTTTGTACACTGCAATGTACTGTACAATGATTCAAGCAGAGAGTTTTTCTGTTTTGTTTCTTACATGATAGAGTTGCTCTCTCCCAGGTGCATTTCCAGTCCAGTAGTACTTGTAACATAAAATTTCTATATATCCTGCTAATATATACTCACTTTTTTTCTGATATATTTTCTGCTTTATCTCCTCAAAAATCAGTTCCAAGTCCTCTGACATAAGACGCTCCTGCAGAATTGCAGTCCCTGTTCTTACTCATCCAAGATCCCTGCAGACAGGGCACTACTGCATCATTCAAAGATGCTCTGCAACCAAGCTCCCCAGGCAAAGTCCATAAAATTACCTCAGGCATTAGACAAAGCAGTAGGGTACCAAAATACAGAAGTAAGAGGGGTAAAATTCATATGGTTTCCTTGGTAGTGGGAAGAAGTCACAAGAAAGGAAGCAGAAAACTGATGATTTATTTTTGTATTTGTTTCCATGGAAACTGAACCAAAAAACCCCAATAACTTCTAGGGTTTTTTCTGTACTTCTTATGGGCCTGCCATATTTGCTAGGGTAACTATGAAGTACAGAATCATTAGTAGACTTCCAACATTTGTCAAATGTAGAAAGGAAATAAGAAAGGCAAAGAGGTTCTATCTGGAGAATTTAAAGTGAGGCTGAGAAGGACTTGAATGAGCTTCTTTGGTCTGAAAAGGAGGACAGAAAATCTAAATTATCCGAAGCTTACAACTGAACAGTCTTGATATGACTTGGTAGGAAAAAATGCTCAAAAACCCAACTCAACAAAGATTTTAGAGAAAAAAAAATCCATTGAAAACAGCTTGCTTAAATCACCATTGGATAAACATGTGCAGAAAGTGATAGTGCTAAATGAATACCATAACTGTCCCCCATTTACCAATACAGTGACCTGTAAGAACAAGTTCTAGAAGTCCATCATCCACCTCCTAGAGTCTTTCTAAACCAGCATCTTGATCTACTCATTGGAAGGGTAACTATGCAGAAAGCCACAAAACATGTTTACACAACCAATTAAAAAGGCAGAACTTAAAAGGCAAGACAGGTTTCAAAACTTGTTTAGTTTATGGTGTAATCCTTTTTTCAACAGTTTCTGTTTCAAAAATATACTATCTTAAATAATTCACATTTTCTGGTAAGATGCACTTAATTTTAATTAATGAATTTAAGTTCATTAATATGTAAGATAAAAATAACAGCAGTGCACCCTGTCTTGAAGATAGGAATATTGGCACCCATAAATTGAGCAAGTAGGATCTTGAGGGTGACATCTAGCTGCCTATCCTGAAGTTCTGCACATGGGGAAACATCTGAGAGATCTCAGATTTCTCATTAACTCTTCTATCTTGAGGATAAGGAGGAAAATATATTATTCAAATTTACTTCAGGATACAGACTACACAGAACATTCTGGTGTGGTACATGGAAATGCCACCATGTCTTCTTCTAAATACATGCTTTTGGCTTAATTTTTTTTTCAACCAAATAAGTAATTATTTGCAGCAATGCTTAGTGCTCAGGGTTAGATTTCATCAGCCAAAATTGCGGAGTACCAACACCCTTAATACTTACAGGACTAAACAAAAAACCAAACAGCTGTAAAGATGTGAGTTCCACAGTATGTACATGATCAGAGAAAACAGTGCTTATAAACATTGCCAAAGGAGAGTATGAACAATAGAAACCAGGTTTCCTCCTTTGTGTATGGTTGGGAAACCTATGTGAGTAAAGTACTGCACAACACAAGCATGGCAAATTATGTAATCTGTCCCTCAGCATTATTTTAAAAGTAATGATTTTATCATAATTTCAGGCACATTAATCTGTGTAGTAAAGTCAAATCATGTTTCTGCAGGCTAATAAACAAGGGAATAGAAATTTCAATACTGGTTTGCTGTTGATGCATGAGATAAATTCTCAAGTAAGCTCTCTATCATCCTGATGCTCCCTCAGCAACTGCTGGATAACCAAAGCCTGCAGCAGTTTTCTTATACCAGTAGCCTTTAATCTAAAGAAATTTGACCCAGGAAGAGATAGTCCTTCCCATCCTGCTACTATTGATACTGCCAGGTCAGTTACTAGAGCGTCTACTGAAGCTGCTGTAAAAACTAAATAGTAAAAATGGTAATTTTCAGTGTGAAGGCAAGCAAAGGTGTCATGATTGTGTTCTCATAAACTGCTTCCTATCATAATCATTTAGTGGCACTGAATATTTTTTCTTTAGGTCTGATAGTCATAATTTGCAAGTAGCACCTTCTGCCTGCCGAGCTGTTGATGAAGTATGTGACTGAAAAGTCACATAACTGTCTGGCTCACATTATGCTTCCCATAGTGCAACACAAGAAAGAAAATGAAAAAATCTCAAGTTTTGTCAGACTGCCAAAATATCTTATATAATTCTGAAATCAAATCAGCTTTGTTACTCCAGGATCTGTTGAAGGGGCAACACAGCAGGGCACAAGCCATACATGATGCATGCACTGGTGACAACATTCTGACATAGATGACTGAGAAGTTGATATGCCACTTACAAACAAGAAAGAACTGGCTAGGAATGTGAAGGTCAGGGACAGTCTTGACAGAAGTGAGATGCTGGAGTTTAACACCCTAAGAGAAGGGAACAAGACAAAAAACAGGATCACAATCCTAGATTTCATGAGAGCAGACTTTGGACTGTTCGGGGACCTACTTGGGGGAATTTCATGGGATATAATTATGAAAGAGCAGTGAGAGCTAAAAGAGCTGACTGATTTTCAATTTAACATATAAGCACATGTAAAGTTTCCCCATTATACATGTTGGTATTCAATAGTTTTTCACTGGCAGAACATACATAGGATTTCCCTGGGAGAACTTACATTGCTTTAATTTAGTTTTCATTCCTATTCAAAAAGACCCTTTAAAATTATCAACTTTGCAACATTCCAAAACTTTATTATGGTCTCCTACCCTCCAAAATTTCTCATTTAGAAAGATCAGATTTAAATGATGAAAAAAAGAAAGAACTTTCCATAAGACAGATGACAAATAACATAAACCATAAAAAATGCTTATCATAAAATATCTTTCTGACATCCAAATTGAAATCTAATAAGTAGAGTAGCAAAAGCTGATTATATTCTGATACATTTCCTATGAATATATGTTTAAAAATTATGCAATATTGTATTAGTACCATTTTTCAAAAAAATGTTCTTTCCTGTCTTTCTTTTTTATTCATAACCAGAGGAAAACATTAAACTCTACATTTCCCATTTGAAATTGAAGTACCATCTGGCTTATCTTATTATTCCCCTTTCTTTATCTTGTCATGTTGCTCACTTTGACCAAATATGGAGAAAAAAGTCAACAAATATGGAGAAAAAGCAAGTTAAGCTCAACATGTGAGTGGATACACACAGATACAAGGCCTGATTCTGGAACTTCCCCTTATACAACTGATTTTAGTCATGTCAGAAAGAATCTATGGGCTCAGGAGTAAGAGAAGAAGGGAGAAAACAATTTTGCAAACTGTCTAAAGGAAAGATAAAAGCTGTAATTTTAGTTCTGTGGAGGTCACTGAAAATGTTACTGAAGAGGTGTCTGTTTACAAGGAATCTTAGCTGCAATCACAAACCAGCTAGAGAAACAGTAAGACCCATATTCTCACAGATTCAAAATGAGGAAATAAGTAAAAGAAAATGCACAAACATGGGGGCTGAAAGACAGACATTTTCAGCTATGCTAATTATCATAATTTTTCTGTCATGATATAAAAATTTCATTAAATACATGGATAAAACAAAACTCTGGCTGATGGACTCGTAAAAGAAATTCCTTGCATGATATGGGTAGCTGCAAACAGAGACTAAATAATAGCAGCACTCTAAGACCTCCAGAAAGGTCAAAGGCTGTTAAAACACAACAGCATAAAAAGAAAAAATTGTACAGTTTTCTGTTTTCACTATTGTATGATACAGAAGATGGACCACAGCATTGAAAACTTGTTTTAGTATGTGTTGTGTTTTTAATTTTTGGTTTAGCTTAGCAGAGAGAAGAATAAGTTGAATATCATTCTATTAATTAAAATCCAGGTTAGTTTGGCAATTCTGGAAGCTGGAATCACATCTGACTAAACTACAGTTACAAATAGTCCTTGTATAAAATCAGCTCCTGGCTAGGCAGGACATTAGTTAAAGTGGTCCTCATTATATTTGATGATTTTTTAAAAAAAAACAAATCTAGCTAAATACAGTGGACCAACAGAGAGAATGTAAGAATAAATTCTGAAGTACTTAGCTGGGTTTTAACAATCAGGAAAGAAATAAAGATATGCTTTGCTGCTTTTTTGAACCAGGATGAACTTATTTTAGCAAGTATATGTGTAAATGTACACACACATACATAACTAACTCTCAGCATTTTTAAAAAGTAAATACAGACTTCACTGCACTCACAACTATTATCTGTGTGCAGGCTTACACTGGTCCTAGGCAAAAACACAGAAAGGCTGGATATCGTGGGGAGACAATCCAGTCCAAGACATTTATTCTTTGCTGTATTGTCTCTCAGTAACAAGAAGAGTTTGATTGTCTCTTTCAATAGGGAAAATTCTCTCAATCTTCTCTTGGCTCACGAGATAAATAAACCCCATGGTCTATTTGCAACATTTCTACATATTTATAACTTTTTCTCCATAGTTATATTCTATACATATAATCAGGATATTGTATTTTTAGATGGAGAGTAGTAAGTCAAAATTATTCTTTTCCTGTTTATGAGCTTTACAATTTGTACATTTGTACATTCATGTGCATGCATGAACGAGACAAGATGTTGCAATCCAAAACTAAAAAAAAACCCCAAACTCTAACTATATGCATATTTTTACAATATTAAAATCCATAACTACATAAATGTTGTCAATGTACGTTCATCTGCTAATGATCAGCACATGAGACAGCTGGCAGGATTTCACAAAAAATATATCAGTATGTTTTTCTTGGTAACCTATTTTTAATCCTCCTTATATTTTAAGCAAGAGACAGTATGGGAAATAATAAAGGAAATTGAGTGAAAGCTTGAAGGTAACTTAGAAACAAGTAAGGGCTTGTTTTATGATTTTATGTACTTTTACAATCTTTTAAATTTATTCTTTTTGCTTTTATGTGCAACTTTCTCTGTCACATTTTCTTTTCTCCACTCCATTGCATGATAAAGCTACTGAATACTGATATTTTTTATATGCAAAAAGGAATCATCTTGATTGAAATAGAAATATCCTTCTTCCTTCTTACACAAATTTGCAGTAATATGGTAAAAAATTGAAATTTTTCCTCAATGTTTTAAAGAAACAATATCCTTGACAGTTAACGACATTAATGACATCTCATGTGGCATCTATAATGACATCTTGTGACACTGCCATAGTTATTTTGGTCATCACTATATCCTATCAGCAGCTACATTTACTATCTTTTTACTTCTCATTTGTTTCTCATATATAGTTTCTTATATAGCAAGTTGCAAATATATTGGGACATTAGATTTTGAAAAAACTTGTATTCTTCTTCAAAGCAATTAGCTCTTACACAATATTTTATCTGATATTGCTATATCTCTGATTTCTTTAAATTTCAGACTATACATTAAATGTAAAATATAAACTTGAGTCTCCTTTGTAATAAAACATTGCACATTTGGCTAGGACATGAATGTGCTACAACAGGAAATCTGTTACTAATCTAGTACCATTATTAGGCTGATATTCTACTGCAGAGAGAAATTGTATAGACAGTAAAAAACTAGTATTAGAACCAGTAATTCAAGCCTAATGAAGCAACATTAGCACTTTTATGTTGTACTTTCTAATTAGGAAGTCTGTTAATGCAATTGGGGCATTTACTTAATTGCTGTGAACAATTATTTTCAAATTAAGCCTGGCAATTAAATAGCATGATTAAACTCATGCTACAGGCTTTTTAGTAGAGATATGTTAAGTATCTTGCCTGTTGTATTATGCACGGTAGTCAAAACTGCGAAAATCTTCTGATTAGCCAATGTAAATTAAGTGCAATGCCGTTTCACCAAGAATGTGAATGAATATGCAAAAAAGGAAAAAAAACCCACCTCTGTTATGGAGTCCAAATAACAACCAGAAAAACTCTGGTAAAAACTAATCATATTGGTGATATTTTCCCCTGATTTCTTCTGTACAAGGGAAGGTCAAGGAGATGAATGTAAATTTATCATATTAGCTTACATTCCATGTAGCAGGGATGATGAAATAAAATGCATTTTCCTATTAAGGCCGCAGATAATGCTGAAAACCCTTTAAACCATTCGATCTCTCCCGGCATCTCACACAGGAATTCTTCTGGTGAGCAAACTGAGATAATTGAGTAATCTGAATTAGTTATTCCAGTAATAGTAAGATTGCAAGGTGATGTATATGACTTCATAGGACATAGAGGTTTCTTTTTATAAAATACAGGACCCCATTTATTAATGCAGGGCACTGGATGTAGAGTTGTATCTCACATGAGATACAAATCCTGTTGTATGCTACTGCTTTGATTCTAATGAAAAAAATGCATTGAAACTTGGAAATGGGTATCTTCAATGTTCAGCAAACTAGCTAAGAACCAATTAAAAATATATCATGTTTGCAGTATTAGAATCCTAGGGAGAAACAAATATTAACAGCAAGACAAAAACTGAGATAGTGCTCCCTTTCATCAAGTAATACTTAGGTGAAAATAATTTTCTACTAGTAGCACACCAAATTAAAATTAAATAAATAAACAATTTAAATAAAAAAATGTTCTATCCTTCTCATGAAAATTTTGGAGAGTGATTAAAAATAACTGACTTCACAGCATTAGTTTTCAAGTATAAACAGATCCTAAAAGAATCTTAAATTTCAATTTATTGCTATCATTCAGCATGTGTTAGCTACTATTCTTAATACTTAAGAAAAAATACGAGAAATTGAAGATGACCTAAATATCAAGCATATTCTGAAATAATTTGGTCAAGGACTTAAAATGTGAAGACTGCAAGTTACTTAAAGGGACAGGATGGTTCTAAAACATTTCAAAAAATTAAATGGAAAAGTTTGAATAAATTTGGCCTATGACTTCAATTAATTTTCCCAAATCAGAGTCTCTTTTAACATGGCATGTTGTCTTGGATTCAGGTGTCACTCAATATGAAATAAAACGTGAAAAGCAGGAAAGAAAAATAAGATAAAGGGAATAAAAGAATAAAATAAGAAGAATTAACACACAATCACTTTCACATTAAAAAGAAAGCTGAATAGTGGTTATATTTTGTTTATGACTTCAAAGTGTTCGATTGAAGATGTAAGACCTTTTTTTTTTGCCCTTTTGTAATTACAGCAATCACCTTAACCACCTATCAATCAAAAATCTCTGGTGACTGGCAAAAGTTGCTTCTGTTCCTTTTTTTTTTTTTTTAAATAAGACTAACACTGGGAGGTGGAGTACTATAATGCTGTATCATTCATATATTATAAGCATTCATGCAACTTACCCGTTACAAAAGTAAACACATTTTTCAGGTTTGAAATGAACACAGGGAGAGGAGGAACCTATGATTAAGTGCTATGAAAAAGCTGAAGAAGTTAATTATTGTTGGAAGATAAAAAGTTTACACAGCTTAATGCTCCAAATTGCCTGCCACCAAGGTAAACATCTTACATCAAAATCAGGATCTACAAACACTTTTGTCATGTGAATTTATTTTATACATTTCTTCCCCTTCAAACTGATAATTGTTTTTCCTCTCTCAGCCAACAACCAAAGCCCCAAGGCCACCACAGGATCTTGAAGTTCAGCCTGGGTTGGGGATTGATTTGCTACAGGAAGGTATGCTCAGAATCTGAAGACAAAGGCCAAGGTCTTTTAGGGGATGCTTTTTCCCACCACAGCACCCTGCATCTGCTGAGCTGTGTTTTGGTCACACAACCACCATGGTTACTGTCATTAGACTTGCTTTAACACCCTGAATGCTTAAATGTACGGGGTAAAATGAGGTTCTTCTGCTCTTGGTAGGAACAAGGGAGAGATTCCAACCAGATATACTCAAAAGGTGAAAATTACACAGAAGTTTTTCTGGGAAAATACAAAAAACTAAGGGACTTTGGCAAAAGACAGTATAACACAAAACATTTATCACAGCATTGACTTATCCCATTCAACTTAGTAAACTAAGTTTTGTTTACACCCATTTGATGTTACATTCCATGAAAAGAGTGTTAGAGGAAGAAAGGGAGAAAGACAAAAAGACAGGAAAAATATAGAAAGACAGACATATAGCTACCAGCTCCTGGGTTCCAGCAATGTAACAGATAGAAAACTCCAAGATGAAGGAAGTGTCAAAGAACAATGTGCTTGTCTCCTGGTGACCCTTCTTAAACTCTTGGCCCTTCATGGGCCTTTCTCTCAGGAGGGGCATCCAGTCTCTTGGACATTCAGGGGCTGGGCTAGAAGCACTGAGGGTGATGCTTAATTGATTTTTGCCTTTTTGCTTTGATACATTCCCTATATTCCTTACATATATATTTGTAGCTCTGGGCCCTAGTATTGTATTCATACTTAGCATATTACCTTCTCTATTAAACAGAAAGACAAAATAAATTCCCTAGAAGCTCCAAGCCCTAGGGGTCCAAGGTAAGGCTGTCTAGGTGCCAAGGTTGAAATCAGCACTCTGAGACCTTTTCATAAACGAAGTATAGTTCCTATCTAAGAGGGAAGTGCAGGGGGAATTCAGAAAAGGGTAGAACCAGGGATGAATTACCTCATCACTTATGTCTTATCAGTTATGCTTATTTTCTAAACATATAAAAATTGTATCCATTTTATATTACGTGTGTATCTTCGGCGCTTTCCATCCAGCAAGCTCTGCATCATAAGGATCCTTATAAAGGTAACCCTTTTTGTCCCCTAAGAGTGTCTGGCTCGTGATTTTAGGACAAGTGAAAGGGCATCAAGGGGCATCTTCTAGTGTGCCATGGTAGACAGACACTGCAGGGCTGGGGGGCATGGGGGGCAAGGACTATCTCACTAAAAGCAAGGCTCAACCCGCTCCCTACCACACACACATGGGCATTCCAAAGTGTCTCAAAACATCAGTCTTTCCATTCTCTGACACTCTCATGTGGGACTGTGCTATCTCACCAAGGCCAAGGCCTTCCACACTCTCTCGTCAGCCTTAACCCCTTGCCTGCCTCATCTTGCACAGCATAACCATCTTTCTCCTCTGAGACTCCAGTACACCAGTATTCACCTATAGAAACACTCACTCTTTTCAAGACAGTCAAAGAAGAACAAGTATTCCAAATGGGTTTGGTTAGTATGTGGTAAAGCATTAGATAAATGTAGCAAAAATTTCCACAAACATGCTACTTTAATTTATTTCCATAGAACATATCACGATGGAAAACACACCAGTACAATTACTGATGTCACAAATAAAAAGAAAACAACAAAACAGATATTACTCTCTCTTCAGAATAGCATTACTTAGACTACAGATTCAAAATAAAAGCAAGTCACGAATACCTTCAAAGTGAGATAAGACACACATATATATTTATTTATTTTAAAGCCTAACTATATAAGCATTGAATTGATACGTTAAAAAAATGACAATATACTTTACTGTCTGCTCTACTAGATGATAACGCAGTATAGCATTTACAATTACATAACAAAACAGACTTTTTACAGTATCTTCAACCTGAGTTTTGTTATCCTGTAGCCCTGTAATATAGAATATTGTCATTGATATTAACATGCCACAAGTTTTTTACTGACTTTGGAAGTCTCAAGAAGACTTGTCAGGCTACCTCTGTCTCAACTTTTCATCTGTCTGCACCTTTATTTTGCTTGGTTTAGCTGCAATAGTCCTCTTTTTAATTGACATGGGGTAGCTATAGCTAATTTTTTTTGTTGATGTTTTCATGGTGACAAGTATTAAATCAACTGCCTTAGCTCACTTCTCCCTCCTTCAAATTAGCACAGCCTTTTAGTTCCGCAATGAGCTAATAATTCCAATTTAACAAAGGAAAAATCAATTTATCCCTGTCCGGTATTTCAGCTTTCCTTTTGTCTATGTGCATATATGTGAGTTAGAGGTTGTTAATTCTTCATATAATGATCCTTATGTTCTGGAATTACAAAGTATACAAAAATTTGACAGAATTTCTACCACAATATTTTTTTCTTCATCATATAATCCATAATATAAACTTGGTATTGTGATTTTTTAAAAAATACTGTTGACTTTGGAGTTCAATTCAACTCAGGTTATTTTTTTGCTGTAATTATTTCAGTAAGAGTGAGAGAAGAACTTTCAAGAGAGAAAGTTTGACAACATGGTTTATCCCAGATAAAAATATTTGACCAGAGCAGAACAGACTACACTTCAGGAACCTTCCTTTCCTTAATATGGTTAGAATTTTTAGTGGTTTAAAAGTTTCATATAGAGGCCAAACAATTCAGAAAAATCCTCACACTGAAGCTGTTACAATTAAAGCTTAATTTTAAATACTGTATCTTTGGAGATAGGGATGCTACTTGAAAATCCTTTACTGGAAAACTTGGACATAATTAATGGGTGCATCACTTTTGATCTGAAATACCATTGATAACACAAATCTTTAAAGCATTTGTGACAGCATGCTAAGCTTTGTAATATGAAAAAGAAGTGGTGGACTAAATAAAATTTATACTAGATTTTATATATTTGCACATATTAAAAAGAATATTTTAATAATGCACATCTTAATGCTATACAAATACATTATTTCCTTAATTCTCTCTGTATGATTAGTGAAAAAAATAAACAAATTTATTTTTGTATTATTTGTGGTTATCAAATTTTTGCCTAAATCATTGTCTTGCAGATTTTGTAGCATTTTATGTTTATGTAAAGTACCAGCTACCTTGTCAAATCAGAACATTGTTCTCACTAGTGTCATTCTTCATGTCAAGAGCTACATTACACAGTAGATATGCCTATGCTATATTTACACCAGTGTGAATAACATAGATATTTAAATCTGTGGTGTTATCACAGATGAGAAGTTATATTACAGACAACAGACAACAATAAAAAAGTTGAAGCAATAAATGCCTCTGAAAAAAAAGTCTTATTAGGTGTTAATTTTAGGAGTTAATTATGGAAGAATTATGACTTGCAACAATTAATATTTTCATTAGACAGAGATGGTTTGTAGACACTGACAATATAACATGGGGGTTTTTATTTGTCCTCTTTGAGGAGTTCATGAGGGACAGTTACTAATTCAACAGAAATGTTGCCTGTGTATGTACAGCACCTATAGCCCTTCAGAACAATTTCTTAAGCTAGAAGAGTTAAAAAAATAATTTAAGAGGCCTTTCGCAAAGGGAAATCACAAGAATCAAAAAAAAAAAAAAAGAATATATGAAACAACTCCAAATTAGTAACTACTATGGAAAAAATTAGAGTTAAATGACTCAAAATATGCAGTGAGTAAACAAAACTGACAGTAAAGATGGAAGGGCATTTTACTCTTCATGTATGCACACTTATAATATACTTGATAGAAACAACAAATTATATACATCTGGTGAAGTATTGGACACTAATTAACCCTTATAATAAAATGAATGACTCTGGAAAAGCTGAGGTTAAAAAAAAATTAAAATGTCTCTTGTTAAGGGAATGAGGGACAATGCTCTGTGAGCAATGATCAAGAGGTTTATTCCAAACTGAAGGAATTTAAGTGCTCCTTAAGTGCATCTATGATGGCCTTAGAGTATTCTGCAAGACCCTTAACCATTATTTTTCTTTCTTGAATTTGTTTTCTCAAAAAACAGGGAAGAAGCTCACATGAATACGTTTGAATTTAAATACAGGAAAAGTTGTTCAAAGACAGTGAAGTATTTGTTTTTTCTTTCCATAGACACCAATGCATTTTATATGGTGAACTCTGCTGTAAAGTTTAGAGATCTCTAAGTCACTGGTATGTATGGCATTTTACAAATTGGATGTTTTTTTCTTGTAGTGTAACTAAGAGTCTTCCTGTGCTATGAAGTAATCTGTCTCAGAAAAGCTGTAGGCAAAAATCAACAATTGTAAAAAGGAGAAATTAGAGTATGAGAGTCCAAATGGCTGGGAGAGATGTGTATTTTGAAGGAGAGAGAAATTACTTTAATAGAAATACATGATGCTAATCATGCAAAGGAAATGGTGGAGTACAATAAGTTAATAATTACTTCAGAAGAAATACCTTAAACCAAGTCTGAAAAAGAAGTAAAAAGGGCACATAGGAAATGTAATATGGAGTGAATTCTAGCAAGATTAAAGTTGTATGGTTTAAGTGTTTACAGTGTTACAAATATGGAGTTGGCTTCTGTATACAACTCTTCCTGCTCTGCATCATTATTGGGGAAAGCAAGGCTGTCTCATCAACGTGAGATCCTTCATTATTCTTTCAACAATAATTCCGCAAAATTTTAGTCAGTACCTACCTGAGACTGCTACTTTAGCCACAACTTCAGCTTGGTTTCTAGAAAATCATTCAATCAGGCATTGACACATTTTCACGTACCATTATCTCAACTCATCCCAGAGGATTATCTATGACTATCATTCTGCTGAGCACCATCAAGCTTATAGAAAGACTATAAGGAAGTTCACTGTGGAGCTTGGCACATATCCTATCCAGCCATTTGTTTCTGTATTCAGACGATGTATCACAGAGGATTGCTGCTGCTAAACAAGGTCCTGGAAGGCAGAGCCCCTTACCAGCATCTCAAACTCTGTCAAGAGTTGTTACTGCCTGCTCAATTCTTCTGTGCCATTTAAGGACTTATGCGTTCTGAAGATCATTGTTATTTTTTCCACTTATTCAGCTCCCCTCTCTCTTTTTTCCCAAATATATGTGTGTTTTTGTTTTGAAATGTGTTCTTCCTTACTTTATATTATCCATAAGTATACTGTAAATCCTAAATTAAAAAAATAAAATTGTCAAGATAAGAGGACAGAAATTTCCATCATACCAGGCATTCCTTATTGCAGCCTTTCTGATCACTGGCCATTCTATTTTTCACTGATGAATAGTATTTACCTGAAATTTTGCACCATTTGTAGGTCTTATCACTGGTCTGTAACTAATCTCTGGTTAAATTCATGCTCAGTGATCTGGATTCTCATCCCTCCCTTGAACATCAACCTACTCTGCTGCCTAGATATTCCTTAGAGCAAAGCATTCCAAGATCCCTTCTCAATTCTGAACCCCTTCTCAACTCTGAACCCCTTCTCAACTCTGAACCTTGGCTGTCCTTGACATTGTCACTATCATACAAGTTATTTCACTTCTAAGATCTTCCCTCCCAGTTCTCATACCTAACTATGCAATCACTATAATAAACTGCTGAGTAAATAAATAAATAAACTCAGCTCAAAACTCTGAGTCCCAGCTTCAAACTCTCAGTCCATAGCTACTTCTGTCCAATCTTTTCTTCCAACTTATCTACAGTCCTTAGCTGTACAAGACATCATTTGAAGAAGGAAGGCTTTCTAGACCTCACCCAGGATTCCAGGTAAGGGGGAGAGAGAGAGGCAAGACCATCTAGAGCATTCCACTTGCACTGATCAAGAGGGAGGAGAGAGCTGCTAAAAACACAGTGTGAGTAACTAATAGAAAGGTAAGAGAATGGTGGCTGTCCAAGTTTCCATTAGTGTGACTGCTGGACACTGTACAAGAACCTCTTAGAATCTTTCAGGCAGTAGATTTCAATTTTCATGTCCTCATCTGTATGTGCCCCTGTTTAAATGGTCATTCACAGGAATGTTGTCAAAATCTTAGTTCAACAAAAGAATATAGTGGTAGCCACAAAGATAATGTCCAAAATGCTGAATGTCACAGAAAAATAAGTATTTTCAGATGCAATTCACAGTTTATACATGGTGCGAGATGCACTGCATCTTAGAGGTTTTTGGAATGCTGTGCTAATCAAAAATAGTACATCTTCCCTGTGAGAAGGTTTGTACAGTTCCCTTGGAATCACAGTGGGGCAGAGCATTTGTTTAACTCCACTGTGAAATGTCTGCAGTTACCAGAATTCCTAATAGCAGCTGCTCCTTGACTGCATCACAGCAATACTACTAAACATGAAAAAAACCCCATCCATGACAATCACTGTGCTGAGATTTTTAATGGAAAAATTTACATCCTGTCATTATATTTCCTTCACACATATATATACTGAGACTATACTTCACACAGTCTCATGCTAATGGATAGTCTGTACTTGTTCATTTTACATACAAGGAACTGGGGGGTGGGAATGACCTTGAAATCATGTTGCAGTTTGGAAACGCCTGTGAGCCTTGGTCAAAAAAAAAA
The DNA here is from genome assembly GCA_910950805.1 of Acrocephalus scirpaceus scirpaceus. Lineage (NCBI taxonomy): Eukaryota > Metazoa > Chordata > Aves > Passeriformes > Sylviidae > Acrocephalus > Acrocephalus scirpaceus. Next base: position 48,125,918 of record OU383773.1, on the reverse strand, counting down.
AAAGAAAAAAAAAAAGTAAAATATTTCAATTATTTTGTTTGCCTGATGAAAAACTCTGGTAAGATTTGAACTTCTTCATACTGTTTTCAACACTCAGATTCATATGAAGAAAAAGTCCCTTTGACCAGCAGGTATGCATAATACAGATTGTGCTGCACTAAGGCACAAAAGTAATGGAAAATTATAACTGATGAGTCTTTCAAACAGTTTCTGCTTGTGATCTTCAACATTAACTTAGATACAAATGTTTCATCATCTTTTTATAACTCATATTTTTACCATTGGCTTAAAAGAAATCACAATAAAATAACTAAGATATATTTTACCAAGTCATTATCCATAAAACCTACAAGCTAAGCTCCAGATCTGGAAATAATTCTGACAGATCCTTGCACTTGTAAATGTCTCTGTAACATCAGTAGGACTCTCTGGGGGCCACTTCTATGAAGTGTATTCAAGTATATCTCTATCTTTTCTGTGTCTGGGAAAACATTTGGTAGATTGCCTAAGCTACAAAGAGCTGAAATAAGTTCTCTGTCCTTTTTGTCCACGTTTATTGGGAGAAATTTAAGGACTTAGAGAATACTTACAGAATAAGTAAATATTGCTCAAATTTTTTTCAGATTTCTTTTGGCTTTGGCAGTTGCACATTACCATAAAGATCTTTCTCTAGTTTGTCTGCATAAATACTGAGCAGAATACAGATCAAATATGTTATTTTAAACTAATATTTTGATCTTAAATTTTGATCATCTATATTTGATTCACCACAGTAGTCATATCTGTTCCCTCTGTTCCTTCTGTAAATAGAATTATTATAGCATAGATGAAGAATATTAATTTTAGATTTTCCTAAAAATATTATATATATATATATATATATATTTATACACATATATATGCAAGGAAATTGCTGGGAAAAAAAATGCTCAAAACACAACAAATCAAGCTACAGCAAAATAGACCACATGGAAAAAAATTTAAAGGAATGTAGTTCCTTGGTAGGTGCAGCCCAGGAATTAGACCTGCCGTTGTTGCTGCTGACTCATGTTCAGCTTGTTGCCCACCAGGACGCCAGGTCCCTTTCAGCAAGGCTGCTTGCCAGCCACACACGTGCTGACCTGTAGTGGGCTTTTTGGTTATTTCATGCCAGGTGCAGGAATTAACACTTGTCTCTTATAGGCTCCATACTGCTTTCACTAGCTCACCTTCCATCCTGCCAGGTCTCTCTGTGGGATGGCTTGCCCTTCTGCCATGTTCACCTCACCACCACGTTTGGCAGCATCAGGAAACTTGGCGAGGGTGCTTTCAATCCCATCACCCATGTAATTTATGAACATGTGGGACAGAACAGGGCCCAGTATCAATCCCTCAGGGACCTCATTTGTGACAGATTGCCAGGCTGAGCAAAAGCCATTGATTACCACCTTCAGAGTGTGAACTGTTAGCCAATCTCCTCCACTTCTCACATACAACCCATTCAATCTGTATCTTTCTAGTTTGTTGAGGAAGAGGCCGTGGGAAACAGCACTGAACATTTTACTGCTGTCCCAGTAGAGATAAGTAAGGAGGTATTTTTATGTCTCTCTGATGTCAGTAAAGGTAATTCTAACTATGATTTTACTACTTATGTTCCCAACTAAAATATCAGAAAACAAAAAAGATAAAAAATAAAAAGCTTTAAAGCTTTTGTGGGTTGGAAAGAAATATTTTGTGAAGGGAAATGTACTGTAGAAAAACTCAGTACATGTGGCTTATTACAAAATGAAAATAGATAGAAATTGAGAAGTAATTAGTTTGCAGTGTACAACTGCCTTCACAAAGACATGTTGGACACTGAAAGTCTCTGGAGTCTAATAGCCAAAGCCAACTGAAAAGAAATAATCAAAAGAAATTAAAATCAGAAACAAGGATGAATGCATACTTTTCTATTTGTAGGTCAAGTTTGAAATTCAACTTGTCAGGAATTGCATGTTCTTTTCCTATTGATGTCCCTAAATGGACTTAATGGTTTTCTAATTTAGCTCTTTGGTAAGTTCAGCTTTAAGTAAATTAAATTATTTTCTACATTTAACAAACATTTGTGTAATATATCAGTAAAGAAATACAATTTCTCAACCAACTCAGAGGTATTATTTGAATTTAGCTTTAGAATTTAGAGGGAGCAGATCAGATCTGCACTGAACAATTTTTTTCTCTTATGATTTAGGATGTAATAGCAACCCCGTGTTTGCATTCAAAGGAGCTGTACTGCCACAGGAGGCCCTATTCATACTGAGCCTCAAACAGACACTCAAACAATAATTATATGATCCTAAAAAGGGATTTGCTAAGTATCTGGAGAGCTGAGGTTGTCAAAACCTTGCAGATACTGTATTTGCAGAAGGGTTTTAGAATGTATGAGAGGTAATAAGTAGTGTCAGCTTTGAAACCTATGACTGAACAATAAAACCTTCCTGTTCTTATATCCATGAATTGCATTCTGCTCAGTCATCGCAATGCCCTTTTTTTAAAATTCCTTTTCTGTGGTACCGTCATGGCCTCCCCATCCTTTTATATTGCTTCTCCTCTTCTAACATGAACATCTGAACCTTTTTCCTATACTTAAAGGTATTCCACCTCCTCTTAATCCAGCACCCTATCTGACCTATGTTAACACCAGATGTTGAGCAGTTTTTAGAGTAAAACTCTGTGAAAACCTGGGCATTTGATATTCTCAGAAACTTAAAGCAAGAGAAACAAAACCCAAGACTTTGTCACTGCAGATGACATGCTGGTTTAGTTTGTTACTGTATTATTTTTTTTTATTGAAAAGGCCAGAGGGAAGTGAAGAAGATCAACATGCTAAATATCATTTCACAGCATGAACAGGTGTTACAAGGAGTTGCTGGTATATAATTGAAGAATATTACTTAGTTCAAGCCTGTGGTATGTTTATACTTTTGCAAACACTCTTTTATGAAATACGTACAAAATAAACATTTTGAATGAAAACCAATCAAACAAAACAATAAAAAAATAAGGTCCCAAGAAATTGTATTTTTTGCAAAAATAAAGGGGAGTCATGAGAGATACACAGTGGTGCTGAGACAATGTTTTTGTCTTACTCTGAGCTGCAGTGAAAGATCAAAACTACCAATTTAGGAGCCAAAAGGGAAGTAGGTCCTGTTGTGCAACAAGGTGCAGTGCATGCTTGCAATTAATTGTTTATACTGGAACACTATCTGTTTTTAAAACACCTTTTCATAAAATCCAAGAGTCCTTTATATAGAAAAAGACCTTTAGGATCAAGTCCAACCATGAAGCTAACACTGCCAAGCCCACAACTGCACCATAGCCCTAAGCAGCGCATCTTCGGGTCTTTTAAATACCTCCAGGGACAGTGACTGGGCAGCCTGTTCCAATGTCTAACAATCCTGTCCATGAAGAAATTTTTCCTAATATCCACTCTAAACCTCCCTCAACACATTATGAGACCATTTCCTCTCATTCTGTCACTTGTTACCTGGGAAAAGAGATCAACACCTACCTGGCTGCTACCTCCTTTCAGGTAGTTCCAGAGAGCAATAAGGTCTCCCTTGAGACTCCTTTCCTATAGGCTAAACACCCCCAGCTCCCACACGACTGAAACATCCCACACTACCTGTGCTCCAGACCCTTCAACAGCTCTGTTGCCCTTTTCCAGACATGTTCTAGCACCTCAATGTCTTTCTTGTAGTGATGGGACTGAAACTGGACACAAGATTTGAGATGAAGCCCCACCAGTGCTGAGTATGGGAGGAAAATCACTTCCCCTGGTCCTGCTGGCCACACTGTTGTTGATACAGGCCATGATGCCATTGGCCTTCTTGGCCTCCTGGGCACACTCTGCATGTTCAGCCACTGCCCACCCCTAGACTGTTTTCCACTGGACAGCTTTCTAGACACCCTGCCCCCAACCTGTAGCCTCGCACGGGGTTGTTGTGACCCATATGCAGGAACTGGCACCTGGCCTTGTTAAACCTCACACCATTGGCTTTTGCCCATTGATCCAGCCTGTCCAGATCCCTCTGCAGAGCCTTCCTACCCTCCAGCACATCAACATTCAGACTGAACTTGGTGCCACCTGCAAAGTCACTGAGGGTGCAGTTAATCTCCTCATCCAGATTATTGATAAAGACATTAAACAGGACTAAACACAATACTGAGTCTTGTGGAACACACTTGTGACTGGCTGCCAACTGGATGTAACTTCATTCAGCCGCACTCTCTGGGATCAACCATCCAGTAAGCTTTTTACCCAGCAAACAGTGGACCTGTCCAAGCCATGAGAATGCATTCTCCAGGAGAATTATGAGAGAAATAGTGCCAAAAGCTTTACTGTGGTCCAGGTAGAAAACACCCACAGCCTTTCCCTCATCCATTTAAGGGATATCTTGCCATTGGAGGAGATCGGGCCAGTCAAGCAACACTTGTCTCTCATAAACCTGTGCTGGCTGGGCCTGGTACTGTGGTTGTCCTGCACATGCCATGTGATGACACTCAAGATGATGTGCTCCATGACCTTCCCTGGAACTGACATTAGACTGACAGACCTGTAGTTACCCAGATCCTCCTTCTGACCTCTCTTGTAGATGGAAGTGACATTTGGTAACTTCAGGCAACTGAGACGTTCCTCCCCAGTTAACCAAGGCTTCTGGTAAATGATGGAAAGCTGTTCAGTAAGCACTTGTGCCAGCTTCTTCATGTTATGATCCCACTTCTTCTGCAGCATGGGCCCCTTTCTCCATGGCTCTGCAGGTCCCTGACAGGAGCCTGGTGCAGCATAGGCCTCCCGTGGGTTCCCAGCCTCCTCTCGGGCATCCACCTACTCTGGCATGGGTCTCTTCCATGGGCTGTGGGTGGATCTCTGCATCCCCATGGATCTCTGTGGGCTGCAGGGGCACAGCTGCTTCACCATGGCACCATGGGCTGCAGGAGACTCTCCAGTGCCTGGAGCGCCTCCTGCCCCACCTTCTGAGCTGACATTGCTGTGTGCAGTTGTTCCTCTCACCCTGCTCTTCTCTGGCCACAGTTACAGCTGCCCAGTATCTTTTGCTTTTCTTCTTCTGAAATCTGTTATCACAAAGGTGATATCACCATTACCACCATTTCTATTTGGCCTAGCCTTGACCAGTGGCACATCTGTCTTTGGAGCTGCAGGCACTGTCTCTGCCAGACATGGAGGAAGCTTCTGAAAGCTTCTTATAGAAGTCACCCCTGTAGCCCCCCCCGCACCAAAAACTGTCATGCAAACACAATACACATGGAAACATTAATTCCAATGAAGTCTGAACAGATGATTTTCTAAAGAATTCAGAATAGGGAAAAAATATTTGTTTTTCTGTCTTATAGTATGCTATAAGAAAATACAATGAAATACAAACACACTGGCATTGGATTTTTACTCTACATTTAACACTGCCAACTTCATTACAATTAAAAATCTTGGTATCTCTGACATTCCTAAGATCATTCCATCATTGTAATAGTTTATAATGTATATAATATATAAAATAGAACTCTCCAATCCCTTTCATCTAAGAGTAAATAATGTGCTGAGGAAGCTTATGTTATAAGGGATAATGACCAGAACATTCTGTGTACAAAGCCCTTCGTACATAGGACACATAGTATGATGGTGTGAAAACAATCAATGCTGGCATGGCAGAGTGTAACAAAAGACAGATGTCAAACAATATGACTATGCAGAATAATGGGAACAGGGGAAAGTGGAAAGCCAGAGTATGAAGTCTTTGATGAGATATAGAACAGGAATTCTCTTCCCTTTCAGGATATAAACAGAAGGGTAGTAATTTGGGAGAGTGAGAGGCATGTTTACAGTCAAGAGTGCACCAAAACTCTAGGTCTGGATATGAATCTATCAAATTTGTCCAAACCTGTTTTATGGTATTTCAGCATTTCCAGCTTAAGTTGGAAAACACAAAAAGAATAAATACTGTCAAAGCCTAAAAAGAGTTTAACATAAAGTTGGATTCTAAAAATGAACACATTTTTAATGGTCTCTCCTTCCATTCTTTGTGAAATGAATAATCAAAAAATCTTATGAAATGAAGGCAGAATAGGTCCCTAAAAATGTTGCTTAAAGACTATGTTTATAAATACAGAAAGAAAGATTATCAAAATGCATTTTCCCCCCTTTGTTGTCTGTTGTTCTAAATGCTGCAGGTAGCACCAGAAAAAACTGGTGAAAAGAAGCATGCACTTCAATACCTTGCACAACAGGGCCACTGCAGATGGAGATAGCACATTTCTCTCTAAGTTAATGCCATGCAGATACCTTTGAGCCAAAAAAGAATCAATTCTATATAAATTCAATTTGATGAGAATTCACTACAAAGAAGACTTAATATGAATGTTAGATATATTGCATTGAATTCCTGTTAAGAGAGAGAAAAAACTCCACTTATTTACTTATTTTAACACTGACTAAAACCAAGTCTTTGGATGGATTTACAGAATCCATTTCTGCACTGATCCTGAAAGAATCAAAAGCAATTACCAGAAAATGATAAAAAGAATGAGAGACAAATGCACTTCAAACACTTTTCATTCGGAAAATGGCAGGACCAGACATGCTGGCTGTGTTCCAGTTCCAATATGTGTTTTCAGTCTAAATTATTTTTGTTCTCTCCCTCTGTAACTAAATATAGTGTAAAGTGGGGTGCTAGATACACCTTATCTCTGCAATAGAGTAATTCCCCTATTAATGGAGAGATAAGAGGGAATAAAGTGGAACGAAGCTGACACTTAGCTGTGAATTAAGGCCTAAACAAGTACAGCACTGAGACATTAATTTCATTTGTGTTTCTCATTCTCTACCCCTAAGTTTTCCACTTAACGTTTCTGTTTCTGATTTTATCTTAGGAAAAATAGTATACACAGTAGTTGCTTCTATTAGCATGAAACAGAGACATTGTGAACTAGAAAATTACCAAGAAAATACTACGCTTCTGACCTTAGCTTTAATCTTCAAACTAAACATTATAATGAAATAGATTCTTAGGGTTTTCCAGATTTGGGCTCTTATATGACATTCTCTTCTATGTAACCACGTACTCCACACAAACTACTTCGTACTTCTTAACACAAAGACTGAATTCTGTTCTCATTTTGTGACACTTTGGTATTAGGAGTCCAAAGTAGTAAGTAAAATTCATAGATCCTCACTCTATAGCGTAATTTTCTCTCTTTTTTATCAACATTGGCTAATGGCATGGAACTTGCATGGAAGAGCAGAAGCTGATAGAGAGTGAAACTGAGTGAATATACTGTTCTGCTTGTAATAGTCACATTTTGGTAAGAAAAGCTCTAAAAATAAAATAAAACCTCTAGTTTGATGTAGTTACTAACTAGCACACAATGAGTGAAACCTGGTATTGAGAGCCATGAACAATGTGGTCTACTAAAAGAAAAACAACACACAAACTACACAGCATTTAGAAACTCAGACTAGAGAATAGAAAAACTCAACCTAGATGGTAAACCAGATTTCCAGATGAAAACACTGTAAATGGTACCAAAAAATGAGTGCATGGAAGATAAGTGGATTTTTTCAATTTCATTGAGGAAGCAATGAGAAATGCATAAAATGAATGCTAGAAATGAAAACATGTTTACATCTGGTAAAGGTGTTTAATGAGTAATATAACTCTCAAGATAATGAGATGCAATTTTTCACTTGAAATCAAGAATGAAAACAAAAATAGACTAGATTAAAGCTGACCTTCTTATAAATATTCTGGAATGATACAGCTTTCTTAATTAGAGACAGACTCATCATCTAAGGGGGGAAATGTCTTTGAGAAAGTAATCAAACAGAACAGCAACAAGGAAACTTCTTCCAAAAAAGCCAATACAAACTGAATCATCATCATAAAAAAAAAAAAAAAAAAAAAGGCGCCACAACAGTGAAATTACTTTTAATTGAGAGACATATCAGTAAAGACACTGCAACATAAAGCTCCATGCATCCTTGGAAAATGCCATGAAAATTTTTTCAGGCCTGTATAGCCTCTATCCTGCTCAGCTTCATCGGTGACAAGTTTAATGAAAGTTCAATGATATCTGCACTGCACTACAGCCTAAGTTTTTGTAGCTACTGATGCAAAATATTGTAAGCAGGATGTAAGACTCATTCAAGAACACAGAAATAAAAAACATAAAGGAAGAATGTGCAAAAACTGAACAGGACAGCAAATTAAAAAAAAAAAAAAAAAACATAAAACCCCCTACATATATAGTAAAGACACACCTGCAACAGAGGAAAGTATCTACATTGGGACTCAGACACAGATATCTCCGATATGCACACTGTGCAATAAAGAAGCTGCAGACCATCCAGCTGCCATATTTACAATCACACTGTTGGATCAATGACCCATTTCAGCTGCATTGTAAAGCCAGCAGGAATGTGATTCCAATAATATGAAGGTTTAACAGTCTGGAAGATTGTGACTAAAGGTTAGGAGGCATACAATGAAACCTTTCTCTGGTAGGTGGGTACATTCAGGCTGTCATTAAAAAACTCACAGAACAAGACACCTTTCTGCATTCAGTACATAATGGCTGTGCTGAGTTTATAACAGCTGGCACACCAAGGTGCTGGAAGAGGGAGGACATCACTGTAGTTTCTGTTTAGCTTTCTAATAGAATGTGGGGAGAATATATCCTCTCAGTAAATTCACTGGCAGAGCAAGCTGCATTGTGTACATCCACAAAAGTGTGCAGACAAACTAGCAAAAAAAAGTTAGTAAGCCAGTGAAGAAGAAGCACATTTCATCCCTTGAGACTAACACACTTGTCAATGGACTTGTAATAGCAAGACAACCTTTAAGTAAGCAGAGAATCTAAATTAAGACATGCCTCCGGATTTATCCATGGCAACATCATTCACATTGCTTGTGACACTAAATGGGCTCTGGGATTTTACACATGCTGTGTCAATTTTCCTCATGCCTTCTTTGTAGGTATCACAGAACACGAATCCACTGTGAAGTTTCTCCAAGAAAATACAAGAAAGTGAGACAGTCAAAATTATAGATGATGATCTTATCCTGTAATAAAGAAAAATAAAGAAAAGGCAACCCAGAACTATGGACAACCACAGGTTATCCACACCTCAACTAATCTACACTCTTAAGTGACTGCCAGGATTTAAATACCATCCTAGAAGAAGACAGGCTGAAACTGATTTAAGCACATAAAAGCATAATCAAACCGAATGGATATCTAGACAGTTTTTCTCTTTTTTTCCCCTCCTCTTACTTAACTCTGTAAATATGTTTGGAAAAGCTGTGTGATGCTGAAGAAGGAAGCAGCAATCCAGGGAAAAGGGAAGTTTCAGTTCAGAACTTTCATCATTTGCAGTTGGTTGCAACTAGATAGGCTGGAGCTCTACCTAAAATTCAGGCTGGAAATATGTATATGCTTAGTAATTGTTATTATTTAGTTATAATGATTACTTCCCTGCTACAATTTATGGGGAGGAGAGGCATTCCTACAAAGGGAGTATCTGTATCTGATAGCCTTTAATGAATGTCAGTGAGATTTTCAACCACCCTTTGGACTAAAGTGAATTTTTATGGCTTTTTCGCCTTAATATACATTATGTGAAGAGCTCAAAATGGACACCCGTTGATTTCAGAAATCTTCTAGCCAGAGAAACTGAGAACCATAAAAAAAAGTTTGAGTAGAAAAGATTTGAAGAGAGTCCATTAGCAGAGGGGAACAGACAATTATTTTTCCAGGTTGTGTAAGTATACAGGAGAATCCCTTGAAGTCTTCAAATAGCTAATAAACAAAGTACAAGAATACTTATACACAATTAACAGCCCCCTCCCCACCCCCCGCAGTTTAAAGGGGTACTTTTACTGGCACAGTGTGCTAATAAAACAGTGAGAGTTAAAGTGTACTTTCTAAATTATCAAAATATGGTCAATTTTACATTTGTGAAGCTTCCCCTAACTGCCTTGAATATTTTCACAAGGCTGTTTCAAGTACTTTCTCAGTCATGCAGAAAATCTATGTACTAGCAGAGAATTAAATTAGGGTTTCTTAGATGCTAGTTAGCTTTCTAACCACCACCTCTTACCCTGAATGGATACAATTATAACTGAGGTAATGCCATTATCACAAAACTTTCAGAGAATCTAATATTCATAACACAAGATTTTTTCAATAACAATTGTTCATAACATTTGTTCAATCTTAATGCAGTCTTTTCCACAAAGAATATTTTTAAATCTCCTTTGTAGCAGAGATATTATGGAAACACTTTCCAATGCATAATTTTCTAGGAATGGACTGAAGGGAATACCAAGGCATTTATGATAATTTCTTTACCTTTGAACTGAACAGCAGCAATTTTTTTGCCATTCCAACAATACTGTGACTGAGATAAAATATCTTCAGGGTTTACAGTGACAAAACGTACTTGACGACTGTTGCAGTTGCAGGTAGTTTGGAAAAGTCCAAGCAAACAGAATATTACAGAAATACTGATTCTTTACTAACTAATAAGTACAAGTCTAGAAACTTCACTGAATCTAAAAATGATGGATGTGCATAGCACTCACCAAATGAGATATGTGACCTTGACTGAATATTGATCTATGTAAGTAAAATAGTTGTTGAACTGGATCACAGAACGAGGTGGTTTGTAATAAAGATCATATTATTGCAACATCATACTTTGGGAGCAGGAAGAAGAAAAGTCAAAACTGAAGTTATTTAATTCACAGTGTCTATTTAATCAATACATTGTTTCCAATAAACAACTACAGTTATTACAACTACATCAGATTAAGAATGCTTCTCTTTTTCTTAAATAAACTGTTTCTATGAAGATCAAGCACTAGAACAGATGAATTTAACAACAGTATTCTCAGTAACCACAGGCTACCTTTGCTCCACTGATTTTTTTCATTGCTGCTCTTCAATTTGCCAGGCTTAGAATAAAAGAATAAAAAAAACCCCTGCCTGACTACTTAAAGAAACATCCCTTATCAACTGATTCTATTCTGTCACAGTAGTTAAAATAAACAAGAGAGATATTTTTCGTTCTGAGTGACAAAATCAAAAAAGGCATTGGAAAATTTCCTCTGCCGGTTTTTGAGGTACTGAAATACAAAAATCCTAGTGCTTGCTACTCCTGAGCATGTTGATAGCAAAGCACTAGACAGCACTTCTCAAAAAGCTGTTCTAACATGAATAATATATAATGTAGGCAAACCCCCCACTCCAGACATCAATGACTTAGCTGTGCCACCTTCTTCACACTCATCCACTATTAGACTAGACTATGTATCTGAGGATGATTTGAGCCCAAATTGCAGGATTTATTGTTTGTTTTTCAAAGAAAGAAAAGGAATGGAGAGCGCATTAAGGGGCTAATCCCATCCTCTCTCATATCTAAACACATTCCATATGCTGAATATGAAAAAGTCTTCAGAAGTGCTGTTCACAGATCGATGAGATCCACTCACAGATGAGTGGAGGCAGCTGGGAAAAAAACCCTACACTTGTAAAAAGGGTATTCAGGCCATAGATTGTCATGTTCACAGGTTTTATGGAAACTGAACATATGTCAACAGTCTAAGGGAAAATGGAAACTTGTACTGTTTGGGAAAGTGGCCCAGTAAAATAGTTCAGTGATCCACTGTTGCGGTCTACTAGACACAGTTAAATAAATAAGAGAAAGAAATAAAACTAAAGTTGTGTGCAATATCAAAATAATATAGGTTTGAATTTACTGCCTTATTCTGAAACTAACCTGCATATTAATGGATCATGAAGTTGGGAAAATGGATTGAGACTGTAATCCTTTACTGGCACTAGGTAATACTAAAGAAGCTATCTTAAGCAACAGTGAATGAGTGACATAAGATCATAGTTTTCAACAGCTAAAAAGTCACAAGGAAAATTTGCAATATTTTTTTCTGTTATTTCAAATAAATTTTCTCATTGAACTAAAATTATTATTTTGAGGATGTCTCCCTATGTTTAAACTCCTTACTTCATAGGTCATTCTTCAAAGGAAAAATACAAGTCCTTATACAAGATATGAATTTTTCCATGTAGGCATTGAAAGGATACTTACAGCTACTTTTGTTCACATGATTTATAACTGCATACTGGTTAATTGTTTAACTTTCATCACTTTTTTTCCCAGAGATGGCTTTGTTTGTTTTTTTCCAACAATGGTATAATTTACATTGGTTGGGATTCTTATAGAACTCTTTGGTTCTTCCAAATTGTTTTTTTCTGTTTTCATGGGTTTTTGGGGTTTTTTTTTAATTTCTTTGAAAATTTATTCCTTTTAGTGTGCAAGCTCATATAATATGTGAATGTATACTCAAGAAGCATTGTTATTATCTAAAAAGTGTCAAAATATGTATTTTTGCAGCTGCAAAGATAAAGCTAAAAATAGATAGCTGCACTTAATTTATAAATTCTTATTTATTAATAATTAATATTTACCATACTTACTATCATTCTTTTTGTCTATAAAAATATTTGCTCATATTTCTGGGTTTTATTAGGCAATTTTCCTGTCCCTTAGACTTTTAACATCTCTGGAACCATATTGGTGGCATGTTTTAAAGCTTGCTTTTTTCTTTTCCCTAGAAGTCAGCTTCTCTGTTACAATTCAGTGGTTAGTGATTTTTACCCTGCTTGAAAAACCTTTGCAGTAACACAATGCTGGTCATCCAAGAGGCAGATCAAAAGTGCTACCACTGAATGAGTAGTTGGCAACAAAAAGGGAATTCCTCATAGGAAAGTGATTTAGTTTTCAATGGCAACTCCTAAGAAAATGTCCTGAATTTAGATTAGATGCCCTGATTTGTCACAACATTCTGCTCTGAAGGATTACTGTTTAAATTGTATTTTTATCAATTAATAAATCTGTGCAAACTGTGTCATCCTGGTTGCAGAGAGGGGGTGAAATTTAAGAACAGTGCGGATGTGACCAAGTTGCTGCTCTGTACCATGTACATCATCACTGGGGGAGAATGGTTTTGGGGGAAAGAAAAAGTAAAGTATCCCTGGAAATGCATCATTTTGTCTCCCTTCCTTCACTGGGGGCATTTCCAGGATCAGCCCTGCAAACCACATCCTCTGAGGCTCCCCATCCCCTTGCTGTTCCACTGAGACGCAGCTCCAACACACACTGCTGAAAAGCAGCGCCAGCGTGGGAAGCAACTCTAGGGAATGGAGCAGCAGAGGTGAGCCCAATTACAGCTCAGCTGAGCCAAGAGGAGCTGATTCAAGCCACGTGGAGCAGGGTGGAGCAGTCTGAAGTGTCATTGCCACACGGATTGGAAACAGCAGAGTGCAGCAGTCTGGAAAAAAACGGGCAGTACAGTGCAGAAAATCCAGATTTTTTTGGGATTTGTCCATCATTGTTTTGTCATAGTCTCAGGCTCAGAGATGCCACCTGCAAGGAGCACCCTCCATCTTGTCTTTGTCTGGGAAACCATGTGGTGCTGCTCACAGGAGCAGCTGCCACCTTGTTTTTGTCCCCACAGCCACAGGCAACTAAGCTCAGCTGGTGAACACCTTTTAGTGTGTAAAGCACCTTCTCTTTTCTCATTAATATTGTTGCTATTACTGTGCTTTTCTTTATCGACTGCTTTTTGCTTGCAGTAAATTATCTCAACCCATAGTCTCTGCTTTTGTCCCTTTCTTGCTGGAGTGAGTGGGGGGAAGGGGGGGTGGCTTATTCAGAGTTTAATTGTGGTCTGGAATTGAACTACCACATACATTATCTTCAAAATAAATTTCAGTGTAAACCTTTGCAACTTTTTTTTGAGTTCATAACTGGACAAAATTGACTTTATTTGACAGATTATTTGGGTTTGCATCAGTGACTCAGAGATGAAAAAGGTAGTCCCCCACTATCTCTAGTCATCCAACACCACCTGGTCATTTGAGGCCTCCTGGTGAACATAACTTGACCTAGCATGATGCTCTAACACATGCAGTCAGAAAGACTCGCTTTGATATAGACTTCTAGAGCTGAAGGCTCAAATGGGACTTCTAGACAATAACTATATAAATAATCAAAGGAGAAAAATAAAAGTAAAAACCAAAAAGAAAATTCATAAAGAAAACACAAAAACCTGACACTTATGGCAACATCTTTTCTGGTACAATATTTATACTTTACCTGCACCCTCCTCTGTGCTAGTAGAGCTGTTATTGTGGTCATACTATGGGGAAGAAAAGAAAAAGAAAAAAAAAAAAAAAAGGGGGAACTTCCAGCAATTAAAATAACCCACCTTTCAGGTTCTATTTTAGATGAACCTCTTCAGTAACATGGTGTGTAACACAGCCTGTACAGAGTAACATTAACACAACTGTTGTGGCAATGACAAAGAGCCAGAGGAGGAGCAGGAGCTTCTTAAGGTGACTCTTGATTTTTCCATCAAAGTCAAGAACTGCATAAATACTGACCTTTCTGGTACAGTCTTGAAGGCTGACAGCAGAAGATACAAGCGGGGAGAGGATGAGGGCCCATTTTTTCAGAAAATTGGTCAACTGGGCAGACAGGGAGATGCAAAAATGGGAGTCATATACAACTCAAGGATTGTATCTATTCTACTTACTAATGAGCACAGAGCCTGTATTTTGGCACTGAAAGTAAGCAGGAATGAAACCAAAATGATGGATCCATATTTGATTGCCTTTACACTATAGGGAAGTCTGAAAGGCAAATCTAGAATGCAAATCTTTTGGCTTAAATAATTTCTATGTTTTGCCATAAACAATGATGAAAACTGTCTCAGTTTATATTTACTTAAAATGTGTAAAATGTTAGTATAAAACAAGCCTCAAGTAGAGAGGGCATTAGCAAGCAATGAGAGCAAAAATGCAATTAAGCTTAAATAGATGTTAGTTTTGTCTCTAATGATTTTTTTGTTATGTGTTGTATTCAATTCAATACAGTGTCTAAATGTATTTCATAAAGTTTTAATTAGATACAATGCATTTTACTTGCCCCTATATGAGTTTCATTACAGTAATTATTTTAGGAATCTGAACAAACATTATAAGTCATCAGTTAATGGAAAATGGGTTTGTATGTTCCGCTAAAAAATTTCATTGGGTTATACCCATCTCAAAAAAAAAAAGAGGAAATTCAAAATTAAAGAGACAATGAAATACTACTCATCAATAAACCTGTGCATGTGCTAAATCAGAATAATTTATTCCTTCTATTATTTAAAGCCATAAGAGATGCAATGGCTATGTAATGGGACCACTACCACCCTGTATTTAGAGAATAGTAATGTAGAGACAAAACATCCAAAAAAGTTCTTTTGTATTTTGCTTCTTATTTCTGGCCATAGACATTGCCTTACTAAACATTCAGCTGAGGCAAACTACTTTCTTTTTGCTCAGAATCAAAGACTTGTGATTTTCAGTCCTCTGAAATTGGCTTAGTTAGATTTTTTCAAATTAAAATATTTATAAAGTGATGAAAAGATAGGCAATAAAAGATAGGCAAATACATATAAAATCATTTTCAGGAAGGCACAGGTAATTTCATTCAATGCACTTTCTCTGGGAAACTTATTTGATGAAACATGCATTTGTTATCTTATTGATGCTTATTTTTGCCTCTAGTTCACAAATACTTTATGCAGGTTTATCCAAGAGAGTTATAGGGATGGGTTCCATGCTTTAGATATTTGTGAACTCTGTAAACAGTTTTTAAATTTTTAAAGCTCTCCACACTTCTTTCCCTCTTTTCACAACGTCTTTATCCTGTGGAAATGAGAAGCCATAAAAATTTAGATTTTTGAATGATTTGGGTTAGAAGGAACTTCTAAAGATCATGTAGTCTACTTGCCTGCCAGGAATAGGGACATCTACCAATACCTATCAGGTTGCTCAAAGTCCTAAGCAACCTGACCTTGAACACTTCCAGTCATGGAGTATCTACAGCTACAGACAACCTGTTCCAGTCTCTCACCATCACCACCATAAAAAACCCTTTGTCTTTTTGTCCAATCTAAATCTATCCTCTTTCAGATTTTTGCCATTTGGTTACAGGATTCGAAAAAGAGTAAAATTGTGTCAGTGGGTTGTCTGTATTGAAGCCCCTAACCTATTCAAGACCATGCTGGGTGGGCAACCTGGTCTTGTGGAAGGTGTCTCTTCCCACTGCAGGGGGCTTGGAACTAGATGATCTTTATGGTTCCTCCCAACCCAAACCATTCCATGATTCTATGAAAAACAGTGTTAAAACTGTGCAGCAATACAGGAAAATATAATAGCCACGTGCTTTTAATAACATAAACGGTATTAAAAGTTTATACGGGAAATCTTATACTAGTGAATCTCAGCAGCAGCACCACCTGTTTCAGCTCAGACTATGTATGAATAGAAACCCTTTTCCTTCTCTCATTAGCCAATTCTCCATACATGTGGACATAAATATGCTCAAAGAAGCAAGCACACTTTAGTAAGAGCACTCTTTCCTCTCTTCCTTCTCCATCAGCTACATCAACTTCTCCAAAGACAGATTATTGCATAGAGGCAAGAAGTATACTTCTTACCTCCCTTCCTTCTTGAATTTGAACTCTCTGGCAGAAACAGCAGCTTTGGGCTCTCTGACAGGCATGCAAAGGCAGGAGAAACTTCAACAGTCATTGCCTACTTCTTCCCAGAGAAAGTATTTTCTGTTTTTCATGATGTTCTCTGTGCCTTTGAGCACAAATAAGCTAAGTTCACTGAGGATCCATCACAGCTAACAAAAGATAGCAAAAGTACTAATTTTTTTTTTTTCTTCAAAAGAAAAAAAGCAAAATAGGCTCTGAATTTTGGCAGAATTCAAACCTGAGGAATTTTGAGATGAAAGCTCGAAAGATTGTAAGAAAACACTCAGAAAACCCTACCCATAGAATTTCATAATTTGTTTTCTCGTAAAGAAGACAAATGGAAGATACAGACAAATTTTGCCTCTAATAGAAATTCTTGGCAACAAATGGGAAGTCATCCTATTAATTAAATAAATAGGATGGGTTTTTATATTTATTCTTAATATTACAGAAGTATGTGGTAGGGAAGGCAGAAGCCTACATGAAATGTGTATAGAAGCATACATTAACATGGCAAACATGTAATATCTGCCCTAAGCTACAGAAATGCTTGCATTCTAAAAAAAAAAAACCAAAACCCACCAAAAACATGACATGACATGAAAAAAGTCAGTTAATACAGGTATTTTGAAAACACAAGACTATGCTCTGGCAGTTTTTAAATTATCACACTAAAAAATATTAGTTGTATATTGTCTATTTTTCTTGCCACTGGTGTCTGAAAAAATATTTTGCTTGAGGGAAAAGGAGGAGAACATGAAGGAGCCTTTGACTTTCTGCATGTGTACTGTGAGCACTTGCTCCCCTCCTCCATCATATAGCCTGTTTTGGGGCTCTGGCAAGTAGTTTTGCTGTCTCTGAAAAAAATCTTCGCTCTTTCTGCTCCATTAGCATTACAGGTGGAAATTGTATTTACTCAAAATGGATTTAATGTAAAGAATCTGCCTCCTTCTGCCTCTCCTGGTTATAGGCTATGTAGGTGGCCTTTAGTCAGGCTTGCTGCTATCATTTCAAGGGCAATGGCATATACAAGGAAGTACCTGGGTCCCTTGCTGGAATTTTAAATTAATTAAATTACTGGCTTTTCAGTTTCAGCAAAAGAGTTTGGGATCAACTTGAAAGTTTCTTTGTTGGATGAGTCATTGGGTTTTGTTACTATAGAATGACAAACATCTGACAAATGACAACCTGTCTAGAGATAAGGATACTAATAAAATAAACATCCAGTCACTCCAGAGAAGCATCATTCCTGCAACAGAGATTTTCTTACCTATATTCATAACTGAATGATGGAAAAGAGTAAGCAGACATTAATCTAGTCTACTTTATAGAGAGAAAAGAGTGACACGGAACTCTGAAGGTCTAATGGCAATTTGTGCACTTCATCTGATTACTCCTTCAATATAATAAACTATTACAAGAAATTACTGCATTGTTATGATATAAAAATATTTCCAGGCAACTCTAATAAACAAGAAACACGAAGTATATTTATTGCATTTTATGGTTTTGGCTTCTTTTATAGTTAAAAATAAAAATGAGAGATACTCAGAGAGATAACTAATGCAGGAGGCACTATGACTCATAGGCCTCACAAAACAGATGGGACTTGTTATTAGGGCTGGGCAAATCAAATAATATGTATGCTGAACAACATACTTATCAGATATTTCAGTGACAGGAATAGGGCTTTATTCTCTCTATGTCTTTAGTAATTTCACAGCAGTGCAAATTCATTCACTGCAGTGAGACA
Organism: Acrocephalus scirpaceus scirpaceus; assembly: GCA_910950805.1. NCBI lineage: Eukaryota > Metazoa > Chordata > Aves > Passeriformes > Sylviidae > Acrocephalus > Acrocephalus scirpaceus. Next base: position 48,107,519 of record OU383773.1, on the reverse strand, counting down.
ACTCCACAGGTGTTAAGAAAGATTTACGTCATGGCTACAACATAAAGGGCTGTGTGTCAAAAAGTTCTCCTGGTCCCTTTATTTGTTGTATTTTTCATAAACATCCATACATAACTTCAACAATTTCAACACTATTCTCCATCTTTTTATGTGACATTTTCTCTTATTGTGGAGCAAAATCATACAAATACTTACACGCATCCTAATTAGTAGTATAATTGAAATTAACGGGATTGTTCACATGATCAAGTGAACAAATACTTAAATACACTCCAAATCATAACCACAGTGAGCCAGCTGTTCCTACTTCTTTTTCGTGATTCATACCATGATAAACACAAAATTCTGTGAATACCCTACCATGTTACTAGAGCTCTGGATAGTATCCTTCCAAATTTGAATATCATCAGTTTTGTATAAATTGAATTCTACTAAAGGTATAACACTTTCAAATATCCTTAAGAAATTTATGTACTTGTTCCCATTCTCAGAAATTAGGTTAAGCACTGAAACAGTTTCATTTGAAAATATTGATTTTCAGTGAAGCTTAATATATGTCACAATTCTCATCTGTCTAGCATGGAATCATCACTATGAAAGAGTAACATGAAAATCCATCTGATACCAACATCAGTGTGAAAAAAGTAATGCTCCTATCTTTTCTTTCATTACCTGTAAGTATTTTCTCTACCTATTCCTCTCCCAGTACAATTTCGGAAATCTTATATAGTGGTAAGGCTTCTATGTTCTGCCACGCTCTATAAAAATGTTGTTTAGAAATCAAACAAAATAGAAATAGAACATAGAATATTACATTTCCAAGTATAGGATGAACAGAAAAGACCCATAGTGATCCTGTAGACTGTAGAGTTCTTTGAGGAGAAGAAACATGCACTTAAGCTTATTACATTTATGTACAAATTGATATACTTTATTTGGACTTAAGCCAAACCTTAACACTGGCACGTGTCATTTTCCATGTCATTCTCCTGGAAAAGCTGGCAGACCACGGCTTGGACAGGTGCACTGTCACTGGGTTAAGAACTGGCTGGCTGGCCAGGCCCAGAGAGTTGCGATGAATGCTGCTGCATCCAGTTGGTTACCAATCAATAGTTGTGTCCCCCAGGGATCAGTGTTGTTGTTTAATATATTTTTGGTTATCAGGATGAAGGGATTGAGTCTAGCATTCTAGTAAATTTTCAGACAATGCCAAGCTGAGTCACAGTGTCAATCTTCAGGAGTGTAGGAAGGCCCTGCAAGAGGGACCTGGACAGGCTGGATGATGGGTCAAGACCAACAGCATAAGGTTCAACAAAATTAAGTTCCAGGTCCTAAATTTTGGCCACAACAACACCATGCAGAGCTACAGGCTAGGAGCAAAGTGGCTGGAAAGCTGTCCAGTGGAAAAGGACCATCACTGGTTGACAGCAGCTGAACATGAGCCAGATGCCTCCAAGTGGCCAAGAAGACCAATGGCATCATGGCTTGGATCAGCAATAGTGTGGCCAGAAAGACCAGGGCAGTGATTTTCCCCCTGTACTCAGCACTGGTAAGACTGTATCTCAAGTGCTGTATTTATCTCTGGGCCCCCCAAATCAGGAAGAACAATGAAATTCTGGAAATTGTGCAGAAAAAGTCAACAGAGCTGGTGAAGGGTCTGGAGCACAAGTGTTACAAGGAGCAGCTGAGGGAACTGAGTTTGTTTAGCTTGGAGAAGAGGAGGCTCAGGAGTGACTTTATCACTCTCTGGAACTACCTGAAAAGAGGTTGTAGCCAGGTAGAGGTCGGTCCCTTCTCCCAGGCAACAGAACAAGAGGACACAGTCTTAAGCTGCACCATGGAAGGTAGGACATTAGGAAGAAATTCTTCACAGAAAAGTTGATTAGATTTTGGAATGGGCTTCTCAGGGTGGTGGTAGAGTCATCATCCCTAGAGGTGTTTAAGGAAAGACTTGCCATGGCACATAATGCCGTGATCTACTGACATGGCAGTTTTAGATGATAGGTTGGATTTGATGATCTCAGAGGTGTTTTCCAAACTAATTATTTCTGTATAACTGGGAAAAAAATTGCTAGTTTCAGCTGATTCAAATGGGAATTTGATTATAAAACAGCATGTAATATATTCTTCTATTCTCAGAAATAGATTGATAGAAATAAAAACACCTAGGGCTGAGAAGCAGAGGAAGCCTTCCAGTGTCATTCTCTTTACTGTCTGTATTACACAATGAAGTTTCAGAGAGCTGTGCTAGGAAGATGGTAAATATCATATTTTCCTCTTTTAGAATGTATAACATAGATACGAAGAAACCTCCACTGACTTTGAGGCTGAGTGCACCAAGTGATGCACTTTTCTGTGCTACTTAGGAACAATTGAGCAAAGCTGAATGCACTAACAGCTGTTGTACTGGTTGAAAGCAGTTTTTCTCTCTCTAGCACAGGGAATAACAAAGTCAGAATCATGCTCCTAGAGTACCTTGTTTGTCTCATGCCTCTGAGATTGTTTGCTCAGAGGGGCATCAAATCCTCTCCATGCCTTTTGCGCACTCTGAGAATAACAATCTGCTGTTGCTGCCACAAGTTTTGCTCTAATTGGAGAATGATGCTCAAAGATTTTGAGCTCCAAAATCTACACAGAGACTTGAAACATAAGCAGGTAGGATTTCAGGGTTTGGGGTGTGGATTTTTAGGTTTTTGTTGTTGTGGTTTTGGGTTTTTTTTTTAATAATTCTTTGAAAAAAAATTCTTAATAGTATCAATGTACTGAAATTGCTATCTTAATCTCAACAAGTATTTCTGACATTTTTTTAATCACAATATTTGTTTCTTGGTTCTCCAAGAGTTTTCTAGATTACTAGTAACAACAATTGATGTGAGGGGACCTACAGTGGTCAAATAATCGATTTCTAGGCTTCAGGCACTAGCTTGAGGCCTGTGGGAAAGCTGAGTACATAACTCTCTCAGCTCTGGCCTGGGAAATCGTAAGGAGGAATCCAAACAAATCCTCATAGATATTTTTTCCCAGACACCTGCTGTTTCCCAACTTGTTTACTGGCAAAGATGTTTAGAAAGAGGTGTTGGCTCTAACAACTAATCATGTCACTTGTATCGAAACACTGTATAAAAGAATCTGTCTTTCTATAAACTTTTGCTATACACCCTCCAATCAGAAGACTTGGAGTCTTGGATTGTTACACCTGCCGTCCTGAACCGTAACAATATTGTTGTTATTCATGTATCCATGAAAATTCACAAATTATTAACTGCAAAGGAGAGAAATCTCTGTTGATAGTCCATGTAGTATGTTCACTGCAATAATAAATTTACTATTGCTGTAGATATAGGTAAGATCAACTAAATTAGGCCTATAGATAATGATAACAAGATAATGTATTAAAAAAGTTTAGAAGATAAAGTTAATAAATTCTCTCTCATGCATTGCTGCAATTAATTCACATTGAGATAAATAAAAGTTAGTGAGTACATTTTAATTCTCTTATTTCTCAAATTTTGAAGCAATGCAGGTAAAGAAAAAAACTGAAATGGTTTAGAAGCATATCATTGCAAATACTAAGGTATGCTTTCCAAAAAAAAAAAGACAAAAGAAGGAGTACCTATGCTCATAGGTGACCAGATGAGGAACATTTCCTGTTTAAGTATTACATCACCGTCATGGCCCAGTAACTTGATGCTCTACCCACTCAACCATCTGTCCTACATCTAACATATTAGCTATTTAACTTCACAAATTAAATTTCTAACCAGTAGTGTTTCTTGTTAATGTAGAAAGTGTAACTATTATTTCTGCATAAAAAGATAAACATAATCATCCATTTTAGGTACATGAATTAGCTCTGATGCTATAAAAACTATAATTCTTATGATAAGGCAAAATAATTAGAGGAACTGATGACAAGAAAGAACAGTAACTACACTTTCTCCCCATTTACAGTCACACCTGCTTAGAGATTAAATTGTATTTTTATGCTACATTAAAACAGCATTTTCTACAGGAATGCATTATGTTTCCAAATAGCAATTGCAAATGCCTTTGTGAACTCGGCAGTATTTTGTGTTCTGCAGCCAGCACGTGTGTTAGTGTCAATTAACCTGTAATTCCACTTCCAAGAGAGGAAATAAAGAAGAAATGTCACTCAGAGAAACACGCATATACCTCTATTCAATGTGAAGTTGTAAGTTTGTTGTGAGAGTTTTTTCAGCCTTTGCAAGCTCCTGAATCAGGCAGATAAAACTATAATGTAGGGTTTGATCTGAATGCAACCCTCTAAGATTGTATCTTTCAGATGATTTGCAGTCTGGGAATACATATTTTTGTCTAAGCACTCCAGTGTCCCAGGTACTGTAACACCTATGCCAGTTTTGATCATCAGATTTGATTACATTATTAACATATTAAATTTTAAAAAAAATTTAATCTTGTCATATTTTTGTAATGGCAAAATAATTTTCCTGAGGAACCACTGATCATTATTTCTGTCAAATCTCTACCATGTCACTGAATTTCTTTTCCTTTCAAGAAGTTAGAAACATACATTGATATTACCAGGCTGTCCTTTCTCCTGGCATCTCAGTCGAGTGAAACGAAGTGAGTTTACTATGAGATCTTACAGAGAAAACCATATATATTGTTTAATGTCTCCTAGAATCAAAAGAAACAGCAGCAGAACATCTGTTCTATGACTCTACACCTTGGGAAAAGGGACTATAAACATATTCTACATGGCTGGAATGGTTTCAATAATTATGAAAGGACAGGGGTTAATTTAGGGTTTTTTTTCATTTTGTCATGTAGGGTTTTTCAACAGTTTGGTCAAGAGTAGCCAACAATTCAGGAAAAAAAAAAAAAATCTAGTTGCTCTTAACTGCTCAGGGTGTGCTAGATACATAAAAATGCCAAACCCAAAATAATACCAGAGAGGTAATCATATGCATAAGTGGATTAATTTAACTGTTTAAAAATAGTTTAAAAAAAAGTTGGTAGAAGTGATGATCTAATACTTTGCAAGATCCTTATTGGCACCTTAGCTGTTCTAAAAAAGATTTGACAGGCTCTCTCTTACATTCACAGTAATAACAATACTTTAGTCCTTACATTAGCTACTTTTGTGCATGTTATACAGAGTTCATGTTGTCTTTTAAATCTGGATGATTACTTTCATTGACTTTAAGTATTAAGCATTTAAAATATATGTAACAATACTGCAAATGCAAAAAAAAACACCCATATATGATCCTCTAACACCATCAGTAATAAAATCTGATCTTAATAAGTGACTAACATTCAAAAATGTGGTACCAAAAAGATTAAAACCATGTGCAGGAACCACAAAAGGACCTTGAATCAGTGGAGCCTTTGAATGTATCTCTCTGACTTACTTCCTGCTCAGTGTTTTTATTTGCAATTTGGTAATTTGAAGTTACCAAAGTCATTCTATTCTTTATGTGATGGCAGAAAAAGAATTTGGTAACTACTTAAAAAATATTGGAGTTTTAAAAGAAGTACAAGCAGCTGTTCAACTACAAGAATACTAAGAAGCCCAGAGTTCACTCAGCAAATTAATAAATACAAGAGTCATAATAAATTTGAATTATTTGACAACTAGCTTATTTACCCATAGAGAGGAAAAACATTACATATAGAAAGGCCCTGAAGAATCAGATAATATTTTGTTCTAGGTGGAAGATGGGAATAAATGACTTCCAGAAGATCTTTGCAATCTGAACATTCTATGACTTCCCATGTAAGCTCACATGAAAAATTAGTATCATAGTCTATATTTACATATACAAATTATAAAAAAGAGAGAAAAAACTGTGGTAGATCACTGCAATTTGACAGCCTAGTTAAAAGATCAGGATGCTACTCCCCTTCCCTAAAATCCTATTAATTACCTAATAGAAGAATGAAGTCAGAACTGTGCAGTAAAGGTCTTTTTAACATTATTACTGAGGATACATCACTTGCAAGAGGGTTTGCACTGCACAGAATTAATTGCCATCACAGCTAACTACTGAAGTACTATTGGTTTAGTATCGATTACATAGAATTATAGAATGGTTTAGGTTGAAAGGAACCTTAAAGATCATCTGGTTCCACCCCCCTTGCCATGGACAGGAACACCTTCTGCTTTATCAGGTTGTTCAGAGCTCCATTCAACCCGACCTTGAATATTTCTAGGGATGGGGCAGCCACAAGGTCTCTGAGTAACCTCTTCCAGTGTCTCACTGATGCCTCAGGGTTTGGGGTTTCAGTGTCTTGTTCTAGTGGGTAGGCTGCTTGATAGTCAGTGGTGCTGGGCCTTGAGCACAGGGTGATAGGGGCAGGGTAGTTTGGGTTTCTGCACAGGACTCATCTCTTCAAGGACACACTCTCCGAGCTCCGAGCCCCAAAGATAAACAACGTAGAAGGATGGAACACCGTCATTTGGAACTGTTGATTGGACAACGAATGGGGCATATGCAAATGGACTGAAACCTAGAAAAGGGGGGGAATTTTGTAACCTGCTCTCCTTTTGCCAGCATACAGGGAGCGACCCAGGCAGCCGCTGCTGTGGCTGCCGGGGCTGGCCTTGAAGGCCTAAAATAAAGCTCACTTCAACCTTACCCCGACTGGCCTCTGCCTCTGCCTCAGTTTCAGGCATCATCACCAGCCTCACAATAAAGAATATCTATTATCTAATATCTTCTTAATATCTAATCCAAACCTACTCTTTCTCAGTTTAATGTTTTTACCCATTTTCTTACCAGATGCTGTTATAAAAAGTCCCACTCCAGCTTGCTTCTAGGCCCCCAACTAGAAAGCTGATATAACATCTCCATGGAGTTTTCTCCAGGCTGAACAATTTCAGCTCTCTCAGCTTATCTTCCTGTTAAGTATTTTTTGATAATCTGTTTTGTTAAATATGGCAATGAACTGAAACTTCTCTATTTTTAAAGGATAGTTTAATGTTTATTATGTTAATGACCTGCTAAAAAAAAATTCTTACTGAACATCAGTGCTATGAGTATAGGAAATGTGAGTTAGAGAAATCAAATGGGTTGGAATAGTTCCCAAAAGTACTGAGAAAGTTTTTCTTGGCTGTGTTATTTATGAAGAACAAAGGCTAAAGATGCTAAATTGTTGAATTCCACATCTTATTTTATGCTACCGAAGCATGTAGTGGCATGTTTTCTATCTTTTTATTTATTGTTAATATTAATCTGTTCTGTAATGGTTTTTCCCAAGTTCCCCCCTGTACTTCTCCCCATTTGGTACATCTCCCACCTTGGAAATCCCCTACCTTTGTTCTCCCCAGTACTTGTTGTCAATCATCTGTTGCTCTCCTCCCAGGGTCTGTCCCTCTCCGGGAGGCCTCTCCCCTCCTTCCAGAGACTTCGGAGAGACTCGGTCCTGGATTGGGGCAGGCCTGGGAAATCCCCCACCCCTTAAATTTGATTTGCTCTCTGTATGCCTTCCCCTTTACCCTCATTGGTTCTCCGAACTGTAACCACTCCCTCTCCCTGTCCCTTTTAACCTGCTGCACAGCCCTGTCAGTGGGCCTTCGGTCAGGAGCTGTTGCAGAGAGTGCCAATAAACTCTGCTCTGTTTATTTAATATTATATTTATTATAATAAACAAAAAATATTGTTTATTATATCCTATATTTATGAGCACCCTCACTGAGCCTCCTTCTCTATACCTCGTCATGGCCTTGCTCACCAGCGCTCCGTCACTGTACGGCCTAACCCACCGGGGGAGAGTTGCCAGTCCGCCTGCAACTCTCTAAACGAGGCTGGAGTTGTTCCCTGCCAGAGCTGCCCGGTCAGCTGGGAAGCCGTTCCCCAGTGAGCCAGGGAACACATGTCAGGAGCACCACAGAAGGTATTGTGGAAAGCCAGATAACAACTCAAACCTTCCATAATATTTCCATGTAATGTAATGGCATGGGGGGAAAAGAAAAAAAAAAACAAAAAAAACAAACATTTACTTAATTTTGGAGGAGTGATTCTACATATTATATTATCTAGATATAACTTAGATAGCAGCCTAAATGATGTTTTACATGTGATTTACAATTTTACAATTACAATTTTACTAGGGCCAAATGAATCTAAGAAACATGGCTATTTCCTTCTGTATTTAAATACTAAAATAATTTTAGGCCATAAATCTATCTTACTTAAAAGTCTGAAGTGCTAACTGATCCTTTCTTTATATAAGCAGGGTTACAAAATATCCTAGTTTTCACAAACAACATTCCTCTGTCCTACAATTCTGTCCTGAGAGGAGAGGAAGAAAAAAAGAAAGGATTTTAGATATTTTCCTGAAGTACATGGGTGACATAAAGTTTGGCAGAAAACTGTTTCTGTGATTAGGCTGAAGGACATATGGAACTCCCACACAAATCCATTACAAGTGAAATACATCTATGAAGACTTCCAAAGTGTTCCAGATGCCCTTGTAGTTCACAAGAAGTTCCTGACAGAAATATTGTAGGAAGAATTTGATGTGCACATCTAAAGTCATCTTAGGGTGCTTTTTCAAAAGCCTAGACCAGGAGAGCTTATGTAGATAACAGACAAGGGAAATGTACCATCTCCAAATACAGTTAGTTAAAAGGAAACACCTGTACATGGAAATAAATACTCGTGACTGATAGCTCTGTGCAACATCTTCAGGTTCAGAGGTTTACCTTGCTCAGGGCATCAGTAAGAACGCAGAACTGAAGGAAGCCACCCTCCACCAGATTCTTCGGTGCTGAATGACCTCTGAACAACTCGGAGACAGGGATAACAGGAGCTCTTCTGAGCCAAAGAATAAAGAACTAAAAACCTCACTGAACATAAAGGGAGTTAGGGAGCTGGTAACGATCTAACAGTTCCTCACTATGCGCTTCGCTTGTGTTTCAAACATCACGGCTGGTTTCACATGCACAGATCATAGCAAATTAAGTACTTCAGTTGTACTTCCTGATCAAAAACTCAGAGAGAAGAAAAAAGTTAGGTTAATTTCCTGACACCCAGCAGCTTGCAAAAGCAGGGTGGTGTTTTTCTGAGGCCAGGTCTATGTCTCTGAGGACAAAAACTGGAGACGAAGAAAACGAGTCTCAGGAGGGGGAGTGCATGCCCACCAGAGGATTACCACCACGACACACTGACCAGCATTGCTGGATGCAAGGCTGGTGGTTTCTTTCTTTTTCTGTGTCCCTATCATACATTTTTTTTCTCTTTTCCTCTTCCCTTCTGTGAAAGCAAATGAATGCTGTTTTGAGACTGTTGATTGCAAGTTTTGCTCAGTCTCAAATTCAAATCTGTTAAGTTGCTGCCAATAATACTGTATTTGCAAAGACCACTGGATAAACATCATTATCCTGTTACTGCACAGAAAGAATTAAAGTAGCCTACCTTTTTCCAGCTGGGTGGGATGTGACAAAAATTAACAAAATTTTTGCATTCTTGGAAATCCTCAGCGTGATGCCTTAAGCTTTAGCTTTCATATTTTCAGATTCTGTGCTGCCTAGGGATGTAGTTCTGAGCCTCTCACTAAGTGCCAGTAAGCTCTCTTCACAGAGTAGGTAGACAAAACAAATCCTTTGCCGGCTGAGAACCAAGGACAACTTTCAGCCCAACAGCATAAACAAGGGTGGATTGAAGGGAGGAACAAGAAGGATGGGACCTCACAACCTGAAGCTGTAAATGGACATTTAAACCCCAATATAACGGACCAAAACTTACAAAAATGTAAAATCTCGTGACTGGTCAGCCATTTTGTGACCATTCTTAGTCCACCCTGGGTGTGACCTTGGTTGGGTTCCTGTCTTGCCAAGGATGGATCTTGGGGGCCTTTCAATAAATACCAACTTTATTCTCTAGCTCTGTCCAGCCTCTGTTTCAGGTCAGCCTTCCCAAGGCATCAAGTGCATAGAAATTCTGAGTAAAATCTCCCAAGAGTCATAATAGTAACAAAAAAAAACCCCAAAACAAAAAACAACAGAAAACCACAAAACAAAACACAAAAACCCCAACAACAACAACAACAAAAACAAACCAAGAAAACCCCCCCAAAAAGCCCCAACCACCCAATCAAGTAAGTTTCCAAAACCTATAACACCGGTCATACTTTGACTTTATCATTTGGAAGATTTACTACATTTTTAGAAGATACTAACTGCTAGATCCTACAGCATAAAATTAAACATAACAAGACACGATAAAACTGGAAGATATAATCATTATATTTTGCAGGTTAATAAGAGCAGAACAATGGTCAGAGTTAGAACTCACAGACAGCAATGAAGCTTTTTTCTATGTGTAGAGCCTATGTGGAACCTTATGAAGCAACAATATCTTTTATATTATCTTTCTTTCTTTGATTCCTAAAAGTCACTATCCTTTCTCTGCAAAAAGGAAGGATTTTGTTTATTTGTATTCTATTTATTTTAAGGAAGTGCTATTAATTCATTAAGCAGAGTAACTACGAAAGCACCAAACATTGTGGTACTTTACAAAAAGTGGCTTTTATTCCTGTTTCATTTATGAATTACTCTAGAATAAAAAGAGGTGATCTTTAGCTTTTGCCATCTGATTCTTTAACTTGACACCAGCTTGAATTATCTTTTACCAATTGTCCTCTGTAGTCTCTTCCCTGCTTAATCTGTTTTTTCTAGTATTTGAACCTTGATTATCTAATTTTCTGAATAACTGAAATACTTGAGTCTCAATTCTAATGGTCTAAATGCTCTTTCCTGCCCTTTTCTTTATTGCCTCATTTCCTTAATACCTTTATCATAATGAGCTCCTAAGAACTGCACACTGTATTTCAATTATTGTCCTGATCACTGCTCTTTTTCGATCCCAAAATCATATCTTCTTTTATTTAATTCTCAGGTAACATTCTTATTTTATTTTAGAGTCAAAGATATTACTGCAGCTTTTTAATTTTTCTTTTTCAGTGAGGTGTAGATCCTGATATTTTTAGTCATGCTGAATGTCAACTTCACTGCTCAAATGCTACCTCTCCTTTGAGATGGGAGACAAACAGAGAAAGAATTTGTGGTAGTTTATGTTTTTGAGAGTTAGAAGATGTGTAGTGTAATCAGATGTCCTTGTTTTGCTTGGTAAAGAATTAATTTTCTTTTTAGTAGCTGGTACATTGCTTTGCTTTAGATTCAGTATGTGAATAATGCTGGTAACGGCTGATGTTTTGGTGGTTGTTATGTAGTGCTTACTATGAAAATCAAGAACTTTTCAGTGTCTTACTCTGCCAGTAAAGGAGCTGCACAAGAAGCTGGGAGGGGACATGGCCAGGACACCTGACCAAATGTGTCCAAAGGGATATTCTATACTATAGAACATAGAAAATGAGTGGTACTTTGTTGCCAGCTAGTGTTAAACTGCAGCAGCATTTAGCATTTCAAATTTTCTAAATTTCTAGCTCTCCAGATTTGTGTCAGCATAGTAAGTGGTTTGTGCAAGTGTGGATGTATTCACATGTAGGATTACTGTAATCCCTAAAGCTTATCCTCTTGATTTTAACTTCCACTGCCTGGGGGTCATGCCGTATTTTTGACTATACAGTGCAATATCCCAACAACAGAAAATCTGCTGGAGAGGTAGTGTAAAGAAGTGGAACAGAAATGTGAAAATTGGTGTATATGGAAAATGAATGGGAAAGTCCACATGTGGAAAAAAAATAGAACAAACTGGAGAGGAAGATCCGTAAGTATGACTTCTATTGACGGCACCTAGATGAATAAATGATGAACAAATATCCCAGAACACCTTGGGGACAACAAGGTTAGGAAATGTAAGGCAAATTAAAACCAGGATTAAACAAAAAGACACACATATTAAACAAAAGATTAAACTGTAAGAGATGCCAAAATGAAGTTATTGAACAGAGTAGGGGACATAAGACACCCAAAAAGGCAGAAGAAGCACAGTGAGTTCTGATGAATCAGACATATGAAGAAAAGACTGAAGTCATTGTCAGCTTGTAGGTGGCACTAAAAGACAGACCAGTAATCAGCACACACTGCCTTGGCCTCCTAGCTCCCAGTCCTACCTGTGAATATGTCTTGGCTTTTCTCTTCTTCCCACAGCTCATTCCAGTTTCAGTTTCTGTTTTGTTGGAGCAATGGGAGCAGCTGCAGCAACAGCATGATGATAGGTTTGGGGACATTTTCCCCAACTTAATAATTTGCATACTATACTGCTGTTTGACTACCCTGCATGCAAGAAGTCTTCAATCTAACTCACTCAGATTTTTTTCTAAAATATTTCCTTCCCTCAATACACAACAAAGACATCTCCAAACTCAAAGTAACTGTGAGTTGAAAGTGTCAGTATTTCATGATATTTACAATGCAATGGTGCATGAACTCAACAAAAAATAAATGCTTAAAAGGCACCTGTACCAGTTGTGAGGACAACACAGAGATTAATCAGCCGAAGTGTCTATAACAAAATCCTCGCCTTTTAGGGGTCTCCTTTCAGATTCTTTTTGTCTGCTCCCTGCTTTTCCCTTCCAAGTCTTCTCCCTCTCCCTGGATCTAATACTAATTTTGCAATTCTTGTAAAGAAGAAATCATCACCACATCCTAGGAACACTTTAAAGGGCTTTTTTCTCATGTTTTCTGATTTGCTTATTGTCTGAGAAATTCAACATATTGTGTGCTTTCTGCTTTGATGACCCTTTAAATCTTTCCTTGAACATAGAATTTGCACAAGTCTAGCAGCTCCTTCACAGTCTGACAATGTGCAATAGATTTCTGAATAATTAGCTATGCAGGCTAAAACCTTCTCAAAAAAACAATAGCTCAAATAAGCACCATTTGAGTCAATGCACATCCAAAACTGATTATGGATTAGGGCGATCAGTAAGCACAATATATCCATCAGATCAGGTATTAGAATTTTTAAACCCACGTCTGCTTTTGACTGTATTAAAATAGTTAATTTTACATAGTGCATGTCTCTTCAAACAGCACTGTACGACAAGGATATATATGCCCTTTCATAGCAAACTAATTGTTATAGTGTATCTCATACCCATCTTGAAAAATATCAAAACAACCATCTTCAATATCTCTACTCAATTCTATTCAGAGGGCATGTAAGGGACATGTCCTCAGGAAAAAGGAGGAGTGTAAAAAGCAATATTCAAGAACTGGTTTGGATAAATAGTAAGATTTTTTCTTTTTTTTTTCTTTTTTGTTTCCCCAGAGAAACAAAACTGACCTAGGAACAAACTCAGAAAATTCAGCACAACTATACAGACTTTCGTTTTTTACAGAAGAGTATTTCCACATCAGTTCCTTACTGTCATCCTTCACAAGATTTCCCATCAGACTGGAAAGCCAGACAGAATAACTATGAATTTTACATTAGCCCAGAACCTTCTAGGACTACATTTTATCAGAGCCAAATCTGATCAGAAAGTTGCATTCTTTGCTAAGGATGAGTCCCAATCTTGTTTTGTACTTTTTCACCCTGGAATCATGAATAGATTAGACAGTCCGAACTGTGTGGATGCATGAGGAAAGGTTCTAGGCATATTACTGCTATTTCTGTTCCCTATCACTAGACACAAAAGCAGTATTTACTAGATCTCCCTCTTCCTCTGGTGTGAATACCATCTGCTCAACAACGCACTTACACTACTGATAAACAATATCAAGGAGGTGGAGGAAAATCACATGTTGCATGATCTTTTAATGCCTGTTCCATTTTTATGACAATGTACCCCTTCAGATATTTACAGATTAAATGGTAACAGATCACTCTGTGACTTACAGATAACATTTGGAACAATTACCTATATGGCACTGAGTTGCATAAATAAAATTATCCTATAATCTATGCCAGCAAGACATATTCCTAAATGAACTGTTAAAAAGGGCATTTCCCATTCTTCATCTCTTCTTGCACTGCATTCACTTGTGCTTTTTCTCAGGCCTTGTGGGAGAGCACCCTATGATTAACTGGGCTGTAAAAAGCTGAGTTACTCCTCAATTCCTTTCTATTGTATTTTTGGAGGATAGGTTTGAAGACCCTTGCAGGGATGTACTAAAGGACTGTTATCTGCACCACAGTGGTTTAAACTCCAATTTCCCTGTAAAGCATGGTGTTATCAGACAAGACCAAAAGTTGAATTCCCTTAGTCCAAGATAAGCCAGCATGAAGGCATTAATACATTTAGATGAGATTTTTCATAAGTGAGTAGGACTCATTTAAAAGCTCAGTTAAACTTTGCAGCAAAAAGACGTCTGGCAGCTGAAGGCATTTATGTGATTCAGGATAGAACATAAGGGCATGAGTATCACACTAAATTATCACCAGAGATTTCAGCAGGAAACATCCTTTAGGATGTGCTGCATCTTGAACACTTTAGTGCCTACCTTTCACAATGCATTTTAGATACAGTAAGCCATTTAAGCAAAAAGAGTGCTCAGTTCAAATAGCCTTTTAAAACAAAAGGAACTTTCAATTTGTATCAATGAACTTGAACCAGATCTTTAAGAAGGAAGGAAAAAAGGGAAGAAGGAAAGAAAGAAAAGAGAGAGAGAGAGAGAGAGAGAGAGAGAGAGAGAGAAAGAAAGAAAGAAAGAAAGAAAGAAAGAAAGAAAGAAAGAAAGAAAGAAAGAAAGAAAGAAAGAAAGAAAGAAAGAAAGAAAGAAAGAGAAAGAAAGAAAGAGAAAGAAAGGGAGGAAGGAAGGAAGGAAGGAAGGAAGGAAGGAAGGAAGGAAGGAAGGAAGGAAGGAAGGAAGGAAGGAAGGAAGGAAGGCCAAAAAACACCAACAACAAAAATCCAAAGCAGATTTACAAGAAACTCCACATAAAGTCTATAAAATTCTTTGATACACAGAAAAAATCCACTGTTGATTAGAATGTAAAATACAAAATAATATGTCAGTTATTGCTATTGTACTTAGGTTGTACTATTTTTCAACAATTTATAAATTAAGCTGAGGTATGTTTGTGGGGGGATTTTAGTTTGTATGTATTTCTTTTATTTAAGCTGGTTTTCTATAACTTTCATAGTTGTTATGAAAAGTAGAACTGGGAAAGCACAAAAATTTTAATACTTATATTCCTTTGAAATGTGAAATTTTTATGATTTTGTTTTCATCCCCAATTGGAACAAAATGTCAAAATACTGAAAACTGATAATTTAAAATAAATGAATTTTAAAAGACAGAAGCATCCTCATTTATTTTAAAAACATTTATACATTCTATATAACTTCATTCCTGCAGTTAGATTTTTTTCATTTTCAGTTGCGTTAAGTCTTTGCAGTGGTTTACACAAGATATAGTTCACCTTTATTCACTTGCATAAGACAGAACAAAGAACATTATTTTATTGAATATATAAATTCTGTATTTTTAATATAACTCAAAAGACTACCATGACTACACAGCATCACCAACCCATTTTTAATTTATTTGCAAAAGATTATGTGGGACTGAGAGCTCCTTGTGGTGTCCAGTGAAGATATTACTGTCCCATTGACAACAATGGTCTTTGGATGACATTCTGTTGTTCTCACCAGTGATTTGGAGAGAACATGAATTCTCAGATGTCTTTCTGTAATCTCCCCCATATAGAAGAAACTGCTTCAGATCATCTCATGAATTATAGCAGTTCCAATAATAAGTGCTGGCCCTGCTTCAAAAGGCAAAATTTTGGAAAACAATCTGTCTTTTGCAAAGTGCTTAAACTCAGTTTTCATTAGGCTGTGCCAAACAATCTATTTTGCATAAATTGAACTGAAGTTCTCCAAGGAGATTTTCTGTTCATGTTCCCTAGAGATTTTATAGCTGCCAGCTCAGTCCATGTCAAATTTACAGATAAGAGTATGACAGTAAAGTATGAACCTAGCTGGTCTCAGAAATAAATAAGGGGAAAACCCCAGTTTTTTATTCAAGTTCCTTGTGATAATTCAGCCTCAGAATTATGAAAATTCAGCATGGGGATGTGAAAGAACAATACAGTCCCAAATCCTTGTGAATTCTGTTTCACCATTGAAAATTCTCTGGTCTTCTTATTCTTTAGTAAATTGGTTTTTTCTGTCCTTTCATTTCTCTGCATCTTTAGTAGAATAAAACCTTTCCTCCATTGCACCTTGCTCTGCTTTATTCCCTTTCAGTCTTTCACTATATATTGCATGGTTTCACACAAGAATAAAATTTTCACCTCTGTATACATCCTTCAAACTCTTTGCTGACAGGATAAATTTTTTAATTTCTTATGAATAAATAGCTAATGCTTGACTTACACATAAAGCATAGAGAACTGTGAGCTTCTGGTGCCAAGTGTTTCCCTTCTGCAATTATCTATGCAGAATGACACTGACTTTCCTCAGAAAAGGCACATGGCATTTCTTTATGCAGCCTATTTAGAACACATTATCAAATGTTCAAAGACATTTTTATACTTTGTTCCTGTTGGAACCAGTCCATAAATGGAGCATAACAATCTAAGAAATTATAGACAGTTTACACTCTCTCCCAGTCTATGTATCAATCTAAAAGCTTAAAAGACTGCAAGGCTGATTCTTCTTCAATCCTCTGGAAAGCAGACTCTCCTAAAATAAAATATAAATCACTAAACCTGTACCTTAGATGCACTTTGTACTGGGCCTGTAAACTGATCAGTCACAATCACTTTTTGTGTCAACTTCCCTATGTTTGATATATGTAATGTCTTGAAAAAAATCTGTAAATTGCTATTATAGCTCCATGCTAGCACCATATAACTACTCATAACTGGACAGGTGCTCTATGAAACAGCTGAAAAAAAAATACTATTGTCAATTCTTGACACTGACAAAATATATTCTTTAAATTGATTTTTAAAGTGCTATCCAAATGCAAGCTCTAATGCAGCAAATGGTTCTGTGCAGAAAAACCCTGATTTCTACAAAAAAAAAGTCAGAACTTTTGAGCTTAGGGAAGCTGCTAAAATCAGGCACTTTAAATATCTCTGATTACATTTTCGTACACCATCTTGTTACTTTTATGCGCGGGATACATTATCATAAACAAGTTCATTCAGTGACGAAAGTTTTGCTAACTTTTGATTAGAGGGATAGAGCATCCCTCCTCTGAGGAAAAGCTTAAAGGATTGGGTGTGCTCAGACAAAAGAGAAGGCTTAAGTATGACCTACTTCTGGCCTTTCAGTACTGGAAGGGATCATGCAAGATGCAGAGACACTGTTTACAAGGGCAGGTAGGGACAGCACAAGGGGGAATGGATTCAAATGGAACTAGTAGGTTTAGATTAGATGGATAAGATTTTTTACTGTGAGATTTGTGGGGCACTGGAACAGGTTGCCCATGGAAGTTATGAACGCCCCACCCATCCCTGGAAGTGTTCAAGGCTAGGTTGCATGGAGCTCTGAGCAATCTGGTCTAGTGGAAGGTGTCCCTGTCCATGGGAGGGGGGTTGGAAATTTGAGATATTTAAGGTGCCTTAAAACCCAGACCCCTCTATGATTCTATGAACTCTAATAACTATTAGTCAATGCTTCAGTCAGGATGATGCATAGTGAAGCAGATGTATGTGTGACCAGGCTTTCATGCTGTTAGCACTCCAGATTGACCATGGGAGAATGAACTTCCCTGGAGAAGCCAGGTAGCTGCCCTTTGCTTGGGTGGTCAGTTCAGACATGCTGCCACAGAAATCCTGCAAACCAGTAAACACAACACCATAATTGTTAATAACAGGTCACAGGCTCTGTGCTAGGCTAACTCCTGCCTTTTGGCACTGCGCCCTGACTGGACACAGAGGTACTCTGCCCGCCCTTTCACTGTTAAACATCACTTAAATGTTGACAGCAGCAGCTCTTCTAAAGCACTGGCAGAGGATACATAAAATTATCCTGCGGGTGGGCTGCCATTGGTTTGTCAGTCTTGCCTTACACACAGACATAGTGCAGTTAATGTTATCTATGCACCTCAGGTCCGTGTGCCTCAGCTAAATTTAAACCAGGTGTGACGCTGTTGTCAGTGTCACTACAGCGACAGCACAGCCTGCAACAATTCACCAGCAAAACCACCGGGAGCTTTGTTCTGCCATGCCCAAGCTGTCAGCAGCTGGGGAGGGGTTCAAACACAGCTACTCTTTAGCCTATACCTTATCTTCCTACAGCTGTAGTCAGTTCAGAGACAAGAAGAAAGAGGTACTCGGAATCTATTTATGGTGTGTAAAGGTTTTGCCTAAGGATAGGGATCTCTAGTGAACCAGCAATAAAATACACATTGATTTAGCAATTTACTGCAGGTCAGTTGTAGGTCACTGGTGGGGTGAGAGAGGAGTTCCTGACCTGCTGATCTGACAACAGTAAGACCATCTGTAGCTGCAGAATTGAGGTTGTGACAGTTCAGCTATCTGATTTGCATATCTAGAGAAATAAAAGGCTAGTTATTAAAATGTTAAATATACTACAATTTACTTAGCTACTGCATATGCATGACTAAAAGCATTATTCTTCGATACATATAATGGGTTTAATTAGGATAACCTAATTTCATCAAGACAATTAGAAAGGATCTGGTAAGACCATTGGAAGAATTTAAGTAGCTTCAGCTTCTTAATTCAAGTAGTTTGAGCTTATATTGGTTTTGCTTGTATCTTTGACAAAGTTATTGTAGATATTTACTTTTTACGAAAAAATAAATAAATCTAAATCAGCATCTGGTTACCAAATTAATAAGATTTCTTTTTCTTCTCTATAAACATGAAATATAGAAATATTTTGGAGTACAGATATTTTTCATGAGAAGTGACCTGAGTCTCACCACATCCAAAACAATTCTCCTGGAATATGAAACCTAGGATATGGAGAATCATCTTTTTGCCCTAGTACAGTACTTCAGCAGAGTTAATTCAAATTCACAGTAATTTAAATAAATTAAACATGAGATCAAAATCAAGTTATCAGATATATTAGAGATTTTTTTCTTTATTTTCAGTTAGTAATCTTCTTACTCATTAAGAAACATCATAATTATACTTGTTCACAGTAATCAAGCAGTATTACTCACCAATATTATTTTTAACACTATGTGACTTAAATACAAATTGTTTTCACAGAGCATTCAGAACTGGAACAATAATGACGAACTACAGAATATGTTATTTTGTTCTGTTATTCAATGAGTGCATAACAGTTTCTTGAGCAAGTTTTCTGGCATGCAAGTAAAAAACCAGACATCTAACTACCATAAATATGACTTTGAGGGTTATTTTCAATTAGTTATCCCATAGGTAGATCTCACTGCTGATGGAAAAGAGTAGAAGAAAAAAATAAATTAGGTGTATCAATGCTGTATTTTTTTTTTTACTAAAAGAAAAAAAAAAAATTAAATCCCCACAGCAAAATAAAACAAACAAAACCCCAAACAAACAAACACCCCACACAAAAAAACCAAACCAAAAACAAGCAAACAAACAAACAAAAAAAGGAAAGGAAAAAACTCACAACAAAAACTTGGAAGCATCTACATGGAAAATCAATGTCTATGCACTAAGAAGACCAAAAATTAACCTTTGAATGACAAAAGGGAGATCACCTCAGCTAACATCAGATGTCTAGAAGTAGGCATGTCCAACTCTCCTAGTCATCCTAAACTCCTCTTGTAGTCATTGGAAAATAACAGGCTTGTGTATGTAATTTTCTTTTTTTCCACTTGTACTCTTGATCTTCATCAATGAAATTTCTCTGAAGGGGTATTTTACTTCCTTGTTAATTCCAGCATAGCAGTCTCTAATTAAATTAGTAGCTCTTGGGCAACAAGGACTTAAATTGTCAGCATTAAGTTTAAAGTTTTCATGCATCCTGTATGAAGTGTTACACTTCACGCAGAGTTTCACATTAAGTAAAAAATACGAAGAGAAAAGAAGATATCTGGGTCCACAAAAGCGACAGAGCTCGGGTGAATAGATGCATGTCTTGTTCACTGGCCAAATGCAGTTATTCAAAGACCTTTCCAACTCACTATGCAAACAGCATAGTGCTGAATTATGAACAGCCCTTCCAAACAGCCTCCTTATCAAAGGAGTGTGGGAGACATATATTCTATCCTGAATATTATTACAGTTGAACAAATATTTATATCCTGAAGGAAATTACTGGATTTCAGAATTCCTTGTTCTCTAATAAGGGTGAAAAGTCAAAGTAGCCTCAGAGGTCTACGGCTCTGTTTACATTCTGAACTATACTTTGAATTAAAAGTTCCCTAGGAATACACTATGAATGGAGAAAATTGGTTTTGACCTTTTTAGTGAAAAAGTATGACACATTTAAAGTGGATTTCTTTTTCATACACAAGACCTATTTTTCATAAATTTATGCAGAAGTAAATTTGAGGCACTTTTGTGGGTTTTTGCTCAAAGTAACTTCTTGTTTTTAATACAAATATTGTATTAAATGTAATTGCCAAAAACTAATGTCAAAAAATTTAAAGGGCAGAAATTATTTGCTACCTACTTTTAATGATTTACTATACCATTGAGCATTATTTCCATTATCTCAAAGGATCAGAATTGCTAATCATCTTTCATTCAAAAGTGGCATTTTCATGTTTTTCTAGTTTAGCAACACTATGGATAAATGGACATTAGACCTAGATAGTATTCCTGTGAGTCTAAATCAAGTAGAAGTTCTTCACTTTTGGAAATAGTGACCGATCCGTGGACAGCAGTATTCCTCCAGATAATGGCTTGGCTCAGCTCTGCCCTGAGTGTCCAGTTAACCCTGTGGCAGGGATACAGTTGGCAACCGATTTATTTGGAACACTTCTCTAATTTTACTGCTTTCTACTAATCAGTCCCTTATATTTTGCACTGATCCAGCAGTCAGCCTGTTTTACTGTCTCCTGCCACATCAGGCAAAAGGAGTTGTTTTTTGATTTTTCCATTAGCTACTAATAGATCTGAAAGCATTCCTCATTATTTTCTTTACCATCCAATTTAGACAGCTATTTCGTTTCACTGAATTTGCAATTCCGTGTAATGCCACTTTGGCAGAGCTTGTACTAAGCTTATCTGGTCACAAAGCTTCCTGTATTCATTGCCTTGACACACATGTTCACAAATTAAAATTCAGGAATTAGTTAAAATTTTGTAATGTACTTTAAAAATGATAAAGATAAAACCAGTAATATTTTATAACTTAAGCACTTGGGGGAAAAAAAATAAATAAGAAATTAAAGAGCACTTAGGTTACACATTTATTCCGTTTTATGAGAGACTTGACATGATCCTTAATTTTGGGTTCACTTACTAGATCAAAGCAAGTAAGGACAACGACTATTTAGCATGTGATTTAACCTGCATAACTCACTTAAATGTAATTGCAAAGTGAAAATTATCCATTTACTTTCCCAATAACCTGCCCAATTAATCAGCCACAGAAGGTCGTTCAGCATTAGACAGATAGTGCTCGACTTCATGTAAATCTTCTGTAGCATTCATTCATTTTATGTTAGCAGACTCACTGTAGTAACCCGGAATGCATTAATTCAGTGGTAGAGAAAAGAGCTTTATGGACCTGACCAATAGAGTTTATTTCAAGTACTATAAATAGGAGGGGTTAGACTTTTGCAGTAAGTACCATATTATCCTAGAAGACGCAGTTTTCACCATGTCTTTATTTTCTGCTTTTCATTACATTGCTAAAAAAGTCATAAGACTATCACCTTAATAACAGAAATTAAAAAATGGCTTCAACTTCCAAAATATGACCAAGGAACACACTAAAGAATCATAAAATTCCCAATCAAGAATCATATTTTTTCTTAATTTTCTACTCCTTTTTTGACTTAGATCACAGACTATCCTATTTAGGGTTTTTTTTTTGACTGTTGAGGATATGTTTGTGGTCAAACACACAAAAAAAATTGGGGTTTTTATTAGGAAAAAACTTTCCAAAGCCAAGCTTTGGAATTGTTAGGCCATCTGGGAATGCAGATGTAAGGCATTCAGACCTCTAAGACACACTCTGCTCAGTTTATTGCTCTCTGTAGAACCTAGTTATGTGAACATAAAAGTTTCCTTCATGGAGGATTCCTACTTCAGCAAGGGTGAACTGATTACAGTCCATCTGCCTACCTAGATGTATCTGCACCAGAAAGAATATATTTTTTTCCTCTGCATTAACCTTATTAATATTATTAATATTATTTATAAAACCTAATTTGAGTATTTTAAACATGATATATGAGACCCCCATACATACACAATAATCTAAATGCAGAAGAATTGTTCTGACTTTAAAAATCTAAAATTACTTAGTATTTTAGCTCAATATTGTAGAGGAATTTTTTAGAGAGCAGGGGCATGATTTGCTATAGGATGTAGCCTGAGCTATCCTAAACTAGGCCTCAGTTTTGGGCCTGAATTAGGGCCTCAGATTTGGGCCTTTTTAGTAGTGAGCAAGCTTGTGGCACAGTTAGAAATTATATTAAGGTGTGCTTGGATTTAATTAATGTAGTTTTAGTAATTTTACCGTGGTGACCTTAAAGTTAAGATTGTTTACATTCCTTTTTAATCTAGTACCAACTAGAAAACACCTGTTCACATAAACTATCTGAGACTGTATATAAACCACCATTTTGAAGCAATAAACGGAGAACATATGATATGACCAAATTGGTTGGACCTGTGTTGCTCTGTCAGCTTCCCATGAAATGCCCTGGCTTCACAATATCACAAAACTTTTAGGGAATCTATTGAGAACTTTTCTTCAAAATCACTTTCAGATATTTAGAAACAGAATACTAGTCAAATGGAAAATTACACGATAAAGATAATTCTCAGGATACGTCATACATTTTTTCTAATTTAATTTAATAATTAATCATTTTCCATTCAAAAGCATCGTCTAAAGGTATTTCACATATACTGGAGAAAAGTTATTACTTGCAGAGATATTTTATGGAATCACCAGAGTTAACCTTTCTTCAGTAATAAAGACACACTTTAAAAACAAAACTGTTGTGTGGGTTGGTAAAAGCTTTGCACATGATGGTTTTGTGACAAAGATGAAGCCTTGAAACAGCTTTGAAGTAGAAGTTTGGCAGTGCTTCAAAGCTGAGAGATGGCACAGCATAAAGGACTGTTTCCACTTTTCCCTACATTGGAAAAAAAAAAGACTAAAGCAGAAGGATGCATTAAATGGAGGAAAGATTAAAACTGGTTTTGCCAGTTGGGTAAAACATAAAAAGAATGAAAGACATGAGTTTTCTTGGTTTAAACACACAAAAAAGAGGTAGAACATGTCTGAAAAGACTTTTGAAAGAAAGAGTATAGTTGACTGAATGGTCCAAGTTTAAAGCTGAGAATTGTGTAAGTCGTTTTGAAATAAATTGCTGGTTTTTTTTGGTTTTTTTTTTTTTTTGAAGAGAGATTTCCTCATACTTATACACTATTTATATTAAAAACATTTATTCTTTTTCAGAACATTTTGACTGTGTTTTTTCTCAGTGGCTCTCTTCTAAAAAAATCAAACATTTAACACTTCCTCCATTAGCCTGTTCTTCATTAAAGGACATTCAAATTTGCCTTAATGATAGAAAAAGAAGCAATTAAGTGAAAAAGGAAGAAAGCCCTTCCAGATGTAGTGTAAGAAATGAGAACAATTCCAAAAAGACCCACACATAATGTAAATAAATAACAAGGATTTTTTTTTTAAAATAGGTAAAACGAACACCTAATTTTTTGCGCAGAGATATGTACTAGATTATTTACCTAAGAGTTAAAATTTGATTCTTTTGCACACAGATTTTGCATGTATACTTAGGTTAGATTATTTTCAATGCTAAAAGAATACATGCATTAGGAATTACTGCAAAAATCTAATCTGCATTTCAAATTTCTAAGGCATGGATTTTTTTTTTCTATTGATGGACAATAAAAAGCTAAGAAAAAACAGATAATCTGTAGACAGAACAATCATAATAGCCCAATTGTGTGGGAAACTGGAGGGTTGTGACTTGCATACCACACAATCTAGGGAGGAATAAATTCCATTCATCAAGGCAGGAGATGATAAGGATGTAATCATGGACTTCATGGTAGGGAGGTAAAAGTCTCAACCTAAGATGTGGTCATTCAGTGCATTATTTACAGCCTCTGTGGAACAAGACACTATTCTGAAGCAACAGAAACTGATAGTCAAATAAAAGGTCATTCCACCCAAAGCAGAGTGGGAATGTGACAAAATTACAGGTTTCCTTTCCATGCCTTACTAGGTGTGCAGCCCTATTACACCTTGCCTAATAGTACTGCAATAAAGCATCACTCACATTAAGATGCAAGAAGCTGTGTCCTCAAAGAACTGTTCCTAAGTCTGGCTAGAGCTTCTGCTCATAATAATTCACAACCTTCAGGTTTTGGATTATTATCCAAAGTATCTGTACCCAAAGTAAAATTCGTATTTTCAGTTATTATGTTTTTAAAAGCAGCCTATCTTTTAGAGCTTGTCATCATCACAGAAAACCAAATTGTCTGCTGGTATCTTTACAAAAAAAGTTTTTCATTTCAAAAAAAAACCCCTCAAAATAAAAACAAACAACTTGATGACAAGATTTTATTAAGCAAATGACAGAAACAGAAATATAAATAACATTAATGGCAATAAAAAGCAGTGCAAAATGCCACAACACTGTTAAAGAATATAAATTCATCTTTCTGCAATAGCTGAGAGAAGGGGAACCACCCCAAACCAACAGAAATTCCAAATTATTTTGTTTTAACCAAGTATTGTATAAGCAAGTATAAATTTAATCATACAAATTCAATAATTTTCTGTTATTACCTAATAAAATACACTCCCTTCCTTCCAAAGCAAGCTGCACTATTACAGACTCTTACTAATTACCCAGGACATCATAGCATGCTATTGTTTCTTCACAGCCCTGGCTTCAGGAGCCAGCATAGTAACTACAGCCCATACAAAGAACACCCAGAAATCAATTTATATGTCACCTTTTCACCTCTCTTGATTTCAAGGAATAGCTGCTTTTCTCTCCCTTTACTGCTCAGTAATCATAAAACCCAATAGGTTTCTGTCAATAGTGTTTACAAAGTCCATCAAAACTGCAAAACAGAGCAGATGCAACATTTATTTTTTTTACCTACTGACAACCATAAAAATTCTAAGCAAAGGTCTCACAAGCTCAGCTGTTCATTGTGTCTGCTAATAATCAGATTATCAGTTTTTTTAATTCACTAATTATTTACTAAATTAAATTTAGTAAAATAAATTTACCTATTGTTTACTAAGTCACTAATTATAGCATGAATTTCATACTATGAAGGCAGCTAGAACAATGGCTTAATATACAAGATCAACAAAGATATTGATCAGTTTCTCTCCTGCTACAGAAAGTTACTATTATAATGTTGCTGAAAGGAACTAGATGTATTTAAAATGAACATAATTAATTCTAGAGGCTATATTACTGCAAAATATTTGCATGTCTTACATAAATAACACAAATAGTGAGTGAATACTTGTCTGACATCAGTGTATTTCCTGAATAGGTCTGAGGAAGAATGAAATTTCATCTCTTTGCAAGTGGAAGGTTATTGGAAACCTGAAAGAAAACTAGTAATTTCTTTTGCAGATTTTGGGAGGAAAAGAAGCAAAGAAGCAATCTTTCATTGAAACTGATGCATTAATACTCTGAATTATTTATTCTTCATGTAGGGATTTTTTACATTATTTCTATGCTTTCTCCTCCCTCTTCCCCATCAGCAAAGCATCCTTATAAAACAGACTAACCAAAAGGACTATGTACCAGCTTTTTCTGACAGGTTTGGAACGATCTCTCCCTGTACTAATTAGGACGATCCTTGGGTGTTCTCTTACAGCATGTACTAAAACTTGGTCTCAGAATTAACACGCTAATCCACCCACTATTAGAAGTATCACACTTTTTTTTTTCCTTCACATTATGATCTCTTCTTCACTCAAGGACTAATGTGTTCAGCTTGTCAAAACATCAAAAATTAACTGTTATAAGCTCTTATATAACTTGTAAAAAATATTTTGGCATTATGAAAATGTTGCCAAAAGAAAATAATAGGTGAGCCCATTGGTACCTGAAGGGTATTATCAGCTACATCCCCAAACATTGGCACTGAAAAAATGTATTTGCTTCTCTTTAGAAGTGATAGCAGTTGTCCATAAGTAGGTTCTACTTTATATATAGGCTTATATTCATGCAAGGGATTTCAGCAATTTCTTAGTGAAGGTTATTTTCTACTTCTCTCCTACCAGCCAATGCAAGCATAAATCTCACTCCTTCTGAGGATGTCCTGCCATCCTCAGACAGAGAAGGTGTCATTTCATTGCTTCTTTTCATGCAATTGTGAAATCTTCCAATTTTAAATACATAGTTGTTTGCAGACACAATAGGAAGCATTGTGCTTCTTACCCTGGTACAATAATTTGACAGCAATTGTTCAAAAGGTATCCCCTTTATAGGCCAGATAACATTGAAGGAAGGAGAGCTGTTCTGTCCTTAAGTATGGCTCATTTGCCTACAAAAAGACAAGCACTCTGCTTTAAGAAATTTGGAATTGAGAGTTATACTTTTAGAAATTTGCAGGCATCAAATACTGTCCTGCAATGGTGAAACAACAGCATACTGGGCTGTATCAGCACAAGCGTTGCCACCACTTTCCCTTTTTTTGGCACCACTGGACCTCATCTGGAATACCATGTCATTTTGGGCTCCAAGGTATTAAAAAAAAAAATTGGAAAAATGGAGTGACTACAACAGAGGGTAAATGTGGTAAAGGGGGATTTGAGAACATGAGGCAAGATGGTAAGAGCTGGCTTTCTTCAGTCAAGATAAGAATAAGGCAGGATCTTATCACTGTCCTCAGAAAGATTGTTCTGGGTGGTGGTATCTCCACCTTTAAACACTAAACTTTGATGGCAACACACTAAGATGTAACTTTGAGTAGAGGTTAATACAAGATGACCCTGAGATCAGATCATCTATGAAGAATTCAGGTGGGTATGGAAAGTAACAGTGACTCTGTATTTCTGTTGATTCTCTTACACACAGAAGGCATTTCCAGCTTAATTTTGTTCAGAACAGAACTGGTATATCCCTTAGAGCTACTTAAGAGATTCTAAGTCAAGGTTCCATGTTAACTACAACTGGAATCTTTAAATTACATCTTTCAGTCAAAAGAAGTGAATGTACTTCTCTTATAAGAGATTGTATTTTTGATTTTTCGATTTTTGTCTAAAGAAACATATGAAAGGATTCATAATAATAATACAATTCTCAAGGAGATATTTTGTCAATCATCAGCCAGTGAGGAAAAAATTTCAGCAAAACTTGTCATGCACTCTTTTCTTCCAATTAACTTATATTTTCACAATTCAAATATTCTACTTAAATTCATTTACCTCCTCATCTAAACTATTCTTAATGCCATTTCCTTGTACAGAATACCATAGGGCTTTTTTTGGTTATTTTATTTCTTTGTTATGGGAGAATGAGGTAAATAATCAGCTCTTTCACAGGGAACCTTATGACTACTCCTTGTTCCTGTTTGACAGATTCAAATGGATATGCCAATACCCAGCAAAGACCAGTTTCACTTACAAGGTCTCATGATCATTTTATCTCACAGTTAATGTCATCTTCACAAATTCCAGCAGCCCATGATACCACCAATATTTTCTTTTGTGAAAATTATTCTTTCTAGTGCTTTATTTGGACTGACAGTGACAGAGCCACTACTACTCTACCCTATGAGTAGATAAAAAGGTTGTTACAGGGGATATATCTCCTTATATCACCCAAAGATACCCCTCAAAACCACACTAATCTCATCTACAAAGAGCCACTTTACTAACAGAAGAAAGGAGATGTCAATATGCTCCTTCACAAGCTATCATATTTTTCCATTTTTCCACTACAAATGATACTTTTATGCATGTGACTGGATAGGAAAAATTATTGGTTTATGGAGCTAAATAGATGATTCACCTTTGGTACTGAACAAACTACTCCTCTACTCACCCTGCTCCCAAAAAACATATGTATTAATGTACATATGCATTATCTTCCTCCTCATAAAAGTGAAGTGTAGCTTAAATAGATGCTAAATCTGATTCCATACTCCCTGGAAGCAAAATGAGATTTCTTTAAGATGTTACAAACACAATTTTAACAAAGTGTACTGCATACAAACAGCATTTAAAAGGGTAAGCACTCAGACACTGATTTGTATTTTCCAGAACCCTTCATTACCTTTAGTTACCTTCAGAATGCATCAGAAATATTCCCTATCTCTTATAGCACTACTAACAAAACAAGTACTAACACATAAAATATGGTATTAACATCTTCTATTTGATTGAAAATATACAGACCAAATGAAATATAATGCCAAGGGAACATTAAAAACTCAATGGATCGACATCAAAAACTATCCCTTCATATGTTGACACACTTCACGATATGAACAAGAGTATTTTATTTTTCTTTCAAGTTAATGGCATTGATCATTTTTTAATTAAAGTCATGTAATAGAACAAATACAAAAGATGGCAACAAAGAAAAAATAATATGGTTCAAATGTATCTGCATAAAAATCCAGATATTCAATGGATATAAATTAGTTCAGAAGCTTAAAAATAAATAAGATATGTGTCCCGGTTTGGAACAGATTAGGGGGAGAACCCCTAAAACAAACCTCCACCACCCCTCCCCCACTCCCAGACCTGGGCTCGGGAGGGAAGAAAAACTCCTTGGAGGGAAAGTGGAAAAACCTATTTTATTAACAACACTCCCCACACAAAAGAAAAAAAGAAGGAAACAGGTACTGTGCGGGAAGAGGTGCTGATGATCTGTGTAGAGCTCCAGGAATTCCTGAACTTTCCTCAGGTCAGGTCAGGTCAGTTCAGAGCCAGTCCTAATCTTCGGGAAGGGGAAAGAAAAAAGGAAGAGGAAGGAAAAAAGCAAGCAAAGAATAGCGAAAAAATAGCGAGCAAGTGCGCCAAGCAGAGCAAGCCGAGCCAAAAGTGAAAGTAAAAAAAACCCCGCAGCCGTTCCCCCCCGCCCCCAGCAAGGGCCCACCTGTCAGCCACAGTCCTCGCTGGAGGGGAAGAGAAAACAACCGCCAAGACACAATACAGCCCCAAGATGTAGGATATAGAGTAGGAGTCACCTGCCAACCCAGGACAATATGCAAATTTGCATATGCAAATGCTCTAAAGTCCAAATCAGAAAAAAAAAAAAGAGTTATAGACTACAGATGTCCACATATTAAGTGAATCAGGTGCATTATTTTTTAGATGAAACTGCAAGAATAAAATTTGTTATAAACATAGATACATAAAATTTGAATCAAAGTGCTCAAAGACCTTGTGTTTGGAACTTCATGGCTGTGAAATATAGAAATGGAAATTATCTTAATTAAAGTAATTTTGCATTTTTATTCCTCACATCAGTAGCTGAAATTGGTGAAATTTGGCCAACTCAATAGAAATAACAAGAAAAACGATAGGTGCTCTCTGTGTGACACTTTAAACAATAGTAGTTTAAAAAGAAGAGTAAAAACCAAGAAGGAATTGTTTTGTTTTTTTCTCAACATACTTCATGTTTACAGCAGCTAAACAATGTAGTCATATTTCATTCCCAAAGTCATCACCCTTCCAGTATCTGCAAATAATACAAAAACTAATAAAAACACACGAAAAAATATTGATTTCTGAAATCTCATGAAAACCCGAGAAGAACCTGGTGTCATCTTTCATGACATAAACACAAAGTAACAGGTTCTGATATCTCTGACATATTTTGAAATGCTTTCAAAATATTATTTTGAAAATAATATTTTACGGATTGATACAAATACTAAAATTTGATTGGTCTGAATAAAAATAGCCTTCATGTTTTCCACACAAATTATTATATTTATTAAAAAATCAGCTTTTTCTCTTTCTAACTTTGCTAATGAACTCCAGGTGTGCAAGAAAATTCTGTTTACTACTGTTCAGTGTCCTCAGAAATCACAAGTTCTCCCCAAAATCTATGGTTAAAGCTCAGCCTGGTTAGATAGCTTCTTGATCAATAATGAAATATTCTTAATCAAAAAGTTTAAACTTCTGCTCATGGGATATTGAAAGAAACTAACAAGTGTAAGAATTGCTTTGTAAGGCATAATTTTGTCTTTACCCCTGTGCTGTAAGAACAAATACCTATGCAGTCAATAAATAGCACTCACCAAGACAAAGCATCAAGGTTGTGTTTAGGGGTTCCATCCTGCTAGCAGAAGCAAAAATCCATATGGGGACGCCTGGGACACGAGAAGAGCACAAAATTGCTTTGAGCCACTGCGCTCACTGATAAATGGCACACTAAGAAAAAGACATTACTCTCCTCCCTCACACTGGTAGCACTAACGGAAATCTATAATAAGTTATTTTCAAGATCATGCTTCATATTATTTAAATTCTCCCACACCATATAAACCAAAATCTTAAGAAGCAGACAGAAACCAAGCTGTACTCTGGGACATGGAAAGCTTTCATTACCTACAACTGACAAGACGAAGGATGAGGATGATATAACAGTTACTACAGCCTAGGACACAAGAGAATTAGGTTTGGTTCTATCTAAAAGGCAGTCAGCTCATGTGGTGTTTAGCTAAGCTAAACCAGAGGCACAGAGTATAACTCTGTTTCCTTTCTGAGTAGAGAACTCAGATGGTTTCTGCAGTGTGTTTCAATGAAATCCATCTCTCCTCTTGAGATTTCAAAGTAGAAAATCCATGTGTGAGGTAGGAGAGGAGATAGCAGTCCCAGAGTTCACAAAGGGGCCAGGTCTGCAGGCCATGTGCAGCACACACTTCTATGAATGTTCCCTATCCTTTAAAAGAGAATATTATTGCAGCAGCTATATGTCATGAATCATGAACACCGCAGACTGAATCCCTACAAAGAGAATTCTAAAAGCTTGTTGGAGCCCATCTCTCACTGAAGGTAGCTGTGTTTGGAATACTGATCCTAGACATTACATATTAAAAGCACCAAAACCATGTAAGCAACCAAATAAAACCCCTTTGAATGAGTTAGTTCAAACACCTTGTGTAGTTTAGATTATATCTGGCAAGAAGGAGGTATTTTGGTAGTGCTATGAGTAAAATATGCCTACAGTATGGCGGCCTAGCCAAATGGGAGACAAGAAGAATAGTATGTCAAGAATCTTGCCAAGTTTTAGCTTGACATTTGGAATAGCTCACTCTTGGATAAAACTAATTAATTCCCATTTTATGACCTTTTAACATTGTGCTGGCTGAATGCCTATTTATTGCAAACCCTGCCAAAGAGGAGTTAAAGTGACCTCCATATCACAGTGATGGGCAATCGCTGGGACACTGCACATCCTTCAGCGAGAAGTAACACACAATACTAATAACAAACACCAAACATATGCTGAGCTTCAAGATTTAAAGACTGCTTGAGTGAAATGTTTCAGGATAAGTAACTTGCAAGTATTTACCTTATGCACATTATTGCAGGTTTTGATCTTTATGAATATAAAACACAGATTACACACAATTTCTGGGTAGTTACTGGGTTGGTTATCCTGGAGGGTGACTCCTGGCAATTCATAAAGTCAAATAGAAATGGATACTAAGACAGCAAACCCAGTAAATTAAAAACCTTTATAATATATCAACCATGTTGTTAGGAGATGGCAAGTTCCCTTAAAATAAATCTTGCCATTATTACATTGGTACAGATACAAAAATGTGACAAAATATAAAAATTAATTCTTTAATATATTGGTAGAGGAAATCAGTATGAATTTGGATAGATTTCAAAAGTCTAAAAGAGTGAGAAACTAATATAGGCAGTCTTATCCAAACTTATTTTTGTTCGTATGCTTTTATTCAATTTCTCCTTTAAGAAATTTCTCCTTTTTATGCATAAAATCAAAACAGTAGAATTCCACTACTCCATCCATACAGGGTAGAAAAGCAGACAAAAAACCACTTGCCAGTGATTTCAAGTAAATGTATCAGTATATCTCCGTCTAACAAAATTAAGAAAATAATGTCCCAAACCATAGGAATCTTGAAGTACCACGGAGTTTCTTAACCATTTTTGGGGAAATAAATTTATAATGAAAATTTCATTTTTATCTCTCTCATAGACATAAGAGCTTCTATCAGTTTTTAGAGCTTCATTTCATCCCAAGTGAGGATAACCACGTAAGATTTAAAATATTTTCACAGCATCAAATCTGATCAAAATAAATTTTGTTTGAGGCAGTGGAGCTGATCAGACAATAAATTGGAGCTATTAGTTCTTAAAATATGACACTGAAACATTTATCAGAAATTTCTAAAATTAAGTTAACTTTCACAATATTATTTATTAAAAACCCCAAACAAACAACAAACAAACAATAGAGAACTGTTGTACTATCCAGTAAGGCCACTATGACAGACTTCCCAGGAATCTTCAAAGAAAGTAGATAAAATGGGGAAATTCAAAATGGAAAAAAAAACAAACCACACGTTGAGAAATTTTATAAATGCTTATAACTGTCCCCACAAAATGCTACCTTGAAAAAGACTTACTTTTGTTACAAAAAATCTGTGCCCACAAAAACACATCATTTATAAATGAGAAGAAAATTATAATTTGCCTAAGCATTTTCAATTCATCTCCTGTTCAAGTATGCCCTTACCTGTTAAATTATATTCACTTGTAATAATTATGAGGTAACACATTTGAAGTCAGTAATCCACACAGGGTTGTAGCTTTGAGGTTTTCTAGAAGCAATTCCTCAGTGAAAAGAAAGCAAGGGTGAAAGATGGAAGGATATGTATTATTAGAAACAGTTGGTGTTTCAGACTAATTGAGATATGAAGGGGTGTTAATAAATTCGGGGAGTTTAATTCAGCAGGCAAAGGTAGTTGGCCACATTCCTTAAGAAGTGGAATACTGCATTTATTTTAAACCCACAAAAATACAGCTGAAATAGTACATCGCTAACTGCAATAGGAAGCAAAAACACATAGAAATTAAAATAGTTTCAAAGAATAAATGCAACAGATTTTAATAGAATAAAGAGTTACATGGCCCACTGTGAAATGCAGGAAACTATGATTTTTCAGGATTAATGTATGTTAGAATTGTGAGGGTATCATCATGTATATCAAAGCTATTCAACAGCAAAGGTAGCTCATTGTAGGGAGAACAGGGGAAAAGTTTTTTAAAATAAGTTCTTTAAAAGAAGTAGGGTGTTTCAAGCTGCTGAGGAAATCTGGATTGTGAAAATAAATCCCTGAGAGATGGATTATTGGGCAGGTAATGGCAAAAGGCATCTGATAAATTGCAGAGTTATGTGGTAAACTTATTTATTACATGCCTATGCAATTTGTCACAGGGCTGTCTCATTTATCACTTCCCCATGCGAGATGCATATATTAATATTGCACACTGCTATCATTGCCTGTCAGCTTATGATCCTGTTTGTGAAATTCATACATCATTTTTCCCTGCTCTCTCCTATCACAAGATGTTCCATCCAGCTATATTTCCAGATAAATGCTAAGAAAGGATTCCTGACCCACCTGGTGTCGTGTCGTATGCCACTAATAATGTGGACTGTAAGTTATGTATTTTCATATATATACTGTAACGTCAGTCATTGCCATCCTGTTGCTCATAGATTTATTTTATCATGATAGGTCTTTGATCAATCAGTAAAAGCAACCTGGTATTCTCACTCAGCTGAAATGGATCTTGTCAACACCACTCTGCTAAAACACTCTTTTAACAAAATGGTTGACTCATGAGAACACTTCTAGCAGTTACTGGGTTTTTTGTGGGACCATGTTAGCTCTCAGCAGGAGCTTAATATTACCTTTCACTGAAACACCCACATCAAAAGGCTGCAATTGTATGTTCTTAAACTTCATTTTGTCTACACTGAATCATAATAGCAGTTTCCTTTGAGCTAGCAAGGCTGTCATAGGTATACTGTATGCAACAGGGTAAAAGGCAAGTCATGGATAACTTTTGGTACAGAAATTTTGGTTATTAAGCTATGAGATATACATAGTTATTGCTCCCTGTTTCTTGTGTTTCTTCAAAGCTTCCTGGGTTTGAGAGATGAAGGCTTATCATCCTTATGAGCTGAAATATGAACTCCCTATTAAAAGCCATCTAGGAATGTACTTGTACCTGCAAGACACCAGAAGTTCATGTGGGAAAGAAATAGAGTTTCATGAAGCAAAAAGGTGAAAAATATAGGTAATAAAATCAAAGAGAAACACTCAGTTACAACTGGAGCTCTTAAGGAACCCAACATACAACAAGAAATGATTTAAAGAAGTATGAAATCTGTTCATGTAGGTATCTGGATCCCCTAAAAAGCAAACAGAACAAGAAACCATCACCAGGGAAAAAGTTGGTTTTCTGGCATAAATTCAACAGTCTACAATTAAATGTCTCAAGTAAAAACCACTTTCTTTCCTTTTTTTTTCTCAATTTCAACTTTTTGAACTTTCTTTTTTCCAGATTTTCTAAGAAAACTGTCAGTCTGTCTTGTTTGGAAACATAGTACCTTATTCTCTCCCCCCTCTTCCTGAAAAAAGTAGTGAAAGTCAAGTTAAAAATTTTAACACAATTTTCAGCTGTCCTATGGAGATGTAAAAAACAAAATGAACTTGATATATACTATTTTGCATGTAATTTTGAAATGGGGAAAAACTTCACTGTTATTTATATCAGCATTTGGATCAACTAATCATAGATGTATATAGAAGGCTTCTGAAATTCCTAATTTATATTCAGCTGTAATCCTAAGACTGAGAAAACAACTGCCAGAAGATTTTATGTAAAAGAAATTGAGATTTTACAAGCTGCAGAGTACTGTATATTTGGTAGAAAGACAAAAAATATATCAACTGGAATCAGAGAGAAATAGCAAAGATACATAGTAATACAGAGAGGCAAAGAAATGTCAATAGTATTTCCACAGAGCCATCATAATGCAAACAAACCATGTTTTAAGGGACAAAAATACTTTTAATATGGAATTTAACAGACTTGAGCAGTATTTTGCCATGGAAATAGGAGCATGGTTTGCACAGGTTAAAACAATTTTGTAAAAAACAATTTTTTTTTTCAATGGAAAACAATTGAAAGTCTTAAAAATGAAACTTTTCATATAGACTCCACATAGTGTACAATCAGAAATATGTTTGTGAGAAATCTTCAAGGGAGAGGTACATTCTTAATATATTCAACTGAACTGAGCTCTGGGTAATCATAAACCATTCACTGCACGTCAATATGATAGCTGATATTCCACATCAGTATTTTCCCCAAAACACACAGGAAAGGTTTGGCTCACCTGATGGCTACCTTTGAACTGCAGGGTATGTGAGGCATGCAAAGGTGAAGGTAAAACCTAAAATGTTGACATATGTAGTTTTTGCAGGAGATGGATTGGTTACAGTGCATCAAAAACATGTCAAATACTAAATATAATTCTGTGACAATTCATGCAGAAAGGCAGTGAAATGCTAAAGATTGATTCCAGGATGTCTTTACCAGCACAAGGAAGCTGACAACAGAATATAAAATTCAGTTGACAGAATGCAATTGTACTGTCACAGAGGCATTGAAAAAATGCTGGCAATAAAAATTTTAATGACAAATTTGATTGATTAAAAAGGATAAAAAAAAAAAAAGAAAAAGGGAAGAAACTACGGGACTGATCAACATCCCTTTTAACGTCAAAAATGGAATTACTTGTAGAGCTCCCAATGCACTAAAAAATTATGGAAGAAAACTCTTTCTCATACATACATACCACTTTAGTCAAGGTGGGTTCACTGACCCTTTCCAAAACTTTAAAACAAGGGTTGTTGAAGCAGATGCGATAGAGAACTTATTATACCAAGAACTACATTCTATTCACTGTAGCTGATAGTTTATAGAAAAAAGATTAGGGAACATCAGAAGAGAAATTTCTGATATAAACAGCCTGCAGTCCTAGTCACAGTTTCAGATTCTTGGATCAAATAGTTATTGGAAAATATTAATTCTTAATAGTTACAGCTACTGTCCAAAAATTGCACTGCTGGAGCATAGGAGCTGCAGTGCTGACTGACATTGGTTTGTAATTAGTTTATAAGAAGCTCAAATGTTTTGCAAAATTTATGATTTTAAACACATTGTCAATCCTGTATTTGACGAAACAACCACAGGATTTAAAAAAGGGCTAGTCTAAGCCCCTCCTTTTAAAAAAAAGGATTCAAGCCTCCAAACAAACACAAACAAAACTTCCAAAAAACCCTATGATAATCAAAAGATGAAAAACTTATAGCCATAAGACAGTGTCCACAGAGATAATGAGGAAACAGGCAGCCATGATAGGTATTTCTTGCAAGGTTCATTTTACAAGTGATAATTAGGAGCAAGACTCAGCCTTCCACTTACTCTATAGGAAAAGAAATAGAAAAAATAGACTCAGACTTTAATTCCAGAAACTCAAACAGGCTGATCAATGGAAAAACCATGCAAAACAATATTGAACTTAATCCACAAAAGTTTTCAGAGATTCACAAGGTGAAGGAAGCCAGTTTAGAGATTGCCTGTACATATCCACACTTCCAGAAAAATGAATCCCTAGCATAGGGCTCCTGACTGCTCCATAATTAATAGATTGCTGCCTAGCTCTGTTCTGAATCTCACCAACAGAGATTGTACATTACAGGGTATGATCCAATAAGCAGAATTAATGAGACTACATAAGTTTTGACTTCAACTGGTACAGTCCTCCAGCTCTGCCCTGCTTGTGCCTTCAAGTCTTCTGCATGTCTTCCTGCCACATGGAGGTTTATAGCACACCATCAATGTGTTTTGCAGAGAGCAGTGTGGTGGGCAATAACACAAATCTCACATTTTTTCAGACTCAATTAACTCACACAGACGTACCAATATACCAATTTTAGGGCCACGGGAGAACTTCCTGACAATCTTGTGCTGTGCAATGTGGACATGGCCAGTCTGTTCTAGGGACAGCAAGCCCCAGGCAGCATGGATGTGATCCAGTCTGGGCTACTCAACTCTAGAATCAGGGACCAATTACTTGTCCTTTTTGTTTATCAGGGTATAGATAGACTGGCACTGTAAACTGGTGTATATGGTTAACTACATATTTTTCCACTTGGAAGTGAAATATGCAGGAATAATTATTTTCATGTCTTGAACTGAAACATAGTATCTTTAGAATGTTTTGGTTTACTAGAAAGCATCAAGTAATGTGGGTGAACTAGGGATGAACGAGTGATGGGAGTTGAGGAAACATTATATTCAAAGAAATTACTGAGGAATATGCAACTTTTCTCTCTTTACTCTTCCGCCTTTTTAATCTAATGTTTTAAGATTACTTTTTTATTCTATTAAGGATTCATTCACAAAATCTGGCAAACATTTCTCACTACATATCACCCAAGTATAATACATGTATGACAATCAATATGCAATGCAACATTAACAATAGCAGTAAGAGTATGGAAATCCTATATGCTATACATGTGAGCATTCTGTGTGGTAACCTTCCTAAGCTAACTATCCACAATAATATGAAATTTTGTTAAAAGTAGAATGGTTTTCTATATATTCTAACTGAGAATTTTTCTGATAATTCTTCCACAGAGATTTACTATATAGATGAGATGGCCCAGTGTAAAATTCACCTATGAAATTTAAGCTTTTAATTCATGTACTGCATGTTCATACTGTGCTGCAAAATGCAGCACACCTGTCCTCTGGAGACAAAACCAATGGCTTCATAGGTTTGCCTATTAGGTAATTTAAAATTACCTAACCTCCAAAATAACAAGAATTACAAAAAGCATTAAGTGTACTTATTAAAAATAAATGGAGACATTTCTGGGACAAGCCATAGAGTCTCAGCCACAAACTACAAGCAACTTTAACAGCTTTTTAGCAAGTATCATCACATA
This sequence comes from Acrocephalus scirpaceus scirpaceus, assembly GCA_910950805.1. NCBI lineage: Eukaryota > Metazoa > Chordata > Aves > Passeriformes > Sylviidae > Acrocephalus > Acrocephalus scirpaceus. The sequence goes on along the minus strand of OU383773.1, from coordinate 48,069,483 downwards.
CTTGCAAAAGTATGGTATGTAGAAATAAGACTGTGGATCTAGTTAACTTGATCAGTCTTAGTTGTATCAAAAGTGTGTTCCAGGATGGTTTCTTTTTTATAGGACAGCAGAATTATCTCACAGATATTTATGCACAGCTCTGTTGGGTACTTACTATTTAAGTGTTACATAGACCTATCCAAAAAACCTTCATCACAAAATCATATACCCTTAATCGTCATTCAATCTTCAGTCTCGTTATAAAAGCTTCCTCAAAGTGTGTGCTTTTACCAGTGCAGAATTTCCACCCCTTCATTTTCATACTTTATGAAATTTTCTTTGGAAAATTAATTAGCCAAAGAACCAAGGATAATTTAACATTGGACTTACTAGCACTCTCTCTGACTCTCAGGAGCCTTGGCAGTAAAGGTAGCTGTCTGATTACACCTTCTGGGAGCAATACCTTGAGTCTCAGTGAAGCAAACTCAGACTCAAGGCTTCCATGACCTGATACTCTGTCTTTGCTTCCTGCCTCAGGTTGGTGGGGTTTTTTTTGTTTTGGTTGGTGTTGTTTTTTTGGTTTTCTCTTTTTTGTCTGCGGGCAATTTAAATATTTTATCAGTATAAACAACAACAACAGCATCAAGATGTAGGATTCTATATCCTCAGTTGTCAAATCCTTAACACAGAGACCCAGGAGATTAAAAGTGTACAATCAAGGTAAAATGGAGACACCTTGACCAAAAACTATCACTAACATATAAACATTAACAGTTAACAACACAACTCACAGTATATTTTTATTTTTATTCTACTTTGAATTACACTTATCTAGAGCAAATTGTTAAATGTATCAACCAATCGTTTCTTTCTGAACAACAACAAAAAAATTCTCTAAAATACAACTAATTTTGCTTCCTAATCCCTACCTGCGTGCCGTACAATAAGGAAGTAACACAGCACAAAGCTGAAGAGGAAAGCAAGAGCTGGTGGAATCTTCGTGGTTTCACGCCTCTCAATTGGGTTTTTCCTGGCTGAGTGCTGGCGGCTGCAGCAGCAGCGCTGGGGCTGTGCCGGGGCTGAGCCCGGGGAACCAAGGCAGAAACAGCCCTGCCAGCCCCGAGGGGACAGCGGGAGCGGGACGCGGGGGGCAGGAGGGACCCGGCAGGTGAATTGATTTCCCTCTGCCTGCTGGAAAGTGGCTTCCAGCTAGTCCCAGCTGCCCTGGCTGGGAATCGTTTCAGCTCTGGTTAGGCAGTAGCAGGCGGACCGGCCACCACCCCCTGGTGGGTCAGGAGCTACACGAGAGCTGTCGGTGAGGCTATGACGAAGGCAGGAAAAGGAGACTGTGGCAGTGCTACAGGTTGGTGTTTATTGTCCCTCTGCACCTGCTCAGCATGCAGGCAAGCCCACAAAGTGAGTAATGGGGACTGGGTAATTGATTATAAGGGACCAGGGAAAGGGGCATACACAAGAGGGAAAACCAGTCAGGGGAGTGGGGATGGCACACAGACAGCGAATAGAAAACGAGGGGTGGGGGATTTCCCAGCCTGTTCCAATCAGGGACTGACTTCTCCCGATCTTTACAGAAAGAGGGGAGAGTCCTTCCCAGAGATTGACAAGCACAGGTCTGCAAAGACAAGTGCAGGGGGAAACCATTAGGGGAAGGGATGGGGGAACATGGACTAAACCATTACATAAATAATTAATATTAACAATAAATAAAAGAACAGAAAACACGCTGCTACAGGCAGGGATGGCCCTGAGGCCGGGGAGAGACCCCGGCCAGGCAGCGCTTTCCTGCGGCCACTGGGAAGACCCCAGTGGTGCAGGAAGCGTGTGGAGAAAGGAGCTGTTATGGGCTGACCGCACTCTCGTTCCCATTCCTGGGTGCCCCTTGGTGATTGTTGGGAATGAAGGACTGGTGATGAGCCTGGAAACAAGGTAGAATGGAGGGAAGACCTTTTTTTTTTTTTTTGGCTGACCATCCAACTCTTTTTAACTGGCAAGAAGTGAAACTAATTTTCCCTAAATTGGGTCCATTTTGTCAGTGTTAATCACTGTCAGCCATCTTTCTGTCTTTATTTCAGTCTTTAAGAATTTCCATATTATTTCCCCGTATGTCCCGTTGACAAGAAGAACTGAGAGAGTGGCTGGGTGGGGGCCTAGCAGACAATCAATGTCAGTCCACTACACCCTCATACTACTCAAGAAAAAAACATTTTATCATACTCTGTAGTCCAGTAAACATAGAGGACAACCCAAAAAGAGATTTGATCCTTTGTAAATCTATAAAGAGGTAATATTTCTCTGCTTGTCCATAACATGACAAGCAGAGAAATAACATGAACATTTTGTACATAGGAGAATTGGGGTGAAAAACTAAGATAAAATTCAGGCTGTGACCTGGAGCTGTTCCACCCACAGATCTCACGTTGATGCTAACCATTAGGCAGCTGCAAGACATGGTTCTGAAAAATAAATGTCTCTAAAGGAAAATTGTTTGACCTTTTTATAGAGCTGAAGAATAAACAGGATGCAATCTCTACGATGAGATTATTTGTATACAATAGATAAGGTCTTTTAGTTATTGCTTTTGTCTTTTACTAGAGATGAGGACAAATGGATGGACACCCAAATATAAGACTGAAGTGGCTAATTATCTTGTGTTTGCTTGGACAATTACAAAAGAGTAAGTATTTTACTGAAAAATCCCAAACACTGAATATTCATTCCATGTGGCATCTGGATTTTGGTGAAAATATTCAGAGGATCATAGAATCATGGAATGGTTTCGGTTGGAAGGAACCTTAAAGATCATCTAGTTTCAATCTCCCTGCCATGGACAGAGTCAACTTTCACTGGACCAAATTGCTCAGAGCCCCAACCAGCCTGACCTTGAACATTTGCAGGGATGGGGCATCCATGTCTGCTTTGGACAAACAGTTCCAGTGCCCTACTACCTTAGAAATTTTTTTCTTATATCTAATCTAAATCTACTCTCTCACAGTTATCATCTTGGTGGCCTCCTCTGGACTCGCTCCAATAGTTCCATGTCCTTCCTGTGGTGGGGACCCCAGAGCAGGATGCAGTCCTGCAGGTGGGGTCTCACCAGAGCAGAGCTGAGAGGCAGAATCCCCTCCCTCACTCTGCTGTTCAAGCTGCTTTGGATGCAGCCCAGGACACACTTGGCTTTTTGGGCTGTGAGTGCACATTGATGGGTCATGTCCAGCCTTTCATTCACAAGTCCTTCTCAACAGGGTTGCTCTCAACCTCTTCATCCCCCAGCCTGTGTTGATAGCAGGGTTTTGTCGCTGTGTCCTCTCGGAGTGACCACTCTATCTGCCCAGGCTAGCCAGACACAGCTGACCAGCTGAGGGGACAATCCCTTGGATCCTGAGAACCAGGAGAGCAGCTAAGGGATTTCTCCCTTGTTTGGAATAGACTTAGAGATGTTGGTGGAGGAAGGAGTCAGGCAAGGCTGGAGGGCAGTAATTCAAAGATTTATTCTGTCCCCACGGGGACTCCAAGCTCTACAGGAGCAGCTCCAGTCGAGCCCGAGAAACATGGGTGACAGCTGCTTAAATGGAGGGGAGGTACAAAGGGAAGAGACAGACAATGATCCAATGGAGAACTAGGGGGGAGTGGAATTGGGTCAGAGGAACATTCAGGATGGCAAATGGGAACACCTGGGGAGGGACCCCCTCTGTCCTTGTCCTATCACTCAACGACCCTCTCCGAACTTTCTAGAAGCTGGGAGGGGTAGCCGGGTGACAAACAAAGTCCAGAGGAGAGGGGCTAGGGGGAACATAATGGGATTGACAACCAGGATAGCACACTTCTAAGAATGCAGTGGGGAGAAGGGAACAAGCCATTAACAAAACCATCAACATGAAACAATAGAGATCAAAACCAGCAACATGGAACAGTAGAGAGCAAAACCGATAACACAGCACAACAGGGTTTTGGCCTGACCCAGGGCAGCACTGGCACTCGGCCTTTTTGAACCTCATGAGGTCCAAATGTGCCCACTTCTTGAGCCTGTTCATGTCCCTCTGGATGGCATCCCATCCTTCAGGTGTGTCAACCTGCACTACTCAGGTTGGGGTAATCTGCAAATTTTTAGATGGGGATGCATATGTGCATCATAGAAAATACAACATTAGAAGTTGATCAGTCAAAGAATCAAGAACTCCATGAGCTTTTTCTCGTGACTTACAGAACTAATGTTCTCAGCAGTGTCTGGCAAAAATGTTTTGAGACTGACTCTATTCAACAATATTTTTGCTGCCAATTATATTTTATATTCAAACATTGCCATCACAAAGTGAGGGATACAAGGAGATAAATCTATTATTCTTATTAAATCTATGAAAGGTTAATGTAAGTGCTGATCAAGGTCTGTAAACATTGATACAAGAAACAGACAAAAAATTTAAGAGGGACCTTCCATCTGTTTAGCCAGAATACAATAGCAGAAGTGATTCAGAAACACATTTTATAGTTAACTAAAGAAAAAAAAATGCAATGGAATATTGTGACTTTGCCATCACTTTATGATTTTAAGTTAAAGCTAGATAAATTTATAAACTTGCATTTCACCACAGACGATGGAATATGATAAAAGAGTTTCCAATTATATAATTTAGATTATATTGGTATTTGTTTGTTCTAGCCCTAGCATTCATACAAGATGGCAATAAAGCATGGTAAATTTGATAAAGCTGACTAAAATATTCTGTTGCATAAAATTTCTCATTTAACTCACTAACTTTTTAATTATTTTCACGTATATTTAATTTTTTTTTTGATCTATATATATTTAAGAAGTTAACAGGAAATATTTGAATGACATAGCTAAGAGATTTATTGGAATGAATTATTCCGAAATTGTGAGCTCTTGGCTGTTAGATATTTCACTTTTTTCTCTACTGTATGCTTTGTATTGCAACTTTTCAATTACAACTATAAATTTTCATTTATTTATTTTTACAGTTTGGAGCTATTTCTATTGTTGTAATGGGTAACATTTTCTGCTAAATGAATTAATTTTATGAGAGATTTGGCCCAAGTTATGTGGGGAAATTAATGGACTGCTTGGTCTACATTTTACCTTCTGGGTACATCAGATTCTGCTTAGAGATCTAAAATTTTTTTTCACTATTCATGTCTGGATATCACAAAATATTTCAAGGTTCCTTTGTTATATAGATAGTCTCTATTGCTTACACTTAGCATCTTTTTTCAGCAAAGTAGTATTTTGTGTTGTATAAAATTTTGAAGAAGTGCCCTTGTAAAGAATCGCATCATATGCAGAAGCTCCACCTATGCAGTAGCAAGATAATTTTATTCTTGGAAGAATCTCTGCTGCCTCTGCTTGCCATCCATGAAGAATTACTCTCAATTTGTGCTAAGTCTTGGATCATTTTATCTGTTTGCTTGTGCCTGACATATTTTTCTGAAGAGGTGGACAGTACCAGCATCATTTACTCTAGGTATTTCTTCATGCAACTCCCTTTTGAATTTATAGGTTAATTTGAAAGCATAAACCTAATTTAATAAATATTCTTCAATTTAATGCTAATTGTTTGAAGCTGATATTATTGTTCAAAACTTCCTTCCACAAGGAAGACAGAGACAAGATATGTCTGTCAGAATTTACCTCAAATGATTTCAAGCCCAAATCACTGACAATTAGAACGTATGTTCTTGCTTTTTTTCCCTCAGTATAAATATATTGTGACTCAACTGGAAATCCTGTTCTATTCTGATAAGAACTAATTGAAGAAAAGACAATTTTCATTGGTCTATTCAATATAAATACTTGCATGTATAAAAATCTTTGTCATGTGCATGTTAACATGTAATATTAAAATGTAAACATAATAAAATTATATGCCTAAGAAACAGTACTCCAGTACCTGCTACACAAGAAGCTGCAGCACTGTAAGGCAGAGAGCTTGAGGCTCAGAGTTGAGAGCATTGTGTTTGAATGAAATAAATTTAATTTAATGTTCACTATGCAAATTTCACCTCCCGAAGCCCTTCTTTTTCTGGTGAGGTACTACTGAACTTACTCTTAGCTTCCTGTGCATTGGTAACTGTAATACTTCTTTTGAGTCAAGGTCAGGGAATGCCAGTAGGACATAGAATGAGGAATTTTTCATTGCATCTCTTGTGTTTGCTTCCCAAGCTGCCAGCTTTTCATAGTATTTCTGCTAGTCAAGAAGGTCTACAATCCAAAAAGTCACGCTGGACTGGTCTACCAAGAGAACACTAAAGCATGGCTCACATAGATCAGTTCATCATCAGTTCAATTGGTTAAAAGTAATATTGGATATTCTGTGGTATTATATTACCGTCTCAGCAGTTCCATAGCATACCATATAAGTATGTCAGTGCACTTGTGACTATAGTGCAAAAGCATGTTAAAAGATATATAAAATATTTTAGTGAAGCCAAGCCTCTCCCACTGTTCTAACAATTTTTCTAGCCAGATTTTCTGAAGTGGAAAGAAAGGAAGAGGTGAAGGTTCTGTGTGTGAACTAGTGGGTAACAGTTCAGCAGCTGCCCAAAATATTCTCAAGTACTTCGGCACATCTCTAGATAAAAATTTACATGGTCCAGAGGATTTGATGTAGACAGCAACATTTGTCAAATGATAACCAAACTTTTTCAACTTATATTAGTGAAGTTACAAAGCTGAACTATGGCAGCCTTTTTCACTAATGTATTAGTTAAAGAAAAAAGCCACAAGGCATGACATGCCTTCAAATCTGTCTATATCTGTAAGCAAATGTGTATATTCAGGAATGCATTATAAGCATCATTAATACTGATACAGAAAGATATTGCAGTCATTTTTCATAACCATAGGTTTCACACATGCAGTCTGCCTGAACATCCTTCCTTGGTTCAGAGTGTTCATACATCTTGTAGAAATGGTTCAGCGTTTTATTCATCATTTGAATGAGATGAAGTAAAACCTCTGCCTTTTTTTTTTTTTTTTTTTTTTTTTCAGGCTTGAACTAGTGTATTTTCATGGACTCTGCTTTCTGGGCCCATTAATAGTAATGATGTTATATGGTTCACTGTAGTCCTTTCCATGGGCTGCTGCTCATATCAGAGCAAGTAATAAAGAGGCAAAGCCCTCCTGGATGGGAAGCATGGTCTCACTGGAGGGGGGTGAGTGGAGAGCTGTTAAAAGCATCAATTAATAGAGTCCACTATTTTGCCTCAAAAAAGAAACAAGTAAGCATGCACAAAAAGAAAAGGGACCCTTCAGAAATAGAAATTAACTCTAGTTTTTCTTGTCCATTTTTAAGGGAATTTCATGCTTAGACACATTCACAGGAGTAAACAGTGAGTTTTTCTGTATGGCTTATACAGGACATTATTTTGAACTGCCTGTTCATTGCACTTTTCTAGATATGTGACTAAAAGTAAAAGCTCAAAACCCTCCCTATTCCCCAAGAAACTATCAACTATGCCAAGTTACCACATCCTGAACTGTGCTTCATTGTTCATCTCCCCAGTCTGAAATTATATTATAGCATTGAGAATCATGATAATCATTATGCCTTGAAGTGCCCTTCAAATGTTGTTTTTGTGTGGAAAAAAAAAAAAAAAAGAAGTTAATCAACTTATTTGGAATTTTCTCATCTTCCTTCCTCTACTCCAAGAACTAGGTTGCTGGCATCCATATGTAGTTTCTCCCTCTTTTTTTCTTTTGAAAGGTCAGTTGTCCAAATAACTTTATATTTTGGGACTGGTAAATATCTATCTTCCGGAGGTCTCTAAATGTGCTTTTATGACACTGTGTGGAAATGAGGCCTACAGCCATGATGTATGTCATGAGATACATGGTAAAGGGATTTTCATGAGATATGTGGTAATGGGATTTCTGTGCATATGATGGAATTTCTGTGGACATGATGGCCTGCTGAGGAGGTGACAGGTTTTCATGCAGATGCCAGACAGCCCTTTTTTTTTTTTGCAATTGGCCAGGTGGAAGTGTGGGACACTAATGTGTCCCAGTTCTGTTGCGTCCTTGTGCAAGACCCACAGTCTTTGCAATCTTTCTTTGTAAGTCTTGATGTCCTCCATTTGCACATAAATTGCCTCCCCACTCCATTTATGATGGCAGTAGCAGAATCTTTGACTAGACTCTCACCTCCACTTATCCAAAAAGTATAAACGGGTATTTGAAGTCCTCAGTGATAGAAGATGAGAATATGATGACCTTCCATGCAAATGGACAAGGCTTGCTCCTCTTTCCTTCCCAAAGTGGGAACACCTCTGTGATAAGATTTGCACATCCAACTGCAATGGAGTATACCCAGGAACTCTTGTACACAAGAGTGAACACTTGCTCTACCAGCAATCTGAGAGAATCTGTAACCTGTTGCTCCAATAAGCTGCACTGTTGGTGAATCTCTGTTCCTGAATGTTCCTTTGAATTAGTCCAGACTTTTAGTGTTTTGTTGATTAAAACTCACTATTTGTAACTCTCTCATTGGGAATCAGATCAGACTTAGAGTGTAGCCCACATTATTTATGCATGTGGGGTCTTACTGAACACAGACTTCAATTTCCAAACTGGTTCTAACCAGAAATTAAGCCTAGCTGCACCCAGCCCCTCTGATTCCTTAGGATGTTTTCAAGCAATCAAAGCATGCTAAAAAACAAAAGAAAACCAAACCAAGCCGAATCCAAACCAAACTCAAAACCAACATCAACGAGAAAGCTCCAACAAAACAAAACAGAGAATCCCCCAACAAAACCAACCAATTTACCAACCAACCAACGAAGCAACCAAAGAAACACCCTTTCTATCCCCCAAAAAACCCAAATGCTTGCACCCCAAAATGAAAGACCACTACCAAACTCTAGGCATTTTCTATAAAGTTCCACAAAGCAACGAAAATAAAAAAAACACCTACTATACCAATTTCCTGCTGCACACAAGGAAGGAAACAATGGAAATATTCTGGGTATGTACTCCAGATATCAACACTGAATCTCCTTCAGAAGAAGCTAAGCAAGGGAATGGAGATGTCCTCAAAACCCTAAAGAAAACTTGTAGATAATCTAGTATAATGATCATTCAGCATTGTAAGAAGGAACAGCAAATGATAGTCAGGAGTGTAAAGGACCTGTTTTTACATTATCAACAGAAGTATGAAGAGGACAAAAAATCTCTATTGCTGTTTTAAAAATTGGTTTTTAATTATTCTCACTTTCATCTGCTTACTTTCACACCATAGACATATCTTCCCTTTGCTCATGGAACACAGATATTTTTCAGATAGATCAGACACAAAGGGCCATAGATCAGCAATGATACCTGCACATACCTAGATGACATTAATTAGAACCATCTTTTGGCATAAGAAAGCCATGGCTGTTGTCTTGGAGACCAAATGAATTAATTCAGACTGTTTTTTGAGAGGGATAGCATTATGAATAACCTCTACATACATCTCTTTTAAATGCAAAACAGTCCTTAAGCTTGAATATAAAATTTCTCTGAAGCAGAAAGAAAAAGTGGCATAATTTCTGTTTTAAGAATGTAATCTTAGTTTCATATCTACAGAATTTTAAGAAAAAAATTGTTCAATATTCTCAAATCTTTATTGGTAGGGTTTTCAGAGCAGACACCATAGACACTACACAACTTGCAAATGTGCACTATGTAAAAGAGGATAACAGGAGCTATGAAAGCATATTTTTCTTAAAAAGTATGTTAATTTAACAGATGGTTTAAAAAACTAAAGTGTTTGTGCCTAAAGGATGATGAAGAAAGCATCAGTGAAAACATTAAGCAACAGGAAACTGTAATACTGCCTCATAGCAGGATATGTTTAACTTCCTTTTGCAAGGCTGAGGAGACACTAAGAAGAATTTTATGGTGAAGAAACTGGAGAATGACATCCAGGCTCTGATTCAATCACAGTGGAAACCTGCCCTGGCAGGTCTATTTACACTGAATCCCAAGCTCCATTGTCTGACAGAGCAGCACTATTAGAGAGTCGATCAGAAAGACGCATAATGCAGAGAGGTCAGAATTAATAAGGATTTGTTTCTGACACTTTAGAGTAAAACATCACACTTCATGCTTCAGTTCCTTTAACTAAAAATACCTTCCTGATTGCAGGCCACCTCTTATATTACCAGCAGTCACTGAGATTGAGAGAGCATTCACTGCCAAATCTATTATTTATTTATTAGCATTCCAAGTGGGGGACAACAGTAAAGCAATTTCTTTCCTGTGGATTTCAGCAGAATGCAAACAATTCTGTGACAAAATGCCTGTTTTGTTAAAATTAGGGTTGAAACGTCCCTACTGTTTAAAGATCTTATTCCTAAAAATCCACCTGCTTAGTAAGACCTGTTGTACTGGATTGGAACAAAGACCCATTTCGCTCAGCATTCTATCTATAAGAGTGGACAAAAGTAAACATTCAGGAAAAAAGTATTTAAAAGATAATAATCATTAGGAATAACTTCCAGTTATGGCCTCCACAATTCTAAACCTCTGATTCAGGAAATTCCTGAATTGTAGCTGGAACCCTGTACACGGATTCTATATCCATAGAATTTAGTCTTCAATTAGCAGCAGCTACGATACTTGCCTTAACATTTCTGCCTTTCAAAAATTTTAACACTTCTTTCTTTATTTTGTCAGTTCATGTTAAGTAATGAGCAATTATGGAGGATGCTTGGAAATTACTTCATTTAAGAAATTTGGAGGGTTTCTTGTCTGATGAACACGGTCCTGGATAGTCTTCTCTAGAGCTCTTCAGTCTTCAAGGATCTCATGAGTTTTCCAAACCTATCTTCATTCCCTTGGATACTGTAATTCAGAGGAAATAATATCCTAGTTCTGTAGCATATATAGTGAGGGTCAAATTTTAAGGACCTGATATTTTCAGAACTATCTAAAAAGGCAAGAAATCTGTTCTTTAGGTAGCCTTGGATGTGTTAACCTTAATAAATTCTTCACCAGTTAACAGTCATTAATAGTGATTTCATCCTCATTGTTTCTAATCAGTTCTTCCTCTAAATTCAACAGCTCTATATCCACATCAGTCATGATGCAGGCAGTAAGTAATGAAGCATTCATAATGTAAGCTCACAAAATAATTCATTTTATTCCTTTTCTGGGTTTTGATGGTTTTTAGCAAGTATTCCTTGCATTCATAGTTCTTAAATATTATATAATTTTGTTTCTGTAGAAGCAATAGTCTCCATTTTTTAGGAAGCATTTCAGCATTGAGGAAGGAGGTATCTGAGTAAACTGTTCAAGATTATAAAATATTTTTACACTTATATTTACCTCAAATGCAGAGAAAACACAGCTTTTCAACCCTTGCATTACTTTTTCCAGATCCCACTTGTAAGCTTTTAAAAGAAACATAAACTATAAGACTGAGAAGGTCTTTGTGATAGTTTAGAATAATCTACTGCATGGAAGGAGTTTCTGTATGAAAATGAATCACTTCATTTTTTTGATTTATTGCCTTTTGTTAAAATAAAATCTCAAATGAGCAATATTTTACAATACTGCTAAAAATCTTCAGTATTTTTTTGCATCTGAAGTTTAAAAGTATAATTATTTTATAAGTGAAGCTGACTTCCTCATGCTTTCATACAGGGTGAAGGTATTTTTTGCTTATAATAATTGAAAGTATAATGTGAGTAAATTTCAATATGGTTTTGTTTCTAATGACAGAACAGAGCTGAAAGGGTTGACATAGTTTACTATGCTGTGTGGTTCTTGCTACATCAAATGGTGCTGTGTAATATAGTTTCATGAACTTTGGAGAAGAATTCAAAGCTTTATGAAAACACAAAATAGGAAAGAAAACTGAAGAAAATACTGCCATAAGAGCAAGATGTTAAAGGTAGAGAGTGGGGAAAGTGGAATGGCACTGTGATTGTCTTTTTTGCTTGATGACCACTGTTTTCAGTAATTATCACTAGATGGCTCTAGTGATAATTACCTCTAGAGATTATCTATTCCAACACCCCCTGCTCCATGCCTGATGTTACCTGATGAGACCTCAAAATTAAAAATTGTAATTTAAAAAATTTATATAATTTATACATGTAAAGTTATTGTTAAGCCTCTGAGGAGGATTTTTATGCTGTTGCCAGACATCTTGCTTACAGATTATCAACTTCACCAAAACATAAGCTTTTGAAAACCTACGTAGAATTAAGGTACAGGTTGATACAACCTGTGCATTCCAGAGGCAGAAAATGGACTCTCAAATTCCCTGCATACAGTCTACTAGTTTTAATTAGGTTTTATATCTATCGTCCCATTTTTCTTTTGATAATAGGTAAGAAAAACATATATTGGTGTCAGGGAAAGGTGAAGTTCTTACGGTAGAGAAAACAGAGATAAAAAGGGAAGAGGGAGCAAGAAGAGTTATTAAGTAAATTCCTGAAAATTGGTGTTCACAATCAACTTTGACCATTCCTATTAACAGCTAAGAACTTATCATGCATTTGGTCATCAGGGGTGCAATGCAAGTGCCTGCACCATTAGAACTTACACCCATTCAGGCAGCCCTAGAGTATAGCTCTGTCTCCACTTGCTCTTCCATACAGTTTCTTTAAAGTCCTAAGTCTCACCTGCTTCATCTAAGCAGAAGTCCTAGAACATCCTATGCAGCAAAAGATGCAAATAGCACAACATGGGAAAATAATCTGATGTAGAACAGAAACTGAAAAAATTCATACTATCTATAAGAATAACCTGCTATCATTCTGGAAGTAATTTTAAGATTTTTAATATAATTCTCTATGCGTCTCCAGTAAAGGGTTAGGGATTGTATTCTGTTCTCTAACATAGACACAACAGACAATCTGAAGTAAATCTATGAATGTCTTAGCAATGATAAAACACATGCATACTGCACATTTCATTTACATATTTCCATTTTTGGCTATGCACCAAAACCAAGCCTCTTCTAGAAATTGATAGTCCTGGCACCACTTTGCAGTGCAGACAGGTACCTTACCAATGTTGGAATTATTTTTCTTTTTATTGTGGGACCTTTGTACAAAAGGCAGAACAAACTGCAAAACTGTGTAATGAAATCAAGGTATATCTTCCAGCAGTAAGTCAGAAAACTCTACTCTTGGGAACAGATATTTTTCTGTACCTTTCACTGAGTCACTATCTGACAAAGGAAAACTTTTCTTTGTTCAAGGAGTTGACACAACAGTAAATCATAAGTTTTACTTCTCATAAGGTTTAAAATGACTTTGTGTACTAAGAAAAAATGGAGGTGAAGTAGAAACTATCTTTTTAGAGTGATGGAGAAAACACAGGTTTTGAAGTATTTATTAAGCATCAGATAAAAATAACATGTCCCCAAGAAAATCCTAGATGTGGCTAGAAGGTTTGGAAACTAAAATGTGTGTTCACTGGAGAAGTTCTGATGGACTGACTTCCACAGACATGATTTGAAACAAGTCAGGTTTGTTGGCCTTTTTGTCTGTCATCACATTTATAAATATTCAATCCTTCCTTTTCTGCTAACAGAAGTCCCATGATGAATGAAGGTGTTACTCTGTCTTAGATTCTACAAGTTTTTCTCCCCTCTCTCATAAGCCTTCATTTTTTCTCTCCTGGACATTTTGTAGATTTTTCTCTTTTTGTGTGTATGTGCATGTGTATGTGTGTTTTTCCCCTACTTTACAATATGTGCTGGTTTCTGGCAAATAAACTAAATTAAAACCAAACCCAGTTTTTTTTAAAACAAACAACAACAACAAAAAAGAGCAAAGCACATAGAGTTTAAAGATTAAGGAAGTGATTATAAAACATAATTACTTAAATTTTTTTTGAGAAAAACAATTTTTGTAAGTTAAAAATAAATCCATATTTACCATGCACAGCATCTTGGTGAGATAAATAATTTAAACAACATATTTTTTTAAAAGTTTGCTCTCACATTGAGTTTATTAAAAAAAAAAAGCAGATGGTAGCACAGTATGTGCCTTTTGGATATTATGATAAGATCTCCATTACTGAAATATGAAAATTACCTTGTGGCTACTTCATCAGTATAGTAAACTATGCTGTTTGAAATGCAGAAACAAACATTTAGAATTATGAGTTCAATCAGCATGCAGGAAAGTTTTTAAAACAAATTACAGTTCAAGTTCTGAACAGACTTTTTTACTTCAATAATTTTTGTATTACTGTAGTTAAAAGATTCCCTTAAAGCAGCTATTAGTTAGGCTTCCTGCCTTCTTTTAATATGCCAATAATAAATTTTATAGCTACAATAAACTACACAATACCTGGAAATTGCTCTTGTGAGATCTTCTGCCACTCAGAAGTTAATTAAGAAATGTTATACCATTAAATGCAGTATGACATAGTATGTTCCACAGCACTTAAATAGTTTAAATTATATCTCTGGGATGCAAAAAAGCTTAAATATATTTTGGAGTTTGTTTGACTTTTAATATTTAATCTTCAAATGATATATGCCAGGGGTACATTTTTCACCTGAATCGAAATGACTAAGAAAAACAGTTACAACATTGAACAAGAAAGGCAGTGACAGATAAGTGTTCTTGAAGAAAGAGCTGGGATTATTTATCAACATTATATTTATTAAAGCATACTCCCTACTTGGCTCCAGACATTTTAAGAGCTGCTTCCTTAGGGGGATAAGCCTCTAAGCACAAGGCTTCTACTACATATTTGCAGTCTTATTTTAAGGAGGGTTTAGGGAAAGGAAGGCTGACTGCTGTGTGAAGAAACATGGGTTGCAACTACCTGGCGTTTACAGGCAGTCGTGACTGGATTTGTCTGCACTCCAGGCTGGCTGAATGTAAGCCAGCAGCAGACCAGAAGATGCTGAGGTACAATTAATGTGGCACTGAGTTTGAGCTTAATAAGCCTTGCTGGGAGACAGTGTTTTCAGGCTCGTGTGACACTCTAGCTCAGCGCCGTGCTAACACAGCTACATGCCTTCCAGTTTAGACCTGGCTTGCATCCAGCTGGTTCAGAGTGGTGTGCAGGCAAGGACAGCTGGTATTTGCTCTGAGCATGGACAAGACTTACTAGTGACTCCTACTGCCTGCAGAAAATTCACACAGCAGAAGCTGTGTTGGGAGCAGCCCCTTCCACTTCTGTTAGCAGGAAGTCCAAGAGATAATAAAGGGACTCATAAGGCAAGGTGAAGATATAAGCAAAGAGAGATTTTTATCCAGAACACATTTTTTACATGAATTTCTTCTGTCAGTCTTCAATGACTAAATCAATTATGCTGCCCTTCTGTGATACTGCAAATGTCACTGCCCCACGATCACAGAAGAAAACAGCACAAGTATTCTTCAGTCTGACACAGACAGGCACAGAAAGTCACATCTCTCTGCGACAACACTCAGACATAACCAAAAATCCCCAAATCTGCTTGTACCATCACACTCTGAGTACACAAAATATTCAGATTATATCTCAAAGCCTAGTTTGTGGGCTGCAGGAAGCCTGCAGGAAGCCTGTAATTTAAAAGAGTGCATGAACCCTGTCTACCAACTTAAGCACTCCGTTTGAGACAAATGAAAGAAAATCTATGCAAAATCACTTTATAACCTTAACAGTACACACATAAAGAAGTTTACTCAGAAACAGTATGTAGGTAATCACAGATAATCACAGAATATTCTGAGATGGAAAGGACCCACAAGGATTATCAATTATGAATGGCCTATATCAAGCCTTGGTGCTGTTAGCACAGTACTCCAATGACATGAGCTAAATGGTTTGTGTTCCTCTTACTCCAGCAGGTTGGGAGGAAGTAAGAATAAAATTCATTACTGAAAAGATGTCTAAAAACCAGAAGTAAGTATCCCAGGCAAGGCACAAGGCTTTTCAGTGTTCAAGAAGCATTTGGACAACACTCACAGACATGTGGTTTAACTTTTAGGTTGCCTTGTGTGAAGTTAGGAGTTGGACTCAATGATCATCATAGGGCCCTTCCAACTCAGGACAGTCAATTTAGTAGTAATTTGAATTCAAAATAAAGTTATTAAGAGGGGGAGGTGAAAACAATTTTAAAAGAAGTTTCTTCAAAATAAAAATCCTATTACATATAAGGATGTAAAATGTAAATAAATTAGCTCTTTATGTAGATCAAATATCAAAAGCAGGCTATACTAAATGCAGTACTCTTAAGCTAAAGTACAGAAAAGATAACCACTTGTTCAGGCAATATGTCTAATTACCAAGTGCAATCAGCTTGTAACCCTCAAAGATGAATTGCTGCAGTTTAACAGCAGTTCTAACCAAAGGAGTGCGCAAGAGAGGGAGGTAAGAGCATATGAGGGAAGGTGAGGAACAGAGCTACCTCCGAAGTAGTTGCTGCTGGTGGTGTAAGGTAGTTAAGAGTAAAGATTTCCTCCTGAGTGGATGAAAAAAAATGAGGTGAGGAGCTGGTGCTTCTCTGAACCTGACTTCCAAGATATAATTCTTGAGAATTCTTCTCCAGCCAAGTAAATGAGACATGCAGCAAGATCTTCATACTGGAGAACCCACACAGGTTGTTTTTTTTTCTGCCAAACACTGAACATCAGGTACAGGTAGAACTCTGAAACTGAGGATTTTCTCCCTTAGAGTAACAGGTCTCAGTTCGTCACTAGAGGCTGAGGATGGTTGTGCATCTGGATCTCCAAGCAAGGTCAGCCTTGTCCCAGCTGCTAATAATTACGTAGAATCCTCATATATTTACTCCTGAATCCCATGAAATGATGAGACCTAACACCCCCAGGGCAATTCAATGAAGAAAACAAAGGTCCTGTACCACTCAGGCTTAAATGTTAAATCCAGTCTTTTTACTGCTTAAATTCTGAATAACAGTCATATGAAAGAAAAAATGAAAAAGAAAATGAACAAGAAAGAGAAAAAAAGAAAGATAAGGAATGGGGTTATATAGTAGCAGTGAAGGTGCATTTCTGAATGAAATAATTTATTTGAAAAAGTAACTGTCTTTTCAGTTCTTAAAATACATAATTACTTGACTGAAATCCAAACTCAAGTTCCTTTAAAGGTTGAGATGATTTTGAAAGATGAAAGGTCATGATTTTGGGGGCTAAGGTTTTAGAAATGCTTCTCAACCTGCCAGGGATCATGAAGCAAGATGTGAGAGCTCAAGCTTGTAGAAATTTCAAAACATAAAGTCCAGCAGCCACAACTTCATCTTCTCAGCTCTAACTTTCAAGGTGATTAAGAGAAGTCTTACTTTTAACAACTTTTATGATTTTTAAAAAAGAAAGCAAATTAAAACAAAAATCTCTAATGAAACTTAAATAAAACCTAAAACTGAATCAAGTCAAATTGAAAACCATATTGCTAAAATTCGTAGGAGAGCATGCTAGATTGTACTACTCTACAGTGCTTTAAAGCATAACCACCAACAGTCTGACTTCTTGTTTAAGAGATTGTACAAATCATGGACCTTGAGCAAGTTTAAACTCCATTTAAAATTTTCTCTGCTGGCTTTGACTTCTTTTTATCTCAACTTCTCTTTAAAACATAGTTAGAACAGCTTCTCCTTTGAGATATTCTTGCATCCTACCCACCCTCCTCCCCCCATCAAAAGAAAACTTGTTGTAGAGGAGTACATCTGGTCCAGGTAGCTTGGCTGCAAGCTGCTGATTGAAATGCAGATTGAAATGCAGGCTGAGCTCGGGGTGTGAGGCCCAGACAAGGGGCTGTGAACTGCCAGCCTTTAGGATAACAAAGGGCATGAAGATGAGTGACATCTGCCAGATGGATAGACACTGAGATAGCAGGAGCTGGGAATTGCAGATCTTTTGGATAACAAAGGAGGTGAAGACCTGTGACCAAAGATGTAGATGGACACAGAGAGGGGGCAGGACCCAAAGACTCTGGAGGAAGGTCAAGACTTACAGGGCTTGTGAGAGGATAAAAGCCCAGGGCTTCCTTTTTTGGGTGTGCTCCTCAGAGGCACCAGCTTTGGCCCTTCCTGTGTTACTGCACCATGAATCTGAGACTCTGCCATGGGAAACCTGGTCTGACTGTGTGGGAGTGGGGTGTGCAGGGAGTCAAGCAGGGCACCCACTGGATCACTGGAGCTTCCCCGCATAATGGGGCTTCTGTCCCAGCACTGGAAGTCTCTGGCCTTGGGAGTCTGACTGGCAGAGTCCCATGAATAGTCAGACTGAGAAGATTCCTTAATAACGTCCTTAAAACTTAAGCAGCATTTGCTTTCTCTACAGCATATATCTTGTGTATTATTTAATTCTGGCTCTAATTGGCAGACTTTGGAAACCTACCCATTTTGTAACAGCCATGTAACAAAAAATTATTATTATATTAAATAGCTTTATAAAATACAAGCATCTCAGTATTGCTTGGATTAAAAAAAAGGATTATATTGACCATTATTATTTCAGTATGTGTAGATAAAATTAAATAACCTTCATCTATCCTGTGAACATTCTAGATCTGACAGCAAAGTCTTTGAAGCTGACATTCTCTTTGACATTACTCTGACTCCAGCAGAATAAAAATACTACTTAGCACTTACCTAGCACTTTTTATCTTCAAAGCACTTTGCAACCATTATAATTAATGCTGACAACAACCTGGTGAGGCTTGTAAGAGTTATCCTCCCCAGGTGGTAACATGGGAGAAACACAGAGAAGCTTATCTAAAAAGAGAGGTGAGGAATAAAAGTTTGGACTTCCCAGTACCTTGTTCTGTACTTTGATCACATCTCTGTACAGCATTTTAAATGGTGTTTATTGCTACTATTGCCCCATTACAACACATTTTAATCTTAACTCATGAAAGGTAAAAGAAACAAATGGAAATTCACATGCTGAATATGATACCCACCCCCATACAACACATTAGTATTGTGGGTGTATTTTGAAATGTGAGTTCATTACTTATGGTACATACACAGGAATGCAAACAAGACCAAGAGACCTGAGATCACTGTGAACTAGTCAAATTTCAATGCATCAGAAATTACTACAATTTCCATTTCTTTTGTAGGCGAGATTTTCTACTCTTCAAAACACTGCTGTCATTTCCCTGTTGTGAAAATCTGATATTTTGATTCCTGACTACACAAGTAATCTTTGCAAAATCCAACAGCAGAAAAGGCACAGGGAAGGCAGCTGAAAATCCTTTTCACATTAGTTTAATCCCTGAGTGACATAGAGGTGACATGTCTGTTGCAGTCGCTACTCTTGAAGGCAAACAGTTGGGAATCTTCTGCAGTAGGAACTCACTTTAGGTGTTAAACAGCAGCAGCCTTTGTTCTTCCCCTCCCTGCATTTCAGGACCAAGGCCAGGGAAGGAATTGTGATTTCCCCCTTCTTCAGAGGGTGTTGCCCTAACCATTACTGAGCACACAGGACAGAACACATTGCAGGATGAGAGCCTACAATCCAAATATTGAATTATCTTGAAGATGGCCCATATCTGGGAAAGCATTAGACTAATATCATGTTTATTCCGTGCGAATAGAGATTCTCATCATTATTTTCCTCCCTTTGATGCCCATATAACTACACATATCAAAAAAATTACATTACAACCTCAGCAGTGAAGTGGAAATGCATGAACAGTAGCTGTTGCTGAGAATAAGTTTGAATGTAAATGACAATACAATCATCTTTCAGGTGTTTGTAGGAGTTATATTATTGTTGAAAACCTCTGTTGATTGTTGCTTAGGATCTTACAATCAAAATCATAGAATTATAGAATGGTTTGGTGTAGCGGTGCGTGAGCTGGTCTCACAAGTCAGTTATGACTTGGAAAAAAAACGCAATAGTTTGGGTTGGAAGGAACCTTTGAAGATCAGCTTCTCCAAAACCCCTGCCATGGGTTGGGACAGTCTCAAAGCCCTGTCTAACCTGGCTCCGAACACTTCCAGTGGTGAGATATCCACAATTTCTGTGGACAGCCTCTCTCAGCCTCTATAAATATCTTCCTTACTTCCAATCTAAATCTGCCTTTTGTTCAGTTAGAAATTGTTGCCCTGTCTCCTGACAGAGAAGGTGTTGGTAAAGAATGTCTGTCTTTCTTACAACTCCCTCTAAGTATTGAAAGATCTCCATGGAGTCTTCTTCAGGCTGTACAAACTTAACTCTCCCAGTCTGTCTTCATAGGAGAGGGGTTCAAGACATCTGATGATTTTTATGGACCTTCTCTGGAACTTTTCTTACAGGCTCATGTTTTTCTTCTGCTGTGTACCTCATTATTCTTCACATCCCTTGCCAAATTCAACTCCAACTATGCCTTAGATATCCTAATCCCATCCCCATTCAGGCACTGTCTCAGTATTCCTCACAGGATAAATATCCTTGGTTCCACTGCTTATACAGAAAGAACAACCATAAAAGGTAGAGAAAAAAGTAAAATTTATTATATTTCTATGGTTTCAATCCATTGAGGACTTCAGTCCTTGGCTTTTATTGTATTCCTTCTAAAGTTATTTATATTACCCACATCTGTGAGCCACAGAATTTACATGAGTAAATTAATTTCACATGTAATGTGAGTCTACATCCCCCAATTGATAGGATTACAATGTAAGTAACAGCTTCTTTCCTAGTTTCTTGTGTATAATGCAGAGAAGGAGGAATGCAATTTTCAAAAGCTGATAGGTAGAGAGAAAACTACACAAGGTAACACAAAGCATCCATGACAGGGCTTTTAAACATTCTGCCTTTCAGGAACAATTAGATCCTTTACGCTGTTTGCCCTTCACTTGGGCGACAGAGCTCTGAGTAATCACCTAGAGTTCCGTATCCTTTAAAAAACATTAAAGAATTATTCTTTCCTATCAAAGGACAGCCAAAGGAGGAGGAGCAGATGCTGGCAAAATTTCCTCTATCAGAGCATGGGGAGACACCCTGAAATCTATTAATTTCTTTCCTTTGCAAAAGAATATTTGAAGCACTGTTTTGCCTGCCATGAAATAACATCTTGGTCACCAATGGGAGATAGTTTATGACCTCATTGCTTCTTGTTTATTTTTTTAAGATAATTAACTATAATTTGGGACCAATAGAAGAATGGTGGCAATTGCTTTTGGTAGCTAGACCACTTTCCTGGGAGAGGGAGTCCTGCATTTTAGACTATGATACTACAAATTCTTAACATAAAATTGCAAAGTATTGGTTATATAATTAATAGATCACTCTGAAATGGATGTGCTTATTTTGCTAAATACTGCAACCAGACTAGGGTACAAACAAGGTGGTGGGACACTAACAGCCTCTTCTCAAATCTAACTGGCTTAAATAAAGGACTACTCCAATGCAGGTACATATTTGGTTGTATTATTAGGTAGCTCTGTTTAATTAATGAGGAAAGATAATGAAAAGGGTAGCAAAAAATCTGACCAAGTGCTGGGGGTTTTTTTGCCTCTTGTTGACAGGTTGTGGATTATTAGGTGTTCAGTATTAGGATACGTGAGACTTTTCAAGTCTTAGAGGTTAATATGACCTTCTCCCACCTCTTTCTTTTTTTTTTTTTTTTCTTAATTACAAGGGCTTGCAAGCCCACCGCATAGAACTGAAAAAAACCCAAAAACTACCCACATAGAATCAAAACCTGAAGGTTTTGACAAGCCTAGGTGACCATACATATCCTTTCCTTTAAGACCCCTGAAACTAATCAAATTCAAAATATATTGTTTCCCTAAATTAGATATCCTTATATCCAGCCACAGACACTTGTCTAAAAATCAATTATTAGAGTTAAACAATGTTAAGATGGTTGTTTGACTCCCACAGCTCAGACTACCTTACATAAAGACTAATTGATAACTGAAGAGATACTAAATATTTTTTTGTTCTGTATTTATTTTATGTTCTATTTTTACCTTCAAGTCTGTGTTTAACCTTATCCAGTGTTGTAAATTAAACTTTACATATAAATAGAAGAGGTGCTTTTACTTCACTGGAGGAAATGAATCAAAACCAGTAGTGGTAGCCTGAAATTCAGAGAGAAGCTGGGGACTCTGGAAGCTGCTTTTGTTTTTGTAGTGCCAGTGTCATAGATGTAACATTACCTAATTCTATAATGTGGATAATACTATGATATAATTATTAATATAATGCCCAGCATTGTGATAAGGTACTATCAATGTATTATATAATATTTACAACAGAATATTTACATCAAGTGTTTTGCATATTAGGACTTTGTAGCTGCTAAGACTAATTATTTTTGGAAATTAGCTTCTTGGAATTTTTTTACAATACTCAAAATATTTCTTCAAGGTACTGCATATTTGGTTCCTTTTCTGTATGAGGCACATATCTGGTGATCTTCTTTGCTTTATATTTTTTACATACAGGATGGATTTTTCAGATAGTGTGTGGAATTTGCACCAAGAGAGTAAAGAAACTACATTTATATCACATATTGCTTGCTTCTGCTTTTGTAAGTCCTTACAAATTCATAGAACCCCCTCCATGCTTAGACAAAAACCCACAAAAAGGCATATATGCTCTCACACCAGAATCACCAGCATACAGTGAAATAGAGGTAGGCAAATACAAGAGACGCAGAATCCTTACATGGAAAGATGAAGACCCATTGAGTAGTGGAAAACTAGTAGTAGAGGTCTAGTTATAAGTAGCTGCATTTCAGTGCTCTCATTTCAACTATTTGCATGCAAAAGTAGTACAGCATTAGCATAACTACTCTGCAATATGGCATAATTGCTAGAGCAATACAAAGCTCATATATTCTGAAAACATTTGTGTACACATTTTCTGCTATAATGTCAAAGGAAAAAAGAGAGCAAAACCAACAACGAAAGATTTAAAACACTTTCTGAAGGAGCAGGGTTAAAAATTTGATATCAGCAAAGTTTTAATCTCTAGCGACCTCTCTTCGTCAACATACTCTGCGTACAGAAGAAGCTGTTAAAGAGCTGAATACTGTAGGAACAATTTTAAAGTAGGAGTGTATATCATACTAACTACTGTTATTTACCAACCTCAGAAACTATTTCAGTAAATGCAGAGATTTTCCTGTGATGAAAAAAATATAAAAGATAGTAACTTTTTCAAAGTACCTAGCTATTTCTCCAGCATCAGGGGATACTAGCACATATAAAGCCTTTGAGTCTATATTGTATTCCTTTTAGAACAGACAGCTGGGAGTAAAGAAAGGAGCCATGCTGCCATAATTCTTCAAAAATCCCTAGCTCTAGGCCTTTAAGGGGAAGTCAGATATAATTTAGAAGTCTTCAGGTTACTTTCAAGAATATTGAAAGCAAACTAGCTGCCGGCCTGTGTCAAGCAAAGTAAAAAATTCATTTTTGCTTTACTGATGTTCGTCAGCATCAGAAAGCTGGAAAGGTTCAGTTACATTTTTCTATAACTGATAGACCAGAATAAAACTGAAGTTTATTGTCTTTTTTCTGTTTTCAGACATCTCTCATGTCTCAAGTGTTTTACCAACTCTTCTACCAGTCTGCTTCTGGAAAGTTGTTTATTTCTGAAAATAAAGTATCAGCGAAGGTTTTAAAGGAGTAAGTGTGATGGACCACTCAGTATATTAGTGCAGATGTAGAGTAAATGTTGCCGAGACCTCTCTTAGATATTTGTGGGTGAGTCTGTATTTCTTAATAAATCTACCAGTCTCCCTTCACATTTCTGGGTATGAACGTTATTTCATATTTGAGGATATCAGCTTATAAAATAGCACAATACTTACAAGGGTAAAGGAGCTGTGCAGCATAGCTAGAGTTGTTAATTCCCCTTTACGCTGAGCCTGTATCATACAGGCGCACACACCAGTTGACTGCACAGGTAAAGCATCAACATGAAACAAATTTAGTCGGGTCCATCACTTTCTCCATCTGGATTCTATGAATGTCAAAGGAGAAATCTGCCTTCCTGCAGCAAAGCAACAGTCATTCCAATAATAACCTAAAGGAAAAAAATCCGACAATAAAAAAAAGCTATTAAAATAAACAACTTGTTCTGTTAGAAGTGGGGAATCTAAGGCTGCTTCAAACTGATGAAAGTCTGCAGTTAGTAAAAGCTGAACTTCAGATAAAGAGCATAATAATACAATGAATCAACAAGATAGTGCTCCTACAGCATTATCCAATTCAACATGAGTACATATAATCAGCAGTTCAGACGGTACATAGTTAAGGTGATGCAAATCACATTGGCATAAAAATTGAGACGCTGGTATAGCACTTGTTTAAATGGTAAATTCCCTTTGGAAGTGAATGTGTGTTGCCTGTGCTTCCTGCTGACAAGCAGCAATGGAGCTATTCTAGCATAATGCTGAGATAGAACCAACCAGCTTAGCTGAAACATTCTGCAGCTAAATTATGAGTTTTCTTCTGGCATATGGGAAGGTCTAACGCTTCAAGGAATGACACCCACGCTGACATGGTTTTACTGCGAGTTGGTTTTATTTATGTCGTGGGTTCCAGGGGCAGTTGACTCAGTATTAAACAAGAAATCATGGCATTGTTTTACTGTGCAGAAGCCCTTTCTTGTTAGAAGGCACACAAGGCGTTTTTGAAATGTGTTATGCTTCATATCTCCAGCAGTACTGCAATGGCAGCACTGCCTTCTGCAGGCACAGCCTTGCTACATGGTCCTCATTGCAAGGGAACAGCAATCAATTTACTCCCATACACCCAAAGAAAATGCAGCTGGCCATGTTTTAAAAAACACAGAAGGAGTCAGGGCCTCAGGTGTTTCTTGGTTCTTCAGCCATTTTGTATGTGCTCATACTAGGCTGTATTTTAGCTGATACAAACAAGCAGAACCCCTTGCAGAGCAGGTCACATCCCACGGTGGTGGCTGTATTTGTGTCTGTGCCCCACTCACACCCCTCACCTCAGACACTGCAGGTTTGCAGCCTGCGGCAGCAGCCCAGCGTATCCAGATCTTTATTTCAGCTGGTTAGTACACATCAGCACAGCTCAGAGTAGACTGGGTCACAGGTGCTGTACAGGAGAATTTGTCTACTTTTCAATATGTTTGGAGCCAAAATACTTGGCTGAATTCCATTTAGTGATTTGATAAACATTGCTTAAATTACGGCATCCATTGCCTGCTTTAAAGTGGCTTCAAGTCCCTGTAGGGGACTAGATGTCCAAGAACTGGGCACACATACTAGCCCCAAAGCAGCCTGTTTTCTCTCCCATCTTGGCTAGAAGTTTGAATCTGTACTTAGTGAGAGACCAGTGATGAAAGATTAGGCACATCTTTTTCTTAGTGCAGATAATATTTTTTTCTAGCAATAAACTAAACTGATGTCATCCATCTGAGCCATATAGATTGCTGTACTGTAAAGTCTATATGCTGACAGCCATAAATATTACAGTTTTACACCCATGCAAGGTACAGTCTCTTCAACACACAAAAACTTTTCTGAGTATTTATAAACCACAAAACTACATTACCTCCCTACATGAGCATGTGGGCAGGCCATGTCACTTATCCTGTCCCTAAGAAATTCCTCAAGGTGCCCTTTGGAGCAACCTCCAGGACCAGCTTAAATTTGGCCTTTATGCTTCAAGGTACTCCAGGCAAATACCTTTAACCACTGCTTTTAGACCTAGCAATGGGTCACCTTTCAATGACTGACTTGTCCACATAGTAGCACAGGGCTCCCATGAAAACCTTGTTAAATTATTCGTATGTGGAAAATGAATTCATGTATGAGAGATAGCAAATAGTCACAAGTAATATGCCTTTTAAAATATATTAAAAAATACATGCCATAAAGCATTTTCTTTAGTATGATTTTAAGCGTCTTTGTGCAAATATAAGAGAGATGAGGAAGACAGTATCAAATCCATCAATTTAATTGTAGTAATAAATGTCCTACATAAAGACCTAAAAAACCCCCTTGGATTTTTGACATTTCAGGTCTTACCATCTCAAAATGCACAAAAAGAAGATATAATGATTCTAAAACAACATTTACCATATTTGAAACATCTGTTCCAGTCTGCACTTATAATTCTCCTGTGTTTTCATAATTTCCTTCTATCTTATCACATATTACTCAAAACAATATAAAAAACAGAGATTGTCTGAGTTTTCAGGACAATGGGAAGGAGGAAGAGACATGCACATTTCTCCATGCCCATACATAGAAATTAAAACATGCTACAGATAGCAATGTTTATCACTTCAGCATTTTTTTGTATCATCTCTGCACTCAATCAAAAAACCATTTCAGTCCTTCAACTCCATCTAAAAGCATTTCTTATGATCATGCTGAGTAGTCACATATGTTAGACTTAAATCACAATAACAGGAAAAAAAAAAAAAACAAAAGTACACCTTCAGGTGTTACCATTGTGTTTCAAAGTACTTTTCAGTGACAAAAAGTATTAAATTTCAATAATGACATATTAGACTCTGGTTATGGTTAAGGGAGGGAAGATGATGTTTTTTAAAAGGTATTTGAAAGACATTGTGGGCTCATTTTGGGATTATTTCTTTATAGGAAATTAATAGATATCCTGCAATAGTTTTTCTCTGTAAGGTAAATGATTGGATTATTCTGTGAAGATACCAGGCCTTCTTTAAACAAGAACACTGTATAATCCAAAGCAGAAAATATGACAGAAGAAAAAATGCATCCCTACAATTAGAAAGAATGCTATAATCAAAATCACTAACTCAGAAAATCCTTTGATTTCAACTCAACTGTGCTATTTTAAACAATTGTTGTTAAAGTTGTGGATCTAATTATACCCTGATATACAATGGTGGATCAGGAACTTTAGGCAGCTACCCTATCCAGTCATGACAAGAGATAGGTGCAGTAGTCATAGTGTTGGGTGCATTATAATTTTCCTTTATATAAAAGGAATAGTTTATATTGGTTTGGTGATAACTTTTAAGGTGAATCCCCCCAATATTGCTACATTTCTTCAGGATATATCCTCTCAAAAGTACTAGTTCTCTAATTTATGAAGGTTGAGCATACAAATTGGCAACCCCTGTGAGTGTACCAGACACTTCTATTGCAGATAGTAGTTGCATGCTTATTTTATAATCTAAGAGACTAATTTCAAAGTAAGAAGCAGGGTAAAATCACTGGCAGCACAGCGGATTCACCAGGTAACAAATAAACTAAAATTAAATTTTACTTAAAGCTGCACCAAAAATCTCCCAATTAGTGTCACAGTATATTTATACAAGTTTCCTTTGCATTAAGGGTGAATTAAAATTATTCATGTCTATTTTTGTATGCGTGTGTGTTTGCATGTGTGACACATTTTTGACAACCTGCTTAGCTGAGATAATTTTCTAGGTACTGCAACCTACAGGTGTTCTAGTAAACCCAGCCATGACACCAGCTACATGTTTCTTTCATGGTTTAGTAGTCTGGAGGCTTTTATGTAAAAAAAATACCTCAGTCACTCACTTTAGAACAAGTGAAAAGCATTAATTATTTTATTCAGAGATTTTGCAATGGCAATGTAAAATATTTATGGCAGTATCTTTTCTGTATTCTAGAATAAAGGTAAATCCCTGTGTGACTTGTTTGGCCAATCAAGACTAGGGAGCAGTCAGAACGAGATGAAAGGTAGCCTTAACTATTAATCACAAAAGAGAACTGCTTCCTTGGACAATGAACCACTCAAAAAACAAACAGAAGTCAATTTACTTTGAGATATTCCTAAGAGACAAAACAGAGAAATTGGTATGATAAATTATTCATCATAGCTTATTCACACAATTTTAATTATGATATTCTTTCCATAATAATCTAAACATAGAGGAACTCGGGGGACAAGGGCTGCAGACCACTGATTGTAGGATACAGAGCTTTCACCTTTATATTCACTATATGTGTGGGGACTGGATTCAATGAGTAAAAGCTGGTATCACCTGTAGTCTTTACGGTTCATGGAAAAGATCAGGTGATGATGAAAAAGAAATAGCAAGCCAGGGATAACTCTCAAGAACTGCTGATAGAATTCAGAGGCAATTAAAAGTATTGAGCCTTTTACAAGATATAGCCCCAAGGGCTGTAACAGGAGCAGTGACAAATGGCTGCTTCAGACAGCAGGACTGAGGAGAGCAGGACATGCCCAGGCTTCTGCACGCTGCAGTGTGCCCTGCTGGCTAGAGCGTGAAACATGGATGCAGTGACTTCTCTGCCATTGTCATGCTGTCCTTGTGAGGTGAAAAAGTGGAGTTTTCAAGAGCTGAAGGGGCTATGCTCTTCACAGGGAATGCATGGAGATCCTTTCCTTCTTAAGAGAAGAAAAACCTCAGCACCAGCCTCACATCATTTGCAATTCATCTTCCAAATTTTGGCACAAGGCACTAGTCTCAACTGAGATAAAAATAATAATAAAAACACCTCAGGAAAAGTGCAAACTGTTGAAACCATCATACCCAGATCACTGCACCCCTTTTATACTTTCTGTAATGAGATTTTCTTCCTTGCTTGAAAGAGTGATCCAAAACTTGAGCATCAGAACAGCTGAGAGGAAGTGAGAGAAGAGAGATGTTAATCTCCAAAAGAGCACAGTCAAACTCCTTTTTATTCTTTTATGGATTAAGATGCAAATTAAAAAAATTATGGTGTGAGGCCATATTCTGAGAATCCCAAGAAAAACAAAAAAATCACTAACACCACCTATTTTCAAGTGCTCACTTTTCTAGCAGAAACTTTCCTTTCACATTTAGCTAACTGGCTATTCTGTGAGAGAGATTACTTGACCAAAAAATCTCCTCTCCCCCCAAAAACCCCCAAACCAGCAACCACCACTAACAAAACCCACGCTATTCCAGACAAAACCAACAAAGGTTACAAAAGCAGCAGTATTTTCTGTATGGTTTTGGTGTGTGAACATGATTTGTTTCATTATGTCTGACAAGGGTCTGTGAGAGTGAAAGATGTATCTAAAAACATGGAAAAACCCTAGGGCTGGCTATTCCAAATGTGTATATATATACATTCCAAATATATATATATATATACATACATATATATATATATATATATATACACACTCTGACCCTACCTGCACCATACAGCCGCCCTCAGAGAAAAATTCACTTTTCTACCTTTCAGAAGAGGTTGAGGTAATAACAAAGCCTCATTCCTGAAATTTTAAGATAAGTTTATTTTTCTTATTCTGTTCCTCAAAGGAGCCCCTCTTTCCCAGAGCACTGCCATGAAGTACTTATGTGGAACACAGCTTAGACAGATTCAAATGCGGTGCAAATTAGAATAGGATAAACAAGAAAGTATTGCAGAGGCATCTGAGTCCTGTAAGTTTTGGAAGATATAGGATACAATCCAAATTCAAAGAGGGAAGGAGATTGATTTATCCAACCAATTACCATTTTCTTCTTAAAGGAAGTTCTCACAAATAAAATTTTCCATTTTAAGTGTGTTTTGCCAAGACAGTTAACGCTAACTCAGAATCAAATAAGACATGACCCTCAGAAAATACTGAAGGAAACAGATAGAATGAAGTCTCCTCTGTCCTAAAGGTCTTCTGTGGATTCCTCTCCACACGTATTCAATTTGATTAAGGCTGCTGGCACTATGTGGCAGGAGAGGTCACAGAGTGCCGTGGCCATACCCTGTTGTGCCCCAGGTGTTCTATAACCCAGTAATGTCTCTATGTCGGAAGAGCCATGAGATGGCTGTGGTGGGTACCATGGTACTTCAGCCTTAGCAATGCTAGGGGCCTGATATTTGCAGCCCTGCGCCTTTCCACCCAAGACATGCTGGCAGTGCCTCCAAGAGTCTATGTTGCACGGCTGTCAGGCTGCCAAAACAGCCTTTGAAATCCCCTAAAATCTTCACACATTTCAAGCAGATTTTGTTGTCATATAACTCCTCCTACTCCCCCTCAAAAAACCCACCCCTCCACTTTAGAATTTCCAAGCCATTATCTGTTGTTGAGTTCCTCTTTACCTGCTATTAAATGCAAAGGTTTTGTGAAATGGGGAGGGAGAGCTTCAAAAGGAGATGTGAATAGTGTCAGTCTCTCAGGATGAGATAGGATCAACCAGTACAAGCCTCTTGCAGTTGTACATCCAGCATGTTATTTGCAGAATATGTTTTGTTCCAGATCTTCTGGAAGTAGTCTTTTGGATGGAAAAATCGTTTCAAAATAGGAATCTTGTCTCACCTTTCACCATACTAAGTTTCTGCCTTTTCAGCTCAGATCCAGACAATTACACTCTTACACTATTACAAGCACAACACCCGTAATCAGGTGGCTAAGATTTTGTATAACTTGGACTAGAGGGATGTAAAACATCTTCACCAGCTATCCTCTTTCTGATCTAGTGAAAGAATTAAATTATGATTTGCATTTGGGGGTGACCTGCCTGAGTTACAGAATGCTGCCATCATACAGGCAGTATGGTGATCCTGCTCTTGGCTCTTCTCTTGCCTCTTCAGCAAAGGCACAATTTGATTCCTGAAAGGCCAGCTGCAGTAGCACTATCCTGTTGATGAGGGCTCTCAAGCAAGATATGAATGCTCTTGAAGGTGAAATATCTACCTCCTGTAGTCAAGGAAATAGAAGCACCATTTTTTGAGGTCTTCATTAACTGCCTACTGCTTGCAAGGGCACATTGCAATTCCCTGAGTACTGTACAATTAAGACAACTCTAGGGACAATTCTTTTCACTCTCCTGTGCACCTTGGAGTAACTGTCTCCTGCTGTGTAAACTTCTGCCCAAGTGCTGGTGACCAGGCCAGTCAGCTGAAGAAAAATAATGCGCTTAGGAAATAGAGAAGATATCTTAAACTGTCCTTCACAGCACTGCAGGGTGGCACAAAGACTCCAACACAAGTTTAGAAAGACCCAAGATTTATGCAGTTCAAAAGCAGGTGTAGAGGAGCTAAAAAAAAAAAAACCAAATCTATCACTGCCATGCAGAAGAGCTAAACTCTCTAATGTCCTGATTTACTACCTTTAATACTTCTTGGGAGGGACTTTGTAGTACAAAGGAAGATGAGTGTGTAGCACATTAAGATCTTAAAATCTCTGCAACACTGAGTTTTTTAAATCTAATTTCTTTATTTCTCTTCTCTTTTTTTAGACTTCTGACTTTGCCACACTTAAAAGTACTTTTGGTATAAATAAAAAACTAATCAGAAGACACTTGTTATACTTTAATTGTCCTCTGATCTCTGCTGATTAAGACATGGATACTGAACTTAGAAGTAATTGAATGCGTACTCACATCTCAGTTGCTAGAGATCTCTACTGAACTGCATGGAAGACAAGAAGCATCTAATAAATTTTACAAACATAACTTATATCTTAAACTTTCTGTAACTGTATTATCATCGATATAATACAATTTGTATTTCAAATGCTGTGTCAAATGTAGTGCTCTTCCATGGGTGATTGATACATGACTACATGCCCACATAGAAACAAATAATCTGTTTTCAGCCTTCCTGAGAAGAAACAAGTACTTCTGCAGAGTAAATTATATGAATGAAGTGATTGCACAGACGTCTGCTAAACTTGTTTACAAGAACTCCAGTCCTAAGTGACAAGTCAGGCTTGAGACCAAACCCATCACTGCTTTTGAAAGCTGCTATTAAAGTCTGTGCAGTTCAGTGCAGTCACATTAAAGCCTTTAAAGTATTACTAAAGTCATTGAACTGACAGTAGACTAAGTCAAACTCATCTGCTCCCAGGTTTACCAATGAGATGTAAGTAATTCATGAAGCAAAAACATATAACTCACCAGGAAAATAAACCAAACCATTTCCTTAAATTTCTAGAGGTTTCGCATACATTGCATGTTTTGTATAAATACAAAGTTCTTTTTCCATTTACACTCACATTCTCCACATGGATAAGGCCAAAACCCCCAATACATCAGATTTTTTTTTTTTTAACAGGGATTGGTGGACAGGCTTTTTTCTTTTCCTTTTCAGTAACATTTACAAGATGATAATCAAATGTGGATTTTACATGTATGTGCATGTAGACAGATATTTCAACACTGCATTGACAATTATTTCATGCTGCAAGTCAGGGAGAGGTATGTTTTAGAGATAGTGGGAAAGTTTGCCTATGGAATAGCAACAAAATAGCATCACATGTTGGCATTATTAAGCTGCAAAATTTTTCTGCCACAGATGTTTATGGATCTGTGGATGTGTGATGTAAAAAAAAGTTTTCAGGCTTAGATTTTTTTCCCAGAAGTAACCTTTTCTTATAGAAAGAACAAATTTTTATGAACAAATAATCTTTGGGGAAAATTTGTTTTTCTTTCAAAAACTGTTCTTTTTTAAATTGTGACGGGGATCACATGCAAAATGGCCAATAAAGTTTAAAATCTCATAATATAATACAAAATCCTTCTCTATACATAATAGCCCTAAATAAGCCAGATGCATAATGATTTTAGACAGCAGAAATATCTGAGGATCAAAGACCATTATTGTACAGTGGTCTCAGATGACTGACTGCTTGGCCAGTCCTTGGAAGGTAAACCTTACTGAACTTGACCTTGAGGTCACAATTAGATCATGATTTTGTCATGAAACTAGGTAGATCTTTTATAACATAGATCTTTCATAACATAGATCTTTCATAACAAGAAAAAAATACTGCTTCTATTGTATTTTTTCATTCAGCTGCTAACAGTCTGTCTTTTTTCTTCATTCACAAAACACAGTATTTCAGATGTATAATTGCTTTAGGACTCATTATTTACAATAGGTTTTCTTTTTTTAAAATAGTAACTTCTTCCAATTAAGCCTAAGAGTCATATATTTGCCTCCCAACTTTCTGACAATACATCACAACTATGTAATCAGCCTTTCAGAGTAACAGTAAATTCCATATTCTCTTAGAGAAAGAAAAAAAAGAAATGTAAGATATGCAAAGAAGCTAGAAAATAAATTTGCCTTTTATCACAGCAAAATTTCATAGAAAACATGGCTGAAGATATACTTTGGGTATACTGATTTCCCTCACCTTCATTTTTCAAAATATTAACATACTGGTGCAACTTTTCACTCAGTGTGATGACAGCGAAGTTTCAGACATAAAATTTGTTTCTGGCTTCAGATGTAAATTTCTGTAATACTGAAAATACCACCTTGTTATAAAGGTATGATCAGAGCTAGTGTTCAGCATATGCAAGGAATAGAGCTGTTCAGTGGATTTCCTCTCCTGTAAGCCCTCAAAGATCAGTCATAGATTGATTTGGGTTGAAAATGACCCTTAAAGGTCACCTAGTCCAACCTCCCTGCAAAGAGCAGCGACATCTTTAAGGAATTCAGGTTACTCAAAGCCCCATCCAGCCTGACCTTGAATATTTTCAAGGACATCCACCACCTTTCTGGGCAGCGTTTAACCACCCTTATTATAAAAAATGTCTTACTTCTATGTAGTCTGAATGCACACTCCCTTAATTTAAAACAATTATCCGTTTCCCTGTCAGAAGAGACCCTGCTGAAAAATCTCTCCCCATGTTTCTTATATGTCCCTTTTAGGTACTGGAAGGTCTCCCTGGAGCCTTTTCTTCTCCAGGCTGAACAATCCCAACTCTCTCAGTCTGTCTTCATAGAAGAAATATTCCATCCTCCTGTGGACTACAGTTCTATGACCTTCTTCTAATGGGGACCTCAGAGCTGGATGCAGCACTCCGGGTGGGCATCACCAGAGTGATGTAAGGGGGCAGAATCTTCTCCCTCACTCTGCTCACCATGCTGCTTTAGATGCAGCCCAGGATACAGCTAGATTTCTGGACTGCGAGTGCACGCTGACAGATCAGGTCCACCAGCACTCCCAAGTCCTCCTTGGCAGGGCTGCTCTCAATTCTTCATCTCCCAGCCTGTCTTGGTTTTGAAAGAAGACAGGTATCTGCTAAAGAGAGGCAGGGCCTCTCTTGGGATGGATAATTCAAATCCCTTCCCTCAAATTATTATAATTTAGAAAATTAAAACGGCTCTCAGGCAGAGATATGGGGATAGGAATAACAGTTCTTTACTAATAGGTATAACAAGGCAAACAAACAACAACTACAGCAATTAATAGCGAAAACAGAACCAGGGACCTTGACGGAGCTTGGTCCCACAAAACTCAGGGCAGTCTGGTCTCTGGGGACTCTAAAAAAAAAAGGTACTAAGCTGGAACGGTGGGGGATCCCGGGCTGGTGAATCGGTGATCGGATGAAGTTCGGAGCTCTGTCGGTGGTCACTGGGGGGCAGGGATGTTTGGCAGGGAGGGCAGTGCGGGCCCGCGGTGCAGAGCAGCTCTAAAACAGCGCCAAGGCAGTGGGACAGGGCTGAGCCAGCTCCAGCAGGGCAGTAAAAGGAGAGAGATCAGGATCTTCCTGGGCACACGAGCAGATGATAGCAGCTCTCTTCAGGATCAGATCCCAGTGGTGCCAGTGAGAAGCTCACGCAGCAACGGCAGCCCCCTCTTCTCCCGACACAGACCACACCAAAAGTGAAGCTGCCCTCCAGCCCCGTCTTTCTCCCCTCCTCGAGAGAAACTCCCAGAGACAAAAGGGTGTATCCAAATGCCAGGGTCCATCTTTTTTGTTTCAGCTGAGCACTGATAAGTACCCAGCCATTAGCTGCCAAGCAACCCTTAGGAAAAAATTCTATAGGTGAAAAAGAAAGAAACCTAACCCCCAACACAGCCTGTGTTGATACTGGAGATTCTCTTGATCTAGGTGCAGCCCCTTCTACTTGGCCCTGTTGAACCTCATGAGGTTCACATGTGCTCACTTCTTGAGCCTTTTCAGGTCACTGTGGATGGCATCCCATCCTTCAGGTGTGTCAACTGCACCACTCAGCTTGGGGTCA
This sequence comes from Acrocephalus scirpaceus scirpaceus, assembly GCA_910950805.1. Taxonomy (NCBI): domain Eukaryota; kingdom Metazoa; phylum Chordata; class Aves; order Passeriformes; family Sylviidae; genus Acrocephalus; species Acrocephalus scirpaceus. Next base: position 48,034,664 of record OU383773.1, on the reverse strand, counting down.
TCTGAAAACTTGCTGAAGGTGCACTCAGCCATACTGTCTATGCCTTTGATGTTGATATTAATCAGTACTTGTCCTAATATGGACCCCTGCAGAGAACCTCTTGTCATGACCTCTGATCATTAGGTCATTAAGGCATTGATTACCTGCCCTCTGGTTGCACCATGCAGCCAATTCCTATGATGTCATGTCTCAGCTTCTTCTCCTCTCTTTCCTTAACCCAGCATTTTCCTCATCCTGCCTTTCTAGTTCATCTTTGTGGTGTGATTCATCAGTGTGTGCAACCACAATCCTAATTTCTGCATCCTAATACTGACCTGCTTTGTATTTCTTTTTAGATCCCGCAAAGGACAGGGAATTATGTCCTCTTGCTTGTGCTGAACCCCTGAGCAAACACATTCCAGAGCCTAACAAGTTTAATTTCCTTGGAGTATGTGAGGAACTGGAGAGAGAAAGTCCCTTAAACATTCACCAAGAGTCACCCCAAGCATCACTGATCTTTACAAACTGATTGCTACTGAGATCTTCCAAACTATTACACTTGGAAGATACTAAACAGCTGTCAAAAACCTGAGTTTTGCAGAAACAGGATACACTACCTCTCAAAATTCAGATTAGTCAACAACTACCATCTATGGTTTAAGCCTTTTCATGTTATCTATGCTTAGAAAATTTATTTACTTTATTTTTAGAGGGCTTATAGAGGTATGATCTCAATGATTCAAAACATTTTAACTTTCTCAAGGTTAACATTTAATTCCACATCAAAGTCACTGAAAACATGAATTACTTGAATATGATATCAAATCACAGTGTAGGTTTAGTTCCTGTTAAGTCTCACTCAGGAGGAGCTTTGTGCTTTTTTTTAATACTGGACTGTTAATTTTGAAAGGCACAAATACAATTCAGATGGGGATCTTTTGTTAAATTTCAATGTGATATTAATACTTAATTTTCATTCCCTTTTCTCAGGGTACAGACTGAACAAAAATATTAAACTTTAGCAGTAAGACCAGTAGAAACCACAGAGTAACATTCATCTCTCCTTGGAGAAGGCTTTGCATATTTAAAGGCCCTAAGTCAGATGGGTCCTTGGAAAATCCTAATATGTTTGGTTCATTACTGGTTATTTTGCTACATCAAGGCACTAACATGAAAGTGGTTTTGCTTTTAGGGATTATAAATAGAAAATGAAAAAGCTACTCATTTTGTATACAAAGAGAAAAAAGGCACTTATACATATTCCTGACATGAATACAATTTGTTGGTGTACAGAAAGCAGCAATACAAATTCTACAGTAATGGTTTTGTCATGGGAAAAGCAATTTGGAAAACAGGAACCTATCATTACCCTAAGCAGTATAGTTTCCTTTATAGCCATGTATACTCTTAGAAATACAAATATTGATGTTTAAAATGAGAGAAATATTAAGTGGAAATCTACAAATAATCATGCAGAAACAGTGATTTTGCAATATATACTCAAGCTGAAAACATAAACATAGAAATTTTAAAAGCCATTTAGCAAGATGTATTAACATAATAGAACAGAAACCAGAAACATTATTTTTGTTAGATTAATAAGCTTAAATATTAAGCGCAAAATTGTGTTTGGAGGGGTATTTTTGTTTATTTTCTTTTGTCAAATAACTACCTGAATTATTTGAGATCACATTTAAAACACATATTGTCCCTTGAAACTCCTTGGGGCCCTTTAACATGATAGTTGCTCAAGCATATGTGATTTTCTTGTGAAAAAATCTTTGTGAATATGCACTGTTTATCTGAATTCTGAGATGCTACAGATCAGTTCAGACTTTTAGAAGTCTCTACAGTATCTATCCAAATTCCAGATCTATAACCATATTTTTAATCCAGCATTAAGTAACAGGAGATCTTTAATAATTCCAAGTGCTAAGGGGGTCAGCTTTGCTTAAAAGTAACATTGTCTTTCATGTGAGATGATACTGTTCTTGTGAACAAAAAAAATCCCATCAAACACAATTTTACATGTATTTAAGCTTATGAATCTATCTAAAATCACGTCTTGTTCCTGACAGATTATATTAAGGCATCTTGTTAAATTGCATTTTACATTTCTATGTTTGTGTTTGGGATGCTTTGAAAACTGTTGACCTGATAATGACTGGGACTGCATGGGCAGTGTGACAGACAGCTATTATGAATTCAGTAATAGCTCACATGCAGCTCTGGATATTAGAAATTGATTTTCTCGTGTCACAGTCCTTCTTCCATTCATCAGATACCTAGAAGGTATCTGATACCTAGAAGGAAAAACTGAATGGAAGGAATCTTGAATAATTTTCTTAGCTCAGCAATGGGGACCGGCCTCACGCTTTGTCTTCTCAGACACTAGGCAATTTACTCAATCTAGAGAGAAGCTACAGAGCTTCTGTAATGTAATCTGTGGGACAGATTTTCTGTGGCTTATTCCACAGGGGTTGGATGAGTTCTGTATGCTTTTGCCACCACCAAATCTCCAAGTATCCTTTATTTTCCCTGAAAGATAGAGAGTTCCCCAGCTCCATTTCAGATACCTCTGAGATTGGCCTATTTATCATTTACTTGAAGGAAACAGAACACTGAAATCAACGGTACAAGTATTACTTTGTTAGAAAGTATTAAAATAAGCTCCAACAGGAAACAAAAACCACCTTTCAGATCTTGAAAATAGGGAGTTCATGAGATTCATGGAACTTTGGAAAGGTGGTTAATCATATCAAGGAATAAAGGAGGGCACTGAAAGCATTGGGTCACATCTACAGTTCCTTGAAAAGTTTTGAAAGATGTGGAGAGAGAACCCATCTGCCTTCATTCTGTTTCACATCATCAAGGAAACATATCTACTGCCTGCTATAGCATACCCTGAGTTGCATGATCAGCTGAGGCCCGATGGGATGATATGGAGCTTATTTCCAGAGGCTCCTTATCTCTAAAAATATCCCTTGCTATCTATTTCCCAAAAGTGAAGGGAGATACTGCTATGACCCCCTGCTGCCAGAGATTTCAAGGGAGTGAGAGAGACACTTCAGGAAGGGTTTGCTCAATTTAATCATGTCATGAGGCCAAATGAACTGTGGAAAACACAATAGAGCAGCCACATCACAGCCCTGACTTTTTAACAATAGTTGCAGGACATCAGGTCAAATGTCATCCACTCAGTTGTGCTTTCATATAGCCTTCTGCAGTATTTTACAGTTTATCAGATACAAAACAAGAACTAAAAAAAAAGAGCTCTTCCCATCCTGAGGGATGGGAAATGTTAAGGTAAAAACTTAAAAATACCTAATATCAGTTTAAAGCTGTTATCTAGGGCCTGACAAAAATTAAATGCTTGTGGCATAGACAATGGTATTAGATGGGAAATGCTAACTTCTTTGGCCATGTAAGAGAGATAACCTGCTGAATTTAGTGTAATAGTTTGGAAGATCTCAGTGGCAATCAGTTTGTAAAGATCAGCAATGCTTGGGGTAACTCTTGGTAGAAGTTTCAGGGACTTTCTCTCTCCAGTTCCTCACTGGAACTACAATTTTCTTTGAAGACTGAAAATATATAGAAAAAAAAAGATGAAATCAATGGAGAATTCTTCAACAAAATGTGTTATCTAGTAAGAATGTAAGCTGAAACAGTTAACATGTCAGTTATCAGTTTTCTCAATAGTATCCCACCAGACAAGGATGAACAGCCCAAAGACTATACCAGATTTTGTTGGCATTTTTCACTGACGGGACGGGACTGCCGGGTGATGTGTCAGGAGCTTAATTCAGGCACCAGTCTTGGCTACAGGTGAGATACAGGAGATGGTACATACTCTCATCTACCACAGGCAGCCAAAGGTCTCTTCCTTACAGGGCATTTTAAAAGTTTTTCAGCCAATAGTATATTGCTAATGCTTACAAATAATTGTTCTAGCCAATCACTAAAAGCACACTTACACCTGCTTCAAACAATCTTGCTTGTATGCTTTCTGATAACAATACACAATACTCCATTATTAAGCTTAAAACCTTCTACTATCTTGCTAAGCAGTCTTAAGGTCTATCTTAGCCAAACCTAACAACTCAAACTATTGTTTCATGTCCTTGCTTGCTGTATCATTGTATCTTCTCTGCTTTCAGGCTTTGCAGCTGCAGCTAGCTCTAAGCTCTCTGCTCTTCCTGTTTCTGAGGCCTGCTTTCACAGCTTCTGAAAGTCTTTTAACCTTTATTTTTTTTTCCAATTCCCCCTCTTGGTACAACCACAGAAAAGCTCTCTTAACTTTGTTGCTTATTAACTACCTTGCGTTACATAGCTGTACTATAATACATATATTTTCATTTAGCAAAACAACATTACAAGTTTTCTACACAAAGGCACATCAGCAAAATTTAAAGTCTCTCACCATTTAATGTATTTATTTTTTTATGGTTTAAGGCTCCTCTTTTGCTTGCTTTAACCATCGCTCTTTTAAACTACAGCAATTTTAATACTGTAAAAGATCTGGTCTATTCCAAGAACATTACTCAAATTCGGTAGTAATTGTTATTTCTTGTTCTAATAAGTCTCTTCTGTTCCAAGGTCTTAATTTAAAGCCTTCATCTATTTCTATACTTGTACCCACTACTTCTGGAATCCCACAGATTTCCCAGAACTTCCCAGAAGTTTTCGCTGTTGCCCGATGAAACAGATCCAGGACCTGCCATGATGCTCTGACAGCTTATTGCACATCTTGCTCTGTTTTAACTTGAAAATTCTTAGCCAATGTAAGAAAATGCAGTTATGACCATTTTACTTTTCCATCAATTCATATATTTGTTGGAGAATTAATGTACAGAATTCTGAATACTGTTGTTTGTTTGTGAGACATATCACAGTGCATTTAGGATCCTTGTACACTTACATGGTTGTAGCTTAGGACTTTCTACTTGCTGAGTATTCTAATTTCTTTCAGAGTGCTAAAAATTCTCATTTAAGTCTCAAGAGCTCCTTAACAATTAGAAATATATTTAGTCACTTAAAACTACTATGATGTGATTTCTGTTTTTCTATGAGTATGCTGTAGATCAAACATGCCTAGTTGATCAAATGATTTATGACACTTAGGTTTTGTTTCTCGGCTTGGAATTATTATGGTTATATGTGCTACATAATTTAATTTAATTAAACCATTTATTACGCTCTGGGCAAGTCCGTTAAAAAAAAAAAAAAAGAAAAAAAAAGAAAAAAAAGAAGGTTCTACTATTTTAGTCCAAAGAATTTTGCCATATTTTCCATTTTACGGTAAGCTTTTATTCTAGAAATACTGCAATGCCATCACATATTTTTAATTAGAATATTACAATAATCCTTACCCATGCTTTCATTATAATACTTATTGTTCACTGTAATTTCCTCTCAGATGGCCTGCCAAATTCAGCTTGATAAAAATGACAGCAACAAATTCCACTGCCAGACCTCTTTTTTTTTTTTTTTTTTTTTTTTTTTTAACACAATCTGTATCGTATTTATACATTGCTACATTCATACATTTTTTTCATATAGGTTCAATGGCTGCAAATCCTTATTAAACTTTAAGGTTAATATAAGATTTTTTTTTTCTGCATTCATGCTTTTTATCAAAAATCTATTTATTGAAAAAGTGGTAATGAGGTATCCCCTTGTTTTTGTACACTCATAGTAGTCACAGAGCATGGATATGCAGAACCCTGGTGACTCTTTCTGTGAGATGACATTTTTACAGTGAACCAAATGTTTAAGAGTGATACCATCTCTGGTAGAAACACGTACTTTGTCACATAGTTTCTTGTCCTTCAGTTATATTCATGTATCTGTATAGTAGGAGAAGTCACCATTATGCAATATGGGAACTAATCTACATTTAAACAGTATTTTTCCTTTTTAATCCACACTTGTTCTCACCTTCAGATCATATTACAGCCCCACAAACGGTTCCACCTTGGAAATGGAGGGCACAGGGACAGAAATGATCACCTGGGAAAGAAGGTTAATTGAATATCCACAAACTCTGTATCATGAAGGAACTGGCTTGCTCATGTTCAGTAACAGATAAAAAAAAAATTTAAAATGCACAGCTAATCCCCCTTCTTCCTTCCAAGAGGGAGATGAAAGAAAGGGAAAACAGATCTGTTAGAAATAGCATCTATTTCACTTAGGATACCATCTGACAAGTTCAAACACTGAGACAACAGCAGAACAAAAACCTAAAGGAAATAGTGTTGCAAACATTCGAGCCCTGTGCTACTCATTAAGCAACCTGTTTCCCTATGTACTCAGAACTTCAAACATGTCTTTGTTCTTAACATTTGCTTTCAAGATTTATAGGCAAACTCACTGTGCCTGACATAAATGCTTTTGCACACATTATGCTTGCAAAACCTCATAATGGGCATGCAAATTGATATTTATTCACTCAAAGACAGTAACTACAGATAACTACTCCTGCTGCAGTATCCGTTGAGAGTAGCTGTGATTCACTGGTGTATCCATCAAAATCTTCTTTCAAACAAGCAGTTTTCATCAAGGAAGAGGTATAGGGGCTTTTTTCCCCAAGCAGTGGTCAGCAGGGAACAGGTACAGGGGCTTTTTTTGATGCTTTTGTTTTGGGTCTTGTGCTTTTTTGGTGGTGTTGTTGTTTGGGGTTTTTTTGTTTGCTTGGGTTTTTTTAAGCATTAAAGTAGGAACAGCCACCCCAGAGATCTGGAGGCTGTGCAGCAATAACTGCTGGAGCTGGCTGACCTCCGTTGGGAGGGGCTGCATGAAACAGAACGGACAGCAACAACCCTTCCAGTACCTTCAGCTGAACTGCTTGTTTGCACTGTCATTAAAACACAATTATGCATGGTTTTACTTCCACAGAATCACATTCTAGAGACAATGAGATTCTTGCCCTAGCAACCACAGAAGCTGGATCAAGTGCTCTGCCTCCTTCTCTCTACACCCACAAACCTGTCACAGTAATTATCATCAGGCTTATGGAGATAAATTTAAGATTTCAAAGCTCTGATAATGAATTCCATAGCAAACAAACACAAAATGCTTTTAACCACCAGGTCTTTAGCCAAGAACAGTAACAAAAGTCATTATTTCCTCCCACTACCTTAAAAGAAAAAAAAAAAATCCACCATTTTCTGGTGCTGTTACAGCTTTCATTCTAAATCAATTTAACACTACCTTTCTCTCATAAGTATAGTATATGGATTTTTGAACTTTGTAAACAAGAACAAACACACAAATTATCTGCACTGTTATTAGTAAGATGAAGAAAACAATTATGAAATTAATTATATTCTGCTCAAAGAGAAAAATCACAACTAGTCTTGCAGAGATTTTCTCTGTGGACAGAAGACATGTTACCTTCTCATTCAGCTTCACAACTTACATAAAGTTATATCACTGCTAATATTTTTCTGCCGAAGAAGTGTTGGAATGAAGTTTGTGATGCAATACAAAGAAAATGGATCAAATATGTTGTTAAGTCCCCAGGATGTATTAAAAAACGACTACTCAGCATGTTAGCTTTGTGAAAGGAAACTTCAGCTGCATTTTGCTTTGAACTGTTTTCATACTTCAGCAGATCAGTTAGTTTAGTTTGATCAAATATTTACTTGTAATCAACATGATCAATTAATGCATTTGATTTTAATGTAGTGACTCTTCAGAGGCAAAGCAAAACAGACCCTACAGTATTCCCATCTGAGATGCTCCATGCTCCAATGACTATCACTTGCTGTTTCAAGGACAGTGCACTTCTTTCTCCTATCATTCAGAGCAAAAATTCTCTTCCTTTCCAAAGTACATATCCATTTCAAATTATACTGTACTATGCATTAATAGAATGGAGCCCAAAATTTGTATTCGGGGCAAGGAATGGGAGACACTCATTCTGTTGAAAAGAGATAACTGGCTTATATTTTGAAGAGATAAAGCATATTTGGTATTCTCTTGGTTAATTAAGAAATAACCAAAATGAACTTAAATTCAAAGTAAAAGGTACTTTTATTAATTTTTGGTACAGTTAAGGAAAAGGACACCAAAAAAAACCCTCAAAGAGTCGTGGAAAACTGAAAAGGAGGTGTTGATATAATATGCTTTATACTGTGCAATTAGTTTGTATTAAGCTAAGCCTAAGCCATAAACATCATTACTTCTGTGATGTTTGAAGCTGGGATGACTTTCTTATGGTATAAAATACACATTTACCCTTATTGCAAAATTATTTGGGAATAATTGTGTCCCTGTTATTGTTCCAAAAGTATTTTATTTTTTATAATTTTATACTTTCTTTAGACTTCATGACTAAAGCAGCTGAAACAGTGATGAGTGGTGACTGGTTTTCCTCAGTTCTTCTTCTGCTGATGATCTGCTAGTGCTATTACTCTGACCTTCCATTTTTAGGCATTTGTTGCTATCTTGGGGAAGCTCAAGATGCATGAAAATAGACACTGTTCTCAGTTAACCTATGTTAAATACAACTTACTATATTGGGGAAAAGGACACTGCTGCCATATTAGACTGAGTCCACATACAAAAAAGATCCAGGAGGCTTCCAGCTTCTGAATTTGCCTCACGATATTCTGCACTATGCCTGAGGCAAGCTTTTAACTTCCAGACTTTATGCCTGTCTTCAAAGTGAAAGTACTATGGCCCTAAGACAATTTTATTAGCTTTCTTTCCTTTTTTTCTTCTTACATTTTTTATACATAGATCATAAACATGGATTTCATCTTGCTTTGTTTACATAGAGCAGATTTAGTTCCCTTATAAATCTGCAAAATGGAAATAAACACTTGTGAATGTTGTCATGTTTAAGCCATTAGTCACAAGCCTCAGAAGACAAATTACCCTAAGCATGGTTCAGGAACAGCAGAAGATTGCTCATTCTAACTCATTTTTATTACAAAAGAAAGAAAACAACAAAACTGAATGTTGCCAGTGATGCACTGTCTTTTTATCTGACCGTTTAGGTAAGGTTTCATGGGAAAGGCAAAACTAATGGTTGAAAGAAGGCTTTTATAGATACTACTTTTTTTTTTTTTTTTTTTTTTTTTGTACCATGAACAGTAAGGCATTTCTGTCCTTAGTTGTCCTACTCAATACTGCATCTTCCCTCCATACCTCAAATGAATCAAATCAATTCTCCAAGACAACTCCATCAGGCAAAAAGAGAGGAACACTGTGAGTAGACCAAAGATATATATACACATACTGATGAGCTTCTCCAGGTATATCAGGAACTAATTTCTGTTTGTTTTTGCTCTCAGCAGAGGTCACTGGTTTTCATATCTGCTGTACTCAGCTTTTCTTCTCAGAAAATATGTAGGAATCTTTGAAAAAAAAACTTTGAAAACTTTACCATTTTTAAATGTTCAAAATTGATCTGTGTGTTCCGAAATTACTATAGGGAAATACGACTGACAGAGGCAGTTAGTAAAACTACTTAAGTCTCATTACACTCAAGAAAGAGGGCTAGAACTGCATTTTTGTAGGCTTTGAGAAACAGGCTTCTGGGAATGGAATTGTGTTTAGAAGAAGGAATTTGCCATCTCTTGCTGTTCAAAACTGAGAAACTCTTAAGAGTAATAGAAGGATAAAGATATAAAAATTAATTTAGAGAGGATTTAGACACAGATCATGATTAATTTGCAACAACAGAGGATTAACCCAAAGACCTTTAGTGCCTTTCTTGTCATGCCTTGTAACATCAGTCGATTAGATGTTTAGTTTGTTCTATAAATGTATCAGTATTCTGATGTCAGAGTAATATAAAAAATATTTTAATCCTAGTTATTAGCAAACACATCAGTAAAATTCTAGTTCTAGCAATGCTAAATAGCTACAAGATGAACCCCAAGCTATCTTCAGTCATCATGGTTTCTCAGGCTTTGTGACTGCATTACTACCATTGTCATATTTGCAAGAAAAAGCACCACAATATCTTGAGTTGTTCTAACACATTCTCAGTTATCTGGCAGAGCTCGTTGGAGATAATGGCTGCAGAACTGCTCATCCAAATTTCAGATCAAGCATCATGTCTTGGAAACTACTCATTATGCAGTTAAGTCTACCAGCAAATGCCATATTGCATGCATTTGATTTTTAATTTTAATTCAGAAACTGAGGACTATTTTTAACTACTTACACAGTTTAAATAGCACAGGGAAACTTATTATATGATCTGATCAGTAAATTTTGGAGGAAAATCATGATTCCTTTCTCCATCTAGGTATGAAGCAATAGTGTGGGTTGACTTCAAACATTTTCTAGCGCTGTCTTGTTAGCATGCAGAACACAGGAACCCATGGAGTCATGAAAAGTTAGCATCAGTATGGTTATTCTGTCCTGGAATATGTTTTAATGGCTCCCAAGTTTCACGCATCTCCATATATCAGCCGTGTTTCCTGAGAGGTTAAACTTCCTAATGCAAGGTAAAAGAAATCTGGTAAAACAGGAATAAAAAAAGCGGACCTGCTATTTCCCTAGAAAAAACATAAGACTGTTGCCCATATCAAATCTGCAGAAATGAATGCATTTATTGCAGACATATTTCAGCTACTCTGATGACTGTTCTCCACAGAAGAGGGAAAACATAAGAAAATGGCCTTTCAGACCTTGCATAAAAAGCTATTGATTTCACTGGTTGCAATTCTTCTGGTATCTCATTCTCTTTAGGAAAAAAAAAAAAATTACTCAGCTGGGGCACATAATTATTGCCAGCAGCATAAGATGCTTTACAGTGTAAGATCACACTAACACATTAATTGTTTCTTTGAGAGCTCTGTGAGAAACAGGGAAGAGTCCTGCCTCTTTGCCAGGAGATTCATAAGCAGTCTCACACTATGTCTCATCCTGCAGATTCCCTCTACAAAGAATTTATCATCATAATCACTGAGCAAAGTATGTGCTACATTTAAGAACAGGTTGCCAAAGCCTAATGGAAATTCAAACATATTGTGGAACTGAGAGACAAAGTAAGATAAATTGTTATGCCTCACTGTTAATTTTGAATTTGGAGAACAGTACACAAATGCAACACAGAATCACAGAATGGGAAAGACTGGAAGGGACCCCAGTGGGTCATCTGGTCCAACCTGCCAGCTCAAGCAGACTCATTCTAGAGCTCATGGCACAGAATTGTTTCCATATAGTACTTCAGTATCTCCAGTGAGAGACTCCACCCACTCTCTGGGCAATGTGTTCCAGCGCACAGGCACCCACACAGTAAAAACTTTGTCCTAATATTCAGGTGGAACTTTATATGCACCTGTTTCTGCCCATTGACTCTTGTCCTATTGTGTGTCACCACTGAGAAGAGCCTGGCTCCATCCTCTTGACACTTTCCCTTCAGATACTTATATCCATTGAGAGGTCCCCTTTCAGTTGTCTCTTCCGAAGTCTGGACAAGTCCAGCTTCCATAGCCTTTCTTGGTGAGAGAGATACTCCTGTCCCTTAATCATCTTTTTCACCCTCTGCTGGACTTGCTCCTGGAGCTCCAGGTCTCTCTTGCACTAAAGAGCCCAGAACTGGACACAGCACTCCAGAGGTGCCTCACCAGGGCTGAGCAGAAGGGCAGGATCACCTCCCTCGACTTGCTGGCAATCCTTTTCTTAAAGCACCCCAGGATCCCATTGGCCTTCTTGGTCACAAGGACACTCTGCTGGCTCATGCACAGCTTGTTGTTCATCAGGACTGTTTGTTGCATTCTGTGTGGTTTGTGGTCCCTGGAGACATTTAAATCTGGCATGGTAGCTCTGATAATACCCTCATGTCAGCCTCACCAGCTTGGGCTGCAGGATCTTGTCAGGTTCCTGCGCATCTCTCAGCTGCTGCTAAATACAACTTTATTCAAAAGTGTATCAGCTAAGTGGTTTTGTTTTTCTCAGCTCCATTCATCTGCAATCTTCTGACAGTGACAGAGTTACTCAGGAAGCTATTGTACATTTATATAGAAAGAAATCTTTAGAAACAGCACAGCAGTTTTGTATTCTTTGGTTGCTGTTTGAAGAGAACTGGGGATAAAATGATGCTTGAAGATTTCATATTCTTATCAGATTTGCTTTCTATTTCATAAAGCAGGATTACTCTATATTCTGAACCACAAACCTATGTTTTCTCCCCTTACATTTTTCCTTAATCTCTCATCCTTGAGTATTTCTAAACAAGTACTTATGCTACACCCTGACAGAAATGTCTTAGAAAAAGCTGCTTACTTCAATAAAAAGATCCAAGTCTGTAAGGATTCCCCACAGAAAATATTTATTTTTCTGAAAAACTATCAAGGAAAGAGTTTATTAGTAAAATTAGGAATCATTATAACCACAGAAAAGTAAGCAAGATTAATGTGAAAGGTGTATTCTGCACATGTACTAACAAAGTATTTAAGCATAAGCTTAATTACAAGAAAGTGAGTAATCCCAGTGGCCTGTATAACTGCTGTAAGGAGATCATATCACCAGGACATAGAAACTATTTTTGTCTCTCAGGGAATTGTTGGATTTTTGGTATTCCAGGATACCTTTGAAAGGTTACTCTGAGCTGATTAATTAACTAAGAAAAGAGACAGACTGAATGACTGCATTACAACTTAAATTGAGATGCATAACATGTCATTTAAACTGAAGAAATTATGGAGTAAATGACAAAGGCATTTAAAGTCAACTCCACAGATCAAGCAACAAACAAATGAAAAGCTGTAAAGAAAATAGCAGTGATAACTTTAATCAAAGCACTTTTAGGAAAATAGTTTTTCATTACTGAAAATATTTGATTATTTTCTACTTTATGCATAGAAGAAAGCCATATGCTCTGTGAAGAAATGGGGATAGTGCAGGAGTCAGGTACTGTGGTGGGCTGAGAGATCAAGGCAGGGTGGTCCAGGATGCTGTGGTGGTTCCTGAGCATAGGGTAGACTCCTGCCAGGGCCTCTCCCAGCTCTTCCTACTCACAAATCCCCTGGCATCCACAGCCTGGATTCCACCATGGTGCCCAGCTGGGATAAGCAGAGCACACAGGCCCCAAGCTGGTACTGGCTGCACCTCCCATGGTGGCCCTAGGTCTGTAAGCACATCTCTGAACTGTCTGGGAGGACAGGATAACTCTCTAAATAGGGTTTGCATCTCTTTCTCCTCTATAATACAACCAAAAGGGTTGGGAGGAGCAATGCAAGGAGGGAGCAAGCTAGGCACAGGTAGGAGCATCCTACAGCTGATGTAAGTGAAAAAGGTCACATGCAGAATGGGATTCTTGCACCATCCCACCTCACAGGTTTGGCTTCCTATGTTCTGTGGTAAATAATGACTATTTCATTCATCTGCTGTAAACCATTAAGATTAGTATTGCTTCATGTCTATTTCTCAAAGAAGCTTGGATTAAAATGAAATTATTTAGGAGTAGAGTTTGGTTACTTGTTTGCTTTGAAAATCCTTGGAAATCATCTAAACCATAGGTATTTCTATGCAATAAAGCCAATTAAAAATATTGTATTCTTGCTCTTCAAGAATACCCTTAAACATCAATGCATTATCTGCTTTTATTATGCCAGAAGAAATACTCCCAAGTGATGAAAAATTAACTTACTTCATGCCAAGGGAAAGTCATACTGAGCTTTGTTAAATGTATCTTTATGTTTAAAGCATATTTTCAATGTTAACACTTCAAATTGCTTAGTAAAGGATAAAACATTATAGTTAGAAATACAGACTAAATGCATGGTTTTAAAAAAGCAAATGGTATACTCTAAAAAGCAAGAGTAGATGGTAGTGCTCTCTTCCCTCCTACTGATGCAAAGGAAGAGAAGTTCCTTTGATATTTTCAGTATTACACCACTTAAAAGTTAATGCAACTGAAATAAAATACCAGTTTTGAAATTGGTATGAGGCCAAATTTAGAAGTTGATCAGCATTTGGATTTAAATTCAGTAAAATGAGTCAGACCCCTCTTATCATTGGACAGATTTTCTGATTAAAGTCTCTACATCATTCAAGAGAACAATGTAATTCAGAAAGGTGATCACAAAAATATCAATTTTGGACAACTTCAGCACAGCTGTATTTCAGCTTTCGGAACTATTACCATCTTTGGTTAGGTGTAGAAAATTACAGGATACCACCAGAGTTTCAGTGATTAACCAATACATTTGACAATAACAATATTGCACTCCCAATATACCAAAGCATCTTAAAACAGTGTTGCTGGTGGGCAGGATCATTATTGCTGTCTGCTTAGAGGACTGGGGCTCTAGGAGGTCAGTTCAATTGTCTCTGATTTTAGCATCAGGGATTATTAGGATATGAGCAGAAATAAAATTGTAGGTACCTTACTAAATCTACGTATTGCCAACGTAAAGAAGAGAAAAATGTTTTGGATTGAATATATAGATGTTGTATTAGTGCTGACCTCTGCAAAGGATCAGCAATACAAACCTTGAGAAGATCAGTTACAGTATGTTAATGGCATTTTTCATTTCTGCAGTGAAAAATGTAATCTACAGAAGATTACTGCCCCATTCTTGAAGTACATCTAGAACTGCCATGAATAAATAGGAAAGGATTTTCTAAGTTGTTTCCTTATACTAATCAGAAAATCCCTGAAGTGACAAGTATCATAAGAAAAAAGGAGATTATTTAATGTGCCAGAATCTGCTTTCACCAGCAATAATTTGATTAGTTTGTTATAATGTTAGTCTGCTGTTCATGCTCTACTTTACATATGAATACAGCAAAACTTAGTGGAGGAGAAGTGTTAAGAGCCTCTCATACAGCTGCCCTAAAACAACCACTTATTTCACTGTCAGTCCAAGGCTAGGCTTTTTGATCTTTTTCCTTTCCCTTGTAACTCATCTACTATTTTTCAGTTTATTATCAGCTGATGTACATAAGCTTGTGATGCTTCACATTTTTGAAAATAAAAAGGAAATTTTTATAGTACAACATCATATTAATTCTTTTCTCATTTGTATTGCCAATTTACTGTTACTGGAAGGGCTTTTGCACTGTATCCAAGTGCTCAAATGCTGGCAGAAACAGCATGAAGCTTTTATTTTTCCCTTGGAAACTGAAGACAGTAAGTTCCACTCTAGTTAGGTTCCTTATTTTCTGCATTCACACTGTTGTATTTAATCCATGGTCTCATGGCAGATAAGACCAAACAAATTTGTTGCCTCACCATTTTTCTAATGTGATACCATTCAACTCTATTAAAAGGAAATTTTTTCTCTTACAAAGCTGTACATTTGGGGGGAATTTATTGCAACTTAATTTGCCTTATCTTCTAGGAAAATATACTGCTGAGTGTCCCATTTCCTCTGCCCATTGCTTATTTGTAACTGTGTATAATCTGTTTCCTGTTCACAACTGTATTTGCTTTTGTTAATGCATTCCATTATTAGTTTTTCTTTCTGAAAGTAAATCTCTGGATTTCATTTGATTAATTAAGTTTTCTTTCTTTGTGTTAATGTTAGTTTTGCAGTCTTTATCCATATTGAAGAATCTCCACATACCAAACAACCTACAGACCTATTTTATTAGATGAATAAAAACTACAGTCTAAGCAAGAGTAGCCATTGTTTCTCAAGCTTGTTCTCTTCTGACATTTTATTGTCTTTTATTCCACTTGATTTCTTTGTAGGCTGCTTTAGGCAAAAATTCTTTTCTCCAAAATTCAATATGGATGCACACAATCCCATTCTATTTGATCACACATTATTGAACTAGGTAGAGCACGATTGATGTAACCAACGTAAGAAAACTAAGAATAGCAATGTGTTAAAAGAAAAACAAAAGGATTCTATTTTCTAGATTCTTTCAAAATGCCACTAAGGAACTAAAAAAGACGGATGCAACCCCACTTACAGAGCACCTGATACAGCCTTTGGTTTTCAGTTATTTTTAAGTATATTTTAATAATGGACTGCAGCTTTTTTCTTTCCTGTTTCCTATCAGAACTCAGGTGATGATAAACCTAAGTGCAGCTGCTTTTTAAAAGCATCCAACCATGTTTTACTGCTTGAGACTTCTGTCCAGGTGATACTCAGCATTGGTAGTCAAGGCCAAGAGGTTCTGGACCATTATGTGTCACCAGAGCCAGGGCCAGTGCTTTCATGGAAACATTTCTGTGACAATGTCTTTCTGTCTCTCTGACTACCAGGAAGCACAGGTACTCTGAACAGTCAGGAGGAATGAGTGCATTTTTTACCTGTCTGTCCTCTATATACAGTGTGGGACCTCATTTATATTATGCTAAAACAAGGGGATAGAGGTAAGGGATAGGAAGGCTGGCTGTGGAGACCTATTTAAGGGCAGTTCATAGCTTCTATGTAACCACCACCTCTTGGTTAGGCAAATATTCAGGTGGTAACACTGATGACTGTTCAGACAGGGCCTTCCTCTTCTCACCTATATTCCCCCTATGTCCTGGCAAACATTTTTGAATTGCCTTCATGCTGCAAAAGCTCTGGTTGAGGACACTGCTGAAAATGTGGCTACACGCTACAGAGCAGCCAGCTCCTACACTGCCATCCAAAAATACAAAAATTGCCACTGTGAAACAGAGGGACTCCCAAGAAATTCTGTAGATACTGGATGCGAGAGAATCAGGCAGCAGTACCACAGTGTCTGTGTGAATCTAAGTCACAAAACTTCCTCATGCTGGGCTGAGAAAATGTGGCTTGGGAAGCTGTAAGAGGGAACCCCAAAACAGTCCTTGGAGAAAGAAAACAGTCTTTGCAGGTCTTATTCATCTCCTTGTTGACTTGCAAGGAACCATTGAGGGATGTTGCTCCCAACTGTCCAATGATGGTCTTGTGGTGGTTTGCTAACCAATGAAACTTTACTCTATTGGAATTGTCTATAAAAGATGGTCTGGAAGAATAAAATTCTCTCATTTTGCTACTAAGCCTGAGAGTCGTATGTCATTATTATCGCCATCCTTAATACAATAGCAACAAAATCCTGTCCACCAATGCAGTTCTCTGTGCTTGGTTCAGAGCATTTAGACCTCGAGGCACCACTATGGTAATTCAGTTTCACCTTCTGCATAAAATGAGAATTTGCAGGTTTTATTGCACTGCAGCAGATTCTAGTGAGTAGGTAGCTAAAGATTATTATATGTAACTGACCTTATTGTATCAAAATGAAAAACCCATAAAAATTGATTTTTAGGAGGAAAAGATTATGCTGTTCTTCTAAGGGCAAACACTTTGATTTTTCTTTTTCATTTCCCATTTATATCTCTGCACTTAATTTATTTATAGTGCTAAATATACATTCAAGCTAATTCAACTCAGTAAAAGACATGGAGCTGATAAGGTTTTATACCAAAACTTGCCCCTCATAAATGTATTTATTGAATTCACACAGGCTGAGATTTCACATACAGATCCACCCCAGTAAGTAAGGAGGAGAGATGTTTTAAAAATCCATAGTATATGTAGAAGTAACAAAAAGTGGGATTTGTTTTGATAGATATTTATCAAGTTGATTTCTGAGAAGACGTTCAAATACTAACATGATTGTGCATTCAGCTACTATACAGTGGCACGGGTTTTATGTATTAAAGCACTATCTACTGTCCTAGTCCCAAAGCCCTACCCATTAACAAGACAGAAACCCAAACTATTGTCTCTTTTACTAAATGATGGCTTCCCAGTATTAGCTGAGGATGGATAAGATTTGGGATCAAGAGGTAGAAGAAGGGATTTGCAGGCTTACAACCTGGATTAAGATCTATGGTATGGACAACCTAATAAGTATGACATGTTGTTAGTTGATTTAACTTTTCTGCCCCTCCTGTGAGTTTATGTGAGGCTTTAGGTTTCTGTAGAATTCCTGATTGCTCCACAAGTAAAGGTCATGGAGAGGTTGATATATAATTGATGTAGAAGACTGTTAGGGCAAAGAGCTCTGTGCCTAGAGGAAGGCACACAGTTTCTAAGAAAAGAATAACACCTGGAGTGCTGTAGAATAAGGCCTCAGAAAACTGCTGATGCAATGGATTCTTAAGCAGTCTCTACCTGAGGGACCTTCTTTCCCCCTGAAAAAGCCAGTAGCCATCTTTAAATACTGGTATGTAAACTTTCAGCTATTTAAGTATTTTTTGCAAACACATATTTCAAATGGAACTTATTCAAATGTACATAAGCTTATTTGCCACATTTTTGGAATATTTTCCTACCTTTTAAAAATACATTCTGTAGCAATGAAATCAAAGCAGAATCAACCAGGGACAAGTTTCGCGATGTTTCAAAAATGCTTCTTATAACAAGCTTGATAAGAAGCAAGAAGGATAATGATGTAAATATTTTAAACACAAAGTAAACAAGAGAGCTTCACCTCTATGCACCCCCATGAAAAAAAATGGCCCAACCTCTCCAAAAAATCCCCTAGGCTACCAATAAAGTTTTCAAGAAGACAACTGAGGATGAAACTTTATTGAAACAGAAATTTAAAAATTATAAGAATGTTTAATAAAACAAAAATCTAATGCATCAAAACCACCAGGAGATAACTTTATAAAGTCTTTTTTTCATCCGTTAAGAAATAAGGCTTTCATAAAAGTCTGGCATTACTTGAAAACACTGTGTATGAAAGATGGATCTTTGCTTGAGCCATATTCTATGTAATGGCCAGAAACACAAAATCAAATACAAATTGAGTATTATCAAATTTTTTTGAACGACTGTTAAAAGTGTGTAAGTCTGTTAAGTCTGTTAAGTTGCTTAATAATTCTCACTGGAAGAGACAGAAACCACATTATTTGAATTGGTTAAATCTGGAGGGTACAAAACTTCTATTCCCATTGGGAGCAATCCTACACGTACAAGGCATTGGACAAGATGACCTCAGAGGTGTTTCCATCGCTTATTTCTGTGACTCAATGAATAAACATGAACCTAATCAGAATAGGTGTACTGTTTATCTAAGCAATAACATTCAGTTAACTGGAGCACACAAGGGAATTGCCTACTGTGATGCTGCTGATTAAACAAGATCAGAAAGCGTTAAAATAGGTTTGGAGTTTTAATTTGCAGAACTTGGTAGGCATCTATGTATTTTAATAACCAGTATATAACCTTGGACCTATGAAACAAATCTTAAATAAGAGTTTTTTTATAGGAAAATAGTTTGTAAAACACAAAGGCTACAAACTTCAACTCTAAGACTATGTGTAAAATAGCATGCTATAATTCTTTAGACACACAGGCTTGAAGTAATTTCACAGAGAAAGAAAGAAAATGTAAAGAGCATCTTATGTCAAGAATGGTTTAGAATACAGGGTGTTGCTGGATATTTTTTTCAGATAACTTGAATTTGCCTGTGAACTTAAAGCCAAGTGTCATTTGCATCACTATTAGTTTTGATCTTTTCTTCCTTGAATGTGACTGATGATTTATTTCATGTCCCACACAGTCCTTTCTTCCTCATCCAAGTACTCAAATGTTAAATGTAAATCAAGCAATTTCAACAAGGTTATGATACTACTATTGTTAGTTACTATATTTATAGTTTTAAAAAGCATATCCTTTCCCATAAAAACTGTGCTGATACAAAGTAGCACATAGGATGTTTTGACAGCAAAGCAAACAGAAGGTGATAGGTCTGGTCAGTGTAACTGTACTCCATGTAAATGAAGGTTTACTGGTATTATTAGCTCTGTACCAAGCTGGATTTTAAAACCCTAGAGATGAGCTCCTTTTCAGTTGCGGTCTTTGGGTTTTTTTGGGTTTTTTGGGTTTTTGTTTTGTTTGTTTGTTTGTTTTTGGGGGGGTTGTTTGGGTTTTTTTTTCCTCTCACTATACATTAAAAAAATCCACACCACTAGAACTAGAGGTGTAAGGTGAAGTCTCCTTGAGCAGGAAAGAAGAAAATTGCTGACTGGTGATGGTGGACAAATGGGAAAGAAAACAACTTGATCTCTTGGGCTTTCAGCCAAGAAAGTGTTGTAGAGAGTCTTTGCTGTAAAATGCTACCATGCATTCCTAATCTATTACTCCGACGTCTTTCATGTTGTGATTGCATTTGATATCCCAATATATTGGCACCGCTTAAAATCGTAAGATGTATCATAGCCCTTTTGACAGAAATTCACACTTAAGCTACTTGAGACAGCTCAAATGGCATCATCCAAGTGGGAGAACACTTTTTAGAACAATATGATTGGCCTTTGGGATTGAAAAACTTTTGACAAGTTAATTTGTATATGAAACAACAGCTATTCTATTGTAGAAAGCACTTAGTTTTGGATCAACAGATTCTCAATCATCAGACTACTTTGAGTATTTTTTAATATAATATTTTTCCTTTGTAAAAATAAACTTTTTTAATGTATTATCTTGATTTTTTTTCTTATTAATGAACTGTGAAGCCAACAACTTGTTCTTACTTTATTAAATTTTCTACATTATTTTTTTTCTGTATTTTCCTTTAGCTCTACCTTTCCCCTTTCACCACAGTCATACAGATCTCTATTTTTTTTCACCTCATTTTTGTTTCACCCTTTATTTCACTTTTTTCCCAAAGAAAAAATGTAAGATCTACTCTATTTGAGTAAAATTAGCATCAAATTAATGTATTCAATTAAAAGTCTTAACAAAAATGATTACAAAGAAAACAAAGTTATAGCTGAGGAATGAAAGGAGAAGAAAATGAATTTTTAACTGCAATACAATATCATATTTTGAAAAAAAATCTTACTGGAAAGTAAGAAACTGGAAAAGAATGGAACTCCTAGAAAAATATTAAAAGCCCCAATCATTTAAAAAAAGATTTTAAAAACTAAACATTAAAATATGTGTCTCAAAGCCAAATAAGTAGATACAAAAATTTCATCTCCCCTACATTTTTTGGTATAGGACAACATGTACAAAGAAAAAATATGTGAAAATTTAATTAAAAAGAAGGTGTTAAGCAAGAAAAAAAAAAAAAAAGTGAAAATTGTTTCAATGAAAATCTTTCAGACAGATTGACTAATGAAGACAAAAAAAAACCCCCACAATAGCAACACTTTACTGTTTCTTCAAATTGTCAATATGCTGACAATTTGTCGTGCTAAACAACAAGACATTCCACATGGATATGTCTTATACTTATCTGGATTTACCCGGGAAAAATCCAAATATAAGCTACTCAACATTTTGCAAAATATTTTTGTTAAACAGTTACAATCATACAGCATGTGAGGTCACATATTCTGTTTAGAAAAACTTTTTTTTTTTTCAGTTTATGATTATCCCATTATATTGTCTTTAAAGTGTTCTATTTTATAGATATAAACTTTAGTTGTAAGGTTAGGAGAGCAATATAAGTGTATGCTAATCTCAGTAAAGGAACCAGGGGACCTTGAGATAAGGTCACAGCTCTTGAGTTTCACCATAAAGCTCTTAAAATGCTGTTATTGTAAGCATCTAATTCCAAAACAAAACAGGAAACTGTTGTGTACTTAAACTCATGTTACTTATGGAATGGATTTTGCTATATTCCTAGATGCTTTTGCAAATAAAATATCTGCGTAAAAGGCAAAGTGATTTCAATATCTGAGGATTGCTCAGAGAATATTTTTCTGGTACAGTCTAAGGACTACAAGATATTAGACAACAAGCAGATGGTAGATAAGAAGTCTAGCTATTGTGAAAATGCATGTAAATATGTAACAAAGAAACCTTGTAAATAGTGGAAATGTAATTACTGGGACTAGTTCACTGCAGAAGTAGAAATTTCTGACTTTAAAATTATTTGCTCTTTGATGTAAAATGTCTATTTTTAGTATTAAGTAATGATTGAGTTACTTGTATACTTGACTAAAAATTAAAAAGAAGACAAACCATAAAGCACAAAGAATCAAAGAATCACAGAATATTCTGGGATGGAAGACACCCACAAAGATCATCCAAGTTCAACTCCTGGCCTGGCACAGGACACGTCAAGAGTCACACCATGGGCCCAAGAGTATTGTCCAAATGCTTCTTGAACTCTGTTGGGCTGGTACTATGACCACATCCTTGGGAAGTCTGTTCCAGTGCTCAACCACACCTAGATGAAAAATCCTTTTGAAATATCAACCTAAACCTCCTCTAACACAGCTTCAGGCCATTCCCTCAGGTCCTGTCGCTGTCACCACAGAGAACAGATCAGTGTCTGCCACTCCTCTTCCACTGATGAGGAAACAGCCATGAGGTCTCCCCTCAGTCTCCTCCAGGCTGAACAGACCAAATGGCCTCAGCGGCTCCTCATACGGCTTCCCCTCAAGGCCCTTCACCTTATGCCCTCCTTCAGATGCTCTCTAACAGCTCAATGTCTGTTTTATATTGGGGCACCCAGAAATGCCCCCAGCACTTGAGGTGAGGCTGCCCCAGTGCAGGGCAGAGCAGGACAATCCCCTCCCTTGCCCAGCTGGCCATGCTGTGCCTGATGCCCCCCAGGACAGGCTTGGCCCTCCTGGCTGCCAGGGCACTGCTGACTCATCTTCAACTTTGTGTTGACCAGGACTCCCAGATGTCTTTCCATGGCACTGCTTTCCAGCCTCTCATTCCCCAGTCTGTCTGTACATCCAGGCTTGTCTCATCTCAGGTGCAGAATCCAGCACTTGTCTTTGTTAAAGTTCATATGGTTGGTGATTTCCCAGACCTTCAGTTTTTCCAGGTCTCTCTGCAAGGCCTCCCTGCCTTGGAGGGCGTCAACAGCCCCTCCCAATTTTGTATCATCTACAAACTTACCTATTATCCCAAACCTATTATTTTTTATTGTTTTGTGCTGAATATTTTCATAGAACAAAAAATTTTGAAATAAAATAATGGGTTATCCATACATATGAATTTTTTCACGGTAATAGATATGTACAGTATTCCCCTACCTTCAGCTTAACCACTTCACAGGTTATAATTTTGTGGTGGTAAGGAAAATTGTAATATATGTTTTATGTATAGGTATATTTATTAGGAGAAAAATAAAGAATTTAGGGAATAAGCAGTAAAAATGAGGAAAGAATTTTGGAGGTGAATGAACCTGCCATAATTACGTTAGAACATTCCATTCATTTATCATATTTCTTCCAGTGCTCAGTTAGCTATTTAGATAAATCAACTATGCATCATGAACTCAAATCAAATTTATTTATAATTTATTTAGTGAATTAACAAAGCAATGATCAGCTACACTGTTTCTTTGAGGCTTTTCAGACCATTAGAATTTACCCATTGAGCGGATATGACAATGCTATAACAAGTTACGATTCTTTGTAGAAATCAACTGTTGATGGGAAGGGATGGGAGGAGCCACAATTAGGTCTTGTTAGCATGATATCACGCTACTGATGATTAGTGTTCGTATAAAACTACAGCTCCTAGCACTGACTGTTGAAGTTGACTTTTCCTATGAGTATAAAGCAGATCTTGGAATGTTTCTGTACCAAACAGCCATATTTTAAAGGCATGATTTAGACAAATGCTGAATGAGAGGACATGAAAAGCCTGTATTTTCCAATGTTAGCAGTATTTTGTCACTGCCGAGTTTACCTGAGCATAGCAATCTATTTTTACTGCTGTCATGTTGTCTGTCAGTTTGGTAGCTGTCTCTCATGCTCTTCCCTTAGAGCATGTGGCACTAAAAGCTTTTGCTGATAGTCAGATTGATGGCAAAACAGAATGTATAAAACCAAAGCTTTTAAAGTTGCATTGTGAGTCAACCCCAAATCCAAACAACTGTGATAAAATTATAGCAGTCCCATATACTTAAATCTTCCTCTGATGGACAACCTTAATATCAGCTGCAGAACTGAGTGATGATTGAAAGCAAAAAAAAATCCCCCCATCTGACCATGATGTAGACAAGTATTCTTAAGCTAATCTCCTTTTATAAACATCATAGATCAATATAGCCTATTGTATCTGAGTCATAATTTCATCTTAAATCAGGTGCCTAAAGCAGGATAGAAATTTTTAATGCTGCCTTGTGCTTACCAGCTAAAAAGGAAGGTCAGAAAAATTAGCAGCTATAGGTACTTCTAGTTGAGGTAAATACATTGACAGTAATTTTTATCCTGAAAAACACAAACTCATTTGCCTGCTTGTTTTTGCAACAAATTTAATCCCAGTCTCTTCACTTAAAACATTCATTGTAATAAATCCACTGTAAACTACTTTTTTTAATTTATAGGCTCCTATTTTGCCCTTCTTATTTCTCCAAGGACAGAGGCATAGCACCAACGGTGGTTTTTTGGGTCCAATGGTGGGTTTTTGGTTTGGTGGGGTTTTTTTGGTTGGTTTTTTTTTTTTTTTTTGGTTGGTTGGTTGGTTGGTTGGTTGGGTTTTTTTCCCTGTTTAAAATATTCTTCCTTTGTGTTACAGATCACAGAAATCACAGGACATTCTGAGTGGGAAGGGACCCACAAGGCTCAGCAAGTCCAACCCCAAAGTGAATGGCCCATAAGGGGATTGAATTCAAAACCTTGGTATTATTAGCATCATGCTCCAAGCAACTGAGCTACTCTCACATAAGCAGTCCCTCACAACATTCTTGGAAAAAAATTAAGATGTTATAGTTTATAACAGTGAAAAAGCAGATGGACAAAAACCTGTCGATTACTGATTTTAGACCCTAGTGGTATAGTGCACTCTAACAAAGCTATTAAATTCAATCTAGAAAAAAGTCCTAATTATTAAGCAAACGTTAATGTAACTCACCACACCTATGCTCATGGGCTCAGCTTTGAGGAGTGTCCTTGAAGGGACATCCCCACTTCAAGAGAGGAAACTTCTCAGACACACTGAAGGAATATTCCAAGGAGGAATATGTTAGAGGAACCTACTTTATGGAAGTGGACTGGACTTCAATAGGATTGGCTGCCAGTCATAGGTCTCCACATCACCTGAGCAGCTTATCTGCCAAATCTTTGCTTCCCTATCAAAGTACCAATTTGGGCCTGATAAGCCAGACTGGCTTCAGCATAATTCAACACCAAAAGTAGCACGAGCCCCCCTTCAACCCGCAAAATAGGGCATTTTGTGAGTTTTTTGACCACATTCCAAGGCAAAACATCCTATTAGAAGCTGACCCTGCTTTAAGCTGCAGGTTGTATTGGAGGCCTCCTGAGGTTGCTTCCAACCTGAATGATCTTATATGATCCTGTCCTATGATCTTGTCACTCTATTGCCATACTCAATTTCTAAAAGCGTTTCCATTTTCCCACACAAGGCACTGCCAAAAAAAAACATAACATGGAAAACATCAGTCATACCACCAAAACTTAAATCACCTTCCAGAGGCTTCAGACTGAAGAATGATTTCTGCTGTGTTGCTGTTTCAAGAGCATTCTCTTGAGATGTAAATGTTTTCCTAAAATAGCTTCTCATCAATTCTCAAAACAGACAGAGTAAAACTCCTCCAGGTTTATATTCCATTTCTTCAAAGGTCAGCAAAGTATTTTAGATATCACCCAGTATTATTTTTACACAGGTATCTATTTTCTACTGCTGACTCATATTCAGATTCTTGCAAAATACTGAGAGTAGCACAGATTTGTGCTGTAGCCACTCATCCATAAAATAAAGAAACTTTAGGTTCTTTCCTTTTTTTTTTTTTATTTTGCAGTTAACAAAAAAGTTTAGGAAGTTTAACTATTGTAGTCATGCATTGCTAAGCATGAAATAATTCAAGGTTTTTAATTTCAGAACTGGCTCTCACAGTATTTACAATGACTAACTTCCTATGGGAATTGTACCATCTCATTCCTTGGGAAAAACAAGTATTTTGAAGGGAAATGAGACTTGAGGAAGCTGAACATTAATTTAAACAGTGGTAGGTGTACAAGACATCTAAAGAATTTGTAATGTTAAATTTCTGACGTGAATGGATTAATAGAGGAGCAAGTGGTGAAAGGAGTATGATTAATAGTTTCACATGACTAATTCATTACATTGTGTATGATGCTGTTACATATTGCCTTGCAGGTTCTTTTGGAATATAGGCACATTTTT
Organism: Acrocephalus scirpaceus scirpaceus; assembly: GCA_910950805.1. Taxonomy (NCBI): domain Eukaryota; kingdom Metazoa; phylum Chordata; class Aves; order Passeriformes; family Sylviidae; genus Acrocephalus; species Acrocephalus scirpaceus. Next base: position 48,008,685 of record OU383773.1, on the reverse strand, counting down.
AATTCTGAAGAAAGTGCTGTGCCATGCAGTTTTCTGCTGCAATTGATGTGCATACCAGCTGAGACAAGTCCTGTCTTGAACTTGGGAACTTTTACTTTTCTTCAGCTTGCTAAAGTGATGATATTGGAAACACAATTACTCCCCAGGAATATTCTATTGAAACTTATGAACAAGATTACATCCACATACTGTATGTTGACATCTTTCACTCAAGAGCAAACACATACATGCAGTAGAGGAGCATTCCCCGACAAAATGAAAGGTCAACAGCTTCCATTTTATTCCAAATTCAACCCCACAAAGCTTCTCAGGATCTGTTTCCCCACAGCCCCAGTAAGGAGTAGGGGACCAGTGTCATAGCATATGTGTCCATCTTGTTTAATGGGCAAATTTATATACTTAACCATTTGCAACTGGGAATTTTGCATATATTCTTCCTCAAATATTTAGGAGCCAAATAGGAGTCTCTTTCAACCAAAAGATTTTCTTCTCTGAATGACTCTGCAACTTTATCTACAGTTTGGAGTTTTTGCATGGACTTAAATCCAGAAGGTATAAATTGTGGAGAATTTATAAGAAGTAGCCACCATCATTACAGTTTCTATTAAAGTATTTAAGAGGGAGAAATAATGAAAAGTGAATTAGCATTTTTGTAGCTAGGTCCTTTCACTTTTTTAAAACCTATGCATTTATGTTTTGCAAATGTCGCACTATTTTCAAATTGAAAGAAATTCAAACTATTTGATAAAAGCAATTTGATGAAATACTAATGAAACTGAATAATAATTGGAAGTTATTTAGCATTACTTGGCTAGATGCTCTAGAAATCAGAATCCTATGACTGAATAAAGTTCCATGAATTTAAGAAAATCAGTATGTTTCTCATGGGGAAAAACAGTGCTTATAAAATCCAGTATACATATGTAATGGCTGAGTGCAGTGGATATGAATGAAGTTAAAAAATCAGATGGTGGAGAGTTGAAATCAGTAAAGGAAGCAAAGAACACTATAGAAATAAATTACTAATAAATACAACTGAGGGCCATAGAGCCTTGTGTTTATTTAAAGAGTCAGAAATAAAATTATCCAACATACTTAAAGTGACTCTAGATAGAAATGTTAGATGCATTTCAAGAAAATGATAGATTTATTTTCAGTGGGCTTTTGTTGTTGATTTTTTTTTGCAAGTTTGCAAGAGGAGTGATGTTGTATCAGAGGATGGATATACAACTGCAACTCAGATGTTGGGAAATTACTTCCAGATTCCTTGCTCCCATACAGCCTGCTTCCAGAGGGAGGGTGGAGCAGAAATGCCAAGGTTCAACAGAATTTGGCACAGTGACCAAGTTTCAAGTGGAAGACAGCTAAAGTTTTCCATACATATTAAAAGATAAATGAAGAGACCTATGTGGTAAAAGCTTGTCAGTCTGATATTGATCCTCGGTGAAATATTAAATGGCTGACACAAGATTATTAATAAAAAATTAATTCAAGTACTAAAGAATTGAAGTATTAAAACCTAATCAATGAAAGGAAAAATTATTAATAATAATTTTGATAAAGATATACCTGGCAAGTTCAACAGGATCTATTCCCTGTTATTTATTTAAAACTGTCCTAAGTTAAAATGTAAGATGTGCCCAAAGTATGTATTCTATCCCCATCTCCATGAGCTGTTGAAACCAGGTGGGGAAGTGTTTCCCTTATATTCTGTTCATGGGCCCATCAATGCCTTGCCACATGACTCACATATAACTCCCTCCAGTTATCTCTGTTTAATGGGCCATCAAGGATCCACTGCATGACTCATAGAATGAGATCATCCCATTGTGAGAGGCTCCTCCCAGGAGGAGGAGCCAAACATTCCCACCTGGATATCATCTGGGACAGCACAGGGAGCCCTTACCCACTGTATTCCCAGAGGACAAGAGCTGCCAGACCCTTTTACAGGATCACTGCTTCGACAAGACCATTTCATCTGGACTGCTACTACCACCCTAACTAACAGGGTGTCAGGTTGTATTCTGACTCTGTCAGTGGTCTTTTGTACTATTGCATTTATTTTATTTTACTTTTTGTTGTTGTTGTTTTTCTTTTCCTCCTATTAAATTGTATTTCTGACTTGAAGTCTCTCACTGGTTTTGCTTTCAAACCAGTACAAAAACCTTGCTCACCAACATATTGTAGCACAATATCTCAATTTAAAAAAGTGGAGGAAAGAAAAAAAGCGAAGTGATAAATAAATAAATTAAAAAGCTGATAAATACTTCCTTAAGCTTCTTGTAGCAAAGATTAATAATCAAAGAGGGTGTTTTGCCAGCAGGATTGCACAAAATTTTGAAACTGTCCATAACTACATGATTGTGGATTCTGCCTTGATGAAAAATTTATGTTGGTGTAAAAATCTCCTTCTCAAATACCAAGAATAACAAAATCACAGCGCCTGTTCAATGTCACTCTGGATGATCTACCCAATTAAATCAGTTTAAAACCTGAAGTAAAGGAACCAAACAACAAAGGACTTAAAATACAAATCAAAAATATCTTACCAATACTCATTTTAGGAGTTTTGTCTTTGTATTACTTTTCTACAACTCCAAACTAGCTGTGGCGATTTCAACAGTCTCAAATGCTGATTTTATACACACACAGAGTGTAAAGACATCTGGAATCAAGACTGGCTGGAGCTGGAATGCATATAAACATTGTAGATAAAATATGAAAGATAGAGGCATGTGCCTATATTAAATGAAACTTTCCAAATTACTCAAAATACACTAATTCAAAATACACTTCTGGAACTAAAATTTACATTGTGCAAGTCGTGGTGAATGTTAACTGCACACTCCACATATCTTTGCAGACCTGTTTGTGTAAAACCAGCAACTGTGTAGCTGCTATTGCTCATCTGATTCCCCATACAGCATACCTTGAGCAATAGCTTATTTCTAAGTCAGTATCAAACTATTCGCCAGTTTCTGTAATCCATTTCCATACCAGTGTTTGTCTAAATCCTCAGTTTTATTGATGACAAAGGCCATTATTTGTTATTAATATACACTCAGTTTACTTTGAAATACAGAGTCTAGATCACAGCAGACAAATAGGTTCCTTAAGGCCCACAGAGAAGTGATAAATTCTTGCTGCTATCTCAGAAATCAGACTTCTTTGGGATATTAAAATCAGATTAATGTAATGGCAACCTGTCATACATTTGCTGTGTATGCCATCTGTGCATCTGTAACTTTTTTGTCCTTCTTGAGAATATTTGTTTTTTGCATGGGCTACAGCACAGACATAAGAAGCCAAGATACTAACCAGCAGCAGAAATCTTCTCTGTTAGATTAAAAAGTCCAGCTCAACACACCACCCTTTTCCCACCATCAGATTTCACCATGAAGAACATGATGATAACAAGTCTGCGAAATGTGACTATTGTTCAACCATTTCAGTCCTACTATGTCCAGGACAAAATGAAGAGGAGGCAATGAGAACACACACACTTAATGATTCCCCAGGATATTCTATAGATTCCAGTAGTTTGTGGCTCAGACTTCAAGGAACAAAGGGATATCTACAAGCACCCGTTCTTTGGTTCCTAACCATTTTTTGAGCCACTGAGGCAGGAAGTTTCTTTCTATAAAATCATATTAATTCTAGGATATTCTATTAATCTACTTTCACTAATTTTACTTTTTGGTAGAGTTTCCAATAATAAGCTCTGTTAGAGCTGTCTGTAGCCACCTAGATCACCTTTGAAACGAATAAAAAAACTCCACCGGTGCCACTTCTGCCACTTGCTGGCCTGTAATAGCAAACAAGTTTTATGTTGAAGATAGCTGAACTACCAATTGTGTTAAGAAGTTTTGACTTAAATTAGAACTATGTGGCAAATATCATCTGATCATCACAATCTCTGTTTGCTCATTTTCTCATTTGTTCATGTTCTATACTTTTTTCTACTAAATAATTTAACAGAGTCTTTAACAGACTAAACCCAGGATTTCTATGCAGGAAGTCCCCAGTCTTTTCAGTGATGAATAACAATGCAAAAATACCAGGCCAACCAAATAAAAAATCCTCCTCACATAATTCCTCTGCTGTGGTTTCAACTTTTAAGTCCTCTTTTTATGCCTTCATCATCAATTAGCTTTACTCTTTGTTAGCTCTTTTCATTCTGAGTTTTTTGGAAAAGATTCATGACTGCATTTTATGTTTAAAGGAAATGATTCCTTAGACAATTAGAGGTTTGCCTCAAAATATATTTTGCATATAACTTCCTAGAGTTTCTAATCCTTTACATTTTCTCTTTGCTTTGATTTACATGCACAAATTTAAAGACAAATTACACATCCAGACCTAGCACTTCAAACAAGTATTTCAAGATCCTTAGTATTTCCTACTGCATGTTGACACTTTCTTAAAACTATTCCCAAAGACTTAATTTACACTTCACTTGAAAAAACAAAACCAAAGCATTCAAAAACTCAGAATTATATTTGCTTTCCTTCAAAGTCTATGTTATTCCATGAATAAAGTTGGCAGTTGTGGGCATTTTGTTATAAGAACATACTTAAGACAAATGAATACATCATTAACTGTGATCAAAACAGACAAAGAAGTTATGTCTGCTTTAGATGTGAGATGTTGTGTTTCTAAACAAGATTGCTTAGATTTTTCCATTTTTTTTTCTTGGCTTAAAGGACAAACGCTGTATATATCACAACCTCATAACTATCTCATGATATATGCACATTACCTAAGCAATGTGAATTGTGCAATTTATAAAGATTTTTCAAAGGGTTTCCAAATTAGAGCAAATTTCAGCATAAAGCTTCATCTATGTAACATTTTTATGGGTCTAAATACCAGATGGAAATATCCCAGACATGGAACAATGGGGTTTTTTATACCCCTTCACACGCTTTATTTTTATGCCCCTTTCCAGATCTCAATTTTCCTTCATTACACAGCATAAAACCACAGAGAAATATTGTTTTAGTTGCAGATACCTGAAGTATCTCTATAGGCAGCACAGCCACTCTTGCACATTTTGCTGGTGGTGCCCTGGTTTGTACTGTGCCGTAACAGCATCACAGAACAATTGTATACTCGCACACCATGGCCCCAGTGTAAAACAAAGGTGCCAGCTGGAAATGCCATCAATTCATTCTGAGGATAGAAAATATGTCTTGCCACAGGTGTCACAGCAAGAGCTGACAGATCAGTCTGCCATGTCTGCTCTTAGAGAGGTTGTTGCATTTGCCAGTGCTGTTATGTTTCAGCCGTACTGTCAGCCTTGGGTAAAGAAGAAGCAATGCAGCTGCTTAACAGAAGCACTTCATGTAACACACGAGCTGTTTATCACTTCAGGCAATGCCAGCAGGAAGGTTGCTGCCTCATATCTACCCTCTTCCCAATTAAGCCATCCTTATTTCTTGGCAAACACCAACATGCCAAGAGAAGCAAAACAAAGAAACCACAGTAGGAGGGAAGCATCTTTAGGGTAACAGAACTTCCTGGAAGCCAAGCATTGGTGAGAGGGCTGAGATTTGGGCAAGATATAGACATATAGATATATAGATATGCATATCTCATTGAATATATATGTTTTATTTCAGGATTGCACTGTATACATTATTCCACACAGAGAATACTTGAGATTGTACAGTATAGATTTATCTTTCATTTAAAAAGTTATCGAAAATGTCTTAAGGTACAAACCTGCCTTTGCCAGAGGGTGAGTTAAAATAGAGGTGTTATACTAACACTTTGATATTAAAATTTAAATCTTTTTATTTTCTTTTAAGTTTGCAGACAGGAAAGGAAAGAAAAATCCAACAACCAAGAAACCCACCAAAACCCCCCAAAATTTTGAGCTTGTTTCATACCTCTTAAAAAAAAAAAAAAAAAAAAAGTGAGCAGAGTATTTTAATCCTTCTAAAAGAACCATAATAAACTTTTTAATAGTAAAATCAGGGGGATTTTTTTTTTCCAGAAAATTCAACTGTCAGAAACAATTCACAATAAAAGCCATCAACCTCTGGGCATGCAATTCTGTAAATATATTCCAGTTCTGAAAGAGGAAGGGTTATATTCTCATTTCTGCTCATCTGAAATATTTCACATGGGGCTTATCATCCAGCACAGTTATCCATGGTTCTGGGTCACTCAGTAGGGAGATGGCAGAGCAGGAACTTTAAGGCTTTTTTGTTTTGTGCATTTATTTCATTATTTTATGAGTCAGCAATAGAATTCTTTCAGCTTATTGGTTGGGCCACTCTCCATAGATAATCCAGTGATGCCTCATTGGTTCAAAGGAAAGGTGGGGAATTTCCCTGGAGAGAGACGTAAATTCAATTCATATCTTCGGCATTAATAAAAGGTATTTTGAAGTACTGTTCCTATTTTTTCCACCCATTTGACTATACTGTAGGAAGAGAAATAATGACAGCAACCCTTTCCTTCTCTTAGTAGTTCAGTTTTTTACAAATATATGGACAGAAAGCTGAAACACACCATAAAAATAAATAAATGGGCCTTTTAATAAAGTCGTGTTCCTGTTTTATATGTGCACATATGTTTACTCCATCCCACAATAATTCTAAGTTTACACTTTTGGCAAGATGTTTATCATTATATATTGCTACTGCAACTAGAGAAAACTAAATGCACAGTAGAAAGCACTAGAGAATTCTGACCTACACATCCTACATTCATCTGAGAAACAGATAAAAAGAGCAAATAAAAAATAGGATCCCTAATTCAAACCACGAAAAAAAATCAATGATAAATCAATAGCAGAGTAACAGTGGTGCACCATCCATAATTATCATTTAACTAGTGTTCCAGACAATTCTGTTCTCCCCAAAATTACCGTGTATGCTTTTGATGGGTGGGGGTGTAACTGAGCGTCATCATTCCCTCTTGTGTCATCACTAATTCGATGAGCAAAATTTTAGGGTTTTGTAGTGGGTGGTCTGACTGCAGTCCAGGGATCCAAATGTTTAATTTCAGGCATATTACTAGCACTTAATTAGAACTATTTGTAGAGTTTCAAGAAAAAGTTAGAGATCGATGCTTTGCAAGACAGCTTTATCAAATCATTAGGCTCTGTGGTTCTAACCAGGATCTCACTAATTAGCTCATAGCCTTAAATCAGTCTATCACCTCAGACTGCCTTTTATCACCATTAACATGCTCTTTGAAAAATCTGTACAGTTAAGCTGCTTGATTTTAGACTTCCCTGGGGTTTAATAGGTAAAATGTCAAGCTAATTCTTTATCATTTCAGTGTCTTAAAAGTTACCTTAATTAATTATGTAATTGTATATACCTAACGGAGATAAATATGTTTTAAATGAACAGCATATACTGCATAATATTTGTAGCAATATGAGTAGAACTGTGACATTGGTGTATGTACAGTAATTACCATTACAGATATATGTGATTACAAGATGTCATACCTGAAAAACCATTCTGGGAACAAAATGTAAGAGAAAATCTGAGCTCACCAGAATTTGCCAACAGATTATACCAAAATGCATAAATAAACTTTTCTTCGATATTTTTTTTTCAGGTAGTTAACAACAGTCCACAACTGTGACACCCAAATTCATGGACACTGATATTATGGTTACATATTTAGTATCTAAATTTTTTAACATTCAAGAAACTACATTTCTATTGTACTTTTAGTTGACATCTGTAAAGGATCTATATTCTACACTGATCACCACAGTATGTGTTACATTAACATTTAAATTGGCCTTCAGTATTTTTGTTTGAGTACTTTAGAGAAAGAAAATCCTAATGATTACATATTAAATTTTCAGTCAGTTTTTTGGGAAAGCACAAACAGCTCAAGCTTATTTTGTTCCTGAAAGAGATTATCAACACCTTGAGTCTTCACCAAGGCATTTATAAAGGCACATTATTCTTTAGCCAGCTAAGTACAATGGCAATTGTCTGTTGTTTGATTCTAAACCAGAGCAGGATCTTCTACCTTTTCTGGCAGAGAAAAGCCACTAAGCCTTTCAAGTCCTTCAAAATGATGGTGTTGTTCTGTGCAACTGTGTGACTGAGTTCCCCTGGCTTGTAAACTGGAGGAGAAAGTTATTTATAACCAATAAAAAGATATTTCTATAAGAAGCCAAAAATGCTCATTTTCTGAAGAGGATGGGATCCCACCTATTAAATCTTCAGCAAGGCACACACAGTGAGACAGATAATCTATATTCTGATACCTGTAGCAGAGACAGATACCAAGGAAATAAATGCTTTTATTTCTATAGTGTCTTTTCTTGCCTTACAAGTCTGTCTGGTTTTTAAGTTTTCACCTCAAATAATTCTTGGATATTACTATTTCTGGTTATTTTCTTGTGTTATCAAACAGCCAGCTATATTAATTGGGTACTATTAAAATGTTGTAATGCTTCTGCAACACTTACTTCATCCATCACCTAACTGTGTCTGGTCATGTGCACTGTAACACTTGTGAACAATGTTTTCCTTTCTATGCTTTTTGCTACAGTGTTCCTCACACACTGCCAAGCAAAATACACAGCCACAGTAGCAACTCTCCAGGGCAGTCAGGGTGTGCTGTTCTATACCCATCATTAAAACAGTATTCATTTGTTCAACAATTCTGGGGGGAGCAGAAGTCTTAAATCAGTAAATATTATTTGTAAAGAGCAATGCATTAATCATTTTAACTTTAAAGGGGAGATGATTAACAATTGCTTCTACATGTAGACATTTCACTCCTGCTTCTGTCATGTTATAGTATGACTTAAATACACTGATGTATTTAAGAAAAAAAGATATGTCTACTGAAAATAGTAAAATACAGAACAATGTAAAGATGCTAGGTGAACAAAATATTAATTCAGAAGAAAAACTTCTCTAGTGAAAGTTGCTCCATAACTGCTTATTGCAGGATTGATTCCTGCCATTGTACTCATTGGTCATTCCTGATATCTGCAGATAAGGCTTAAAGGTTTTCTGGCATGAATTTAACTAGTTTTTTGTTGTTGCTTTGAACAGAGCACAAACTTTGTTTAGCACTGTTTTAAGCCGTAACAAAACTGCCACAATCTCTCCAAATTTTAGCTTCTGGCAGTCTTCCACTACTAATTGTCTTACTATTCCTACTGACATATAGATACTTGTATTATCTAAGTGAAGAGTAGATTCTCTAGCTGTAATATTTATCAGCTATCTAATATAGTTTTACTCTCATACTAGACCTCACTTTCACTACTTCTGGCAACCAGGACATACACAAGATTAGAATTACTATATCAGTGCTTCAGTGTTCCCTTAACTCCTTTCAAAAACATTGAGGGGAAATTTTAATTAAAAAAAGCCTGCCTGGACAGAATGCTGAAAAGCACACTGTAGTGTAACTAGGTGAAAACAACAAAAAAAGCTTGAAAACTTGAGCCCAGAGGCTGAGGCTATGGTGGAAAGAGAGCAAGACCATCTAGTATTGCCAATGAGCTTGCATTTAAAATAGAACTCACAGCAACCATTCAGGGCTGGGAGGTTTGGCGTGCCTATGCCATAGTAATGGGGTCTAACTATGCTGTATCTTGATGTTTTTGAGAGACCTGGATAAGTTCTTGGAAGAGCAGGGCAAATAATGAATATCGTAGCAACCCTTGATCTGTGTGCTCCAAGAGAAACAAGGTACTAAGAAAAAGAAAACTGTGGACTTGCACAACAAAAGGGCTGTAAGTGGGTAATGCAAGCAGCAAGGGAAGCCGCATGAGGTAATCCCTTTGGATTTCAGTAAAGCTTTCAATACCATCTCTCATAGGTTCCTTCTGGACACAATGTCCAGCACACAGCTGGATAAACACATCGTGGTGGGAGAGCAACTGGCTCACGGGTCAGGTACAAAGTGTTATAGTGAATGGAGTGACATCAGACTGGTGACTTGTGACTGGTGGGGTTCTGCTAGTGGGGCTCCATCCTTGGCCCTCTGCTCTTTAGCTCTTTCATAAATTTTTTGAATGCAGGACTTGAAGGGATATTGGGGAAGTTCGCAGATGATACAAAATTGGGAGGAGCTATTGGCTCCCTCCAAGGCAGGGAGGCCTTGCAGAGAGACCTGGAAAAACTGAAGGTCTGGGCAATCACCAACCATGTAAACTTTAACAGATACAAGTGCTGGATTCTGCACCTGAGATGGGACAAGCCTGGATGTATAGACAGACTGGGGAATGAGAGGCTGGAAAGCAGTGCCATGGAAAGGCATCTGGGAGTCCTGGTCAACACAAAGTTGAAGATGAGTCAGCAGTGCCCTGGCAGCCAGGAGGGCCAAGCCTGTCCTGGGGTGCATCAGGCACAGCATGGCCAGCTGGGCAAGGGAGGGGACTGTCCTGCTCTGCCCTGCACTGGGGCAGCCTCACCTCAAGTGCTGGGGGCATTTCTGGGTGCCCCAATATAAAACAGACATTGAGCTGTTAGAGAGCATCCGAAGAAGGGCAGAAAAGGTGAAGGGCCTTGAGGGGAAGCCGTATGAGGAGCCGCTGAGGCCATTTGGTCTGTTCGGCCTGGAGAAGAGAAGACTGAGGGGAGACCTCATGGCAGTTACAAGTTCCTCATGTTGTAATGTTGAGGAGTGGCAGGCACTGATCTCTTCGCTGTGGTGACAGTGACAGGACCCAAGGGAATGGTCTGAAGTTTTGTCAGCAGAGGTTTAGGTTGGATATTAGCAAAAGAATTTTTAACCCAGAGGTGGAGTACTGGAACAGGCTCCCCTGGGGAAGTGGTCATGGCGCCAAGCATGGGAGAGTTCAGGAAGTGGCGTGATTCTTGGGGCTGTCCTGTGCGGAGCCCAGGAATTTGCATTCAATGATCCTTGTGGGTTCCTTGCAGCTCAGGCTATTATATGATTCTACATAATTGTATTAGTCTTTTGCATTGACTGTGTATTTATCCACAGCAGGTCTCCCATAATTGCTCATATCCCTCATCAATAGTGTGATGTTGCTATATAGATGCATAAAGATGACTTTTTAGGTCAAAAATCTTGCAAAGCCAGTTGCTAAGTGACATTTGAAGACATATTATTAATCCATTTAGTTTATATGCTTTGGGCACCTAATCATCACTTGTCCTAAACACTTTGAGGTCCAGAAAAATTAAAAGAATGGGGAATCCAGTGTGGTTTATAAGCATCAGAGACTGTCATATCGTGAAACTTTTCAGGTGGTAATTCACAAGTGGGGGAATGAAGACCTTGACCCTGCATACTGGCAAGTACGGCAAGAACAAAATATTAGGAAAACCTAAACAGTCCCTTTTGAATTACATCAAATTCTAGTTCAAGATGAATACCAATTCATAATTGTCGCACTAGCAGTTAGATTAAGAGTCTATTTGTCCTTCCTCATTAAATATAATTTTAAATGCATTCCAAAATGAATGCACACAAGATACTCATTGTAATCTTGAGACTGAGTAGTTATGTAGTTGATCAAAGACTCTGCATGAGTACAGAGAAGCACAGCTCCCTTGAGTTTACCCACTTGACAGTCAGAATCTTTAACATGCGTATAGTGTCTTCTTGCACTTAAGATTTATTTTTTTCACCTGTGCTTCTGACGTATGATAGGAAACAGAATTTTTAAAAGCAATATGTAATACTGTTCCTCCTGCAAAGTGAAATGCTCAAATTATTTATAGCTCTCTTCAGAGCCAATATCTCCATGCTACTGGATCACTAAAGAATTTGAAAATGTATGATGAGAGACCAACCACTTTCCCTTTTAGTTTTACAAATGGAAGGTATTTCAAAATGTTAAACTCCACTATCAACTGTACAAAACAATTTTGTGCTTATCATGGTTTGACTCCAGCTAGCAGCTAAGGAGCAGCACAGCTCAATCCCTCAGTGGGATGGGGTAGAGAACTGAAAAGTAAAAGTAAGAAAACTCATGGGTTGAGATAAAGGCAGTTTAATGAGTGAAGCAAAAGCTGCATATTCCAGCAAAGGAAAACAAGGAATTAATTTACTGCTTCCCATAATCAGGCAGATGATCAACCATCTCCAGGAAAGCAAGGCTCCATCACATGCAAAAGTGACTTGGCAAATGCCATCACTCAAAACGTCTTCCACTTCCTTGTTCTGTCCCCCATCTTATATCCTGAGCATGATGCCATGTGATATGCAACATCCCTTTGGTCATCTGGGGTCAGGTGTCCCAACCGTGACCCCTCCCAGCTTCTTGTGCCCCCCCAGGCCCCTCACCCTCAGAGTAGTAGGAGAAACAGAAAACGCTTTGATGTATGTAAGCACTGCTCAGAAGTAATAATCTCTGTATTCTCAACACTCTCTTCTGCACAAATCCAAAACACAACTCCATGTTAGCTATTATGAACAAAACTAACTCTCCCACAAACAAAACCACAATGATCAATTGAAAATGTGGGATGGAAAATTAACATTTTATATTCAAGTTCACTTTGCACAACCTAGCAAATACTTTGCTTTAAAAATTGAGTGTTATCGGCATCTTTACTTCACATGAGTTCTGATTTTAGAAAAACATTTTATTAGTGGTGTTTCGTTATTTTACATTATTCCCTAATTAAATAAATTTCCTCTCACTTATCATTACTTGTAGTGTCTTGGTAAAGTTTAACACTGTCAAATTTTATATATCATTGATTGAGGATACATTGATGAAGATACATATGAAGGCAAAACCAGAAGTGTTTAAATAATTCAGTTCTATTAGTTTTCATACCTCTTCATATAACTGGAGATCCAAGCTGGGGCTAAATGCAGGACTGCAAACAGATCACTTTAATTTACCTTAAGAAAAAAATAGATGTCCAAGTCTAATTTTAATAAATGCCATGGCACTACAGGGAAAGGATATGGTGAGGATCTGTCCCAGATGAGGCTAGTAAGGGTAATTAAGAATAATTAAGAAACTCAGGATTCTTACATGTTTTATCTTAATTGAGGTTTAAGGATGCTACTGTGTAAAAACTAGACTAGTAAAAAAACCTGAGGAAAAAAAATATCCTTAACTGACTCAGAAGAACAAGGACGACAACCACCTCTCCTTCTTCCCTTGCTAGCATTAAATGCTAACTGATGAAGAATTTGAGGCTGGTGGTAGTGTCTTATCATAACCTCTTGCCATTTCTGCTTGAGAAAGACTAGTAAATTTGAGCTCAGGAGCTAAAAGGATATTGGGAGAGGGTTAGAGACTAATTTACATTAACCCAGCTGAAACAGAGGTTTCTTCTCCTGTCAATTATTTTCTATTAAATTTACATTTAATAATTTTATTATATTCTTGTAACTAGCACTATATGTTAATGTTACACCATCAAGTTTATTTTTGCATCTTTTTCCCCAATTTAAGGAGGTTAGATGTAATTTACATAATCTTGAACTAAGATTTTCACTAGGGTAATTTAACTATAAAGATACTAGAGTTCATACAATGGGGGAGGGTACCCAGTAATATCTGACGACTAAGTATACATTTCAAATGTATATTCATTTAGAAGGAAGAGTCAGTTCTTTACAAAAATTCTTGATCTGCATTTTACATCAAGACATAGTGGCAAGACTTCTAAAGGTGTACTTTCATGACCCCTGACAGTGTGGTAAAAAAAAGAACTACAGCATTAGATAGTTTAGAGTAGCCTCATAGATAATTTTAGGAAACAGGCTGCAAGGTCAAGTTGTTGCAATTTATTAGTACATTATATGATACCAATAACTAATGACATAGCTTTAATTCCACAATCAAGACCAGCATCAACCTGAAATAAATAGAGGGAATATTACCTGCTGTAAAAACTTCTCTGAATGTGCTTGCTACTGATACAAAGACATTCAGTACTAAAGTCCTCCAATAAGCAAAGCACTGTGCATTTTTCATCATGGTGGCCTTAGACTTTTCTCAGCACATAAAGAAATTAAAAAGCCCATTTGTAGATGCTGAGTAAAGCAGCTTCACAGTGAAATAACAGCTTAGGTGTCAAAAGAGGAGATTTATCAAGGAAAAGTTTTAATCTGAATTTCTTCATATTTTTTAAAGACATGGCTTACTTTATATATACCATGAAACTCCTTAGCAACAGAGACAAGATCTGAGAAAACTGCAGTTCAGGAGCCTGAGGCTAATGCAAGACCCTGACATACCTTTTATTTCTGTACCGTAAGCCATGTTTTCTGGAGCTGACATGTGCCATTTTCAAGTGATTATCCAGCTACTTTAACTCAACCAATGATGCAGGGCATCATAACACACATTGGTTCACAAAAGGTTTTGGGCAAGTTGCCATTAAGTGACAGACAATAGTAGCTGCTGCTGTTTTGGCAAGAACAGTATTGTAGAACCATAAAATGGTTTGGGTTGGAAGGGACCTTAAAGATCATCTAAAGATCTAGTTCAAAGCCCTCTCCAGCCACCATGGGCAGCGATGCCATCCGCTAGGTCAGGTTTCCCATGACCTAATGGGAATGGGAAGATTTTTCCTTGTGATCACATCTATTTATCATTGTGCTTTGTGAACTAAAAAACAATGTGTGGGGGTTAGTCTCTTTCTCAGGCAGCAACTGACAAAAAGAGAGAAAACAGTCTTAAGCTGAGCCAAGGGAAATATAGGTTAGATATTAGGAAAAAGATTTTTTACAGAATGGATGAAAAGTATTGGAATTGTCTGCCCAGGGAGGTGGTGGAGTCATCATCCTTGGATGTGTTTAAAGAGAGTTTGGATGTGGCACTCAGTGCCATGGTTTAGTTGAAGTGTTAGGGCTGGGTTGGACTCCATCTCAGAGGTCTCTTCCAACCTAATGATTTTGTGATTCTGTGATTCTGTGTTTCTGAGACTGAGACTGCTGCAGGCCTGGGGGGGGGTAGCCAAGTGACCTTGGAATTTCAGATTAATATCTTCTCTCCTGGATGTCTGATGGAATTTACCCCAGAACTACTTCTTACTATTTCAGCATAGATAGGTGACAATTGCACTCTTCATTAAGAAACACATGGCCATCTCCATATGGATGCCTATCACCCCCAGATCTCATTTACTAGATCAGTGTAGGTTAATCAGGTATCATACAGGGTGGGTGTATCCCCATTAAAAAGCCTTCATTATATGATATGAGACTTCTCAATCCTCATGACATTTGAGTGGAAGACTCTGTAAATGTAGAATTCTCCATTCTCCAACGTGCCTGACACTTGATCACCAAATACAGTCACTTCCAGCACTTGTGTATGATGACATTCCTCAATATGATGACATAAAAGCAGAACTGCCTCTACATAAAAATCCTTAATTTGGGAGCAGGAAAAATATACTTCCAGTAGAAAAAAAAGATGAAAATTGCCATAAAGTGTATATATTAGAAAGCTAAACAAAAGGGAGCATGAGAAGGAAAGAATAGAGTTTTATATTCAGATGAGATAGAAATATGTGGGGGAAAAAAAAAAAAAGGTAATTTTGATGTTTTCAGTGGATTTCCCTATAGGTCTGGTTTCACGGGGATGCTACCATTCCATCTTTACTACTTGCATACCTATGGGCATATAATTTCAAATAATTACCAAGTTTTCTTATGTCAAGATTCTGGCTTTGGATTAAGATTTCTTCTATGTAGTACACACTTGTCAATTCCTAATTTTATTGCAATTCCCACGTTGTATGAACTTTAAGCTCCAGTTCCTCCAGTCATGCAATTAGAAGATAATCTGTGCTTCATTTTAGAAGTTCCTAGCTCTCCCAGCTTTGGAGAAAAAAAGGACAAATGTAACTCAAACATGCTCTAAAGCTCCTAAGGCCAAAAGTCAAATAAAAAAACTAATGCAACTTGTTTGAAATAATTGTAAATGTCAATTATTATTTTTGCCTGTGCCATGTCCAATTTACAAGCTTTGCATATTTGAGGTACTGACTAGTACATAAAAGACCAAGACAATATTCAGTGGAACAGGAAACTTTGTGTCCTGGAAATATTTGAAATAGCTACTGATTATAAAAAATTCTCTGTACCTCAAAAACTCTCTGCAAACAATGTGCATTCTTCTTGTACCTTCTACTTTTTTCTTTAAAAGAGAAATTACCTGATTATTTGTGATTGTAGTCCAGAGCAAAACGAACACCAATACATCCTCCTCCACTCAGTTACTTTGAATTTTCCTCTTTCCACTCATTTAGAACATTAAAAGCAATATTTTATTTATGTTTACTAATTATTACATGGAAATATATTGTTGTTTTAATAATGTCTTGAGTCTGAAAATACATACTTATTTATATATGTATACATGCATACATAGAAACCACTTATTTGCCTCCAAAGAAGGAAAGTTTTGGCTTGTAACCTCCTATTTCTGTGCCTGTTGTAACCATAGATTATATTTTACATCAGAATTAAAAATAGACATGACTTTGTTTTCTCACCTTGAATGTGCTATTTTAGTTAAGGGAACAGTACATTTAATAGAGACACAGCCTAATATGATTGCCCTTGCCATCCACTGTCTCATGAATGAGAAGCTGATTTTACACACCCAGACGTACTGATAATGCTACATAAATGAAGGATCACAGAAGAAACTTTGTAAGAAGTTGCTACCTACTTTTTCGCTATTTTCTTTCCTAAAGACTACCTCTTTCATGACACTTGCAAGTCTCCTCTCTTAGGCTAAATAAATATACAGTTGAGTAGCTTTATTGGGCTTTTTCTCAACTGTTATTGGTGTTTTCAATTATTTTTGGTTGGTGTTGTTGGTGTTTGAGTTTTTAAAAATTTATTTGTTCCATCCAGCCCAAGGGAGCTTTGGATGTCTTTCTGACACTGTGCCTAGCATGGAAATTACAAATATGTCATTAGGATTTCTTTTTCTCCTCTCCTTACTTTTAATAAAACTGATGTTGATTACCAGATTCTTGCTTGTAGCTAATATCATGGGTATCTTACTTTTTTTTACATTATGACCAATTCACCAATAAACGGAATAATTGGAAAAGTTCACAATCAAAATGGCCCCCTTAGGAGGTCTTTTGCCATTACATACAATAAAAGATAATTTATTTAACTTTGGTAGTTTAAATTTGGGGTCTGCTGCAGTGAATTGGATTATGGATATTTGTAACAGATCGTACTCTTGGGCATCCTTGACCTCTGCTTTATTTTTAAGTTTTCGGTTTATCTTCCCTGACCTTGGTGCTGTGAGAGCTTGCACTGCATACTGTAAACACTTAGTTTGAACTTACTCCAGTCTTTTTGGAGTCCGCCTGTTGGTAATTCTCTATTAATAATCCCAAATCTTCACAGTGAACACTGACATTGGGCATGTACCCAAAGAAGAACAGTTGTTCTTGTAGCTCAATACCACACAAATATTGATTGGATTCCAAACAAAACCTGAGATTTTAAAATAAAAATGGAAGAAAATAAGTCCAAATCATTTGCAGTAATTAGTCTCATTTTACTACTGCTTTCAGAAGTTAGAGTTTCCCAAATAATTGTCATAAACAGATTATTGTATGTGTGGATCCCACATATATGTCTTCTGTACTCCCTGACAAAATATTTGACTACAATACAAAGAACAATATGGTAGCTTAATAGCTGACCTTGTCAGACCAAAAGCTAAACCCCAGTCTTTCTCCCATCTTTGAAATGAAGGCTCACATCATTTGGCAGCATGATATTTAGAACTTATTTCAGAATTGTTGGAATTGTGAAACCAAGCACTAGATATTTCCAATAAAACTGAAGAGAAACTGGAAGTAATTGTTACTTACCACAGGATTTCTACGGAAGCAAATGGAAAAGTTAATAATGTACAATCACTAATGTAACCTTTTGATTGTTTTTAACTCTCACATTTTCCAAATGTTTTTTACTCTGACATTTTCCAAATGTTGTAAAGTATGCTTGATAAGAATAGAAGAAACTGCTACTACAACAATAAATAGCAAGGCTTGCCATTTTTTTTCTTCTCTTTTAGTGAAATGAGCTGATATTCTAAAAATTCCTCTTTCTGCTCTTTATTCATATCCACTACTGCTATATCAGTAACTTTTTCCAAGTCTATTTATGTATACGTTTTTCCATGGGAGTCTAAAGATTAATATTACTTGAAATTTTATATCTAAAAATACAGTAGCTCTATGTGAAATGTTTTGTTTAGTAAGATAGCCTCTGTCTAATCAGTCCATTAGAAAGTATGTTGGCAGAAATTCTCTTAGAATAGAGAATAATTTTGTGTCACTTTAGTATAAGTTAGACAAAATTATGTCTTATGCTTATTTTAATGATAAATTAAGGAAAACACATAGATCCTGACCTATTAATGTTTCATAGTTCCTGGACAATAAAGGTGTTTTAACAAAATCTTACACTGTTGTATAAAGATTATTTCTCAGCACATTGGCACATTTAAATTTCAAGCAAGTCTGGCTCTTGTACCCCATCTGCCATCATCATGAAAACCTTGTTGTTGCCAAAATGCCTTGTCCTATAAATCCACAATTGGAAACTAGTTAAGGTAGATAAGATACTGTGTTACTTCTAGGATTTTTTACTCTTCTATCTTCTAAATTCAACATTTCAGATCACACCTTAATAAATAATCAAATTTCCTTTAAGTCTAGATTGGTAACTGAATCATGCAACAGAAATCAAAGAGAAAGTTTGGCTGGCTCAAAGAAGCAGAAAGAGTAATTAAACTGTTTATAGATATAGACATCACCACCAAAAAAAAAAAAAAAAAAGCAAAAAAAAACAAAAAACCAAAAAAAACCCACGGAAAGCAGTTAAACCTTTAGGAAGATGAAATGTTATGACAGTGAACATAACACAAAGGACCATCTGTTTAAAGATTTAATAAGCTAATATTTTTATGTCAGTGACCTCTTCCTATATACTGGATGTTTCATTACAATCAGATACCAAACAAATGTCTAATATGTCTTTAGCCATGAATTAAAGATTTGCCTTCCTAATTCACTATGGGCTTTGCTTTGTTACTCAAAAATTTTACAAAAAACATACAGAACTTAATATCACTCGTGCTATGCTACAATGGTATGTCA
Organism: Acrocephalus scirpaceus scirpaceus; assembly: GCA_910950805.1. Lineage (NCBI taxonomy): Eukaryota > Metazoa > Chordata > Aves > Passeriformes > Sylviidae > Acrocephalus > Acrocephalus scirpaceus. The sequence continues at coordinate 47,989,597 of OU383773.1, read as the reverse complement.
TAGATATCTGCACAGTGATATCCAGCATCCAGCAGTAGATTCAGTATAAAATTATATATTCCAATTAGTTTGAAACATTAAAACCAGAATAGCCATAGCTACTATTTACCTAGGAAACCCATGGTTTTGGTTCCTAATTCCTACTGCTTGATATGGGCTAGAGGATTTCTTAGAACTAAAATAATATAAAATTGCATACAATCTTCACACAGTCACAATATCTTAACTGATTTAAGTGCAAATATTTTATATGTCTGATGCACACAAATACTCCAGACTTCCTCTTGATTATCACTCCTTTTTCATGGATAATTCCTTTTTTTTTTTTTTTTTTAATGTGAGCAGGGGGGAATATTCTATGCTTTGTTTAATCCAAGCTTATGTACAGAAGATGCAACAGGTATTTTTAGGAAAATATATTTTCACTTCTATATTTGTAAAGAACTAAGTGTACTAATTTATGTGGGTTTTGTTTGTTTTATTTTTTTAATATTATGCCCATTAGCACAGGAACAGTACATCCAAAGGCATCTGTATTTTAAATCATCATTTCTATTGAAATGGCCCAACTCCAAGTGGAGGAAGTGGCAGGCATAGTTCTCATGGTTTGGTTCACATTTAACATCTGTAAGATGGAAAAGAGCCATCTCTCATATATCTCCCTTTATTGAGTACCTCTGGGTAAGGAGATAAGTGAAGAACCTGATAAAAGGAAATTTTTGTGTGGATTTTGGAGGCAGGAAGTCATCATGCCTGGGGTTCTGAATGTCAGCTACTGAGAGAGGACTAAAATTAAGATGGCTAAAAAGCTTTGCTAGAATGACCAAGTTATTAAAGTCTACCTAGAGAATTTCTGCCCTTGTGTTTTTGTATTACAAAGTTGTGACTGTCTTAAGAAAGTACAAGGGTAATACTGAATATTCTGCTAAAGTTCATGTTCAACACTCTCTCAAATAATTTTTTCTGTTACCTGCCAGCTGGAAGAAATTTCTGCTCACTCTCTGCATATTAGGGTGAAGAAATTATGAAGTTGGCCATCTCAGTGTGAAACATAACCTCGCTTAAAAATATGAACATACAATGATTATCAAGTAGAGAATCACTTGCCTTCAAGATAATTTGCAATTGTTTTCACATCTTCAGGCAACTGTTATTTGAGGAGACAATTATGCTGCTGCTTTAAAAGTAGACTTTGTTTAGAGCCTGCTTCCTGACATGAAGGATTTCAAGTTCCTATTACAAGCACTTTTATAGTTAGTGAGAGAGAGCAAAACAATAGGTAATAAATAAATGAGATGCTGTCAAGTGAAAAAGCAAAACAAGTTAATTTGTACCTTGTTCTTTGCTAAGGTTTACTCTATATTGTATGTGTACATTTTCACATAAGAGCATTCAAGGAAAATATACCTCCATTTCCACAGACAGGAAAAATGTACAGGCACAAAAGAAAGGCTGGGTGCTGTTCATGCCTTGGGAAGTCCTGCTTTTGAGAAGGATCAATCACAACTCAATCCTTTTAGTGTCTGCTGTCTTCTTAATACAGACATAAGGCAGTATGTGCCCTTACTATGGTTGCAGTAATCTAGATCTATGGCTTTTAAAAATTATGTGAACAGATTAAGTAACCTATATTTATTTATAATAGCATGTTTCCCTTGTTTAGCGTGGTTTGAGGTAAACTCCTTGAGTAACACACCCAGTTATGCAATTAGGGTTTCACTGCCCCAAGGAGCAAGATTCACGCTGTTAAGTTCTTGCATTTATGTGCAGTATTGAATTAATATAGTCATCATTATTCCATCAAGTACATCATCAGCTACAAAAACATGACCAAAGAAATCAAGGAAAATTCTCATTCTATATTTATTTTACTAAAAATGTACTTTATTTCTCAGAATTAGCATCCTCTTCCCCTCTCAATAAAAATCTCAAGACTTTTATTGAGATACAGAATCATACTTAGATTAGACCTCCTATACTGGTTCTAGCCATGTTTAGCAGAAAATGTTTTCCTTCTATCTGAAATAGCCATATTTCCCCATTATTTACCAGAATGCAAAATTTTATTCCTAAAGTAAGACTTTATTGTATTAGAAATAAAATTATCAAGAAAGAGCATATTAAGGCTTCTCTATAGATGAAGTCATAGTTCAAATATAATTATGAGAAAAAGTTGAAGTTAAGGATTAGAAGTAACTTTTTAGTCACTTCAATTTTCTCTATGCTTTGAAGTATGTTTTATTTACGAGGAGAAAAAAAAAAGGAAAAACTCCAAAGTAATAAATAAAATACTTGTCCCTGAAGATTATATTCTATGCAAGCAGGTATAAAGAAATATAAGATATCTGTAGAAGTTATTTGCACCTTTACATGATGCTAGAAGCATGGTTTGTATTATAAAATACTCAAGGCCAATATCAATATCTGAGCTTATGACTTCAGACCCCATATAGTCTTCTAGTGTCACTGAATTTCACCAAAGTAATCACAGATCTGGGTTTGAATCAAAGCCTGTGTTACAATCTAACTTTGCTGTAAGCATCTTTACCTTGTCACAGTGGTAGCTTCATATTAAATTCAGTATTTACTTTACTGGGAAATAAAGATTAAAAATGCAGTATTTGCTTGTGAACTGATAAAATATTATTTACCTGGACTGCAAATGCCAATATAACTAGAGCCTCTGAAAACAGCTTTTCTATTTCTCAGTGCCCCTGTTTTGCAAAAATTAAAATTTAAAATTTTCAGTGCCATTCCTGAAGCATGCTTTAAAGCGTATGAAGGTAGCATGCTTTTATGAGTTACAGAGGTTTCCAGACAGTTCCCCCAATATTGGTGCATTAAGAGTAAAAAAAATTGGCAGAAAATAAACTCCTTTGCATTCCAACTGGTCCTCAGAGGGCTGGGTGAGGCTGGGCTTAGTTTGTGATTATAGCCAATTCAGCACTATGTAAGTCCAGTTGCAGTCAACAAAAACTTTTAAACACAGATGCACAGACAATCCAGTTTATTGAAATAACAAAAATTCAGATTTTTATTATTGTTAATAAATGCACTTAAAGCTTTAGCACTTGGTATACTAAGACTAGTCAATGATTAACTGAAGTAAGATAGCAAGTCAAACTAAATAAAGAAATTCAGCTTTTCACCAAGCTTAACTTCACTCTTAATTAGGCTTTATTTTACCTGGGTATGCTGTGATGCACTCAGAGAGATATAATTGGTTACTTGCTGCTAGTTATAATTGCTGCTAGTTCTCCCACTAGTTTTATTTGAAGAGTACAGCTGACATATTAAAACCAGTCTCTTCTGCTGCAATAATTCTGTGTCTTAGGTAAGTCAGGACGACTTGTTTGACTTGTGTAACATACGGATACTGCCTCTGTTTTCCTCTGGGTTTATGAAAGTTTTAATTTCACAGATAAGAAATGTTAATAATCTGTTTACTCCATCACATAGAGAAAATTCAAACCTTAATTAGAAAAGAACTCAAATGGTTTCTACAATGAGAAAGGCTCTACCTGCTCTGTCCTCAAAATCTATCACAGCCTTGGAATAGATCTTCTCATGCCCCCACACTCCAAGCCATCTTGACTGATAATAATTTATTCCAGCTATTACAACTATATTTTCTTTTGGCCTGCATTTTTTTCTGTCATGCATCCCTGCTCCTTGGCACTGAAAAATCAAAAACATAAACCCAAAATATCAAACCACAACAAGTTAGGGAAATGAACCATTGCACAATGTCCACTATTCTCCCACAAGGAGAAAACTGAAATTCTGAAAAGGCTCTTAGATGCTTTAACAAGCTGACTCACACAGTTATCATCCTTAGTGATTTTAGTTTAGCTGCAGTTTTAGAAGACAAATCATTAGACATTTACATGGCAGGTAATGCTTTTCAGGTCCTATAACATGTCTTGAATTGTCTTTATCAGCTGAACTTCTAAAAAATTTATTTCTTTTTTATCTCAGTTGCTCAGAGCTTGTGATTGTTTTTGTGTTTGTGTAGTCTTTCATACTCTTAAAATAACATTTATATAGAATATAAAACACTTGACATATACTGGTATAACTCCATTTATTTTCTCTAGTTTTGTCATGTGAGAAAATATATTAGGCCATTTTGAGAAACTATTATGAGTTTTTATAAGTGATTTAGTACCATATGGAGGTTTTGCCTCAAAATCATTAATGGCAGAAAAAGAATCAGTATTATTTTCTTGGATCACAAAGATATCTTAAAATATATAAACACATGCATGTGTGGTCAGTTATGTAATTTTATTAGGGTCCCACAGAATGTGGACATCTTCCCACGGATTTTTGTAGAAAATTTCTGTCACAATCTTCAATAGAACTTATTCAACTGGGAATAAATGTTAAGTTAGACCTTTTCTTGAAATTTTAGATCTAGCAGAAGTCAAGAAATAGTTTTAGATATTTTTAAAAGGCTCCAGTATCTCACTCTTAGTGCTACATGTTTTATTCAAATAAGATGTCTAAAACATGATTTATAATTGGTAATGAAGCTTACCCTTCCCCAGAGATACCTTCAGCACTGAGCTAAAATGCATGAAAATAATATCCTATGGAGCTGCAATTATTTCTTTCACAGAACAGGTGTTTTTCTCTTTTTCCCGAAACAAAATCAAAAAGTTTCCTGTTAAAAGCAGTAATTATTGTTCTATTTATTTTTTTTTTTAATTGAAATCCTGGGTAATATGGGTTATAAAAAATTTGATGGAGTTTAGCTTCTAAAAATAAGTTTTTGTTCCAAACAAAGGTCAGTTTTATTGGCAGCAATACCAAGAGGAATGCTTAAGTGGTCTCACTTCTCCAGTCTAAATTAGCAAAAATATAATTTTAGAAACACTGTGAAGATGTGAACATTATTTCTAAAAATAGCACTAAAGAAACATTTCTTTAACATTGGAGCTCTCCAGAACTGTCAGCCTCAGTATAATGCCTGACACCGAAGGAATCAATCTTCTCCTAGTTCTAAAGATTGATAAAAAAGATTTCTATAAACACATGTGCAACACAAGGAGAGCTAAGGAGAATCTCTGACCTTTAGTGGATGTAGGCAGAAACATAATAACAAAGGCTGAGGTACCTAGTACCTTCTTTGACTCAGTCTTTAAAAGTAAAAAACCCTAGTGTTATCAGGATATCTGGGCCCTGAGCTGAAAGATGGAAGCCCAGAAAAATGGGAAAGAGAATGAAGACCCAGAAATCCATGGGAAAAAATGTCAGCAACCTGCCATGCTGCTTAGACACTCGCAAGTCTATAGGGCCACACAGCATCTACCCAAGGGCACTGAAGTAGCTGGTGGAAGAGCTCGCTGAGCCATCTTCCATCTATTATCAAGCATCCTGATAGGGGAGGTCCCAGTTGAGTGGAGGTGAGCAAGTGTGACACCCATCTACAAGGTGGGACAGAAGAAGGACCCAGGGGACTACAGGCCTGTCAGTCTGACTTCAGTGAAGGTCATGGAACATATCAGCTTGAGCACCATCATGCAGCACAGTACACAGGATCAGGCATGGGCTTATGAAAGGTAGGTCTTGCTTGACTAACCAGATCTCCTTCTATGACAAGGTGTCATCCTTGGCGGATGAGGAAAATGCTGTGGATCTTGTTTACCTAGACTGCAATAAATCATTTAACACCATTTCCCACAGTATTGTCCTGGAGACACTGCTTGTGGCCTGGACGTGAGTACTCTTGGCTGAATAGAAAACTGTCTGTCCAGATGGATGAGCTCAAAGAGTAGTGGTGAAAGGTGCTACATCCAGCTGGAAGCTGGTTACTGCTGGTGTTCCCTATGGCTCAGTATTGTGGACAGCCCTATCTAATACCTTCATTAATGACCTGGACCAGGGGATCAAGCACACCCTCAGTCAGTTAGCAGACAACATCACATAGTGTGGAAGTGTTCTTTTGGAAGACAGGAAGATTCTGCAGAGGCATCTGGATAGGCTGGATTCATGGACCGAGGTCAATTGTTTGAGGTTCAACAAGGTGAAGTGCCAGATTTTGCACTAGGGTCACAAGCAGCCCATGCAGTAGGCTTGGGGAAGAGTGACTGGAAAGCTACTTGCTAGGAAAAGACCTGTGAGTGCTGGCAAACAGCCAGCTAACAATGGGCCAGCATGTGCCCAGGTGGTCAAAAAGCAATAATGCAGTGGCTGGACTGGGACAGTTTTTGTTCCTCTGCATTGGTGAGAGGAACAAAAAAACACATCTTAAATCCTGCATTAAGCTGTGGTCCCTCACTACAAGAAGGACATTGATTGAGGGGCTAGAGTGTGTTCAAAGAAGGGCAACAGAGCTGGTGAAGGGTCTGCAGCAGAAGTCTTATGAGGAGCATCTGAGGGAGATGGGGTTTAGTTTCAAGATTCTATGATTCTATTTACATGGGTACAGATTTGACATATAAATAACTTATTAAACCATTTAATATTTACCAACAACACTGAACTACCATCATGCTTTCAACTTCCTGTAAGGAAAAAAAAATGCAGCAAGAGAATACTTGCCATTAGACTTTTCTTATATATATTGAAGAGAGATGTGCTACCTTTAAAACAATACAAAACATCCAAGACCTGAGTAGAATGACCTTATGGTCTTTTCTTTCAACTACAATAGAAATATGTTTGTATACCACAGTTCAAGAATTAAGGTAATTTCCATAAGATTATCTCTGTAAGGAAAAAGACTCAGAAGATCATTTATATAGAGTCCTCAACTTCTCTAACTTGTTCTAATGAATATAATTTGTAAGGAAAATAAATTGGCTAGAATTTAAATAGACCAGACTATCCTAATTGACTGCTCAAAAATGTGCCCTTTCACTAATGGCTTTGTATCTGTTTTGCCTGAATGTATTTATTCCTGTGTCTATCTAAAAAGGGAAGCAGCAGATCCATTATAAAGAGAATCTTAAAAACACAAATGCATAAAAATGAGCAAACATTAATGAAATCTTCTTCAGGGTTAACCTAAAGTACACGTATAACACACAAATCCAGGCTCTACCTTTCTAATTAAATTTTTAAATTGACTACTTTTAATATATTGGGTAATCCTCTGAGATTTTAAAGTCACCTTCTAAATCTAATTGTGAAGGATCATTTACTCTGCTTCTTTGCCTCTGTTTAGAGTATGATAAATTATTCACCTCATTGTCACCACTAAAACTCAGTAGAGGTGATTAAAATGTGGAAAACTAAAGACTCTAAAATGGAGCTGCAGTGGAAAGATTACTTGTCTGGGGATAAAATGCAAGTAAACAGCTGCAATTGTCATTAAAACATAGAGTAGTACCCCATTCAAAGGTTAACATAAAAATTAAAAATTTTTTTCATAAAAAGTTCACATTTTGGAACTGATATGTTAATTAGGATCTTAAGAGCCCAATGTCACTGTAGTATGACATTTCTATATGTCATGCACATTCTCTGTGATCAGAGAATCAGCACTTCTGATCATAGTCTATGTAAATTGTGATAGTAATTTGAGGGAATCAAGAGAAATGCTGTACATATCTAAAAAATATAGGATAAAAAAAATTATGTAAGGAGTGTGTAACACCTCCAGTGTTACCTGGAGATCACCATGAGAGAAACAAAGCTGTAATAAGATATCTGTCACATTTAGTTAATGGTCTTAAAACATCACTGAAAGTACAGAGCTGGCTTAGCACTTTTTAAAAGCATAGATGAAACTGAATTTTGCCAGGTCTACAACTGTGGACATGATTTTCTGAGCCTGACAGAATTTTTAGCTTGTGCTAGCTTTCCCAAGGGAAAGCTTTTCAACAATTTCTCTTCCCAAAACAGCTTTGTGTAAATAATTACTTTTCCCAAAACATTTTAAGTAAACAATGCCCTTTTCCCGTAACACCCTCTCTCCCAGGTGTTGTTTGCTATTTCTGTTACTTAACCAAAGGAGAGAAGTGTCAGTGCCTTTTTGTAGAGCAGCATGCTATAAAAAAGTAGAATGAATTGTAAATAAAGCCCTCATTTTTTCTCTTCTGTCTTCTGAGAATTGCTGGAGTCAATTTGTTTTATGTCCTATGATGACATACAACATAGGTCTTTGTCCTTGAAATGCTGTCAGATGAAGTATGAACTAAATGTCTGGCACCTTAAAAAAAAAGAGAAACACATAAATACATTCAGATTGATATGGAGAAGTTAGTTGTCATTGTGATCTTTTAACCTAACATCACAAAATCATTCTGTTTGATACAATTAGTGCAACACAGAAAAACATGGACCTGTTTGTGTGAACTGCTGCATAGGCTCCTGCATGTGTTGGTTCTTTCTTTAACCTGTACCTAATAATTAAAGGCACTTATATTTGACAATGCCTAGGTGAAAAGTAAACCAGTTTCACCTGCAGTAAAAGCTGACCTTCTGAACTGCAATATAAAGTAAAAACAAACCTAAGCATGCAAATCTCTTGAGACTTAAAAAAACCAAAAAGGATAGAGACAGAAACAGAGAGTGTGATGGATTAGCTGAATCCATAATGAGTACACGTATTGAATTTTAAAGTAGATTGACTTGACTTCTGTTTTTCAGGACAAATGTAATTTGAGCACATGTAATTAAATATGCAACTATGTAGTTTGGTTCCTGTTAAGTTTCATCTACATGAATAGTTTGTTGCTAAGTCTCAGCAAACATAACAATCTTTCTGCTACTTATAATTTTATTGATGATAGAACAGGGAGAAAAGGTAAAGAGAATATAGTAGTTAAATTTTTTAAAAATTGACATTACACTTATATGTTCTTAAAATTACATCTCAGAGGAGGTTTTTGGGGGGGGGCGGGTTTGTTTGTTTGTTTGTTTGTTTTTTGTTTTTGTTTTTTTACCATTAATTTTTAAAGATCTAAACAGAAAAAGAATATACAAAGATACAAGGACAGGAAACTATTTTGCAAAATATGAATGATTAGGAAACCTCTTAAAGAAATAATCTGACAAAGACAGTTAAATTCAAATACCGCCTCTGGTCCAACTTGACTTTGAGTAACATATTGCTGGAGGCTAGGACAGAACACCACAGATGTATTTTTCACAATCTGCTGATAAACATCAGTTGAAACAGTTGAATAGTTTGGGTAAATTTTACATATGGTAGAACTGTACTTATGTTAAGGAATATGTTGATGTATTATTAGAGTTGATGAGCATAGGATTACTTAAATTATATCTGAAAATTATCTGTTTAATTTTTGCTAGGGACCCTTTTTAGTGCAAATATTTTCTTACAATAACATTTTTGCTTAATGATCTTGATTCAAATGACCTGTATTTCTGCTCTATGTTTAGAGCAAATAACTCACCGTACTAGGCTAAACTGAGAATTATGGGATGGCTCCTATGAGTACAGTGAATGAAGAGAGATATTTTATTACTCTGAAGTTTTTTTTAATTTGTTTTGGAAGGAAAGAATAATTTGGACCTTTTAATGAGAAAAATATGTCCTCAAAAAAGCAAAACTTAAAAAATTGTCATTCACTAGTTTTAATGAAAATCTGTAAGCAGCCTCTTCCCTTGTGCCCAACTTCTACGTGACTTATATGATCTTAGAAGAAAGGTATGTTCGTAACTTAAACTTGCCCTAAAAAGTCTCACTGACCACTGCAAAAGTCATGTGTGTTCAATGTGAAGATCCCTGTGTACTATCAAATGAGTGGAAATGGTTCTTATTTCTACACCTTTTTGTGTATGTGTGTATGAAGGCAAAAGTGGGAAAGCAGAGGACTCTCAGATGCTGAATACACCAATAAAATTGTACAAAATGATTGACACTTCCAAACACAAACGTCAAGTGCTTGAGGATGTGAAAGACCAGATATGCCACCAGTGTGGTAAAATGGACTTTTCCAGGGACTGCCTTGAGGCAAAAGAAGATGCCTGCAGGAGAAATTAAAAAAAAAAAAAAAACCAACTAGAAAAGATGCACAATAGCATAGATAAATAGGAATGTAAGCTACTGATGCATAACAAAAAGGTTTGCATTACTTAGAGGAAGAAAAGAGACAATAGCTTTGAAGAGGTGATCTTGTAGGTCCTCAGTTGTGATTGTCCTGCCCCCACTGTGGTGCTGGTGTGGGCTCACCTCGAGTCCTGTGTGCAGTTCTGGGTACCACAACATAAGAAAGACAAAAAGCTATTAGTCCAAAGGTGGGTTACAAAGACGGTGAAGGGCCTTGAGAGGAAGCCATATGAGGGGCAGCTGAGGTAACTTGGTCTGCTCAGCCTGGAGACGAGGAGACTGAGGGGAGACCTCATGGCAGTTTCCTCATGAGAGGAAGAGGAGTGGCAGACACTGATCTCTTCTCTTGCTGACTGGTGACAAGAACTCAAGGGAATGGCCTGAAGCTGTTCCAGGGGAGATTTAGGTTGGATATTAGCAAAAGATTTTTCACCCAGAGGGTGTTTGGGCACTGGAACATGTTCCCCAGGGAAGTGGTCACAGCAACAAACCTGACAGAGTTCAAGAAGCATTTGGACAATAGTGTCAGGCACATGGTGTAACTCTTGGGGCTGTTCTGTGCAGTCCAGGAGTTGGACTCCCACGATCCTTGTGTGTTCCATCCAGCTCAAAATATTCTATGATTCTATGACTCCTACTGAGAGATTCACATATATAGGCATCTATAAACAGTAAACCTGCTGGAGTATGAATATCTGCAGCGGTAGAACTGAATGCAATCTCTGCTGCATGATTGACGATATCTCTGCACACCATACTGTTTAGATTCGAGACACCTCTGAAGATCTAATTAGTAGTAAACTGGCTGAAATCCAGATTTTGAGGGCTTTGATATGGCTAAAGCTCTCTACAAAACAGAATTCAAGTAATGGGAACGTGTTCAAATATGGATTGAAAGTAAATTTTGCCCAACAAACACTAAGGTCCTAAAAATATCATATCTTCCACATTTGCAGATTTCATATTCCTTATGATTCTCTCAGTTTCCTAGTGAACACATTCATTTTATCACCACCATAAGAAAAGAACTGAAGTGTCTTGTTACAGCGATTGGGTGGTGAAGAAGGCACACAGTTCATGATCAGAAGGCTTTTACTATTTTGAATCTTTGCCCTTTTATAACATGGTCCACTAAAGAGGCTGTGATTGGTCGGAGAAGGACTTCTTCTTTAGCAAAACAACAGGTGACAGAGATTGTTTTGGGAAATTTGTGGGAGAAGAGCAAAACTCTCTTTAGTATTTACAAAATAACAAAGACATTGTTATGAGAATGGGAATTTGTTCCCATGGGAAACAGCTAGCAGTAACTAGCAGTAAAAATCCAAACCCCAAGAAAATACAGAGCCACAGTGTCTGACTTACCTCTTAAAAAACAACCTACTAGATATTAATAAAAACTGATTGGCCAGACACAATCTCTCATCTTAGACTACAGACCAAATAAGAAAAAAACAAATAAGTAGGAAATGTAAATGCACATTAGCAGAAGCCTCAGGTCTGTCGTGTAAAATCACAAGATATGTAATTTTTCATCTACACATCTAATAACATCTAATCTTTGAACAAAAGGATTAATTATAATGGCAATTAGTACACAGAAGCAGATATGAGTCTGTAAACCATTTGTTAAAACTTCATAGAATTAAAACATGGTTGAGGTTAGGAAAAAAATACTCCAGGCCATCTGGTCCAACCTCTTGCATTGTATAGTCCCGTGTCCCTTCCAGAGTACTGCCACTGAAACATGAATTGAGACAGATGAGTTCTTACTACGAACACTTTCAAGGGCTAACAGAAGTTTATGCATTCTAATCCTGGTTTGCCAAAAACAAATGGTATAATTAATGTGTTCATATGTTGAAGACCAAGTCCGGTCCTAAGTCACCTCAAGACACATAATTTGGCTTTGCTTCAAGACCACTGATGAAGGCAGATGCATCTTCCAAACTGAATGAAAAGCATTTTGAATTATCTCTAGAATGCACACCTCTTTTCAGCATTTGCAAGGATGATGCTTTATATTTTGTATAAATCTTTTCCTTTTATTTTTTTTTAGTGGCCACATTGACCTATCATCTTTATCTGTTCACAGAATGGTTAAGAGGTACAACCACTGACAGCAGGAACTAACAAGTTGAAATAAAGTGTACTACACACAGGCATGGCTAGAGTGCTAACCAAGTAGATTGCTTAATGAGTTCCTGGCAATCTTCTATGGGTTTTAATGAGGAAGAAGTCTACATCTCATTCACTGTAATTTGACATAAGCGCATTAGATAGAATACACTGAAATTGGTCCTGAAAATAAGATGTAGGGCCACGTGTCACTTAGAGCGTGTCACTTAGAGCATGTCACCACCACAAGTTTACTTTCAGTTTTAACCTGGCTCTTAGCCCAGCTTTACATATTATTTGAAAAAGAAATCTTAAGTTCTATATGTCTGTGCTTTGAAACAACATGTGCTTGTTCACGCTAAGAGAATTCAGGTGTTTTGTTCTTGTTTGATAGTTTTTGTTCTTTAAAGGCAGATTATTTTGTAGTGAGGATATTTTAAAAGCTTATTTGTGTAGATCCAAAATTTTGATAATCCTCTTGCTTCATCCAGCTCTTCTATACTTGTTTCTCAGCTACCTTCCACATAGTGGAAGCTTTCGCTTAATGTGCAACTCTCTTCCATTTCACACTTTCTTCAGCAGCCTGTTTCTGTGATACCAAACTTTGGCTGCTAAGTCGAAGAGCTCTAGAATATGCCATTTCAACATGAATTGATAAAGAGTGAAGAGTGGTCTCTGATTCTGGTTATGCTGTCATGCATGATTGACACAAGGGCTGGAGATGCCTGTACACCCCAGCACTTGTGCCTGGAGTGGCCACTCCTGTGCTCGCCGTTTCTTGGGCTCAGGTAGCGATGGAGTGGCGCTGCCAACATCGCGGCAGTGCGGCTGTTCTCAATGGCTCTCAGTTGTGATGTGCCTCGGATCCGAGCAAAGGACAGGGAGAGAGCTCCTCGTGTGCTTCTCAAGGGTTTATTCCCTCATGGGGTGCCATGGCAAAAACCGGAAAAGCCCACGCTACAGTATCTTTTAAATAGGGCAGTAACGGGGGGAGTTTACAGATTTCCAGCCAACCAGGGATACAGCGGGGAGGGGAGTGAGGAGGGGCCCATGATCTAACAGCCTATAGGGAAGGGAAGGAGAGTGGAAAGGGTCACATGCACCAACTGGATGTCAAGGAAATGGGAAATTCCCAGGCAGGGTTTAGGGATAACAGGGATTGACAGGGAAGTCTCTGGAATTAAGGGAAGGGGCTAGGGAAGATTGACACTAGGAGAATAATGTAACAGGTGTGTCTGGGAGATGACTGACAACTAGACAAAGGAGGCGAAAACCTGGGGTAAAACCAAACATTTCGGGGGAGTAATAAGAACAAACCATCAGGAGAATAACTTAACAATAACTTAGCAAAAATGCACCACCACTTATTATGTCTCAGGGAGAAACATTTAAACTCTCTGGTAAAAGACCAATATCTGGCTAGCACAGATGTCCCACTGAAATGCTATAATAAAATGTTCAGGAACTTCTAAATAAAAAGGATTGGTATTTCAGCTTTAGGAGCTAAAGCTAAAGGATGTGAGGGAGAGACAAGGAGAACCTTGAGAAAAAGGTGTGTGTGACAATATTAAATTCTCTTATAAATCTATATGTCCTTTCACATGTTGCCAACTTTGCAAAAAAAAAAAAAATAGACAATGGCACTGATGCAGAATAACTACCTTTATAAATGATGTCTCTGACATTATTCTTATGAATAAAATCTCATGAGAAGTATAGTCATATCTGATGTCAGCAAAATTCTTGCTTTTGTAAACACTAAATTTTGTTGATGCAGTTTTAAGCCTGAGATCACAATCTACTTTTGTGAGGCTTCTTTCCCACCTTTGCTACTTGTGAAATGAGACAAGCATAAGGGAGAAAACAACTTTATCATATAACAGTGACATTCTTAGGGCAAATCATCATGAAAACAAGGAATGTCTGGGACATGACCATTCAGAGCTGATACTAAATAACCCAAGGAGAAGCAGGGAATGGTCACACTTCAAGCATCATCAGAGCAAGGCAAAGAGGCATAGAATGTTTGGAGACCTGAATTTAGGAACTCATCTTCATTCTGTTAGGTAGTCTCTGCACTTCCACAGATCTCAGCAGTGTGCTGGAATTCCCACCTGTACTACTGTACAGAGAAAAACCAATACTGGGTCAAACAGAAGGATTCATCCCACTTTATATGTAACAGTTTAAAAAAAGAATGTTTGGAGAAAGATATAAAACCAGGTCAAACACTGTAAATTTTCTTCTCAATATACTCTCCCAGCTTTAAAATATCAATGAATTTTCTGAGCTGCAGATAATTATGCTTCCAGTAAGCAATCTCTTTCCACTTAGTTTTGGGGTTGATAGACTCAGCACAGCACTAAGTCCTGTAACACTTTAAATTTTCTTAACATACCAGCACAAAGTTCCTTAGCATAGCAGGCCAGGTGCTTAGAGCAGTGGAACAAGGCAGTGATGTCTGTGGCTGGGGCAGGGAAAGGGCTAATGGCCAGGGCTCTGAAAGACCTCCTGAGCCAGGAGGAGGCCCCTGCTGGGATGTCTCAGGGGCAGAGAACTGAAATACACCCTGAACCCAGGCAAAGCAATACCAATAGGAGAGGGATAGGAGGGAGACAACTCACCTGGGATTCTGACAGAAGCAAAAGGCAGATGAATTTTTTTTTTTTTGCCTTCTACTGAAGAAAATCCTCACCTACAAAAATTTTCCAGGGAAAATCTGCATTGATAATATGAATGGCATTAGTCTTCAATGACATCTAAGAAGATGTGTAGTTAGATTTGATCTTACTATACCAAAAGCTGTTACCCTGACAGTGAAATCTTTACAGCTAAATTTTGTTCTGTGAAGTGCTTTAATTTCACATTTTGTTTCTTTAAGTCAGAGCACTGAAAGTAAATTGTAAAAGAACAGAAAGTATATAAGCATATCTTATTCCATTGTTAAACTTCAGATCAGTTCCATAATGCCGCTTATAGGGCAAAGATGCACTGCTGTTGCATCAGCATTTGCCTTGAAGAAAAATCAAGAAAATGCTGCAAGTTGATTGTCTTCTTGGGCTGAGCTTATGGGCTCATGAGTGAAAAATAGAGTCACTTCATAATTTTCAATAATTTTCTGACTTCATACACAACAGCAGTATGTAATTTGAATAAACAGCCACAAAACCTGTCTCAAAAGATTCCTAAATCTCTTTTCACTGACTAGCAAATATTTAATTTTTTAGAAAGGTGCCTGCAGAGCTGTGAAGCTGGAGCCTCCCACATCCAAATTGCAACTCATTTCTGAATTGCCAGACTCCCTTTCTTGGTGACAGTTTTTTGATGCTCCATGTCCACTGCTGTAAAGATCTTCCTCAGATCCATAGTGTAGTATCAGTGCTGAACATCTTGTACTGCTACAATCACATGGAACAACCCTGTGCTAAATGGTCCCCTCATGAAACCTGAAGGTGCAGAAGAAAGTGCAAATGTCAATGACTTGCTCATAAAAGTTGCTCTCCAGGGATTCCTCCCACCTTCTCCCCATGTAACCTGAGACACTGTCAGCATTTATAGGCTGCTGAGATTACAAACATAAGTAGCAAAAATTAATTCACTTTTGCTGAGATACCATGTGTTATTGCACTAGGTAGAAAATCCCTGGTAAAATATAAAACTGGGAGCAATAGTGTTGCTATTAGCAAATGAGAACGTCAATATACTCTTCAAATTAAACAAATCTCCAGGTATTTCTGAAAGTCTCCTGTCACTATTCTGCTTAATGCAAGTGCCTTTACATGTTTTTACTATATTTTCAAAATTTCTATGAAAAGAGTTATCCCTTAATCCATACTTCTGCATAAAACTAGACTAAATTCTATGGCTCTTCTAATTTACCTTAGTAAAATGTTGAATGAGCTATGATATATGAGAATAGTTCACCTTTTCTCCACAATTCTTATTATCTTTCCTTTTTATTTCTTTATTTTTATTTTCCTGTTGTTCCTTTATAACATTAACAATTCCATACTACACAATGAAACAGATAAGTTTCAATCACTGGGGCAAAGGCACTGATACATGCCTCAAGTTTTAGATTTTTGAAGAAAGGATAAGGAGTTTCTTTGAACTGTACAGACAATCAGGGCATAGTTAATATAACATTTTTTGTACAATTAAACACAAAAATCGTAGTTCTACAAAATCATCACATGAGTATTCACAAAGAATATCATAGGATTAAACTTGATTGAAATATGATATCATATCATATAAGATTATTTTGCTTTATAAGTCCCTGGCTGTGAGCATAACTTGCCAGATAAAATCTAATATGTTCAATCTATACTGCTAAATCAGTTTATCTTCAAATTACATTAAATCTTTTCAGACCTCAGGAGATTTTTGTTATTTGTGATAAGCCTTTAAAGTTTTGTCTGTTCAAAATACTTTAGGCAAAATCTTTATTTATACTTTCTAGTGTGAAATTTTCTTTTAGTCTTCTGCCTTGATCATGACCACTATGCAGAAGAGAGAGAGAGCAAGAGAGCAAGAGATCGATCCCATTATAAGTGCATAACAGAAAAAATTAATTTATTCTTGTTTTACTCAAAGATTAAAGTAACATTTTCACACAGTCCAAAACTGGACTGGGGTCATGAACCTGCATTTTACATAGATCCAAACATTTTGTAAGTGTTTTGATGGGAAAACCACATATAAAGAAAAAAACATGGACAGAAAAAAACTCACTTTTCCTGATTATCTCCTCAGTTTTTACATTTGATGTACACATACAAAACTTCTGTGTCCTTATGTGTTTTGGAACAAGGAATGCATTAAACTGTCTGGGACAGCTGATGTACAGAGATATCCTGTAGGCTGGAGGAAACAAAAACTGGGGATCCTTGAGAAGGGATCAAGAGAAACAGTGACCTAAATGAGATGACAGTATTTTAACATCAGCTCTGCAAAAGTATTCTCAAGTTACTTGGATGGGGCAATATGGCTTTTGAAGGCCACTCTGGAGGATGAAGCTGTTGTTAAAACATAAGATATTGAAACTTGCCCTGGATTTTTCTTTTTTTCAAAATGAGAAAAGACTGCATGATGAGAAAAAGGCCAGAGGAGACTGAGGGAAAAAAAACATAGGGCAGGAAAAGGACATAACTGAAGTCAAAAGTAGAAGGGATAAAAGTAATAATGAGGAAGGTCAAGAAACCAGAAGATGTAAGATTCCAGGAAAGGGGAAAGGTAGGGAATGTCAAGTGCAAAACATGTCAATACTAAGGAAATTAAAAAATAAAACTGGAAAGAAGGAGGAAAGGTCAAAGAAAGTCAAGAAAAGGTGTTGGTGCCATCATTTGTTCTCTTTCAGAAAGGTCTGCCTGTCCCCATTTTGCTGTTCCAGAGTGGCTGCTATTATGACTCTTCAGAAGCCCACATGACAAACTCTTTTGTTAGCAATGTCTTCCGTGGTAGTGCATTGGCTGTGCTGTACTAAACCTGCAATATCACAGTTACTTAAAGTTTACATTTCTAATTGTTTTCTCTTTTTCCCTCTGCTGTAAAGCATGGAATTTTATTAGATCTACAGATGTATTGTATATCCTTCCCTGATGGTGTCACTATCCCTAACTGCTCAAAGCCTCTGAATCTGGTCTTCAAACACCACCTCATGCCTTGGAATTACAAATATATGTTAGGAGTGAAAAATGAGAGTTTAAAAAAAAAAAAAAAAAAAAAAAGAGTGAGCATTTTAGGATGCCCGAATTGAATCCATCCAGTGGTACATATCTTGGATGGTAATATATTTCCTGTCATTTATTACTAGGCTCTGTTGAAATGATAAGCAGCATTTGGAATATATGATTTTGTAATTCAGTCTAAGGCTTCAGTCTAAGGCACTAAATCCAGACACAGTGATGCGAGAATTGAATGCCATAGTAACAGCTTTATGTACCTGCAATTTTTCATCATCTTCTCTCCTGGTGCTTTCACAAAATCAACAACATCATTTTGGTGGTCACTGTGCCTGCTTCATCTCTGCAAACTGGAAGATAAATCCCAATGCCTGCTCTTTATTACTGGGTCTTTTTAGCTAACTGTTGATTTAGTCCTAATTACTTAAAAGTACTGTCAGATAAATTAAAGATTTTCAGGTTTATTTCATTAGGCCTTTTTAATCAATTTTATTAAGGCAGTAACTCACCAAAACAACATGCTTAATTGGCCAAATAAGTTATACAGAGAGTTAAGAATAATGTCACTGTTAAACTGAAGGTCTGGATAAAATAAACCTATACTGATGATGAACTACACACTGTGAAAGGTCTTGGACCAGTTATCTATGGCTAAAGCTTCACATTTAGGTGTAGATTTTAACTTTCTTATTTTCTTATCAAGACTTTCTGATGAGCAAAAATGGCCTAGAAAATCATCACTAGAATATGAGTAGCTGTTCCTCCTTTTCTTCTCTACTTTAACAACTAATCTCTGACTAATCCTTTTTTCCAAGACTATATTTCTTCACACTACAGGCCAAGTGTGGTACCAGCCTATAACAGAGAGCTGTGAGTCTTAGAGCTACTGTCAAAGAAATGGAAGTGCAATAGATCACTTCTACATTTTTCATTTAGTCCAAGAGGTTGTTTAAGTTTGATATCAGCCTAACTTTCTAATTTGACTTCTGCATGCACAATGGAAAAATCTGGGCAGAAACTGCCCTTTCTTGTCCTGATTTGGCTGTATTTACACTATGCTCTGTATTTCAAGGGCTTTTGATAGCATGAATTAAAATGATTTTGTGCAGTTTTTGAATTAAGTCACAAACACTGCTCAGAGCATGGAGCAAGAAAGTCTCTGTGTAAAACCAGCTTAATTGTCTCTGCCTTCCAATACATGTTTTCTGTTTTGTGGGATGGTGCAGGGGTTTATATATTGACTTTCCATGGAATCATTTTGTCTTTGTCTGAAATTTTTAGCTTAAAATGAATGCTGCTTGAGTTTGACTGTTCATTCTCCTGACACAACTACCTCTGGGGCAGTACTGCAGTAATTTTATGCCTATGTTAATAAACTAGGTTACTGATACACTATAGGCACAACAAGAGATTTGACAGGAAAAAAAAAGAAAGAAAAAACCCTCAAATAATCTGAACATTTCCAGTCAATTTCATGTGCTTTACCAAAATCTTATCAAAATCTATTAAAATAGAGGAAAGTACTGAGAGTTTCCAAATTACCCTACTTTCAGCGTAATTTGAAGTTTACAAATACACTACACTCTGGAAGTCTACAAACACTCTGACAGCAAACTCTCATAAGTCCTGTAGGTTTTTAGATTCCCAGAACTCTCAAATAGCATATTGTCCAGCACAAGAAGCCAATAAATAAACATAATACCTACAAGAAAAATAATGTCACGTAATAGTCTTTTTAATGCCTCCATCAAAGAGCAAAAATAAGCAGAAGTCTTGCAGGTCACTTTATCATTGAGCAAGAATGCAGAATGCTTGCAGAGATCATCTCTTCAGTGTAGTTTGCTTTTCTCCAAAGAGATACTCACAACTCTAACAGGCTCTAGAACAATACTCCCTTCTCATTGTGAGTATCTGCTTAGGCTCAGGGATCTCTCTGTCTCAAGAGCAGAGAATCATATATTAAAAAAGGTGGAGGAGAATAAACTTCAGATTGTTATACAGATACAAATTCAAGAGCCACAGTCTTTATTTAAAACCTGGAATAGAAGCAGATGTGCAGTTAATACTACCAATACTGAATATTTGTGTGCTAAGAAAAGTTCTGTTTATTTTAACAATACTGCCAAGCAACAGCTAGAATTTGTTTTGGGATCTTGTTTCAGCTCTGTCAGAATAAACAAAGTTTTATACAAGTCCTAGTTCACCAGATCTCATAAAAAAAACCCCAAAACACCCAGCTGCAGTAATTCAGAAAAAAACAAATAAACAAAAAAAAACCCAACTGTGGTCATCTAACTTCTGTAAGGAGAGCCAAATAATTACAAATAAGTTAATCTTTCCGATGGACAAGAGATAAACATCCTGCTGAATGCAGCAGTTTTACTGTGGAAAAGGAATGATTAACTATATTAATAAGCAATATTTGAAATAAGCAAGGAAGGAGGAGAAGCTTTCTTGCCTCTGGCAGTGCTGAGTAACCTCTCTGGGCACTGTGAGCCATCCATGCCAGCTGTGATTTTTCTTCTTGGTTTATGAAGCTACTTCTGAAAAGCTGAATATTTGCTTTTGGAAAATAATAAGCTGACCCAAAGAGCAAGGTTTATCAAAGTATTATGAAAATAGTGCCAAATGTTATCCAATGCTTTGAAAAATATTTTTGTTTATTTAAGCCCTTTTTCTGTGGAGCTTTTAGTGTCATCTACCTGTAGCACAGGACCTTTATTCTTGGAAGTAGACTGGTAATATTACCATTTTTGTCTATTACTAATTGATGTAGAGAAGCAGAGAGGGTTTTGCAGTAAACAAGCCTGAGTTCATGTCTCCTTATTTTTTATTTATTCCTGTGGTTTGTTTTAAATGGATTTTCTCTTGGGCTTCTCGTTTCTGCAAACAGTAAATCAGTGCAGAGAAAGAACGCTTGAAAGGATCACAGTAGTACCTGTTGGGCTTAAACAGCTCCGTCGTATGAGGGCAAAAAAGTCAACTACACTGTGATGAACCCACTGCTTAGGAAGCATCTCGTGCCTTTCCATGCAAATATTGTTTTAATAGACATGATGTTATTTTTCCTACTGTGACTGAGTGATTTGACCAATGCAATTCTATTCCTCTTGAAAAACAGCATGCAACATTTTGCTCTTAATCCAGAAGTCAGACATCTATGGGTGTATACAACTGCAGGATAATTGCCTTCATGTTCATATAATGTTTTACAAGTTGCCCCACCAAAAAGAAACCCAGAAAAACCCTTCTGGTTTTCACCTAGCTATATGGTGAGAGATATAAGGTGTTGAAATTGGAAAATTCCACATTAGCCCTTGGTATCAAATGTAAGCTGAACTAAAACATATTTAAGTAGGTGACAGTGCAGAGACCTTTTCCCGTGCTTCTTAATAGCAAATAAAAACACTTTCGGAGAAAGAAACTGCAAGAGATAAAATATGCAAGCATGTTAACATTCATGTGGTAAAGAAAAATTCCATTCTGTGTGTTTGCATGTGTATTTATTGATCTACTTTTCAGAGAACTTTGTCTTTTATTTCTGTGTATTTTTATTGCAGTAAAGAGGAAAAGCTACATCTACTTGCTACAGTTCCTGTAGTGCCTAACTTCTCTTATAATCATGCTAAAAGCTAAATCTAGAGGATGGAAATAAAAACTCTAAGGAAAAGGTGTTTAAAATTCCCTAAGGACTTCTAATTAATGTGCCGGATCAGGAAGCACAAATAATGTAGAAAATCGTCTGACATCCCTAGTTACAGGTTATCAATAACACAGTACTTTCAGTCTAATTAAGAGAATAGAGAAAGCAGCCTAGGATGTATATTTCTCTCTTTAACACAGATTGTTCATATTGTTACCAGGGCCAGAGTTCACTCCTTTTAAAATAATAAGATGTAAATTGTAGATAATTCCACAAATAGGGTTAAACACGTAATGATCACAGATGTAGAGACAATAGTTTGAAAATGCAAAAGCAAATAGATTAAAATACTGCCTCTGGATGCAACTTAACATTTACTAGTATAATATTAGAACTATATATCTGTCACCTGTAAATGGGGCACACAGGCAGGACCATTTGCAGGAAAAAAAATACTAAAATAATGTCCATACTGGGACAAGTTAAAAACATCTCCACATCTACTTTTCTAGTTGTATTTTAGGCTAAAACTATCTACATTCATTTGAAAACCATAATTACATTATAATTAGATATTGATCATTACACATAATGTTTTCATGCACAGGTGCCTAATTTTTTTGAAGTCAAATTTATCTTTATCTTTTTTATGACTACTTTCCCCTAATGACCTGACATCTCAATGCAGGAGATTAGAAAGCAGACAAGATGGAAAAAGAGTCACAAATATGAGTCTACAACACCAAACTATCAGTAAGTACACAATTTCAGCTTCCAAAATATTTTGGCACCTTTTGGAAAAGTTTGTCAGAGACATGGTGCCAGACTGGATG
Source organism: Acrocephalus scirpaceus scirpaceus (assembly GCA_910950805.1). Lineage (NCBI taxonomy): Eukaryota > Metazoa > Chordata > Aves > Passeriformes > Sylviidae > Acrocephalus > Acrocephalus scirpaceus. Next base: position 47,967,298 of record OU383773.1, on the reverse strand, counting down.
TACAATTTAGCAGCTATTTGCTTGTGACTTCATGACATTCCTTTCATAGACCTTGTTGTGAACTAAAACAATTCAGTGGGAGGAAGCAGGTAAAAAGAAGGGAAAAAAAAAAAAAAAAAGGGCATGAAAAATGAAGACATGAAGCTATAGTGAAAAGATTGAGCACAGAGAAAGGAGATCACAGAAGTCAATAAATCAGTCATTTCAGGGTGGAGAAAATTGTGTCAAAGGTATGAAAAAACTAATCAAATGCATAAAGTAGCAACAGAACGTTTCTGATGATCTGGTTGTTGCCCATCACTCACGCTGTTTGCACTCAGTAAATTGAAAGCTCAATTATTGTAATATATTCATTTTAGCATCTCAGTATGACTCTTGCTATTTAATCTAAAAAACTGACTTTGAGTGAATGACAGTCTCATTAACATGTTACAATCAACTGGAAAGAGGTGATTTTGAGGAATATGCTTATAATTTAACAAAAGATTGTATAAAAGGAATATTAAATAGCGTGAGGGCTAGCATCTATTTTCATTCAGATAAAAAAAAATCTTATGTGATTTATGTATCAATCACAAAGAAAAGAAACTACATTGGTACAGTGATGTAAAAAACCACAGGTGATTAAATGTCTACCTACCACTGATAGACAGTTAACAAGTCAGTACTATTTCATTAAATAATCACAGAAAAATAGAGATTATCTAGTCTATGCCAGCTTACTTCAGATATCCCTACTTCAGTTCCTTCTGTAATGAGAATTCTGGTTTGGAGCTCTTTTCTTAAAGGCTATTTAGAGATGAATATGATGGTTCTTACCTCCTATTAGCTGATCATACACTTTTGCAGAGCAAGTATTTGTTAGCCCTTATACACATGGCACCCTAAAAGCCATTCCTAAACTCCACTGGAACTATATTAGTAAAAATCAGTGTGCCAGAAATTCGAATTTGGGCTGTGGTATAATAAAACTATTCTGCACATCTGATCCATCAAAAATGCCTCATTTTGGGCTCTCTCACTCGACCCTTGGGGTATCTGAATACGGCTTCAGAACAACTGATTTATGTACTTACACTTGACACTATGTTACTAAAAAACTGTTTCACAAATTGATTTAGCATCTCTTTTAAGCAGCTAAATGGAAGTTCTCTGAAGAGTTACAAAGCTTGAGCTTTGTAATTTATTAGTAGATCTGAAAAAATGAACAGTCACTGCCATACAAGAGAGATTTTTTAGATGTTTCAATGTCTTCTGTTTCAGTTCTCTCCTGAGAATCAGGCATTGTTAAAATCAGGCATTGACATTTCTCATTTTATGCTTCACTTCAGATTGAAATAGTTAATGTTAGACTTTATGACCACAAACTTTAGTAGTTTTTTATTGCTGCTCTGTGTCTTCCTAGCTTCAAAATTCTCCCAAGCTTTAATTAGGGTTGCTATATCCCTTAGGTTTTCAACCTCTTCTAGAAAGCAGCAGGTTTTCTCACCAAACACTGCCTCAGGATTTGTCTGACTATTTAAGAGCTATTCACTTAATAAACTCTTCAATACAAAACATGCTATAAGAAGCAAAATCTGCATGAAGGGGATGCAGCTACTCATCTTTCCACAACAGCAGTGAGACTCTTAGAACCAGAGTATTCTCTAGACTGGATGAAAGAAAGAAAGAAAGAAAGAAAGAAAGAAAGAAAGAAAGAAAGAGAGAGAGAGAGAGAGAAAGAAAGAAAGAAAGAAAGAAAGAAAGAAAGAAAGAAAGAAAGAAAGAAAGAAAGAAAGAAAGAAAGAAAGAAAGAAAGAAAAATTAGAAAAAAAAAAGAAAAAAGAGAACTGAAGAAGGGCAAAAACTGAATACTGAAAACAACTGTCCTTTTCAGTCAGAGGACTAGCAAGTGGTTATGTGAGGACAGCTGAAGCATTGTTCTTTAGATTTTTTAAATTAAAACAAAGAAAATATGAAAGTTACAAAGAGGAATATTCATGAAAACAATTCCCTAAGACATGAAAGAATTTGTCATAAGCTGTTTGAAAGCAGTGGAGAAAGGAACAGACTGATTTATGCCATGGGAACTTAAACACAACCAAACAGACTGGTAGCAGAATTTTTGGCTTCAGGTAGAAGGAACAGTTGTATCATGAAAAAAAAAACTTTCATGGAAGAACTGGTGTCCCAGGTTACAATGTAAAATTGTGCCCAAGGTTTGTATTCTATCCCCATGAGCCGTTGGAGCCAAGGTGGGGCAGTGTTTTCCTTATCTTCTGTTAATGAGCCCAACAATGCCTTGCCCATGACTCATAGATAACTCCCTCAGGGAGCTATCTCTGTTTAATGGGCCATCAAGGACCCACTGCATGACTCATGGAATGAGATCAGCCCATTGTGAGATGCTCTGCCCAGGGGGAGGAGCCAAGCATTCCCACCTGGATAAATCCAGGGTTTGGGACAGCACAGGCAGCTTTTTATCCACTGGACTCCCAGAGGAGACAAGAGCTACCAGACGTTTCTACAGGAATCACTGCTTTGACAAGACCATCTCATTTGGACTGCCACTACCACGTTAACAGGGTGTCAGGTTGTATTCTGACTCTGTCAGTGGTTTTTTTGTACTATTACTTTTATTTTATTTTACTTTCTTTTATTTCTTTTCTTTTCATCTTATTAAATTGTGTTTCTGACTTGGAGCCTTTCACTGATTTTGCTTTCAAACCAGAACAACTGGACAGCTGAAAACATCACTGCAGAGGAAGCCTTTTGAAAATATGTAAGACAACTGTTCAGGTTCTCACAGGCGCATCTGTACCTGTGAGTAGCAAGTGTGGGCAAAAAGGAAGACTTTCAGATTGTTATAAATGGTCAGAGGCCAATTCAAAATAAAATAACAAAATTTATTTAACACAATTTCAACACCGAAATAAAGCCACAATAAAAAGAAACAACATTGATCGAATGCTGGGTGGACAGAGAGGCGGTACAAAAGTACCCTCCGAATTCTGCCACACTGCTATGTTTCAGCCCGTGGGTTTTATACAGTTTTTTTACCCTAAGGCTAAGTCTATTGAAAGTCCAGGTATGCTGTGTTTCTAAAAGAGTCCTGTCTGCATGAAAAAGGTTGCTTGATAGTTTTTCTGGAATTCATCTTGGGAGGGGTGATCTTGATCGTCCAGGATCTCCACCAAGATTGGTATCTGATGTGGAGGAGCTGTGAAGCGAGGGTCCACCCCTTAATGGCCGGGCCATCTTCTGGCTCTGTCTTGTTGTTACAGTTGTAGGTGTGTTTGGGAACTTCGGAATCCTGGAGGCATTCTCGGGTATCTTTTATTAGTAGCTTAAACCTACACGAATTTATCTATTCTACTTATTACAGTCCCCCACCTCTTTATTTACTCAAATAAATTCGTGTGTGTTGGATTGCTCTTCCTTAGTAATTGCCTTTGAGTCGTGGCATTCTACCCCTTTTTTCTGATCTACAAAATTTAGTATTGAGTGTCATAAAAGAAATGATACTCTTTTCCCTTATCTTTGGGACAATCATAATGCTCTTGATACTTCAGGTTCTCTCTAGTGCCATGTTTAACTATAGTTCACATCTCTTCTTGAGGGTCAGCCTCTGTGGGCTCTTGGGGGGGGGTCCCCCTGTCCCTCGGCTCAGGACTACGAGGACTTTCCATCACAACATGCCTCTGCCTTTCCCTTCGCCCACGGGGTAGCAGCCCGCGGCGGGGTAATCCATCTTCTCGGCAGCAGGCATATGCTTCTGGAGTCCTGTCTGTCCGAGCTGCAAACCTTCTTTTAAAGGCACTCCATCTGGACAACCTGATTGTATCGGACCAGCAAGGTACTTTGATTGTCTTTCTGCACTCGACTTTGAGCACTTCAACTTTAGCGTCCAATTGCCCTTTTGTCCCCTTTTCATATATATAATACCATTCTGGAGAATCCAACTCCAGCAGACTCAAGTTAGTGGCAATTACTAAGAAATAGCTAGTCTCTTCTTGTTCTTTTTCTAAACAGTTGGTACATAATCTTTTTGGCCTACGCCCCCCTCTACAGTGAACAACCCAAATCAATTTACAATATACACACTTGAAGTGAACAAAGGGAAAACATTCACAATCCGGTCTTTCACACCTTATCTGATCCCCCTCATTCATCGGTGTTGTTGCAACCTGACTTTCAGCTCTCCAGGTGATGAGGTCACTCTCTATTTCTGAGTAGTGTATTGTGAGTCTACTTTCTTCACTCTCGAAGCGTGGGTCTACTCTTTTTCTGCAGTCTTAATTGCTGTATCTTAGGTAAATCAGTGAAATCTACTGGGATTCTTTTGAATGGGTGATAGGCAACTAGTTAAAGCTTAGCACAATTAGACAAATCATGTATTTTAAAGGGGGGATCTTTAGCATCAATTCTTGCATAACACAAAGTAAGAACAATATTAGTAATTAGTGAAAAAATAGGAAGCATCAATCTACTGCTGAAAATAATTACTTAAAAACTGTTTAAAAATTTGAAACATCTCTCAGAGCAGTTTAAGGCTAAGGCATATCTGAACCCTTCTAACTACTAGGGCATTGTTAGTGCTTTTATACTCATGTCAACAAAAGAGAATTATCTTGCTGAGGGAGATGTCTACATGACACAGGGCAGGACTAAGAAAACAACAAATAGGGTTGACAAGAAGCAAAATGTAACAGGAATTGATTCAAACAACTGACATATGTAATTGTGACTTAACAAAACAAACAATTATAACAAATGGGGTAAGTGGGTCAATACTGCAGATTTTAAAATGAATAATGAAACGCATAATAGGTACTTAAAATGAAGCTGTTTATGAAACTAAACATGGGCTAGTGCTTTAAGGACTCTGAGGTCTTCTCACAGCTAAGCTATTTAGATTCTTTGCTTTGTAAGCTAATGGGTATTTAGGGGCACTTTGAGTGCATTTCTGCAGCCAACTTAGTGGCTTTTAAGCTCTCGGCTCTTGGCACTAAGCTCACATAGAAGTTTTGGGGTTAGCCTTGTCGACGTGACTGGCTCAAAGCACTTAACATACTCTAACTGGCTTTCTAGACCACTACAGCCTCTGGTTTAGGCTGCAGCGCTGGCTTTTCTTGAGCCCTGCGGCTTCAGATCTTCATCTTCCTGGATCTGAGCTCAGTGGCAGCATCTTCTTTTTCCCCCCAACTGGCTTTTTCTCAGCTATGGCTTTCACCCCTAGTTTAGGTTTTAGCCCTCGCTGTAAAATAAAATAAAACTTGTAGCTTCTGCTACTACCTTGTTAGGGAACATCGGCTACAACTAAAAAAACTAAAAACTGTTCATACTTTCTTAGGCACTATCCTAACAGGGTTGTCAGTCACCCTTGGTAAGCCTAACTAAGGACAGCATAAACTCAACAGCGTTTTCTTGTTTTAGTAGCTTAATGCTACTGGAACACACCCTCTTAAGAGACAGTTTGAAAATTGCCTCTTGTAGGATTTATCCTCGTGACAGGCAAAACTCTTAAAACTGAAAACGGGACAATCTGCAATTAGAGGAAACAACATAAAACATTTAATTGTAAAGACTATTCTATGGGGATTGGAGGGAAGTGGAAAGAAGATAAGGTATTGCATAAAAAGGTATAAAGGATAGAGGATTTTGGGTTAGGCGTCCTAGCTAGCGAGCTCTTTCTGGTCAGGACTAGTGGATAGGAACTGGGAACTGGGGGGGGGTCGCAGGGAGCCAGAGAGACTGCAGACATCCTGGGCTACTCTGCGCTGTGTGGTTTGCTGCTAACGACTTACTTTTGAAATAGGAACGGGGGCAGGGACGACGAACAGGGATATGGGGTAGCAGAAAGGCAACAGCAGCTTCAAGCTTATCTGTGCTCATTCGGCAAGTTCTACTCTTTATCTTGCTCTCTGAACAATAGGAGAGAGAATCATGGAATAGAATTCACAACTTGTTTATGTTTATAACTTTAAAAGTTAACAGGGTAGCTAAAACTGTTAGACACTTCGGGATGGAGTGACTCTGCAGTTGCTACGGTAGTATCTGGTGGAAATGGTTTAGCAGGGTGTGGTTGAGAAGCTGGAACTACTGCATTTGCATATGAATCTCTCCCCCCCCCTCTTCTTCTCCTCGGTTTCTGTTCTTACCTTGGGGGAACTGAGAATGGGAAGAGGATGGCTCTTTGGGGGAAGGGGGGCTAGAAGCAGGATTGGGAAAAGGGGTCAGAGAGAGACAGAGAAGGCAAGCAGGAGGACAATCCTCTGCTGGACACAAGGATGCTATGGAGGTGGCGGTGCTGGCCGCGGGAAGCAGTGGGATGGATGCGGCGCTAGACGGGGCGCACGGGTGGGGGAGGCGCGGCACGGGCGCAGAGGGCGGCCCCCCTCTCTGCTAGCGTGCCCTGGACGGCGGCCCCGCACCCCGCGGTTTGGCTCTCGGCACGCAGCAGCGGCTGGCAGCGGCTGGCAGCGGGCTCTTCACTCTCTCTAACTTCGGTACAATAATAAATTAGTTTTTCTTGGACTTACTTTTCAAAATGGGACACTCTCTCTAGTGCTCTAAGATTTATCTCAGTGGACTTTCTGGTGGGATTTCGAAGGTACCTTTTCCTTTTCTGAGAGCATGCTTTTTCTCTGATTCTTTCTGATGTTTACTCTTTCTTTGCCCCATTTTTTTTTTAAAAAAAAACAAAAAACTTTACTTTTTGGTAATGGATCGCAATACTAAATCTTTTCTTAGCCTTAGCTCTGGCTAAGAGCAGGGATCTTCTCCCCGACTGTTACAAATTGCAAACCGGGTCCCGAATCGTTCGGCTTACTTACCCTGTCCGGTGAGCTGAACCGGGGGTCTGTTCGTCCGATGAAAAAGTCTTCGGTTTGCATCCTGGGCTTTTACTAGCCCGTAGCAAAAGGGTTTACCGGTTCCCCAAACCCAGAGGGACGTATCCTTCCCCTTTTGCTTCCTTGTGATCGATTCCCCCAGACTCCCCGAGTCTGGGCTTTGATGAGCAAACGAGTTTTCCCCAATTCTCTTCCCCACCAGCCGAAAAAAAACTTTTGCGGGAAACTTGGTACAAGAGCTTACAGATCTACCCTTGTATCGTGGCAAGGCCACGTCTCGCTCACCCACTCAATCACCCACTCAACCAAGCATTACTTACAGCTATTTTCTTGCTTGGAGATCTTCGTGCACGGAGAAAAAAATTTTACGAGTGAAAAGTAGCCGCGGCTCCGAAAAGACTCCTATGTCTTTTCCCGGGTTTTCTGCTGGATCCAGGCCTTCTCCCTTTTTATTGTGGCACTTTTATCTAATTTTTGGGTTCGTAATACAATAGGTGCGAAGGGGTTTCCTGCTTTGCCGGGCCGCCGAAAAACCAGCAGGGCGCCCCCCGTGCAAAGGGAGTCCTCCGCAGCCAAATTGTATCCGAGTCACGGCACCAAATCTGTTATAAATGGTCAGAGGCCAATTCAAAATAAAATAACAAAATTTATTTAACACAATTTCAACACCGAAATAAAGCCACAATAAAAAGAAACAACATTGATCGAATGCTGGGTGGACAGAGAGGCGGTACAAAAGTACCCTCCGAATTCTGCCACACTGCTATGTTTCAGCCCGTGGGTTTTATACAGTTTTTTTACCCTAAGGCTAAGTCTATTGAAAGTCCAGGTATGCTGTGTTTCTAAAAGAGTCCTGTCTGCATGAAAAAGGTTGCTTGATAGTTTTTCTGGAATTCATCTTGGGAGGGGTGATCTTGATCGTCCAGGATCTCCACCAAGATTGGTATCTGATGTGGAGGAGCTGTGAAGCGAGGGTCCACCCCTTAATGGCCGGGCCATCTTCTGGCTCTGTCTTGTTGTTACAGTTGTAGGTGTGTTTGGGAACTTCGGAATCCTGGAGGCATTCTCGGGTATCTTTTATTAGTAGCTTAAACCTACACGAATTTATCTATTCTACTTATTACAAGATGATAACTTAATTTCCAACAGCATCCCTGAAAAATCTTCAGAACTTATGAGTTTTCAGCCACTAAGGCTTAGGAAGCAAACTAAACTGGGGAACTCTATGGTAGCAATAAGAGCAAGTATTTGAGGTTATACAAAAAATGAAATGCAGGAGGAAGGAGAATCAGCGAGAGGATCAGAGGGCTGCAGCACCTCTTCTATGAAGACAGGCTAAGAGAGCTGGAGTTGTACAGAGTGGACAAGAAAAGGCTCTCCAGAGACCTTATAGCAGCCCTCCAGTACCTGAAGGGAACCTACAGGAAAGCTGGAGAGGGACTTCTCATAAGGGTACATAGTAACAGGACAAGGGGGAATGAGTTTGAAAGAGAATAGGTTTAGATTGGATATTAGGAATAAGTTATTTGCTCTAAGGGTGGTGAGGCACCGGAGTAGGTTCTCTAGAGAAGCTGTGCATGGCCCATCCCTGGAAGTGTTCAAGGCACAGCCTAGACTAGTGGAAGGTATTCCCTTCAAAGAGGGCTGGAACTGGATGGCCTTTAAGGTCCCTTCCAATCCAAATCATTCTGTGATTCTACAACTTCTCAGCAATTATAACAACACCAAAGAAAGCAAACCACCCCCCCCCAAAATAACCAACCAACCACCCTCCCCCCCCCAAAAAAAAAAAGAAAAAAGTATTTGGCAAATGTAAAACTGAGGAACCAATCCAGAATCTTAAAAAAACCAAAAGATCTGAAAGACAATGAGATCAGAATTTCTGACATTTTATCCCTGTACTTATAGAGCAGAAAGTATCCTGACACAGCAGCTACAATAAAAAATTCAGATACAAGACTGAAGGCAGGTAAGTATGCCAACCAAGCCAGAGCCTAATTAAGGAGAACATATAGCACCATGACAAATTTTAAGAAATACTACTTCCTTCTCTTTTTTTTTCTTCTTCTTTTTTTTTTTCTTTTTTTTTTCCCTTCTTTTTTTTTCCCCAACTTATTCCCAGCTTTGGTCAACAAGAGGAAAGAATAAACAAAAAACCCACAATATTTGTTCTGCATGTAGGAACATGTAAGATGAAAAGAGCAAGATGAGTCTAAATAGCTCTCTCTGGAAAGCTTAAGACCTACCAATTCTTATTAAAGACTTGTCCTTAATAATATCCAGTTTGCCTATGAAAGAATAGTGAGGATATCTTCAGAAAAATGTACCCACTCAATTTTGAAGTGGGGGGTGAAATTACAAATATAATTAAATTTATTAATAAATTTTACTATTAAGGATGTATGTATTTAATAATTATGTATACTAATGACTATTAAGTTTGATAATATTAATGTTGATTTTGTCTTAGTCTCTATAATATTAAAATATATAAACATAAGCAAGTATGTCTTCCATATGTTATTTGTAACAACAAAAAAGGAAACATATCTAGTAGAATATGAATACAGCAATTTAAAATTCATCATTGTTTTCAGAAAAAAAATTAAAAACAACCAGATCCAAGGTAAATAGATTAAATGAAGGTGGAGTCTTTTTCATGTGTCATATAATCTCCAACATTTGTCTTGTTCAGCCTCTATTCTAGCAACTTTCTCACAAAGTCTACAATGCCTTTCTTGAAGCAGCTAGCACTGCTTTATGTTTTTAATTTTTTATCTTATAATTTATTAGTATCATATTTTGAATCATGCTAGACTAAGACACATCAAAAAAGAACTTTTATCATTAAATGCATGGAGAATAGTAAAGCAATTATCATTGAGGAGATGCAAAAGAGGCTGCCATGCTAAGAGTGCTGGCACTATTTTGATTATAAAAAAAAAACCCAAACAGGAATTTGAGAAAAATACCCCAAAAATCTGTGAGTCATGGGTCACAAAAAATCATTGTAAATTTAGAAATATACAATTTTCTGTTTCATACTAACCAAGATAAAATATCATATCCAATATAATTACATATAAAACCAGCTTCTTCAGGCACCCACTCAGTATATTTTGAACTAGCCTTGAATAGGTGCATTTTTGTCATTATGCAAAAGCTGCAGAAGTGAAATTTATATGCAAATGGTCTATTCTCTGTGACTTGAGGCGGAGTAAGGACAATTTCTTTTACACTGTATTAAATTTAGCAGAATTCCATCAAAAGGCTTCTGCTCAGTTCCACTATTTAATGGTGCTTTGTACTTGACCTAGAGGTGCTATTTATTTAATCATGTGGAAATCACAAAGTATTAAATGCCTGCGTGTCCCTTCACAATCCATAGTACCACCTAGTAGTGAAAAGGTGTCTGTTATATCATAAAACTGCAGCAAAGGATCAGCAGAAGAATCACACATTTACAGATTTTTTTCAATAAAGCCTGAGAATATGGATGCCACCAGGGGACTGATAACTCATCTTAATATTTCGCAGCAGCATTAACACTGCAGCAAAGGAATACAAGAGGAGTTATTTGTTCTTGTATTTAGCTAACTATTATCCCCCTTATTTATGTAAATAAATTAATTTCCTCTGCAGTTGCTGAGAATGACAGGTTCAGGGAAGGTAGAACTAGATGGTACTAAAGTTTAATTAGTCGTGTGGAGTGTTTGAGCAGGTGTAGAAAATAATGTCTGAGCACTTTTCTTTCTCAGAAAGCTTTTTATTGTATTCCTTGTGTGGGTAACCCCCATGAGCACTAACAGCAGGCTGGTGTGGGTACAGTAGCCAGGGTAGAACAAAATATCAGGATTCCCTATTGGAGGAGGTTTGGTTGTTTTTTCTTTGTTGTTGTTGTTGTTGTTGGGTTTTTTCCTTCTTTTTTTTTTCTGTTTTTGAGATTATTTTTCCCCTCTAAGTCAGAGACAAAAAATTATGCACTGGCGTAGAACTTTGTAGGCAACTGGGAGTGGAAAGCATTCCTTGCAGTATAAAAGGACATATTTAAGAAAGGGTTAGTCACTTAATTATATCTTCAAATAAAATATTCTAAAAATCTGACTTTCTGTATGGTCTTTTGTGGAAAGCAACCAACCTAGTCTTTGGACAGGGTGTACACATCTGTAATTATCTAGCTCAAAAATCTTCCACAAATGTGTTTTTCTCATTAAAGCAAGATTTTTCACTTAGTATGCATGAACTTCTAAGCATGATAAAGAGCATTTGCACAAACAGTATAAAATTGCTATATTATGAATCTGTACATTCTAAGTGCATTTAAAATGTATGATTATTATGTAAAAAATGAAATAATTTTATTATATAAGCACTTGATATATACATTTTCTGTACCAGGAATTGAATTACACTCTAGCATTAATGTCCCATAAAGTCATTACTGCCATTGGAAGAGCAACAACATTTCTACACATTTAATGAAACGTGCAGAATCAGATAATTAAAACAGAGTTTCAGAGGAACTGTAATAAGGAATTTATGCTTGAGTTTTCTTCTGCTTAAAATAATCAAAGTTGTGATTCAATGAAATTTCAGCAGCAAAGAAACCAGTAGGTGATTTATCTGATTTGAAGCTTCTCGGTTCCTGTTCCTGGGCTGATGGTCCCCCGAGATGTTTGTCAAAAGTCCTTCTCCCAAGCCCTGTGCCAGAAGGAGTTGGGATGCGTCAGTTCAGGTTCTCAAGGTTGTTTATTATTTCCTATGCAGTACATTTTGTTCCTACCCTGCTTGGGTGCTAGCTACAGTGCTGGTCGTCACCAACTGCCCCCTGACCAGGGCGGTCTTAACGCTTTATACTACGTACTATGTGTTTTATGTTTACAGATAAATACCAATACCCATCACCTATGTTAGACAGTGTATTTCTACTCTAATCCAATCCAAGAATGCACCATCACAACAGAAGATACAGGAAAAGAAAAAGAAGCAGAAGGACAGGGACACGCCCAAATTCCTTCACCTTGCCTTCTTGAACCCCCATTCTAAACCCCAAAATTCTACATTTACACCCAGTGATAAGTTATTCTATTCTAATCAAACTATTCTAATCAAACTGTCGTGCCTTGTCTCTGGACCTCTTGCCAGAGTCTCGGATCACCCAGGGCAGCCAGAGGGATGACCTGGATTCCAACAAACTATCACAGTGACACTTTGCTCAGTGGCAAAGTGTGTCCACGGTCATAATAATTCTCATGATAGAAGAAACAGTAGCTGCCACTTCTTTATGAGGTAAAACAATATTCTGACCTGAGAAAACACTGTGTGCTTCAGAAAAGGACTTGAGTTCCTATGAGCACCTGGACTGGTTTCGACTTTATTTTGGAACTGTGCTAAGTGCGGCTCCCAACTTTTGGAGGAAAAATTGTGCACAGGCAGGGAGTAAGCAATTGTGTGGCTGTGAGACTGAAATGTTAATAACTCAATTGGCCATTTGCAAAAACAGCAAGTGTTTTGCTGACATTGTGCAAGGGAACAGCCCAGGTGCAGAGGAGGTGATCACCAGAGGATGACCATGACAAAGCAACCTTTATTTATCAACTAACTGGGATTTGAGCCAGGAAAGGAAGGCTGACGATAAGAAGAAGACACTGTGGAGGTGGGATAATACTTTTCATCATGCCAACATCCTCCCTCACACAACTGGCTCAGTTGTAAAACTCCCCCACCCCAGAGGAGATATGGGGACATTCACACACACACACATTCATCCCTTCTGATGGGACATAATTGGCTCAAGTCCACTGAGCTGATGTGAGAGAGACTGTCATGTCTTAGAAGGGGTCATAAGCCCCCAGACTCCTTTCTGAGGCCTTTCACCTCGGAGGACTGCACATGACCCATAGTGCAGTCCACATCCCCTGGATGTTCTCATGTTAAATACATATTAACACACTCAGTTTTGTATTTTGTGGGCTTCCCCCACCCACAATAGATCAAGACTGCAACCATCACTTCCACCAATGAATACCAAAATTGCAGCAATTAAGTCTTGTGCTTGGATCCACCAGTGGTGCTGTCTTTCTACTCTTATCTTTTCTTTTTCTTTCTCTTTCTTCTTCCAACTTCTTCTCAAAGTATATTGTAAGCCAGACTAAAAAATTCCAGTCAATGCCTTTAGTAAGTGCTTTGTTATGTCTGGATAAATTAAAGTTGGCTAAGTATAAGCTTGCTTAGTAAAAGCTTATGAAATCCCTTACTTTGTCTGGATGTTGTTTTAAAAATTGCCAAGTAATTTATTCTACCTTAATATTCTAAAGTTTAAAAGTAAATCTTTGTTATTGAGAATTTCTGAGAATTTTGCTGTTTCTCTCATGCACCACCCAGAGTGAATCAAACGATTTTCCTGTAAAAGGAGACTAGGGCATAACAGTTGTCCACTGCATATCACACATTTGCAGGATCGGGACATAGATTGGGGCATACCTGACCTCTGGTATAACCAATGGAAGTCTCCCACCAGCCTCATTTCTTAGTTTTTGTTTGTTTGGGGGTTTTCTTTTATATAGGTTAAAATACTTTCTGCATTTCTGTAACAACATGATAAGCAGTAAAATGAGTCACAAATTTCTTGTAAATGACTAATATTGTTTCCTTTACACTCATGCTTTCATTAAGCTTATAATTATGTAAAGGATTTATGTCAAGACTTGAAATCAGTCTCTTTCAGTTCAAATCACACTTAACATTAGTGCTGTAGCTGTGTTGACAGATCATTCTCAGTAATCAGAAATGGTGATGGTTGCAATAATGTTCCAGTTTTAGTTTAAATCTAAATTAGTAGACAATTACCTCTCTTGCATCCAAACTCTGCAACAGCGTTGTTCGTTTCTGAACACATACACAGGGAGGAGGAAAATACAGTGTGATATATAATTTCTGTACTTTCATGGAGTTGTAAGACAGAAAAAAATGTTGGCAGTTTCTCATTGAATGAATTAGGGATGATGGAAAAATTCAACCAACAAAACTGTAAAGTTTAGGATGTCAACTTTGCAATAACTTCAGCTTAAAAACATTAAACAGTATCTTCATGTTGTAAGAGGATTTTCACCATTTTCCTTATAGTCCTTAGGCCTGTCAGGAATTACAAATACATGATCAGAGATAACCAAGATGGCAAGAAAATAGTTTATGCTTTTTTATTATTATTTTTGTTAAAAGTCAGTTTTGTTGTGTTGACTTATAAATTACAGTTCTTCAGACCCTCTTTAGATCAGTTGGTAATTGGGCTTTAATGATGTAGTTATTTTCACATTTCACAAGCCTCTTTTTACCACCTACATTTTCTGTAAATGAAGAGCACAAGCAGAAGCTTAATTGTAGTTGCTTGATGAATATTTACCTCTCAGCTCAATAAATCATGATGGTTCACCTCTTCCAAAGTCAATAACTATTTAATATTCTATTAAGCTGATGGGCATAAAAGAATAGTAAAGCAGGTTTCTGCTATAGCAACGCAATTAACAAAAACAGAGAACAATTCCCCATTCATTTGAAATGGCAATAAAACATAAGTTATTCAAGGAGTATGATCATTACAAAACTGTGTGGAAATAAGTGAACCCTGTAAACTTGGATTTAATGCAGTTTTGTGAGTGGAAACTTTAAAAAAACTGTTTAATTATAACTTTATGAGTTTAGCATCATAGTATTTCCGAAAACTGTTGTCCTCATCTGACGATAGCTCACCTAACTGGATAGAGTCTGTGAGGAGATAATTTAGAGCTTTCATTCATATATTAATGGTGATTAAGCTGTCCTTCAAGGCATCCAAATTCTAGATCCACTAAGCTTTGGAATCCCTTAATTTATAATACTTGGATATTCCCGCAGTGGAGTAAGGCAGGTAAGCTGCATCCTGCTTCTGTTTAAAGAGACATGAAAAGACAGGGAAGGAATCAGCTCTTCCAAGAAGAATGATTTCAAACAAAATAATATACCACTTATGAAGAAAAAAAAAAACTAATCATTTTTGCAAAATTTGAATTTAGCTGACATTACCTCAAGATCTGGCATGCTGCATCATTCTCAATAATGGTTTGTTGTTGGCTTTTTTTGTTGTTTTGGTTTTTGTTTGTTTGTTTTTAAGTGAAGCATTTAAAACAAATGTTAAGACTTAATTTTCTTAAGTTAAAGTCATGAGTGGACCTTACTGGCTGCCACACACCCATTCAGCTGCTCTTACTCATTGTCCTCAGCAGGACATGGAAAAAAAAAATAACATGGAAAAACTCATGGGTTGAGACAAAAAAATCACATAATCATAGGATTTGCTGAGTTGGAAGGGACCCACAAGGATTAGAGTCCAAATCCTGGCTTTGCACAGCAGCATCCCCATGAGTCACACCATGTACTGAGAGCATTGTCCAAATGTTTCTTGAACTCTCTCAGGGTTGGTGCTGTGATCACAACCCTGGGGAGCCTGTTTCAGTGCCCAAACACCTTCTGCGTGAATAACTTTTTTCTAAAATCCAGGTTAAAAAAACCCCTCCCTGGAAACAAACTCAGGCCACTGCCTTGGATCCTGTCATTGGTCAACACAGAGAAAAGATCAGTGTCTGCCCCTCCTCTTCTCGTCATGACAAAGTCACAGACTCCTTTTCTCCAGGCTGAACAGACCAAATGACTTCACTCTTCATGTAGCTTCCCTTCAAGGCCCTTTTATGTCCTCATGGCCCTCCTTTGGATGCTCTGTAAGTGCTTAATGCCTTTCTTAATGCCTTTCTTACTGTGTGTCACCCAAACCTTCCCCCAGCACTCGAGGTGAGGCTACCCCAGTGCAGAGCAGAGCAGGACAATCCCCTCCCTTACCTTGCTGTGATGCTGTGCCAGATGCCCCCCAGGACAGGGTTGGCCCTCCTGGCTGCCAGGGCACTCCTGACGCAGATTCAACTTGCATTTGGCAAGGACTTCCATGTCCCTTTCCATGGCACTGCTTTCCAGCCTCTCATTCCCCAGTCTGTCTGTACATCCAGGCTTGTCCCATCTCAGGTGCAGAATCCAGCACTTATCTTTGTTAAAGTTCATATGGCTGGTGATTGCCCAGCCTCTGTTTTGTCAAGTTCTCTCTGTAGGGAGTCAACAGCCCTGGGAGGAGTCAACAGCTCCTCCCAATTTTGCGAACTTGCTCAGAATCCCTTGAGTTCTGCATCCAAATAATTTATGTATATGTTGAAGACCACAGGGCCGAGGAGGGTTCCGGTAGTGGAACCCCCTTAGTGTCAGGTTGCCAGCTGATGTCACCCCATTATTTATAACCCTTTGTGCCTGACCCGTGAGCCAGTTGCTCACTCACCACATGATGTGTTTATCCAGCTGTGTGCCTGGCATTGTGTCCAGAAGGATCCTGTGAGAGATGGTGTCGAAAGCTGCCCGGTCGGGGTCTCTCCCCGGCCGCAGGGCCTTCCCTGCCGGGTCTCTGCTGCCCCCGTCCCCGCTCCCGCTGTCCCCTCGGGGCTGGCAGGGCTGTTCCTGCCTCGGTTCCCCGGGCTCAGCCCCGGCTGCCGGGCAGCGTTTTGCCCTCCCTTGCCCAGGCTTTCTTTCCGCGGGGCTCTGGCCCGCCCGCCCGTGGCTGAGGGGCTCAGCCGGGCCCTGCGCTGGGGCCGCTGCAGCCGCTGGGGCCGCCTGGGGCCGGCCCGGGCAGCCCCGGCACGGCCCCGGCACGGCCCCGGCACGGCCCCGGCACGGCCCCGGCACGGCCCCGGCACGGCCCCGGCACGGCCCCGGCACGGCCCCAGCGCTGCAGCCACCGCCGGGACAGGTCGGCCCAATGAACACAACTCTCATCTGTTTCTGAAGTAGGAGAATATAAAGGCGTTACACGACCATTTTTGCTTTTCAACTACCTACACAGTAATTTAGTCCTGTTCGCTTTACCTCGAGCAGCAATAACATCACAAATACGTACAGATGAGCTGAGTGTGAAACATGTAATTAGCACTTTGGGAAATAACCTGGCTGCATAAGGCTTTAGTTGTGCAGTACAATTGGAAGACAGACCTTCGGTTTTGTTATGCATGTGCAAGAATTTTTTGTGGATTCAAAGGCTAAATCTAAATTACTGCACATTGTGCAATAAAATGTAGATATGCTTCTAAACCAACTTTTAGAATATATTTCACACTCACCACTCCATGATGGGCTGTGACACACATGAAGAGGGTAAAGCTGAAGCTGCTTCATGGTAGGAAAACAGACATGATGCTTCTCCAGTATAGTTACCTCTTGTTTTCATCAGGATAAAAGCATTTCCAGTCCCGTTGATTTATTTTATTAGAGAAGTATCCTGTATGGCCAGTCTCAGATCACTTCTCTGATAATAGTTCTGGAATCTCTAAAGAAAAGTAAAAGTAAGTGTTGTAGCCAGTGCATTAAGTAACAGAACACTCTTGCCAATGCAGGTGTTATTGAAGTCATCAATAATTAAATGACAACAAAACCACTGATTCCTAAACTGGAAAAATTAGAAAAGCTATAGAATTTTTAAAAGGTGGGTGGGTGGGTGTGAGATGACTTAATAAAACCGTTTTCATAGAATTAACATGAATTAGTTATTTAAAAACAAAACAAAAATCCCCACAGGTTTTCCCAAAGGTTTACAGAGTGATAAAGGAGAGTGGAAGAGTAGCACCTGCTCAGACCAAGCAATTAGGGTAAGGGGACAGAGCAGGAGCCTGGGAACACATCAATATGGAGACATCTATGCCAAATGGCCAGGAGGAGACACTTGTGGCTCTGACTGGGCTTCCCAGCAGGCAGTCTGTGGGTGTTCTGATGCAGGGGTAGTTGAAGTGCAAACTGCAGGCAGGGATTACTGAAATAATTTGAATCCTATTTAAGAGGAAATAGAAACCACATAAATTGCAATTGTTTCCCACTATCTCTGGGCTTAAATCTATATTCCCTGTGTGATTCAGCAGACCCAATTAAGCAGATTTAAGGATTTCTCAATCAAGTACAAAAGACTTTCCAAGTACCTTAAGTATATTTTTTTAGTGTACAACAATTTCTTTGCAATCCCACTGGCAATAAAACTAGAAGGGTTGTAATTAATTTTAATCCCTATAAATTAACACTTTCTTATTAAAAATGTATTATCTAATGAATTCCCCATTAGTAATTCCACAGATGACTATAAAATTACTGTTATTCTTACCTTATTTTATTTAGCCATGTATGTTTAAGTTTTGCCTGCCTGAGTTTCAATTTCTCATATAGATCCTGATCTCAGCTAAGAAGCCATTTACAAAAATGTAGATTTTTTCTATTGTTCTTGAACTCTTGCTATTTGTTACCTTCCTAAGAGATTTTTATTATTCTGTCTTCCAGCTGCAAGCTGTTTGAAATTAAACCATTTAAAAGCTTGTCTGACTCTCAGCAATACCTTTATTCCCAAGGCAAAGCCTGATCTTTTAAAGCCTCAGAAATTGTAAAAACCCCATTGTTCTCAGTTTAATTTTCACTGGACAGACACACAGAATGGCTGGACGGGGTAAGCTTTAAAATAGGAAGGTTATGGTGGTGTCATATAGCTTCCTACATAGGAACAGCTGCTCTACCTGTGAGTGATTCTCTCAGTGTAAGAAGCACAGGGTGATCACAGTAAAGATCCTGTCTGCAACGGTGTGTTGTCCCCTGAGCTCTTTCTGTGTATTGCAAACAAGCTTCCGTTTCATGCTTGGAAGAAGGTTTGCTGGTTTAGAGCAGCACTGCCAGTACTGCATGGAGTCAGAGCCTCCTACCATTTCTGTCCTGAAGTTAATATGGAGCTCAGAGGCAGCTGGATGCTCTCTTTTATTTATCAATTCTTCAAGACTACTCATTGAAGTACCATTCTTGATCCACACAGAGGTAGTAGGTGCAGTCACCAAGGCCTGCTAATTCTGTCAGCACACGCTAGCTTCTTCCTGGCTGCGCCTCTTTGTTTATCAAATAATCATTTTCAGTAATAAGGGAGCAGAGTGTAAACATGCTCTTCACTAATTTGCTATGTTTGAACATCTGATTCTTTAGTGTTGTGAACAGGAAGCACTGATGAGCTTTGTGACTGCACAGTTTGGTTCCAATTAAATTTTTAATGAAACAAAAGTCAAGACCAACTGTGAGTTGTGACAGAATTTTGATTTCAGCGGTGCCCTCTTATGTCTCTAATTTGGCCAGGTTTACCCCACTGAATATAAATATTGATAGTTGACAGTCAGAAGAGACAAAGCAGGGCATGGAGTGTGCCAAGCAGTTTCCTTTTCTGAGTTGTCACTTTATTTTATTTTATTTTTTTATTCTTTTTAGGGACTGTTGACAGATTGGCAATGAAGCCTATCTTGAATTTTCAAGCTCATTCAAATCTGCTTTCAGAGTGGATGTCCCAGGGTGATTCTAAGGCAAAGGAAGCAAAGTGTGTGCTTGCACCATTGAGCACACTGCTTTAAGCTGATAGAAAATGTTTGAAGCTATTTAACTTCTCTGTCGGAGCCCACAAAACTCTCCTGCTTCCTGCCACTAATAAATGCCGTGGAGGCCGGCTGCTCTCAAAACTCCCAATAAGACCCACTGGTGCTGTTTTTAAAGGAGCACAGCAGAAGGGAGAAAAGCTAATTTAAGAAACATTTGCAACTGTGAAACAGTGCTCAAAGCCATGGTATTAATGACAGTAGTCAGTAGCAGCAGCTGACTGCCTGAATTTAAATGATAATCTGCTTGGCAGCAGCAACTTAAAAACAATGAAGTTATTGGACTGCACTGTCTCTTGTATAAACCTGCCCAAGAGGTTACATATCTGATCTGAACCTTGGATACTGAACTCTGTAACCAAACAGGCTGGACACAAGAAAAATAAATTGCTTTATCTCTGAGTCTTGCTGTATTCAGCATTCACTCAGTGACAATTTTTCTACTCCCCAAAAAAGAAAGAAAAAAAAAGAAGGAAAAAAAATAAACTTCCCAAGTTTTATACTAATGCAGAGCTGCAAGAAATAATTTTCGTAGTAAGCGACATAGTCCACAGTTGGAATAAACTGGTTCAGCTCTTGTGACTATAGCAACATTGCACCACAGGTGTCAGGTGTGGTTGGGGCTGCACATTCCTGACATCAAGCTACCAAATAAGTAGCAGCAAGAATATCAGAAGTACAGCATCTGCCTTTAGATCAAAACATCCTATTTTTTTCCTTAAGTTTTGGTGAGAAAAAAGGGCAACCTACTCTTGATCTTTAAAATACCTATCTAGGAGAATGACTTTGACCACAAAATTTGGTGAAAAAAAAAAAAAAAGTTGCCTGGAATCCACAATTCAACATCTGGATAAATTCCATGGAGTTCAAAAGATGATAGACCTCAAAACTACCCTTAAACTTGGGAGGTTGACTTAGTTATTTTCATGAGGCCTTTAAATTCATCTTCCTACATGCTAAGAATGGAAGTCACTTACTGGAGAACCAGATTGCAGAGGAGGAGACATATAAATCTCTGCCTATAAAAGCTCCATTTACTTTTTCACAGCATCTTTTCTTCACCATTCACCAAAAAGAGAGAACAGTCTGACCCTCATGGATTTATTCAAGTGGCAGATGTACATGGTGGAATATTATAGTTGTCAAAAGGGATTTACTAGTATGCTTTTCCTGTTGCTCCTGACTTGTGCCAGGATGAGGTGTTAAAACTGGGAAATACTTTAGATTATTAATCGCTGCAAAAGTAGGTATGGTTCCTGAAAGTATGGGGTTTTTAGTGTTTTTAAGATATTTTATTTGAAACCCACAATCCATGCCTTTCGAGACAACTCCAAAATTCCTGCTGCTGTGACAATTTTTCTAACAGCAATCCCTTCCTGATTTCATTTTACCATGCCTACATCTTTCTTCAAGTTTTACACTAAATACTGTTTCTTAATCCTTGGAGTTAACACTTTATTAAGACAATATGTCATGTTTTCTTTCAGCCATTACATACACAAGCAATCTTCTTTCAAAATGTTCCCTCACAAGTTAGTCACCTATCTCTCTAACAGTATTTTAATTTTTTTTTTTTCCTGGCTTTAATCTTCCAACAGTTTTAGGCAAACATGATGTCTATTGTGTTAGTTCTCATTTGCCTGTCACAGCTTGTACAAAGCCTAGGTGCTCTTTCATATACAGTTGCTTTCAGTAAGATCAAATAGAGACAAAGAAATTGAACTGCATATATAAGGGTGATAGAATCAAGACAATGCATATTTAAAAATTTCTATAGCATATCTGATGACTTATGGATACTCTACCTCTTTTTCTCTGTACCATATAAAAATTCATATTTTGATTTTTACACATACTCTTCCAACTTTTTGGGCTATTACTGGGACTATTATTTTCCCGGGGCTATCTGTATTAAATATATTTCAGGCGTCCTGCATAAGAGGGTACAGATGATTTGAAGAGGTACTTGAAAGAAAGAAAATGAAAGACAAATGTCTTTACTTTTCCATGTAGCACAATGATCAGCCAAATTTTATCTCAGGTTGTTCATAAGAACACCTTTTTATTCCTCAGCTTCTGGTTCCAAGCCCTGTCATTCCAGCCATTGTGATACCATGAATGTCTAATTTGTATTTTCTATCTTTGTATTATTTTTTCACCATAGCCATTTTGTGAGACTCCCTGGTTGTAATATTATGAAATATACTTTTGTGCCACGTATTTTGTCATCAAAACACCTAAGAAATATGTTAAATAAATCTGATCTTAACCCTGATAGTGCAAAAGCACAATGCTTTTGCTTGCTTAGAAATATCTTTTAGTTTTCTTCTCGTGATAGCAGTCTTAGGCACAGCAGCACCTGAACTTTTCAAGTAACACGTGAAATATTTTTGCCCTGTGGCAGCTTTAGCTGAATTTGGAGTCATCATCCCCAAAGGAAGAATGTTTTGTTTTGTTTATGCAGTCGTACTCCTAGGTGCTAGTATGGCAGACACTGCTTCTGTGGTCATCTTCCTCTTATAGAGGAAAATAGGTTTTAAAATTATTCCTAGTTGGTTTCTAGAGAATTTTGAATTTCATGAACCAACATAAAATTCCTGTTTACTCTACTGCCCAATTTTATTTGTCTCTTTCACTACATTTTAAAACATTTACCTAAAATATATTATCTGTCTACCACTGTAAACATACTTTATTAGACTTCGTTTTCTGAAACAAAAATCTTTGCCATTATCTCTTCACAGTAAGCATATTATCCTTAAATCTCCAGTAAATTTCTGTAACTCTAAATGGTTCTAAGATCAATTTTTGGTTGTGAGTTTTTTCATTGGGTCATTATGGTGTCTTGAAGTTATTTAAAAACCCATTTGCTTTGCCACATTTTTCATTTTTTTAGCTGCCATTAATAAAGTACCCTGCAAATAAAAGCCTTCATATCTGAATCCAAATCCTTATATATGTGATTGCCTGGTGCTATGAAAAGACTAGAAAAACAAACAACAAAGTGACATCAGATATAGCTTTCCAGTCCTCCAAAGAAAGGAAAAGGAGAGACAGACTCTTCTTTCTGCAGCCAGAAAACATGTGCTGCAATATGTTTTCTTGTAGCAGTAAGAGAAAACTAGAAATTTCTATTCAGCAGACAAGTGGGAAGAGATAATACATGTATCATGTCATGGTATATTTTATTACATAAATATACTGTGCCTTTAAATTAAGCCACAATAGAAATCCCTGCTTAGGCAGACATATAAAACTTAAGTCACTGAGAAGAGGTGCAGTCATTCACTCAATCATGCAACTCTGTAGGCTCATAAATTAGTCGAGGATTGTACACACATTTTAGGTTGCATAGCATTTGCAGGAGCCAGCATCTCCCCTTTGTAATTATATTAGTGTCTCACAGGACTAGAAAGTCAGATTATTTCATGATTATTCTCTGATTGCAAGAATCCTCTGCTCTTTTATTTGTGCTATGGCAATCTTCAGAAGGAGGGATTACAGGATCAAACAAACAAACAAACAAACAAAATAGTCTGGAATAGAATCTGGAAGTCATGTAGAGCAGCATCCTCATTTAAAGCATAACTACTGGGTTTAAATTACACACTCTAAGGATGTCAACACAGCCTGTCCCATTGGAGCCAGTGCAGCCAGCAAACTGCCCCTATACAGATACAGGGTAGAAGAACAGAACAACCTGTGTACTCCAATTTCCACAAGCAAGTGCAAGTAGCACTTGGAGGGTGTTTTGTCCAGGATGAGTCTGGAAAATGTCTGAAACAAAAGGCGAGTCAGGAGGAGCCTTCTTGCAGGATCCACCTAAACCACACAAACAATTTTCCAGATTAAGGTGCACACCTAAGACATTTGATTGTCTCACAGATAAGTCACTAAACTTCAGTGATCTATCTGCAGCCTGACATATCAAGGCAAAACAAATTATTTTTCTCTCTTTTGATACATCTGGATGAAAACTGTGCCGCTGCAGGAATTGATGCAGTAGGAGCTATGCCTGCCTTAATAGCAAGGACATGCACCACAGAAACAGAATGGATGGTACCAATTGTAAGGCTGCAGCCACCTGATTGATTTTAATCTACTGCTTCAACCCTGCTACAGGTAGTACTGTAAGGAAAAGGGAAAGGGAAAGGGAAAGGGAAGGAGAAAGGGAAAGGAAAAATGAAAAGGAACAAATTGAAGCCAGTGAAAATGTGATATTCTTTTTCTCTTTACATTCAAACTCCTCTTCTTTCACACTCAGGTGAAGAATTTCTGCCTGCCTGGATGCCATACACGGAAATTGGTTGATGTAATAATCAAAGATTGTGGCTCTCCTGGTAACTTCAGGAACAGCTGTTGAGAACTAAAACCACATCAGTTTGAGTGTCTAGAACACAAGAATGAAAAATAATTTGTGCTTGGCTCAAATCAAGGTAGATTGCAGTCTTGGTGACCTTGGGCAAGTTACTCAAGCTCCATGTTCGCCTTCCTGCTCAGCTGTGAAATTAAGTCAAAGCAGAACTTTTCTGGAAAACAGATGCTGCTTCATACTTGATTTTTTTCACCCCATGTAAATAAATTACAAAAGAAAATATAATAATTAATTAATAAGTAGCAGTCAACATATAGTAATTATGTGGCCATATCCATTATGACTATACATAAACAAAATCAATTTTCATTAGGGGATATTAATGTTATCAAGTATTGCTAGAAAGACTGTGGCAGCTACCAAAAAAGCTTTTCATTAATGAAGCACAGCCATTCTTTCATTCCCTAGTATTGTGTACCCTTTTAAACCAATCAAATCTTGATATAAAATGGATGTATATTTTAAGTTAAGCCAAATTTGAAAATCCATTTCTGTACTGTTTCATATATTTATGCACAGGATAGTTTTATCTTCATAAAAGTGAAAGTTTTATGAGCAGTAAACATAGTCAGATTCAGTTGCAGTTTAAACTGGTGTAAATACTTCTATTCTACCAAGACTAGTGAAGCGGGCTGTAGCACCAGGATAACTTTAGTGACTTTTAGAACATTAATCATTGCAGCTGTTTGTTTGTTTGTTTGTTTTATTTTGAACTGGAGAAGAATGTGAGGTAAGGTTCAGTTTTAGGGATGTTTCATGATTTTCAAACAAGCATGATTGATAGAAATGCATTTCTCCATGTTCATAAATACAATAGATCAAACAAGAAAACTTCCTAATTCTGAAGTGCCTCTGCTTTTTTAATTGAGGCAGTAGGAAGAGGGCTAGAAAATTGCAAGGAGCCTTGGTATCCATATTATTTTGTAATGGGATCTATATTGTTGTGTATTGAAATTGTATTGTCATGTATTTTGAAATCTGACAGTCTGTGGCAAAAAGCTACAGGAAGATTTTCAAGTGTGCTGTAGTTATTTTAGAAATACTAGGAGCAAGGAAATGAATAACCAATGTACAATTCAGCTTGGAAAAAAAAATGTACTATTAGATCATACTTCTTGTTCTCACATAGAGGGGTCCAAAATTACAGTTCATCATGCTAGTCAAACTATTTCAGAAAAATATGTGACTTCTGATATTCCAGTATTTACAGATAGAACTTAAAGGAATCAGTTTTCACTGTGTGTTTCAAGACAATCACATAGAGATTCTCTTTTCTATTTACACTGCAGAATGCAACCAATATAATGATTAAAACCTATGAAAAATTGTATTGTTTCATTATGCAAACCCTACTCTTGCATTTCCTTACTGTGTTTTATTTCCCTAACAGATTTTCTTTGTGAACCCATGGATTGATTGTCTCTAGCTGTGATTCAATTACTGTAGCTATAAAATAGGATGGAAAATGTATGATTACTAAGCTGCTAGACACAAACTTGGCATTGCAGAGCTCAAATTGTAGGATTAGCTCTTGTTAACACTGCTTATTTATTTCACTGTAATTCTACAACAGAATTGGACAAAAGAATGCAACAAGTCATCTACTTAATCCCAAATCTAGGAACAGAAGAGATTATGTGCACCAATTGGCCTGCTATTCAATCAATTTTATGTTAAATTTGGTATCATAGAGATAGAGGATTGCACTTGACTACAATTTTTCAGTCATTTTACACCTTTAAATTGTTCTGCCTTCCATAGAGTCTGGGTGGAAGACAAGCATCAAAACTTCAGCTGGGTTTAGAAACTAACTGAATAAATATAGACATATGTGGTGCTAAAAATGCAGTGATGCATCTATTTAACATATTTCATACCGCAATAAATGAGAAATAAGTATCAAAATGATTTTGATAACCATATTATTTATACAATATGAGCCATATTTATATGGTACTGACAGTTGAACAAGCGTTAGTGCTAGGACTTTTTTATAATTTTACATCAGAAAAGAGATTTGGAGGACTATATCTGGACTCTTCTGGATTCTTCAGTGGCTATATTTTTGTGTTAACATCTCAGGCCTTTTAGAAGTGAATAATTAATAGAACTAATTTCCTTCCTTTTTTTCAAATCCTGTTTTCCCCTTGCTTTGAGTTGGTCAGTCAGATCTGATATCAGATATTTTGGGATGAGTCATTGGTGAACATATTAATAAGATCTGCTTTCACAAAGAAACTTCACTGTCTTTCAAGTAATGATGTTCTCCAAAATGTTGATGGAAATAATACTTATTTCTGCAAAAATATCACTAGAAACCTTTCTATGTCCAGAACTGAGAACTGTAGCAAAGTTACAGAGGGAAATACAGAACTTTCTCCATGTTTAAATCATGTTAATTTCCAAAGAATCCTACACAAACCCATATTCTTTTAATGGCATGTGTTTTAATTTCAATTGTCCAATGTTTTCATCCTTCAGCGTTTATTAATTCAAAAGTACAGATGTGACCTCTCAAAGCTAGAATTTATCCAAAGTACATAAATAAGAAACACCAAAAGCATCTTAATACAAATTAAAAACTATTGATTAGAATGCAAATCTATATAATGCAGTAGAGAGAAAAAAACGTGAATGTGGGCATGGGTAAGCATGGATATTTACACACAGGTGACTAATAGAAGTAGATGAAACAATATTTTAAAATAGACTAATTAATTAATAAAATTTGATTATTAAATAATTGCACTGCTCTTATAAACCTATCTTCTCCTATCTTTACATAAAAAATAGTCATAATTTACATCATCA
Organism: Acrocephalus scirpaceus scirpaceus; assembly: GCA_910950805.1. Taxonomy (NCBI): domain Eukaryota; kingdom Metazoa; phylum Chordata; class Aves; order Passeriformes; family Sylviidae; genus Acrocephalus; species Acrocephalus scirpaceus. The sequence goes on along the minus strand of OU383773.1, from coordinate 47,940,770 downwards.
GGAACAATCATCTCACTGGGCTGCTGTAATTCCTAACATAGGTTATTTAAAGCAACATCAATTCAGGTTGGAGAGAAATTATGAAAATCCAAGTGCTAACTCAGAATAACAAAACTGGGTTTTTGTGAGCTCATAAAAATATCCCAAAACTCCAGTAGTCTTTGAGCAAAACCTCTGAGGAAAATTTCCCCCTTTAAAAACGATGAGCCAAATCCACAAAAGCTACACAGAAAATGCACAAATCTTCAGTAAAGTCAGATTTTTGCTATCAGTAGCTGAATGGTAAGTAACTATATTTTGTTGGAACGATCATCAGCCACACAAGATCTGTTCTGTAGCTGATGGTGAGCCAGAGTGTTTTTCAAACTGAAGGTAAGCAATGCCGGCACAATGCCTCTGAAAGTGGTGCATTACAAAGGGGACTATGAATAGGATAATGGATGTGGGCCAGAAGTCTTGATTTTGAGAGAGTGAATTAGAGACAGTGCAGGAAAACAGGGAAATGGAAGCAAACTATCCAGGTTAAATAACAGAGGAATGGTTTCCTGGGTATAAAGATTAATATCTGATTTACTGGAATTTTTGAGATATTCTACAAATCCTTTTATTAGAAAAAGACTTTTAGACAGGAGATAAGTTTCTTTTAAAAATTTCCTATGTTATTCAGACATAGGAAAAGTATTTTTACAGGCACTTTGAATGTAGAAATTGCCAGGATTCAATGCTTGTTTAGTATTCAGTTCATTGTACCAATGCCTCTAAATTTGTACACAGGATAATACTCATTTCTTAAATGAGTCAGGCTCTAGTGCAATTGAAAAGAGCTACATGCATGCATTTGCATCCAGAATGTAACAGACAATTTGGAGATGCAAGAATAGCTTTCTTTGCTGTGTTCAATATCACACAAAATTGGAAAGTTATTTCCCTTTTCTTATACTTTATGACCAGTATGTATCATATTTCTCTGCAATAAAATCTGGAAGGAGTCTATACCATCATATACATTTCTATATGTATGCAAGAGCAATATAGATCATGGTCAAATTAGAGGAGTCACTAATAAAACCTAGATTAGATCTGCCACACCATGGTGAGCTTAAACTGGACTTTAATGCACATATAGAACTAATTTTCCCTACTCACAAACAATTTTAATAAAGAATATTAACATAAACAAGGCAGGGGATTAGGAGGCTATGATTCAATTACTACATTTTTGGACTTGTACTGCTACTTCTACTTCAACTGGATAAAACTGCGGATGCACCTGGTTTTCCTGCCATTTCACAGGCTCTTCTGAAAACGTGAATTTTTTATTCCTTTTCTCTTTCACTAGCTGGTGCCACAACACTCCCACAGTAATCCCACTCTATACCAACAAACAAATAAACAAAGTCAAACAGAGTCAACAACCAAATACAGTTTAAAAATATCCTAGATCCTGTTTGCAAGATACTTCATGTCAACTGAATTGTTTTGTCATCCTACTCTTCCTGCTGCATCCTGTTTGTGAGCTGAAACGTAACAACTTCAGAAGCATGGGTAACACACATTTTTAAGGGAACATCAATTTAGCACTATTAACTGAAGAAACTAGATTGAAAATACAGGATTGTGCCTTCAGGTCATCTGAGACATACCAGCTTCAACAGGTGCTTCCCAAGAGAGGTTGCTTCAGATAATCCTTTAGAATGTGGACTAAATCTAGTCAGGAAAAGAAAATTGATGAAAGCTTGGCTTTCAAGGGGAGCTGAACTTGGATTCACATTTAGTCTTGGATATAGCTATCAGAGTATTCTCTAATATTCTGAACTTTCATAAAGGAAATAAAAGCTCAAGCTTAAAAATGCAAGTTTACAACACATAAATAGTATTAGAATAATATTTGAATTAAAAAAAACAAGTATAATAGGATGCACATTCAAACTGTGGGAAATACTGTTTTACTTAAAACCAGTGTAATTTAAGAATGAATTAATTTATTTAATTATTTTATCTAAAAAAATGAAGTTCATGGCCGTTAAAATGACAACAGTTTTATTGAGCTACATAGAAATACCTGTGAGGAATCCCTCTCTTAATGGGTGGAGGGAGTTACTTGCTCTGAATAAAGTAACAAATGTTTTTTAATTTTTTTTTTTTTACTCCATTACTACTTATGTTTAGAAATTAACAAAGGTATGTTAGATGTTAATTTCTATTGTTCTTTCTTTTACTGCTGAACTATAGAGAAGTATTAAAATCATTATGGTTAAATAATCTTTTCTTTAACTTATTGTCAGGCTCCAATATCTGCCAAATGAAGATACTTTTAAAGGTCTTTTTTATCACTCCTTTCCTTGGCATTTTTCCTTTTGTCTAAGATTTCTTTTTCATTCTCTTCTCTTTTCCTTAAACAATAAGTAGCAAGTGTTCTCAAGTTAGCATTGGTGAATAACATAAAATGTGAGTTTAGAATTGAAGAGATAATGCATTAACAAAAACAATGTACTAAGGAAACCTATTATTTTGTAACTCATAATAGAGAATGTTTTATTGCCTATATCACTACTAATTTATAAATAAATATGTCATATTTTAAAAATGTGTAGTTCCATTTTCAAGATGAATGCAATTGCAAAAGTACTAATATCAGCTGTAAATTTAAAATGTTTTGTCTAGGCTGTCCATCTAAGCTCCTCCTATAAACAAAACCAGGCATTTAAAATAGTACATATCCTCCTATTTCCACTGATTACTAAGATGCCAAAGCAGAATAAAATAATTTCAGATTGAAAGTCTAAAACTCACTGAAGATAGACTTCTTTTTTTTTTTAATTAAAGTTCTTGACATGTTTTTAAAATATGCTAAATTTACAAACACTCTATACCTCTAGGGGAGTTCAAATAAACAAAAGGTATCAGAAATGTTTATGACTTTAAATACACACAAGTGTCCACACACACACAAGACAGATAAATATGCATACAAGATGCTGGCACATTACACTTTGCATATTAAAGATGTGTTTAGAGAAGTTCACTAAAGTTTATTTTCAATATACTGAGAACGTCTGTATAATTGTATATACTCTTAAAATGGGGTTGGGGGATTTTTATGTTTAATGATCCTTGGAAGAATACTTAGGTTTAAGTTCGACTGGGTAAAAGAAGATGTGATTAAGTTTTTGACCTTGAGCTAGTTTGGGGATAAAAAACAAAAAGAGAGAGATAAAAAGATGAGAGATTAAAGAGCTTTAACTATACTTCTGAAAATTCTTCCAGTTCTTAACTTTAACATCAATAAAATGCTACCTACATGTTTGCTAGAAGAAAAAAAAAAAACAAAAAAACCTTCACACAAGAATATTGGACACTTTCTTTCTCTCGCCTCTTTCAAAGATGAAGAGTCTGAGAAATAATTCATAAATCTAACTCTTAACTGCTGTTCTTCAGTTGTATTGATCTTCCCTGCCCTTAGGTCTTTCTTGGTGAGCAAACAACAGACACTTGACTTCCTGTCTCTTTCTTATATGAGCTTGTTCTGAATCCCTGATGGACTCAGACCTCCTATTGACTTCAGACAGGAAATCTTCTTATAACTGACTGCACAGTTGCCCCCTGAAAGTGCTTCTGCTGTGTGACTCTCTGTCACACCACTAACCTGCCTAATTATGTGCCTTAGCCTATCCCTTTACTGTCTGACAAGTGCACTGTCTATAAAAGTCAAAATAAAATTGTCTATAATCATTCTTTTAAATGGAGTATTGACTTCTACCATAGATTTCCCTTCAAAAAACATTTCTATACTAAAATCCTGGTCCTTTGCAACATGAAAATTATTTTGCACATGTATTGATGTCCCATTAGCACCCTTGACCCCTATATCGTCTAATGCAGAAGACAAAACTGCGTCTATTTGTTGCTGTTATTTAGGACATTTTATTTAAGAAAAAATTAGAGTATATATATATATGAATGAGAGTAATATACATACACAAATACACAAATGAGTCAGCCTAGAGTAAACTGGCTCTGACACTGATTAATGGCAGCTGATTATCAAGAAATTATGAAAAATTCAGGACATACATGAATGCAACATAATAGCTTGCACTTGCTAATTCTGCACATGAAATTTTCTGCTAAAGACTACCTTACTGATGCTAATTAAAACTAATCAACAAGTTTTGAGTCCTGATTTCAGGCTTGTCTATGCATCAAGTTTCCGGCTCCTTGATTTGGACTTTTCCAAGGGGTAACTGTTTCTTCTTTTTGACTTTACTAATTGGTAAACAAATTGTGATAAACTTTTGGTGAGAAAATTCTTTCCTTTGACTTCCTTCCATGCTTCTTTTTAATTTATTGGCCCAGCCTCTCATAAAATGTGTAACTTGTGCTGTAGCAACAAGATAATCATAGAATGGTGAGGAAGGGATCTGAAGGATCATCTAGTTCCAACCCTCCTGCCATGGGCAGGGGCACTAGATGAGACCACTAGACCAGGGCTCCCAGGGCCCTAACCTGACCTTGCATACTTTCAGGGTAGGTCATAATCACTTTGCAAAAGACTGGTTCCTATCAATAATCACGAAAAAAACATCTTACAGTATCATGTCCCTAATAATCAAGCAGCAGACTAGCAGATAGCAAAACAAATCCAGATAATATCAGGTGTGCTTAAAACACTCTCTTTCCACCTATTTTATCTAGAAGAATTTTGAAGTAACAAGAAGAATTAAAACATGATGTAAGATTGCAGAAACAGTGACTGACAGTTGAACAAGCACATAAAAAATGGAGTACAGGAAAAATTACTTTGCAATTTCCATTTTTAATTCTTTTCAGAATAAGTTCTGAACCCATTCTTAAGTAATAGGTATGACAGCTGGAGCATGTAAATTAATACAGGAAATGGGATGGAGAAAGGCATTTAGCTACTTCTATCACACTTCCCTTTAGGTCAAAGCTTTCTTGAAATTTGTGTATTTAAAGCAGATAAATAGATTACTTTCCCAGTGTAGATTAAGGGTTATTGAACTTAGGCTTTCCTTAGAAATCCCTGATCATACTTAAATTCATTCGTGTCATGAGATCACAGATGGCTGCAGGCCATTTTTGCACTATCATATTTCTTTTCTTTCTTCAAATTTACGATCATCTTTAAATACTTCATCAGGCAGGACAGAAATTAATCAAGTCACGGAACAGTGTTTCTGGGAAGTTCTCAGAGACTGTCTGTAGAAAGTCTTATACAATTAGTCCAGCAGCTCTGGGGGATTTCTTTAGTAAGTGTTGAGATCAGATTACCTAGTAGGAAATTACAACTTCCTTCAAGGTGGATTGAAGTTTTCAGTCTGAGGTTCGGTGGAGCGGACTTGAATGATGGAAGTAATTTAAAAGAATTATGTTAGTAAAACACAAATAAAAAGGATGAACACTGCAGGTAAAGGGAAAAATAGAAAATCTTCCACAATATTAGCTTTTCCCTGATATTTATGGTTAGAGATTTTCAATATAATGATATGATCTAAAAAAAGTATTTTTCCCATTTTTCCTTATCTATTCAAATATGAAAATTATATTTAGGTATTTTTCAACATTTCTTGTATTTATTAATTCAGTGAAAATAAATTAAACTATTTAGGGGAAAAAAACCCACATAAATTCACACCTTTCAGAAATCCAAATGCATTTCAGGAAATACATAAATGTTTTGGATGTAGTTTTACCAGTTCTCCATTAAAAAAAAAAAAAAAAAAAAAGAAATAGGAGGAAAGTAGTTACATTACTTAGGAAACTCTATCAGCTCAGCAAATATATTCTAAAATGATAACAAAACTGTAAAATAAATGTTCTTAATATTATGTTTCAGATGAAGGCCATCCATGAATCAAGACTTTGACAAAGTGATCCCTTGCCTTAGGGAAAATAAGCACTTGAGTATATCAAGATTTGATTTCCTGTCAGGCAAAAAAAACCCTGCCATGTGCTTGTTTCAATCCTAACTCTGCCTGTGCCAAAGTCCTGATTAACCAAGATGTGACTTGCTGCCAGAAGCAGCTTTTACTATTTGAACTTCTTACACCCCTTTTCCGACTTCTTTTTTTTACTCAATCTCCTGTTATTGTTTAAACTCTGCAAAAATTAAAATATCTATTTGGGCTCTCAGTCACAAGGGTAAACCTAATAACTGTGGTTCAAATTTTAGTCTAATAACTGGAAGTTAAATTTAAAAAATGGGAACTTATTTGTATTTAAATTTTGTTTACATCATTTTGGGCATGGACTACTTCTCCACACAAATCTGTGCCATTAAAGCAATGGCCACAGAGAAACTGGGGAGAAAGATTCCATCTACCTTTTATTTCATAGGTGTTTTAAAATATACCAAAAAGTGCAAAGATGCAACCAATTTGATCTTGACACCATGTCTGCATGACTCTAGTTTAGGCTAGGATTAACATGCTGATGTTTCAAGCTTTTTTTTCCAACACCAGATAAACAGAGACAGAAATGGTGCTGTAGTACAAGGGAACAAACAAGTGCCAGGAGTTAACTTAATATCTTACTCTTGTTCACTTTTTCCACTATTTGCACCGTATTGAAATCCCTTTGACCTTGTCTGATTGTTTCCTGCAGGTGGCTTAATAATATGACGTGCTTCTAGAGCCTGTTATCTAAGGTTAATCTGTTGTTCTACAGCACAAATAACTGTCATGTGATGCACTTCACTGGTTTATGATGTTACTCCCCGCAGGTTACTCTGAAAAGATACAGATTACCTTGATGTTTCAGAAAGACACCGCTTGCTAAGAGTCTCTGCTGTAGTACTTATTGGTCATGCTGTGAAAAATCAATGTCAGTTTATACACTGCCCTTTTGCTCTCACCCTATCTGAAAGAAGAAAAACTCCATAACCTACACATTACTAGCTTAATTTAAAAATCCAAAAATCAAATAAGAGAGCAAAATAAAAGTGCTATCATTCTGAATTACACTGAAAATTATGAAAAGAGAACAAAATAAAAAGAAAATAAGAGAAACACAATTTTGTAACCTGTATTTAGTTACACATACAAAGAGTTTTGAACCCATGGATTTGCAGGGACATATCAGGGACAAAAATAGATAGAACTATAAAATTTAGCATACAATTTAAACTGCATTTGAACACAAAATTCTTTTATTTTTCTCAACTTAAACTGTGTGTGGAAAAATACATACTTATGCATTGTCCCAACCTTGGTTGTGTCCAAAGCCGGTTGGATAAGGCATTAAACAGCCTGGTCTAGTGGGAGGTGTCCCTGCACATGGCAGGGGGATGTGACTGGTCCATTTATGGTCCATTTCAGTGCTTAGCACTCTTTTTTTCCACGATTCTATAATAAACTCATTAATAAACTAATTAATTCTTTTTTTTTTTTTCTGTCATAATGCCTAGACATTTTTTTCAGAATACCATTTAAAGAATTTTTCTACATACACTTAACTTATATGCTAAACACTGTGATTGCCTTTGTATATCAGCTTTGTGTCTGTGGAAGGAAGGGAAGCAAAAAAGGGTGTGGTAATGAAAAGCACAGAAATTTTTAAATCAACATCCTTCCCATTAATTCTACAAATATATAAATACTACTTTTGGCAAGAATGAAGATACTCAATAAGGGGTGTTTTTTCCACACAAATCTACATGCCTATATGTCTTTTGATGCTTCTATGAGGCCCAATAGTGATATATAAATCTAATTAAATAATGGTGTAAACATGGTTAAATAAATGACTATATTATTTATTTCTCTAGTAGTAGCTGATGTAGATGAATGTTAGCATCTCTACTTTAAAAACAAACTGAAGGAGAAGTGGTTAAATGCTATGCTCAAGGAGAGACAGTGAGTCATCCAAAAGTGGAGAATGCAAAGGCTCAAACTAAAGTCCTAATCACTGAGTTCCTTTCCTCTTTATTTACCTCCAGATGCAACTAAACAAATCAGCCACTTTTTCATGGTTTTGTTTCCTCCTTCTATTTAGATAACTTTAGTTCATCAGCTGTCTCTGACACTGAAGAATGGAATAAAATGTCTCCAGCTGACAAAGACCCAGCAATTTCATTGCAACAAAACAAAACCAAACTAAAAATCTCAGGGAAACTTCTGTGGAGATGGACCTTTTTTTTTTTTTTTTTTTTTTTTCTTTCGTATAAGGGAATTACCACAAAAAAATCTGAAGATTACAGATTTTCAGTAAGATCCACAGTCATTCCCTCTCCCATTTTTCCCCAACTCAAATAAGTTTAGAATACGCAATAAGAAATAAAAACCAAAACCACCATCATAAAGTCTATCATAATGAAGGTTTCAATACTACAATCAAATTCTTTTCAAATAAAATGTAATGGGCAAGGTTGGCTTTAGCAGCAAGCAAAGCTATGCAGTCATATATTCTATAACATTAAGAAGAAAGCTGCTCTTGTGTATGCAATTCTAATTCAAAATTACTTGTATTTTGTTTTTGTAAGCTGGTTAAACTTTGAATACTTTGGTTTATGTAACTAGCTGGCACTCACAGGAGGGTTGACAGCAAATATCAGATTGTTATGTTTAACCCAAATATGTATTGTTTGCCAAATGCAAATTTTAAGGCTGAACACCACTTGAACTTATTGCTTCTGGATTTTATTATGTCTTTCTAGTCTCAGAGTTGATTTACTAAAAATTTAGGAAGCAAACAAGACTTAATTCTTAACAAACTTGTCAATTATTTTGATTTTTTAAAAAAACCTCACCTTTTTCTTTTTGCAGCAAGATTTTTATTTTTCCATATTTCAATCATAATATGTATCCAAAAGATTAAGCATTATGGATTAGCTGTGACCCAGCAGACTAGAGTCATAACCATCAGCTTCTATGTTTCAGTTTCACTGATGGCAAAGTGGAGTTAATGACACGGACCTCTTTGGCAAAGTGCTTTGGTAGGAAGTCCTGTTTATATGGGAACTAGTTATAATTAATCAATTAAACAAAAAACATGGGTTAGGTGTGTGCTGATAGCAGAGACCAAATATAGAGTTCACTAAAATTACAACCACCTTTAGTTTTCAGCAACTTAAGGAAATTAATAGCATAGAGGAAATTTTTATTCACACTCTTCTGTATACACACTGCTATGCCTGCATTTTTGTGCAGCTTCGTAGTTGTGAGCCTTTACTGACTGTCATTGGCTTTTTGCAACAACCATAAGCATCCTGATGTCTTGTTCAAGCAGAACCTGGTGTTCATGGTAGAAGCTTCTTCCCCTTTAATACTGGGATATGCTTTTATTTGTTGTCTGTATGTTCCATCAGTACACACCACTGCCCTCCCAAGGCAACCAGGAAAGTGTGGCCAGACTCCCACTAGCTGACTCCCACCCTAGGGACATCCAGAGCTGGTGTTTGTCACTCCTTGGCTGCTCCTGCCTTTGGGGCAGATGGTATCACACAGCCCCAGGTAAGTGACAGCCACTCACACCCAGGCAGTGAGAATGATAAGTACCAGCAGGACCAAGCTGGCCCCTCAAGCACCAGACCCTCCAATCCTGTGTGGTCAGGAGATTTATCAGTGAAAAACTGGCTCCTTTGCCTTTTAATTTCTTCTTCAAGGTTCAAAGGATAAAGGGAAGACTGTTAGTATATGGCAGTTCCACAGATAAAGACAATTCATTCTTTAACCTTCCTATTTGTACCTCTGCTTTCTTGGAACTGGGTATCAGATATGCCATGTCTTCTTCATGGAACAGCTCTTGTAGTCAGTCTTCCAAAGATTTCAGCCATCTGAGACCCCGGTACCTCACCATATATAACACCAACTGTTAATAAATGTTCTAACACCGTCAGGTTCATAAATGACAGAGTCAGGGCACTGCTGTGCACTGGCAGTATTTCAGTTATCTGGGGCAACAGGACCACTGTCATTTTGAACTCGTGACAGATGAGTTCACCAGAAATACCTGGTACTCTGTTAACCTAGGTTGTTAATTGGGGTCACAGACAGCATTCCTATTACTCTGGTTACTGTTAATAATGCCTGCAGTAGTTCAGTGATATAATTTCAGCATTACCTCTTTACGCATTTGGCTCTAGATAATTTATGACCTACCAAGTGATATATCCCATAGATATGTTCTTGGGAACTACTCATAGAAAGATTCTTAGCAACATATATGTGAAGTGATTTCATAGTATAGTGTTATTTAAGATGGACCCTTCATTAAGGTCTGCTGCTTTACAACTCGAATCTTTTTTTTGTGCAATCAATACAGTATCACCTAAAAACAGTCTCACACAAGTTATTTATAACTTGCTTGCTTTTTTTCTGTCTCTTCTCAATAAAGTGTAGTAGCCATAATGGAACAGAGTCTGATGTTCTTACATCTTACTCCTTTTTAGCTCTTTTAGCTCTGCATCACCCTTAGGATTGCCTGAACCTGTCCCAGTTTACCTGGTCTCCTGGGAAGGGCTTACTAGGCAAAGGCCTCTGATGATCTCAACTTTTCTTCTCCCTCCTCCCCTGTGCACTATGTCAGATTAAACCCCAGTAAGACTTCCTGTACTGGAGGGAGAAGGAGACTGTCATTAAGATTAAGCATAAGGAAGCTTTAGATACCAAGCAAGGGTAATCTTAGGGCCCTTTGTTGCTAAAAAATTAAAAAATAATAATAAAAAAATCTCCTGGGCTCTTACTGGTATTTTTGTCCTCAGTTGAAACATATGGCTGGCATCACTTTACCTTCTAAGCTTTATCACTCTCTGAAAGTGCTGTTTACATCTGCACACAAGCTTTCCTCCTCTTTATACTCTGTGGTGGAAATAGCCTATACAGTTGAAGTTTTATCAGACTGCTTGAAGTGCTCAGGCAGAAGTAGCTCCCATTGAGCTGCTGTCTTTCCCAAGGATTTCACAGACTGAGCCAGGCTGCAGCCTACACACGCAGCTTGCTCTGTAAATCCAGAAATGCCAGAAAGCAATTGGTTCACTGCACTTGTGGCAGTATGTGATTAGTTGTAGGTCCCAACATGTTTGAGGAGACAGCTGTGGTGCAGGTAGTACCATGTTATAAATAAGCTGAGATCTGCAAAGCTAAGAACAATCAGTGCCAGTGAAGCAAGGTCTTTTCCAACTTCATTTAAATGTTGATTTGCCATGTTAATGCTCTTCAACATTAAAGAAGTTAAAAATTAGGAAACAGATAACTTTTGAGGTGAAATAAAAAATTCATGAGGCATATAGGTAGCTAAGAGAACATTACAAGAATTACACTTGAGCACTTGGAAAATCAGATCTTTCAGGATAGAGTTCTGAAGCCTCCCTTCTTGTAAAGGCAAATGGATTTATCCATTGCTGCAAAGAAATAAAATATTAGAAGAGATTCTAGGAAAAAAAAAATATCAGATTAGAAAAAAGCCTTCAAATTATTTTAACCCCAAATGAAATCATTTAACTAAGTCTGTAGGGGGATTGTGGTTTTTTGGTTTTTGTTTGTGGGGGTTTTTGTTTGTTTATTTGTTTTTTGTTTGGGAGGGGCAGCATTAAATAAGTCAAATAATGATTGCTAAGAAACACTAGTCCTGATAAGGCCTTTTTTGCCATATGGATAAACAGGTGTTTGCCAAGGGCAGAAAACAATATGGGGCAAGAAAATCTTTCACGGCTTTTATATGCATGAGTGAGTGTGGGCCAGGTGGATCAGCAAAACATTGAAACATGCTAATGGCAACAAAAAGACCCTGGGCTTACAAAATACAGTATTTTTAAACTGAAATATATTGCTGCATGATGTCCATATTGAGCACTTCTGTGTTTGCTGTCATGATGAGCTGGAGTGCCAAAATGCCAGTTTCAAATGGGGTCTCAAATGTTCCAGTTACACCAATCTCAAACATGACAATGGCATCATATCAAAAGAATCCTAAGGAATAAAAATTGCATGCAAATTACAGGCAGAAAACTATCAAGCATTATGATTCATAATGCAGTGAGTAGTATTTGTCTATAGCAAAGATGATATTCCTTTTCAGGGCAGATTTTTTAATGTATTTCCATATCTGGCTAAAAAATCCAATGGCGCTACTTGTTGAGTCCGCAAAACTATTTTTAAATATTCTTTTTTTTCCCCTTCTCCTGCTTTTGCTATGCTATATGTAAAAAATGTTAGCAAATACCAATGCAGGATCATTGCTTCATCTATTTGCTCTTTTTACGAAAAGGATTGTGTTCAGCTTTCTGTACCTAACTAATATACAATCAACTTAGGAGCAAGAGGCAGATTTTGTACTAGCTAACTTTTGAGAAGTAGGATTCCTTTAGAAGACCACAAAGTTATTTCCATTAGAAAAGAAAGCCTGTTCATCATATAAAAAAAGCTTGAAATATACAGCCTCTCTCTTAATTAAACACATCTAAAATAATTTAATACAGATAGAATGAAATGAATAACGACACACAAGACATTTCTTTTCATATAGAGAGAAGTCTCATCTACCCAGTCAACAATCTCTATAGCAGCTATTTTCTAACCCAGAAAGTAATAAGCTATTTATTTCCTGTCGAAATGCAGCTCAGTATGCCTGGAAAGAAGAAAAATAGAATTCCATGTAGGTGCTAACAATTGCCATTAACAGCTCCTGTGCAGGGAAATAAATTGATTTTTTTTTTTTGGTCAAAAATACTGTGTGTCCTTTACAGTCACTTATTTTGTACACTTACAAAGGCTGCATGGCTTTTACTTCAAAACAGATGGGAATGGACAAAAAAAAGTTCCCTCATTCTTATTTCTCTTCTATCACAGAAATCTATCTACCCACTGAAATCTCATTCCTGCCTTAATTTAGATACCCTTTGCCAACTTTTTGCAGAATTTCTCACTATTCTAGGTGAGCAGCAAAATTGTGAGAACAGTAAAAGGCAAAGCTGAATTTAAAACATTTCATAAAGGACATAGGAGGCAGAAAAGGGCAATAATACAAATGCTGAGTCACCCCAGAAACAAGATCATTTGTGATTCAAGAAAACAATATAAAATAAAAGAAATATAAAACAATATATGTTAAAAAACAATAGAAAATGAAACATTTAGATGTCCTTCCAAGATCCAGATGGGACTCACGAAGTGTGGAGATTGGTGACAGTGAATCTAGGTAGACAAAATTGACCTGCATGTATGCTTTCAAAGGCAAACAGCTGTCTGAGGTTAAAAACAAGAACAAAAACTCCCAATCACAAAACCAAACAGAAGCTTTCCTCCCCCACATATACTGAATCCAACTCAACACAAATTAGACAAAGCTTTCCTGTGGAGCTTCCTCCTGCCTTTGTTCTTTACCTGCTATTGGCTGGATTAAGGACATGTGTAGTGATCAGTGGGATGCTAACACTCTGCTTTCCATCTAGAAAATACAGTTGATGGTATGTCCAGAGAAGAAAGATCCCTAGTGACAGATTGAATATACCTGAACCAGACTAGCTTGTTCCCATTTAATAATTTATAACCCACCACTGAGTCAATAATCAGGATTATTAAATTACATCAAAGAGAATTGTTATTTCATGAAATCTGAATTTATGTTACAATTTTAATCTTGGAATGCAGAATTAACAACATGCAGACTGCATAGGCAAGTGTTGTCAGGTTCCTTATACTAGCAATGATTGTTCCCTTTCTCTGCTAGGTAGAAAGTTTTAGAGTCTGCTTACACATTTTTTTTTAGGTGAAAATGGCTACAACTTGTGATCTGGCCATGGAACACAATCCAACCCCATCAGTTGCGCTGTGACATGAGTATTTCCAGGTGTTATCTGGGATGTTAAATTCAAATAGTTCTTTAATCTCTCAACAGGAGATAAGAATTTATGCCCAGATTTTAAGAAATAACAATCACTCAGTGTACAATCCTCTTAATAATTCTTATGTGTGGATATTTTGGGCAGGATGACTGGTTATTTTCCAAAAACCACAAGGACATTCTTGCTGAATATCCTACCAGGTCCTATTGAAATGAATGTGCAACTGGTCTGTATTATGTCAATATATAGCTGCAGTGTTCTACCCTTCAGATATAAATAGACACCTCCAGCTACATCAAAAATAAAATATCAGAATAGCTTATAGTGGTCGAATGAACAGTGTAACAAAACTAAGAAAAATATCCACAACAAATCAACAAACCAAACCAAATAAACAAAAAAATGAAAAGAATAATTTGCTTTATTTCTTCCTCTTAAAAGAGAATGACATCACATACCTTGAGCTGTGACAAACATTGTTTTATGTCCTATTAATAGGTACAAGCTCCAATCAAAGACTAACATCATGCTGTGTTGACCAGCAGAACCCATTCTCAAATAGCTAGGTCAGAGAAAATAGGTCAGAGTTTTCTTTGCCCTAGCCTCCACCTTGTATCACTATGAAAAGCCCCTTTCTCCTAACAGAAAGCTCTTTTAGTGAAGATTCAACCAATAGAGAAAGTTGAAAGAAACTGGGAATACTAACAATCAGTTTAAAGGAAAAGAACTCACACACAGAGACCATGAGAGGCAGGAATAGTGGATGAAGGGGGCTGTACTGGGGCAAAGGAGAAAGGAGCAATGCTCACCTTGCAGAACCTCCAGTAGTGGAAGCTCCTGCCTTTTTGGTGCAGGCTCCAGAAGGGGAGTACCACAGTAAAATAGCTAGGAAGAATTAATTAAGGACAGTTGTTTCTGGCAGTCATGAGCTCACCCTGTTCTGTAGTTTACATTCTCATTGAAGTTATCTCTGCACAGCGCAGTTCTGTTCTGTGATTAAGTATCATTGTCAAATTTTTAAAGAACATCCACCACTTCACCTATTGTCAAAATACAACTCACATACTACTATTCCACTTACGAAAGATTTTATAAATTTTAACTGACTAGTAAACAGCCATGACGTGCCTAAGTATTTTCTGGCATGATTATGCTGAAGTTTATGATAAACCTGGAAGATTTGCTAGGTTTCTAAGAAAGACTAGCTTTGTTTGTGGAGTTCCCAGCTTCTTCCCATCTCAGCATCTGCATTTGATAAATAGAGTTGTGATAACCTCTGTCTAATGCTATCCTTTCTATACTTGACTGTTTACTCAAGAACAACTGATTGATTATTCTATTTGCATCCCATTCACCCTCCTTCATAGCTGTGAGTAATATTTGGAAAGATACATATAAATCAATATGATTTAAATGACTCATTATTGTTTAAACATGCCCAATTATAGTTAATTCATAACAAATATTTCCATCTGACTGGAATATTGCATGGAGTCAATGGAGTTGCTATTTGACGAGAAATTCTCTCTAGTCTGTAAAATAGGTACAAGAAAATTTCATGAGGTACAGTAATACACTCTGTTCTTACAACACAATATTATTCAGTCCAGGCAGTGAATACTGTTCATCATTTACAAGATCATATTTTCAGAGTTTTTGTTTACTAATACTGTATGTTTAAACATGAATCACTGTGGAAAAAAAAATACAGAGAAGGTATCCAAAAATCAAGGTAAGAAATGTTTTCTTCCATATTTCTGTTCTTTCTTGAGTATTGATGAATACCAAGTAAAAAACAATTCAAATGAACACAGAGTGTTTTGGTATAATAGGAAATGGTAAGACAGAAAGCATATGTTCTAAAATATTAACAGAAATAATTGTCAGTATGAATATCATGATGAATAATGTTTCTGTTTGTACAAGAAACATGCTCATATGAATGTCTGATTTTTTTGCTCTTGCTGAGATACTAGAGCACTGTTCAATTAAAGTAATCAATAGGTGGCAGGAAATGGTAACACTTCAAAAAACATTAATCAAAGGTTAGATAAACAAAATGAGCTTTACTGGAAATACTACTCATCTAATATTATGAGAAGACTTGTAGATGTGGCACTTAGGTAGTGGTTTAGAGGTGGAATTGACAGTATGGGTTAACAGTTGGACTCAGTGATCTTAAAGGTCTTTTCCAACCTGAATAATTCCATGATTCCAAGCCATCTGAATCACTAATCCTATAAAATTGTTCAATGACTCACTTCAGTAAACTACAGGAATCAATTACCATAATGTCATCACAGCTCATCCTTCTCTTTAGTTTACATTTCAGATTTTTAATTGACTCCTGTGCAGTAGATGGCACATACAATCCTCTGTAGGCTGGAAGCATCAGTTTCTCAATAAGAAGCTGCACCCAAAGCTGCCTAATGGCCCTTGTCACTCTAGCAGGTAATTAAAAGCCTTCCCATTTTGGAACTTAGCCAGTAGAAAAGCAGACAGAATGCTCTACTTGTAAAATAAGGAATAAAGGTCATACTTTGAAGGAGGAATAATAATATTTTGCAATTACATAATGTCTTTTCTTCAGGGATTTTAAGTAAATTAATAGGCATTAATTAATAGAACCTTGTAAATTCCCTAGAAAATACTTGTGCTGCTCATTATAAAAGAGGACAAAAAGGAATTCAACACCTCATTTCCACAGGATCATTCTTTCTGGATGCCTCAGTACTGGTGAATTTAGTTGGATTACTGTGTTGGAGGAACAGCTGAGCATTTCTGGTCCTACAAAATCAAGATTTTTTTCATGCTCAGCATCTCTGAAAGTCAGACTTTGCATAAGACACAGAAAATTGAAAATGAACCTGCTGCCAGGTGAAACTTTGCTGCTAATGAAGATAGAGTAACAGATAAAGCTATTATACTGTAATAATGTTAAACATAAATGTAAAGACATCTTTCGTTCGTTTTGGGACACTTAAAGTTATGTCTATACTCAAAATGTTTGAAGAAAGCCATATATTAATGTTTTGACTGGTCATCTGATCAAGATATGTGTTACAGTTATTCTGAGAAATTCTGTGAGGATTTTCTTTTCTGCAACATTTGGATGAGCCTCAGCTATTAACAGAAACAACCGTCATGACTATAAACTGGCAAATGTGTTACAAGCACTCTACAGTGAAATTTTAATATTTACTGTCATAGTTTAATTTTTAAAATGTTTTTCAGTTTTGCTTTGGTTAACACATCTAACATTCTTTTAAAATTACCTATCTCATATATGAATGTATAAAACCCAAAAGATTTTAAAGACAGAAGTTATTTTGTCAACACAGTAGCAATCAGTATGTCTACCTCCTTTGCAAATATGGGAGTTTTGCATAAGAATAAAATAAATGAAACTCAACACAGTTTAGCACAGATGTAATCTTTAAAATTCAGTAATTTTAAGAAAAATAGGGGTTTTAAAGCATGCTTTAAAAGAGACTGGAAGTGTCATGAATGGATAATTTTTGTTCAGGACATATGCATTGTACGAGTCATAAGCCATTATCCCTAAAAAGGCCTTTCCCCCACCCTTTTTTTTCTTCCTGCCTGCCTTGCAAGGAAAGCAGTGAAATAGGGTCAAGGTTTTTCTAATATGAAGCATTTATTTGTTTTTCTACAAACACAAAAAAATTTCAATTTTTAATCAAAACCTTTGCAATCAGAGACATTTTGGAAGATGTCCCATCACATACATGTCTAAAAGCACGCAAGCTTTTTGGTCGGAGAAGATGGCAAACACCTTTTGAAGTGTGTGATTATTTCTAACAATAATTACCTAGGTTAATAAGGTTTTAGAAAATTAAATAGTTTGTATTTAATGCAGTAAGTTTAAATATGATGAATAATAATAGGACACATTTCACCATGGAAAATTACCACTACTAATTAAAGAAATCATTTAGGCATCAATGCTTAATGACTTTCCACAACTAGTTCATAGATAACAAAAGTCAAGTTAAACAGTTCTTCAAAAGAAAACATCTTGTTTCTTTCATTTTAGCTTCTTAGAAATCATTAGAAAAAAAAATTAATTCCCACAGCTTTTTATGTGATTTATTAAGGAAATCTTTCTGAAATTTGAGAGGAGTTCAAACTCCTGTTAAGAAAAAGAAATCTCTCAGAAAGAAATCTTTCACTAAATGTAAAAGCAAAATATTAGGAAAATTTAAGAAATTGGTACTGAAAATCGCAGCTAGGAGATATATACTGTATAATCATTAACCAGACCACATACTGATATCTGAAGTTTTGAAAAGGAATGGAGGTTCCTTCTTATAATTGGAAACAAATTATCAGCTTGCTTCTGAAAGACTGAAGTCATACTCTTACTCTATTCTTTTGCTGATTTTATCCTCACTTGAAGCTTACCTGATTAAGTCAGTAAAACTGCAGAAAACTAACCCAGGAAAAAAAGGGCTTTTTTATTTTAAGGAGTGCATGCTAGTTCCTTTGCCAATTTAGAAATTTTAATTAACTACATTATGTTCACATAAGCTTCAGAATGGGTTTAGGACATAGACCAGTTTAAAAAACCCAAAAAAACCCAAAAAAACCACCAAAAAAACCCCCCAAAAAACCAAAAAAGAACCAAAAAAAAAAAAAAAAACCACACCCCCAAAAAAATACCTGCAACCCAGAATTTGAGGATGAGATCTTTTGATGGAAGTAAGCTGTCTATTCAGTTGTAATAAGAAATAGCACACTCTTTCCCTCACATTCTTTTTTGTTCCTGTTTTAAACTTAACTCATAGAGGCAAAAGACCTGTGATAAACACTGTCAGATGTAATGGAGTTGATAAGCATCAGGGGAAATAATCTTTAGTACAAATTTCACTCTCACCAGGAATTTATTGTGAACAGGCAACAAACAACTATTAGTGCTACACTGAAGCTATATTTATTTGTTACTGTTATTTTAGTGTGTAATGAATTGCCTTTTGCACTGAAGAGGTTAGCAGCTTTAAAACAGGAAATTGTTTCAATTGTGCATAACTGAATTAATGAGCTAGCCTACAGTGTAGAAAGTGAACAGAAGGTATCAATTCACACATAGAAGAATTTTTATGTTTCAATAGGCCTGTGTCAGAACTATTCCTTTAAATCTTACCTGATTATAACGTTCATATATTTGGGGCATTTTTGAGTTGTTGATTTTAGGTTGTTGTGTTCTTTTTTTTTTAATTGATCCTATGTTTTTTATGAGAACAAATGAGAGTTAACTGTATTTATTCAGAAATTATAATGTTTCATAGATCAGTATAGGATTTTTTCCTATAATTCATAATTTCCTATAATTCACTACAGATTTGCCATACTAAGTTTGGAGTCCCTTCCAAGCCAGATGATAAAATAACTAGCACAGTCTCTGTTAGAGCTTACCACAAAGAAGAATGCAAAAAGGACAGGAATGTTGATGGTGATGCTAATTCTCCCAGTATTTTTTCCTTTAGTACCTTGGGCTTGGTATGCTTTTGCCAGCCTTGCTCAGGAGATGCTTTGTGCATGGAACAGGCCTCTCCTCGCAGGACTTCATCCACACTCTCCCCAGCCATACTTGCCTAGGACCTGGGCCTTCCCACAGCCTTCCTAGAACAGATGTCTCTCGTAAATGGACTACAGACCCTTCCTGACTAGTTAAGCATTCATATCTTGCTATGTAGAGAAGGGAATAGGTCTTTGGTTTTAATTTTAATATTTACCGTTTTTTCATAACCTCTTTGATGTTGGGGCTGTGAAGATTCGAACCTCCTCATTTTCAAAGGCGTGTCCGAATAGATTTCTGTTTGCAAAGGCACCCACTCAAGGCTGCACAGGGGTTTTTTGCACCCAAAGTAATAAAACCACCTGTTGCATATTTGAAGAAAGCAGATGAGAAACCACAGAATAAAGCATCCTCCTACTTCTTACCTTTAAAGGCCCACCTTTCACTGCCAAGCTGACACACTCACACCATACTCACTGCAAGAGTGCATCTATGGTGTCAGTGTTTTCTAGCTGATATTGACCTAAGTGACCACTTACCACGCGTTGTGTATATTTGCAGATGCTCATTTATAATATGAAAGTTAAGTAGAATTTCTGTTAATTCTTAAATTCAGATGCTAGTGTAAAATTGAAGTACATTTTAGTAATTACTGATTTTGAGATAAGGTCTGAGACAGTTGTATTGACTCATTGTGAATTGTTGAAAAATGTAGGTTGTCTTCTGTGTGGGGTTTTTTATTGGATTTTATAAGACAGAAAATCTCTGACATTGCTATGTGGAGCAATTTAGTTAGTGTGAAAGTTATCTGTAGGTCGGTTTTTCAAAGTGGTAGTTTCATTTTACTTTCTGTGTGGACTTAAGTGACTTAGAGCTCATTCATCTTTTGGTCTTACATGAAATAGAAAGGACATGGACAAGTGTGAAGGCTGTGAGAGCTTTAAAAATTTCTTATGTTTCACTGAAACTTGGTCAAACACAATCATTCTAAGACAAATAGGGCACCTTTAAAAGCTTGCATTTGCAAGGTGTATCTTTTTCAGTACTATTACAGCACTCCAATAGGAATTTTTGAAATTAGGTAGTGAAGATTCGTGATCTCTACTCAATAACATTTCAAACATTATACATATTAAATTCATATACATTCATGCTACTACTCACTTCTCAAACCACACAGGAAATTCTCTTTGCCCAAATGAGAAAAATGTCCATAAAGCTGTAAGAGAGAAGGTGACAGTCATTATGTGTTCTGCTTATGTTATATTAAGGTAGCTGCTGTATAATAGCATATTTCATATTTTTTAACCCTGCTCTCTGAAGGTATGTAATTTTCTGTGGTCTTGAAATACACATATTCTTTGCTACTTCAAATCTACTGAAGCCAGCAGTTAGCTGTTAACCTTCCCTCTTCACTGTATTTTTTTCGATCCATAAAAGTTCTATTCAGAAGTTCATGCTGGGTGTGAGACATGATTTTTATAGCAAGGTTGGCCTCAATCTTGTAAATATTCCGAGTCATGTAACATTGCAATGAAGGACTGTTTGAAAAGAGAGCGCAAGTGTTGCTGAACAGAAGAATCACGTATTTTCAAATATATAGATTTTGCCAAAATTCAGATATTCTTCAAATGCTCATGCTTTTTAAGGATGATGTCTCATAAATCATTCTAATTTTGCACAGTAAAGTTTTTTGGTGCGCAACTAATTTAGATGGAGGGCCTTTTTTTTTTTTTTTAATTGCCCACTCTTTGATAATTTGCTTCTTCTCTATCAGAAATCTTGTGTTTTTAAATCTAGCACTTATATAGCAGATCTGTACCATGGGCCAGGCATTGCCCAGAAATCTTGCAATCTGTGTGGACTGCTAGTATCTTAGGTTGTTTTCATGTGCACCCATGTACCTGGTCTGGCTGGGATAGTTAATTTTCATCATATTAGCCTGCATGAGAGTATGTTTTAGATTTGTGCTGAAAACAGTGTTGATAAAATAGGGATGTTTTTGATATTGCTGAGAAGTGTTTTCACAGCATCAAAGCCTTTTCTGTTTTTCACACAATCCCAGTAGCAAACAGGCTGTTGGTACACAAGAAGCTGGGAGGGGATAAATACATCCAGGAAAGCTGATCCCAACTGACCAAACCTCCATACCGTGTGGCATCAATCTTAGCATATGAAGGAGGGAGAAGCAGGGGACATTTGGAGGTGGGACGTTTGCCTTCCCAAGCCACCATTTTGTGTGAGGGAGCCCTGCTTTCCTCACAAGTTGCTTGCTGCTATGGGCAATCCACTCTGCAGGAAATGCCCACTGTCTCAGTACATTATGATGATACTAAGTAAAAAGAGAAGTGAGCTACTCCTCATAAAGAACCTGGGAACCAACTGGAGAACTAAGTGTTTGTGCCCGGGGAGAGAGAGAGAGAGAGAGAGAGAGAGAGTGAGAGAGCGCTGGCTATCAATCACAGGAATTTTCCCCAGCCAGGGACACACTGTTCTCCCTAGGCAACCTCATTGTCTGTAAAAACTCAAAGCCTCTGTTAACAATTACATAATCATATATGCTATGCTTTAGCTCCCTCTATGGCAACTTTTTAGGTCACAATATAGGGACAGAACCAGAGTTGCTGCAGTCCAAAGGCTGCTTTCAGATGACGAACTTCGTAGTCCAACTGGAAACAGGAGTCATCCTGTGTCGTCAGGCAGCTGTGTACACAGACATGGTTTTGCTTGCCTGACCTTTGTTTCTCTATCCAGTATATGCCATAAGCCTCCATTGAAAGGCCTCCCCTGTCTTCAGTTATCATTCTTTCCTAAAAGTTAAGAAAGGGAAACTCACAGCGACAAGGAACAGGACTTGAGACGAATGGTATTTGTTTGTAATTTGATTCCATATTGTACAAGAGTCTCAAGTTCTCAGTAATGTAATTTCCATGCTGTAGGATGGACACAGTATAATAAACAGTCTGGAAATAATCTCTGACATTCTTATAGCTTTGTCAGAAAAAGTATTCAAATTGCCATCTGTACATTTTCCCCCTCCCCTGTCACCTTTTTCTCCTATTTTTCTGTGAGTCCCAGACCCAGCAATTTCAAATACATAGCAAACAAAGAGAAATCATCAAGTAAGAAGAAAATGTGTATTCTCTAAGCTTCAGGGGTGGTTTTTTTTACTTTTGGTACAATATCACAAGGAGCGTGTTGCCATCCTCTAAAATATTGCTAATATTAAATGACAGTATGAAAAGTAGCATGGAATAAAATTGACAAAATGAGCATAGATTTAGAGAAATTCAACACAGGAAAGGCTTCATACTAAGTGGCACGATAGTGGCTTCCCTGGACCTTGAACTAAAACAGTAAATAAACTGAGAAAGGAATTTTTTACAGTCTAAATTATGTAGGAGTATCCACACATCAGGAACCTCATTGCTTCCCTGCACAGCACTGGGCTGACACAAATGAGTTTCCAGTGGTCAGTTCCAAAGAGTTAGGCACCTGCTGGCATTGTTAACATTGGGGTCGGAATTTAGAGCAGTTTTACTCAAATCCACACAGAGCTTCTTTTTTGCTTTTAACTCAAAGTTGAAGTAAATAAATTATCAGAGGCACTCTCAGTAGGATCCAGGTCACGGAAGGGCAACAAGAAGCAAAAGGGATTCAGACATTTTTTCCCCCCAGGCTTAGTGGTAGGAAAGCATTTGCTGTTGCTCAAGCCCCCTTCTTTCCCAAAGCAGCCTTTCCTCCTGTCACCCTAGGCAACCTGGTGCCCGATCTCCATGAACAGCCTTGCCCTTGCCTCTCTGTGGGTACAGTTTCTGCCCATAAGGTCTCACCCCATCCCTCTGGCCACTCAGAATGACCTGGCTGGAAATAACATCTGCTGGAAAGAAGGGAGCTCTTTTAAAGTAGGACCCAGTAATGTGTATCTGGGTCTGATGCAAGTGGTGCAGTCACCAGTAGCATTATCTTCCAGGGAAAACTTGTTAAGTGGGGCTCCAACAGGGGTGGCTTTGAAACGAGTCAAGGAAGCCACCCTTACTGACTATTATGGAGCTCTTAAAGCAAAATGGCTGCCTTGTAATCAGGATTTAGGTGTCAGCTGTGGGATCACCAGCCTGCTGCCACTCTGTGTGCTCTGCCTTGTAATCAAAGACCAAATGAGAACTTTTGCCTGACCTCCTCTTGCTACTGAGCAGCACAGTTTCCAAAAACTTATGGAATTTTAAGCATTGTATATTTGAAGAGATTGACTTGGAAACCTATGGAAAAATGGACTTGAGAAGAAGGACTGGCATCTTCAAGAAAAAAACAGAAGAAAACACTGTCGGTATGTATGACAAGAAAAGGTGGAATGATAAATATGCAGAAGGTATAAGAGAAAGAGCACAATTTAATATTTCATTGTCTAAGGTAGTGAATTTAACTGAGATGTAAAATGTTGAACAAACAATTTAATTTATATAAAAAGAGAATAAGCAACAGCATCATATTTGTATCTACTTTGTGTGTGGATATCTTCTGAAGGTACTTTTGTCCCCAGCTTAAAAGGTTTTTAAAAGATGTGTGGATTGGGATGAGTTGACAATTTGGCTTGGCATTTAGCATACTCCATTACTGTTGTGACAGATTGCTGTATCCTGCAGGTTGTCTGGGAAAAGCTGTGATGTTAGGGCTTTTTCCTTCCTATTTTAAAAATCATGTTATTAAATAATTTCTCAGATGTTTAGCCAATTATTTCCATGCTTTCCTATGTATCAGTGACTACATTCAATTTTTATGACTCTTATGTTTCAGTGTATGTGCAGAGCATCACTGTGCTGATTCCAGAGATGAGCTATATGGTTTGCTCTTATTTAAAAATACTTTTACATAAATTTTTAATATGAACAAAATGCAGAAACATAAGCAAATTCTGGTCAAGATAACAAAAATGAAATCCTTCAGGGCAGCAAAAAAGAAATACTTGCATAATGAAATACAAAAGGCAAAATGAGTGAAGAAGTAAACCACAACACCTAGGGGTTGTAATCACCTAAATCTGATTTCTTAAAATGAAATAAGGGTGGTGAGAAAGACAACCTAAAATCACAGAGATAATGAAAGTCTGAGCTTCTCAAATAGGAACAGTGTGCATTTAGCTCTTAGAAAAAAAATGTTTATATAGCTGCTTTAGTAGCAAATAAGATTCAACGTTATCTTGTAAAAGTTTTCATCAGAAGGTTATGTCAACTACAGCCTCTTTAGTGGCAACTGAAAGAAAAGTTCTCTTCCAACACACCCATAAAGAGCCAAGAACTCCATATACACAGTAAAAACTGATACTAAAACATTACAGCTAGACTTTTTCTCCTGATATTTTGGTGCCTAGCAATGGCCACTTACATGGAAAAAAAATAATGTTGGCATATATGAATGGAAATGGCTACAATAACTGTGTCATCTCCAAGACAGGACTTTAACGTTAAGGTGGAAGACTTGCTGTGCAAGCATTCACTTACATGAATATTTATGCACCAATTTTCTATGGCAAATATCTATGAATTTAATAGTACTTTTACTGTTTAGTATGGAAAGAACTGGAGGATTTTGCCATGTAATACCAGTGCACAGCACATAGGCTTGGTGACTTCCCAGCACAGACTTGTGCTCAGATTGTGTTGAGCACAAAGGGTAATAGTGAATGGGGCGACATCAGACTGGTGACCTGTCACTAGTGGAGTTCTGCAGAGCCTCAGCCTTGTTCTCTTCAACATCCTTATAAATGATTTGGAAAAAAGTCTGGAAGGGATAATAAGGAAGTTTGCAGATGATAAAAAACTGGGAGGCGTTTTTAACTCCCTCCAAAACAGGGAGGTCCTGCAGAGACCTCAATAAATCAGAGGGCTGGGCAATCACCAACCATGTGAAATTCAGTGGGAGAAAGTGCTGGATTCTGAACCTGGGATAGGAGAACCCTGGATGTACAGACAGACTGGGAAAAGAAATGCTAGAAATAGTGCTGCAGACAGGGACCTGGGGTTAAACACGAGTCAGCAGTGCCCTGGCCGCCAGGAGGGCCAACCCTGTCCTGGGGAGCATCAGACACAGCATGGCCAGCTGGGTAAGGAAGGGGATTGTCCTGCTCTGCTCTTCACTGGGGCGGCCTCACCTCCAGTGCTGGGGGCAGGTTTGGGTGACACAATATAAAAAAGCACCACAGTTAGTATGACTACTACGTAAATGGATTTGCTAAATTATTTGCTCATCTTTTGCTTTTAAGCATCACAGTTAGAATTGTAAAGAAGCATTCATAAATCAAGATTTGAGAGTGTCTGAAGACTCTTCTGAAAAATGTCTGAGGATTTTTTAATAATGATTCATAAGATTGTATTAGGAGTTTACATTATCTTTTTATCATCGGACCTACTCATAATGTTACGTAAAATTGTGTACTTTCTACTTTGAAGGATTCATTAATCTGTGTTTCCTGAAAATACTTTAGTTGCAGCTTAATTACTTTTTTCTAAGACTGTTTCCTTTTTTTTAACCAGGGAGATTTTTGCTTCCCATATGGCTCATAGGATTTTACCTAACTTAAAATTTCATAGCCCTTTAATTTCCCTCTACTGGATAAATAGAAAACATTTACTTCAGAAAACAGTAGTAAATTAAGTGATCATAAGAATTTTCTTGTGATTTTATGAGAAGATGTCTTTGCTCATCTCTTCATTTTTTCCTCAAACAAGATAAAATGCATATAGAGGTCAAATTAACAAGGCATTCAAACATCACTTTTGAACTTCAGTTGTCTTTTGAAACTGTCTGCTGAGGCAAAATAAATTCTTACCATCTACTACAGATTAATCAGTTATAATATATAAACCAAATGATTTCACTGGGGTCTTCATGTCCTGTTTAGTTCAATGCGCTAAACTAATGCAAATGACATCCATTCAGTATTAGTTCAATACATCATGTTCTAAATAGGCTTAGAAAAAATGATTGAATAGGTTTAGCAAATAAAATCACTACTAAAACCCTAGGATAAATTGCACAGGCCTTCCTTCTGCCAGGCTTGCTCATTCGTTAAAACTAGAGGGAGGAAAAAGATGGGGTTTACTAATGAAACAAGATTCTGTCAACAGTTTCAAGGACATAATCAGTGTCAACCCTTGTCCTGCAGACTCTAAGTAGGAAAAACTTTGAATGAGATTATTTTCATAAAGCAACAAAAAATATTGTACAGCCCTTTTCATTACCTATGCCTTATTGCTTACTAAAGGCCAATGTTTTAAAACCTTTTACTTTTTTGTCACATCCTCAAATCATGAGTAGTACTCAACAACAAGGTTACATCTACCTCAGCAACTAAGATGTGCAAATAAGCTCAAATTTACAAAGAAAAATAGTTGACACTGAGGACCAATATCCACACTGTATGGAGAGCAGAGGATGTGTAAAACTGACCCTGGTGAGTGCCCATGGCCTAAATGTTCATTAGTGGATGCAGTGTACCAAGTGTGCTCCCAATGCATATCTGTGGTTTATCATCATTCAAGATAAATACATCTCATTAATTCCAAGATCACTCAATTTTAAAATCAAAATCATATGAGAGTGAATCAGGAGAGCCATACCAAAAGATATCTCCTGATCCAAACCAGAATGCTAATGCAGATGCACTCAGAATGGAAGGAATAAAAGCACTCTGTCTTTCAGACAAGAGCAAGGTAAGTAGGAGTGTTTTCCAGCATTTTTCTGCTGAGGGATGTCTCTACTTACTGGAAGGATCACCTTTATTGGAAAACATTTATGTTCATCTTCTCACTGTCATAAAGCCAGAATCAAAGATGCTTGTAAGTGAAATGCTCCATATACCACTCCTCTCCAAAGTGGTGAGTTTTAAAAATTTAAATGTAGCAGCTATTTTTGACATAGGGATATATCTGCTTCTTAGAAGGGTGTCGTTCTTGGCCACTCAAATCATCCTTATGCTTATCCTGTCCTAATGCATCAAAAGGCACCACAGAGGCATTGCAACAAAGCCTTCCATTATATATGATCACAATTTAAATTTCACAAAGTAATACATTTTTTATGTAATGTTCTCCTCTACTATCCTAGCCTTGTAGACCTTTTCCTCATGTCAGTTTTGACAATAGAGTATTTCATCCAACACTTGAATAAAACTTATGCCTATATATACTTTCTCTCAGCCTTATAACATTTTGAGACTCCTATATGCCATTAAGACTTATACTAAATGTGATGTCTCAGCGTTATTAATATCTCCATCTCCCTGCAGTTTCTTTAATAGCTGTATTACACTTTTGTTCCACCAAGGAACAAGAATTTTTATTGCCTTTCAAGCAAATGGATTAAAAATATTTTTATTAGCTTCTCTTATAGCTGCATTTACCTCATTAGTATTAAAAGTCAGTATCATCATTTGTGTATATCTTTGTCAATAGCCTGTGAACCTTCAGATTCAGTCCTAGGCAAAAATGTATGAAATTTTATTTTAGTGAACAAGTTGAGTTTTTCTCCTTAAACTCTCTTTTTGAATAACTTTTCTAATGGAGGGAAGGGGAAATCCAGCAGAAATGCTTACAAATATTTGAATAATGGTTCTGCCCATAAGTCTGGCTTTTATGTATTGTGTCATTGCATTTAAAAGAAGAATGAAGTATGATATAAAGCAATGAAATAGCATGCTGTTAAATTACTGCTTATATTCAGAGTATTTTTATACCTCTGCTCCAAGTGTAAGACGTACACCCCAAAGAATATCATAACATGCTCTGCTACTCAAAATTGCCTGCCAGAAAATTGCTGCAAAATTCTGGATCCTGGCCATATCCTTTCGTGCACAAAGTCAGCCCTGAAAAAACATGTACAGATGGGTGGAAATAAGGGTACTATAAACCCTTTGCCTATACAACCCAGATCATCAATAGTCACAACCTGGTGAAAGGATGTTACCTCCTTATATTACTGTCAATGCAGTCTGTGCTAGCCCATTATTTGACACAATCCCATTAGAAATTGTGCAGCAATAGCAACAAAAAAAGGAAAATAATAGAAAGAGTCTGGACACTTTTTCTTGATGCAGCTGGATTGAATAAAGAAGAATTTCCAATGTTGGCTTCACAGTACTTACATGAGTGTTAATTAAGACCAAATAGTTTGGAGGAAAGAGCTGATATTGCTCGATGTGATCAGAAAGATTCCTGTCCAAAATCCAAATTTTGCTTGAAAATTGAATTTAACCTCTCCATATTTCAAAACAGTTTGATGATTAACAAAACAGACCTTAGTGAAAGTTTTTCTCTTCACCTTCTAATGTGCATTAATGAAGAAAAAAAATGCAAGAGAGACAAACTTTGAAGAATAGGTTATACTGAATATTGTTTTTCACTATAGATACACCCGTGAATTATTACATAATCCATAAGGAAAATTATATCTAAAAAAATAATTAACATAAAATATTTCCTCTAAATAAATACAACCTAAACAACATCCAACAAACCATTGAACAACAAAAAGCCTTGTTTTCAATCTTTAGAATTAAGACATCTTACCTTATTGCTATCAAGAATCAGAGCTACAAGTTTAATTGTAGTTATCAAATTGAGGAAGTATCCATGAAAGCACGTGACAGACACACAGGAAGAAGTAATTAAGGTTTTGAACAAATTCAGAGTAAAATTAAGAAGTTTGAATCAAAAAGTTTTCAAAGTAAGTGATGTAGTTTTTGATTCTCTTTACCAATGTTTTATAGCATGTTTTCTCAGAAAAGCTCATGCAAACATTCTTTTCTCACATGAGAGTCAGGCTGTGCTCCAGTGAAAATATTGCATCAGTGATCCCATTAATATGGGCACAGTGACATAGAGTGTGTAAATACACAGTGACATCACCTTATGTGTGCAGACAAGTTACCAACACAATTATTTTATACCAGAAACATAAAGGCATGCAGAGGGTTATTTATTCATCCAAGCTCAGGGTAGGTATCTGTGGAAGAGAGTGTTCCCGACTATGAGACCATCCTCTCTCTCTGATGTCCAGCAGAAGAGCAGAGTGTGTTGCTCAACACCTGAACATTAGTGTAGTATTCCCCAGGGCTTTTTTGAACTTGAGAAATACTCATCACATATGTGTGTCTTCATGATTTTCATCAGGAAGGAACAATTTACCATGATTAAATTGCAAATATTTAAAAAAAAATATGTTACAGCTACATTCAGAATAAAGCTAATTTTACACCAAGTGAACCTCTACTTTCTCCTCAGACTTTTTATGTCTGTTACAATAAAATCTTACTTGATAAAGGGTTAGAAAATATTGAGGTAAATGCAAAAATCATGCTATTAAAATTGTGCTTTTCTTTGTTACTCTGTGAAATGTTCCCTATTTAAAATAGAAAACTATTTGTGTCAATAAGAATTGTAAAGAAAGAATTGTTTTCTAAAGCCATCATTTAAAATGATCATTAAGCCATATTTTCAATGTCTTATAAATAATACAGAAATATGTTTGTTAATAATTTACACAGAGACTTGACAGTTTCCCCCAAGCAAATCAGTCATTACTGCTACCAAAACAATGTAACCCAGAATGAGCAGCATTGTTTTTGCTGTGTTTAGAGAGAAAGGAGTGGGTGATGTTCATCCCAATTATACTGACAAGAACAGAGAAAACCAAAGGCTGTTTTTCAGGATTTGTCTACACATGTGGAAGAAGGAATAATGGCATTATAAATCCCATTTTTTTCTACTGAATTTTCATTATCCACCTGTATTAACGTGACTGCATCATCATTCAAAACCCAGTAAAATGCTTTACAGATTTATATTAATTTCTAATTTCTGTTGCACATGTTTATTTAAAAGAAAACAAAATACACAAAACAATTTTAAAACAATTGTGTACTCTCACTAAAACAGATAACATGATCCATCTGTGGTGGTAGATTGAGCACTGGGAGGCCTCTTCTACTTTTTCAACTTTGTCCTCACCTCTCACTCGCTTACCCAATTTGGGAATATAACCTAATGTGTCAGTTGTGTCATCTTCATTCTTAAGTTCACATAATGTTCACTTCATTTATAAAGAACAGAGACTGAGTACTGAAACGACAGTTTAAACAATCTGTTCCTTAGCCAAATCAAATGCATCAAGAGAAATTCTTCAAAACCAAAAATGTTACCACTGTCCTTTATGCAACTCTATCCTTTCTTCCTTTCTGTTTCTCCTGCAAATGGTGTTAGGTACCATATCCCAAAGGTTTTTCTCTGTTTATTTTAGCTTTATGTTTAATACAGGTGCACAAAGAAACTCTGTACATAAAAAGTAGTCGATAAAAGAAAATGTTTCTTTTTGATGCATATGCATCTACTAGAGACCTCCTCTGCTAGGAGTTCATTATGAATCATCAACACAATTCTGTGGTTTTGAGAACTGGTATAGCAATAATTCAAATGTGAAACTGTAATAAATAGGAAAATAAGAATGAAGAAAACCCCAAGATACAATATATTAAGAAATCCCCTCTACTCAGCCCTAGCGAGGCCACATCTGGAGTCCAGTTCTGAGCTCCTCGGTATGAGAGAGACCTGGAGGTCCAGGAGCAGGTCCAGTGGAGGGCAACGAGGATGATGTGGGGACTAGAGCATTTCTCTTATGAGGAAAAGTTGAGGGAGTTGTGCCTGTTCAGCCTTGAGAAGAGGACTGAGAAGGGACCTCATCTCTGTGTATTCATATCTGGAGCTGGGAGTGCCAAGACGATGGACCCAAGCTCTTCTTGGTGGTGCCAGCCTCTAGGGCATGAGGCAGTGGATAGGAACTGATACACAGGAAGTTCCACCTGAATATGAGGAAGAACTTTACTGTACGGGAGACTAAGCACTGAAAAAGGTTGCCCAGAAAGGTTGTGGAGTCTCCCTCTCTGGAGATATTCAAGAACCATCTGGACACAATCCTGTGTCCTGGATAACTCCGCTTGAGCAGAGAGGTTGGACGATAAAACCCACTGTGATCCCTTCAAACCTGATTGTTTCTGTGATTTCTGTGATTTCTGTAATTTATTATCCCTTCTTGCAAAGGATGAAGGTTTCATAAACATGCTATCAAAAGGTAAAGATAAGAAAAAAATTAATATAGTTGCTTACATCCTGTGTATGCAATTTTAATAAAAATAATAGCATAAATATGTATGCATGACAGTATAATTCAAAACTTCTGAGTATTCCTAAATCCATAGGCTATAATTAACTTTAGATATTAATTTGTCATTAACTGTCTCTTAATTTGCACTTTACTACTCAGATGTGGATCTTTCTAGATTTGAGGTCTGCTGGTACAGCACTGTAATGAGGGATCCATATTTTGATTCTGGGATCTATTTATTCATTTGTAGCTGTGTATGGATCAAGGGATGAAGAAAAAAGTGTAGACAGAGTATACTTGCAGCTAGGTAAACACCAGTATCTTTAAAATAATCCAATTTTAACTCTATGTGGTCCCTATTTTGATTACTTTCTGGAACGACTCTAGTGAAGGAAGCTTACTGACAGAAATATCATGAAATATTTTTGTAAGTCAAATTTCAAAGTCAAAACAGACATCTCTGCCAGGAAGATAATCCCCGGATTTACGTTTAGCCAGCAATAAAAGAAATGCATATTATGATCAGATTTCTAATCTAAGTACTCATACTTCACAATATGATCCTTAAACATAAAATTTGCAAGCAATCCAGGAAACTGCAATGACGTTTTCAAATAACACAAACATTTCTTTTCTATTTTTTATCTTGCCCATGATGGCTATTAAGTCAGGAGAAACAGTGTCTTTCATTTAAAGCTTTGTTTCACAATTAACAAAACTAAGAAGTATGTTTTAGTGTGCTTACATAATGGATTTAACATATTTTGATATAAATTAATAAGGTATTTTGCTATTTAATCTATTTATGCCTCTCCTCAAGCAAAAAATAATTTTATATAACCAATTTACCTTCACCTTCAAATTGTTGGCCACCAAATATACCATGAAATGATTTTTTTAGTCAGTGTAAGAGAAATATTTGAATGCACAGATGATGAAGATCACATAACAAATCATCAGACAAATCTTATAATGACATTTGGTAGGGTGAAACTGTCACCAAATGTTATAATAAAGGGTCTGAGCCTTTCTGAAGAAATACTAGCTGCTTAGAAGCAGGTTACACCTGAGACCCTGAGCAGGCTTGTGGAAAATGGTAAGGGTAAGGAAAGCCAATTGACTAGAGAAGAATTTTGGAAGGAGAAAAAAGGGAATCAGCTAAGTACATTTGACAAATATTGCATTCTTGTTTCTATGTTGTTTTAAGCACTCGGTCTAAAGATGAAGTTGTGTTCATATATAGAATACAGAAGAGAGAAATATTAACAAGAAAAGGAAGACCAACTCCTAAATGTTGAAAAAGTAATATTTTTTTTTTTTTTTTACAAAAGGAACAGAAAGGGAAATACTCTTGTCAGAACATGGATGGCCCTTGGGAAATTCTGTCTTGAATTAAGAACTTGCTGATAAAGGATACTCAATAAAAGCTAGTGAGAACTGTAATAAATCACCAGGATCAGAATATGATAGGCAAAAACTCCCAAAGGATGAAATATCTGAAATACTGACTTCATATGAAATTCCTCTCCAAACTGCCAAATGTGTCCTACCCTAAGACAGATGATGGGTTGTCAATTATTTGAAAAGATTCTAGAGAGCTTTATGAGATGCCAAGCCATCAAGTCAAATGTCTGTACTAAGAACACCAGTAAGAATAGTCTGGAAACATTAGAATTATGGAGATAATAATGTTTGCTGACTACTGAATTCAAGGTAAAAAAGATGTTATGCAAACATGACCAATTTACAAAAGGATCTCATAATATGGCAAATTCTGTAATAAAATGGCAAATCATTTCAACATAGATGGATGTGAAATGCCATACCTTGAAAATGAGAACCTTATCTTATGTAACAGAAGATTGGCTTTGGGCTGGAGAACGCCACTCATAAAGAAAAACTTCGGTAGAAGGTGAATAAATGTCAGACATCAACCTGGAAGGAATAGAGGACAAAAGAGAAAACAGTGTTATCCTTCATAGAATCATAGAATGGTTATGACTGGAAAGGACCTTGAATATTACCTAGGTCTAAACCCCTGCTGTAGACAGGAACACATTTTACTTGATCAGGTTCTCAGATCCCCATCCAACCTGGGCTTGGACACTGTTGTGTATCACTTCCATCGTGAACAGCTCTTTTGGTTTTGGTGCTTCCCTCTCAGAAAGAGAATACTAAAACTGGGACATTCTAAAAGAAAATAATAATGATATCCAAAGGGATGAAACAGCTGATGTTTGTGCAATGGATAAGTTAGACTGCTGCCATGTAGAAAAATAAAGGATAACTCAGGTAGGAAGAAACAGCAGTCTAGAAAATTATGAGAATTGTAGGTGACTTTATCTTCCACACCTAATAATAATGCCAGAGGTCATTACATGAATCCAAGTAACATTCAAAACACACTGAAAGATTTGATTCTTCACAGACAATCTAATAAAGACATGGAACTCCCTATTACTTGTTATTCTGAACTCTGAAAACTGCAAAAGCGATAAGATGAAACCCCATAGTAAATTTAAAAACAAAAATAAAAAATCAAAGACTATTTACATACAGATAGCAGTTCTGGTTCAAGAAGTTACTAAGATAAAAGAGCCAAGTGTCTAGAAGAGTGTTATATAATTTATTTGTCCTAGTGCTTTTTCCTAAGTATCTATTTCACTCTTGAAAATAGGATTGAGGGCTTCTGTGCATCTGGTCTGAACTGATATGATTGGTCTTATGTGCTTATGACCCAGTAAAGGTATAATGTGTAACCACTCTTTCACACTCATTTATTGCAAAAAGTACTATATACAATATTACAGTCTTTAATAAGTCATATTCTTTCTCTTTAACCTCTAGTCCATTCAGTAAGCTAAATGGATGTCTGAAATTTTAAAAAGGAAAAGTATATGATTGTGTAGCTTATGCCATAATTTGCCCTAATTCTGCATCTTTTGAGTAGGGTTGGTATTATTCTCTTCAGAGTGAAAGATTAGTCTGTAACATAAAAAGGCTTATTATTTGGAAGGGTACTTCTGTCAGGCAGCTGGAGTCTGGTAGATGTCAAACTATTTTACTGTGGTGCCAAATCTGAGACCATGAGCACCTATCCTCAGCTCATCAGTTTGCTAATTGTGCCAGATAATTAATTATAAGAGTTGATGCTGTTCATAGACTGTTGGTTGACAGCATATGAGAAGAGTAGTACTACTGGCACTCATCTGTTTAAGTGTACAACCTTGGTATATTACAGTGCTGTAATATAATGCTGTGGTTTTACCTAATCTGACAACTATGCCCCATAGCCACTCACTCACTTGTCCCCAGTGGGATGGAAAAGAGTACTGGAGGAGTAAAAGTGAGAAAACTCATGGGTTGAAGTAGAGAGAGATTGACAGTGAAATCAAAAGCCAAGCGCACAAGCAAAACAAACAAGGAATAAATTAATTGCTTCCCATGGGCAGGCAGGTGCTCAGTGATCCCAGGAAAGCAGGGCCCCATCACACCCTACAGTGTCTTGCAAAGACAAATGTCGTCTCCCCAAATATGTTTTCCCCTTCCTTATTCTTCCCCCAGTTTTGTAGCCTAAGCATGATGTATGGTTCATTCTGCCCTTTGGGGAATTTTCCAGAATTTTCCAGCTCTGTCCTCTCACAACTTTTACCCAAGCAGAAAAGGCCTTGACTCTGTCTAAACACTTCTCAGCCATGACAAAACCATCTCTCTAATACCAGCACTGTTTCCAGCACAAATCCAAAACAAAGCACCATGCCAGCCAGCTACTATGACAAAAATTACTTCTACACCAGCCAAAATCAGCACAGGTAAAAACAAGTTGTAGTAAGAAAATGTTCAAGACTTCTTCATTTTAAACACTGGGTTAAAACTATTAACTTATCGGCTAAAAAGATAATGGGCTTTTATAAGACTAGAAGAAA
Organism: Acrocephalus scirpaceus scirpaceus; assembly: GCA_910950805.1. Taxonomy (NCBI): domain Eukaryota; kingdom Metazoa; phylum Chordata; class Aves; order Passeriformes; family Sylviidae; genus Acrocephalus; species Acrocephalus scirpaceus. The sequence goes on along the minus strand of OU383773.1, from coordinate 47,905,354 downwards.
TAGAAGTGACAGAATTTTCTGTGTACTGGAAAAAAGGAAAAACAAAACAGTATTTAATATGTTTCTAAACTAATGGAGGTAGCATTTATCAACTTTAGTCAATTGACTTCACTGGGATGTGTCAATGAAAAGCTGAAGTAACACTAATGGTAAACCAGGTCTTTAATTTTTATATCAATAGCATTACCTCAGTCAGAGGGTTTTTATGTTGGCATTTCTTCCCATTAATCACCTCAAAGATTCAGAGGGTTCGGTTCCACATATGTTCTAATAGCCCACATATAACCTTGTTTTCTATTTATATTTGCATGGCCATCAGTTAGAGAATGTGGTTTTGAAAGTGTTCAAAAGCTGCTGATTTTTTTTTGCAAACAAAGAAGTTAAACAAAATTCCTATAAATTCTGAGAATAATAATGAATGTCATCTATAGACAAGTTTCTTTTTATGAAGGACAGCACATGCTGGAACCCAAAACAATGAGGAAGGTAATAAAATAGCTCCACAGCAGCTAAGACTTCTTACCTCACTTACATCATGTTGAATTTGTATGTATTAAAATGCTGAGTAAACCCATTTTCCTCAGAATAAATTGCTAGTAAAATACAAGTACTTTGACAGACTGGCAGAAGTAAATACATTACATTTGATTAAAAATTCCACAATGATCTATTTTTTTCAGTTCTCCCCCCTCCCCGCTCCCCAATTTTTGTTAGATAAATGAAGGTTCATACCTTATTCATAATTCTCATAATGATCTTTTTGTAGCATTTTTAGAAGAAAGTTATTTTACATGGTATTCCAAAGTGCTATCTATTCCATTTGGAAAAGGAATTGACACAGATGTGATGGATCCTGACACTTGTCAGTTATAATAATACAATTTCAGGTAATAACTCTTTTTCTACATGACGTATTCTAATGCTACTGACTTAATGTGCGTATTGAAAAGAAGTGCAAAAAGAGAAATAGGTGGGAATCTGCTGGACAATTGGCAGTTGAGGATAAGGAAAATATTTGAGGACAAGTAAACCACAGTACTATATCCAAACCCCACAGTAATATATCCAAAGAGTGGCTTGCATTGGAAGGGATCTTAAAGGTCTTCTATCCATCTTCCATTAGACCAGGTTGCTCAAAGTCCAATCCAACCTGACCTTGAACACTTCCATGGATGGGATATCCACATATCTGGGAAACCTGGTCTGGTGCCCCACCACTCTCACTCTCTCAGTAAAGAATAGGAGTCAAGATTGGAGTTATATTTATTTTAATAATTCTTGTGCAGTTCTGTAGCTTTCACTGATGAAAAAAAAAAAAAAAAAAGAAGGAAGGACAGTTCTAAAAACCTCAATTAGGTTTTTTAATTTAAAACTTGAATGTGCCATGGGGTTAAGCTCCTTATTAGAATACCAAAGTTATATTTTCAGAATATTAGTTTCTACAACTGCATATGAAGCTCAGTAACAAATGGAATCCTTTTGTTTAGGAATCTCTCCTTATAATGACCAGGTGTTCAAAATGACAAAATGTACATCTTTTATTTGATCATAACAACAGAACTTTTGACGAGTATGGATACTGCCTTCTATAATGTTTTTCTATGATGGGCAATTCCTACCTGGATTTAGATCTATATTTTACTTAGTATTATCTGTTGTTCTGTTACAGTCACCTACTGACAGCTCAAATTTATTCACCCTATTTGACTTATACAACAGTTATATAGTAACCCAGTCCCTCCTGCATTGTTTCTATAATGAGCTAATAACTTCCTTCTCATTAAAAGTCAGTTTTGCTGATTTCTCTTATATGTCACACTTCAGCTCCCACTTATTCTCGATCCTTATTTTCAGCAACTTGATCAGTTCCATCTGGGTATTGATCTCAAAAGTTATTCAGTTTATAATTAATTAATTATTAAGTGAGGTATTTTTCCTTGAAAGTTATAATACATGAATGCTAATGTTTCCTTGATTTTACACTCCTCCTCATATAAATCTGACATATGACCAAGTTAGCCATTTAAGGAAGGAAAACCTGTGAAAATGTGTTAGCTTTCTTTCATTTGCTATTTCACCAATGAATAGGAGATCAATCTTAAGACATCTTTGTGATCTTGAGTTGTATTAATGTTGTAAGGAACTAGCAAAGATCAGAAGAAAATGCATGCCATACATATTTCCTTTTCTTCAACTGAATTATATAAAGGGTTATATTTGTAATGACTGGTCTGAATTATATTGTACAAGAAATGTAAGCATAAATGGTGGAATTTTTATTCTGTTAGGGAAGGAGGGAGCTTTGTTTTTATTACAGACAAGCTAGGACTTAATCATACAGGCTTATCAAATGATACAAACTACAATATATGTCAGATTCATTTTCTTCTTTCTCTGTCTTATTTTTATTTCCATCATTATTTCTCCTTAGGTAGGCTTATGTGTATCTATACACCTATATCTATTTACATATCTATTCATGCATATATATGTTAATACAAATGTATGTATACTTATATAGATATTTGTGTATAAACTGTGTGCAAAAGACACATCCATCTGTTGTCAGGTTTTTTCATTTGTTTTATATTGAGTGTAGTGGGCTTTTATCGAATTATTAGCATACACATACCTTGAATTTATGAATATAATCTTAGTTTCTATATGGAGTAGATTTATAAATCTTACTGAAACCATGATCTTCAGATTTTTTTCTGAAAGCACGGTCTAGTGAGTAACAGTAACACAGTAACACAGTTACACAGTAACACAGTCTGTGTTTTAGTGTGTTCTTTCTAATAACAATATGATTGGTTTTATGCCAGTGAATTCTGCCATAGAACCAACGGACCTATGATCACTTTAAACACAAATAAATCTATTTAAGAACCATTCATACGTGAATAAATTTACAAAATAAAATTGAAATTTACAGATTCAACGGGCCAAAAGAAATATCACCAAAGACTTTTTAATTTGTTTAATTTGTTTCAATCAGTACTTAAACCTTCTTATAACACTGATAATTACAACAGCTTGCCTCTGAAAACAGTCCAGGATTTTTAGCATCTTCTAAAGAAATATCTCAGAAATTCTGTATGCAGCAATTGATAAAGTGGGACATCAGCTGTTACTTGGGATTCCTACATTTATAGGTGCAAAAGTAAACACACTTTACTTTTAAAGTCACTGCTCTACTCATCAAAAACAATTTATCATGCAAGCATCTACTAAAGTTTGTTAAATTCTCCTACTCTCCTATTTCTTTACTTCCAAGAGGTCAAGACAAAACTACTCTGATTATAAACTAGGTTGTTACATGTATTCTTTCCTCAAAATATCTCAAAAATTTTGTGCTCATCAGCTGCTCATTTTTATTTGCATTTTCATTTCTTCTCTGCTGTCTATTTGAGTTAGTCTTCTCTTGCACCTTGCTCTTATGAAAGAGGGCCTATTATCAAAGACTTAATGAAAAATTCAGTTTAATTTCTGCAATCTAGTGCAAAGGATTTTGACCAATACTTGATTGTAAAGTGTGTATCACTCTTAGGGTGTGGCTACCTAAACATGAGAGAATTTAAATGGTAATAGCTTTTCCTGTATTTGTTCTGATACTTGGCTTCTGATCTCAATACAGAATGAGATGTTATATCTGGTCATACCAAATATGACAAGCTATTTAAAGAAATAAATATTTCAACTAGCTCCATTAATCCAAAACATTGATCAATTTTTGCTTTGCAATTCAGTAAACATCCCTGAAGTTTAAACAATTTACAGAAGACAGCAGAATAAAAATATGCAATAGTCTCCATCTACAATAATAAAGATAGGTTGCATTCTTTAAATAATGCATAGTTCATGTTGGTGTCTAATTTTTTAAGGATTTTATGAAAATATTTCTGTTTAACATTCAATTTTTAAATTAAACATTTAAAACCAAGCAACATGAACATATATTCAGAAAAAAAGATCCTCAGCTATCCTTACCACAAGCATTATAGAAACGACTATTCAACAGAAGTTGTTAAACTTGGTCCACAGCTATCCAAACTTTTTTTTAGTAATTCTATCTTTACCTAATTCATAGTGTTGTAAAAATTTGTCAGTCCTTCCTTTAAAAGATGTAGTTAAGCACATACTCTGACCCCCACTGTTATATGCCTGGTTTCTTTTCCACAAAACTTCAAATTTACTCAAGTACACTCTATTTCCCTACCCTCATTTTACTTGAAAACAAAATAAAACAAAACAAAACAAACAAAACCAACAAGAATGTTGTTCAGCTGACTGAAATAATGTAAAGGTTAACTCAAGCACAAGTTAACATTACAGTCTTATCACCAAGATCGCTATGCAAAGGACTGCAAAAATGAGCCAAACAAATTAATCTGATTTTAATCTGATTTTTAATCTGATTTTTAATGAACAAACCTAGTAACATAGGTCACACAAGCACATTGGACACATCCTTCCATTGAAATCTTTTTTCATCTGGAAATCTTCCTAAATATTCCAAAGCTGTTTAAATATTTGAGGTTGGGTATCTTCTATGACATCTTCCCCTTCACAGGTGAGTAATTTAAACAATAACTGGGCCCAGCACTAAAGGCTTGGGGACACCACTAATGACAGGTCTCCAACCAGACTCTGTGCCACTGATCACAGCCCTCTGAAATCTGCCATGCAGCCAGTTCTCAATCCACTTCACTGCCCACTCTCAGCTTGTCTATGAGGATCTCATGGGAGACAGTGTCAAAAGCCTTACTGAAATCAAGGCAGACAATATCCACTGGTCTTCCCTCATCTATCCAGCCATTGTCCCATCATAGAAGGCAATCAGGTTACCTAAGCACTATTTCCCTGATATATTAATCAGCTTTCAGCTACTTCTACATACAAATCAAAGAAGGTGTACAAAGAGCAGAAATGTTCTATATGTATTTCTAAAGATATTTTAAAAAATAGAACATGACTTGTTTAAGTGGAAAGTGAGAAAGCTTGAGTTATAGTAGCTGAAAGTGTTCTAGCATCAGTTTAACATGGTCTCAGATAAAGTTGTGCTAAAAGAAAGTGATAGAAAAAAATCCCTGGTTGAATGTTATATTAAAAGTTCTTCTAAGAAATTACTTAAGGGAATCTGGTTGTATTGCTTATCCTTTTGATAAAATTTGATAAGGTCATTTGGTGCCAAATTACCTATTACTCCTAAGCAAGATTAAAGTTTTTTACACAGAGTGTCAGGTGAGGGATGAAAAGCTCTTTGAAGGGTTCCCAAAACTCTCTTCATGAATATTTGGAAAATCATTTTATAACTAAGGGTTTTTTTGCTGCTCTGGGGAGGTTATTTGCTCTACCTAAAGTAGCCTTCACTGTAACAGTGCTAGCACAGCACTGTATACTTGTACTGAAATAGGCCCTGTCTATATTAAGGATTTACAGGATTAAACTGATCCACTGGAAAACTTTGTGCTAGCAAAATACTTCTCCATTAAGATCAGAGTTGAACAGTTTTTAACTGAAATGATAATATTTAAAGAAAAATGCCAATCCTGGAATTGCTGATTTTGAAAATAGATATAAGGTTTGTTTAAATGTTCTTTCTGGGCCAAAGCTGGCAGATTATTATTAAAACATTATTTCCTTTTTCTTCAAGAGCCAGAAGACTACAGTTTTATTGCAGGACATTCCTTCTTCTTTTCCATAAACTTTCAAATCTCCATCCTACCAAGACACATTTGTATTTCTGAGTGAAATGGAAGTTATTATTTAATGGGAATCACAAATTTCAGCATTATAGTCCTAAAAAAAAATGTGTATTTATTTATCGATTCATGATATTCCTTGGTCCTGAACCCCAATAAATAAAAAATTATTTTACTAGATAGGACAGGATTTTCAACAATTATCAGTGAATACAATATTGTTCTGTACTGATCAGTGACTTGCCTGTAGTGATCCAAACAACTGACTATGTTGGAGGGTGAGATTAGTCTGACAGGACACAAGGAGTAGAGTGTGCTAGTTTTGGGTGGGGTAGAGTTAATATTCTTCAAAGTGGCTCATATGGGGCTGTGTTTTCTATTTGTGCTGAACACAGGGTTGACAATACAGAGATGTTTTTGCTGTTTCTGAGCAGGGCTTGCACAGAGCCAAGGCCTTTTCTGCTTTTTGCACTGCCCTCCTGGCAAGAAAATTGGAGATGTTTTGTAGGTGGGAGGAGACAGACAGGACAGGTGACCCAAACTGACCAAAGAGATGTTCTAGACTGTACGACATCATGGGCACTATATAAACTGGGGGGGAGTAGGAGGAATGGGGGGACATTTGGAGTGTTGGTGTTTGTCTTCCCAAGTCCCTGTTACGTGTGATGGGGCCCTGATCTCCCGGAGATGGCTGAACACCTGCCTGCCCATGGGAAGCTGCGAATAATTCCTTATTTTGCTTTACTTGTGTGCACAACTTTTGCTTTCCCTCTTAAACTGTCTTTATCTCAACCCACGAGTTTTCTACCTTTTACCCTTGCGCTTCTCTCTCCAATCCTGCTGGTGGGCAGGTGAGTGAGCATCTGCATGGGGCTTGGCTGCTGTCTGGATTAAACCATGACAGTCAAAGAAATATAAAAGGATAGTGGCCAAGGGAGGGATGTTCTCCACAGGAGTCAATGTCCCTGTATGAACTTGTGTAGCTTAAAACTAGCTGTCTAGTCCTACTTTAAATCCTAAGATTTTCAACTCTTTTTTTTGCAAGCCATTTCTTCTTTCTCCTCTTTATACTTCTTTCTATCACATATTAAATCGTTGATGAGTGCTTTAAAAAAAAAAAAAAAGAAAAATTATTCAAAAAAAATCTATGACTTTATAATTTCTCACTAAAATAGCTGTACTTCATTTAACATACTGAAGTATCACTTGGAGCAGGTCATGAGAAAGTTTAAGTGGTTTCAGCACTCACAAAAGTAGGAATTATAGCAGGATCAAAATCACATTTCCTGTGAGGAAAAGTCTTCATGGGCACTTCATAGGTCCTTTGTATTGCAATTTAGTGGGCCAGATTCCTCTTACTTTTGATTGACTCACAATATCTACCCCAGAAAAAAAAAAAAAAAAAGTGTTGCTTTATTCCTCATGGAATTGTTCATCCAAGAACCAATCTCTATTGTCTAGCACTAGTTTTCTACTCTGTTAGCCATAGCCAATCTGTAAGGCTCTTTGCATGATGTATGGGGAAAGATAAGTAAACTAAGTATTTCTTATGTCTGAATTTTTAATTTTTAATCCATCTCCCCTGTTTTTCACAAAAACTTGTAAATGGAAGAATACTTTTCACTTTTGTAATAAAAATAAGCTTGATCTAAACACAGATTTAGATGCTTTGCAGAGACAGAAATATATACATGAAATAATGTTTCTTGTGCTAAAAATAAAAGAAAAGTCATTAGCTGAGGATATACTAGGTTTTAACTCTTCTCATCGTTCCATATAAAAATGAATCACCTATACTGCTTCTCTGCTACACTCATTACCAAATAGCCTATAAAGTATTTTCTATTAGATGCAAGTGTAACAATCTTTCAGGACAGGAAAAAATGGTGTTGGATTTTTGAAAGCTAAAGCCAGTTCTGATTCCATCACTGCTGGACTTGCCTGATTTAATCAAAGTCCAGTCTTCAATAACATGGTGACTAAAGGGGAGTCAGGTTCAGATTCTGAAATCTGGACTGGCCGAGGCGGACACTGTGAGCACAGTGATGGGCACATGCCCAGCATAGAGGTGATGATATCCAGGGTTATATAGCAAGTAGCAATGTACAACTTAATTCATTGGCTATTCTCACCCAAAATCAAATCCCTGGAGGTACACACTGGCCCTCCCCATCCTCTGGCATTGCCCACAAAGTGTTCTCATGTGAAAGCATAGTTTTTTCCTTTCTGAGGCAGGAATAACTCAAACTGATTTCCTTAGCATGTTTTCAATATGCCCTACAGAAACTTTACCCCCTTCTACAGCACACATAAATTTTGATTGGGCAGGGCCCACTAGATCCTCTGTGGCTGACTAACCATGTGGCCTTTGCTCAATGTGTATTCCGATGCTTGAAGGTCCCACTACTCATTATTCCCAGAGTTGTCTTTAATGGTGGTGGCCTCTGAGGCACCCACAGAGAGCCAGACTCTCCCATGGAGAGAGGGCAAGATGTAAAGCGCATAGCACCCTCTCCAGAGTCTCCCTGAGAGACATGCCTTTCAGTCAGGGTGAACAGACTGAGTAAAACCCCATGAGCCCTTGCCCCCTATGTTAATCCCTCGCCCTCGATTGGTTGAACCTTCAGTTCCCGGTTTTCCTGTCCCCTCATTGGTTCAATTTGGTTCCTCTGTATGATTGGTTGTTCTATCAATCCCCTCTCCCATTGGGCCATGAGGTACGCCCCACCCCCTCAATACCCTTTATAATCAGGGTTCAGAGAACCCTGGGGTCTTTCAGTTGTCGGTTCCGGTGAATAAAGGAAGGTTCAGGAAGATCTCCTGACTCCTGTCTCCTTTCTCTGCGCCGCCTGAAGAAGAAGAGCTGCCCAGCCAGGCTACCTGGCAGCAGCTCCTTGCTGAATCACTGAAGGGCAATTAGGCCCAGTTGCCTTGGCAACCCTCGCACCTGAGCTAGCAATCACTGAGGTGTGCCTGTGCCTCTTCGGCAAAGGGCGCCCTTCTAAAGGCGACTCATTGGGGAAGGTTGTGGCGCCTTGAAGGCCCGCTAGGTCTGCTAGGCCCGCTAGGCCCACCAGGCCGTGGCCTGAAGACTACCACCAGCCTTCAGCGGTCAGCAACATTTAATAGTGCACTGTACTTTTCAATCCTTCCAGAGGCTGGTGCATGATAGAGAATGAGATATACTCACTCAATGCCATGCTCTTTGTGTCAAGTGTTTATGAAATTGTTTCAAAAATGAGCCCTGTTGTTGGACTCAATTCTTCCTGGGTGTCACTATAATGCTTGCTTTTTAAAGTCCAGGATGGTTCCAGCCAGTGGCTTGTGGTGCAGGATATTTTCCCAGTCATCTGGTTCTTTCTCATTTCTTTTACCATTGAAGGCACATGGCACTTGAGGTCACAGGTTTGGAGGAGAATGATAGAGTCAATCTGCCAGGCCTTCCTGTATTCGTGGTTCAGCCATTGTCTTTCATACTAGAGGGGCTCTGGAGCAGAATATTTCACATTCATGGATAACCTGTACCATGGTGTCTGTGGTTAAGTTTAATTAGCTCAATGGGTTAGAGCATGGTGCTAACAACATCAAGGTCATGGCTTTGGTCCCTGTGTGGGCCATTCGCTTAACAGTTGGACTTGATGATCCTTGTGGATCCCTTCCAACTTAGAATATTCTATGATTCTGTGAAACTCTGCCCCTTGATCACCAGCCCGTGTATATGTTGCATCTCTTTCTTGGTGGCCTGGGGTGTCATGGGCCCCCTGAGCTAGATATAAGTCACTCATGTTTCCAGTCCGGAACCACCTAAGCCACTTTAGTCTTTGCAACCTGATCTTCCTGCAGTTGTTTTGATGTTCTTCAGTGGCCCAACTCTTGTGTGCATGAGCATCCACATTATGCACCTTCACAACCAGGTTCTTCACCCAAACAGCAATATTTTGCCACAGCTCAAAGGGGTTTAGTTCTGTGCTGCCAGTTGATTTGCTTCCACTTCTGAAACCACTCCCACAGGGCATTTGCTGACATCCACGAGCCAGGACAAAGATAGAATTCTAGCCATTTTTCTTGGTCAGCAATATCTAAAGATAGATGGATGGCTTTCACCTCTGCAAACTGACTTGATTCACCTTCTCCTTCAGCAGTTTCTGTGACATGTTGTGGGGGACTCCATACAACCTCCTTCAAACTGATGCTTTCCTACAGTACAGCAGAACCCATCAAGGCTACTGCTTCTCTCTTCCTGGTAATTTATTACACACTGGAGCCTCTTCAGCACAGGTCACTGTCCTCTGGTGGCGTTCCCAAGTCTTTGCCTCCTGGCCAAACAGACCACTTCTAGGATTTCTGGATGACTGGGGAGTATTATTTGAGCTTATTGTTTGATCAGTGCAACCGAATTCATGCAGCATCAGTTACATGATGTGTACAGGAAACCCTCCCTTTGAACAGCCAGCACAGAACTGGCAGCTGAGGTGTCAGGAGGAGCTGTGCTTCCATACCAACCACTTCTGAAGCAGTACAAATCCTTTATCTCCTCCAATTATAGCCGATTATCTCCTCGGCTGGAGCATAGTGGCTTCAGATCTTCTGTATCCCTGACTCCAAAAGCCTAGCAGTAAAGCTCAGGTCTTCCCTGGTGTTTACTGCCAGAGGCTTCAGATAGGGCCATTCTTTCCTGGTGCAGTGTAGGGAGAATTGTTTTGCATCTTGCCTAGTCCTGACTAGCCCAAGGGCAACTGAATCAACTTATTAATGTCTGACTTGTTCAAAGGCTTGTCATTGCTGAGGGCTCCATTTAAAATCTTTTTCTCTAGGTCTTTGGTAGAGAAAGTTACAACCAGACTGCAGTTTGAAATGTGAATTCTCCAAAAGCCCACAATGCCTAAAAAACTTTTGTGTTTCTTTCACGTTAGTTGGTGGAGACATTGCTGATTGCTGTTATCTTGTTCTTCACATCCACTGGCATCTGGCAACATACATTTTGCCAGTTTATTTCTAAAAACTGGATCTCCAATGCAAGTCCCTTGACCTTATTTTAGTTTTTGGACAAAATCAGCTTTCAGAAAGATTTGGGCTATTCTTCCTTTTCTCAGAAACTTCTGTTGCTGTATCACCCCCACACTAGGCACCAAGAAAGATGGCTGTGGTTCAACCCCAAACAGCAAGTACCACACATATGTTTGCTCACTTCCCTCCCTACCCTGACCCCATGGAATGAGGAGGAGAATAGAGATAGGGTAAAACTCATGGGTTGAGATAACCACTGTTTAATAATTGAAATAAAGCAAAATATACTACTACTACAGCTACTGCTACTACAACTTCTACTTTTAATTGCATTGCAAGAGATTAGAGAGAGTGACAAGCCAGGAAAACAAGTGATGCACAACACAATTGCTCACCATCCACTGACCAATGCCTAGCCCATCCCCAAACAGCGACCTTTCCCTCATGGGTGATCTTAGGTACTGGACATGATATTCTATGGTATGGATTAACCCCTTGACTAGTTTGGATCAGCTGTCCCAGCTGTGCTCCCTCCCAGCTTCTTGTGCAATTCTTCACTGTCAGAGCATAGAAAACTGAAAATCCTTGGATTCAGAGTAAGCACCACTTAACAACTACTGAAATACCAGTGTGTTATCAGCATTATTCTCATATGAAGTCCAACAGATAGCATTGTGCCAGCTACTAAGAAGAAAACTAACTCTATCTCAGCCAAAACTAGGGTATAGAAATAGAAAAATTGGCATGAACTAGTATTTCATGTACTGAAAGCAAAAGAAAAATCATTAGCTAAAGATGTATTAGCTTCTAACTCTTCTAATATTATCAGTCCATATAAAAATGAATCACCTACACTGTTTGTCTGCCACACACTTAGCACAGGCCAACAAAGTGCTTTCTATTAGGTACAAAATGCTTCAGCTTAAGAGAAGGCTGACTTTTATAGTTAATGAAACTTTCTGTACCTTTGTGGATAATGTTTTACAGAAAATGGATAACAGTGGCTGCATGTTCAAAACATTTACAGGATATTTAGGACACAGTAATAATTTCAATGATGGAATACAAAAGAGCATTTTCCAACATATATAAATTGTAAATTTCAACATTATTCTGCCTGGTTGATACCACCTGCACGAACTAAAGAGCTGAAGTATACGTTCAGAGCAATGGGATGTGGTGAAACACAGCTAGACCCAGCACAAGAGAACAAAGTTTGAAGGCAAAAATCAGAGTTTGGAATGAATGCAATTTGTGAACCCATTTTCTGTTTGAAAGTGTTGCATTTAATCCTTGATAACTTAAGGAAAGGAGGGAAAAGAATACAGAAGAGACTTCCTGGTTTTTTATTCTAGCCTAAGGTATAGCTTACAATACCTGAGTAACTCTTAGAAAAATTCACTGCTAATACATACTACTTCCCTAAGACCCTCGGGATTAGTTTCCACGGAGAATCCTCTGGTGAAAGACACACCTCATTTCACAACTAGTTTTTGAATAGGAGCTGAACAAACTGTCACTGGAAAATTTTGGTATGCAGGGTATAACTTTATTAACTATAACGCAGATTGCATGGCTTTTCAGAGAATTAGCATTGTAGAAAGATCAAAATAGTTCCTTATATCAAAGTATTTCGTTACTGTGTGCTCCAATAACAAAAAGAAATGTGATTTGCAAAAATTGAACATCTGATCTTTGTCTCTTGATGATGACAATCCAAAGATTCCAAAAGATGCAGTCTGACATGGATTCAGATTGCCAGGAACAATAAGGAAGCTATTGCTTGATGCTCAAGAAAAAACAAATATTCTGAGTATGTTCTATATAAAGACTGATTTATTGTGGGGTATATAAAGAAAATATATAACAGTGCATGTACAGAGACTTTAAAATTATTTCAGTTTATTGTAACTTTTAGGAATGCACTGCAGTTGGGAGTCACTGCTCTTTGTGTTACCTCATTGCAACATTAAGGTCAAATTCCCAAATACAGTTCAGAAGCTTCCTGAAAGGAAATTCTTTAGATTACATAATAATATTGGATGGCTAAGACATGGCTGAGGAGTGACTGTTGCTCAAACAGTGGTATTAACTTTCCAATTACCTTTTTTGTTGTTGTTGTTGGCTCCACTTCCATTAGCTGGCAGGTGATAACTGAACCCCTAGGAGGATAACAGGCTTGCCTCCTATGATCAAGGTAATAATGTGGTTGACTTAATGTTAAATTCCTGTTAAATTCCTGTTACATTTGACTAAAGGCAGGTAGAAATACTGACTTTACCATGTTCTTGCTGCTGCACACTGGGTAAGGCACAACCATAAGAAGGTGGAATGAGGCTGGATCTTTGTTGGTGACAAGATGACCACACCAAACCCCAGACAGGCAGGGAGACCATTGCCCATGAGAGACAGGAATTTTCTAAGGTGTCAGCAGGGCAGCTGTGAGCCAAACTTTAGTGTGATAAGAAAAAAATAGACTTTCCTAAATACTCAGGGATGACTGTGTGAAGCCTTTACCAGCCTAAGATGCCCTTGACACTTGATAAATGAGAGCAAGTTTGAGGTGATAACTTTCCCAATTACAAGGTGTAAGACTGAGCCAGAGGGGAGGAAATGGCTTTCAGAACCTGTATCTACTGGCAAAACTGACTTTTTTAATTCAAAATTAATTTCAATACAAAATATGCTGCAATATAACATCATTAATTATAAAAAGCTTTCTGATATCTCTCAGTGTCCTCACTTTAAGAAAAACATAAAGTTCTACCTCAATTCTTTTGTTGCTGTGGGGTCTCAGAATATAGTAAATGTTCACACAGCAAATTCCTATAAAACCAAGTGTACTGAAGTGTATACAGATTTAAATTGGTAGATTTTAAATAGCAAATATTTTTAAATTATATAGAATTAAATTACTCTATTAAAAATAGCAAATACATTTATATTATGGGGGTTTTGTCAGTTGTTCTCTTTTCCACCACATCAGCATACATCACTGTACTAAAATACCAGGATAGCTAGGGCTGCCTATGCAGTCTGTCAGCCTGCAGCTGCAGATAACTTTCTTGTTCCTCTTCTGCAGTGCACATCATTTGACAGAACAGTGTCTGTCAAATCTCAGCTTTTCCTGCAAACACTGTACTCAGAGTGAAGCAGAGAAGTTTTGATTGAATGAGCTTGGATATTGCATTTTAAATAATTTCTTAAGTGAGACTTTTTAAAACAAACTTTTTACCATTGCATTCCTGGTAAGAGCACAGGGACATGGAGATGTTCCTGCAGAATACTGGCAATTCTCAGTTCTCTGCCATTCAATATCACCCCAAAGAGGTAACACAGCTAATTAAAGTGACTTGGACATTTGCAAATCCACTCTGCAGGTGAAGTTGACTAAAAGACAGTAGGAAGCACTAATCCTACCACTAATGACACAGCACTGGGGGACAGAAGAATAGAAACCCGGCTGGCACAGCAGTAAGCTAAAAGCCATTATCAGCACTGAAAAAACTGGGTATTTCAAATACCAGAGATATAAGCAGTTTTCTGACACCATTAGCATTATGCAACCTAGTAGGTATAAAAAAACCTTGTGGTCTACTTCATAAATTACACTTTAATTTAGTTGGAAAATAATAAAGAGGTATGATATGGAGATAGTTGTCAAACAATTACATCCCCCTTTCCATTGTATTTCCTTAATGTGATATTTAGCTATATCTTGGTGATGTATTTTGGGGTGTTTGAGATGCATGTTTTCTTTGCAGTACCTACATGGTTTGATTTATAGCCCAGCCTCTGAGTTGACTGAAGAGAATCAGGAATTAGCTATTCACCATACCATGAATGGAAAAGTAGGAAAGTGGCAAAAATACAAGTTTGGGGTTTTGTTTGCTTGCATTTGTGGTTGGTTCATTTAGGTGGGTTTTTATTGGTTTTTTTTCTTTGTTTCTGTTTATAATTATTTTTTGCAAACATTCCCTGAAGCAGTGACAATAGCATTCCAACCATTTATATACAAAAAAATCATCTTCCTCCCTAAATTCATATTTTACAGACTCAGCAATGGCAACAAAACATATAAAATGAGTGCTTTGAATATAGATAGCCTACACAAATCACAGCATGTGGAAAAAAATAATTAGTATTTCTCTCTATGGCATAAAATATTAGAGTAAATAAGCACATTTTTCAAATGTGGGAGACATTACATATCTTCTAAAATTCTACCCATTTCTCATGTTCACTTCAGGCAGCCATTCATACAGAGAAATCTTTTCAGAAATTATGAAGCTGATTGGGCATGACAGATACATAAGGCTTCATTTAATATTAGACAAATAAAACCAAGCACTATATGAAGGAAGTATAAAGGCCAGCTGTAATGAGAAAAACATGTATAGCTTGGAAGACAGAGAACATGGCAGTAAGAAATGTGATTGATGACTGAAAAACTGTACTAACAAGAAATCCTTGAAACCATAAGAGTGTGCCATGTAAAGAAATACAGGTACTGATCACTACTCATCCTAGTGCTGTCAGTCTGTATGACTCTTTAAGATGATATTTATACTCATTTTACCTGAATGTCATGTACAAAGTGACCTGTTTGTTTTTTTTCTTTGTGAACTGAGAAAAAAAAAAAAAAGAGTTGGTGTTTCTGAGGTAGGTTGCAAGACAAGACCTATTTGTTAGAGTAAATTATACTGTCAACTTGGATGATCTGTTTCATCTAAAATAAGGTCTTGACTTCCCTCATTAGCTGCCCAGAGCAGGAAATAGAATTATGAAAATGGATTCCTTCACTGGGGATGTCAGACCTCTCATGTGTAATTCACTGGAGAATTACTTCCTTCTTTGTCATACAAGGAGACATGTCCAGCAATCCCTTAATGTGTAAAAAGGAATGGAGACAAAAATTTAATAGCAGTCCCGTCAAAGTATCTGATACTGTAGAAAAAACCCTTTAAATGAGACTTTTTAGAGAATTCAGCACAAGAGTGAAGCTAAAAAAGTTGTAACCACATAAACTTCATTTTTATAATCATTTTCCCTGTGAAAAAAAGCGCTAATGATTCAGCAGAAAAAAACCATATGCTTGTTTTGGTTTAAGACGATTTAGGAGGTGGACACTCTAAAATGAGTTATCTCTCCTAAGTTTCAACAATTCCCTTTCCACCTATAAGGAATGCATAAGTTAAAAAATAACAGTTTACTAACAAGCAAAGGAGCAACAGGATTAAAAATAACAGTAAATAACGACCAGATGCAAAATCATTAAATGTCATGACCCCACAGGAACACGATTTAAGTATTCAGGCCAAAGTCTAATCTACCAAGTTTGACCTTACATGTTTTTGCAAACCTCACAAAGCAAAGTGATTTACTTGGAGTGTATGCAGGAGTTGTTTTTATAACACCCTTTAGTTATAAAATTAATTAAATTTTCTATTTTGAACACTTCTTAAAGAAAATAATTTCCTTCTAGGAGCAAAACATTGACTTTCAACAATGATTGATTCTTTCATTCAGTGTGGTTTTTTGCTATGTTATATTGCTGCAGGTTACTTACATGGCAGGACATCGAAATATTACGCTACCTGTATTAAGAATTTATCAATTGTCCGATCATCCTTACTGTACTGGAAAGGTAAGAACATGATACCCCAGAATACCAAGCAAAAAATGACATCATGTTTTTTGATAATCACTCTGTGCTAAAAAGTATCATTAAGAGCCATTTAAACTGAAAAAAAATATTATTCGAAGTGCTTGCAGTATCTCTGCAAAATATAGGCTGCAGAGGTCAACCCACACCCCGTGGGGATCCATGGGGGATGCAGAGATCCATGCACAGCCTGTGGGCATCCACGGGGCATGCAGAGATCCACCCACAGCCTGTGGGGATCCACGGGGGATGCAGACATCCACCCACAGCCCGTGGGGGAGGTGCCCATGCCAGAGTGGGTGGATGCCTGGAGGAGGCTGTGATCCAGTGGGAGACTCAGCAGAGAGAGGGGGCTCTGCTTCCAGGCTGGAGCAGCCTGTCCTTGGGGGACTGCACCCCATGGAAGAGTGACCCACACTGCAGCAGTTTTGGGAGGTCTGTGTGCCCGTGGGAGGGACTCACATTGCAGCAGGTGCAGTTTGGCTGCTGCTCGTGAGAGTGGACGCAAGCCGGGGAAGATCACAGAGAACTGTCTGAGAAGAAGTGCTGCCAAGAAAAGTTATTCCTGTAGAAGCTATGCTGTGATGTTTTTGATGTGCCATTCTGCCTTTTTTTTTTTTTTTTAATGTTGGAAACTCTGGTGTTGGATTGAATACATGATGGCTGAACAGACAGCCAGCAGATGAACAACAGGGCTGTGGGTGAGCAAGAGAATGAGAATGTAAGACTGTCTATTCAAATGAAGTGCAATACATGCTACTCTTTTTATAGTCGCACTGAAGCTGAAAAAAATTATTCTTTTCAGTGACTTCATTGGATTCACATATCACCAGCTGTTACTTTTCATTGACTCAACAATTCTGTGGATAGCTGTTGCTTCTACTTAATGTCATGAACTTGACATTTGCTGCTATATATGAAATGAGTTGTATTTGTTCTGAAATTTCATGTTCATTTTCTTAAATGAACCCAGATAAGCAAAAAAAAAAAAAAGTAACAAATTAACAACTTAAACTTCTGTAAGAAAAATATGTAAATACTTTTTCCTGTATATACACTGGCAAAAAAAAAAAAAAGCTAGTTTCACATCAACAGCCTATGTCAAATACAAAGCATAGGTGAACGAAAGTGGTGCTTGATCAGCCGAGGAACCTACTGGAAAAAAGTAAAACATTTAGACACTGAATTTCCTGGTTAAAAAACCCACATTTTAAAAAGCATGTACAAAAATCAAATGTGTTCTTGGTGAACTTGGCATCAAAAACTGAATAAATCTTTCATTGTTTTTATATTAGTTTACAATGGTATCAAATACTTCTGTAAAAATACTCTCTTGGCCTACATTTAAAAAAAAAAAACCTTTAGACCACTGAAATTTGGAGATTTTTTTAAAGGATTTTCTTTATCTCCTTTTTAATCTGCATATGCCATTCACTTGATGACTTACTAGGTTATTTTTATTTGAAGATTTAAATCCCATTTTCTTTGTTCATAATTTTTTTTTAATGTGACACTAGCCTGTTTGAGTATTCCACATTATATTGATTTTTAATATTCCACATCTGTAACCAAAATCTCATTAAGGAAAGAGTAGTGACAAAAACTTGGCCATTCAGGTTTTATAACACTTCAACAAATCCTGCAATGACTTTAATAAAGTTTCAATGGCTTTCATTTAGTATCCTAAGCTCAGGAATTGTCAGATACCATCAATTAAAAAAAAAAAAAGACACAAAAAAAAGCAGGTATTGAAATATCTGTTTTCCTTTAAAATTGGTGGGCCAGTCTACCACTTTTCATTTTTAGTACAAGATACAACAAATACACTTAAAAACTTCCAGGATTTTTCTGTAGATGGCAGGAAGAGAAGGAAAAAAATTGCTAAAAATAATGAACAAAGAAGATTCCATTATGATATTTTCTGATCCCAGCATTCCATTCTATCCCATCTTTCTTTTCTTTTTAAAGTCGTCTCAGAGAATATCCTTGAACATTTACCCTTGCCTTAAAAACCCAACAAAACAAACCAAAAAAACCTACAAAACCCCTCAAACTTACTTGAATGTTGTTACAGCTCCCAAATTAGTTTGTAAGTAAAAATGTTCAGACTCCAAAAAAAACATAGAGCAAACATTAATAAAATTCATACTAAGACCACAGTTCAATGTTCTATTAGCCATTAGAAGACAGATACTTTATTTTACTGCCAGATTTCTATGGATTTAGAGAATTTTATTTTAATTTATATTGTACACTATTTGAACACAATGACAGCCAGATGATTTTAATTTAAGCAGAGAAAAATTTTAGATTCCTTTTGAAAGGCTATCTTGCTCCACATACTTACATTAAAACTGGTTATGAAAATTAATAAATTTTCTGGTTTTTTAATTTCTTTGAACTGGGGTAGTATATTTATCTGTTCATTTCTGGGTAACTCCAGAAGTAAATTTCCTGTGGAAGGCTCAATCCCAGCAATATACATTGCTTTTAGAGTGCATGCCAAAGTGTTTCAGCCTTGTTTATTGATATCTGAGGTAGACCAGACTGATATGCTTTGCCAGGAAACTGTCTGAGGAAAACTAACACTGTTAGACAAACAGAACCATAAAGCAACAACAAAGGAAACATCCTAGAAGACTTCATTTAAACTAAGAATAGTGTGGTGCTGGAATAGGTTTGAACATAACAGGGTATAGCAAATGTTCTTCTGTAAGACCATATGTTTAGAAGCTATCAATAATCACTTAGTAAAAGATATATTAATCTAAAATGGGATTTAGACAGAATAAGGGCACCACACCAAAAATTCAGAAAGTATGTGATTGTAGTTCAATACTCTGCTAGCTAGAACCTCTAACAGTGATGAATTGCTGGTTCATCTGGGGATTTAATGATCTTATTTTCATTCTCAGTCTTTTGAGAAGTTATACTGGATGTATTTCAGTCTGTTCATAGTATTGAACTTGCAACAAAGTCAGTGCTTCCCTTGGCAAGGGAGCATGGGCACAAGTGGACGGAAAGAACCTGGAGGCCTTGGGAAACACCAGCTGAGCATGAGCCAGCAGTGTGCCCAGGTGCAGAGATGGCCAACAGCACCCTGGGAGTTATCCACAGGGGCATAGCCAGGATGCTGAGGGGAAGGACCATCCCCCTCTGCTCACATTCCTAAGTTCCCATCTCTATACTCCAAGCTATGGGATGCCCCCAGCACAGGAAGGCGGGGGGGGGGGGGCTTAAGTTGGCTGAGGTCTGTGACACTTTTCCTGTGAGGAGAGTCTGAGGGACCAGGCTTGTTCAGCCTGGAGGAGAAATGGCCTTGGGTGGAAATAAATGCAGCCTGCTGGTGCCTCTGCATAGTTTATTGACAAGATGGAGTCATCTTTGCTGTGGTACACAGTGGGGAAATGAGAGACAGCAAGCACAGAGAAAAGCAGTATTTTGTAAGGAAATTTTTTTTTCACCCTGAAGACAGCCAAGCAGTTGAAGAGGCAGTCCAGAGAGGCTGTGCTGTCTCCATCCTTGAATATTTTCAAGGTTCAAGGTTTTCAGGATAAAGCCCTGAACAACTTTGTCTGAACATTTTTCCTAGCATCCTATCATCCTGTAGTTTCAGAGTGAATGAAAACCAACTGAAATTCCCTCATGAACATCTAGATTTTCAAACAAATGGTTTGTAGCAAACTCAGTACCTCTTTCTGGATTTCTGTTAATGAAGAGGGGCTAAACATTAAAACATTGTAGGACCTAAGTTCTAGGAACTTAATTCCTTCATTAGATCTAGTCTCAGTCACCATGGCATGAAGGCTTTATAGCATTTGTGTAAAGGTTTTATCCAAAAGAAAAAATAAATTCTCTTTTTGCTGTCACTGGCAATTTAAAAAGCAAATTTGCAAAATAACTTGTGCATTAATGTGAGGCCTTAGGGATATTTATATGAACCCTTTAAATTAAACCCTTCAAATGCACTTTTTAATCCTATAGAATTGACAACCATGCATTTAGCTAAGTTTATTATTCATGTCATAATGATTTATGGGCATTTTAACAAGTTACAGCCCATGTGTTATGTTGTCATGTCTTTTTGAAGATCAGTAACTTGGATTAGCTATGCAAGTGTATGGCTATTTCTTTTAAGATGCTTAACAAATGACATCTTTAACTCAGGATTTCCTCCAGCTGTTTGATCAGAAAGCATGTTTCTGAGAGCAGTTGATCTTTAAACTGCAGCTTTTTCTTCATGAAAATGAAGGGATGTTCATTGCAGAGCTTACATTTATTTTTTGTTATTATTCTTATTCCTATAGACCTGTAAACTAACATTACTTCAGCATTATAAATTCAAATGCAAGCTATGTAATTTTAAACAAGATTTTCTCTAAGAAGATTTGTAAAAAGTAGCTTGTTAAACTGTCTGTGAAGTTTAGCCGACAAACCTAAGCTCTTGTTAGTACTTAATTCTTTTGGAAGAAGTAAAATAAGGTATGGATTTGGGAGACAGCCAAACAGAGGAAGACAGACACAAAAAGAAAATGCTTAACAATGGTATATTTTGAGACCAATCTGACTTTAAATTTTACAAATGGTGTCAGTGAAATTTGTGTTGTGGTTAACATAACATATAAAGGATGAATATTTTATTTGTCGTCAGAATATCTAGACAGACTGAAAAATCCAAGGTCCCGGAAGACCCCTGTATCATTCCCAGTTTTCAGCACCAAAAGGATTATACTGTGTTGACCCTGGCTGGATGCCAGCTACCCATGAAAGCTGACCTATCACCTCCTTCTGCAACTGGGTAGGGGACAGAAAATACAGTTAAAGGGTCATGAGTGGAAATAAGGACAGGCCGAGATCACTCATCGATTACAGTCAGAGAACAGGCTGAACTGGAGGTATTAATTGAATTTATTACCTACAAAATGAGAGCAGGATAAAGAGAAGAAAATATATCTAAAAAATCTTCCCCCTGACTCCTCTCTCCTCCCCAGAACTACTTCCTCCCCACCAGTAGTGCAGGGAGAGAGGTAATGGGAGTTGTGGTCAGTTCATCACACATTGTATCTACCACTGTTCAGGGAGAGAAATTCTTCTCCCGCTTCAGCATGGGATCCCTTACACAGGAGACAGTTTTCCATGAACTTCTGCAACAGGTCTCCATCCCACTGGCAACAACTCTTCACAGACTGTTGCAACATGGGTCATTCTTCCTCAGGATGCAGTCCTTCAGGCACAGCCAGCTCCTGTGTGGGTAACCCACAAAATCACAAATCCTGCCAGGAATGTGTCTCCAACATGGGATCCTCTCTCCATGGGTCTGCAGGACCCCCACAGGGTTTCAGCTTCCTCTCAGAAATCCACCAGCTCCAGCTGAGTCTTCTCCACAGGCTACAGGAGAATCTCTGCATCCCCACAGATCTCTGTGGGCTGCAGGGGCACAGCTGCCTCACCATGGTCTGCACCATGGGCTGCAGGGGAATCTCAGCTCTGGCACCTGGAGCACCTCCTGCTCCTCCTTCTGCACTAACCTGGGTATGTGGAGAGTTGCTCCTTTCACATATTCTTACCTCACTCTTCTCTGGCCACAATTAAAATTGCCCAATAACTTTTCTTTTTTTACTTCTTAGATATGTAACCCCAGATGTGCTATCACCACCTCTGATTGGCTTGGCCTTGGCCAGGAGCAGGTCTGTTCTGGAGCTGGCACTGGCTCCACCAGACATGGCAGAAACTCCTGGACATGTCTCACTGATATCATCCCTGTAGCCCCCTGTTAACCCAACCATGCAAACATGATACAGTACCAAATGAAAAGCCATTCAAAAGGTTTACAATAATTTTAGTTTTGGTTTTCACCTAGGTATGTGGTGTTTCACTGTTTGATTTTTAACATAATTTAAATTTGCAGCAGCCATTGTGCATTTAAAATTTCTGGTATTTTATTTAGTGCTGTAGTCAACCCACACTCTCTGTACATAACATACAAGTAGAACACACCTTGCTGTAATAAAATACCCCATCTGACTCCTCTCTGGTTTGAGTACCTCCAGTCCAGCTGGTGATCTCCCTCACCCACCATTGATATGATTCTGAAACGGAGCCCTGGCTCTGTGGTCATAAGGGGAAGTGACACTGTTCTTTAATGAATGTTACTAGTTTGTACCTACATTTAATGATACATAGAGACCTGAAAATGTCAAATGAAATGCTACATATATGGTAGCTGCTTACATTCTATGGCACTATGCTAGAGCAACGGTTCTTGAAAACTGTTCCAGAGAGCACAGAGTACTTACTGAAGATACTATCTTGCAAACATGTCCCCTGCCATTCCCAATACTGCAGTCTCCTTGGTGAAATAAAATTATTTTAAGAGTAGGGACTGAAAAAGGAAATTGTTCTGAAAATTCATGTCCTATCTGCCTTTTAATGCAGCAAGCATCAACCCAGAACTGTCACAGGGAAAGAGAAAGAGCCAGTGAACCTTCTAGTCTTCTGCTGGTCCTCCCCCATTCCAGGCCTATCTGGGTTGGAAGTAATTTTCCTCTCACCAGCCAGTATAGTTCTGTTCTTTGGCTTGTGACTAAACAGTGTGGATAACACAGCAGTGTTGTGGCTGTGGTTCAACAGTACTTGCACAGAGTCAAGGCTTTCTCTTTCTCCCACTCTGCTTCCCCAGTGAGTATGCTGGAGGCAAGCAAGAGGCTGGGAGGACACAACTGTAACAAGTCATCAAGAGATATTCTGTACCCTATGATGTTGTGTTCAGCATTAAAAGCTTAAGGAAAGAAAAAAAAAAAAAAAAAAAAAAAGCAGGGATGTTGATGGTTAAAGCATTTTCTTTTCAAGTAACTGTTATGCATTCTGAAGTCCTGCTTTCCATGAAGAGGTTAGACCTCTGCCTGCTCATGGGAAGAAGGAAATAATTCCTTCTTTTCTGTCTTTTCACATGTGCCTGTTGTTCCACCTATTAGACTTTTTTTTTTTCCTCAATCCATGAATCTTTTCATCTGCCTTTTTTCCTCTCTGACACGCAGCAGAAAGGAGTCACTTCCATTAGATGAGGTCAACCCACCAAACTGAATGCTGAGTGGCCCATCTCTGTTACTGAAATATGGATAGAAGCAAACTCACAAGGGAAATGTTATTCACATAGAAACAGCCAAAACGGAAGACTAGAGGTTCAGTAAGAGTAGATACTTGCATATTTTCCCACAAGTAAGATCTAATGTCTTTTAACCTATTATAGTTGCTCTAAATATTGTACGCTTACAAACAACCCCTACAGAATGATGGCAAATGTTCTAAAGAGCATGCTTGCTGAGATCTTTGTTCCTTCATTGTGAAAAGACAAAATATTTTCACATCATTTACATGATTAATGATAATATACTTGCAGACAATTAGTGCTACAAATTTGATGTAATCTGCCACAACTAGAAAAGGAAGCCAGCTATAGATAAAGCCAAAGATAAACAGAAATACATCACACTCCAAAATCAAGAGTATCTGACCTTTTGCACTAAAACAATGAAGCTGTTGCCAAACTATTCAGCCAGAGAATTCTGCACTTTTCATTCAAGATCAGCTTATTAGCCCAGAGGACAGGTGATTAATGGCCAGTCATGCCACGAGAGTGATGCCTTGAGAGCTTACCTAGAACAGAGGTTAGACAGAGTAAAGAAGTAAAGTAGGTATTTATTAAAGTCCTTCAAAGGATACACCTCGGGCAGTACAGAAGCCTGAGTGGGATGGACAATGGGTCACATGTTTTCACACTTTTATGAGTTTGGTCTATTTGCATATTAGGGTTAATTTGCATATTGGGTTTCATTTGCATATTGGGCTTCAATTACAGCTTCAGGTAATGAAGTCACATTCTCCCACTTCTGCTCACCCCAATTTGCTTTTATTTATACTTTTTTGGGACCTGAAGCTGCAATGGTGACCTTGGTTCTCAGGCTAGAAAAGGACTGTTTTGTCTAACCAAATTGTGAAGGGAACTTGCTAACACTGCATATGAAGTTCAGAGCTACACACCAATGCAGTATAGACACTGAAAAATAGGAAATCTAAAACTTAAGGCATCAGAGGAGAGAAGAAACTGAAAGGTTTGAAAGTCAGCTAGTACTACCCTAGCAATTTGATTAATTGCATTTCAACTAGCGCAATTTTCTGTGTTGTTACAGGTAAGATGACTTAATTTGTCCAAGGAAAATTTGTTCCAAGACAGAATGCCTGCATAGTGTTTGAGAGGAAGGATGGACACTCAAGACAGGAAGAAAAAGAAGTGCTGGAAATGAAGATCCTGTTTTTGTGACTAGTGCAAAATGCGAAAGTGGCATTTGAAGTAGAAGAGGTGAAGAAGGACATAATCTTACTGTGTGTATCTGGTCCACATCTCTCATTCAAGTGCCATGCCTTATTCCCAAGTCCATCCTGGTGTTATTCAGTGATGACATAGTACTTCAAAGCCTTTTTTTTGTTGGGGATGGGAACTCTTTCATGCTACAATTCTTCTAAAGCCATTTTCACTGAAGAAGCAAATATGAAAAGATGCCATAAAAAGTGAAACCACTGAGAGAATGTCTTCCAAATAATATGGATTTCTCCTGGACAAGAAAACACAAGAAGATTTTGATTTGATACTGCACATAAAATCTAAGCAGAGATCAAACCAGAAGTAAATCTCTTCAGCTTCTGCCTTTTATGCAACATAAAGTAGGAGACTAAAATTAAAATTAAAAATTAATGATGTGTACATTTATTTTGTTAATGAATATCTAATAACTGAAATTCACAGCTATCAGTACTATTAACTGAAGTTGTTTACATGTTAAAGAAGAAAAAAATTTTTTTTTACGTAGTCACAAACATTTTAGATTCAGCTTTTAAATTCTGTATACTGCATTTTTCAAGAAGAATAATACCAGTTATTTTGCTGTTCAGACTCATTTAATTTTTAGTCCTTTTCAGCAGAGACAAGTGAGAAGAGAAATAACATCACATAAATTAATAATTAATTCAGCTTACTTCTATTATTTACCATTGTAGCTGTAAGTATTCATCACCATAGTATCTGAACATCTTAGAAATTTCAGTGAATTATGCATAAGTCTATCAACTTGTAGGGCATTTCTGCTAATCCTGTTTTACATTTCTGGAAGACAATGGACACTGAGGTTGATAGACTGATTTTTCAGAGGCACTTAGCATGTGCTTTTCCTACCCATTCATTTTATTTGGCATTGCAAACCAGAGATGCTTATTTTTTTGTCTATTACTTAAAGAGTTTGAAAATGCCATTTTGAAAAAGCTTCTTGACTTAAGATAATTTTTTTACACATTTTTAAAGCCCATTTTTCCAAAATATGAGGTTGGAAAGCATTGAAAGTAACATAGAACTTATCTGTTGATGTCCAGCTTGTAGGTGATAGCTACACTATCACCTACAATATACTATCACTACACTACTAGGAACAGGAAGAAAAACATAAAAGCATAATTAAGCCTTTCTCTCTCTCTATCTCTTTTTTTTTTTTTTTTCTTCTTATTTGGAAACACATCATCTTCTCTGCTCAGGAAGAAATGTTATGTCATTGGAATTATCCTTATTCTCAAAACACACTTCATTTCTTTTAAACACCTTTATCACATAAGCTTATTCTTATTATATAAGTGATACTTCCAGATACTCCACCAGTGCTCAGTCATCATAACCAAGTTAATAAATGCGGCAGAGATCCACTTCTCCATTGTTTCTCATGAACTGAGATGTTAATGCAATCTAATGCAAAAGAAGAACATGAAAGCCAAGAATTTATTTTCCATTCCTTACACAAAACATTCAGTTCTAAGTTCATGTAGCAAATGTATCAAAAATATTCTGATCCTTTTTTTCTAGAGATAAGTAATGTTGACTGCTTGCAAAGATAATTTTCTGGGTTTCTATTTTTTCCCCACAGTGCAATTTCAGTAAAACTGAAAATTCTACTGGCACAGTAGGATGCACTGGCAATTCAAGATTACGATTCTGAAAAAAAATTACACTGCTGTTAAATCACAAATCTGCAAATCTCATTTCTTCTGGTTTTGTCAGAATTAGCCACAGAAATAGCTTTATTTGAGTAATACATTGCTATATCTTATTGCTTCATAAAGCATCCTGTTACATTGCAAGCAGCTACACAATTTCTCCTTTTGTCTTATTGTCTACGTGGATACAAGTACACCAGTTTCAAAGGAACTACAACTATGGTAATGCACAGATTGAAGCGTTATTTTTTGTGAACTGTGGACTTATCTAAAGAACATACTGTCCCTCTCTACACAGGTTTGGACCACATTTGAGGGTAACATTTAAGTTTGTACAAAAAACTACACACCGTGGTGTGGACTGAATTTCAATTACTTGAAACAAGAAAAACTGAAATAATCCAAAAAACCACCCAGAGCTAATATATCTTCTAGAATTATGTCTTCTTTAAGATAGCCTGTATGTGATTTTACTTCTGGGACTTATTAGCGAACTATACCTCACCAAAAAGCCTCATATACTTTTAAGATTATATTTCCCCAAGAAAAAACCACAAACATAAACAATACTTTGATTATAATTACAGCAATGAAAATATCCAGGAGGTAGGAGTGATCTCTGCCTAAAGGCCTAATTGTACCAATTTGTATTAACCACCAAATATTTAATGTGACATACAAACATACAGAAAAATCAGAAGTATCTTCAAAGTTTTATGCTGACTGCATAATAGAATTATTTATCTAAGTGAACTTAATTTGGAATTTATAATGAAGAAAGTTAAACAGTGTAATAAGTTTATAATATTTTATTCTTTCTGATTTTGTATATGGAAAGATTACAGATAAGAGGTAGAACTGAGGAAAAACTGTCATCCTTCTTGCATAACTGAAAATTTAGCGGTAATACCCCATCATAGTGAATTAACATTCACACCTATTTAGCCTAACCTCAGAACAGATGCTGAGCATGGAAGTGACACAAGCTACAACTTATTGCAAAAACTGCTGTTGCGACATGTGACTGTAACAGATATGAGCCTCAGTCATCAAGTATTCAGCTACTTTGAAGGCTGAAGTCTTCAATGCTGCAAAGCCATAGACTCTTACTTTTCATTAACAACAGTCGACACTTTGAAAAGAATTGGTAAGATTTGAGCAAAAAGTTTCAAATTAAATTAATATTTGGTTTGAACAGGTACTTTCATTGTATACCTTTAGAAGGTGAAAAGGATGTATTGTGAAATTGTAAGCAAAAAATTTACTACCAGACAGTAAAGTACTTAATATTTATGTAAATATGAATGTAAGACTGCAGTGTAGAGAATAAAGCTGTCACACTGGAAAAAATAAGGAAGCAATCCCTGGTTATTCTCTGCATGCCTTGCAACATTAAAACTACAATGTGACATCCTTTCATCTATATTCCATGCACTATTAAAAATCTCTAAGAAAGATCAGATGCAGAATTGAGTTATGAAAAGACAAGAAATCCAGTGTATTTGTATATTATTAAGGATTTAGTCAAGTATTTCTCTTTGCAGGAAAAAAAACCAAGAAAACACAACATAAATATTGTAAAATGTTTCCTATTCTCCAATAAGTACATCTGTTACAAATGTGGTCCCATGTGATTTCATGTTTGGACTTTGTACTAAAGGCATCCAGATGGTGTAGTAAGAGACTTCCAAAAATGTAACTGGCATCCTTGCTGGCAGTGACAGCTTCCAGCGACTTAAAGCTGTAATTTCCTTATTCAACAAACAGAGAGAGTTTTGTGATAGCACTGGAGAAAATGAGAGTCTTTAAGAATTTATGACATGGTAATCTTCACCTTTTCCATCCAGCTGAGAATGTTCCCTTTAGAGCTAGAGAGTAGCTGTTATCACACACTGCCCTTTTCTTTACCTTCCTCTTTCATAGGAACTGTTTCTAAATCTCTCTGCTCTTAGAAAGATATTCCTTCAGTCAGGATAAGAAAAAAAAATGGTCATGATTACACTCCTGGGCATATATCTTTCTTTTTATTACATTTCTTCCTTTTAACTTCACCAGGGTCATTATTATTGCCTCATAAATATGGCAATGGTACCATTATTGCTCCTGGTCCTGAAATGCTGTAGATGTTGATAGCACAGAGAATAATGAGGACATAGATTTCAACACACTAAAATCAATTGGAAATGCTTTCAGGTTAGTTGAGAAGTAAGCATGTAAATTATTAGACCAGTCATGGACCAGTTTCCAGGCTGTCTGCAAACACTAGAAGGTAACTCACTCATACTCCTGGGTTTTTTAACTTGTCCTTGCTAACTGAATTATGTCTTCAGCAGTATGACCAAATGAGATGTTTGAAGCCTCGTTTCAATTTTTGGAGAACTTCAGACCTTTTATAAATAGTTTTTCTAAACTTTATTCACTGTCAGTCTTGTGTCCATGATCAATCGATTGCCAGGTTCTGCTTAAAAATATTCTACAACCAATGTTACACAAGAGTTTGTCTGCAAAATATCAGATAACAACTGTCCAATAGTCATGCCTATGTGTGATTCACGTCAGTGACATGAGAACATTTTTACTCTTCTTTACATGTGTTTGACATTAAAAAATGCTGCCTGTTACTCAAAGATATTAATTAGTTTGCCCTCAAAATGTTCCAAGAAAAAGATTAATTTGGGTTTGTTTTTTTTTTTATATTCAGCGTGAATATAATCATTTATTCAAAGACAAATAACTAATTTTCTGACCTTTTTCATATTTCATAATGAAAAAAAGGGCAAAGACCCAATTTTCTTCTCTGAGGCACCTTTAAGTAATTCTGTTTGATCAACATATCTTGTTTTCTGAGCTGTCTAAATTAGAACAGGTTTCCTTCTTATTTCATTAATTGATACTACAATGATTCTTTTCCTAATGCCAAATGCCATAATAAGCCTATGGGTTAAAGCCTATCT
Organism: Acrocephalus scirpaceus scirpaceus; assembly: GCA_910950805.1. Taxonomy (NCBI): domain Eukaryota; kingdom Metazoa; phylum Chordata; class Aves; order Passeriformes; family Sylviidae; genus Acrocephalus; species Acrocephalus scirpaceus. Next base: position 47,875,988 of record OU383773.1, on the reverse strand, counting down.
GGTTTGCCAAGGACAAACTTTAGAGAAGCAGCAGAAGAAAAGGGATGCCTGTGGAATGAGATTCCACAAAGGCTCTGATAAAACTTGGTCAGACCGAGTACCAGGGGCCTGATCAGATGAGATCCTGTTACATCCACCTGCTAATTCATGACTGTTCTCAACATTTTAAAGATGAGTTTTTGGATGGAAATTATATTGCAATTTCGCTTGGAGCAAGTCATGTTATCAAGAAAAATAAACCTCTATTTGGTAGCTTTCCAGATTTTACCATGTTTCTAGATATATTCATGTCATAATCATCAAATACCTGGTATTTTATCTGTTCTGCACACTCCACACAATATTGCTTACTGATACCAAGAAGCAGGGTTAGGAGGGACATATCCTATTCTAGTAGCAGACTTGTATGTTATATACCCCTTTTCTTCAGTAACAGATGGTAATTTGTTTTGTTATTCTGTAAGGCACAGCAATGACACAGATAGCTGTTGGCAAATCACCATCAGATTTATTACATTCTTACTCTGATTATATTAGAGCTTTCTTGTATGAGTAATTCCATTGAAACTGATGAAAACCACATCTTGGATAAAGTGAATCTCCAGTCTGAGAATTTGGCCATAATTTCTTCTATCTGCTCTTTCAGCACTTTAGATTATGAAGCGTACACAACAAAATTCAGAAAAATTAAGCAAAATCAAGAGTCAGAATGAGTAATAATTAAGGGCTTTTGAGGCAGGTGACAGATTAATGTATCATTTGAAAGAAATAAAACTCACTAACTGCTCAGTTGACACATACCAAGATATTTTTGCTAATCAAATGTACCTGTTTTTTTCTCTAGCCAAACTAGTCTGTCACATCAAATCATTTGAGAAGGTTAAATATATTGGCAATGAAATAATGTTCCAATCATGTAGTATATGTCAACCCTTTTTATTTAACCAGTGCTATTTGCCACATTCTGCAGATGTTCTTGTGCATTCTAATGCACACCAGAGTGAAAACCTTACTCTCACTTCCCATTGGCTTGTACAGGTATTCAATAGAAGTATTACACTCATACAGATTCAGTGAATAAGCAAATTAAATCTTGACTATCCGCTCTATTTGTCTGACTGAAACAAACTGAACAATACTGAAGATTGAATAAAATAATCAGATGTTTCAAGGCAACTGTTTTTGCAAAGTATATGGAAGGAGTTACATATACACTGGATTAAAATAAATGGAGCAGGTTTGGGTTTTTTCCAGTCACTGTATGGGGTAATTTTTTTTCATTCTTACAGTCATTCTTACAGAGATATATTCTTTTAAAATCAATATATTTCCATTCATCACAGGCTAAGATAATCACCTGGAACGATGAATCTGCTCCAAAAATATTTGTCTTCTGTTTTATCTTTATTTATCTTTATCTTTATTTGTTATCTTTAAAGTCCAGTAGTATGAAGATAAAAGTTTTACTGGTATTGTTAGAAAAAAACCCTGTAAATCAGGAGAGAATATTAAGTGTTCAATATTGATGGATTAGCAAGGATTAATACTTCATCGTGGAAGACAACAAATGTTGACACATCTATAGGTACATTCATGTTAAAAGATATGTTCATTGAACCTATGAACTAAAAAGTCTCTCTGAACCAGATCACTGAAAGAATAGGGGCTGAAGAAAGTACAAAGAACATTACACATAATGACAATTTTCTGAATACTTATAGGAACATCCTTATTCCACTAGAAGCAAAAAAAAAAAAAAAAAAAAAAAAAAAAAAAAAAAAAAAAAAAAAAGCATCTGCTGGATTTTAGGTCTTTTTTTTTTTCTTTCTTCACTGGAATAAGAACTAACTAGCAATTTTGGAATTCAAATAGTGAAAAATTTTACCAAAATTTTACCAAAAGTCAGGGGAACTGGGCTGAGCAGACTTTTTGAATGGATGTCTGTAAGCTGTGATTATCTGAAATACAAATTTCTGGAATCTAAAAACTCCTCACATTTACCAAGTGCATCTTCAACAGTGCTATTTATACACCATTAAGTACTATGTAAGTCATCTGGAAATGATTAGCATAAATAGATTTATTTCCTAACCTGAAACAGCATTTAAAATGACTATGTCTGATTTTACAGAAACTAGGTAGCTCAAGACATATGTCTCCATAGACTGTGGTTTCAGGTTTGATTTAGTGACTCTCTAATCAAATAACTCACTTTTATGTAGAAGCTGTGTCTCAAAGCCTGATACACTCAGTTCCACTTGAAAGCATTCTATCATTCTTCATCACATAGTGTAGAGGCTGGCACGTGTGCCCTAATAAAGTCAATCCCAAACAATCTGGAAGAGCCTTTTTAAAGTAAGCCTTTTACTTTAAAACAAACCAACAAAACCACAACACCAATCTTGCCAAGAGTATCAACACCATGACAAAATGCTACAGTAACTGTATTTCAGGTACACAGATAATTTGTTTCCCCAATAAAGAAATCTTCCCTTCTATTTTATTTCTGAGTTCTCTTCTGCCTTCTCTTCTATTCCTACATCAACCACAAATATAATTTTTCTTCAGGATCTAAATAACGTCTAAATCCTAATACTGAGATTTGCCTCTGACAGATTTTTATTTCTAGATACTTGCTTCCTTGGCAAACATTTCACTTCCCAAATGAAACAAGTTCATTGAATGTATAAACTGCATGACCTCTCAGCCCCCAAATAATTTTTCTCATATCTTTTTTTTTTCTTTTTTTCCCAGTGCTGACCCATCTCCAGCCAGGTCAAATTCAGCTATCAAACCAGAAAAAGACAAAGAATTTGTGTTCAACATTGTGTATCAGGTCCTTTCCACTCTTCTTCTGTTACCATTCCATATTGTCTGTTGACATTCTTTAGGTATCACAAGTGTACAGATTCCTTCTGAGAAACTGTTAAATGTTTTACTTAGGGTAGAATATAAGATTTAACATAATCATTTTTATTATAATAGCAAAAAGCTATGAGTTAAAATCATGCAAATGGACAGTGAAAATATGTATCAGATTTAAAGATGTAAAACATCTACAGAGAAACTTTTAAGACCAAGAGACAGGTTAAGTATTTCTAGATCTAAATACAAACAGACTTCAAAAATGTTTGATACCCTAACCCATGATTGGATCAAAAGTTTCCAGGTGCATAAATGTTATTACAATTGTAAAAATACTTTTTCTAGAGGCAGTGATTTTCTTTCAAACTGTCAAAATCCCTATTTCCAATTTTTTGCAGATCAGAGTCCCTAACAGTATTTCAGTAGACTTTCCAGTTGCACTCTACAAATACTCACATTGCTGCGTAACCTTAGGAATACAGCCTGTGTGACAAAGGCACAAGCCTGTCTTCCAAGTACACTCTAATGAGGCTTCTAATTCAGACTCATATAGAGATGTGTTAAATTGGATAGTCAGGATTTCACCCATGCTGTCAATGGGACTATTTTTCAAGCAGATATTGTAGAGAACAATGGCAGATTGTGATTCAAAACGTACAGTAATTATGGAAGGTCTAGGACATTCTGTACTAAAAAGATAATACATGTGTTGAGTCTCACAATTATTTTTTCTTCAGAATACTGTGAATGTTCTGAAAGTTGCATTAAATATTGATCTGCTTCTGAGTATGAGCATCCAATCCTTCCCTATTTTTGGGTTTGTTGCTCTGTATTCTTTCAGGAGTTCAGTTGTTTATTTAGAGAGCTATTACTTTTACCAGACCAGGCCTAGGAATACACAAAAATCAATTTTTAAAATATGTTCACAACTTATTATGGATAAACTAACAAACATGTAGTTTATTCTATTATTCTATGCCTTAAAAATGAAAAATGTACTTACAATGACAGAACATCCTTTGACCTATTCCAATAGAAAGTTCGATTACTTGTCATTCTTCAAGCAGCAGGATGCTTTGAAAAATACTCCAAATACTTTAAATGTTCTTCAAGAAACAACATATAGCTGTAAAACCAAGGATAACTCAAACTCAATTACGTACTAACATTTCATTTTAGTCATAATTTTGTTGATGAATTGTGTTGATATGTGCTGTGCATTTAGAGAATTTTGGTAAAATGCTTTTTCTGAGAATGTTTATGCAGTCAAAACACTTGATGCTCATATAAAGCAAACATAAAAGATGAATACACAAAATAGAAATGAATTGTTTTTCAAAGTATTGGAACAGTCTTGCAATTGCTGAATTCTGTCACTTTATCAATTTAAGTAACATCTGATTAATACTTCTTTACAAAGTGACTAGAATATCTCATATTTTAAATTGACAGAGAACTAATCCAACTATAAATAGACTTAATTTTGTTATGAAATTTGCAGATCCATTCATATAATAAGTTAAGGGTTCTTGCTCCCAGGCCTACATATATGAGGAAAATATATGCAAATCTCGGACAGTTCCATTTCCAGGCTTTGCACTATCCATCTAATGTTGGAGTTTTATTGACAGAAATCTATTTGCTGTAACTGGTGCTACCAACTCTCTGTATCTGAATTCCACTTCAGTCCAAGTCTGACTGTATTGTATATGGTCTCCATTTACCTTTCTAGCTTGGGCAAACTGAGTATTTTGTTATCAGCATGGCGGAAAAAGTCCTACCAACAATTTCAGGTGTGAGTAAGGCATATGGTGGGCAATAGTTTAAATGTGTGAAGACTGTTCTGTTCCTGGTGTCATGAAGGCCAGCCTTTGCCTGAGTCAGTAGTCTTGAGAGGTATTTTCTTTTCAGAGGGATTAAGTTTTCATATTGTGTATGTGGATTCACTTTTAATATCATGCAACTAATTTGTATCAATACGTTAAATTTCAGATAATTTGGGTGACAGAAACACAAGGACTTCACTGAAATGTCTGACTTTCAACGCAGAATTTAAAAAAAAATCTAAATCAAATAAAACAAAATATTTGATCACAGATATTACAGTGAAAATGAAACTGGAGAATTTAAAGACAGCATTTACAGAAGGATACTTGTTACCTTTAACATTTCTTTATTATTGCCTGCTTTCTCTATTTTAATCATTGGCATTATCATGGAGTTGATAAGACACTTGATATTTGTAGTGATCGTGACTGAAAAATGCATTGCAGAAACAAAAGTCCCAGCTCTTGCAAGGCTTAGAGGGCAGCAATGAACATGTTTGAATTCATCAAGCTACAAGAGGAAAAGTTAGCAGATCATCTAAACTGAAGTATCTCATGCTCTGGTTAGATGACCATGCAATATTTGTTATTCATGCTGATAACTCACGTATCTAACACAGTAAATGAAAGCACATGAAATTTCTCTAATTTCAAAATACTCAGAATGATGGTCAAAGCCACTCCAAATTAAAATATCTGAAACTCTGATCAGGCTCAGCTTCTCTCTAAATTTTGCTAATAATCTTCTCACCAAGGAATGTTAGCTATTATTTTAATGAGGTAGCTGTTAAATTAATGATGTGAGAGACATATAATTAAAGAGAAAATTGTATGTAATCACATATTTTGTTTCAAATACAGCCATTAATAAAATCTGGTCCTCTGTATATAGTCAAATGTATTTTGTCACTGAGGCAGACAGGAATCTTTTCAAAATTCCAGTGATTATATATAACTGTGTTTTAAAGTATAAGAAAATTTCCCCAAAGTAGATTTTTCAGGGGATTGGTTTGTTTCAGGGTTTTTTTTTTTCAGTACACAAGAATAGGGTTTTTTCATTTACATGTGTCTCAAGAAAACCCCAGCAAAATCCCCCAACTCTTCATTAATTTTTATTTCTTATGTCATTTTACTTTCAACAGCACAGTGCTGTATACATTTTAAATATGAATATGCCTCATACTGTCCAAGCAATAAACTTAGCAGCTCAACAAATCTGAGCAATGCCTTGAATTAACAGAAGTTAAATATCCACATATGAAAGAGCAAAATATCCTCAGCTGGGTTAGCTCTTTTGCCTGTTTGGGACTAGACCAGTAACCAAAGTACATATTGTGCTCAGTCATATTTTTTTCTTGTGGCAAACTAAAACTGACTTAACAGAGTTGATAATGAGCAGTACCAACTTAAAACCCCAAACAACCTGATTGCAAAGAATCTGATCACGGCTGCAGTATATTTTTGATATTGCATTTTAATCTCAAAAGACTTCTGAATCCAAGGAGACTAAGTCATCCCTGAAAATGCATCTGGCAATTAGAAAGCCAGTGTTTCATATATTTTTTAAATCACCTGTCATGGTTTTGAAAGAGATGGCAACTGAGCACCACAAAGCCCCTTGCTCACTGTCCCCTTCACCCCCAAGTGGGATGGGGGAGAGAATTAGAAGTCTGAAAGTAAGGAAAATCTTTCTTTACAGTTGAAATAGAGTTGAAATAAAAACAGCCTAATAATTAAAAATCAATACTATTAGAAAAAAAAAAAAAAAGGAAAACAGGAAAAAATTCTAAAGATGAAATAATTCCCTGTGCCCTCTGGAGATGGTTTTCCAGCTAATCCCAGCTGCCCTGGCTGGGAATTGTTTCAAGTCTGGTTAGGCAGTGGCTGGCGGACTGGCCACTACATCCTTGGTAGTTCAGAAGCCACACGAGAGCTGTTAGTGAGGCTCGACGAAGGTAAGAAGGAGGAGGCCTCGTGGCAAGATAAGAGTTTATTGTCACATGCACCCCATGGTGCAGGCACTCGCGTCCCAGGAGAGAGAGAGAGCTAAGAGCCCCAAGGCCAGAGCCAGAGCCAGTGCCAGGCCCAGGCCCAGGCCCCAGCCCGAGGCAGAGGCTGAGAGGCAGAGAGAGAGCAGGAGGCGGGATCAGTGATTATAAGGGACTGGAAAGAGGGGTGGACACAAGAGGGAAAACCAGTCAGAGGAATGGGGGTGGCACACAGACAACTACTGGAAGACGAGGGGTAGGGCATTCCCAGCCTGCTCCAATCCGGGACCGAGTCCCTCCGAAGTCTCTGGAATGAGGGGGAGAGGCTTCCCGGAGGCGGGCAGGCACTGGGAGGAGAGCAATGGATGATTGACAACATATTGCAACAGAGGGGAACAAAGGGAATTTCCCAGGCAGGAGATTGTACCAAATGGGGAGAAGTACAGGGGGAACTTGGGAAAAACCATTCCAGAACTTACATAATAAAAACAGGTAAAAACAAAACATGAAAATACAAAGCACACCGCAACATAAAGAGAAAAAAATTAAACCCAAGAAGGTGATGGAAATGAAAACAATGTCTTACTACCAGCTGATCAATGACAACCTAATTCTTCAGCACTACCCACCCCCCAACTTTCCCCCCAGTTTTATAAGCTGAGCATGACCTTTTGGTCAGTTGGGGTCAGCTGTCCCCAGTGTGTCCCCCCCAGCTTCCTGCACCCCCTGCCAGCCTTCGGGAAGGCAGGAGCTCTGAGGAGGCCGAAGGTGGTCTGAGGAGAGGAAAAGGCCTTGCTGCTGTGTAAGCTCTGCTCAGCAGTAACAAAACCAGTGAGTTGTCAACCACTGAGTTATCAACACCTCTTTCAGCAAGACACAGCCCCATACAAATTACCATGAACAAATTTAACTCTGTCTCAGCCAAAACAAGTACAATACTCTACATCTACATTTTACACTGCCTCTTCAGTTATGCCAATACAATTTTTGGTGGAGCCAAGAGGTAAAAATATTATTTTCTCCCTACCCCCATACACATTGTGTGCTTGATAGGGACACAAAGAAAAATCCTGAAAGGCAGGAAAAAAAATAATAGCCATGTAGCTTCCATTTTTAGCATAATATAAGAAAATGTGTGCTTTAAAATCTAGAAAAGGTCCCTGAGAACTGTTTCCCATCTAACACAAATAAAATATTTGTCCTCCATTGCACACATATCTCACAATTTTCTGAAATACTAGCAGGTCCTGGCAATCTCTTCTACATTTAACATTTATCAGGCATTAAGCAGTCAGTAGGTACACAGAGCCAAAGGGACCAGGAGACATGGAATATTAATCTGGTATTGCAGGAGAACTCATCCAGCTACATTCTCCTCTTGTTGGCCCTTAACTATAAAGGAGCTAAATGTTCTTTATCATGGAAAACTGACCAGGGTCTTGATGGACTTCTGACGGTATAAACTACAATTTTTCATGGAGGTTATTCCTTTGGACAAAAATCTATTGAAGACAAACACAGATGACTACACCAGCTTTTTTTTTGAGACTTAACACAGGCATACACTAACCCACACAGCTTTAATCTAGAGGATTGTGACAGTCACAAAGACCTCAAGTTGGAGACCATGCCTTTTGTTATGGAGTCATTCCCAAGAGAACCCCAGAAAGAAATAAATTTTAAAGAACAAATATCACTACCTGTGCATTATAAAGCTAATTATTTTTTTAACTGTTATGTTACCATAGCATTCAATCTCAACCACAATGTAAGGTCAAGGTTTTATGTTAGTCTAAGTAACTTTTAAAATACATGAGACAAGACCAAAATACTTATACAATAATAGATGACATGAAACTTTTATGGTTTTTTGTTCTAATTGAAAAAATGAGGCACTGATCACAATGAAAAACAGACTACACTCTTATCTTAAACTCCCAACATCTCTTTGCCTATTAAAACTTCACTAGCACACTTGTTTCTGTCAAAGTTCAAAATTTTTTTGGAAGTTTGCCAAGAGTAGGCTTTTTGCAATGAAAGTATGAAATTTTATGCTGCTTAAACAAACATTTATTGAAAGTAATGTTTATTCTACGCAGCCAGAACACATTTAGTATGCTGTACAAAAAATTCCTTACTTGTTTTTTAATTGAATTTGTCAATAATTCCTCTCAGTTTTGTCTTAGTTTCTCTAAGACAAGAGTGTAGTTTGAGAGGACTTACAAACAAACATTTTCTGGAAAACATTTACGCTTTATTGAGCCCACCATTTCTACCGTCCCTGCATGTTAATAACTATATCTAGGTTCTAAATAGCTACATCAAAATTCATAATATGTTTTGAGGTACACAGAAAGAAATCAATGAAAGCTCGTGACCTGAATTCTTTCTGATAAGTATTATCAAGGAACTATGGCTCATCTCATGGCAGTTTTCTAATAGTTTCCACAGCACTATGCAGAATCCCGTAGACTGAACCTACAGGATGGATCATGAGCTCAGGGGGAATTGCCCACAGATGGAGGTCAGATGCAATACTTGTAATCTTCAACATTTGTTTCATCTATTCTGTGTCACTAAGTATGAATACTGCAGAACGTTAGCTCTGTGCTTCGAGCTTTTGGGGAGGGACAGCGATACTGAGTACAGCTGGTCCCCAGCTCATTCCTTTTAGACAAATACTCCACAAAGGTACACACATGCAACACAATGAGGCAGAATATTTATATACATTTAAATATTTATTTTTAAGAAGGCAAACAAAGGCAATTTGCTACGAGCTTTGTGGGCCGAGCTTCCCGGCGGCGGCGGCAGCGCTGGTGCTGTGCCGGGGCTGTGCCGGGGCCGTGCCGGGGCCGTGCCGGGGCCGTGCCGGGGCTGTGCCGGGGCCGTGCCGGGGCCGTGCCGGGGCCGTGCCGGGGCTGTGCCGGGGCCGTGCCGGGGCTGTGCCGGGGCTGCCCGGGCCGGCCCCAGGCGGCCCCAGCGGCTGCAGCGGCCCCAGCGCAGGGCCCGGCTGAGCCCCTCAGCCACGGGCGGGCGGGCCAGAGCCCCGCGGAAAGAAAGCCTGGGCAAGAGAGGGCAAAACGCTGCCCGGCAGCCGGGGCTGAGCCCGGGGAACCGAGGCAGGAACAGCCCTGCCAGCCCCGAGGGGACAGCGGGAGCGGGGACGGGGGCAGCAGAGACCCGGCAGGGAGAGACCCCGGCCGGGCAGCGCTTTCCTGCGGCCACTGGGAATGTTTCAGGCTGGAGCAGCGGAATGTGCGAGGAGGAAGGAAGGACCGCAGTAGCCCCACTCCCCATCCCCCTGCGCAACCCGAGCAGGGCGGAATGGAATAGGGAAGGTAAGCCTAGAAAGAAGGGGGAATGTGAGAAGATTTTTCACTCTTTTCTCACTGTCCTACTGTTTTTAACTAGAAACAAATGAAATCAATTTTCTCAAAGTTGAGTCAGCTTTGTCCATGATGGTAGTTGTCCTTACGTTGCCTCACAATCTACCATCTTATTTCTCCCCATACTGTGTAAGAATGGAAGTGAGAGAGAAGCTGGATGGGGGTCTCCCATCTATCCACAGCCCACCCTGCACAATTTTAAAGAACTTTCGTTAGTATGAATTCTTCTTTAAAACCTTTGTTTGCAAGATGATCTGGGTGAGAATATGAGCATCCAAGGTCAATCCCCCACCCTTACCTACAACCCTGAGCACATAATGATTTTCCCATTTTCCCTAAAATGGAAAGAGGAATAAGACCCTGTTAGTGGATGCTCAGCAGAATGTCCTCAGAAAATTGTACAAGGGCCTGAAGCCCCCAGAACAAGTCTTAATCTTTGAATGATCTTTAAGTAAGAGCTTTCTTATTTGTAACAGAACTCAGGACACTTTGCTTATTACATTTGTAATAATGCTGGGAACAATAATCAAATATATACCAAAAGCATTTGCAAATTAAGCACAGTAAAACCACTGGATATGAAGACTGTGTCTTCACATAGGCAAATCTGTACTTGTGTGCTTCTGCCCTGCCTGCACACAAACGTGCTATTTGCAAACCTTTGCAAACTACAGAGTAGTTGGATGTTTCCAAGTGAGTTCTCAGCGAAAAAACATTTTCTGTGCTAGTGCATCTTGTTTATCGCTAATCCTGACTGACTGCCACAAAACTTGTAACATAAAACGAACATCTCTTTACTGAAGTAATGCTGAAGTGTGCAAGGCAAAAAAAGCCTACATAGGCTATAAAGATTGTAATAAGTATAATAGATAAATTCGTGTGGATTTAAGCTACTAATAAGAAGCTACCCGAGAATGTCTCCAAGATTCCAAAGTTCCTAAACACATTTACAACTGTAACGACAAGGCAGAGCAAGAAGATGGCCCATCCATCAAGGGTGGACCCTCACTTCACAGCTCTTCAACATCCGATACCGATCTTGGTGGAGATCCTGGACGATCAAGATCACCCCTCCCAAGATGAATTTCGGAAAAAACTATCAAGCAACCTCTTCATGCAGACAGGACTCTTTTGGAAACACAGCATATCTGGACTTTCAATAGACTTAGCCTTAGGGTAAAAAAACTGTATAAAACCCACAGGCTGAAACATAGCAGTGTGGCAGAATTTGGAAGGTACCCTTGTACCGCCACTCTGTCCACCCAACTTTCGATCGATTGTTGTCCTGTTTTTATTGTGGCTTTAATTCGGTGTTGGAAATTTTGCTAATAAACCCTGTTATTTGTGAATTGGCTTCTAATCATTTATAACAAGATGATGAGGAAATTGGCCTTCCCCATAATGGGAACTAAATATGTTGAATTTTCCTGTCACTTTTCTGTGGACCGTATAAATTTCCTCTAGATGTGATTTTGTTATCCCACCTAGGTCAACTGTATGGCTTCCATTTTTGAAAGACATTACTATTCAAGTTCATCAGCAAATCTCTTGGAAATCTGAGCACAAGGTTGTGTCTGTCCAATTCTTACTCAATCACTCTCCAAAACAGACCAAAATCATAAATAAAAGGATTTTTTCCTAGGAAGCACTAACTTGCTACATAAAGATGGTAACTATAATAATTCAATACAGTGACATAATTACCAACTATCTTCTCCATCCCCCTAAATCTCTCAGCTAAAGCTGATTATACACTACCTCTGACTCCTGTGGAGTAATCTTCCTGTTTCTGCAGATAATACATTCATGACCCAAGAATCAGAGAATTTTAAAGTGGTTAAGTTTGGAAGGGACCTTACAAACTCTCCACTTTCATCCTGGCTGCCACAGACAGTGAACATTCCGAAAGACCAGATTGCTCAAAGACTCACTCAACCTGTCCTTGAACTTCTTGGGATGAGACATCCACAAATTCTTTAGGTAAGTCCTTCCAGTGTCTCATCACCCTCATGGTAAAGAACTTCTTCCTCAATAGCACTGTCCATGTCCCTGAGGGAACAGCAATTGTCACTGGTCTCCACCAAGCAGCTAACTGCAACTTTTCAGGTATAATCATCCAGCCAATTCCTTGTCCACTGAGTGGTCCAATCATCAGATCCTTGTCTCTCCTGTTTAGAGGCAAGGAAGTCTCAGCCTATGCATTCTTCTTGGATTTCAGTAAAGCTTTCCTTATTGTCTCTCAAGGTATCCTTCTGGACACAATGCCCAGCACACAGGTGGATAAACACATCATGCTATGGGTGAACAACTGGCTCAGGGTTTGGCACAAAGGGTTATAATGAATGGGGTGACATCAGATCTGTCACTAATGGGATTCTGCAGAGCTCCATTGTCAGCCCTGTGCTTGTCAACATCTCCATAAATGACTTGGACACAGGAGCTGCTGACTCCCTTGAGGGCAGGGAGGCCCTGCAGAAATGTGTGGACAAGCTAGAGGGCTGGGCAATCACCAGCCATATGAAGTGGTGATACCAACTGGTCTGTGTAACTCTCTTAGAATTAATACCTGACTTTGCATCTCTTGAGAGATAAAAATTAAACTAATACTAGGCCATTTCTCAAGGATCTCTATGTATATCTTACCAGATACAGCGCAGTTATAAATCTCAATTCACACATTTGAATACTAATTCGAAGTTCAAGTTCAAAATACTGAGCTAAATTAGTACAAGCTTTATTATATTAATATAATCTGAAGCAACATGTATGATGACATTTTTCTTAAACACAAGAAGTCTTGTAGTGCTTTAAATCTATTTCCATGTGTTTATGCAACTTGTCTCAATGCCAAAGGCAGCTGAAAGCTAAGGAATCACAGATTTCTGAAAGTAGTTTCCTCACTTTTTTTCTAGCAATGGAGTTTTCAATCTTAGGTATTTCAAAGCATCTTACTGAAATTTAAGGTCGGGTAAACTGCAAAAAGTTACAATCCCTGAAAATACTTTGTTGAGTTCAGTGGTACACTAAATGTATAGTCTCTCCTTACAGCCATTAAAAACAAACAAAACCAAACCCGGAAAACAACCATCTTGTTCATTATTTAATATCAAAGATGTTTTCCCACTGTTCATAGAAATGGAAGAATAATTTGGAAGCAATCTATAAATGCTTGGTTAGAGTTTATGCCAAATGGAAGGAAGAAGCATGCAATTGGTAAGATGTAGTTAGTTCTTTAAAGCTTTTTCCTAAACTGAAAAAAAATTAACCAAATTATTTCAGATGAGACAAAACCATAATTCTCTTCACTAGATTTTATCAGAAGACTGTATAAATTAGTATCTGGGTTGAAGAAATATGTTAACAGTTATTTTTGCCTATCATTTCTTTTGTGCTATTTCAAGTAGGGAAAGATTTTTTGCTGTTACCTCTTCAACTATATGTTGAATAAATTCAAAATTATTTAACAAATCGACACCAGCAAGCTTGTTGCCTTGAAAGATTAAAAAAAAAATTTTTGCCTCTTATGGATAGTTGCTTTTGATTTTTAAACTCTTTTTCTAATCCAGAAAATGTCTTAGTTCAGTAGCTCTGAAAGGAAATAGAAGGCTTTTCTACTGTCATTTATGCACTTTCATGCTCAAGGCTAGCTTATAACTAAAAGATATTGGCCAGACTGTTCACAGGAAAGCTTTCTCTGAAAAACTGGGTAGTGTTCTGCATCACCTTGTAGAATGATACTATTTAACCTTATTTTGACACCCAGATGAAGAAAATGAAGTCTCTTCTTAATAGTCTATGAATAAGTTAATACCCCTTGGACACAATAATCCCTGCATCAAGGAAAACAGAGCGATCAAATCTTTGTTAAAATTCAGAAGATATTAGTGAATGTGCATTACATGAAAATATCCATTTCAGCAAAAAATACTAATTGAAGTAAATTTTCTGAGAGTGCAATAGTAAGTAATCTTCAGCAACTTTTTCTAGGTATTGAAGACAAGTTTCAGAGCAGTGATGTACGATACATGAAACTTTGCTGTGTCAACCATTTAAGATACTGATAACAATTTCATTGCTCTTTTAACTAGTTCCTGTATTTCTATTGTGTATTTTCACTAAAATTTAAATGGAAAAAGAGGGGAAATGAAGCTGATAGTAAAGAAGCAATGGCACAGTTGTTGGCACAGTATTAATTTATAACATCTGTAGAATTAAATTCTCAGTTCCAGTAAGATGACTCACATTTTGCTCTTTATATAAGAACATACTTAACCTTTTAACTACAAAAGTTTGATTCATCTGAAGCTTTTTTTTGATTTTTTATAACTTTGAAGTCATAATGAGATGTAAAATGGATTGTGTGTCAAAGACTCAGATCATATGTTATCTTTCACATCATGAAGAGAACAGAAATTAAGCTTCTATGTAGAATAAAAACAAATGCATATAAATGTGAGAACTTTTTGAAAAGGGAGCAAGCTAAGACAAAAATGGCAGGTATATACATTCTTTTTTACTCTACTCCTTGAAATCCACACAAAAAATTCAACGGAAAAAAAATGCTTCCAACTTAGATGAACAACTGTCTCACATCACCAAATAGTAAAATATTGTTTTGAAAAGTGTAATTATTTACCTGTCAGAAAGTGTCTTACAACAATGTAAACAAACAAATTGATGATCCTGTATATCATCAAGTAAAATCTTTTTCTTATTTCTACTACTTTTAAATTCCTTTTTGTGGTGGGGAAATATACAGTCCACAGAACAGCTTTGCTTTAACTGAGACTGATTTCTTTCCACATTTCAGGCACATCTAAATCTTATGTTCTAAATTAAAATTTCATTTTGTAACTAATACATGAACAACACATGCTGTTACAAGTGTTTCTAGACATTATTATTTTTTCTTTGTCTCAGCTTGATTTATTAAGCTAGAAGATAAAAATAGAATGCTAAAATTCTAGGAGGTGTGATCACTTCCTTTATTCCATTATTCATAAAATCTTTCTTTTTCATGAGATGTTTCAACAGTTCTTAATTTGGCTTTGCATTTTAGAAGGCATATAAACCAATGGTGCATAGCAAGAGGAAAATAATGGCCCAATGTTCATGGCTGGCAAATAGTATCAATGATCTGTGATAAATAAAATTTTAAAACATGTTTATAAAGGAGGAAGAGTAGTCTGTTGAATTTGTTTATGACTGGAGAGGGGTTAAGGGAAATATAACTTTTAAATTCAGCCATGGATTTTCATGACTCTTATTTACTTACAGCACAAAATTTTAGTTCTGAGATGAAAAAGCAGGTTTTTATGGAAAGCAAATGAAAAGCTTGTGGAATTAATGAAACATAAATGTACTGTTTTCTCCAGACTACTAATCAATTGATTTTTACATTAAACTCAAATGCCATTCTAAGGCATGTTGAGTTTTATTCCAGAGAAGTATTTTCACAGTCAGCCAATCTATAGAGTGGCACGGTACACAAAATACAGGCAAGTGATCAGGTTATTTCAGACAAATCCATTCATGCAGATTTAAAGTGATTTCCTTGTTTACTGGACACATACCTTAAAAGAACTCTTGACTGGAATTTGTGTATCTCTATCAGTCTGCTCAGTTTCTGTGCTGAATTCTGCCACACCCTGCTTACCTGGAATGTGGTTGTTTTCTCAAATGCTCAGATGAAGTAAAATGTCTGAAAATGGTGCCTGTTCAAGACCTTAGACCTGCATGACATCTATAAATTGAGAGCCCTGGTGGCCAAACCTGTATGTATGCTAATAGAAGTACTGACACCCTGATACAACCAAAATCTACTTTTGCCTTTTACTTCTAGCAGTTTGAGTTTTAATTCATGCCTGCATAGTTCACACCTTAAATACATCTATAACTCTCAGGTTCTGTCTCTATGCCCCTTTACAGCTCAATTAAGTTTACATTTCAACACCTACAAAATTTAAAATCTCTGTGAATTTACAAGAACCCTGAATTTAAAGATGTAATTTTAGATAAATAAAGGAAGTAGCCTGTAAACTGAATAATAGATTGCCACCCCATTGCTCTTCTATCCTCCATTCAATTTAACTTCTCTAAGCTGTTTCTGATTTTACATTCTTATCATGCTACTTCTTATACATGTCCTTCCCTGGAATAAAAACATATAACTTCACCCACTGCTCATCCTGTTCATAGTGAGTCTTTCAGAGCAATATGGGAGACCTCTGAGATGAGATACCCTATACTGCTTCTTATGTAAATAATGGAGTTATTTACATAATCAAAAAATTACAGACTTAATGTCCTTATTAAGCATTTTGATTTTACTTTTGAATTGAAATTGCTCATGATCAACCTATAGTGAGTTTTCTGCTTTAGTAACCAAATCACTTTCTGGAGTGGGTGCACTTTAATTTTGAAATCTGTAGCAGTTGTGTAGTTACAGGGTGTCATCTCCTCCTACAACTGAATTGCTTTCATAAATGCTTAATTTATGTATCATAGTACACCTTGGCTTAATTTACTCCCTCAGTTTCCTTTCTTTCTGCTTTAATAACTGTCTTCTATATCACCTGCAAACCTTGATCTCTCACTGTTTATCCCACGTCCCTGATCATTGAACTAAATATAAATCAAAACTTTGTGAAGCTGCTATCATGGTATAAGCTACTATACCGTGATATATACTACCAAGTCATAGTCTAATGTTTTGCACATTTTGCACATGACAGAAAGTGGAAATTCATCCCATCTTGTTCCTAATCTCCAGGGTTTTTTTCAAATATTGGCAGTCTTTTTCAAAAATATATTGCATTTTGAGTAATATTATACAAAAAAATCTATTTCATGTATATGCAGACGTGAACAAATATTACAGGAACCAGTTAGAAGGTAACTGACTTTATCAAACTTGATATGTGAAAATATAGGTAAGTACTAAGAAGTCAAATGCATCTTAGTAAGACTTAACCAAACAAGAGTTTAAAAAACCCAAAACACTGACCATTACTTCACTCCTCCTGGCTCTGCAAGTTCTATAGGAACCCAGAGTAATTTACGTAGCAGTACTGAAAAGTCTTTTTATAGTTTAATGAAAGAATTATTACATTTTTAATCTGTGTTAAAACACATAGACCAATCTCTCAACCACTGAGCAATTACATCAAGCATGATCAGGGTATCCAGGTCTCTCCAATGCTCTGATAAATCAAGTCAGCAAAATAGGAACTATAATATGAAGAAAAAAACTCCAAACTAAATAGAAAACCCAGAAAAAAACCCAACCCAAACCCAAAATATTCACTGTGAAATTCAGGATAAATCAGACCTACTTAGAGAAATGTACTATAGACATCCTGAACCTGTCAGGGTTTTTCCAGAAAGCCAAATCAAAATTCTCCAAGCTGATGGATGAGAGATACTTGAATATCGCATAGTGCTGCTAACTTTCCTGTTGACACCTAAGCAAGAAAACTGATTGCGATATTATTCTCCAAAAATATCTATTATCATGGTTTAAATAAAAACAAATCTTTGCCTTACAGCATTTCTGACTTTTGACTATTCTTTCATCTTATGTTTGCTATCTATACAAACAACAAATACAACAAATTCACTGAAAGGAAATTCATTTCAGAGAAGCCCATATGAATGAATATGAATATTGAATATTCCTAATTCATATGAATCTGAATATTCCTAATTGTTTCTATATTCCTGTGGAATTGCCAGAAGTAATTACCACAAAAGTTGCAGTCATCATCTCACTATAATATGATATTGAAATACCATGCAGATATGCATCTTTTCAGGAGAATGGGATTCATGTATGTCATACTTTGCAAAGTAAATGAACCAAGATAAATATACAAGTAAAAAGACCCAAACTATTAATTCTGAATGAAGACAGCAACTGTTACATATCTTAGATTTATGTGTACGGATTTTAGATCAGACTGTGTCAAGCTTGCAAATTATTTCAGGTTTAAAAGCCATTGTAATGTTCACTTTGTATATATTTGTATTATTAAAAAATAAAATTACACTCTAGCATGTTTCCAGTTTTCTTTAATCCTCCTTGGTTTTGCTTATCAACAACAATCATCTTTGATCATTCAACTGTGTGATGTTTGCTGTCAGATGTACTGTTTGTCTCCAAAGGAAGAACATGAAGGCTCACAGAATGAGCAGAAGCTTAATGTCATCAACTAAATGTGACATATAAGAAGCCAAAAGGTGAGAAATAATACTGTGGGGAATTTTCAATATAGTCAGGCCTTCAGGCTTGGCTAGGGCATTCTGAGCCCAGGATTGGATTTGACTGATAAATTCTGGTCTTATTAGAAGATTATGTTGGTATGCGCAGATGAGTCTTCTCTCATTTTTGTTAATACTTTTAAAAAATAATAACATAATACTAATAAAATAATAACAAAGCTTGTGATTAAACAATATTTCCTATTTTTCAGCAGAAAAAAATCCCATCACCCTGACCTTTAAATACAGTTTGCGAGACAGATAAGTTACCAGCCTACAAAAAGCTAAGAAGTGTTTGGATTTTCATAAAAGGCCAAAGTAGAGTATCTTAAATTAAAGTTAATTAATTTAATAAAGATAACAGAGAAGCTTAAATCAAAAGTGAATCCAAGCAGGTTATGTTCTAAAAATGCACCTCCTACTGTTTTCAGTCCAGTTTGAGTTAGTTTGCTGAAAATCTGGTAATATCCATGCCAGATCTGATGGCCCATATTGAAGATTTGTTGAAGATTTGTTGAAGATTATGTTGAACACCAAGTGCTCATAAATGATTCAAAGAAAGACAAAGAACTTCTCTGTGTTTGGTAAACAAGATGATAAAATTAGGTTGTGACTAAGTTATACTAAAAGTTCCCTAATATGACATTAATCAAAATTTAACTGTCAGCAAAGGTAGGAAGCAGTCTTTATCATCATGTTAGCTAAGTGGCAGGCAAACCTGCCTGGAAATGTAATCCAACCACACAGGAAATCTCTTCCTTAAGCTTGGAAACATGAAGATTTTATCTCCTCTTCCTGAGGCGATTTATCTTATCTAAAGATAAGGGCGTACCCTCAGTAATATAAAGAATTAATCCTTTAATGCTACAGACTTTGTGTTAGTCATAGCTTGTAGCAATGAGTGCCAGAAAATAATTAGTATTGTGTAAAGAAATTAAATATTTAGCTTTTTTTAATTAATTGCTTTCTATTTCATTAGTACCCTTGTAAATGTGTAGTGCAACAGTTAGCAAGAATCCCAATGTGTAAGCTACTCTTTATATAACAGCTCTCATTTTCAAAAAGCCCTACTAGTTACTGGTATTTATAAGACTTTAAAAAAATGGAATTAAAAAGTTCATATAAATGCTTAAACATTTCATTAAGCATACATAATTCCCATTGACTCTGGGCTGTTTTACTATAGGGATATTTATCACATGACAAGGGGCAAGCTTCTTTGTTTTCCCCTATCTGAGAAGTACACTTAATGTCCAAATACAGAACAGCTGGAGGGTAACTGTGGCTCAGCATTTTGAAATAGTTCCTTCACAAGATCTGCAGTTGAAGTACTGTGCTCAAAACAGAATGTAAGAAAACTGATTTTCTGGTATTGGAAATGAATCTCTTTCTCAGTATTTCAGTATCTACTCTGTATGAATCTGTATCTGAGAGCTGCTTGAGTTTTTCAGTCAGTAAAATGAAATTCATAATTTTAGGCCATGAATCTTATAACCTCTTTCAAACATTTTCTTTAGATTAAGATCAATTCTACACTTTGAGCATCTCTTTCTTTTCACAGATTATAAAGTTTAGCTGCATAGTTCAGAAGTGAACATTTGATCCAGTGTGCCTCTCAACTTAAAGCTACCTCATAAGTTAAAGATGCATGTGTGTTCATAGCTGAAACCAGGACAGGTATAAAAGATATTTTTATTGCAATCTCATCTGTAAAAACATCTCACAATATTACATCAAAGAGTTATAGGCTCATTTCCAGTGAAGGATGTATCCATGTTCAAAATACCTGCAAATCACACAATATGTTAATTAAATTTCTGAACAGCCTGTTGTAGTGGGTTGACACTGGCCAGGCACTCACCAAAGCCTCTCACTCACTCCTCTTTTGCAGCTGGACAGATGAGAGAAAATTTAACAAAGAGTTCATGGGTTGAGATAAGGGCCAAAGAAATTGCTTATCAAATACCATCACTAGCAAAATGGGCTTAATTAGAGATCTGCATTGAATTTATCACACTAACAAAATCAGAGGAGGATAATAAGAAGTAAAATAAGCTCTCAACAACACCTTCTCCCCACCCCTGCCTCCTTCCCTGTCCTGTCTCCTACCTCAGCAGTGCAACAAGAAAGGGAATGGGGATTATGATCAGTTCATCACCTGAGGTTTTCTTCTGCTGCTCAGGGAGATGAGTCCTTCCCCTGCTGCACCTCCCTCCCACAGGAAACAGTTCTCCATGAACTTATCTGATGTGACTCCATCTCACAAGCACCAACTTCTTGGGAACTGCTGCAATGTAAGTCCCTCCCACAGGCAGACAGGCCTCCCAAAGCTGCTGCAGCCGGGGTCACTCTTCTGCAGGATGCAGTCCTTCCAGAATAGGCTGCTCCAGCCTGGAAGCAGAGCCCTCTCCCTCCACTGGGTCTTCCACTGGATGCCTCCTCCAGGCATCACCTGCTCAGATGTGGCGCTCCTCCACAGGCTGTGGGTGGATCTCTGCATCTCCTGTGGATCCCCATGGACTGTGGGTGAACCTCTGCTCCCCCATGGCCCTCCATAAGCTGCAGGGGCACAGCTGCTTCACCATGGACTGCATCATGGGCTGCAAGGGAATCCCAGATCTGCTGCCTGGAGCACCTCCTGCCCCTCCTTCTGCACTGATCTCGGTGTTGCCATGTTGTTCTCCTTATATGTTCTCACTCGGCTCTTCTCTGGCCACAATTAAAACTGCACAACTTTTTGTTTTGATGTCTTCTTAAATACATCACCTCAGAGATGTTGCCACCACCTCTAATTGGTCCAGCGTTGGCCAGGTGCACATCTACCTTTGGAGCCATCAGGGATTGGATCTGCAGGATAAGGAAGAAACTTCTAGCATCTTCTCACAGAAGCCACCCCCTGTATCTCGCCCCACCACTACCAAAACCAGGCCAGGCAAAACCAATACACCTGTATTCATCCAAGCTTATTTTTAAACAGTAGGAGAAGACAGTTATAAAATTCTGACACTTAAAATTTATAAAATTATAACAGCACTGACAGAAGTTGATGACTCTTACATGATTCATCCTGTTACAGCATGCTTTCTCAATACAGAGCTTATAACAGAAGAATATTGTATATGTCACTTCGAATCCTCATTCATCCAGGCTTAACTGATGTCTGAGAAACAGTAGGTCACTTAAAATCGCTATACTAGCTGGTGCCCCTGACGCCAATGTCTGATATCTACAGCTTCCATAGCACTGTGACTTTGCAGCAATGGCCTTAAAGTACCACTGTGGGCTTTGATGCACAGAACAAGAGGATTGGTAGTCTGAAGGAGAGCAAATTCAAATGTTTTCTTAATATCCTCATAGCATAAAATATGACAGACTTTAGGAGCTATGAGTTGATGTAATCAACACTGTGCAGTAGGAAAACAAAAAAGATGCAGCAAGGCTCTGTATTACAATGCCCATGACAAATATTTTGACAAAACCCATCATTAATAGTATTCTCTAGACTGAAGTGGAATAAACTAATAAGCTTATTATATCACAAAAAGAAAGTTGTGAAGGCTGAACATCTGTATGCAATAATGAACATTCTTTAACTGCAAACAAAGTCAAAGGAAATACCAACTGTTGCACTGAAAATTGCTGAGATTCACTCTTGATTTACTAACAGCTGGAATCTCTAATTATCTTAATATAATGAGGCACTTTAATCTTCACTAAAGTATGTTTCCGAAGTCTATCCAAAGATTTTTCTTCATCAAAAAAATGCAGTTAAACATAATCTGTCAACAGTATTTACAGTCTGATTAAATTCTGTTCTTGGCTCTAGCCACTTACTTTCACCTATTGAGGTGAACTAAATATTCCTGCACTGAAAATTTAATTTAGAGTGCAGCTAAAAAATTGCCATTTATTTTACAAATTTTATTTAAAGGTGAGGTTTTTACAAAAGAAAACCCCAAACAAACCAACCTCTCCCCCCAACAACAAAAACAACAAAGATTTAGCAAGCACACAATTTAACATTTGTATTTTTCCACTGAGTTACTGCAATTGCACACATAAAAGACAGGAAGTACTTCTGAAAAGCCATTTTCAACACAAACAATAGGCATCTTAAGGATACCCAAGCTCCTCATTTTGAGTATGCATTCAGTAATGATATCCCCTATTACGACTACTATAATTGTCTGTATACTTACAGTTGCCATACTGGAAAGTTTTGCTTGTCACTAGAATTTCCTCGTCAGAAGGAAGCAGACTTCTCAGCTATTAGTGTTTTTGTATAACAATAGGTCCGAACAGAACTTGGCATTTCCATTTAAGAAATAAGCAGAAACATAAATTACATTGGAAAAAGAAAAAACAAAAAAACCAAAAAACCCCAGAACCAAACCTAAGATTGAATCCAGAGGAGAAATGGGTTTAAATTCTAACATTCTTCATGTCTGAAAATTTGGAGGTCATAATCCTAAGTCTAAGTCTTTGAAACGCATTATGAAAAGATGAAAGAGATGAATATTCCTCTTAGTTTATTTTCTCTAGATTTAAATATCCTTGTTACATTTGTGGAGCTCATTTTAAAGCTATCCTTACTTTAGCTGTCACTATTCAGGATTTCTTTTAAAAATAATGGTGTTATAAAGCAGAAGTGGCTAAACTAGCTTTGGGACACATTTTATAAAACTGTTTGAATAGTCATTTGGGGGATATATGAATCCATCCTATCTTCATTTTTGCTAATTCCTTCGGAAAACTTTTAAGAGCAGGAGACTGGGACATCTTAAAAATCCATTCTCAAATAGACTATGCAGATCCATATGCTAACTAATTAATATAGTTTTTTATTTAACTGGTTTAATACTGATGTCAGGATGATAGATCTGTATTTTACTATATCTATTTCTAGAACTTTTTTTTTTTTTAAAGTCAGTGCTACATTTTCTACCCTAGCTTGGTAGCAAGGAAACTGATAAACTCCTGCTTAAAAATACTATTAGTAATTTATCTGCTCTACCCCTAAGTTCTGTTAGAAAGTAAATACCATTCCATTCCTGCTGACTTGTGAGTGTTCATGCTATCAACTTCTTCCATATTCTCCTCAATTTCAGACTTATCCTCTGCTGAGCCATCTGCTATGATGAGTTCTAGCATGTATATTGCTGTCATTCTTTCATAGTGTTACCTCTTGAACAATTTTAACTTTTCTGTACAGGTTTTGCCTTCTCTGGGCACTCTTTAACAACCTGATCTGCAACTAAATGAGGAGACTTGCTAAATGCGTTTTTTATTTTCCTGCCTGAAGAAAGTATTGCTGTTTATGTTGATTCCCATGTCAATTGCTTTTCAAAATCTTTTGGATTAATTTAATTTTAATTTATTTTTTGCCAAGGTTCCTCATATTTTCTACTTTCTTTATTAAAAAGCTCTCTTCAGCTCTTTAGAGATAGGAGACATTTTCTTATGTCCAATAATTTTTATTATCTTTTGGTTAAAACACTTTTTTTTTTGTGTTCATTAGTGCTGCATTTTTTGGGAAGTATCCTTCAATAACAGCCACAAAACCTATAAGGATTTAATCCCCTTAGCTTTTCAGTTTCTTCCTTAAAAGTATCTTTATTTTTACACAGATGTTGCAGTAGGACACAAAAATATAGTTTGACTGCAGCTTACCATGAGAACAACAGAAGACTTTATTTACGATTTCTTTGCTTTTTACAAAGCATGCTTAGCTAAAAAAGGTATTCCTTGGTTAGTAGGACTGACACCTCATTCAATTAGTTAAGTAATAGAAAACAACAGCTGGGGAAGATTGTTTTGAGAAAAAAACCTACTACCCACTTAGAAATATTTTGAAGAAAAGGGAAAGATGTTTTGGGAAACGAAACTGCTGAAAGTTTTCCCTTGGGAAAGGAGCTTGCCAGTTAGCAAGATGAGAATTCTCTCAGGCTCAGAAATACTGAGCCTACACACAGGCTTCTTTTCAGTGGACCTACTGGCTTTTGTAAGTCCTGTGAGGATGCTAAATATTATGACAATCATTGTTAAACAGTTACTCCTCACCAATAAAATCTTTACCCAGACCCTGGACTCTGCTTGGCACCAAATCACAGACTGCACCTCCTCTTGCAGGCTCCCTACACCACTGCTCTATGAAAAAAATAATTGGCAAATTTAAAACCTTTTCCGCTGTTTTGCATCCTGGTGTTATGTTTGCTGCATGTACATAGCAGAGGAAGAGGGAAGGGCAGAAACTGCAGTCTCCCACCATGCTTTAATTTCTCTTTCTGCCTCTTTATGTGTCTTGGCATATGGTGGTAAAGGACTGTCTGAAGACTCACTGCATGCAGAATCTGCATTACTTGCTAGGATGGTTATTTTATTTGGTGTGGTTCTATCTGTCTTTAACTTACACTACTAATTTGTGACCAAAACAGCTTACTGTGGTTTTTTTTTGTATTTCAGTGTGAAAACGAAATCCTTCCTGGAGGAGGATTGAGGAGGAGGATGGAGGAGGATGGAGGCCCTTCCACAGGTCTGCTGTTGAATAGTATGTCAGAGACATCATGTATGGCTAGACATTTCAGTCCCTTCATCTTATTTCTTTGTCACATTTCTCTCTGAAAATTAGGTGACACACAAAGTAAATGTCAGAGAGTAAGCCAGATTATTTTCATATAATGAACATGGCCTAGGACATGTTACATAATGTTAATGATGAAGTTGTGGTTTTAAATGTCAAGAAGGACAATTCAAGTTAACTTTTGAATTGCAGTATTTGGGAAAAAAAACGTGAAACCTGACAGTAGAGACTTTATTAATAATGTCTTTTTCTCTTTTGTGATTCCTTTACTTATTACTTTAGGGTTATTTTTGTGGATGAGAGTCATCAGCTTTTACTTCTACAAATCACAGTCTGTCATGGTCTTTTTCTTTGCATTTCTTACATGCCTCCAATACATTTTCCAGACAACTGAGCAGAAAAAAAAAGTGGCATAGTTCTCTGCTAGTGTTCTTTATGTACATAAGGCTTCAAGATAGGCTTTGGCTGAAATTCTTTGGAAATAAACTTAATTTTGAGTTCTATTCCTCAAGCTTTTAACCAGAAGTTACAGTTTTATTAAAAATGTAGGTGTTTTAAACTTTTAGAGAACAATGTAATATACTTTCTATTTGAACAGCAAAAGCCTTTTCTGCCCTGTAAAGTGAAAGGATATTGGTTTCAGGAAATGCAAAAGCTTTTTCAGAATTATCAATACTTTTAGGGAAAGATGCAGGACATGGCACAACTGGGCAAGAAGGTGATAATATTGTTCAGCTATTAAACTATTATTATTATGTGAGTGTAAGAGTGACAAAAAGGTAATATTAGTTTCTATTTTTAGCTCTAATGATATATTTCTAAAGTCTATACTCTGTTTTGAATTTCTGTTCTAGTTAGAGTGAAATTTACATTTCAGAAAATGGGAATTTTGTCAATCAAAGCACTGAAGAGGAAAAAAATTATAAATGTTAAGACTGAAGTTACAGATATACAAACTTTCCTCCTTTGAATAAATATTTTTTGAGGGAGGTACTA
Source organism: Acrocephalus scirpaceus scirpaceus (assembly GCA_910950805.1). Classification (NCBI taxonomy): domain Eukaryota; kingdom Metazoa; phylum Chordata; class Aves; order Passeriformes; family Sylviidae; genus Acrocephalus; species Acrocephalus scirpaceus. The sequence goes on along the minus strand of OU383773.1, from coordinate 47,850,085 downwards.
GACCGCTGTACCATCCTGTGACATATATCAATACTAAATGCAGAGTAACACTTTACAGAAGTAGTGACACAGGGCTAATTACCATGCCAGTCATTAGCTTGTTCTTATTGAATGCTGTTGATTCCATATGGTGATACTTCATGGTGAAATATAAGCCAGAGGAGCAGGGGAAAAATTCTGTTTTCTTCCTCCATCTATTCAGAGGCCTGAATTAGTTACACATCAAAGACAGACTTTTCATCATTCCCACTGAGATCTGAACTGACCACACTGTATTTTCTCAACATTTCAGCTTATAGAAAGTTTATTCCAAGTATATGATAATTTTAACTTTCACAAAATTATATATCTGAACAGGGCTTCTCACGTTGTATGATTGCTCAAGTTATCAGAAGTTTGCCCAAGTTATTAGGAGTTTACTGCATGAAGTAACCTCCCAATAGGAACTTGACTATTTGGAATGTGGACAAAAATGAAATCAGTATATTCTAATTAAAATGCCATTTTCAGCAAATGAAACCACTTCTATATCTATTTCTACAACTGTTTTCTGAGAACCTTCATCGGCAGACAGTCACTGTCTCTGAAAACATGGCCTAAAAACTTTCTTCTGCATTTTGCTTCTAATAAAATACTCCATAAAACTGTTCTGGAATTCATCTTAACATACTTTTCCTACTACATATACATGAGACTACAGCTGCTTAAATATGGCCTTAAATTGTTATCAGCCTAGAAAGCCTTTTTCATATATAAGTCTTGGAGATTATATTTCAGTTGTGAAAATATGAACTGTTTCATATACAGCTCACTACCCAAGCAGACTACGGGAAAAGGAACTATACATGCATACATGTACAATGAATAAGTGAATGTTTTGTTCAGCATACAGTATAATGAACACACCAGTTCCCTTATTTCCCTTCTCTTCCACTTGAAAGCATTAAACACCTGTAATACTCTCAGTGTGTAGACAAATGTCACCACACAGAACCCAGTAATTCTATTAGCTTTTCTTAGCAATTTCAAATTGTTCATCTGGGAATTTTTTTTTTTTTCATAAAGGCAATAATTTTTTATCATTCATTTGATAGAAATGTTGCTTCTTTTACTATTTATTAGAGATTCAAACCCCAGACATTAGAAAGAAGACATGATGATTAATTAACAGCTTGAACACTCAGCTCAGGCTGAGTCTTCAGGATTACAGCAGATTAATTTATACCAGGCAGGCTCACAAGCCTAAGATACAAACATTTTATGATGTTGATTTCCATTGCAGTGGTAATTCTTTTCTGTTCTAATTAGCAGGTATTACCCTAAGGATTAACTGTTCTTCCCATGTATTTCCTTCTTTCCTTCTTTTCCTAGAATTCCTTCTTATCTCATTGTGCAGGAGACTAAGTATTTACTAAGTACCTATTCAGTAGTACTTATTCAACCACATTCTCCACAAGTATCAATGAAGGAACAAGGAGCCAGACGTTGGAGTGCAAAGAGAAACAGCAGAAGATGAAGAACCAGTGATTATCAGAGGTAGCACATGCATACAGATGCATGTGCTGGTTTTGGATGAGGTAGAGCTAGCTATCTTCACAGTGGCTTGTATGGGGCTGTAGTTTTGTGCTGAACATAGGTTGATAATACAGTGATGTTTTTGTTATTGCTTGGCAGGGCTTACACAGAGTCAAAGCCTTTTCTGCTTTTTGCACTGCCCTGCTGGTGAGGAATTTTTGGGTGCTCAGGACTTGGGAGGAGTCACAATCAGAACAGGTGACTCAAACTGTCTAAACAGGTGTTCTAGACCATGTGAACTCATGCTCAGTATATAATTTTGGGTAAGAAGGAGGAATGGGGGGACATTTGGAATCATGGTGTTTGTCTTCTCAAGTCACTGTTACACTGTTACATGATGGGGCCCTGCTCTCCTGGAGATGGCTGAATACCTGCCTACCCTTGGGAATCAGTGAATTCCTTGTTTTGCCTTGCTTGTGTGCACAACTTTTGCTTTCTCTCTTAAGTTGTCTTTATCTCTACCCCCGAGTTCTCCAGCTTTACCCTTCTGATCTCCTTTCAATCCTACTGGTGGGTGAGTGAGTGGGTCTTGGCTGCTGGCTGCAGTTAAACCACAATGATGTATTACAGCACAAACATCCCAAGAAAACAGTAGACTTCAGTTTAATCCTTTCACTGCGATTACCTACAGTAAAGAATAATTCTGCATGGTTCAAACCATTGTGCTGTTAGATGTGCCCCTGTGTTTGCAAGTGCATGGTTCTTGCCTGAGATCTGATTATCCTACTTCAAAATTATACATCCTTATGTCAGAATATAAGGGAGAATTCTTTCAGCTCCAAACAGAAACAGGAAAGACTATAATGGTAAACAAAATCAATGACTTAGAAAAAGTAGCTCTAAAATACTCAGCACGTATAATGTCTTGTCCTTCTTCATCTGAAGAAATAAGATACCTTGCAGGAAAATGTATCCTGAGAACTGGAACCAAATTTTAAACAAACTGCTATGTGTTAAAAATGTAACACTTATCACCAAGGTGAGCAGGAAAGAAACCACTTTATATGTAAATTTCTACGCTACTCATGAAATCAAAAGTCTGGTATACAGCAACAAAATTGTGCAGTGCACAGGCAGACACACAGACAGACATGACTACATCAGAATGGTCCGTCTTAATGGCATATATACGTTGGTAGAAACTCATAAAAGAAAGATACCTGGAGCTGCTTGGTGGTGTTTTTTTTCTTGACAGGCTAATATGCAATGCTCTTAGTAGAAATTGAGCACCATTACTGAAAACAAAACAAAAAAATCTTCAGTTTCCTTTATGCAGAGTAAATCTCTAGGAAAATAATGCACTTTGGCAACACCCAATACTTAGATATCCCTTCAGGAAATGGAAGTACAGATACATGCCTTTTATTTATATTTGTTTTGTTGAGATCAATTATTTGATTTTTTAAAATTTTAATTATTTTATGATCACACTTGTAGTTGAGATTATGTCAGCACTTCAGCTGTGAAAATACTTTCAAGGGACTTCAGCTTACGTAAAAAATTACTCATAACTTCAGTATGTCTTAAAAAAAACTCAGTCTGGATATGAACACTCTTTTATGATTAAGATTTCTCTTGCATTTAATATAAGGTTTAAAAAAAATTGTTTCTTTTTTTTTTTTGTAAGTTCAAAGGAGAAATATATATATTACTGATTGTTAAGTTTCTGTCGGAAAGAGTTGGAGAGACTAGGAGACAGCAGAGACCACAAGGCAAGGCCATATTTTCTTGCCAAACTTCAGCTATATTGTTTGTTATATTCAAAAAAAGCCCAAATTTTTCCAAAAGAATGCAGTTTTCAATATAGACAGTCTTTTCTTCTAAAGTGAGTTAGTAACTTCAAAGTGACATATGTGGAATGAATTTTTTTTTTTTAATTTCTGCTAAAAATATCATTTAAGTGAACCAGAAAGAAAAATAATGCTTGTAGATTTTATTTTTCCATCTGCATGCTGATAACCTCCATCTAAATTTTTTTCCTATGGTACAACACTGAAGGCAAAATCAAGCCCAAGTCATTAACAAAAATTCTACCCTGTCCCATTAAAAGAAAACAATCACCTAAACCCCACAGCTGCATAATGCAATACCCACACTACTGCTGTTTCTTTGACAAGTGACTATCCTCAAAGAAACTCTTCATCCTTAGAAGTGTTATTTTTAACCATACTACTTTACTTTAACCAAAGTAACACTTAGAAGTGTTACTTTTAACCATAACTTCTTCATTCTCGCATTCTATTTGATGAGGAAATCTAATATCCATTTTCCAAAACTTAACAGCAAGGAACAATTGCTGTCAATTGCAATTTGTAATATGCATAGCCCTGTGTCAATAATGCTGGCTACAACACTCAGCTCATTGGCAAAGATTTCAATTCAATTATAATAAAATGATACCAAACTCTGAGTAGTATTTTGGAATCCATGCTTAAAGACTAACACTTCACAATCCACGGTGTTCAATTTATAAGCTTCCAACCATGTGCAGTCTTTAAGACCCCAAAAATTGTTCATTTATCCTGAAGTACCAAATGATTCTAGAGGACAACAGTAAGTTGCACAGCTCGAATAATAATGGGAAAACTGCTCTAACAGCAGGGTAGGGCTGATTTAATAGGGAATTCAAATATGGCAAATATAAAATTAAGAAAAAATTACCAAAAAAAAAAAAAAAAAAAAAAAAAAAAAATCAGGACTTAAAAAACAACAACCAACTTTAATCATAATTTCTTTAGGAAATAAAACCGTATACAACAGAGATTTGAAAAATTGAAGTTTATTATAAGAGCAGTGTTTTTGGAAAGCAGTTTAAAATTGGATTATTAGTCAAAAATAACTATCATAAAAATATGTCAAAGAAAAGCAGGAATCACATTGAAAGATTCCAGCCAGGGTACTGCTGTAAAGAAATCAGTTATTTAGTGCTCTGCCAATTTGAAGAAGCATGTGTCTCATCAAACTTGCAGTGGCAAAAATACAGTTAAAGGAATCATATTTCAAAGTGCACATACTGTCTTTCTCAGAAGTAAAAATATTAGAACAGTTAGGATGCAAAAATATACTTTTTAGAGATTATGGAACTTCAGTGATGTGTAGCTATCACAGAGCAGGATTCAGTTAAACCTTTTAGACTTGGGTGAAGCTGAAGATGTGCCTGATCTGTTGAATTTCAGGATGCAGTCATTTATTAACTTAGGCTTCACAAAAAAGGGGTTAGGATTTTGGCTGGGGTCCCTTTTGCAGGTGTGAACTTTTGAGATAATTTATTCTAAATCCAAACCTACTTCCAAATGCAAGGACACCAGATATTGTTTAACTTCCCTACAGACCATGTAATGATCACCATTTTCAGGCTGGTTTGTTTGCTTCCTAGTTTATATTCAACAGTTACAAAGAAAGATCGTGATGACAGATTTCTCCCGTGATTTTGAAAGTATTATATAACTAAATCAGAAAATTTAATTGAAACTGCATTTGGAAACAACTCAGAAGTTAGGAAAGTTTAATTCTGTAGCACATGTGCCTTTTTAAAACACTAATTTTCAGAAAAAAAAAAGTGGTTTTTATTAAAAATAGCAGACAGAAATTTTGCAACTTAAATGCACTTCTCAAACAGGCAGATTAAATATTGACTATGGACTTTCAAATACACAAAAATACATTACTCAATATGAAATAGATGTTTGAAACTGGTGATACAGATATTTGTCCAACATTCTGTACTGCTAGTTTAGCTGGCTGGTGGCATCGATATAATGTTCTATGGTGCATTTACTGGTTTACAGGCATTAACTGAAGGAGTCAGTATTTACTTCCAGTAAGACACAGGAAGACAAAGGTCAGAGTTCTTCTCATGAGACATGATAGTTAGATATACATTTAAGTAGATTGCTATACTTATACTATTGAAATAGACATATGTTGTCACATTCCTACATTGTTACATATCTAAAAATAAAAAGGTTAACATCCTTTACAAACTAGATTTCTGGAATTGCTTTCCTTTGAAACAAACATTAAAGGATGTGATATAATCGAGGGCAAAAATAAATCCCCCTCCTCTCAAAACTTTTATTTGGAGTAGTATTGGAATACTGCTGCAAGAAATTCTATGTCTACATCTGGCTGAATATTACAGTTAAATAGTTGTTTAGGTAATCTTTAAGAGTGGTGTGTTCCAGCCATGCTGAAACAAGTAATTGCCATGCAATTTTCCTCATCTTTGGGCAGTTTTATTTAAAATTTTGCTTTTAAAGTGAGTTTCTTTATGGTTTTGTTTCTCTGTTTTCCCTCTCTCATCACAGAATTTTTTCTCATATTTTTCTTCCAGAATGCCCATGTTTTGACTCCATGTCTTTTGCAGCATCTAGTCAGTGTCTTAGAAAAGGCTTTACCTTTTAGGCCAACCAGTCATCACTTCCCAGTTACATCTTCTGGAAGTAAAAACCCCAGAGCTAGTGTACGGATGGGCACCGTTTCCTTTTATTTTGGATGTCACAGAATTCATATGTTCCATGGTTCCCGAAGAGCAGGACAACTGGAGAAGATCACTGGATTGTGGAAAAATGCTGAATGTCACAATTGATGTTTATATGCTCCTTTTAATTTTTCAGCAAGTCATACTCCTCAAACCTTAGCTATGCTTGTATAGCTGACTACCGCCTCAAAAATAGGCAGATACTTAAACAGGATATTATTTTCCTTACATAGTTTTCCACAGGAAAACAAAAATATATGGGTTAGTCATGTTGTGCAGGATAATTTCAAAAAGAAGATGTAATGGATCTTCAAAAATTCAGGTTTGCAAGCAGGCTATCTGTAAATTAAGCCAACATCATCAGATGCCATACTTAAGGTCTGCTATTTCCCGCAGAATATCATGTGGAGTAGAGTTGAGAAAGCAATCAACTCAGTAAATTATAGAGATTTCTGCATTTTTCAAGTATATTGCTTAGTGCAAAAAGGTAAAATAAGCAATTTGGCTTACAAAATAAGGATTAAAACCACTATCAATCCAAATAGCATTTTCTCCATAACTTATTGTTGATGAGCACTGAAAGATTACTGGGGGAAAATCACTCAATAAAGCTTAAACATTATCTGATTATCATTTGATTGTTTAAGAAAAGGCAAGGATGGTGCAGAAGATTCTTTTGTAATTGGATTTTTTTTCTAAAAGCATCTGACGTTTTGGAATGGTTGGACTCTAAAAAATCAATTACGGAAATTATCCCTAGATTATAAACTAACACATTATTCTGTGCACAATACAGAAGGGAAACAAGTTTATCCAAGAAGTACCTCTGAATCTTTCAACTGATGAAAATTACTACAGATACTTGAAACATTCCTTAGGTTAATTAATTGTGTCTGCAATCCATCAGGAAAGATACAATCCCAAAGTGTATAGCCATCCACTTAGTAAGAATTTTTTTTGAAACTCAGTTGAGGCCTCTGTAAGGTTTTAATTTTTCATTTTCAGAGAAAAATGTTGCAGACTATGTTTCTAAGGAATGTAGCTGCAATCTTCACTAAGATCTGACACAAAAAGTTGAGAGAACTGATCAGACAGACTAATTTTATGTATTATAGTGTTTACATTTCCACTTGCAAACATCTATCCTAAAGCATCAATCATGTGATAAATCATAGTATTGTGGTTCAGTTTGTTGATTATGTAAAAAAATAATTGGCCAGGTTTATTTTAAAATTGCAACAATTACACAGTTCAAGTTTAAGGAGACATGAGGATTTATGGAGGAGCTACTAAGGAGCTACTGCTGTTATTGATTTCATTGTATGCATTGCAATAAAAATAAACATTTTGCATCAAACTGGGAAATATTAAAGAAAGAACTAATTTTCCTTTGGTTCATTTTTCTTCCTATGTGGAATCCAAATATAAATACTTGGACTTAATTCTCAGAAGCTTTTACATTTAGTGTATTTTACAGAGAGAAGCTGTTCCACTGAAATCATTAAGGCTGTTCACACATGTATAATGAACTTCATATGTAGCATGTGGTGAGCTTAGTCTTACCTACCAACATGCAAAGGGGAAAAGGATGCACAGACAGACAGTGAAAAGGAAAATTATTAATGTGCAAAAATATTACACATTACATAACTTTTATTACAAATAAGGACACTTAACTAAAATTAAGGACACTTAGAGTGCAACAGCTGTCCATCCCTGTACGTAAGAAATCAAACCAGGAAGGCAGGAAACTAAAATGGCTGAGCAAGGCTGCTCAAACTGAGAAAAAGAAAGAAAGAAAGAAAGAAAGAAAGAAAGAAAGAAAGAAAGAAAGAAAGAAAGAAAGAAAGAAAGAAAGAAAGAAAGAAAGAAAGAAAGAAAGAAAGAAAGAAAGAAAGAAAGAAAGAAAGAAAGAAAGAAAGAAAGAAAGAAAGAAAGAAAGAAAGAAAGAAAGAAAGAAAGAAAGAAAGAAAGAAAGGAAGGAAGGAAGGAAGGAAGGAAGGAAGGAAAGAAAGAAAGAAAGAAAGAAAGAAAGAAAGAAAGAAAGAAAGAAAGAAAGAAAGAAAGAAAGAAAGAAAGAAAGAAAGCTATGTCAATAGAAGCAGTGAAAGGTTACCTGGGGGAAGTACAAGAATACAGTTTGGATGTTAAGAATGAGATCAGGGAAGCCAAGAAACAGACAGAATGCAACTTGGCAATGGATATGAAGAATAGCAAGAAGGGATTCTATAAGCACATGGGTCAGAAAAGAAAGGCCAACAAATTGTACCCCCTCCCTTGATGGGAATCAACACAAGCTGAGGGATGAACAGATCGAGAGCAGCCCTGCTGAGGACTTGGGGGTCTGGTGGATGAAAAGCTGGACATGATCCAGCCATGTGACTCACAGCCCAGAAAGGAAAACGTGTCCTGGACTGCACCAAAGGCAGTGAGGGCAATGGGTTGAGGGAGGGGATTCTGCCCCTCTGCTCTGCTCTGGTGAGACCCCACTTGCAGTGCTGCATCCAGCTCTGGGGTCCCCAGCACAGGAGAAACATTGACCTATTAGAGCAAGTTCAAATGAGGGACCACCAAGATGATTAAATGGATGGAGCTTATGTCTTATGAAGAAAGGCTGATAAAACTCTGATTTTTCGACTTGGAAAAGGCTTTGGAGTGACCAAATATCCAATGTGAATAGGACACCTCATGCACAAATTACTCTTGTAGTTCTATACTTCACATCCAAGCCTCTCTCCTTTTTCAGCAAAGGATAGTTGTGAATTTTTTTGTGAAACATCCAATTTGGTTTTAATGGGCAATATATTGAATTATTTTTCCCCAAGCTGAGTCTGCTTTTTCCCACCAAAATAACTGGCCAGTGATGTCCCCGTCCTCATCTCGACCTACAAGCTATTCCATTTCCCTGGTCCTCCCTAGAGGAGAGGGTCTGAGAGAGCAGCTGAGTGGGGTCTTGCAGATTGCCAAGGTCATCCCACCACACAAAGTCGGCTGCCAGTAGTAGAGGGTAGCAATGGTTTTGTGAGCTGAACAAAGTATGATGGTCCATACTCATAATCTGGGCTATCATAAAAATCACAAGATAAAATTCTGTAATTTGAAAAACCTTTTTTCTCTCCAATATTGAGCAAAGTTTTAGAATGTACAATAATTCAAAGCTGGTGTATAACATAATTCATTCACACCTGTGTGAGGTAAGGTAGTTAATAAGGCAATACTGCTAATGGCTCTAAAAGCCTGAAACCTTTCAGGTGTTCTCAGCATTAGCAAGCAATTTCCAGAGCATTTCTAGGGAATTTAACTACTGTTACAGAAACCACTTTTGTTTTTATATATCATTTCTTGAGGTAAAAAAAGTTTTCGGCTCGCAGGTGATATTTACTGAGACAATTAATATGCTATAAAATTAGAGGAAAAGAATTACAGAATTGATGAGTGATGTATTTGAAGGGCCATGTTCTGACATTCTCAGTCTATGAACTGGATAATTTAATCTTAATTATACACTCTAATTCCACTTCAGTAATTAACAAACCTTGTCACCATGCATTTTGGGGTCTGCTATTCTCAGGATTACCTTTATTGCTAGTCTCTGTTGACAGGGGCAATTTAAAAACTTCTAAAACTGAAACATAATTGAAGACAATTGCATAATGTCAAAGATGTACACTAATTAGAACTATCAAAATATCTGAAGGAGTAAATGCATCTGCAAATCTGAGGGCTTTGCAAGGAAATTGGGGGGGATAGGTTATGGAAAACAATCTCATAAACACAGCAGAGAGAAGTATTGGCCTTAGACTGAACTCAAATCAACAATTCTGGCAAAGCAGCAGATTCCTCTAACAACAGGCAATTTGAAAGCAAATTACCAGATGAATTGCAAGCAGGACATGAAATAAAATCTCAGTGTGCTATTGAAAAAAAATAAAAATAGAAAATTTTGCAATAAAATAAAAAATGGGAAGGAGATGCTTTTCTGCTAGTCTACTGATGATTCTAGTATACAGAGGATGAGACAGAGCTTTCCCTATTCTTAAGGCTGCAAAGGCTAATCTGACATCAAGGACAAAGTAGGAATTTATTAACTAATAAGTGTGGGAAGAGCCAAGGACAGGAACGTGTCTAAACTCTGCCACCTCCATCTGGAGCAGCCTTAGCATAACTCCTGCTTGGGGGCCCCTAGAGTAAGAAAGAAAATGTATTTAGGCCTGGTGAGAAAGTCAGAGTATCCAAGGAGGAGTCATATTACCTGCAGTCACATTAATGTTGCTCTGTAAATGTGAGATGGCTGAAGGCTAACTCCACACAGCTGTAAAGGCAAAAACTCACATCTGAGTGCCCAGGTTTATCACTTAAAAGATGGGGTGTGTATTTTGAGGTCAAACATGACAATTCAAATGGCTGTCATTGCAGGATTCAATCAACTGATGGTGTAGATACTGAAATTCCTCACCACTTAGGCAGTCAAAAGCTTTTAGTTCAATTATATGTAATGTCATTTCCACTGTGATATCAGGTAGATGCTTTAATAAAATATTTTCAGAGTAGAGGAAGGAAGGTAGTCTGTAACTGAGGGATTAGTTCAGGCTGCTGTGCTATACTTCCTAAGGGATGATTCAGTACTGTACTTTGTTTATGTCAGCAAATATCATATTACCACCATCAATGCATATCGTATATCATATATATATATATATATATGATCAAATATAAATCATTTGTTATAAGGCACAATCTGGTCTGCAAAAAAATAAAAAGCCTTTTTAATATCCAACACACTTTTGATTCAAAACAGCTCTTGCTTGTTATACCAGTAACATAAAAGAACATCAAGTTCCTTCTTCCATCTTTATTGCTGGGCTTTCTACCATGCTGTGATAAGATAACACCATACTGTGCTGTTTTTCATGAGAAGAGATAGTACCCATGATTAAAGCCCTGTGGTACACTGCTAGTTTTAGGCACAAGTCAGATATACAATAGTTGCTATTTATGTTTGTGTTTATGTGAATGAATAAAACAGATATACATCCAAAATCTCATGGCTTTGTTTAGGAACAGTGGTTTCATACAGAAGTAATGAGGATTGCATTTCAATATGGGATACTTGTATGACAGACAATGTTTGGTAACAAAACACTTACTATTCCTTTGAATTTTTCTGTTCAAAGTGCATAGGCACGGCACTGCAAATTTTTACATTATACAATGACAGAAGATCAACATTTTGCTATAGGACTAAAAAGGTTATCAGATCTTCAAGCGAATATAAAACATATTACTGTCATTTTGAAGTACATAATACTTATTTTATTCACGAATAGAGAAGTAGTTATCAGTAACATCTATGTAATTTAGTTATTTTTGCCTCTGTTTTCAAATAGATGGTTTATTGATTAGTCAATTTGCTCATAGGCAAGAATTTCCAAGATAATGTCTCAGAATGAGGGTAAGCAGACCTAGATAATGCACCATTTAGTTTGTGGTGCTGTAAGACTGGGACCTCATCTGTATGCCATGGTTTTGATATTACAGGCTGTAAGGTAAATTTCAAGATGAATGTCCAAACAAGCTGGTTTGGGTACAGACAATCTCAAGCAGCAAAGGTCTGCTTCACATTTCTTTACATACAACTTTGATATGGGTAAAATTTTTCTAAGGGTAAAATACAGAAATAAAAAGGTGTCTATGTTATGGGTAGATTTTGGTACCTAAACTCATCTGGGGATCAATTTTTCAAAGTAGTTTCATTAAGTGATTGGCTTCCCATTTACTCTGAGCTGGAAGGTACCTGTTCAAGAGTTTCTATGTAAGTATTAAACTTCTTTTGAAACTGGTCAGTATGAGACACCAAAATGCCTTGACCATTTTGTGCTTTAATACTCCTTTTTAGATTAAATTTATTCATTAATTATACTCACAATTACTTTTTGAAAACTGTAGGCTTTCTTGGTGAAAGAACAATTCTTACATATCTTCTGATGAAGGTCTGCATAGAAAAGCATTTTTGATGTAGGACTTAAAGGTGCAGAAGTCACTGAATGTGGTAAGAAAGTCTGCAGGTACCACCATTGGCTGGAAGAACTTTCTCACAGATTTTTTGAGTCATTTTTCTGTACTTAATTTACCCACTTTTACTGGACACCTTTAAAAGTAATCACAGCTCAAGGCTAGCTGCCAAATAGATTGAAAATGTAGCTTATATCACTGCACCCTTTCTGTAGACTGATTTCTCCTCTGCTGTATATCTACCTCTATATTAAGTAGTCCAGAATAGCTGCTAAAGTTCTAGTGTCTATTATATACACTGCTCTCCTAGATATCCTCTGTGTAAACCCAATCTTTTTTTATTAAAGACATCTTATAATAACCTTCTTCCTCACAGTGCACTATGCATCAAATCACTCCCTATGACAAACTACTCATAAAACAAGATGTAAGTTTCTACATGGTTCAATTGAGTCTACTTGTTCTCAATAATTCCGAATAAATCTCTGTATACAGAGATTTATTACACCGAATAACATTTCTTTGGCAGTGCCTAGTAGATTCAATGTGGGTTGACTTGCTCCTCCACCACTATAACATTGAATATTTTAATTTAACCCTCTAGAGTGAAGCACAAGTGACAAGACTTGACTGCAGGTTTTCCTCTTGGATTTTTAATAATTTCAAGTCTGTCACTACTCAGTGAGGCTGGATTTTCACAGATGTTATTTAGTCTCCCTGAAACACTAATATGTCACTTCTAGAAGCTTCATCTTCTAGCTAAAAGTCCATACAGAATTGTACAGAATCCTACTGGTCAAATTCTTAACACTTCCTAATGTAACAAAAGGGGAGGTAATTATAAGGATGTAGCTTCTTTTGCCAATACATCCAGAGAAAATATTTAGGTCCTAAAGCTGGAAAGTTAAAATAAAAGTGTTATTATACAGGAGAATATATAGGAGTGCATATATCCATATCTGTATATATATGAATATCTTTGTTAGAATAAGTCTTTTTAACCATCATTTCACAGATAAAAGATAGACATGCAGAAGTACTAAGATTAGTAGACAAAGAATCAAGTGTTTCCTAATTTGAAGGTAGTACCCAGATTAATACCCAAACTTCAGTGTTTTCTCAGTACTAAGCATCAAATTATTTTAATGTGAACAAAAATAAACAACATATTTTACTGCACCATCTTGGTTTTGAAAGACAGTTGTCTGCCAGGGAAAGCTAGAGCTTCCCTTGGAATGGAGAATGTAAACCCTCTTCCCTCCAAATTATTATAATTTTGTAAATTAGGCGCTTTCAGGCAAAGATGTGGGAATAGGAGTAACAGTTCTTTACTAGGAATGTTATAAAAATACAAATGTAGTAGTACCAAAAAAAAAAAAAAAAAAAAAAAAAAAAGAAGAAGCAAGCAAACAAAAATCCTGGAAAACCCTGAAAGAGTCAAGGATATGACCTGACACGCTCTTGGTGACAGTGTTGGAAGCAGTCCAAATAAATCCTCCTGGAGTAACAGATGTGGTTCTGTGGAGTAGAGATGATCCTGTATACAGATATACCTTCACAGATCTGTATAGATTTTTGCAGATTGTCTGAGCTGACTGGGTATGAGACGGCATCAGTAAACAATATTGTCTAATGATCTTGGTCCTTCCTAGTAGCCGAGTTCCTGTCTGTGACACTCATGCTGGTTTGGGTTTTGTTGGTTTTTTTTCTTATAATGTTCTCTGTATTCTTTGCACATATATTTGTAACTGTGCAACCTATTGTATTAGTGGCTAGTTTTCCCAGTATTTTTCCATGGTCTTTCCCTAGGCAGAAATAAAAAATAAATTCCAAAACTCCAAGCCCCGGGAGGTTCAGGGCCCCTGTGCTATCTTAGTTCTTTCTGAGAACCAAGGCCAAGAGAACAATTCTTCGAGATACATTCTCATGGACAAAGTACAGCTGGTGCCAAGGGAGGCTCCAGAGAAGGGGTCTGATCTGGGGGGGAATTGCATCACCACTTGTCCCCCTAATTTGTACTTTTTATCAAATATGCTAATTTCCTAAAACCTATAAAATTGTACTCACCCCTGGAGGGGGTGGGCTTTTGTGGACATCTTTCCATAACTGTTCCTGAAGGTCTTCAAATAAAGATCCCCTTTCATATTACCTCCTTCCTAAAATTATCTCGAGATCCATTTTTAGGTTGGGCAAAAGGCAACAGCACAAATATGAGTTACGGAATGGCTCAATGAGGTGGCAGACTTGGTACACAGTCAGTGTGCACTCAATTTAGCTCCTGGCCCTGGAACTGAACCACAAAATTATGGAAACATAGAATCATTTAGATTGGAAAAAACTTTTAATATCATTGGATTCAATCATGTCCAAATAGACTAAAGCATGTGCTAATGGAATGTAATCACTCTATAGAGTTTAACGTACTTCTGAGAAATAAACTGCCTGTGAAATTCAGTGGAAGTAGAGGGCTCCCGAATTTCCATCTTCAGTAGTTTCTGTTATATACATACATACATACATACATACATACATACATACATACATACATATATATCTTAGTATAGACTTCAACAAAAATAATAAAATGTCAATTATATGATTCAAATTGAAAATACGTAAGCTACTGGCCATTTAGGATGGCTGTATACCAGAAAGCTTTTTTTTATAAACAAAATTACTTTTATTGTCACAGCAAGTTCTCAGCAAACAAGTAAATTTGATCCTATCGTAAAAGATACCACATAATCAAATTCAAAAATGAACTCAGTAACATTGCATATTAGATTCAATAGTAGGGCTGAAGAAATCCCCAAACGTTACATCTCAGAAGAAAACATCTGTAAACTTGTCCTTTCTCACAAGTGGTTGCTATCAGGCTGCCATATGCACAAATCGTAGTTAGACCTTTATTCTGACTTAATATACGCTTTTTGCACTAGACAGATTTCATGTAAAGGTTCTAAGTTAAATTCTGCTCTTTTTCTCTAAGCTTCTGCTCAGCTCATACTGCTGAGTTACATGCAGCTAATCCATCTGTAGATTTGTAAATTTCCTTTCTGCTGTATCAGATCAATGTATTCAATGGTTTGTAGCACAAACATTTGACTACCTTTTCCCCAGCCCTGCTGTAGCCAAGCTGTGCTGACCTGACGCTTCTGCATCCAGTTCCCATAGGAACCCTCTACACCTGCACTGGTAAACATTTCTTGAGGAAGTCATTCCCCTTCCCCAAGACCTTTTCACATCTCTCCCTTCATTCTGCCCCTGAGTTTTCAGTGTTCTCAGCAACTCCATTACTAACTTCTTCAGGTAACAGAGAGTAGGCTTTTACCTGCTGTTTCCCAGTGCAAGCCTTTGCCTTGGACATCATCTGATTTATCACACCTAGACTGGGGCTTGCTATATTAGTCTCACAGCAGGGCACAGGGAAGACAAGAGGAAATACACTTGGCAAGGTGTCACCAGACTGTTTAATTTATCACATTAGCAAAATCACACTTACAATGGGAAAACAAAGGCAAAAATAGGCTGAATGGCTACTTTGCCATAAAAAAACCCCAACAGCCAATAAAAGCAACAAGGATGTGATCCTCTCTCAGCTCCATTGGGCTGATTGCCTCAGTGTTTGGTCCAGTTGCTGTAGCTGGACTGACAGTCAATTAGAAGAAGGATGAAGCTACTTCAGTGGTTCCATGAGCCAGGAAGACTCAATAAGTGCCAGAAGTACCCTTAATTTTCAGATCAGCAGCTGTGTTTACATGGTCTGGAGGAGCCACAATGAAATAAGGCTCAGCCCTCCTACTGCCAGTGGACAAGGTGGTTCATTGCCAGTGTACACGTAGCTATGCCTGCTGTAGTTCTGCCAGTTTTGATATCTGGAGCCCAGTGTCTCTTCTGCCTGACATGCAATAGACATTCTCAGAAAAAAGACAGGGAAGGGAGGATTCAGAGCAGCAAGTACTCAGGTGCACCAATTCTTACTCTTTCCTTGCTGTATGTCTTGAAAACATCGTCCTTGTGCCTACTCCTACACACACTCCCAACTTCCCTCATGTGCCAGACGTGCTTTCGTTTTCCAGACAGAAATCTGACAGCAGATTGAGGAATGCTGCTGGGACATGGTAAGCTCCTATCCTCAACCATCTCAGCCATTACTAGGATTCTGCTGCTGCTGGTTGGAGCTGTTGCCTTCACAAGTACAGCATGGGAACAATCTGGCTTGTGCTCTCTCTCATTCAAGGGGCCATTGTATGGCTGGGGAGAGAAAGGTACACAGATATGCCCATGTCTGGCTGTGGATAGATGCCTACTGGAGCCTTTCCAGATGAGAGATGATTCTTCCTAGTACACAGTTGCTTTCTGGGCTCTTGATAGGTACAGATTTCAGCTATGAAATCTATACATGAAATCTTCAGGGGAGCAAGCAGTGCTCTGCTACTGCAGCCATAGCAAGCTGCAGGTGATGACAAATTGCAGATGATGACTCAGCACAGCCCATTTTCAGTTCTGTCTAGAGCAAATGATTCTAAGTAACATTTGTCTTCTAGGTATGCTCCAAAGGCTGCTGGGAAGGGCAGAAAACTTGCCATTCTCTCAAGTTAGCCTTGGATCGTGCTCTGATGGCAGTTGTGCTGAACTACTGACTGGAAGAGGCCTGTAAGGCAGCTTCTTAGTCCAGCAGTCAAGGCAGAAACTCAAAACAAGAGCAGCTAAAGTATAGAATACATGGCTGTCATCCTTTTGGCAGGAGTGTAGGCCAAGAATCAGGTGTACAGGTTTGTGTGAGGCAATGAAGTTCAAGTAGGAAGGCTACAGACTTGTGTCTGCACTTTATGCATGGGAAGCTGCAGATAATCAGTCTCCTCTGTATCAGTTACTTCCTGGTGCCTTTTGCTGATATTAGATCAGATCAGATTTTTAAAAATTCTGTTTCAGGATAGTAATGGGCCAGCTTTATTCACAGTTAGCAACCCTAGTAGAATCTTAGACTGAGGGGGAACTACAAAAGATAAAAAATATCAATATGTTTTTGCCTTCAAAAACATCTTCTCAGAACAGCTAAGCTGATGGTGTTTTTCAATCACATACAGTCAAGAACACAAGCAACATAAGATTTGCTTGCTGCCTCCTGCCCAGTACAGAAAACACACAATTTTATTTTACTTATTTTCTTAAACCATCTACTCTATCCCTACATAGCTCTGGTCAGTAAAAACTGCCAAAACATGCTTTGATATTAAGAATTTCTTATCTTGTATTGTTGCTTAGTTTAACTGTTTCTCAAGGGATCAATAGGCATTAACTTGATTACTCCTAGTAAAGTAGAATAGTTGAAGGTCTTTGAGATAGAATAGCTGTGAAAACACATTTTTGGTAAGATACCATAAACGTGCCAAACATCTTAGAAACATGCCCCTTCAGAATGGCAAATAAACAATTCTTTCAGCAGGGAAACATTGGAAATATGAGCATTAACTCCTGAACATGGTCTTTCTGCATCTTCTTAGCTGCTGGAAGGGAAAATCAGATGAACAGTGCATGACATGAATTCGTGGTGATGACAATATGAACACTGAGTGCATATATCATAGTAATCTCGAGGAAGAAAATTATGTCCTTTTTTTGCCCTTGTAAACATATAGAGAAGAGACGTAAGTTCAGTTCACCTCACTTTAAAAGAGACAGTAGGATGCAAATACAATGGGTTCCTGATATTCAAACAATTCCCCACATATAAATTACACTTACATTTTATTTTTTAGTGCCAAATGTATCCTGACAGTCCTTGCAGTTTTTCCAAGTGAAAGATGTACTTTTAATAGGGTCTGGAGTAAAGTTTCATCATGCTTTTAAAATATATAAAGAGTCTTCCTAAGTTCAATTGACTGCAAAATTTTTCTGAAATATATGTTTATGTTTGCTACATCCCCTATAGGAAATGTAATTTATCTTGTTATGACTTATGCTATACTTTGCTTTGCTGGTGACAATGCTGTTAGTGGTGGTGCTAACCATTAGATATTCTGTTCAAAATGACATGACTATTATGTTTCAATCAAAATGAAGATTAATCACCAGAAAGAGTAACCAGTTAATTCAACTTTATTTTAAATAGTATTCGATTATGTCATAATCAATTTGGTTCTGATAAACCTAGAAAAACACGTCATTTTACCCCTAATTTCATATTCCTCAACTGTCTGTTTATATTAAAGTGAATGATGGATTTAGAGTGTAATTACAATAAGTTTCATAAGACAGCATACACATGCTGTTCATACAGAGAGAACATTGAGAGGCGAATCTTTTCTGCAGATACCATTAATCATGAGAGAAATATTTTCTTGTTAGATTGTTTAATTGTTCTGGTTTGAAAGCAAAACCAGTGAAAGACTCCAAGTCAAAACCACAATTTAATAAGAGGAAAAGAAAAGAAATAAAAGAAAGTAAAATAAAATAAAAGTAATAGTACAAAAAACCCCCACTGACAGAGTCAGAGTACAACCTGACACCCTGTTAGGGTGGTAGTGGAAGTCCAGATGAGATGATCTTGTCGAAGCAGTGATCCTGTAGAAACATCTGGTAGCTCTTGTCTCCTCTGGGAATCCAGTGGGTAAAAGCTGCTTGTGCTGTCCCAAACCCCTGTTTATATCCATGGTGGGAATGCTTGGCTCCTCCCCTTGAGCGGAGAATCTCGCAATGGCATGATCTCATTCTGTGAGTCATGCAGTGGGTCCTTGATGGCCCATTAAACAGAGATAGCTCCCTGAGGGAGTTATCTATGAGTCATGCAGCAAGGCATGGTTGGGCTCATTAACAGAAGATAAGGAAAACACTGCCCTACCTGGCTCCAACAGCTCATGAAGATGGGGATAGAATACATACTTTGGGCAAAATTTACATTGTAACCTAGGACATTAATGCAGTAAAGTATTTTCTTCCTAGTAACAGTTATCCCAAAGGAAAAAAAGAAAAGGAAAAGGAAAAGGAAAAGGAAAAGGAAAAGGAAAAGGAAAAGGAAAAGGAAAAGGAAAAGGAAAAGGAAAAGGAAAAGGAAAAGGAAAAGGAAAAGGAAAAGGAAAAGGAAAAGGAAAAGGAAAAGGAAAAGGAAAAGAAAAAAAAGAAGAGAAGAGAAGAGAAGAGAAGAGAAGAGAAGAGAAGAGAAGAGAAGAGAAGAGAAGAGAAGAGAAGAGAAGAGAGAAGAGAAGAGAAGAGAAGAGAAGAGAAGAGAAGAGAAGAGAAGAGAAGAGAAGAGAAGAGAAGAGAAGAGAAGAGAAGAGAAGAGAAGAGAAGAGAAGGGCAATCAGACAAATTGTACTGACATTTTGGAAAGTTCCCTCTTTGTTTTAATTTCTAAAAATTTATCCAACAAAGTGACGTCCAAATCTAGATATCTCACCCTTAGAAATGTGACTTTCAGCTTACCTAGGTGTACATTCCTTGGAAAGGAGTTTAGATGGAACATTACACATGATCTGACAGGTATTTCCTAATTGAATTGTTCAGATTGAAACAATTACTTCTTCATGTCTTAGAAAAAAACCTACACCATACACATGGGATTGTAATAAGTAAAAAAGTAATAAATAAGAAATTACTATCAGTCAAACTTACATAATTAATACAGAAAAGACTTAAAAGGAAGTTGTACAAGAACTTCTTAGTATCTATCTTTTTTTTCTAGTGTTGTGCTGCTCTCTGTGCTATAAGGACTTTTCAGTGCAGGAAAAAACAAATGCACCTGTAATAAGTCCTGGTAACTAATAGCAGCTACTCTATTTAATGACTTTTATTCTTGGAATTTACCCAAATCATGAGGTATATTTAGGATTAAATACACCAACTACAGTAACTAGAGGTGCCATCTGCTGCAGGTTTACTCAATCTCATTGGCCTTTGTGGTCACAGTAAGAGCGAAGGACGTGTAAAATTATATTTATTTGTACAAGGATGAAGCCTTTTCTATGGAATAATATATTTCTTTTTCCTATGTTGTGAAAACACATCCCAGATTAGAATTTAAAAGGACAAATACAAAAATAAAAATTGAGGTAATGTTATATATATATATTCTAAAAACATAGCAATAGACTAAATTTTTTGGGTTAAGGGTTTTTTGTTTGTTTGTTTGTTTGTTTGTTTGTTTGTTTGTTTGTTTGTTTGTTTTAATGAATATAGAAAGCAAAGAACAAAGGTTTGTAATGATGAGAGGCTCTTTTAAACCACTGTACCACAGGCAGGAAATGAGATATTTTTGGCAACAGAAAAAGTGAGTGCCAGTGATAAAGGGAAACATTAATTATCCAATACCTGTTAGAAAGGAACACAGACACAATGTCTTACAGAAGTTAGAGAATACAATGGGGAGAATGTGAAATAGGAGTTAGTATAGGAAACAACTGTCTCCAGCCTCAATTGCAACTGACAGAAGGTGGCTGAGGATTGGAAGGTATAAGTTAGTAGTGATGGCCACAGGAGGTTTAGGTTCAAAATTATAAAGAAAAAGAAAGGAAGAAAGTCCCTGAAATAACAAGTTAATTTGGGGTGTTTTTTAAGGGTTTGGTTTGGTTTTCTTTTTGGAAGTCTCCATCCATTTTTGAGATTAGATGAATGACATAGCAAGATTTGACTTGCCATCAAAAAATACCCTACCGAATAGGTCACAATTATTGAGAATAAATGGAAATTCCTAGAAATGGAGAAACATCATAAAATATTATGGTAAAAGTTATTTAAATATATTTGATGCAATTAGATGGGCCAGGATGAAGGAAAGGAATAAAAACTTGAGCATTTAATAAAATAACCAAAGTAGTATCTGAATCAAAGTTATTACCTTTGAGATCTTGCAGAAGAGAGACGTCTCAGGGGAATGAAGAAGGGCAAGCCATTAGGCTTCCACTAGGAAGAAAGGCAAGGCTTGAGAAACCACTGACCAGTCACAGTACTTTCAGTATGTGCAAAGATACTGGGAGAAGTTATTAAACAGCCAATTTATAACCACTCCACAGGAAAATAAAAAGGTGATGAAGAACAGCCAACACAGCTCTCTCAAGAGTAAATCATGTCAAAACAATCTAATTTCCTCCTTTGACACAGTAACTTTCAGTATAATGGATAAGAAGGAAGTAGAAGATGAGATCACTTTACTTTAATAAAGCTTTTTACACAGTGCCACATGAGACCTCGTAGGAAAGCCAAAAAAATACATCCCTATAGGCCCAGCCTGAACAAAAGATTTAAACAATATTGAGGATGTGTAATACATACTAACATAAGGGATGAAATTACTGCACAACACAGTATAAAAGCAAAACTTAGGCCTTGGCCTTCCTGAGCTCAACCACTAAACCATTTTTCTGTGTGTCCTCTGATTTCAGTAAAGGTGTTTGTTTGTTGCAGGTTTTGAACTTAGGCTGAACTGAATCTGTGGTTAGAATATGCATTTTACCTGTAATTACAAGGAGGCTGAGATTAATTTTTTTGAAGGATCATAAAAAATAATACCTAGATTTTTTTGTATTAATTGTTAAGCAAAAATGACTCATTCATAACCTGAGCCAAGATTTGAAACAAAATCCATCCAGAATAAGGTAAAATCCAGTCTGAACTTGCCATGTCATTAATGGGATCATAAAAGTCACAATTTGAAGGGCCCAATGTGATGTGGTAACAGGTAATTGTGACCACCCCAATGGGCAATAATCAATGTAACTTCAGAATGATAATCCAAAGGAGAAGACTGCTCCATGGACACATGTAATATGCAGATCCTTCTGAATATCGAAAAACTCTAGAACACCGGCTCCCATCAGCCAGTTTAATGTCATATGAGTTTAAAGGCTTTATAATTATTTTATGGCAGGAGAATAATTGATGTAAGTAGTGATCTAACATGTATGCTACAAGAGCCCTCTGGGTTATAGTGTAAATTATTTTTACGGCAACTGATAATAACAATTTTGATCAACAATCATACGGGGCAGAACTTAACAAGCCATAGCCTATTGCAAAAACCAGGCCAACAAATGTAAGTCTTCTGATAGTTGATAGGTTGATGGTTACAGTTACTTAAGTCAAATATAATTAATTTAACAAGAAGAAAGTAAAGACTAGTGTTGTGAGCAGCCTAATAGCCAGAGTTTAGTGTCATGAATAGAAGACAGTCAGCCAGGAGAAAGAGGAAGAAAACAGAATCAGAACATGTGAAGAGTTCCAAATATCAGACATGGTAGAATGTGATATTCTATCTTTATCAATTAAATTCTGAAACCTAAAACATCACACAAGACACTGTTTCTCCTGACATCTAACAAAATTTCAGTTCTTCCCAATCTCCTGAAATTTTTATTAGTTGTAATTATATATTATGTTATGTATTGGTTTTCTACTTTGAAACAGAGTTGTGCTGTTAATACAAAGCCTAAGAGTTTGAATAAGGGAAATATCTTCACTAAAATTTGGTTAGGAAAAGAGGACCCTTAAACATACAAACAATATATATGCCTATTTTTATACATATATGCATATAATCTACCTAAACAACCTGGATGCAGGACTTGAAAGGATAATAAGTAAGTTTGCAGATAATACAAAATTGGGAGGATCTGTTGACTCCCTCCAAGACAGGGAGGCTCTGCAGAGACACCTCAATAAATTAGAGACCAGGACAATCACCAACCATCTGAGGTCTCATATGAAACCTCAACCATATGAGGTTTCCCACAAAGGAAAGTGGATTCTGCACCTGGGATGGGACAACTCTGGATGTACAGACAGACTGGGGAATGAGAGGCTGGACAGCAGTGCCATGGGAAGGGACTGGGATTCCTGGTCCATGGCAAGTAGAATGTGAGTCAGCAGTACCCTGGCAGCCAGGAGGGCCAAGCCTGTCCTGGGGGACATCAGGCACAGCATGGCCAGCTGGGCAAGGGAGGGGATTGTCCTGCTCTGCTCTGCACTGGGGCAGCCTCACCTCCAGTGCTGGGTGCAGGTTTGGGTGACACTATATAGAAAAGACATTAATTAAGCTCTTAGAGAGCATCCAAAGGAAGTCAGCAGAGATGGCGAAGGGGCTGGAGGGGAAGCTGTATGAGGAGCAGCTGAAGACACTTGGTCTGTTCAGCCTGGAGAAGAGGAGAGTGAGGGAGACCTCACTGCAGACAAAAAATTTCTTATGAGAGGAAGAGGGGGGCAGGCACTGATTTATTTTTCTTTGGGGTGTCCAGTGACAGGACCCAAGGGAACTGCCTGAAGTTGTGTCAGGGAAATTTTTGGTTGGATTTTAGAAGAAAAGTTCTTCACCTAAAGGGTGGTTGGACACTGGAACAGAGTCCCCAGGGAAGTGGTCACAGCACTAAGCCTGGTAGAATTCAAGATTTAAAGAATGGTCTGAGGCACATGGCACGATTCTTGTGCAGAGCCAGGAGTTGGACTTTGATAATCCTAGTGATTCTCTTTCAATTCAGAATATTCTGTTATGCTGTGATTCTGTGATATGTGTATGTATATATACACATGTACATTAAAATGTTATATAAATATATGTACACAGACTTCTGCACATACATACATGTATAGCCTAAGTTTTAGGCTAGCTTGAGTAACTTGGGTTACCAAAGAAAGGACAGCATTGGAATCGAGTCTTGAAAAAAAAAAAAACCTGTACTGTGCTTCGAGCATTATTTTTATAAGCAAGTTCTGAAGTTAAATTCTGTAGATAACCTTTTGTTAGAAGATGTACTTGACTGTTTGTTATTGCTTATAGAACTTCAAGGTATAAAGGAAAGTACTGGAACAGGTGAGGAAGGGAAATGTCAGATGATATCAGTTAATCACATGCATAAAATAAACCAGTAAAAGACATGAAAAAAGGTATAGGATAAAGGCTATGCCTTCACAAGCACTGAAGAAGAAACAGAGTAGAACCACTCATAATGTCCAGTTCCTTGAAGAAAGCACAGCCACTTGACACCTATCTGTTCTCTAAAATCATGCTGCTCTCCAGTATTTTTCAGTGCTATAAAAGAAGTCCAACAACCTAGATAAAAACCATTATGAGTCACAACAACTCTTATTCAGCTAATAGATATTTGAAATTCACTCAGGCTGTGTGAACATATGATGTGAGATCCTTGCAAAGGCTTGGAATGGACTCAGTTCAAATAACTGTTTTCGTGAATGATTCAGACAACAGAGTTTGAAATGCTCTTTGACATTTTGCAGATACCACATAAATCGGAAAAGTAAACACTTTCAAAAACTGATCTGAATCAGCTTGTTAAAATCACTCTTGACTCCAATTTAGTAAGATCAAGTTAACAAAAAAGAAAAGCCATATAATATAAATCAGGAGGTAAAATAAGATTGAGAGACACAAAAATAGAAAGTATCTGTCTATAGATTTAAAGGACTGTGAATCACGTCAATGATTCAATATTATAATAAAGGAAAGAAAAATAAAAAGGCAAATATAAAGCTGAGTTATAGGATGTACTTCACCTTATAAGTAATGAAATTATTCTCCTCTTGTCAGTTTTGCTAACATCATATTCTTTTTGGTATATAACATTATCTTTTATGAAAAACACGTAAAAGACTAGCTGAGGACACAAACAGCATAGGAGAATGACAAAATAGGAAATTCTGTGAGATACAAAAGGTAACTGGTTTTATTTGTTTTCCTTAAAAAAAAAATAAAAAGAGAAAAACCAGAATAATTAAGGTATAAATATCTTCCAAAATGCTTAGATGATTGTAGCAAAACTTCTCTGAGTCAATTAGAGCTTTGAAGTATAGCTGTCTAGTTTTTTTCTCTAGTCCAATTACCCAATAGTGAGCCAAAAGTGAAGAGAATGTGCTCCACTGATTTTTAGAAAGAAATAGTTCTGACTGGTCCTCAGCATACCACAAGAACTTGAAAAAGAATTTTGCAGAGTACGCAACAAGAAAGACAGAAGAGTTAGGAAGACGATACTGAAGAGACAGGCACAAGAACAGATTAGGATGGTAAAACTTTGCACACATGGAAGCAGTATATTGTTTCAGTCTTCTCCTGTTCTACATGTCTGTGGTTTTAAAGGCTAGAACTAAGTAGCAGACCTGCTTTTAAACATAATTTAATAATATTTAAAACACCCAGAAGAATACAATTGACAGATTTCTAACACGTGAACAAAGATTTTTTGAGGCACCAATTCTGTGGTTAAGATGCTTTTAAGAGCCTAACAAGGGAAACAAGGATAACAAGGAAAAGTTTTCAAAAAGTGCTTTGTTATTATGTCTGCTTATCATAAGCACTCTTGAACACCTGAAAACTTTGTGTGGGATGGACTGAGTAGCCTGCCTTGAAGCCCATAAAAAGAAAGGCCAAACTGGTGCAAAATGTGGAGAGGAAAGCAAGGGGCAGAATCCCTGACCTTCGCCTTCCCCCCACCGCCCATCATCCCCTGCTGCGAGACACCCTGCGGCCCCCAGGAGCCGACACCTCCCGCTTTGGGAGAACCCCCGGATCCTGCACCCCTGGACTGAAGTCCTGAGTGAGTTGTGGAACCCTCACCCTGCTCCTGTGTCCTGTGGTGAGAGCACTGACAGTGGGCTGTGGTTCAGCTGCAGCCATTGGGCTCTGCACCTGCATTCCAGAGGACGGGCTGCTGCATCCCAGCCAAACTGCTCCCCAAGTCGGAGGGGGAAGGTGAGACCCTTCAAACTGCAAAAAAAACCAAAAAGGCAAAACCTACTTCTCTCCCTGCTACCGTCTCAGCAGCAACAAAGGTAGCACAGAGTGGTGGTGACCTATCCTATGCTTTTAAAGTAACCTTAGCTTTTTTTAACATTTCTCAACTTCTCTCTGTCTTTTTCTTTGCCTCCTTTACTATTAAGTAAAAATATATCAATTTTTTGATCATGATAATTTTTTGAGCATCAACATTTAATCTTGTTTTGTTTTTGTCTTGTTTTTTGGGGGAAGTGTTAAGAACTTTCAAAGTTCTTTCTGTTTTATTCACAGAGAGTTAGTTCTCTTTACTCCTTGGTGATTAAACCGGTTTGTAACAGATGCCATGGACTTTAACTGTCTTCAAAACACTTCCTGGGTAGAACAAACTTGTGTCAATAGGTTTAAGTGAAAAAGGCCATAATTCTCTTCATGTATTATCATCATTTTGCATACAACTGTGCTTGTCTGAAAGAGTGTGCATGGGGCAAACGTTCCACAGAGACCTGTAAATTCTGGTATGAGGGAAGTCTGAATGGGAATGCATAGGCTTTTAAGTACCAGAAAAAATAACACAGCAAAAAATTGTCATGCCTTTAGAATCAGGACATGGCTGACCACAATAAGCTGGTGAGCACTGAGGCAGGTATGCTTGCAACAAGACTACAGTACAGATGACTTTTCAGTAGAAGATCTACACTGTTACAGAAGATGGATGGAAATCTTGCAAGTGTTATTCCTCTTCTTGTCATTTCAACCAAAACAAGACTGTAATCACAGGAAATGGAAGATAAGGCAGTGGGCACCAACCTTGCCTTAAGATTTATAGGGAGTGAAGTGGGGGATAGAAGGCCTTGGGGATGAAATATCAGGCCATACAGTGTTGACTCATAAGAAACAGATAATATTTTAGCCGAAAATCAGTTCATTGTCACCAGTCAAGAAGAAACTAAGAGCTGGCTCAATAGCTGGCAAACTTACCTACTGCATCACCTCAAGTAATGGTAACCTAATTGATTGACTATATACCTCTTAGTACTAGTATAAAAGAATGAATTAGTAGAACACATGAGGGTGGGAACGGGTAGGAATGACTGAAAACATTTTTCTCTAAAGCAAAATATCTGTTCCAAAAGTTCTTGCTTTGAGTTTTGTTACATTTAATTCTTACACAACTTCTAGAACTCTAGTTCAGGATAAAGTCAGAATGAATCATAGAATAATAGAATAATAATCTGCATTGGCAGGGGCCATCTAGTTCCAAACCTCCTGAGCTGCATGCAGCACTTAAGGTGGGGTCTCACCAGAGCAGAGGGGCAGAATCCCCTCCCTTCCCCTGCTGGCCACGCTGCTTTGGATGCAGCCCAGGACACATTTGGTTTCTGAGCTGCACACGCACATTTCTGGGTCACGTCCAGTCTCTCATCCACCAGCCACCCCCAAACCTTTCTCTGCCTTGTCCTGTGTCCACTCATTCAAGAGATATGGAAGGAGAGACTCCCATTGAAGACTGAAGCAAACAAAGTTGTTGAGTATCTCAGCCTTTTGATCTGTACCAGTTTGGCAGCCTTGTTTATTGTGGGGGTACACCTTCTCTGACCTTCTTTTTCTACCTGACATACCTGTTGAATTCTTCCTTGTTATTTTTTCCCTTGCCAGGTTCAGCTCAAGCACTGTTTTTCCCTTCCTTGCCTCATCACTACAAAACCAGACTGCATCCCTATACTCTCCCAAGCGTACCTGTGTTTTCTTTCACAACCTCTGCACTTGCTTCTTGCCCTTTTGTTCGACCAGCAGGTGCCAGCTGAGACATGCTGATTTCTTGACTTCCTTGCCTGATTTCTTACGTCTGGAGATCATAGCTCTTGCATTCTATGGACAACTTCCTTAAAAATCTGCCAGCTCTGTTCTGTTCCTTTGCCCCTGATGGCAGCTTCCCAGGGTGTCCTATTGACTATCTACTTGAAAAGCTAGAAGTCTACTTTTCTATAGTTCAGAGGCCTGACTTTACTCTTCATCTGACCCATATCCCTCATGACTGTGACTTCCACCAGCACATGACATTGCAGCCCAGGCTGCCTCCAGTCTTAACCTCCCCATTTAGCTCACCTGTGTTGGTGACCATGATGTCCAGTATTGGCTCCCCCATGGTAGGTCTGTATATTTATTACCTGGCTTAGGAAATTATCTTACATGCATTCCAGGAGTCTCATCGTACTACTTTCCTAGCAGATGTCAAAGTTGGAATAGTAAGTTGGAAGGAAGCATAAAATGAACATAAACCTGTAGTTTTCTGGTTATGCTTGAGTAAACAGATTTTAAATAACAAATTAATTAAAATTAATTTTGTGGGGTTTTTGTGTATATTAAGTTCAGGCTTTTGCTGGTTACAGAATGTAATTTTTCTTTATTTGTGACTGTATTCTAGAGGCCTTTATAGTTGTATGGAAAGATTGTTAGAGAAACTTGATTTTTGGATAATAATCCAGAAACAGCATAATATTTTCATAAATAAAATTTGCTGCCACTTCAACTAGAAAACATGGTTTTTAACCACATAGATATTATTTACTAAGTTTAAGTTATCCAACATGTGAAATGAAATTATTTCACTAAAATGAACTTTAGAATATCATCTCCTTCAGCAGCAGGATTTTAATTTTCTTTAAATGAGACAATAATTTTAATTGCTCTCTTTTTTTTTTTTTTTTATTTTTGTTTCCTTATAATTACTGTTTTTACAATGTATAACATACCATAGGTGTTATGCATAAAGTCCATGTCAGAAATCATGTCCTCTCTAAGTCTCATAATTACCCACAGGAATTTGAAAAGTTTCCTTTTGCAAACAATGCTTAGGTAATTTTGTACCATGTATAGCTGGCACCTCATATTCAGTGAGTTCCCTAACTTTGGCTTACCAATCAGTAAGTCTGCCTTGGCAAATATATTTTTACTCTTCAAAACTTTGACTGAGGAGAGCCAATAATATCTCTACCATGTACCTAAAAACTCATTGCAAATTAATTTGGAGTGCTTAAGTTTTCTCTTGAATCTGGTCTTAGCATTCTGCATAGTGTGATGAATACTGATCTTCAATGTGCAGCCCAGACAGCAATTTTTTCTCTGTGTGATAATATTTCTCTTGGACAATGAGGTGAGATGATTAAAATGAGTCCTAGTGGCTAAGAGGAACATGAAATGCAAGACTATTAAGTCAGTACTGCCATTTTGTTTGCAGGCCATGCCCCTCAGTCAATTGGAATATGTGTGAAATAAAGCTATTAAACAGAATTTATATTCAGTGGAATAAAGCTGTGGAAATATAATGTGTGGCTCCAAGCTTTGCCTTTATCATCTCCTAAAATAGGCTTTGCTAAGTAACATTGAAAATTACTCTACTTTTCTTTTGGTTCCAGTTTGAGTTGGATAAAAGCAAGTCCTTTTTCACATTCCTTCTGACAGCATGAGATCTACTGCTTGCTGAAACTCTTATCTGCATTTACTCAGTATTTGCATTTTATTTCAAAACACCAAGACTTTGTTTTGGTCCTCCATGAGGACAAGAGCATGCATCTCTGTGCAACACTTAAAACAGGCAACAGTCTCCTAGCTGTGTATGTACTTCATTTTGCTTAGGATCTATGGCAAATTTCAGCCACTTTAATGTCTTAATTCCCATAGGAGGAGATAATAATCTATTTAAAACAGAGATAAAAGTGCCATAAGATAGGGCTGCAAAATTCTTTACAAGATATAGTAAAATTCTTCATAAATTGTTTCTTAGTAGAAGCATTGAGATTTTTAGTAAATGGAAAGAGAAATTGCAAAGTATGAAACAACATGAAATTTTAAAATTCTATAAAGCTAAAAGCAATTTGTAACTCCACACAAATTCTTTAAGGAGATATAAAAAATTTTATTGCCATCTTCCTAAAATGCAAAGAATTTTATATGCATAAAAATGAAGAATCTTGGGAATTTTAAGAATGATGTTAAGGAGGTATTTTTAAAACTGTCACTTAACTAAGACAAATATGGTTGTCTTTAAATAACTAGTGTTATGTAGAATTCAGAGTTTCTTAGATCTGACAGAAACACCAAATTCTCTTAATTCATGCAATGTATTCTTTTTCTATGGAGGCAATTTCCCCTTTTCAATATTTTTGTTTTGTAAATTTGCAATAAGGAAGAGATCAGGATTGTTTAGAGAGATGAACTATGTAGTATATGAATGTATTTTTATTTGTGCTACTATAGCTGTGTGCCAGCTAAACTTGGAAAAGAGGGAGAGGTCCAAACAAACAATATGGTTATGCAAGAAAGTAGTGATGATGAGACCAGATACTTGAAATCTATCAACACGTCACTTATCAGCAATTCAACACAGTTTTTCATAGATATATTGATCTCTGCTCCTGGTGAGCCACAGCTGAAGCCTGTTTTTCCTGTATTTCTCTCTTAAGCCCTTTTCCCCTGTTGCGTTATAGTGAAGATGAAGCTGCATCCCTTTGAAAAGTTCAGGATAATTTCTAAATATATGCTTGTCAACTTGATTAGCAGTTGTATAATCGCCATCTTTTATGGACTGTGCTTGACAGAGTGTTTCTCTGTTCTTTCTGCCTTGCAAAATGCTAATTTCCATACTTGATAGATTTAAACAGGTACAATAGATGGGAAAAATGCAATTTGTTCTGTTTTTGAGATACTTGTTAATTTTAAAATCATGTCATTGAATATAGTGGTCTTTGTACAAAAATAGCATATGCAGAGGGAACAGTTTTATTTATTTACAAATATTTAATTTGTATTTCATCAAGTTATCCCTACTGTCTACATATACAGAAGAACAAAATTACACTGAACTTCTATTCCTTATGCTCACATACACAGTTATTTACCTATGCAATACTGCAATGACAGACTAGTCCCACAAAACAAACTGACAAGGCTGCTAACTGTTCACACTCTGTGTTTCCTGCTTGTAAAAGTCTGCCTACTCTCTTTTTGCAAGGTCTGGAATATTTTGTATTTCTGAAGATAATCAGTCAAGAACATTTAATTTTTTTTAGAAGAAACAAAATAAAATAAGGTGCATTAGGAAAAAAAATCTCAACTGTTAATCTCAAACTCTCAGTACCATTAGAATATTGCAGCTTTAACTGTTTGGAAACCAGTATTTCCTTATCCATAGACTAGCATAAAAGTTGTGATTTTATGACATTACTACATATTTCACTTTTATTTTTTTTCTTTTTCTTTTTTCTTTTTCTTTTTCTTTTTCTTTTTCTTTTTCTTTTTCTTTTTCTTTTTCTTTTTCTTTTTCTTTTTCTTTTTCTTTTTCTTTTTCTTTTTCTTTTTCTTTTTCTTTTTCTTTTTCTTTTTCTTTTTCTTTCTTTTTTTTTCCATAGAATCATTAACTACAAAATAACTTAGTTTGAAAGAAACCTCTGGAGGTCATCTTGTCCAAACTCTTGCTCAAAATGAGCCAATTTACACCACGTAAATTAAGGCTTTATCCTGTCAAGTTTTGAATATATTCACAGACAGATATTCTTCAAGCTCTCTGGGAAGCCAATTTAACCATCCTCATAATGAAAATAGATTTCCTTTTATATATTTAGACTTTCCCATGTTGTAAACTGTGTCCACTATGTCTCATTCTAGGAGAGCCTGGCTCTCTGTATGCTTTCACTAGTTTGCTAAAGATATTTATGAGACCTCTCCTCCAGCCACTCTTGCTGAGACCAAACTCATCTGTTAGCCCCTACTCATTTGTCAAATGTCAAGTGTCAAGTGCTCTGCTTTCCTTGGTAAAACTTTGCTGGTTTGGCTCCAGCACATCAAAGTCTTTGTCATGGTGAGGAGACCAAGACTGGGTACTCCAGATGTAGTGTCACAAATGTTGAAGGGAGGCAGACAATAAATCACTTCTCTGGACCTGCTGGCAAGACTCTCCTAACACAGCCCAAGGTGTTGCTGCCCTTCTTTGCTCCAAGGGCATACTGGTGGCTCATATTGACTTGCTGCCTGCCACATATACTTTATATGCAATGCAGCCAGTACTGGAGGTTTTTTTGGTTATTATGGTCATGATGCAGTTTCTGTCATATCATGTCTTCTGTTTAAGCCCCTTTACACAGCAGTCCAACCCTCCAGACCCTTTTTTCCAATTTGGCATCATCCACAATCCTGTAAAGGGGGTGTTCTACCTAGTCAGCAAACATTTTTCCCCAATTCATTCCCAAACGCTGTCCTAAACTCATGACTCTTTCTTTGATCCAACCCCCATTGTGCTATACCTCCAGTCCTGCCATGCAGCTTTCTCAAGACAGTTGCCAGTCACTGCAGGGGCTGCCATTGCATTGAGTCACCATCGGGAGCTGGGCTCTGTTTCCTCACTTGGGCAGCAAGTGCTACTTCAGCTCTTCCAATGTGTCTTGTCTGGTTCTGTCTACTGTTGCAAGAAGATGTGAACCTCCCTTATGGTCTGTATCTGTATCCTGTGTACCCTGGGGGAGATGTCTAAGATAAACTATGAAATCTCAGCAGACGGTAACATTGGAAAAGACAAATTGGACTTAGGAATGTCAGGAATGGATGAGTATAGAGACCTTGTGTGCACATGGGCAACCCAACCTGTCAAAAGTTAAATTTACTTGTATTAACCTCAAACTGAATGACACATGGCCTTCAGCATTATTTTTAGAACTACAATTAGCTATAGATTTTTAAACTTCCCTTTCAACTGCTTTGAATAAGGTTGCACAAGTTACAACAAAATGGCATTGAAACAGCAATTAATATGTTAAAGAATTAATTGCCCATAAATATAAACCATTTTACCTCATGAAAAAAAATTAAAAAAAGAAAGATGTAATTATTAAGCTCCTAATTATTAACCTCATAATTTACTCCTTGTCTTCCAGGAAATGCATTAACAAAGTTAAAACTGATTTTAATCTTCTGCTTGAATAGCAGAAAAGTCCTGCTTCTTTTGACTGAAATTAGGTTGGCATTATGGCAGTAGACAAATACTTGTCCCAGATAGCTTTCTGAGGTAAGAAAACATCCTCATTAACAGGTGCTCCTATCAGTCCTGCTGCCACTGCAAACAGCCTTGCACCAATTTTTTGACAGAAGTTTGGATTTACCCAGAATAGCAACATGCTACTAGTACATTGAGCATAGCAACATCTCCTTGGAATTGGTGTGAATACAATTGGGTTTGAATCTCAGTCCTGCAGACTATTGTTGGTATAACCCTAATGAATACCTCTTCCAGGGAAAATGAAAGCCTTGTCCCTAAGGCAGGCAGAAAGGAGATTTTTCAATTGTCATTCTGCTCCCGAAATTCATATTTTTTTCATATGTCTTTCTTCTTCTGATTTCAAAATTCACTTTTGTCTAGTCTTTTGAGATCATAGGATCAGTTCTAACTACAGTGACCAGAAGTGAAAGATCTAAATCTTTTAAGGCACATTGATTTAATCACAGTAATGAAGCAAAATGGTTCCCAACCCTTGAGAGGAGTCCTAGGGTAAGTAAAATAGGAATCTAGGCATGACATGTATCCACAGTCCTGCTGCAAACAGTAGATAACACTTTTGCTGCTGCTGACACTTCCAAGTAATAGATTAGGCCCAAGTAGTTCAGATTTCCCTTTCTTAGCTTTCTTTCTGCCTTTATTAATTATTTCCCCAGAAACTTTTCAGACTACTTACTAAAAGCTGACTGCTACAGCTTTCATGTAGCTTTTCCTGATATGTGATGGAATACTCCATAGCTCTAAAAGCCATGAAATATGTGCTCATTTGGGACTGAGGAAATGGAGGAAAGAGAGAGAAACAGTAGAAAAGTAGGCTGAATATGCTGCTCATTCTGTCATTTCGCTATGGGCTGGATTTGGAGGGTAATTTTGACTCTGTAGTTTCATTCTGAAACAGAAACTTTTCCCACTGGACTAGATGAGATTTGTTTTTAAATGCTGGGATGCCTGCTTTCATGGAAAGACACAT
Organism: Acrocephalus scirpaceus scirpaceus; assembly: GCA_910950805.1. Classification (NCBI taxonomy): domain Eukaryota; kingdom Metazoa; phylum Chordata; class Aves; order Passeriformes; family Sylviidae; genus Acrocephalus; species Acrocephalus scirpaceus. Next base: position 47,816,286 of record OU383773.1, on the reverse strand, counting down.
AAAATTGCCTTATACAATGTAAAGTTTATGAAAAGAGTCCATTAAGAGACCTGTGGAGGTGTTAATGAGGATTTTTAGGCGTACAAGGAGAATATGACTCATCTGTGTGAGAGGAATAAAAGAGAATGGACTATGGGACTGTTACAACCTTTATTTCTCTTCTGGTGAAAATTATGCCTTCTTTGAAGGTAGTTCGTATTTCTTTCCTTTAAGAAAATAAATATTTTTCTTTTGTTCAGTTTTCTTGACAGTAAGGAAAAGGAAATGCTGTCTCTTTGCCACAGAGTTGTTTGAAGAATTCTGTATTTCTATTTATTTTTTCCACTGGAGAAAAAAAAATAGCATACATACATTTGTGATGAACACCTATGACAATAGTTTAAGGAAAATTGTAGGGGAAGTCTGTAAAATCTTTCAAGGATTCATCTTTTCTTCCTCCCTAAAGTAGTTATTTTCACAAAGATTCTGACATAATAGCAAAAATCACTGCTAACACAAGGGGCAGAAATAATCCCATTTCTTAACAAGAACCCCATGTTGTGGCCTTTTTTAATGAAGCAAGTTAACAGTAGCAAGAACAGTTGAAACTTCCAATAACAAAAAACTCCTCCAGTAGGAAGAGCTTGAGATGGACCACAACATGCTCTCCCCTCAGTCTCCTCCAGGCTGAACAGACCAAGTGTCTTCAGCTGCTCCTCGAACAACTTCCCCTCCAGGCCCTTCACCATCTTTGCTGCTCTCCTTTGGATGCTCTCTAAGAGCCTAATTAATGTCTTTTTTATATTGTGTCAGCCAAACCTGCCTCCAGCACGGGAGGTGAGGCTGCCCCAGTGCAGAGCAGAGCAGGACAATCCCCTCCCTCCCTTGCCCAGCTGTGATGCTGTGCCTGATGCACCCCAGGACAGGCTTGGCCCTCCTGGCTGCCAGGGCACTGCTGACTCATGTTCTACTTGCCATGGACCAGGAATCCCAGGTCCCTTTCCATGGCACTGCTTTCCAGCCTCTCATTCCCCAGTCTGTCCATGCGTGTTTAACAGCACGGGCAGGAACGGGACAGGGCTGCCGGGGTGCTGTTCTAAGTCTTTAATGAAGCATCAGTCTCATTACAGGAGTGGAGGCAGCTGAGAGAAAGCCATAGCTCACAGCAAGCAAGCAGCAGCAGCAGCAGCCACAGCAGAAGCCACAAATTTCTTTGCTACAGAGCATCTTAAGAATTTTTAGCCAGTAGAATATTGTTAAAGCTTACAGACAGTTGTTTTAACCAGTCAATTATAGCACACGTTCACCTGTCTCAAACAATGGTAATTTGTATGCTTTTCTATAAACAATACACAATACCCTTATTAAGCTTAAGACCTTCTACTGTCTTGTCAGGCCTAGATTTTCTGCAGTGTTAAGGTTTATTCAAGCCAAACCTAGAAACTCCGTCCTTGTTTCCCATGTCCTCTGCTATACTACTTTATACTGCTGTATCTTTTCTAGTGCCATACTTTTTTCAGCTGCAGTAGATTCTGAGTTCTCCGCTTTTTCTGTCTGAGGCCTGCTTTTGCAGCTCCTAAAAATCCTTTTTACTTTTAGTGTTTCCCACATCCATGTATCCAGAGTTGCTCTGTCCTGGGGCAGAATCCAGAACCTGTCTTTGTTAAATTTCAAACTATTGGTGGTTGCCCATCTAAATTTGTCCTAATGATGAAGGTGCTAAACATTCTTCTTTATTTTGTAATAAAGAAAGACTTTTTTGTTTTAGAAAAGAAACATTCCTAGCAAATACAAACCTAGTTTGTTTTGTTTTGTTTTTTGGGGTTTTTTTTGTTTGTTTGTTTGTTTAGTTTTTGTTTTTTGGTTTTTTTTTAATTTTGTTTTGGTTTGGTTTTTGTTTTGTTTTTTTAATATTGGAAAGCTCACATCTGGTTGTGGCAAGATCATAAGAATTTAAGTTAGAAATATAATATTCATGTTTGTCCTGAAATTGTGGTATAGGTAGATATTATGGTTATGTCCTTGCCCACTCAGTCAGAAATTCCCTGGCTGAACAAAGAAGCCTCTGGCCAGTTTCTGCTGAGGTGATCCCATTGACTAATTGGAGACAAGGGAATTTACTCCACTGCACTACAGAGCATTTCACTAATTACTGCAAAAGCTAGGAAATAGTTGTAAGAGGTAGAAAATTCAAGGAATCCAAGTGATTATCTCTGTTGTGCACTTGGCCAGTTCACAGTGACTATCCATGTGCTTCCATGTATTGATTAACATCTGAGATGTCAAATGTGGTTGCTCCAGAAAGTCTCTGAGGCAGTTCTTATTGCAGAATAGATTTAGGTTTAGCTAGATAAAGTAATTCTAAATAAACTTTAGAAATTACTCCTGCAGATGGAGAAATGGTCGCCAAGGATGGCCTTTTGGACATACTAAAGGCATGAGGTGTTTTGTACACATTTTAGCAATAGAACATACATGGTCCCATTGGACCATGGGACACAAAACTGAATGTAAGAATTCAGCAAAGATGTGTTTTGGGAAGGCTTTTGTCATCCAGGTGAAGACCTCACTACAAAGTTCCTTACAATAGAAACTTCTGCCATCACCCAGACAGGAATTGATCACATATCAAGATTTGGAAGATCTGATTCACCATATAGGCATGGCATTGTTTAAAAGACTCTAGTAATAGTAAGCAAGTGTTTCAAACATCCTCTCATTGACAATCTGTAGAGCATGATCCAGTAGTGACAGCAAGAGCAGTCATTCCCTGAGAAAAAAGGATAAAGGAGCCAAAAGTGACAGCACGATAGAGAGAAGCAGGTGCCTCATGAGGAACAGTCCCACCTCACTGCACATGGATGAGACAAAAAGGGCTCATTCCTGCTGGTAGTCAGGTTCAGGCAACTACTCAGAATGCCAGGCAAATCCTCATCAGCAACTTGTTCACCAATCCAGATGTTCTCAATTTAAACAAAAACAATACTCTCTGATGCTTGTGTGTGGGCCTGATATTTCTGAGTCTGAGAGAATTTTTAGCCTGCTAGCAGCTGTTAACTCTTTCCCAAGGGAAAACTTCTCAAGAAGGTTTTCTTCTCGAAACAACTTTGGCAAACAATTATTCTTTCTCAAAACAATCTTCCCCAGGTGGTGTTTTGCTATTTCTCTAGTTTAATCAATGGAATTGTAGAGATGTCGTTCCTATTCACCAATCATGTTAAGTCTGTATTGTAACAGCTTATAAAAAGGTAGTAAGAACTAGACAATAAAGCTTTCAATGCTTTTACCTTCTGAAGTACTTTGGAGTTCTTTGTCTTCCTTTCGTGCCTACAACGATACTTGTGGAGAGATGTTTTTTTAAGATAAAGTTTCAGACACCTTCTTAAACTTAAAATGGACTAGAAAACCCATTTTGCAAATAACCACTCCCCCAGTCCTAGCATCTCTACATGTAGCATGATCATTCAGTTTACATTATGTTGTAATGGGGATTTTTTAAAACATTATATGTATTGTATTTCAATATTGTTTATGTATTATACAATACTTTCCTATTTCAAGATAAGTGGTAGAAAAGGTAAAACTATAATAGTGTTCTAAAGGCACAGTACAGAAAGGGTAGAGTAGGAGAGAGAGAGAAAAAAAAGTTGATATTGTACAATAATGCTTCTCAAAGCTTTTTAATATTTTGGCACTCTGCCACAGGCTATCCAAAACTGGTAAAAATAACTGATTTTACTTTTCAATAGCCACGTAGTAATCGAATCCAAGACTGCTTCTCCTCTAAACAGTGAATGTAAAAAAAGATTTTTGGAATTCCTTCCTTCCTTCCTTCCTTCCTTCCTTCCTTCCTTCCTTCCTTCCTTCCTTCCTTCCTTCCTTCCTTCATTAGGGGCCACGATTCCCCACATATACATAAGTAATATTTAACATGTTTGTGTATTTAATACAATGATTTATAACTAATTTGCTTGGCATATTTTTTTATCCTTACCACTGGAAGATTAATAAGATTGATAAAGGAGATTAAATAAAACCAATATAGAAATGAAATCATATAAATCTCTCTGATTTCAAAAAATCTCTGTGGATGCCATGTTTTTCTAGTATTTTATCTTTGCCATTATAGCCATACCTGTAACTAGTCAGAAGTCACTACTAAGCACTGCACTTTTCTTGGATCTGCTCCACACATCTTTTATTGCAGATGAACCTCAGCAATTGCTACTGCAAAAAGCAGCCTTGTGTCCTTGGTAAACTTCACAGTGGGCAATTATAACCACTGATTGTCCAGTTTAGTGCCACGGAATAAAAACCAAAACTCCAGAACTACTGATAGTACCTTTATTTATAAGGTAAATATTGCAATTTTGTTCATAGCACTTGACACATTTCTCCCAAAGAAATCAAGAATATCAACAGAGTAAATTTCACAACATTTCCTCCTTTAAATGCTCTAGGTTTCTCTCAACATTTTGCCAAGGAAAGTCACAACAAGCTTAACATGAAGGTGACCTCAGACACTTATTACTGCTAAGAGCCTGAGTATACCCTTTAGATGCTGAGGGGTTTTTGAGGTGTAACCCAAAGTACTGTTTATTCCACCGGGACAATTTACTTCAGGTTTCAATTACTTTTCAATTTGGGTTTCTCATGTCATTTTTGCTAGTTGTAACTTTATCTGGCACCTTATTTAAACACAAAACTGGAAGAAAGGAGTTTACGACATTAAAAATCACATTGCCCTTTATGCCCTTGATGCCCTTCCCTGTGTATTTTCTACCTAATTTCCTCTGCAGTTTTTCAGAAACCACAATATTGTTGTTAAACAGCTCTGTTTTCAAGCTCACAGTGCAGGTGGTGAAACACTGCAGGGGCTTCAACTTTTAGTGCTTTTTGAGGACAACCAAAGGTAATACCACTGTGTCAGCATAAGCTAATTATGCCATCTCTGTGATACTGGATGTAATGCAAATGGCATGTGTTGGAAAAGAAATAGAACAACCACAAAAGTGTCTGTTCTCAGTACCACATTATGCTTTATGTTCTTGCCAGATTGTTTGGTATTTACTGAGGAACAGATTATTGTCTTCAGAATACTTGAAGTGGATTTAACACACCCTGAGAACTTAGCGTGAGAAGATTTAGTTGTCTGAAGTTCATCTGTTAGTATCAGATCCAAGTGTAAAAATGAGACACATTTTTCTATATAATTCTTGCTAGAATAGTTTAAAATAAGGAAAAAAAGAGTTTGTTTTATTTAAATGATATTTGAAACATACCTTCAAATTTGACACTTGAGTCAGAAAATTAAACCACAATTTTATGCTTTTTTTTCTAACATTATTATGCTATTGTAAATACCGGTAGGTCTTTTTATCAGGCATTGACAAATAAAGTATGTTGGTTTAAATATCTGTGACAGAAAAAAAAAAAAATTCAAAGGGGAAAAATCAATAAATTATAGTTCTTAGACATAATTTATCTGGAAGTTAGTATTATTTTTTTCAATCAAAAAAATAGAGATAACATCAAGTAGCTTTTCAAAGAAGATGTCCAGTCCACTGATATTAAATTACTTTAAAGCCAGTTTTTTTTTTTTTTAATTTGTTTTCTATTTTGATGTAATCTGTCACAAAAGCAGATGTTGAGTTTTGTCTTTGCCAGCACATACAAAATCACATTTTAGGAGCACACTGAGAATTCCATAGCAGTTTTAGTCTGTTCTGTCAGGTACCATCTTCCTGATTTGGGCCTTTTACAGATTTTTTCTAGCTCAGTAAGGTCCAGGTATTTTGAATCTTGTAAAAATTGATGAGAAGATATCCCCACATCTTCAACTAATACTAATCCTTTAGGATTCTTCACATTTTCTCATTTTATTGCTCCATAAGTGTTCCAATTTTACTCAACATCTCACTTCCAAAGTTTTTATTGACATTTAGGGCAAATAATGATGGTAGAAAGAAGCCAAGCTACGTACAGTCTTAAACCTTTTAAAAAATCCTTCTTCTGTCCCCCTGTTCATTCACGAGGAGCTATGTCTTGGTGCTGTAGCATGAAAACTGCACAGCCTATATGACATAGAAGGCTGCATGTTGCACAAAGGTTGTGCTCTGAGTATAATACTCCAGAAACGAGAGAGAGACCAGAACAGCAAAAGAGATTGTCTCAATAGTGAGATAGATGGTGCTGGGTTACTTGATGTTGGGAACATTGTACAACACCACTGTCTCCAATGGAAATTAAGAAAACATATGAAGAATAAAAATGTAAAATAATTAAAATATTATGTATTCCTAAAGAAATAAGTATACTACTTAATCTGTAAATGATGAATATTTATTGAAAAAAAGATAATTTTCAAGTGACTACAGATTGGAAAATAAACCTATTTTATATGTGTGTTAGCATGAACATTTGGGTACTTGCAGCTCTTAAGCAAGGCAGAATGATAGCATGAAATTTCACTTCTGCCAGGTATTCCCACTGTACACACAACACTGTATATAAAGGAAAGTTCTGCTGATATGTATCTAGTGCTTAAAAAAAAAAAAAATCAAAGTATTTCTGTGTTTTCTTTTTAAAATTTATGACCTAAAGAAATATTTGCATTTGATTCTTGTCATCTATTTATATAACAAACTATCACTTCATAATTGGCCTATTTGGAATGCTTCCTAATTTATTTGGATCATGTAGAGTAAACAAGGAATTAATTAAAATGATCTGGAAACAATATGAATATTACAATCAACTGTAGAATTGATAGCAACTATCATGGTCTATATGTGAAGCTGAAGTTCCACGTACTATCAACATGTTGGAATTATAAATGTAAGCATATTTTTATTCTACAGAATATGTTATGGTAAATAAATTGCACAAATCCATTCATGAATGATAATAAAATCAGAAAGTACTGCTTGCTAGTCATGACAAATCCAGGAGTCATAAGTATTGACCACATGAACTGATAAATGCGTAGGTTTATCAACCAAAAGGGAAGCTGGTTGCACACATGTGATCTGCAATAAACATATTGCTCTTGAGCAGTAGCCAGAGAGAGATATTTAGGCTTTGATTTACATACCAAAGAAACAGAGTATGCAATTGGGTTTTAATGCAGTTTCTGAAGAATTCCTTAACATCATGTTTTAAAATCTAGTAGCAAAACATAACAGTACTTCAGAATGCAAAGAAATGCAAGGCAAAATAAAACGAAACACATGTGTGCAATGTACTTTGTCAATAATGGAAATGAATTTCAATTGTATACCATTTTAAAAACCCTTCAGGTTCTTTTGTGACAAGTCGAATATTACAGTAGATTTTTTTACATAATTATTTTATTTTTTATAATATTCAGTCAAGGGTTTCTGACAACAAGGGTAACACCATAATTCTACTTTAGGTCAGGCTGAAGTTTTACCTATACTGCAGAGTAATCAGAAGTCTGAATTATATTTTTGTGATTTCATTGAAAGTAATGAGAAGTAGTATTTCCTTTTCATATGAACTGGCAACATTAATCTTAAAATCCAAGCTGAAAAGCAAGAACTTGTTAAAAAAAAAAGTAGGAAATTAATAAAGAGAAGTTTGAAGGCAATCACAGTAAATTAAAGTAGAACACTCTATGCAAAGAGTAGGCTAATAATCACCCTTTGGGTTTTAGCAGAACAAATTTGAAATAAAGACAGTAAAAAATATGTTCTAATTAAAAGTTGTCTTGACTTAGAAAATTTTTTCACCTGTATATAAGTTCAAAGTAGCCACATAGACAGGATGGATGATTGATGTATTTTGCACACAAATGGGTTATCCAATTCAAAATCAGTGTATGTGGGACATAGGGAATAAAAGGTAGTAATTAAAATAAAATTAAAGTTCTGTTATCAGCAAGCTCTTTCTTATTTCCTTATTTAAGGTATATACGATCAACATACTTTACACTCCTTTGATTTCAAGTGCAAGTAACTATAAGTAACTATTCTTTTTTTTATATGAAATAGTTTGTCATGACAGAAATGTATGAGCTGGCTCTCAAAATCTCTGAAATGTGGGATAATGAAAAGTTTTCTATTTCAGAAAAAAACCAAAGAAGAAAGCCGCAGCTTTATTCTGATTATCTGATTAATTCTATGCTAAGCAGATATAGCCAATGTTATGTTAATCTTTCCTTATTGCATCAAAAAGCACCCCTAACTATTGTTGACTTCACACTGGAAAGTTTTCCTTGTCGCATTATGCATTTTTTTTGTCATGTGATCCACCAATTTCAGGGTTTGACAGGACATAGTCTTGTCATTAAACATAATTTAATATGAAACGTGTTTTTTGCTTTTTGCATTAAAACACGATTATTCAATGCAAAGCTGTATTAAGTCCATACTAACAAGCTGAAGTCTACAAAGAATTAAATTTAAATTGCAATCTCCTTAATGCAGAACTGGATATATTTATTAATCTTTTAAGCTCTTTGTTAGAGTCAGCATCAGTATTTATTTCTAAAAGAAACCTCCTGAGAAGTGTTTTGTATTCAATAACCGGCTATATTATATAAAATGCAGTTACTGCCAAATTCTGAGAATTGTGTTTAACTTTTCTTAACCTGGCTTCCCTCAGTGTGTCTGCCACTTAGTCTTAGCCAGTCTCTTCTGTCACCCCCAGATATTTCAGAATCATTTACTTACATTTTCCAAGTTTAATAGAGATGATTTCCTGAAAAAGTTAGGTTTGTACTAGCTTTATCCAAAACTGGAGCTAAGTGGAGGTAGGATAGCCATACTAGTTTGCTAACTGTAGGGAAGGTTGGGAATTTATTTTCTAATTGTATAAAAAAGCTTATAATTTCCTTTTTATTAATAATTTGACACTGAGACCTGTCTTATTAAAAATAAGTCTTGTCTGAATTAAACTTGTCTGAATTAGAGACACTGATCAGAAAAGAAATTTTGAAACATCAAAACACGATCATATAATGTGTGCATTGACCGTTTGTTAATTTATTACAGAGTTTGCCAGAAAAAAATCTAACAAAAATATTCACAGTACTGCACTACTGTTTATATACAACTGCAAATAAGAAAAATACCTCCAAAATCTTTACTCAGATAGGAAATACAATGTGTCCTTTAACTGTGAACTGCATTCTTATTTTCTCTCATATCTAGAAATCAGATGTCAGTATGCAAAATTGTCTAGTCATTTATGTGTTAATGTTATTCTGATCACTGTTAATTTGTTTTGCAGTTCTAGCCCTGTTAGCGGATCCTGGAGGGACTGCGTCTGGAAGGAAGGAATATGAATGGGATGCCTTCCCTAATGTGTTGTGGAAGTCTAAACTGAGCAAGACCTGAAGCATGTTATCCCCAATGCTAGCCGTGGACAGCTGGCCCGGGCAGTTGGCCACCTGTGTCTGACCCATTTATCTATTGTGTGATTAGTGAAATTAATGGTGCTATAACATCTTTCAAAACACTTGGGAGCCTAGGCAGCAAGAACTTGACCTAGATATGCAGGGGAGCAAATACTCTATGCCTGTTCTTTCTCCTTTCCTTTTTCCTTCTCTACCTAAGACAGAGCAGAAACTGCTCAATAGTCCTGCCAAATGCAAAATGTATAAAGTTTAGCATAGTAGTGACATTTTCCTTCTCCCATGTTCTCTGTATGACTATCTCTCTGTAATTTGAAACATTTCTTCAGAGGTAAAAATAATTTTTATATATGTCAAAGATTTTTTTTTTCTTTTTGGTCCAGTTGGTAGTTCTGGGTTTAATGGATTTCTGTTAAAACATGGATTGTAATTTCATTTAGTCCTGAATGGTAAGCTCTATTAATTTAATTTACAGACAGAGGAGGGTAATAGCGCTTTCTTCAACCTGCAGGAATCACACAATTTATTGCTTTAAACAACTGAACAAAAATTAAAGAAAATATATGCTTTTGCTTCTCTTTCCTCCAAATAATTTGAATGACACAGCATGTCTTCCTCACAGAGATGCACTCACTTGCATAGATTTTCCTGTAATTCAGAAAAGACAGAATTGTGCTTTGACATGCTGAGGGCAAACTTTAGCTGTCTAAGAACTTTTGCACAGCAAGATACCCTTTGTTTGGTGCATTCTTTATTAGCTCTATGTACAATCCTCAGCAAGATACAATGCAATGAGAAATCACTGTACTTAAAGGAAAAAATCTGAGGCCAATTACGGAATATCACTCTGACTCTGTTTTCTGATAAGGGCAAGAAAGGAGGATTCTGGGAAAAACAAACCCGTCAGTCTCAATGACAGCATGGAGCAGATCCTCTCAGAAGCTGTGCCAGTGCACATAGATTACAGGGAGGTGAAGAGACAGCCAGAATGGCTTCACAAAGGGCAAATCATGTTTCACTAATGTCGTGGTGTTTACTAACACCAATGATGGACTGACCCTGCACTGGTGTCTAAGAGAAGAGCAGCAAATGTCACCTCTTGACTTCTATGAGGCCTTTGACATGGGCTCCAGCAACAGCCTTTGTAATTTGACAAGATACAGGTTTGATAGATGGACTGTTAGATGCAGAAGGAATTGGCTGGATGGCCATACCCAAAGAGTTGCAGTCAATGGCTCAATGGAGCTCATTAAGAAGTAAGTGATCCTCTGTGTCCATATTAGGTACAATGCTATCCAATATCTTTATAATGTCATAGTCAGTGAGATAGGGTGCAGCCTCAGCAAATTTGGAGCTGATACCAAGCTGAGTGGAACATATAATTTGCTTGAAGGAAGGAGTGCCATCCAGAGGGAACTTGATAGATTTGAGGATTGAACTAATGTGAACCTCATAAAATTTGAAAAGTCCTAGAGCAAAGTCTGGTTGCCAGGACATGAAAATACCTGTTATCAACTGGGGGATGAAGGGATTGAGAGCAGGCCTGTAAAGAAGGACTTCAGGCAGCTGGTGGATGAAAAATTTGACGTGGATTGGCAACGGGTAGTTTCAATCCAGAAAGTCAAATGTATCCTGGGCTGCACCAAAAGCAGTGTAGCAGCAGGGTGAGGGAGGGGATTTTGCCCCTCTGCTCAGTTCTGGTGAGACCTGACCTGGAGTGCTGGATTCTGCTCCAGGGTCCCCAAGATAAGAAAGGTGTAGTCCTATTGGAGCAAGTCCAGAGGAGGACCACAGCAATGACAAGAGGGATAGAACCCTCCCCTATGAAGACAGGCTGAGAGAATATGGGTGCAGTTTGAAGAACAGAATGCTCTTGGGAGACATTATAGATGCTTTCCAGCACCTAAAGGGGGGGCCACAGAAAAGATAGGGAAGTTCTTTTTACAAGGACTCGTAGCAATAAGACAAGGAATACTACTAATAATTTTATACTGAAAAAAGATAGATTTAGATCAGATAGAGGAAAGAAATTTTTTACAATGAGAATGGTTACACAATGGAAGAGGATGCCCAGAGAAGTTATGGATGCCCACCTCTTGGCAGTGTAAGGACAGTTTGGATAGGGCTTTGAGCGACCTGGTCTAGTGGAAGGTGTCCCTGCCAATGGGAGCAGGTTCGAAACTAGATGAACTTTGAAGGTTCTTTCCAAGCAAAACCATCCCATGATTCTACAATTTTAGATCACTTAAGTGTGTAGAGGTAATGAACAATTGAAAGAACAGTTTCCTTGAAACAGGACAAATAATGCCTGACAGTTTAAAGAGGTATTCGAGACCAAGATATGGCAGCAGTGCTGTATTGTTTGGTATACTTTAAGGTTACCTCCAGTTATGGTATTATAAAAAGTTTTTCTTAGGGTCTCCACTCAGTGGGGACACTGGGCTCTCTACAAGATCCAGTGAAGTCTAGCTTTTATTAATATGCTCTATCAGCTAAAAGTGATCACGTGTATGAATTGCATGTACTGTAAAAACAAGCAAAACAATGAACTTGCTGCTGAGTCAATAATGTCAGAGCAAACAGTAGCTATTGACTCAACAGGGTTATTACACTGCCAAAAATTGATAGCTTAACTACAGTGCAGAAATATGAAGCAGATGCTACTGAATAAAAAACTGTAAAATTTAATTACTCAAATGCAGAAGAAAAGTGTAGTCTGTTATGATATGTAGATTAGTTTTAAATATTTTGACATTTTAAACTAGGTTTTAGTAGAAACTGCTAATACTTAGATATATTTTGTCATACTTTTTACCATGCTATGGAGCAAGCAGTATGTTGTTAGATAATAATAGGGCTGTGTCTTTTTTTTATACTTTTCACTGTATTCTGCTTCCATAATAACCATTTAATATTTTTCAGGAAATTAGGAAAAAAATTGATTTCTAAATCATTATTCTGGACCAGTTAACTCAGTGTGAAAGTAAATTATGCCTATAGCATTATCTTCATTAACTGTCACAGGAAAGAGCATAATTTAAAAAATGTAAAATAAATGCATATTTCCTGTAAATGACTGTACAGGGAATTAAATACCTGTGAGATCCTTTGTGGTTAGACATTATTCAATATTTTAAATACCTAATTTCCAAAGACCACATTTTTTTCTTTTTCTTTTTTTTTATGGGTTAAGTGGTTGGAGGAGTTTAAACAGTGAGTAAAATTATGTATAAGATTTTTGAAGACATAAAGCAGTTACGTTTAAATAATTTGCCTCAATTTGATATGTGTAAAATGTTGATATTATTTTCAATTTTTTTATTTCAAGAAACAGAAAATGGTTTAAATTGAACTTATATCTATGAATAGCACAAAAATTGTTTTGTTCAGATTTCCAGCTAACACAACATACTGTGACCTGATTATGACTGGGATATTTTCAAAATAATATTTTCCAAACAAAAAGTAGTAGTTTTAAATTTAAATCTGGATTTTTTTCCTATAAAAAACAGAATAGTGAGGTTTTTTGGACAAAGACATAAGATAATTTCTTTCCTTATCTGAAGGAGCTTTGCTGATGTCCATTTTATTACAACCAAAATACACTGAATTTGCAGTACAGTAGAAAGTACATACGCACTGACACAAACCCAGATGGGCTAATTAAAAAGGTTATTATAAAAACTGCCATGGTTTTATTCCCTTGATTTAAAAGCAAACTGTAGCAGTTTCCAGTGTTACGGTGTGGTATATGATGCCTGATTTCTTAGACACTATCACAGAACTGACCTTCTTTAGGTAGTATTTAACTACATGATTAGAAGTCAAAGTGATGACTGCCTGGAAACTATATCATGCTCACTTTATCTTGTATAGGAGCAGCTGCAATGAAATTAATGAACTCAGGGTGATAAGGCAAGAGGCACATAACATAATAACAAAATTTATACAACATCTCATAAAAACCACATTATGCAAACTCAGGATATCAGGAAACTAAATATCTCAAAGTTTAGTTTTGAATACTCTTATATACAAGGAATGAAATAAATGTAAAACATAATTTGTGAGATAAGGGTTTTAGCAATGGCAGTGAAGAAAAGTTTAACTCCTTCAGAACATGATTTACATCATAAATAAAAGTCACTCATATAAGAAAACTCTGAGCTGTGAAATGACCTAATAGTTTTACTCCATGGTAAAAAATCCTATCTAGAGAAATCTATTCTTTAGGTAGCAGAAGAACTAGCTCTTTATACCAGCTGCTTAAGTGATGAATATTTGTTGTTTCTAAAACAATTAATCCTTTAATATTTTATTTTGACATTATTATTACAGGGAAACTAATGATGATTTTTTTTCTTTTCTGATACATATAGCTAACTGTTTCCTACTTACAGTCAGAAAATTGAGGAAAACTCTCTCTGCTGCAGTGTTGGTAAGAAATCACAGAGCTGAATTGTCACTAAATAATAATAACACATTTGAGGCAGCACCATAGAATGTGGCCTTGCTGCAATAGAGAGTGGAAGGTTGAAGAAAATTTCTTCAGAAGAATCTGTCATCCAGTGCAACATTGCTTAAAGTTACAACACAGAAGAGAAGAAATAAGGAAGATGTCCTGCTTTTTTTACTACAAGCTTATTCCCAGAAAAGGATTGTGAATGAGCAATGAACAAATCTAATGAGAGAAAATTTGTTTTGCTGTCACAAACAATCTTTACAGATACCTACAGCTTTTAGAAGCCTGTTTATGAGTGTAGTTGGGTGTCACTCTGTCCTGAATATGTGCTCTTCTGGAAAAATAGAGGGGATCAAATCCCAGAATGCTTTGCATGACTTCAAAGTGCAACAAATTATGTAAATATTTAGTATTGTAAATATCCTGGATATGCACAAAGCTAAGGACAATGCCAGTGTTAATGCACATAGTAGGTTAGAAATGGCAAACCTCAACATGTGATCAAAATACTATAGATAATAAACTATTGATGCTTTACTGACCATAGGTATGTTAAAAAATGTTAGTAAGTGAAATTCAGAAAGGAAAATAAGTCTTATCAGGCATTAAAAAAAGCCTGGATATCAGGTACCTAGGATGACAAAAACCACTGCATTGTGCTCTCTATTTCACTTCACAGGGAAGAGTGATCTATGTCCTTGAAGTTATCCTCTAGAAAAGATCTAATCACATCAGCTGTAGTTCACAGATGAGAAAGATTGCACATAGTCACTGGGCCAGAAAGCTGCCCACCAGTTTTCATAGTGGTCCCTTCTTTTCTCAAATTGCTTACTAGGGTTAATGCACCTCTTTATTTCTAGCAGTTTTGCTTTTATCATCTCTTCATGGATGCATTATGAATTCTGCATAGATACAAATTATAAAAGTAGTTGAGAGCAGGGGAAAAAACCCGCTAGCTTAACCTGTAGTTCCTGAACTTTTATCTGAACCCCAGCTCTATTTGCCCTTTCCAAGTTTAAAAGACAAAGTTTTGGAATAACTACTTTGATCATTAAAAAGGAACAGTGCCTGAAGAATTTATGCTGTTATTGGATCTCTCATAGCAAAGGTAGTAAAGAAAAGATTCATCTTGAGATAGAAAAGGTTAGACAGGAATCTTTTTATTGCTTTTTTTGGTAGAGGGCAGAATGGACACATATTGCAAGGTTTAATAATATCCAGCCTCTTCCTGACTGCAGGGGAAAAAAAAGCACCAGGGAAGCAAAGAAAAAGTAAAAGGTACTTGTACTGTTCATTTAGCAGAACTCACATTCATTATTTTCCTTCTCATGTCCATGCCAGATAATTGTTGCCAGTTGAAGAGCAAGACTACTCTTTCCTGATTGGTACTGCTATGTATGGAAATTATTCTGGAAGCTAACCGTGACCTCTTCTCACTGTCAAGCTCATGCATGGCAGTCTCAGACGTGCCAAGGTATGTATTCTATGACTTAGTGTCCTAGGTCACTGTAGAGGGTACATCCCATTAGGTAATATCATAGTATCTTTGTAGGCATCTCTGAGGGATGCATGTTGAGAGAGCACTATTTCTTCTCTATAAGTCCTGCATTTGAAAATCAGTAGCCAAATGTTTTCAGTTCTGCTTTACATTCAGAATCTCAACATGACAAATGTAGAAAAGAAGCAAAATTATTTTCTTGATGAACAAACTATTTATTAAAAAAAAAAAGTGGGAAAAAAGATTGCAAAGTAGGACTAAAATAGTTGTAGTGGTAATAGTTGATTTGCATGAATCAATTATTCAGTTTATGAAAATACTAAGCACAATCTTTTATACATGCAATGTAAGGTGATATACAATTGTTTGTGTACCTCAATGATATTAAAAGTAAAAGTAAGCTTATATGCTTGACATAGCTGATCTCAATACACATCTCTGATTTCAATATATTTGAAACATTATCTATTCCTTATGCTTAAGTTAAACTGAATTGGTTTGTGATAATTTGGACAAGACCACAGTCTTGCTTTCAACACATCATGGATTAAAATAAAAATTATATTTGTATGTATATTCTACTATTTTGTATATGTGCTAAATTTCATAAATCCGTGCCATCTAAGCCATGTAGTTCTACTCCTGCTTTACTGCACCTTTTCTGATATGAGCAAGATGCACTTTTTAGCTAGAAATGAGTGGATACTTGTTACTATCCTCAGCATAGGAAACATTGATGATAATGCAATTGACTTAAAATAAGTTCAATTTTTCTGATTTCTCAGGTTCTCTTGAGTGTTTCATTTTTTCTGGTGGGAATTTTGTGGAGAAAAGAAAAGATGAAAAAAGAGAAAGTTGACTGCTCGTACTGATGAATTACATTACTCATGTTCACAGTAAAAAATAAATTATTAGACAGACTGCTTTCTCATTGTTCTAATAATGTTTTACCACATGAAAGAGTAAATCATGTTTGGGTGTTTAATTTTTTATTTGGATTTGTTTTCACAGTTGGCAGCTTTTCTTAATATTTTTATTTAATTTTAGTGACATGGAAAATAATGCAACTGCTTAGAGCCAGACTATGTGATAAAGCTTACCATGTGGGAAACAGATCTTGCACAGTACATGTCTCATCTTGTCAACAGAAATAGGCAGTTTCCTTATTAATGGGATTCATTTGTACAAAGAAGTTTTACCACAGGCTTTTTTTCATCAAGACTCGCCACTTAAAAGAAATATGGCTTACATAACGGAATATACAAGTTGGAATTTTTGCAAATGTGAAAGACATACTGTGTGAAGATATTTGACATTTGGATCTTGGTTGTATTCTAAACAGCTAAAGGCAGGGTTAGCCTTTGATCCCTCATGAATGTAACAACCTGGAATGCAATAATTTTTAAATCTTGTTTTCATGTATCCTTCAAATGCTCTGTGGGCTATCCAGGTCAGAACCAATATAATACCAAGTAAAAGCCAAGATGCATCATTCCATGATTATTCTGTGCATTCTGTGGTACTAGCAAGAGAGAACTTGTCAAAATCTTTTCATTAGATGATATAAAGGCTTGCTATGCACAGCTGGGATTCAGATGTTAAATACAAGAATCAGTTAAATATACCCAGTCTTAAAATAGCAAACAGCATTACGATATATTGTTTTTGCTGTAACACATCTATACTTATGACGATTTGCCAATCCTTAGTGCTCGTGACTTGATTTCATACTAGTGTAGTAGCAGTTGATCTTCTACGTAGTTGTATTACCTGAAGTACAGTTTGCTTAAACACATGGTCCTACCACTCCTCTTTGTGTCAGACCTGCTCTGAACAGATGGGATTTTCTCCCACAGAGAATGTGGGAGAAATGTATGGTTTTTTCTCAAGTGAAAATGTGGCCTGAATTATTCTGATAATAATGTTCACTGTTCAAGGAAAAACAAGTAATTTTCTTAAGTTCATTTCTACACCAAAGTTCTATGCAACAGCAGTTTATTCAAATCACTTTGGAATATCCTGTACAGCCCTTTTCCTTGTTACTATATAAGACAAAATTCTCATTTTTCTCATGATTTTTTTCTTTCATGTATATACTTCTATAAATTGAATCCTATATAAATTAAGATAATGCAAGAAGGGAATATGTTTAAAAGACACAATTTTCTCCTATTTACAGAGATGATTATTTATGATTGTTGTTACTAACTCTATTCTCCTAGGGAAAAAAAAAAAAAAACCAAACCAAAAACAATTTAGAAAATAGTGGGTTCACAATTCTGTCACTTATTACCTGAAATTAAGTGGAAAACATCACACACCTCAAATATAAAGTAGGTGAAAGTCTAGAAAAAATATTCTAGAACTTCTAAACGTCCAATATCCTTATATTCCTGGTGGATATCTGGCAAGCATTGCCTTTTAATAGGGTATTATTAGAACCTCTCAGCAACTTTATAGTTAAAGTAATGAAATCTGTAATAAAAGCCAGATCTAAATTCGACTATTTTCTGTACTTTTGTTGCATTTATCTCTCAGACAAAAACACGACATAAGTTCCAGGTGTGTCCTTTGCTTACCTTCATTATTTTTAAGTCAAGTCACTGTGCCCCTCAAGTACTCTAACCTATACATACACACAAGCATATTCTTTTAAGTTAAGGAAGCATTCGTGGTTTTGTCTTTGATTGGATTTTTTTTTCCTTTCAAGTATTTTTTCTATTTCTCTGTCTGTTGTGTCTGGAACACCAGAACTCCTGGGCAGTAGGAAGCAGAATCTTCACCTGCGACAAAAACATAGCCTCTGATATTTGCCCATGTGTTCATTTTCTTCCCAGTTTATCACAGGAGTCTGCCATCTACAGTCAATCTCTCTTGTGTTCCTGCAGCTTGGACTCTAAAAACATTTCCACTGAGCAGCCTGAGTGGCTCTATGACAGTGCTTAGCAAAACAGTATTTATCCTTTACTTGGTACAACTCCACCATTTAGTTCCATGCTAGTGCTACTGGCTTCTACTTTGCAGATATAATCTTGTTCTTATGATCCAGTACAATTTTCCCACCTAAATGCAAGCCTTTAAAGGCAACATTACTCAGAGCTTTATTTATGTTAGGCAATCTATTGAGGCTAAGTACAAAGTTTCCACCAAAAAACTCCTACATAAGCTTAAGGGAACTGAACTAGCTCTTTGTACAGAGGTGTATTTTTAAAGGAGAATGAGTCTATGTACACTCATAGTCAGCTAGAGACGTTCTGCTCTGTAAAAGCCATTGTTTCAATTTTTAGAGAAGGACTCCCACTTTTAAGGGAGTAACATAATTACCTTCTGCTAGCTTATAGCTGTCCCCTATTGAATATGACATTGTGGGAGGCTGAATATGATCTGCCTCCCTCAGAAGGAATTAATTTTTGCTTAGTAAAAAAGATGTCTGAGCTATTAATCAGCACAAATGGGTTGAAGTTAGGAAGAAGAAATGGACTCATGGTCAGGGAAATGTCTGTACAATATTGCTTTTCATTTGTTTGCTTATAGGGTTGCTGGAATTTTTCTGAAACAGTGAAAAAGCAACCTTGAATTGGAGTTACCTCCAAGGAACTGAACTGGGGGCTTCCAAGGATATAGTCACCGCTGTTTGCAGAAGTGAGACTGAAGTTTCTTGAGGGGTGGGAATTGTATAGTACATTATGTTGTGTCATTAACTTGGAGAGCAGCTTTTTATCTCCACAAACCTGAGATTCAGTCCTGCATAGATTACTTATCTCAGACAGTTTCATCTGTGAACACCTATACAAAAAAGCTATATGGAAAAGCACAAAGAATTCCTGAGGGAAATAATTTCATAACTTATTTATTATCCACTAATCTCAAAGCATATTGACTTAACATCTCAAAACGTATTGACTTAACAGGGGCATTAGCAAATCCATGGAGTTCATATTTTTGAGCTATTTTTAGCCTATATGGCATTTTCTAGCTACATTTTAAAGTAAAAACAATCTTTCCCCCCTCCTGCCTTAACGTCTGTCACCTTCAGAAGTGAAAAGGAAGTAAAATTAAAATCTTGAGCAATAATCAGGTTAGTCTGCACCTTTATGCAAGGACCTAACTCCTAGTCTTAGTGTTCTGAATATGAAGAAATTGCATGAAAATCAGTATAGCTGACTTGGATTGGTGCCAGAGTGAGGGAAATCAGCAACTGACTTTCATATCTGCAAGGACTTGACACTATCTACCTAAAAAGCAGTGTGAGAGTCATAGTTGTCTGAGCATTTGTGACACACCTGCAAGCACTATGTGCATTGGAGAATGTCTCTCCTGTAGCTCATATCTCCACACTGTCCTTCCCACTTGTTTTTAGTTATACTGGTGTGCCCTGTTCTTTCTAACTACAGTCCTTGAATCTATAGTACAACTTAAATATCTCATAAATAGAAAAAGCATTTTAAATTTTTATAAGAAACGCAGTTCATTACCCCAACACCTGATCTCTAAAAATAGCTTCATTATAAGGATATTTTTTCCACATCTACAAACACACTGATGATCGCCCAACACAGGTTCTCAGTTTGCCATGAAGTAGTGAATAGTTTCATAGAAAAAAACAAGGAAGACTCTATAACTACAAATCATCATCAAATTTTTAGGGAAGATAAACTTCTTAGAGAAGGAAATTATGCTTTTTTAAGTTATAGAATTTAGAGGATGCAGCTTTGATTCAAGTATAATCAAAATTAAGAGATTGTTTTCAGGATCACAGCATTTCTAAGAATTTTACAAGCATGATGATAAAGTTGATGATAAAGCATTAACTTCCACTGAAAGGAATGATGCTCCAATTAGTCCATGCCATTTTGCATTATACTAAGCTTTCAAGTGCAGCAAACTTTTGTGGCAGGGCTAAAACTTATAAGTGGATTAAGTGCCCTTTAGAGTTCATAGTGTTTCTACTCCCTTCAGCAGCAGTGCTGAATTATGCTGCCTTAAAGCATTCATGGAACGTTATGGATGTACAGATTGGGAAAAAAACTCCATCAGCTTTTCCACAATATTATGCACCATCCTTTTTGACAGATGAGACTACAGATACTTTTTAAAGCCTTTTTAGATTTTAATAGATTCACCGTTTATTTTAAATGGAACTTGGATGCCTTCTTTTGCATTTTATTAACTTGTTGTGAAGAAGCGATTTGCTGTTGAGAGATGATATAACCTGTAGGAAATAATAGTCATTTAGCAACTGTTCCTTGAACAAAACTAACAGCATGTTTTCTCTTAAGAAAAATAACCATGCAGGAGCTTGAGAATAATGTGTGATTTGTGATAAAAGGCAGACAGTGCTTTTGCATCAAACTAAGCTGTATACTTTTAGAAAATTCTAAAAGCAGGGAAGTCTCAAGGAAGAAAAGTATAAGCTTTCTGTAACACATAATATTCTGAAGTTGTTTATTGAGATCATAGATTTAAGGAGCAAAGAGACTAATTTTTCCTCCATCTGTGAAAGTGTTAGAATTCTAAATCCAAACTACAAAGGTCTCTTGAGAGCTATCTTCACAGTCTAGTAAAACTACAGAGATCTCCACAGGGAGCCCCATGCTCCTTTACCAGCAAGGCGGCCATCCACTCCTCATTTCTCAGCTAGCAAACAGTTGCTCTGTCTGATGTAACTGATCTGGAAGAAACTTACCTCTAGCTTAATGCCAATTGGAGTTCCTTTAATTAAGCCATTCCACGTCATAAAGAAGTTGTCTCCAATACTAGCACAGCTTACAAGTATATTTATGGCTTATCTTTTTTATTCTTGAAGGGTGTGTCTGTCAGCCAAGCACACATCTTTTGCTAAATATCTTGGAATCTGTGTATTTTCCTCCGTGTATTTCCACAAGAAATGATATACAAGGATATACTGAAAGAAGGTCTGATCAACTTCTCTTACCTTCTTTGCTGTTTAAAACTCCACAGTAAAATCCTTCACAATTTAAACAACAAAGCTGCGTTTTGTGGTGCTCTGCGACCGTCAGTGTACTGTATATCCTTTCAAAATTACAGATAAATATTTGGAAAATCCAAACACATAAGATTCACGATAGTGAATGGAAAAGGAGTGGAAGAAGCCTGTGACCTTGTGACATGGGGTTTACATGCTTTGGAATCAGAAGTTAGTATTGACAGGGACCTGCTACAATGAAGCCTGAAGCAGCTGTTGCTCTTAACACCAGTTTCACAGGTCATGGGCTGCAGAGCAAAGGGGAGGCAGGGCAACACACTTGCCATGAAGAACACTGGTGAAATGCAGAGCAGATTAGAAATTAAGAATCATGACATGCATTTCATAGACTATTAAATGTTGTTCTGAAGAACAAGTACAGGTGATTGAAGTTTCCATTACTACAGTGTTAATTAAACACATGGTAAAAATAAAATTTCTGAGGATCAAGACTGCAGCCCTGAAAAAATCAGATCATATTTTCAAAGACCAGCTGTGTTTTTCTGTTTAAGGTATTTATTTACTTTGTTATGGTGATTGCTGGGGGTTTTTTTGGTTTTTCTTTTTTTTTTTTTATGACAACTGAATCAGTACATTCAAATATGGAATATCTTTCAGTAACGGTTTAATTTGTGGGGTCTCACAAAAACAGTGTTTTCCTAATTGTATCACAAAGAGATTGTAATGCCCTCCACTCACTAAATTTCTATCAGGTGCACCTTAATATGCTGACTTCTGATATTTCTTTTCCTTACCTCTGCTCCTTTGAATATACAGTCAGAGAGTAATAGAAGCCAGACATTTAGAATAGTAGCAAAATTGATCTAATTAGTGATTAAGGTATAAAGTATGAGTGTATTTCACAAAAAAGTGACAATTAATTTGCTTCTCATTCCTGTTGCATTAAAAAATGAATAGAAAACAACTCTTGATACAAGTTGAATTATATTTTCACAATTGTCACAAGTTTTCCTCCTAATACCCCTTCTTTCCAACGTAGTTTAAGTAGAACGTGTCACGAGAACATTTAATTGAAAATTACTGTGACAGGTTTATTATATTAATTAAAAATCAAACAATTCTAAAAATATATTTAAAGTCTTGTTCTAAAGGTGCATGTAACTACAACTGTAATTTCACATAGTACAGCTAGTCCATAGTACCACTTAAGGTGTTACTAGGTTGGGGGTTTTGAACCAATTATCTTTCTAGTTACCTTTGCATACAATGTTTAAAACAAAACATACTACATCAGTATTTTCAGAAATCCCTTCTATTGGAGTGCATAAGAAATAGGAAATACGCAATGCTATATTACTAGCAGGGATTCCTACAATTTAATTTTTTCATGTCTGTAAAATATAATAATCTAGTTGAATATATATTTTCTTCTCATCATGCTTTCAGTGGTCTCTGGACCTACAGTGGTATCTCCTACCTCAGGCCTTTAATTCTTCATAACTTCTGATGAGAGACTACAGATTTGATGCTCAGGACTCAGGCAGCTATTTTTTCTTTCTTTTTGTTTGTCACCTTGGGAAGTAAAAGTATATATTTTTAAGTTGTGCTATTTTTTCCCCCGATAATTTGCCTTCCCAGTTTGTCTTGGTGTGCTTATTAAGAGTCTGCATGTGTATTTCTTCAAAGTTATCTTTTAGAATTAACCAAATAGATCCTTACAAGAAAAATCTAATCATGGTTTTGGGGGACGGTCTGCTCGAGGTATTGCTCCCTGTAGATAACATGAATATAGCCACACCATGTTTAGCTCTGTGCTGTTACACTTCTCCAATACTCTCACAGCAGGCTTTATAGCCCCTCAAAACCTTCTCACTCCAAGTTCCAAGGGATAGATTACATATCACACAACTCCTAAATGCTATTTAACATAATGATGTCAGGATAATACTCTAGAAGAATTTCAAGCCCTGACAATAGAAATAGCAAAAAAAAAAAAAAAATTTTTTTCTAAGGCTATAGGTCTTACCCATAAGATTCAGAGGAGGTGTGGAATATGCAGAGTGGCCATAGCCCCTACAAAACCAGGAGACAATGAGAAGCAGGGTTGGAATTTTATCTAGACTCCTGGGATTTCTTACTGGACTTCAGACTGTACAGACACAGCCTGAGAGATTTATTTATCATAATTATGAAGTAAAAAATTATTTTGCTAATCAGATACATATTTAAGATGTGTAGAAGGACTGGATTTCTAAGTGTGGGGTTCCATCTCTCCCAGGGACAATATCTATTCTATTAGGTACCTTCAGTTTTTATGCGTTTAGGCTGACCTGAGACAACACACTCCAGCACAATGCAGAATTTTAGTTTTCAAATCATCCAGTTGTTGGGAGTGTGTTGTGTCTCTCTTGTGGCACAGACAATAAGATTTTCTTCTTTTGGAATTGAACATATGGTAAACAAGAAAGGACTAATACACGTAAAGCATCTGTTCCTATGAAGGGTTAGGATTTAGGTAGGATATGTACATCTATAGATGATTTTTATTATTTCTTGCTGCACTGTTAAGACTACATTTACAAATATGTATTCTTCACTGTGACTAAATCAATTAAAAACATAAGTGGATTGTGGTTATTGGCAACTCTGATTTTTTTCTCTCGTGTATCTCAAGCCCTGGAAGGACATCAGGAGTGAGGACTTCATGGGGTGTCTGGGTGTCAAATGACAATCTAGCTCAAGTCAGAAGTTCTGTTGAATGAAAGAACCTTAAAACAGGGTAAGGGGAAAAAATCACATGTATATCATTAATATATGCCTTTGTGTACATGAAGTATGTACACTTACATATTACATAAACATAAATACTATATTTATGTTTGTGTATATATATCTGGAAAGAGTGCTAAAATTTTTATCAGTCCAATCAATCCTTTGGCAACCTAAAAGTCCAAGTTACCTAATAAATGAGAAAAGTCTCATTCAGTACAGAATATAGATTGTATTTTTCCACCCTTCAATCACTTCCCCTCTCCCCTGGCGGGATGCTCACCCTCAGAGGGATCTATCCCCTGGTCCCCACCAGGGACAGGTAGGTGTAGCTGCCCCAAGGCACCAGCACACTGAAATATTCTGGTGTCAGGCAGTTCTTCCTCCTCAGGCCTGGGCTGGCTCACATTTGCTTCTGCACATGACCTCAGCATGGCAGGTGTCCCTGAGGTCACCACACAGCCCTGGCTCACCCCAGGGAGATGAGAGTCCCTCCTGCCGTGCACTGCCAGTGCCATCAGGCCCTGCCCTGTAGACCCCTGACCCCATGAGCATGGAGGCTGCATGGGTGGGCTATGGGCTGGTAGTCTGGTAGCCCAGGCATGGCTCAGGGGTGCTGAGGACAGCCATACTTACTCACCAGAGCTGAGGATGAGGAGTGTATGGTTTGAGGAAGAGTTGATATGTGACTACTGGATTTAAGCCTGGTTATGTCTACAACCAAGTACATTAGGCACAAGAATTCATAGCTGTGACTCCTCCAGCAGAAGTTAAAATTTAAATAGCCTATTAGTCACAAAACACTAATGTATTCTTCAGAGAAATAATTTACAGTCTGTCTCTGGGTGGGAACTCTGTGCAAACAGCCATGTTCAAAATTGATTCACTGTTACATTCAGTAAATCTATTTTTAATGGTGCTTTCTTTTCTCCACAAAGATGAGGAGGGAGATATGTGTGGAGGTACAAATGCATAACTCCAAGTGATAAAACTTCAGGAAAGTAACACTTCTTTGGTTTCCATAGTAACTACTCTCAAAAATGCCACCTGACTTGCGTTTACACAGCACTCTGCCAAAATCTGCAGCTCCTGGCTGACTCTGTCCCATTACTGCTCCCTGCCCACTTCCCACTCCTTTTAATGGTGCCAAGGAAGACCTTTTATTGGCTGTATCAGGGAGCTGAGGCAACAGAGTAACACAGAGAACAGAGCACAGCTGGGGTTGTTTTTTTCAGCAGAATCGGCCCCTAATGAGCTTCCTCAGCTCCTGTGGGCAGAAGCAAGGCAGCGAAGTGAGAGTGTGGCAATCAGCCAGGAAAACACAGAGGGGCAGAAAGGCCTGGAAGACTTAAATGCAAGATGGGATGGTTAAACCTATTAGCCTTCCTGTGCTACTGATCGTGTCCTCTTAGATGCCATACTGGTTCTAGAATAGCAAGAGTCTGTCCAGAAGCTCATACTCTGTCAGCAAACTGAGTAAGAATATAAAAAAGCATTTTGAGAGTGAGAAAGTGAGTGAGAGAGAGTTACTAAAGGCAAATGTAGAAATACTAGATAAAGACATATTCCGATCTTCCTAAACTTGCCATAGGACACTTATGTTTTGATAGATTCAAATATGAGCCCTCAAAGTGTTTATAGAACATTTATTACACTAGTTGAGCATCAAAGTCCTGATTTTTTTAGCTTATATACTATGTTATGTTATGTGTTATAATCAAAATAGAGAGTGTAGCAATGAAGAGGGCAGGTGATAAAAGTTGTAAAGTACAACCTTTGTATTGACAATGAAAAGAGGGAAGACTGCAATCATGTTAGCTTGGTGAACAAAATGTTTCCTATTTCATGACTAAAGTGATTTCGATTTTGAAGTGATATTACAACAGAAGGCATTTGCAGGATCAAAAATTTATCCATAGATGTCTACCAAAAGAAGTGGGCATGCCTGAGCACCCAAAACTAGCCTGCAATAGAGATGCTAAAACTAAACAGGGATAATACTCATAAATCTATTTCAATGCAATGGACTAGAAATATCTAGGAACAAGGGATAAACATGGCAAAAACCCAATCCTTCCTAGAGTGCTCTGACAGGCTGATAAGACTTATATCATAATAGTTTTAATAAAGGTCAAATAGATAAGGTGATAATGCTTTGAGCAAAATATATGCAAAGCCCTATGAGACCTAGATGAGAAAACTACTGTTAGCTTGTGCATGATGTGAAGGAAGCACAACTTGTCCCATCAAAATGAATACCAGAATTTCCAGAGCTTAGTTTCATTAAAGTACAAACAGGAAGAAGAAAGATTGCTTTGGAACTGCCTGGAAACAAAAGAGAAATACAATATCTTCTTGTTTTGTTTTGGGTTTTTTAATATCTTGGTAAAATTAAAATTTATAATATTTTTAACATCTGCGCAATTAACTGTGTATCAGTTTACTTTGCCACTTCAATCACATCGAAAATATTTTGTATGCTGAGCTTAGAGAATGTAATTGTATTTTCCTCTCTGGTTTCCCCCTCTCCTCCTGGATTCAGCGCTTGTGAACAAAATGCAGTCAACTGCTTTCATTTAAAATAACACTGGATGATCACTGAAATAAAAATTAAAATGTTCATGTTTTCTTTTAAAAGCTCTTTCATGAAAATATCCTCTGAAGATGACTGTACTGGTAAATCTTAAGGAATATATTAAAAAAAAAATAAAACCTTATAGCGTACATCTTTTTTTTTCCTTTAAGGTCACGTATATTGGTCTTTAAATTCTGGTTTTATTTTACATGTTATAGAAAAGAGAAAAGGAAGATTAAACTTTTTTTCAAGCTTGGTGTTTATACAGATTTTTGACTCTATTATTTTGAATAAACCATAAATGTTTTCATGTGTACTTCCTGTTGTTTTGCATTGTGCTCTTTATTATTAATTTTATTCATATGTGCCAGAAATCCTTAGAGATATATCACTGCACTTCCAGTTAACTCATTAAACATTTGATAATCATATCTTGATAAACATATCAAGTCTATCTACCCTTGTTTTTCCTATACATAGCTTAGCTATGTAACAGTGAGCAAACATGGAAAATCAAGATGTTAATGCATCTACAGCAGTGTTTTTCTTTCAGAAGTGAAGTCTGAACTACTTTCAGAACAGAAACCTAAAACAATTCTTGAAATCGCAAATAACAGTCTTCAGTACAGCAGTTTGTTTTGATTGATTATTAGACCTAGATACACAATCCAGGACATGAGAGTATGTAATGAGCATTCTTCAATTCAAATAAAAGGAAATTGCTCATTTTTTTTCTGGAAACATTTCTTTGAAGAGTTCAGCTTCTCTTAACAAATCCTCATCTGTAAAAGCACTACTTCTGTCAAGATTTCAAAGTAGATGTTTGCTTTTGGGATCCCTAGTCTTTCCATTGTCACAGCTCAATTTTTATAAAGGTATGAAGCAAAGTCTGTTGTCATTTTAATAATGAATATATTTAGTAACCTAAAGTAGAAAGCACTTTCCTTATTTCCGTTGTTATATTTAAAATCAGATAGAATTAAGTGAAAGGGATTCAACTCTGGTTTAGGTAGATTTTTATGCCTCACTTACCACCAAAACATCTGATCACATTCCACTATACAAAACAATATGATGCCCTTCTGTCCTACATAGCTTTCTTTTTAGGGGATTGGATGACAATTTATGTATTTTTGTTTATGTTACTGCGTGCTTGCATTAGATAAGAAAACTCAAGTGGAGAAGGAAGAAATAGAGTTCATCAAGCCCTTTGGCTTCTAGGGATTCTCTGATCGCTACCTGAGAAATTACTTTCTGCTTAATTTCACAGAATAACTGAAGTTGGAAGGAACCTCTGTAGATTATTTAGTCCAATCCTCTGCTCAAAGCAGAGTCTTTTAGAGCAGGTTTTTCAAGATATTGTCTAGTTGGGTTTTGAACATCTTCACAGACAGAGATTTTCAGGGCAACTCACCCCATCGTTTCACTACTTAACCATAACAAATCAAACCCAAACAAATAAAGAAAACAACAGAAAAACAAGTGTTTTGCTCTCGCAGAAATGGAATTCCTTGGTTTGATTTGTGCCCTTTCCCTCTTATGCATTCAATAGGTACCTCTGAGAAGAGTCTGATTGCATCTTCTTTATTCCCCCCATAACAGGTACTAATGCACAATGATAAAATCCCTCTGATACTTTACATCTCCAGGTTAACAGTCCTATCCCTCTGTCTACCTTTATATGATTGGTGCTCTTATTCCTCCATCACCTTTATGGACCTGTGCTGGACTTACACCAGGAAACCCATGATTGTTTTTTCAGAGGCAAGTCCATGCCTGCCTGATCTGAACACAGAAGTGGACTCTGCACTCAATGTGTGGTCTCAGCCAGAGCTGATGAGAGTGTTAGGAGTGTATCCCTTGACTCACTGGTGATGATTTTCCAAATGCAGCCCCAAATACCATAGACTTTCATTGCCACAGGGGTGCACTGCTGGCTGATGGTCAATTTCTTGTCCAACAGCAACATCAGGTCTTTTTCTGCCAAGCTGCTTTCCAGAATGTACTCCAGCATGTACTTGTCATGCTGCTATTCCCCAGGATACAGGACTTGGTATTTCCCCTTTTTGAACAACATGAGGGTGCTGTTGACCCATTTCTCCAGCTTTCTGGGTTTTGATGACAGGGAGCACAATCATCTGGTGTTTCAATCAGCCTCCCAATTTTGTCTCATTTGTGGATTTGTATTTTACATCCAAATATTGTGTTCAGCTGAAAGTCTCTGGTGGTTGATGGCTTGGTGAAAAACAGTGTTCTGAAAAATTTGATGAAGCATTTGGTCTGGCTACAAAACAAAATTGTTTTTCATAGGAATGTAACACTGATCTGAAGTGAAGTCACATCTGAGTTCTCACAGCATTTTTCCTCTTCAAATGTTGAATCATGGTGATTAAGAAAATAGAAATGTAGCAGAAACATATACTGAAAAAAAATGAAAGTGATAAGATGGTGGCTAAGATATTTCTTCGTTTGCTGCTAGTAAATTATACTTGTCTCTTAAACAATGTTTGTGTGCAGAAATAATTTCTTAGAAATACAGAGAATTTGAAGACAAAAGGTCATATGAGTTCATCTTGTATTCCACCATTCAGTCCAAGTAACTTAAACCAGTTGTTTCCATAGTAAAGTTGTAACTTCTGATATGTCTGTAGCATATATATCAACTATTCAGCCAGAGTCTAAAGATTTCAAGTGTTGGAAGTATATTCTAATTATAAGTAAGCTGTGATAAAATTTATTTAGAAATTAGTGTCACATGAAACTATGTTGGTTATGTTCACGATATCACCCTGGTATAAAAGCATAAATGCTTATGAGTGGCTCGGTTCCAGCAGCATAGTGGTACTTTAAAAAATATTTTGTTTGCTCAACATAAGGAAGCAGCTACAGTACATCTGGTTTACTTAGGTAAGTAGAGATTTTGTGCAGAGCAGTATGACCTCCTTGGACAGCACCATAACATATACCTGATTTTCCACAGTTACATAATTCAGGATGGTGATAATTTAGAGAAGAAAGTCATGGAGATTAAGCATGCATGTAGACAGTGAATATCTGTGTCCTTGTTTTTTGCTGTATCACAGAAATGCAGAGTTAGAGCTCACACCATTTTGCTCAGAGTGTGACTGTGGAAGGAGGATCAGCAGAAGCACAGGGAGACATGGGTAGTGTTTATGTGCTGAAGGTGCTGCTAACTTGGAGATCTGCAGTAATGACCAGGAAAATATAAAGAAAATGTGGAACTAAACCAGGGGCTTGAATTTCCATGAAGCAGCTTTCAGAAGGTGACAAAATGCACCATAGATAGCAAAACTGTTTGAGATAAAAGTAAAGTGAGGGATATTAGGCTTTTTAGGCTTTGTTTGGCAGAATGACATTACTGGGGAAGGAGCAGGATTGCTAAGCATGCAAGGTTATTATGTGCCAAAAAAGCTTTCTGGTTGGTAGACTTGGCTGTGTATTTTCATATAGAATGCCTGAATTTCAATCCCAGTTCTATGTCCAATAGTTCTGCAAAACCTGACAATTAGTTTTTTTGAAAACAAAGAGGGAGTTGAGGGTGGCCTGGCTGCAGGATAGAGATTACTTTTATTAAAGAATTCTGTATGACAAAGTTATATTCTACCTTCTTAGTATAAGATGTGAACTTAGAAAACCATAAAATCCAAAATTATAATTATTATAATTTACTGGCTTTAACCCCAATGCACTTTTTTTTTTTTTTTTTAAATGTACTAAGAAGAACTTTATGTACATTTATACCTGCACTTCTTATTAGTATATGAAACTTTGTCAGGAGATGCAGCCAGGAATGATAGTCTGCCAAATGTAGGTTGCATGTAAGACAGTGACACTTGGCACAACTGAGGAATTTTCAGCACAACTCTCTTGGCTTTTTCTCTTTTATTATAATGTTGTTAAATGGCTACATCTTTATATGTCTTAAATATGTGAACTACTGCCTTAGTCTTAGTTGGTGAAGAGGAATTTGTGGCAATGGTTGGAGATAGTATGTTTAATGAGTTTTGAGGGAGGAAATTTGATGTCAGGTAGGGAGGTGACTAGGACTTCAGGGTATCATTTGGCATGGAGGAGTTCAGTAGAGTTTTTGTTCAAAGATGGGAAGAACTGAATTTGATGGTAGGAAGGAAAGAACACTGGAAGAAACAAAATGGAAGAAAGAGTCTTCTCATCCCGAGTGTTATCTTGTCATTTATAACCTGAGGGTGAGTAAAGGTAAGTGTTTGTGACTTTCAACAGTAGCAAGGTAATTCTGACATCACAAAATAAAATATTTTAGACTAGATGTCTGCAAGGTATTTTTCAGCATTTTATAGTGATATAAATTATAGTCCTAGGGAAAAAAAATACATGTTGCAAATGGGAATGTGTGTCTATGCAGTTTTCAAGTATTTAGCCTACATTTCTGTTTTATAATCTCCCTAGTTTTGTGGTCTCTTCCCTTAGGTTTGCAGAGAAAAGACGACCCAGCAAGCAGGCTTTGCTATATTTCTCCAGTGCAAATGAGATAAAGAAGGAATTAATTTTCCCTCATGACTTTTTTGTAGCATACAATACAAAATAATGTTTTCTGTTGATTTGGCAGTGCCTTTTGATAAACTCGAATTGCAAAGAATTTTTGTACAACTCTAAAATGCTGATAACAAGAGACATATGAAGTGATTGTCTAGTTATTTTCCTTTTGTTTCATTTGAACACAACTTAATTTTAGAATTATAACGGTGTTTGTTTTCAGGATGTGTTTTTACCATTTTCTATAAGAACTGTTTTACAAAAATGTAGTACTTTATGATACAAAACTTAATTTATTCAACTTATTCTTAGGCAACCAAACCACATCAACATTTCATTTTCTTTTATGTTAGGAATACGCAAGTGTTTTCTCTTCTGCTTTTTTAGTGTGTTGATACAATCAAACCAAATGCTTAGGCTGTTAGGCAGTGTGGGATAGCAAACACTTTGCTGCCAGCAGAGTAATGCTGACCCTACTCTTTTGTCAGTCTTGGTTTACTGGCAACATCTTTAAGGTTGCCACAAGCAAGTGAATTCTCAGTGATGCTAAAAGACAGAGAAAGTAGCAGCTTGACCTTTTACTTAATTTCATGGACACATTATACAACTGCATGAATAATAAGGGTTTATTTAGTGAGAATTGAAACAGTGAAATAAAAAAGAAATCCTTCAACAATTTGAATTTGTTGACTTTTTAAAAACTCTCTTGTTAAGGAAAATCAATGCCTGTTTTAAATCAATCACAAATGCAGTTTCTCATATGTAAAAAGGAAGTAAATCCTTTTTGCTGAGCAACTACTCCTGCATTAATGAGATTTTTAAATTGGCATTGTAGCTCAAATGTATGCAAACTTGTCCTTGATTCATTCTCTAGACATGGTGCAGTTGGACTTCTCAGTGCTTGAAAGCTCTGCTCTGCAACAACAATATTAGAATGTCACATACTGCATGAACATAGTAACTCTTAGTGTTACAGATGAAACTTCATTGCACTGCTTATTGAGACGCCCTCAAAAGTAGATAACGTTGTTTTTACCTCTATGTGTACAATGCAATTTTTCTTCAAATGAAACATCTATGTATCACCACTGAAAACAGAAAAAATATAGTCATAGTAATAAAAGAATAAAAGATTTTTACAGCACCACAGTATCAATTGGATTGGAAAAGACTTCTGAGACCATTGAGTCCAATCCTTGACCAAAATCTACCTTGTCACCTAGATCACAGCACTAAATGCCAAATTTGTTCCTTGAACATCTCCAGGGATGGCGACAGCAGCACCTGTCTGGGCAGTCCGTCCCAATGTTTAACAAGCGTTTCTGTGAAGAAATTCCTCCTGGTGTCCAACCTCCTCTGGCGTAGCTTGAGTATCCTTGGTCCTCTCATCCTGTTGCTGGTTGCCTGGGAGAAGAGATCACTCTCACTTGGTTACAGCCTGCTTTCAGGCAGTTGTAGAGAGCAACACGGTCACCCCTGAGCCTTCTTTTCTCCAGGCTGAGCAACCCCAGCTCCCTCAGCTGCTCCTCATGGGAATCACTCTCCAGACCCTTCACCCACTTCATTGCCCTTTTCATCATTCAATGTCTTTCCTAAAGTGAGGGGACCAGAAATGGGTGCAGTGCTTGAGGTAAGGCTTCAGCAGTGCTGAGTACAGGGGGAGAATATTTTAGAATATTAATTCAAGGAAAAAAAGTATACTATCATTTCAGCCCTTTCTGCTCCAGTTTAAGAAATTCTGTTGAATTTTCAGATTGAATTGTATTTCTTTCATCATTCTTTCAAAATTGAGCATATTCTTTCATGTTTCATCTTCTCAGCTCTATCAGTAAGTTCCTTTGTAATTTAACAAATTTAACATGTCTCTTTCTAATAGCAAAGCTGGAAGGCAAACTTTCTTTTTTTAAAATATAATAAAAGTTATGCAGATAAACTAATTTAATTAGAAAATAATAAATGGCCTGCCAAGAAAAAAATCCTCTTAAATTCAGTTTTGGTGTAGTCCAAGGTGTAAATGAAAAGGTATAAGAATGATTCTGCACAAAGTTATAATATGCAAGGTGAACAGTCAGATTGATTTATAGGAAGAGATGTAACTGACAATGAAGTGAATTAAAGAAAAAAAACCAATCAAACAACAAAACCCAATTCTGTTGTAAACAGGATAATATTGTATGTCACTTCTTAAAATATACCAACCATGTGGTAGAATTGAGAGGAGAAACAACTTGATCCACTGAAGCAAATTAGATAATGTGATGGTCCTTCTGCTTTGTATTCCTTACTAATAGAAATCTTTCTAGCAGTTTTTATGTCCATGGTGCTTGAGCAGAGTTTATTAAGCCCAGAATTCTCCTGCAGTGAGAAGAGGGGAGCCTTGGGGCAAAAGAACTTGACTTTATTGACCGATTGTGTAAAAGTAGCTGGGACAAAATGTCTCCCTTTGACGCATTCAACTTTCCACTTACAAAATTTTTGCTGATCTTGCTCTTGTCATGTCCACCTTTTCTAACTCCTAACTTCTTTCATTTGTTTCCTTCTTTCCTCCAGATACCTTCTCATACATTCTCAGTCTTCCTTCATCTGCTTCCTCTTCAGACACTATTGACCCTACAAGGTATCAATTCTTCCTGCACCTGTATCAACAGTAAGTGGAATCCAGCTCTTCTTTTCCCTCAACCTGCTCCCCCCATAAAATGTTAAGTAAATTTTCAGGTTTAGCAACACTGCTCCTGGCAAGATGGATTTCTGATAAAAGATTACTGCAGTATGCACAGAATATGCCATATAGTCACCTCTAAATGAAGTGTAATATGATTTTATGAATTGTACCTACCTGAGATATTAATCTGATCACTTTCAAAAGTATAACCTTATTACAAACTTCATCATATTCCATTATACTGCAGTTCTTTTTCACCAAGACCATTCAAACAGTAACAAGTGCTCCAAAGAATTATTAGGTGAAAAAAGGACTGCTCTTATATCAAGAAAAAAGAAGGTGCTGTGGTGTGCTCCCCCGCCCCCCTTTCTGCTTATGTAGAAGTCATGCTGATCTCCTGATGGCTGTAGCTGCCTTCTGTTGGATAATGAGGAGACAGGTAGCAACACAATAGCTGAGAACTAGTTGAACAAGCACCATCCAAAATACGGCTGGTGTGCAAATGTGACTATAAGTCAGTCACCTTGTTTCATAAACACTGAACAGCCCAGCAGGCTGCATGCCAGCATCTTCTCTTGAGTAGGGCTGTCTCTCTAGGTTACTCCTTGAAGTTGAGAGAATCCTTATTTTTTCAGATACTCAGGAAGTCACATGGGAATAAGTGCACTGAAACTTTGAAATCTTAACCAAGTGATATAAAGTATTGATTGCACATATGTAATCCTTTAGGTTTAAACCATTGTCCAAATTGGAACTGGGTCTGCATTCAGATGCACCTACACTCCGCTCTGGGAAGAAGTTTAGAATTCAGAGGTGTCCTTTCTAAACCTCAAGGCTCAACAGGAGGATTTTCCTAAGAACATATTGTCTAACCTTGTCTTCTAGGCAGTAAACAATCAAGTGTACCTTGCCATTGAATCATATTAAACCATTAAACAATTTGCCATTGAACTATTGTCTATATCTATAAAATATATTGTTGCTTCTGTCGAATGAGTTAAGTACATCACTCTGTCCTTGACAGAAGGGAAAACTTATAAATTCTCAAAATAAAGGCTGCAAAAATGATAATGATATGTTGGAAGCAAACAAGGTGGAACAGGGCATTTTCTTTTACACTGAAAGAAGGGGAAGAACAACTTGATTATAAATAACACAAGTAATCTTGGTGTTGGACAGGGAATCTTAAAGTAGCAGGGCTCTGCTAGAACTGTCTAGCACATATTGGATCCTCAAATGTATCTTTAATATAGAGGTAAACGACAATGCATTAACTGATTGCTTTTGATTGCCATTAATGGGACTTATTCAACCATAAGCCTGTTTCTCTGGTTTAGGACTATTTTATTTGCATAAATACAATTATTTTTTGTTTATACACCTCTCACCCTAATAAGAGTTCTATTGATAGTATATAGCCCTCTGCTTGTGACAGCTCATACAATGGCATTCCTTAGAAGATGAAGGATTAAACTAAACCAGCATAAGAAGTGATGTGATTACTTATGACACTGCAATGCTTTTTTCCTCCTATTGATTGCAACCTTAAATTTCAAAGAACTGTCTGTCAGCAGGAAAGGAAGCAGTGACAATTTTGATCCTAGAAGAGCTGCTAGCAGGCAGAGGAAATGTAACCTACCCTTTTAGGCCTTCTTTTTTTTTCTGAAGTTATTTGCAGCGAGTTATATGCCTTAGGAAATTAGAAAAGGAAAGTACCATTATTTGTGTCAGGGAGCTGCAAAAGTTGCTCCTTAAAAGTGTGCTGGGAGCCTGGCTGACCCCAGCAAAGGCGAGGCAGTCCCTGCACTGTCCCAAAGCACTTGAGTTGCATGAGAGTAGGGCAGTGACAGCAACAGGTCCCATCAAGAGTCCAGTGAGTGTCAAATGAAGCAAGGCAACAAGCCATGTCCTAAGTCAATCCAGGAAATCCAAACAACAGTTTGGAAACAGGCCAGAGACAGGCCCACCTACAACAGAGTTCAGTCTTCAGGTTGAGCAGGAATGGGCTCCTGGGCCCATGGACAGGGCTGAAGGGAGGCTGCAAAGGAGAATAGTCATAGTAAAGCTTGTTAGTCACCACAGGGCCCTGAGAGCTTGTCAGGGAAAAAAAAAAAAACAAACTATCAAAAAACTATCAAACTATCAAAAAAGTTCTTTCTATGCAGAAGCTGCCACTTCTACTGCAAACTGTCTTAGCAGAGTCACTGCTGCCTCATTTTTTCCTTACCCAACACCTGTTTCCATGCAAAAGGAAGGAGGAAAATAGATGAGCTAGGGGCATGGACAAGGAAAAATGCATGGACCACGTACTTCTTATC
Organism: Acrocephalus scirpaceus scirpaceus; assembly: GCA_910950805.1. NCBI lineage: Eukaryota > Metazoa > Chordata > Aves > Passeriformes > Sylviidae > Acrocephalus > Acrocephalus scirpaceus. The sequence continues at coordinate 47,780,167 of OU383773.1, read as the reverse complement.
TTTTATCAGAGCATGAATCAGCTCAATTGGTCTCTCCCTTTGCAGGATAAGAGGTTAAGTGTCACAAAAAGGGACATACCTAGGCAAATTTTCTATGTCTTTTTTTTGAGTGGGGTTTTACGAAGTAAATATGAAGTTCAGAGAACCTAGTGGCAATGGTGACAAATGAGCAGACTTCAGAAAGTGCTCTCCTACAACTCAGCAGGTAATGAACCTCTTACCTTCTCTGGCTAATTCAGAACATAATGGTCATTAGGCTTGAAATAACTTGCAAAGTAAATCTTTCATAGACTTGCATTACAGGTCATTGAGTTACAGTTTTGGAAAGATTAATTCATGCTTGAAAGGGAAGAACTTCATCTTTTTTTGTCATAAAACCTATTCTCCAAATAAATTAGACCTTTTTGGTCTCTGTCTTTACCTTGTCCATCTGGTCTTATGCTCAGTAAAATTAGAAGTCAGGAAGCACTTTTCTCTTTTTTGTCACTTTTCCAGCATAATTTCTTTTGGAAAGGCATAAAAAAGGGTCCAGAAAGTGGAGAGAACTATTCATTACATCCCATTTTCAGTGTGGCAGGTACCAAGCCTTAAAAAGAAGGATCCTCTGTAAGTCTCTGTGCACCCACTGTTAGCTCTCATATTTAATAAATTGAAAAATTTGAGACCATCATCATCACCTCATCCCTTGTCTTCCTTATCAGGTGATTCATACAAACTTTTAATATAAACATTGGTTATGACACAGATATCTCTAATACCCTTTTATAAAAATCAACCATCTGCTTGTACTATCCAAATCAAGCTTTGAACTAATTACTTACCCTCTGCAAGATTTTTCATCTTATGGCTCTTTCCTTATCATAGAATTGATAAATGAACTTGCTAAGTGCTTCCTTAAAATCAAAGATTATATCAAATGATCCTATCTTGTCCATGTATTCACGGACTGAATTCCCTGGTCTGACCTCATAGATGATCCTGCTTTGAGCAGGAGATTCATCCAAAGAACTTCAGGGCTATCCTGCATAGAAATCATATTGACTACTCAATTTGTCATATTTATACAAGGGTCCATTGATTATATTTTTCCTATAGTTTCTGCTAACTCGCCTCACATATACATCAGTCTTACTCGTTTGAGGTTTCAGAGGTGGTCCTTTGAAAGAGTTTCCACATTTTCCATTCTCCAGTCCCATCATATTTAGATTGCTCTATAGATTAAATATACCATAGCTAGAAGTTAAGGACCACTCCTCTTTCCTACACTAGCCTTTTTTTTTTAATTTCTTAAGGATTCCTTTAAATACGATATCTTGTTCTCATTACTGCTCATTTTACCTTTTTACCATACTCTGTTATATATACTCTGATGAGAAAAATCATGGCAAAAGTTTCAAGATACAATTTTGAGTTTGCATACTTAATTCAGTACTGATATTTTTGCAATATCTCATCTGTCATCTTGCTTGTGCTTAGTTTTTTAAGTTGATTTGGGGTTTTTTTGGTGGTTTTTTCCCTCTGTGATGTCTTGTTTCTTGATATCCCATTGTATTTGATTTTTTTTTTTTCCCTCTGAAAGCTACCTTTTCTTTTTCTAGCAAAAATTCCATGTGCTAACACTGTGATTATAGCTCTGAGGAAGGCCGAAACTCTCTTGTTTCCCTGTTACTTGTGCATGTGGTACATATGTTACCTGGTACCTGGGGTAAAATTTGACATTTTGTTGTCATAGGACACTTTTATATTAATGTAATATTCTGTCCAATAACTTGTGAAATATAGTTCGTAAGTGCTATTACTAAAACTTTTATGTTTAGCTGCTATTGGCTTGAAAAGCATAGCAAATGTCACTAGTTTTCAGCATTGTAAGTCTTGTGTCCATGTCCAAGGAGCTACAAGCATGTATAGGTCATGTTAATTGCAGTGATTCTTTTTGCTACTCAAAATTAACAGGGTAATAATATGATAACCACACCAGGATTTATTATTCAAACTAAATTCTATTGATAATAATGTTTGTTCTGTTAGCAAGCAGCTTAGTACGAAAGCAAGTTAGAAAGAAGTTATTAAGGTATCTTCAATAATTCAATTTTTACAGTATTTCTTGCTTACAGAATTTTTCTCCACCTGTTACTATAGCTATTCATGATCTTCTTCCAGGCTTCATAGGTTGCTCTATTTCTCTAATTAATTTCCCTTCCACTTTATTTTCTTTTGAACAGCCTATTGAAAAGTAGACATCTGGAGATACATGTGCTACATATGTGTGTGGCCAATTAGACTTTAGGTTCAGTCAACAGCACTGAGAAGAAAGGTGGTACTTGTGAGATAGAACTGGATTTTAGCATACTCATCTGAGAATATTTTTGTATGTGACTATGAGATTTAACTCTGTAGCACTCCTTCGACTAAATATCTGTCTTCTCCTTTGCTTTCAGCATCAAAATAAGTTTCAGAATGAAGCCATCTGAATTTATAGGTAGCAAAGAAACAATACAAAACTAAGAGCAACTAGTCACAATGGCATCCCAAAAGCAGAAGATAGGCCACATATCATTTATCATGGTAAGCACTGAAATGAAAAAAGAACCCAAATAAATCCCAAAAATTAACTATATTAACTACAAAAGTGGATCTTGACTTTCTAGCTGTTTGTAGTAAGGCCATAGTACGATTTGAATTAATGTGATCTCATGAAAATTGAAAATAAGAAGACATGCAGAAATGTTCGTTAATGTGAAAAAAGTACAGGAAGAGCAAAATCATCTGTCTTGTTCTCTTTTTTTTGGCAAGCAGTTACTGGCTTTGATCAATGCAAGGAAACAAAATGAGTAAAATCTATTACATTTTTATTCTCTATTTTGTTAAATTGATGAAAATACATATTTCATCTGCTTTACATCTGGTACAATTATGTTTTTACAAGAGCTCCAGGAGTGCTGTCAGATGACAGAAGTACTTAGTCTTTGGCAATTTAGGATGTGAATATTTTTATAGCCTTTTTTGCAGGACAGATTTTACAGTGCTTTTTTTTCTTTGCATATTTTATTTCCAATTTTTTTGGGGTTGTAGATTCAAACCTGCAATGCTTGAATCAGCAGCTAAATTCAACAGAACCCTTCTACATACATACAGCTTGAAAGTGACTGCTTGAACCCTATTCAAAATTAAAACTGAAAATATGTTGAAGAACTCCCATGCATGTTGTAGGAGAAAGCTGTTGTGAGGAGCTTTCTGTTTAGGAGGCAGCCAGAGGCCATATTTTTGACAGCAATATGCCAGCAAGAGAAATGAGAGTCTGAGCTAGACATTGTCTTCTTTGGGTCATTAAGGTTGACCTTCCCAGGGTACTGTGCTGCATTTCTGCAGCAGCTGGTTATCAGTCTATGATTCAATAAAATCTGAGCTGCAGCTACTGTTATTCATATATTTAGATACGTGTATTAATAATTCTTAGTATCTTAGAACCTGAATTTGATTGTTTTTCTTCTCTAGAATTCCAACATTTCTGAAAGAAAACTGTGTTGAAAGGTAGGAGATTAATAGTTTTCAAAGAAAGACTGCTTCTGTTACTTGAATAATAATGATTGATCTTTGGTAATACCATTACAGGGCCTTTAAGTCAAAACTATTTCCTGGGGCAGGGGAGGAAAATTAGCTTATTTTCAAAGATGTCCTAGTTAATTTAACAGCCATTGTAGGAGACTGGTGTAGGTAGTTGAACAGTAGTTATATAAAGTCTGTTGTAGAGGTTGTTAGGCAGTATGCATCTATAATATTTAATGCACTTTTCCTACTGCATAGGACACAACACTCTGTAAGTACACAACACAAGCTTCATTTCCATTGTGTTGAATTACACTCATTTTTTGTTTTAATTAGTGCTCTTAACTAAAATTCTACTTCCAGTTATCCAAGCATAAGGAACTGAATTCATGTTCATGTATTCAAACTAAGTGACATGATTAGAAGCACATTCCTCTTTGAACATGGCCAAATGCGAATTATCTTCCCAAACTCTTTGCTGTGAAGGCCCTTCTAGCCTATATTTTGTAGATGTAAAGATAACTGTTTTAAGTAGAAGTTAATGAAATGAATAAATTTATTTGTTTGGGGGTTTTTTTGACCAATAAATAAATCCAATTAATTGTTGAGGGTTACTAATATAGTTGAAATATCTGAGCATCAAAATAAATTTTTTGAAATAAGGAATATCTTAAAGCATGCAATTTTGATTTAAACTAACAAAAGCCATGTTTGCTCAAAATCATAGGAGTTTTCCACTCAAAAAAAAAATTTGAAAAAATCAAACCTTTTATTTGAAACCAAGTTCATTGTTTCTTTTGATATTTATAATAAAAAAGTTTTCTAAATGCCTATGTCCTATATCATGACTGTATGTTCTGTACCCGATATTAACAAATGCATTAAAAAAAAAAAAAACAACCTAATGAATGAGATAATGACAAAACATTTAGGAATATTACATCCCATAGAAAAAATCAGGAATTAGTCTCTGTTTCTTTCCTACCTTCCAAGTTAAAACTAGATTGAGGTGTTGAGTTTTTTTTAAATTATCTTCTTTTTTGTCTGGTGTTTAGATTCTTGTTCGTGATCAATTTAAGAGCTTTGATCTGAACCTGAATTCTTGGGAAAAAAAAGTCTTATGTTTTGAACTGGCTGTTTTGGTTTCAGTTTCAAATTCTGTTTGTAAAATAAACACAACATAAATAATTAGTAATTGTCTAAGCGTTTTTGTATATAAAACAAATCATGGATCTAAACATGAGAATGTTCACATTGTGTCTGATTTTTAATTGAGTGAAAAACCTTAAAAAAAGAGGGAAAAATTAATCGTTTTAAGGAAGAAAGAATACAAGGCTAAGCAAGGAACAAGTGTTCCTTATCCTCATTGTCAATAAGAGAAAATGCAAACACAATGTTTTTGTAACTGATTTTCTGTCACAAAATCTTGTTACTCTGCTTTTTTTAAAAAAAATATATACTTTTTTTAGTGTCAGAAATACTTCCAATAAATTCTCTACAGATTTTTTTGAATAAATTCAGTACATTGAATGTTTTAAATTTTTCAGTGCATAACTTTTTTTTTTGTCTCTGTATTTCAAATAACTTAATCTCTTTCCTAAATCCTTTTGAATATTATAACATTCTTTTGAAATATGAATACTTAAACTGGTAACTGTGTCTCCATATTTATGTATCAAGTGTGTAAATTGCATAAACTTCTGTTTTAAGATTGTTCCAAGACTGCATTATTTTGCCAGAAATATGAGCAACCTGAACTGCCTTGACCAGACCATGTCACTGAGAAGCCGTGTTCAATTATTTATGAACACCTTCACCCTTACCTTTTCAAAGTTACATTTATGTTACTTATAGTGTAGATCTGGTCTATGTGTCTTGTTTCTAGATGGATGACTTCACCTGTAGCTATATTCAAATTAAGCTTTACATGTCATCTTATCTATTCTGTCTTAATAAAATATTTATGCTGATGACTTTTCTGTGGACCTCAGAAGGAAAGCTGGAAGCATAGCTTACTGTAACAGTGGCACCATTAATGTAATGATTAATCTTTAGACAATTAAATTCAAGTGGTTAGAATTCCATGTTTTCCCTAGGAAATCCTGAGAAGAAGTAGGAGCTTAAAATAACATCACCAAGCTATAAGTTTTGGATATGGTAACAAACATCAAACTAACAATTTTAGGGGAAAAAAAATCTCTAAATAACAATACAGTGACAAATACAAGTAATTTCAGTAGTAAAATTATCTAGGCCAAAACCCCCAAGAAATCCAGTAATTCCCTGATACTGGGCTTAATTAATAATTAATGTCCAGGTGTGCAGTGGCTAACACAGTCAGGGGGGTAAGGCAGGCTGGCAGGAAGGAGGGCACAGCGCTGTCTTTGGAGGGGTCACTTGTATCAGTCAGACTCAGGGCATTCTGGATTTCCATGACTGCTCTCCTTTGCTAGGTTGCAGAAACGCTGTCTGGACATGGTTACACATCTTCATATCCCAAGAAATCTTTTAGGCAAATTTAGCGATACAAGAGTCACTTCCTCCCTAAGTACTGTGCCTACAGATGGAAATCAGACCCCCCACTGACTGATGTGGGAAGAGGTGAGGGTAAGAGAGAAAAGTAAAATGTTTATGGCTTATAAGCTGTGATTAGTTTTGGTATTTCACCAAACAGTGAAACACTTTTCATGGTGTGCTTTTCAGCTTCAACTCAACAGGTCTGGGTGAGTCCAGCTGAGTTGAAGCTTTTTAACATTTATGCAATGTAAACATTTAAAAAACAGCTGACTATTGGGCTGTAGCTCTTTTACCATAAAACTGTTCTGAGTTCCTGTAATTTAGTATTTTTTATATGTGTTACTGCTACATGTATAATTTTTACCTTTCAATATTGGAACTCTGGAAGCTTAATTTTGTTGTCATCTTTGATTTTTATATCTATTCATCCTTTTTGCGATAATAAGAATAGTTTGTTGAATTTAAATGTCTATGATATTCCATACATTCTGTAGTGTTAAAAAAAAATTCCAGAAAAATATTTTTCCTGATCCACACATTATTAACAGTTTCTGTTCCTGTAAACTATAGATATCAGATATAATTGATTTTTTTAATTCACGCTACAATAATTTCTCTTCATACTTATATAGTGCTTTTTGCTGGTTTATGTAGATGCCCTGGTAAACACTGGTCACCACACTAGTTGAGATGGTATGCTATTATCCTAGATAACATTTTAGAAGTCTTTAAAAACCAGTTGCTCTTATCTATTCTTTAAAGTGCTGCACTTACTTATATTAAATATCATTATTTTATCCTCTGATGACATGATTCTATCATTTTAGATTAAGCTTCAGTAACTATTTAACAATAGCTAATAAGCTGTGATGCAAATAGTGTTTAATAGAAAGAAATAAAACTGAGATCTTGGAATGTTAATTCCATTTATAAGGAACCATATAATCAGCAAGAAATATTTACCTGGCAATCTGCTTTTACATATAGAAAAATCTCATTATCTGCTTTATTATTCAGCAGAGCTTTTGCTGCACAGATAAAATCTGGAAAGATTATATCTTCTGACTAAGAAATAATTATTTATAATAAATACCTATATGTGGTCAATGCAATTTATTTTAATATAACTTCCAGGCACTTTGGCTTCTTTTGCCATCAAGTTCTGTTTCAAAGAGAAAAGATTAAAATCTTAGTCTCTCATACTCTCTTAGGTTTAAGAGATGAGATTTGTGTCCTTACTGTTTCATGACTATTACCTATGGAAGAGCTGTGAAGGTCACCTCTCTTAGGAAATCACCTTGGAATTAGTTCGACCTTAACAGAAGCAATTTTTTAAATAACATTGACTGAAATTTTTTACATACTTGGTTTCATCTCATTATGTTTAGCTGTTGGGCCCAGAAATAATGAGATAATTACCACTGTGGATCAGTCTTCTATCGCGCACATTTGATTTCAGCTATATGGGAATATTTTACTTCATTTTTTTATTTTTATTAAAAATAACTTGACAGGCACTCCATCAAGAAAATTCTTTGTCAGTCTTTACTATGATCTTCATTTACCTGTGACTCCTTCTCTTTAGAATGTCATTTAGGTTCCAGCTTAAAAATATTAATTCATTAATAAATAAATGTACAGAAAACGAATTAAATTTACAGGAAACCTGTTAGTTAAGTTGTATTAAAGTCGCATCTAGAACCTTGCTGATCCTCCATAATTTAGAAATCAAAAAAGAGTAGCTGTTGAGCCAGATACTTTTTATGGGCTCTGGCATGCAAAAGTTTATTTATAATTTGAAATTATTTTTAAGTTTTTTAGATCTTGTAGATTTTGCAGATATGTACTATGTAACATATATTCTTCCCTGAGTTATTGTCTATAAAATTGGATTTACTGACTTGAGCACAAAAAGATGGCAGATCTGATTTGCCTGAAGTTTCATAATTAAATATCTTCTTTCTCTGAAGACTGATTGTCACTTGATATCAACGTTAGATTATTATGATGGCAAACCTGAGGTTTATCTTTCAACACCTCTGAGATATATAGTGTCTTATACAATATTGACTCTTCCTGAACTTTTCCCTCATACTGTTCCCACTCTAACACACCTTAGAAACGACAAATGAGACTGCTGTAGTGTTATTCAAACTTTCATGTGCCAGTTACAGGAGGAAATAATATGACGGTGTATACGGTACCTAATTCTAGACATGCTTAAGAAATTTGGAATTTCTAAAATTTCTTTATGTTTACTTGTTGATGGTGAACTAGTGATAAGTTCTTAAATAATACATGAAATAGCAGTTTTTTAAAATATAAGTGGTTACCTACAGGTAGATAGGTTTTTTAGATTAATAATATTAACTGTTTAAAATATGATTAATCAAAATAAGCTTTTATTTTCTTGTCAAAAATGTAAGAAACCAAGAAATTTCAAACATAAGGTGTCTGCAAGAATTATTCCTTGAAAATAAAAGTTAATGATAACTTGGATGTCATTCCAAGATGACCTTAGTATTCACTTGCAGCGCTGTTTTAAGCAGTAATTTCATTTTAATGAAAGTTACCTAAAAATTAGATATTCTAGAAACATTTTTGAACTTCATTGAAATATCATTGTTAATATCTTATTTTGAAAATACACTAAAATATTTAATATTTGGAACATTAAAACAAATCAATGTTATTATTGATAACGTTTATGTTGGCTTTTTTATCCCTACATAAAAAAACATAATTAACTTCTTAAAAATTCAATTTTTCAGTCATTATTTGGCATGTCAAATATCCTGGAGGTTGTGTTTGAAGAAAATGATAAAATGATGAAAATCTCTAGAAGGTAACTAAACACAAATCAGATTGTTTGTTCAAAATGAGCATTTGGCTTTAAATAATGTTTGGGAAAACTTGATTAAGTAGCTCTCAAAAGTATGTACTTACTTGTCTATTCTTTGACAAGGTGGTACTTTTTAATTTCAAAACTTAGTAGATTGGTTCCATGAAGATGTATTTACATATGGAAGGAAGGAAGGAAGGAACTGATATTGTACCTCTTCTGCTGTTGACCCAAATAATGAATTTATAAAATCATAGAAAATCTTGGGTAGAAGCGACCTTAGGATCTTCTAGTTGCTACCAACCTCACTAGACCAGGTTGCTCATTCAACTTGGCTGTGAAGACTTCCAGGAATGAGACAGCCACAACTGCTACAACTTCTCTGGACAAAATACTCCAGTGCCTCACTACACTCTGAGTAAACAATTTTTTTATATCATCTAATCTATCTATTTCTATAGAATGTGTGGTGTAAATGACATCAACCAAAACACATTTAATTTTCAAGTTTAGAGTAAAATCATGGAGACTAGAACAGTCTCCAAAAATGTAACCTATATAAAATGAATCATTAAAAGTGAATAATTAAAATCATTGCAAAGAGATGAGGACATTAATTCAGAAGGGTTCTAATTCTTCATCTCTGTTTTCAGATCTCAGGACATGCATTTATCTTCCCTAATTTTATGACAGCCATAGGAGAGCAGTTTGAAAATATAAAGAGCCTTTCTAATCTGACTGCATCTATACAAGGTATGCATCCTTATTTTATCAGGAAATAACGTTCTATTTTAACAAATAATTTTTAGAAATATTCACTTTTAAAGCAGCTGTATTTCTCAGTAAGTTGAGGTAAGTTAAAAATAACAAACAAAATTTATGGCAGCAAATGACCAAGACTTGGAATTTTATTAAGCAAGATTTTCAGATTCTCCTATTTATTATTCTACTTCAGATGCAGTAAAAAATTCTGAAATATTTCTTGGACTGAATAGAATATCAACATTTTAAAAACACAATAAATTTTTAGATTATTTTGAATTTAAAACTGGAAATTAATGAGTGCAGAAGTAGCAATGACTACCATATCTAAAATTGCTCAAAACTTCCTGCCAGTATGTTTTTGTTTCAAGTAGTTCTGAAATTCAGTTTGTGAACAACACTTTTTTGTGCTAATAGTGTAATTTTATTATGCCTGCCATTTTTGAGCACAAGGAATATATGGATGTCTCCCTTTGTATAGAAAATAGCATTTAATTCTACAATCAAAACAACTCATAGTTAACTGATGAACTTGTATAAACAGAAAGAATTGTCACTGGATTGGGCCTTAATCAAATGAAGACTATTTTCTCCTTAACATGAGTAAAGTATTTTTAACCCAATGCTGATTCCCATCCAGTTTAAAATAGTTAAACTTGAAAATGTAATACTTGTGTTTATTCCAAGTAAGAAAGATTGTCAGATTTATCAGGATACTTTGATGGGGTACACATTTAGGACATGTATCTCCTGGACACAAACCTCTCTTGAACTCACATCTCACAAATCCATAACTGATATTGTTGGTCTCTTCCCTACTATTTTCAAATTCCACTGCAAAACTCCCCTACATATTGCTCCCTCATAACCAAATTTGCATTACAGCTCAGATCTTTGGTTACTTGTATCTTACCCATATTGTTAACCTCAGGCTCCTTAGCTTCCCTCTGTCTTGCATACTGCTTATCATGTGGGTGGGGTTTTTTTGTTGTTGTTGTTGTTGTTTTTTTTTTCCTGTAGGCTTCTAATCACAATCTGGAACCTCTTATTCCCCGGGGTTTATTTGTTTAGTTTTGGTTTGGTGTTTTTAGATTTTTTTGGGTTTTGCTTTCGGGATTTTTGTGGTTTTGTTGTTGGTTTGGTTTGGTTTGGGGTGGTTTGCTTTGTTTTTGTTTTTGTTTGGGGTTTTTTGGTTGGTTGGTTGGGTTTTGGTTTTGTTGTGGTTTGTTTGGGGTTTTTGTTTGTTCATTTGTTTGTTTTTTCTTAAATTCTGTACAAGTGGCCTTCTGTCTTTGCACAGTTTCCCAGTTGGATTCTCTAATACCCTAGTAGCTTTCACTTCACTCCTAATCCTTGACTATTCTTAGTGCACTATGAAATGATTGGTTACAGTTCTAAAAAAAATTGTGTGTCTTTTGACTCATTTCCAGAATTTCTTCCCCATTCTTCTGTTTTCTGTTTTTATCAGATTCTGGCAGAGTTTCAGGTGAAAAATTTAGAAATTCTGGAATATCTGACATATCTGCATGAGACTGGCAGATACAATGCAGGATCTACAGGAGACATGCCCTTCTGAAATGATAGCTGAACATCAAGTGCGTCTGAGTAGGATCACTTCATGGCATCTACAGCAGCATTAGACTCTTCTGATATCTGTATCATTCCTTCTGTGTTCTAATTAAGGCTTATCTTTCTGCAGTCTAGCATTGCTTCCTGATTACAGACAAAGAAAATATATAGACTATTTCTGTGTTTTATTTGAATCTCCACAGACCAAGGCCAACCGGTAGAGGAAATTTCAATCCTTCCAGCTTTGGGCTGATGTGGGATCAGTCATTGTAAAAGAAGTTTCTTGTGATTTAGTGGTTTTCTTTGCTCAGCTCTGAAAAGCATCTGCTGAGCATGAAGGGTTTATACGCTGATTGAAATCGCGGGGATTTTCACAGGGATGGGAAGACACATGTTCCTCATAGGAATATGTAGGTATGTTTGAGAAATGTCCCAAATTCCAGGTCCCTGTTGCAAAGCAGAATTTTATAACTGTCAAAAAAGGTTTTCAGAGTTTATTTCACGCATGCATGCATCCATCTATGTATTTTCTTGACTTTCTTCTCATATAGTATTTAAGTGTTTAGTTTTTATAATAAATCTCTTTGAGATACATAAAAACTTCTCCCTAAAGCCTAAACTCAGTTTCCAGCAAATAGTAACCAAATCTTTAATGTTAAATACCTGCAATATTTATAAGACATAGTATTATTGAACTATCCATTAAAAACTTTTCAATTTGGTCTGAAAATGAAAAATGTGAAATAGCCATTTTTAAAGGTTTATAAAGAAAATTTTAAGTTTCTTTAATTTTTTTAACTTTTGTGTGTTTTTTTAATAAAAATTAATTTGTGTTTTTGATAGACGACTCTTTTATTGATATTCTAGCAGAAAAGATCTGTTTAAACAAAATACAGTCTGAGGAGGTTGTTTTGTTTAAGCAGATTTTTTTTTTACATTGGTGTTGTTTGGTACTTTGGCTGGGGGGCTTTTTCTTCATTCTATTATTTCTTTTGTGGAGATGTTTTTAGAAAAAAATGTTAAGTTATATATTGGGTTTTGTTAAAGATTTTAAAATGAATAATCTATTGATAATGATAGCCAATGGCTGAATCCCTGTTGGAATTGTTTTCTTTATTGCATTACACTGCATATTTGTGTCTATCATTAGAAATACCCCAGGCTTTTCATTTCAAGAACAGCTTTGTCATTCACTTGATTTTGATCTGTATAAAATAATGGTTGGGCCACACAAATCCCTCTCTGCATAACTTTCATCCCTGCTTCCAAGGAGTGTCCAGACCCTGTATGCCATCAGAATCCAATCCTTCCAGTCTAAAGTACACTGAAAAAGCCAAGGATATTCCTTCAAGGAATACATTTAGTACTGTGAAAAGATGACAGCTGACCATCTAAAGCAGAACAGTTCCATTTCTATACTTGTGCTTCTGGGAATTCAATATGCCTTATATTGTGAACAGTCATCTCAGAGTAACTATATGCGTAAAACAAAGACATCCCTCTGTACATTAACGTATCTGGATAGGTAATCAGCGAAGAATAAAAACTACTCAACTTCCAGAACAGGAAGTTTCTTGGAAGATAGCTCAATCTCCAGTCTCTTGGTCCTGTTTCTCAAACCCAAAACCCTTTACAAAAATAAACTTTGAGATAAAATTTCATAACTCTACTGGTAGCAAATCCCCACAACTTCAGTAAAGATGATGGTTTTGTAACACATTAGTGTCATAGTCCTCAACAAGTCCCAAACTCATTAATTTCTTTGCATTCCACAGTTTATGAGTTACTTCTCTCTTCCCCCTGACAGATAATTACTTATCAGGTCTCCATATCCTTCTCTTTTTATCTGTCTCTTGCATTCTCTTCCATTCTTTTTTCTTACAGTCATAGATATATCAGGTATATTTTGTTTCAGAGATGATGACCTAAATGAATACATGCTTGGTACCTAGCCTCAAAATCTGAACCTATTTTAGACCTGAGGAAAAATTAAGGTTCCTGAAAAGTTGTCTATTTTTTCCAATTACATTTTCTGGTTTAAATGAAGTATTACCTCTGTCCTAATACCTTGTCCTGACTTTTTTGCTTGTCCAGACTTTCTGTAAAATAACATAGGAAGTAGTGATCAGAGACAGATTGTTAAGGTAGATATATAGCAGAAAAAAAAATAGATAGATAGATAGATAGACAGATAGATAAATAGATAGACAGATAGATAAATAGATAGATAGACGTATATATTCTGAAGTTGCTAGAAGTTTTGTCTGTGTGTAACAGAGCCAATGTCAGCTGGCTGCAAGAAGGACCTGTCACTGGCCAAAGCCAAGGCAATCAGTGACAGTGGAAGCACCTCTGAGATAACTTATTTAAGGATGGATAAAAAACCTGCACAACGGCATCCAGAGAGAGGAGTGAGACTATGTAGGAAAAGCAACTTTGCAGAAATCAAGGTCAGTGTAGGAGGGGGAGGACATGCTCCAGGGGCTGGAGCAGACTCCCCTGCAGCGCATGGTGAAGACCATGATGAGGCAGTTGTGCCCTTGCAGTCCATGAGGGTCCATGGTGGTGCAATGGATGTCAAAAGGAGTCTGTAACCCCACGGGAAGCCTGGCCTCATGGAGAGAGGAGCCCATACTGGAGCAGGTTTGCTGTTAGGACCTGTGACCTCATGTGGGACCCGCTTTGGAGCAGCCTGTCCTTGAAGGACTGCACCTCATGGAAAGGATCCATGCTGGAACAGTTCATGAGGAACTGAAGCCTGAGGGAAGGCTCTATGCTGGAGAAGTTTGTGGAGGACTGTCTCCTGCAGGAGAGACCCCACACTGGAGCAGGGGAAGAGTGTGAGGAGTCCTCCCTCTACAGAGGAAGTAGCAGCAAAGAAACATGTGATGGATGCACCACTGCGAGGGGATGGAGGTAGGTAATTCATGAGTGAAATTAAGCCTGGGAAGAAGAGATGGGAGGGGGGAGGATGTTTTAAAATTTAGTTTTTAATTCTCATGATCATACTCTGATTTGGTTGATAGTAAATTAAACTAATTTTGCCAAGTTAAATCTATTTTGCCCATGATGACAATTGCTAAATGATCTCTCCCTGTCTTTATCTCAACCCACGAGCTCATGATTATATTTTCTCTCCACTGCCCAGCTGAAGAGGGGAGTGCCAAAGCAACTTTGGTGGGCACCTGGCATCCAGCCAGGGTTAATCCATCTCAGAGTGGCAGGAAGACTGCCAGCAGATATATTTATCATGAAACGTTTCAGTAAACTCAGAATTCTCATCAATGTTTTAAAATAATGAACACATGACGCAGTTTGAGGGAGTATTTTTGTTGTGTTGTCTGTTTTTTCTTTCTTTTTTAGAAAATCTCTTATTTTTCATTCATGTGGTAGATCAAATCTTATAGGCTTGTGAACCTTAGAAAACCTGGCACAATTTTGGGGATTACAAATTTTCATAGGAATGTTTTTCTTTCTTATCTGTGTTATGGATTTGCATAATTTCAACTTTAATAAAGAGACAATTTGCTGTAATTTTGCTTGCAGTACATGCATCAGTATATATGGAATAGATTTTAGGCTGTATTTTACACTGGATAAGAGACCCTATGTGTCAGGCCTTTGTCTCGGTTAGCAAAGACTTCCAGAGCTTCAAGGAACTTTTAAATAACTTGTGAAGAACTTCAGCCTTAGAATTGGCTTATTTTGAAAGATGTAATTGTCTCCAATTTACTGATGAAAGTGGTGGAAGATAGTCAGTTGATACTTGCTGAGTATAAGGCTCTGCAAGAACAAAATATACCAGGTAATATCCCACTCCTTACTATAAGCACATATTCAAACTTCTAAGGGAGTAATAAGAATGTAGCTTGCCTAGCTTTGTGTGAAGTAAATAAAATATCAGCTGTCTGGTGCTGAGTTTTCTCTGGGCTGTTATGTCTGCTTTCTCAGGTTGTAAAAGAGAAGAAAGGGAAAAAAAGATAACAGGAGTGCTAGGTTATAATATCTTTGGGTTTACTAATGGTCTTTTTATGGAAGGGAAAATGAAAAAGATGATGACTACTTGGGATTAGTGTTCTTCAGCTATAGAGATGTATTAAAGTCTTTTATGTAGATCCATTTCCCATATAATCTGATGTAAAAGCATCTTGTTCAATCCTGTAATAAAATCTCTCAGGACACTGAATATATTCTCTAGCCTCTTAAATATATAAAGTGTAGCACTGGGTTGCAGAAATAAATGTTTTTTTCTTCTAAATAATTGGAATAATTTGAGGATCAATATTAAAACTGGAATTGTTATTCTTTATAGGAATATACCTTCCTCACACTAAAGATTGTTAGAACCTAAGAAGCCAAAACTATCTCACATTAGCAACATTAAACAAACAAGCACAAAAAATCCAAAAAAAAAGTAAGAAGGAGAGCTTGTTAACATAAAAATCAGGTGATAAATAAAACTGAATCAATCTTTTAATGTAAAAGTCAGGCAATTGTTAAGCTTAGCATGGATCTGGGGCTGTTAACCATTTTACTTGTATAATAAAATGTTATGCTAGTAGTTAGCATATTAATGTCATGCAGACTTCCATTCATACTGTTAAATTTACATGTTCAAAGATGGTTTGGTGTGAACTCAAGAAATTTAAATATGAGATAGGACAAACATACTACAGCAAGGGTCTAACAATGAAAGAAAGAATAAATTTCCCTAATATCATTAGCAAAAGGCTTTAAATTGTGATAAAAGAAGTTTTGTACTTTCTAATGAAGCCATTAAAAAGCTTTAGTAGGTATGATAGGTTAGAAAAATGGTTCCTGCTCCTATTTCCAGCTTTAAAAAAAGTATCTGATTGGATTTTCAAAATTAGAATTGTAGACCTTTGTAAAATTAATCCTTGTGCTTTAAAGATTCTTTCCTTGAAAAATCAAGCATGTTTGCTAGCCTCTTTCTCTTAGGACAAATTCTCTTGGGAACGTGCCAAAAAGGTTCCTGAATATCTGTTCCCCTGAAGTCTAGTAATTCTGCTGTCTCTTGCTTATATCTCTCAGCACCTTAAACTCTAGTCCCATGATTGTGGTAGCCAAGCCTGCCTTTGACTTTATTCAGTGTTTTTTCAATTTTTGTGAGCAGCAGGTCCAACAGAGCACCTTCTCTAATCAGTAGGTTGATCACTTGTGTCATAAATTGCCTTCAACATATTCTGGAATGCTCATGGATTGCTTGCACCAGCTCTAGTCCCCTTACAGCAGATATTAGGAAGATCTAAGCCAACCAGGAGTACCAGAGCCTGTGATAGTAAGGTTTTCTCTAGACATCTAAAGTGGGCCTCATCTCCTCTGGATCCAGTGGTTTTAGCAGAGATCTGTTACATCATCTGTGCTAATCTGTCTTCTTATGCTTATCTCCTACTCACTAGTTTTCCATTGCTTTGTCTCTGACTCCAAGGCAACTTTGCACATTTGAACCACTCCTTGATGTGAAACACAACATCCTCCTTGCCTTCCCACCTTTATCCATCCACTGCAACAGTCCACTATAGAGAGATATCCCATCTTGTCTTCATAATCCCAGTGACATTATAGCTCTGTAACTTTGCTTAGACTTTTTATTAATCCTGCTTCTTCTCTATACTACATCCATTTTTATACAGGTATTTGACTTGGGCCCCAAGTCATATCCCACATTTCTCCAGGTGGAAGAACATCCCCTGCAATGTTGCTGATGAGATAGATGTATTTTGCCACTTGTGCTCTCACTTCTCTTCGGTTTAGGAAAACACTACCTAACATAAATAACTTAAAGTACTTGTCACTACATTAGCAAATTTTTGGCAAAGATTCTCCTGTCTCACAGCCAGATATCCCATTACTACACAGTAGTGCTCATTTCTCACAGAGCAATGTGATCATAGAAGCCAAAGCATTGCTTTCAATATCAGGCCTGTGTTGCCTTACTGAAGGAGTGACCTTCTGCTGGAGCCTTTCTCCCCTTTCTTGAAAGGCAGCCATCACCTTTCTGCCTTAACTTTCACTGCATCCCTTGGGCTCTGGAGAACCCTTGGTGCACTACTTTGGGTTACCCTTGTATCACTCTGAAAAAAGAAGCAGGGGGTGTTAGTCCAAGGACTAGGTAAACCTTGACTTTTCTTGTGCAACTTGTCAGATCTGAGGTACTGGTAAGCAAGAAATAGCCTGAAAAATCAGGTCATGTTGACAGATAGCTGCTTTGATCCCTTTAGGAAGGGGTCTGTTATAACTACCACATGCCTTTTTAAACCTGTTTGGGCTCAGCTTGTAGTGAAAGAGCCCCCAATGGGTCTGGTTCATCATTAACCAATGCCCAGAGTACTAGATGTATGCTCCAGTTGCAGATTTGCAGGTAGTGTTATGTTCCTCTGAGGAGTGGATTTTCCCCTCAGAGTCCCCCTAAAGCCTGTGCCATGTAGTTGGACCCTTCCTCCCCATCTTGCCTACTCCTGACCCTATTTGCTCAGGGCCAATATCTTTCCTTGGCCAAAAACTAGACAAACCCCTGTCTCTTCCTGTTCTCTCTCTCTCTCTCCTTGCTCTCCTGGAACATCATCACTTTGAGAATAAAGCTTGGACTGAGGCCAGGGCTGAGAGCCACTCTTTTGAAATCTTTATTCTGTCTCTATGAAATATATTTCCCTAAAACCCCTGAGCAACTGAGCTAGCTAGAGCCTGGGGGGTGGCTAGAGGGAGTATATTTCAGAGAAGGAGGTGTTCCTGCCAGAAGTCACAGCCTATTCTGTCTGAAGTCTTTCCCCTTCACCTGTTTGAACCTGATTATCAGCTGCTGCTGCTCTCTCCTTGCCTTGTATAGATCAGGCTCTTGGCTCTGCAGCTTTCCTGAAAATAGTGTTTCAATACCTTCTTCAAACTCCCTGATGCTGTGCAGTCTCAGCTCTCCCTACTGCTCTTTCATCCAGCAGCTCCATGCCTTGGTCAGAGCACACCTTCCATAGAAGAGGTCCCAGGCCATATCTGCAACATGAAATCCAAGCAGTGGCCAGAGTCTTCTCTGTGTGAAAGCAGTTCGCATCAGTCAGCATTGGGACTTGTGCCTTGTGGCACGCTAAGACCATCTCTGCACTGTCTCCATGTGGTCCTGCACAGCCCTGAGCAGCAATGGCAGGCCCCTGTGTGCCTCTTTTCACTGACTGCAGTCACAGTGGTTGTGTCTATCCACCATCCCTCAGCTCCAGCGTTTCAGTCCATGGTTCCCAGCAGCAGCCTGCACATCAGGCAAAGCCCAGGAGAACTGGCAGCAGAGCCTGCAGTTCTATGCAAACTGAGAGCAGCAGCACCAGCAGCCTCCAAGGCACCCTGCCTAGTCCTGCCAGCTGACCAGCACCTTGTCACCATGCTCCTCCAGCCACACTGCAGACAGCATGACCCATTCCCACCAGCCCTTTCCTGCCACACTGCTTCTTTGCAAGCACACCAGGGCCTCCCCACAGCCCCTGCCTCCACTCGGAGCTGCTGCTGTAAGTGCTGCCCTCACAGCAGCTGCTTCCAACAAGGCTGACCTGAATGCTACAGTCTGAAGAGTTTCCCAAGTGCAGGGTTTAGTCTAAGGCACAGCTGCCATATGACAATAACAAAACAATTATTTATCAGGCTGTAACATTGAGAGGTGTCAGGTTGACAGGAAATGTGCAAGGTAGTAGGTAGGTTTTTCAAGCTTACTGAATACTAAATTTCAATTCACCATTTAAATAGCCATGAAAGCATTTTATCACTTTATTCTTTTACAATACAAATATTAATTCTGTGGTATTTTTATTATTATAAATTAAGGTGAAAGGTTTTTCCTGCAGACAGTTTAAAACTTTTAAATGTTGTTTATTATTGAATCAATCCAAATATTTCTGCAAGCATAAATTTTAAGCATTGAGGATTTTTGAGGGCAGCTTCTCATTCAAGAATGTGTGTGCATGCTCTTTTTCTCTAAATACAAGAACAATGTAATCTCTGTACATTTTTATGCATGCTGGAAATGTTCTTCCTCTACCTTTTGAACTCACTGGAGAAACACAACATTTTCAAGAGTGCCAAGATCTTGGAAGTAACTCTTTAACATTTTGTTAAATTGGAAAGCCGAGTAAAGGAAAAAATGCAGCTTGAGGACATGGTGTTAACAGATGAAAAAGAATCCACAAAAATTAACAGCATGCTCTTTTACAAAGACTTAATCTGAGGAAAAGCTTCATTCATAGCTGAGTCCATTCCAAGACACCAAAGTCAGTGACACAAATCTAGAGAGAACTAGAAACTGTTAGATCTAGGGAGGCAACTAGTCTGTCCCCTCTGAATGACTGGTCCTGAACATCACATATTTTATCCAGCTTATATATCCTTATATGAGCGTAGTTAGAGAAAGTTATAATTTTTACGCTACCGTTTGGAAGAGCAAGCAGTGAAGCCATTTGCAGCACCTGCTAATGGATAGGTCACTTAAACATTTAAATAAATACAGTGTATCAAGACAGGAGAACTAAAATAAATGTTATTATACTGGTTTCATTTACCCAACATAGACTGGCACATTTATTGGGAAGACCATATACCTGGAGCAGAAGGATTATGTCATCAATATAGTGCTGTTTACTGGATAAAATTTGTCATATTTTTCAGATCAAGCACATCCTTGACCTTATTTTATCCATGCCAAATATTATTCCATTTGTCCTATTTAGTTAGAAATTATGAAAAGCAAAGACAAAAAATAAACGTGAAGCTTGAAGGTTTACTAGATTTGGATATACCAAGTTACCAATTTAAAAGCTAGAGCTCACCTACAGACTGTTTGATTGAACAGTGGAAATCATGTAAACATGCAAGGGCTGTTTGATTCTGGTTTTGTTTTTTTTTTTTTTTTTTTTAATTGTTCCACTGTTATCTCTCCTGATTCCAGATACAGCTTTCTCTTATTCCCCTACCTCTTTTAGTCTCTCTAATGAACAAATCAGTTCCCTCTCAACTGGCTTTTTGCTTAATTCCTCCCTTGCCAAATTTGTACAATTAAATTGTAGAATAAATGTTAACTGGTTAGCCAGCTTATCTCCTCCTGGCAGGCTGCTGCTGTCCTTCCCCTGAACCTTGACCTGGCTCAGCCTCATTTTCAGGCTGTCCCTCACAGTGCTCTTGACTTACTCAAGCCCTCAGCAATTCTCCTGACAAATGAATGTGCTTTTTAAAGATGATTCTGTTTCCACCACCAAACTGCTTGTTATATTCTTACTACCTGAATAGGGATCTCCCACAATAACATAGGCAAATACATGGAAAAATATGGCTCATGTCCTGCATAATTAGCTCATGTCCTCCCTGGGACAGTGTAAAGAGACAGATACCCTGTAGAACTGCTCCTTTGTTTGGGGTTAGTAATATTGCCAATAGATATATTAGCTATACAATTGGCCAATTCAAATAGGCGTACTGGTTGATACATCTCTGGTTTTCATTCTGTGTGACTTCTAGCAGCTAACAAAAGTATTAGGCAGCTATCATTTAGTCAATCCTTTCCTATCTATGGTGCGGAAGTAAAATTTTGAATGAACTCACACAAGTTGTTTCATTGTAAGAGTTTCTGATGTGATACAAACATCATCAGCATTTGTTTAAGACAGCCAAATGAAATAGTTATAAATTTGTATCTGAGAAGTGCAATTAAATGAAAATCTATAGATCAAAGGTCAAGAAAAAAAGTGGTAGTCTTTTAAGTATGAGAGATTATGAAGAATAACAAATCTCATGGTAACAGTTTTTTAGCTTAATACAGACATTTTCCAGGAATTTCTATAATAATCCTGAATATTTTGTTGAATTTAATAGCTGAAACAAATTTATAAACCACATAGGCTGGTTTTCACTGGGATAGAATTAATTTTCTTCATAGCTGAGTATGGGGCTGCGTTTTCACTTTGTGCTGAAAGCAGTGTTGATGACATGGACATCTTCCATTATTGCAGAGCAGGGCTTACACAGGGTCAGGGGCTTTTCTGCCCCTCACGGCACCCCACCTGTGTGGAGGCTGGTGGTACATGAGGGGCTGGGAGGGGAGCTGCGGGAAGAGGAGGAAAGGAGAGACATTTGAAGTGATGGTACTTTTCTCTCCCAAGTAAACAACTGTGCATCATGGAGCCCTGCTTTCCTGGAGATGTCTGCCCATGGGAAGTGGTGAATGAATTCTGAGTTTTGTTTTGCTTGTATGTGCATTTTTTTCAACTTTCCTGATCAAACTGTCCTCATCTCAACCCATGAGTTTTCTCTTATCTGCTCTTCTGATTCTCTCCCTCATCCCACTGGGAGGAAGTGCCTATGTGGGGTGCCAGCTGGAATTAAGCCATGACAGTCCTTTTTGCTGCCTAATATGGGGCTTGAAGAGTTTGTGATAATAATATATTGACCAGAGTGCACTGGAAGGTCTTTTTATCTATCAACAGTTGCAGGTCACAATACCAACTCATCTGTTCTCAGTATTAGTCCATCCAATCTGTGCCATGCTTTTTTTTTTGTCAACATAAGAGTTAAAGACCACTGCTGGCTTTTGCATTTTCCTGTGATTACTAATATTTTACCTGGGAGGTTTGCTATTAAAACTTTGAGCTACAACTTAAAATCAGCACACTGTGTTCTCCAAATAGTACACATATTAAAGCACAGAATACTTTCGTATTAAAATCCAGTATAAAATTAGCCTAACTTGTGATTTAGCACATATTTAAAATGACATGATTAGTGATATTTTTTATATAATGTATTTTCATTCTGTCAACTGTAGTGCAAAAGTATACTTTTCAGGAAGGCAAAATTCTGGCAGCACTTGAAAGAAACCTAAGGTTTTTGTATCATATGATACCATATATGATATGTATGTTTTAAATCACATGTCAGTGTGATATTTTCAGATAACCATATCCCAAGATCACAGGTACCCACTTGCATCAAGATTTTTTTAACATACTAATGAAACACATATAGGCTATATGATTTTTGTAGCTTCTGGCACATATACTAATATTCTGTATGATAATTAGAATGAAGATTTTCTTAGTTGCCCGAGTGGCCTTAAAATTTAAAAATGTTCCTTGATGATACAAATATGTATGCTTTGCAGGTTTGTGCTCAACACACAATATATGCATTCCGCGTATATTGGAATACATGTGTGTACCCATTCAGCCCCCATCATCCCATCCCATCCCATCCCATTCCAACTGATATGCATACCATCTATTGTAATGTTCATCCAAAGTCCATCCTTTGCTTTATCTAGACTAGCAAAGACAGAAGAGTTGCTTTGCTCAGGACAGACAGCACTTAGGGTAGCTATGCAGACTGCCTATCCAAAGTTCTCTTAGGCTGGCACTGGGGCTCCCGTGACACTGGCATGCTAAGTTGCAATAAGGCTTTCTGCCTGCTTCGCAGATGGCTCTGAATGCAAGCAGCCAAGGCACACAACACTGTGCATTTGTACAAGCCAAAATTCCCACATGGTCTATTTGGACTTGCTGTTTAGGCAGCTTGGATTTTGATCTGTTTTGTGTTCTCAAAACCATAGTGTCTGCAGCAGTCTGTAGAATGGGTGAGGTTTTTTGTTACGTTTTTATGAGCCTACACTGCCTCGGTGGAATTTGCATTTATTTCTTTATGTATTAAAAAAAAAATCAAAAAATATGGGCCAATCACCTTGCATCAGCAAGGTGTCTTTTACAAATAGACTGGCCCTCTTGTCCCTTTTCCACATCCAGCTGTTTTGTGAGCGAGTCCCTGTGTAATGATAATCTTTCCTGATTTATTCAATGACAGCTCTTGAAGCTGTACTGAGATTTGTCAGTGAAATTAGCCAGGTCTTTATAAGGGGTAACAGGAATGGATCAGAATCCTTGAATATATAGCTCCCATCCAAACTTTCTGATAATTTTCATATTATATTTTGAAAACTAAGCTTTCTTAAATGACCTGAAAAAATACCTAAGAGGTAATTTCATGCTATCTTCAATTTGTTGTGGGTGGCAGATATCCGCTGTCAAATATTGAAAGACTCTCATTGTAACCTTCCACTTTTGACTGCCATGTTCCTCGTTTTATTCAGGAACAAAATTACCCTAATATGGGAAAATTATTTTACAGAGAACTCTTTTGGAGCCTGTAATTCTTAGCACATTTTGAAGAGAATGTTGGTCCTTTCAAAGAGAATGGCCCTAAACCCTGTGCATGTAGTTTAGTACCAACTACTAATAATTTAGCACGTTTAGCAAGATCTGGAAAGATTTGTCTTTGATGCTGAAGAATACAGTTAGTTTCTGTCAATTGATTGAAATCAGAAAATTGGAATTCAGTGACAAGATAATTTGGTACCTATGGTGGAATGGTGATTAGAGCTGAAAAGACATTTGTGAGGAAATATTTCAATTAAAATAAAGTTTTAAATCTTTTACAGGTAATTTTCATCTTCATGATACAGTACATGTGGAATTGACAGAGATATTTTAGTCAGTAGATGAAGATAGTTTAAATGTGTTATGGGATATGTATAAAAATAATTATGTAAATGTGATGATTAATTTCAAAAAGGGTTTTCAAAGATAGTTTCATTGTTAAGCCCATTTGCAAATAATTTCTCTGCTAGCCTTGGTTTTAGAAAGGTTTGGTTTTTCACAGTACTTCCTTAATTAGGGAAATGAAAAATGTTAATTTTTTTGAAACAAACAATTTTCTAGCAATCAATTTGACATGACTGATTTGAAGTAATCGTAGGGGGAAAGATATAATTATTACTGGTATCTGATAACCTCAGTGTAGCCTGATAGCCAACACAAAACTAATAGTTCTTACAGGGATTTCTGCTGTCATCAAAGCTCAGAAGGAATAATGCCATTTTCTGGTGGTGGTGTTGTAGTATTTCAGTAGAAACTCTGCTCATGGATTTTTGAGGAATATTAGTACATTTTTCAACCTCAGTTAATAAGGCTCCATAAACCTGATAAATCTCAGTTTATCAGTCTGATTATTCTTTTTTTCTAAAGTCCACAGGACTGCAGGGTTTTCCCAGTTAACAGCTCTCCCCATTTTTTCCTATCTGCCTGCCTCTAGTCAAGTTTTCAGGTTTATGTTTCCAAACCAAATATAAAATATATGAAAGATAATATCAAAACCACAAATATGAAGGATGGAATAAGCAGTTAGGGAAGAATTTTGAGAGAGGAAGGTGGCAGGTGGTTGAACAGAGGAAGACAAAATACAGGAAAGCTTTTGCTCTTGCGACACAAGAATGGAAGTATTCCTACCTAGGTGCAGAGTCAGAGCCTCAAGAAATACCATTCCTGACCATAATGCCTTTGTGCCCTGCCTTTGATGCTAAACAAGCCGCTCCAGAGAACTCGCAGCTGCCATACAGAAACATATGATCAGAGATACAGAGATACACAGAACAGAAGATATACGTGAATGAGAGAGGTTAAAGGGGGTCTCTAATACCATTAGTCATCATCAAAGACATTAGGCTGAGCATTTCAGCAGCGTGACTTTGCCAGAATTTCTACTGACATTAGAGAAAAGATGATAGAGTGGATAATGAGTCAACATAAGAAGGAAATCCTCCAAAATTAGAGAGCTGGACAGGAGAAATCATGAAAAATCTGCTTTGAAATTATACCTTGCTTTGAAATTATACAATATCACAGGGCAGCTGAGGATATGGTTGATATTTGCATTGCAATTAGAAAGTGCTTTGAAATAAATGGAAAGACGAAATTATTTGAGAAAGGCATAGCCGGTTTTCTTTACGTTGTTTTAATTATTTCGATAAAAATCTCTTTAGTTATTTTTTTAGTAAAACCCAGCAGTTTGTGTTTTAAATATCTTTCTAAGAGATCATTTTAGCTGTGAGTATTAAGGTGCTGAGCAAATTTTTTTTAAGTCTTAAATGAAGATCAAATGTAATAATCACATGCTATAAGAAGTATTATTAACCTAGAGGAGACATAAATCTTGAATAGTATATTACTGGGCTTAATCAGCAGTTTTCTTCACAAAGCTGTACAATGTTAACAATATATTTTCAAAATTTAAAGACAGCTACCAAAAATTCTTGGGACATATATTTTTCTTTTTTTTTATATTGAACTAATGCATCTTTTTGATACACTGTGTAATGGTTCTGATAGATATGTCTGGTAGCAGTTATTTCTGTAAAATGCTTTTTATCTGCTTGCTTTTTCATCCCGATCATCTAATGACATGTACATAAATACATGTCATATAAAAATACATATAATATCAATTTTGTGCAAATACAATTAATAGAATATCAAATCATAGTCAGTGTTGAGTATCTGTCTCCTTGTATGTAAGAGTAGTTAAGCTCTTGTAGTTTGTTTGAGTTTCATTGTTAATGGATTGTTCTGTATTCCCTTGTTTCTCTGAGTTAATGGTTTTGTCCCGAAAGTTGTTTCTACCCCCTGAGCTGTCAGTTGTACCTAACCCAACCCCTTTTTCCTGAATGTTCTAAGTCAATCTTTCCCAATCCCTGTCAAAATCTGTCCCAGGGATTCCCTTAATCCACAATGTCCCATTGGTCCATGTGACTTGTTTTCCTCCCACTGTTTTCCCATTGTTCCCTGAGGTATGAAACTCCTCCTTGTTCTCCTCCCACACCCTCTCCCTATTGGTTGAAATTTTTTACCTGTCCCTTGGACCTCTGCTGTTTATAATTGGCTGCACGCTGTGCTCAGGTCCAGTCTGTCCCCGGCTGTTCAGGAGAATAAACCCTTCTGGATCACAAACAGAGGACTTCCCTCTCATTCCTTGCCCCCAGCTAGCACTGATCTAAAGGTCTTTGTGCCATAGAGCAAAGCTCTCTAAGATCTCCCATCGCCCACTCAGGAGGCATGTCCCACTCACGGCGCTGTGCCACAGTGGCTGAGCTAGCTAAAAGACTCTGGCACAGCGTCATTAAGCAATTGTATTTAACTCATTAATAAAAATTACTTAACATACTGTGGTAGGCTTCATTATGGATTGTTTTGTGTCAATTTCTGTGCTTGTCCCATCTTCCTCAGATAATGGGAACAATCACCATTTCAGGCCAAGTATAAATGTTTGTTCATCAGTTATTCAAACCAACATATTACACTTGTTTCTGTGTTTCTTAAAAAAACTCCTCATAATGCTGTGTTAACTTGTTTATTTCAACATGGAGCAGCATAACCCATAACTCGCATTACAAAATTTAATCTATTTTGTTATAACAGGGTTTTCCATTGCAGAGCATGTTAAACTTCCTTTCTTCTGAGCCTAAATTTACTTCAATGCTGAATTATTTATAATAAAATGTTTTTGTTTGCTTGCCTTTTCACTGCCTCAATGTTTTACCTCTGAAACCCATGAATGCTCACTAGATGGTTGTTCTTTTCCTCATCTAAAGGAGACTGATTTCTCACTCTTTGAGAAGACTTGATAAGCTTTGTGCTGAACAATATTGCTTCATTTCAAGAAAGCAGTCGGTTCAGGGATGTCTTAACTCTGTATGTACCACAAAAATTACATTAGTGTGTGAATAATATTGTAACTGTACTTCTTGTGATCAAATCCTATAGGTCAACAGTCACTGTTCAAAGGGGGTAGCACCCAGCAGCTGATAGCAAAATGCAAGTGCCCATTTATAAATCTGCAACTCTACTAGACCTCCAGAACCACAGCATGTTTGAAAACTAATGTTTATTTCCATGTTCTAAATTGATGCACAACATCTGTTTGGGCTTCACATATTTTCATCAAATTATTATGAATTTGTGTATTATGGATTACATCATGAATTCCTGTAATAAAGTGAAGAATGGCCAGATGCTAAAACCATATGACACCACACAGTGGACTAAAACATATAGTTTGGTATTAGGATTTTACAGTTGCAATATAATGTCTTAATAATTTATAATTCAATGACATTTAGTCCTTTCACACCTATTTTGAATTTCTATACACCTTTCCTACAAATTCTCCTTCATATTGACTCACACCCCCAGCTTTAAAGAGGAAAAGGCTTTGGGTTCATGGTTAGATGTTTGTTGGTGGCAGGTGGGAAATTTAGGTTACAGGAGTGGGTACTATATCATAAGTCTTTTCTTGCCCTTCTTTGTTTTCTCCTGGTGATCTCAACACATTTTGTTTCCCAGGCCATACTCAAAATATCTAATAAAGACACCAAAACCAAGAGCATTTATATTTCAAAGCAAGTGTAGACCTCTAAAAATAACCTTCCTAATCAATGCTCTGGATAGAAATCCTTAAAAGTATGTGGCTCCTCTGCAGTTACAAGAAAGATTCTTTTCAGCATAAAACAGTCCAGATTCTAATCTCATTTTTGCATGTCTAATAAAGAGCTTTTTTATATTTTGCAATTGCAAACAGCTAGATGAGACAGCTGGTGCATAACGGCATACACGTCCTTTTTTGTATTGAACTGGCACTTTGCATCGGAATACAAATGTCTTGGATTTACAGAAATAGCTTTTCATATAGGGACAGTTATATTTTAAATTTACAGGATGTAAAGACCGAATACATATAAGGCAATTGATGTGTGATGGCAGCCTATGCAGAATATGAGCACTACATGGGTCTCAGGAGGCAGGTAGTTAATAATGCAGATTTCAATGTTTTTGGCAATTTTTGCTTCAAAGGACACTATAAGAATATTAAGCTCAAAGATATTTTATTCATAATTTCTTTAACCTTCATTTGATACAGTCTGATATATATATTTTAGGTATAACTTGCTGCCTCATTGGTATTTCACTGGTTGAGCACACTGAAAGGAAATGGGTGACATTCACCAAATTCTCACATAATACACATAAATTATAGTATAGTAGTCTTCTGCTACTTTTGAGTGGAAGAATGTAAGAATTAAGGCAAAATTACAAGCAAAAAAAGAAGGGTATTTTTATAGAGCAGATTATCTATACTGAATGTATGGTAAATTTATTTTGATTTATTTCATGGCAAAAAGTAGTCATTTTCTCCACATCCAACTTACAAATTAAATAACAATTACCTCCAAATTCAGTAACAATAATGCTTCCCATTTCTGAAAGGAGTTTTGAAGTTGCCAATTTCAGATTATTTTTCTTTCCAGGAAGGTAGTGAAAGGCAGAAAGAATTATAATCAATTATAACCATGGCAGTGATGAAAAACAGGAGTCATTCAGGTTTTCCTATTTAGTGGATTGCTTTTATCAAGGATTGGATTGGTATAGAACCATTTACGCTTTAGAGGGGATGCCCTCTAAATGGTGACATCTGAATACATATGCGTTATAGAGTCACCTGCTTGGTAATGCAGTTCTGTGCTCCTCTGTGTTTAATTACTTATTAATTCTTTTTTTTTTTTTTTTCTTTTTTTTTTCCCCAGGACACTACAAATGGGTTTCATGGGATAAAGTCTACCTGAAAGCATCACTCAGGTAAGCAAGGGCTTGGCTACATCTGCCCAGCTGAAATTCCTTAGATGACTGGTATGTGCTGTGAAAATGAACCAAGTACTTTTGGGCAGGATGTGTGTGTGTAGCTCACCCAAAATACACAGCCTACATCTGCCCTCCTGTTATGGTCTGGGTAGGCATAGAAAAGTAACAAAAAAGGACAGACAAAATCGTAGTTTTACACCCATGTTGCCCATTTAAGGTAGAACGGAATGTGGTATTAACCCAGGTAAATTGCCTACAGAAAATCAGAGATAGGCTTGGAGCTATTGGTGATCTCCTGAGGTAGAAAGAAAACCACTGAAAATAATAACTCTTTGGTGGGGGGAACTTATCTATCTATGTATCCATCCTGGTGCAGAAGGATGAGCCAAAGGCCAACTAAATGTACAGGCCAGGCCACCAGCCAAGATGTGGACACATCAACCAGCTGGAGTCTTGTTTTCCTGAGCCTATGGTACCAACCACAAATGGACTGAAGACCCTGGTTTTGGTGAATGTGGTCAGTACAGAGAGGGTGTACTTCTCATAGAGCAGAAATTGATGTTCACCCACTATCCCTCTCCAGCACAGTAAATAAAGTTGGAAAATTATTTCATTGATTGGTGAAGTTCTGATCTACAGCCACCACACTCCAAGTGCCTTTGTGGCAACACAGAATTGGATGTCCTGCTGAATATGCAGAAGAACATTTTTGTTTTGACTTATTTCTAGTGGAAAAATTGAGTCTAACAAATCTCCTGACAATCTTTGTAATGTTAGAGCATCTCTAATTTCCTCAAAGATAATGCCTCTTGAATCAGTGGATTTTTTTTTTTTTTTGATTTTACTTGGACTGACAAGAGTCATAAATAACTCACAGTAAGAATTCTTGTTCAAATTTGAGATTTCAAACAAGATAAAGAAAAATGGTAGGGTTCACTTGGTGAAAAAGTCAGAACACAGGTAAATGAGTTGCTAAGATCAGTGAATGTCTGAGAAATTGCCATGAGAAAGACACAAGGCATGATCTGTCATGGACATTCCAGGGAGTTCCTCTCCCCATATTTGGGAATTAAATATCTCTGAATAGTTTTGCTGTTTATCCATTTGTTATAACAAAGAAAATGACCCAGAAGAGCTGATGATCTTACATATAAATACAAAACTCTACAGTCACAGGTTAGCCACCAGTTTTGTTGCCTGATTATGGCTAAAAATGAAGCAAGTGTGATTTTTGTTTTAAGGAGATTCTTTTGTAAAACATCTAATGGCTTAATATAGAATTTTAGCTACAAACAACTACCTGCAATAGTTGCAATATAATTGGTTATACATGTATTGGAATTTTGCTGGGAAAAGGGGATGAAAAGATATTTAGGCCAAATCCCTGTACTTTTTCTCCATAGTCTGTCAGAACACAGCAATAGAGAAGGTATGTTAGCTTCCCTGTATCCATTCATTATAAAGACCAGGAGCTGTATGAATTCTGCATTCAGAGTGTTGGTCATCACCTATCAAAAATATTATCTGGTTCTTGAGGTATTTGAGAAAATCAAGACACATAGCTCCACTGAGAGAATATATGTGAGCATTTTTGGAAAGTTTTAACAACAGTTGCTGCTTCTCTGGGAACGCAGTTGAGACGATGTGCAAGCAAAACACAAACATGTCAAAGTTAAGCACTCCTTTTTTAATATATCTAGTTCTCTGATAATTAAAAACTGGAAGTAGATGAGAGAAGGCAATGCTTACATAAATTAGAGAATATTAATTCCTATGGTGGGAATTGTCAGATGAAATGTTAGTTGTCCACATCTGAGCTGATCACCATAGGCTCCATTTGGAGTCTGTGGAAAAATAGTGCTGCTAAGTGATTCTTCTGATTTTAGGAATAGAAATTTCTCTTCATAAATGTGAAGGAAGGAATTGTTGCTGTATACACTGTAGACACAGAAAGGCCAAACCCAGGACAATGTTAGTCATTCCACAAGGATTTACAGTTTAGGAAGAAAAGCTCACTTCCGCAGGGTGATTTATTGCCCAGTGTTAGAAAGATCAGTTAAGTCAGAGAGCAACACAGCTAAGTCTCATTCATTGTATGTAAATTGTCTTCACTTTTCTCAGATAATTTAACATTTCCCACATTAAAAATGTAAGAACAGAACCTCCAGCTGGACTAATTTTCCTGCCAATTCCCACAAGTTCCTGAGGTGACATCCGTATCAGACAGAAATTCCAGGCAATGCTAATGCCAATATCTGACTCCAGGGCAAGTGGAGGACTGTCACTCAGGTATTCTCCTCAGGAAGCATGAGCCACTAGTTTACCTCAGCCACAAGATCATTGATCTACTCAGACGATACTGTAAGCATTTCTTTGCCTCCAAGGGAACAATTGGAAAAAATCACTGCTCCCTTCCCTTCTTCTAAATTAGTTTTTCCTTCACCATGAAGTAAGACTGAGTAGAAAATATTGAATTTAAATAGCTCAGAAAATTAGTACAGACATTTTTACTACACATGGAGAAAAATGGTATTTCCGGATACAGTTGTTTATTGCTTTCTAGTACAGCAAATACTGAAAATTAATGAGAAATGATAATTATTTATTTCTCTGTCACATTTAGTGAATACTGTATTGTGCTCTGCACATTTTTCCTTTTTAAATATGCAAGCTGGATTTACAATGGTAAATGAGTAGGGAATATGACTTGAAGTAGTGTAAATGTGAAAATATGTCTCTCATAAATTATGAGAGAAGGATAGCAGTGCATTTTAGCACTTTGCCTCCCAAATGATCCTAATGCTGTTACAAGCAAATACCATTTCATTTACCTCTGTAGGACAGCTGTCTCTGACAATACAGTGGAGCAATTGCTGACTGCAACATTATAAAGGCTTTTAAGGAAAGCAATGACTGTTACATATAATTGAAAAGCAGAAGAAAATTTATTCAAATGTAAATTAATGGAATAGAAGGAGTTTGTGCAGGGAACTGAAGCTTTATAACTCCCAAAAGTGATGACATGGGGGTTTTAGCAACAAAAGGATCTGAGAGACTTGCACTTAAATCTCATTTGAGATGCATCATCATTATTGGCATAGTGCCTTTTCATTCTTTCAGGGGATTTTATCTTACTATAAACCCCAAACAGCAGAAATCTTTTAAATCACTTGATTCTGCTGAGGGTTTTTTAGAACATCTATTTTAATGACAAGACATCAGTGAGCCTAATTTGTGAGATCTGATAATATTTTAGTCTAAAGTAATGTGAATGATTTTCAGTGATATATGTTTGTATACAATTATATCCATGAAAATGCCATAACTGCAATTACAGATCAAGTATATGCCTGTGGCTATGGCTGGCGAAATGCCTGATTTACCAAGTTTGTTTACTAAATTGTACGGTATGAAGTCTCAAATCAGGCATCACAATCTTAAAATTTTAGAATAGCATCTGAATGGATGTTCAACATATAGAGGAGGAAATATTAAACATTTTTTCTCCCCTCTGTTCTCATGTTAATCAGAAATTTGACATTATCTAATGTTATTAAAAGCATAATTATTTTGGAGGAAATTTGGGGCTGGCTCTGAACATGGTGTTTGGAGCTAACTGCCAAGTCTGGATTCAGGACACATGAAGTGGAGGCAGGTCAGCTATTTGTTCTACAATGAGTGATTTCTGAATCAAGTAGGAAGGAAAATGGCAACATGAAGACTGCTGGCACTTTTGTTATAACTTGCTACTGAGGCGTGAAGTACTCATTGCCAAGTGGCACCTGCAGCTGAAGAGAGGCTTGTGCTGAATGCTTGAATGAGAGTTGGAAGTAGGAAATAATGAAGTCTGTGAGTGCAGCAAAATGTCTGTAAATAAACGTTCATCCATTTATCTCTAATGCAGTTAAATAATGAAGTATTTATCCATAGGAGGGAACAACAGTCTTCTCTTGGAGCAAGGTTAGAGCAAGATTTCAGTGTAATGCTATGATTTTTCATAATAGTCAGGACCTTATCTGTGGTGGAGCCACATCGCTCTTTGCCCCTACTTAGGATGAGATCTTTCTACAGAAGCCTGACATTTAACAGGAAGAATGTGTTTTCAAAATAATAAAAGCAGCTATAGACTTCATTGTGATGCTTTTGATATAGATCATAACCTTGAGTCTTATGCTTGAGATGAGCTGACTTCCTGCAAGGGTGTTATCAGGATCTTAACTGCTGGTAGAATAAACTCTTGAGTTGAACAAAGGAATAGCTTTTGGAAACTCCTAGCTTGACATGTCACATACTTGATAGTATGAACTGTATAGTATTGGATGTGTATATATATACAGAATTCACTAAAATAACCATGCTGCCTTATTTCATAAAAGAGCCTGTCTGTCATAATCTATTTTGTTCCTTGTCTGTTTTTTATCATTCTCTATTAGGTTATCTGCTGCATTTTAGGAGATTGGGAATTAAATATTTTCATTAATAGAAATCCAGAGACTTTAAAACCTCTGACCTTTAAATCTTGAAAATAGGAGTCAAAGTAGAAAGTAGAAACCAGATTGCATAAGCATGCAGTGGAGTTTAAGAGGAGAAATTGCATTGTTTTGACCCAGTAAAAATAAAAGGGCAAGGATATCAGATTCTGGATATCAGTATCTAATTCTAAGGTTGAACTATCAGGCCTTACAAATGACTGCTGTATCTGTAGGTGTAGAACGACTTCTAGGTTGTATGTTGTGTTAACCATTAGTGGGGCACATAGGTTCTCTGAAAAAGAGTTCAGTCTGCAGAGCAGGCATCACCATATGCAAATGAGGAAAATGGAGAAGAAAAGTATTTTTAATAAACTTTGTCATCCTCTGAAACTTTTTTTTTATTATTATTATTATAGTCATGTGCTTAAGTTCTCTTGACTTTCATAGGTTCATGGAGTTTTTTGAAATTCTATCAAAAACAAATATGTTTTAAGTCCTGAAAAATCTGCTTCTAGCTATGCTCCAAAGCAGGATTTCATGTCTGGAGTTTTATCAGCAAGGATTTGTATGCTCATCACCTTTGGTTTTACAGAGGTAGAGAGTGCTTGGGAATAAATTTCTCATATCTCTATGTTTTAATGCTCTTTCTGTTCTACTTGAGATTTTTAATCCTTTTTTTTTTTTTTAGTGGAATCTATCCTTCAGTAAGAGTAACAGCACACTTACTTGAAGTATGCCATTACCTTCCTCTGTCTACTGACTAGGTTTACTCTCTACCTGATCTTACTTGTTTACTTCCTGAAAACAGTTGAAGAATTCGTGCTCTTATTAACCAATACAAAACACTCTTGGTCCCTTTGGCTTAGACATTGGAAGCGAATTGTTATTCTGCATCAAGAGTAACTTGTTAAAGTTTTAAGGCTGTGATATGGGAGTGACAAGAATGGGCCTAAAATATCTGTGCAAAGAAGCCTTCTATTTCAAATTGAGGACAACTTTTCAGAGTTTGTATAACCACTGGTTTTTCCTTTAACAGTCCAATGACCTTTTCTGGATATCAATTTTTTTGAGGGATGTATTTTAATTGTAGGATTATGTACGACATTAAGTACAACACTGTGTAACACTAGACATTTTCAGGAAAATGAAGCTGCAATTCAAAGACAGAGGCAAGAACAGGGACTGTTTAAAACACTTTTCTCACAAGAAAAAATGCGTGAGGATCTGTCAGGATCATCTGTGAGCCAACATACAGATGAAATCTGACATGAAATACCAAGTATCATAATGTACTTGCTAGGAAAATGTGAAAACAAAATGCAGCTCTTCCAAGAAAAAAAAATGGATTTGTGACTGAGACAAAGCTTCTCTGCTCTGTGACTTACAAGAAGTTCAGGAAGACCTTGACAGACTTCTGACAGTGAATGAATTTAAGTTTGGATTCAAAGGTTGGAGTGTACTAACACTTTGATTGCTACCATCCTGATTCTTTACAGGAAAAATGTGTTCTACATTATTCACAGTTTCAGCTTTGTCATACTGTATGATGATAGGTAGAGTCTTTTCATGTTATGACTCACTTTGCTCTGTGATGCCATCATAGTAGCAGAATTTTCAGGAGAAAGCTTTTTTTTTTGTTTTAACCTCTGATATTTTAAGAAAGAAAGTCATTAATTGATGTGGAGATGAAAGAAATAAATCACTTCATCTTCCTTACCTCTTATCCCTAAAGAACATAACTTCAGAGAACGTTGATATTGCTAAAAGTTGACAGAAAATCAAAAATACGCTTCCAAATATGGTCAGATTTTCCTCATATTTTTGAGTCATATCATGAGCTTTTATGTCCAGCCACACAAATTCTTTTTCATTATTATTATTATTTTTTTGTTCTAGATATGTGAGAAGTATTTCATAGTGTGAACTGAAATATAAATGCTTAAAGCCATTGAGATGCCTTTGAGAAAGATACATTGGAGTTTGAAGAAGATTATTGTTACTGAAGAGGATTTTTTGAAGTTCCCTGACATATGAGGACTGCTTATCATTACTGAAATGCCTTATTGCAGGAAATATAGACCTTCTTCTAGCACTATGTTAGCTCTCCAATGTAAGCTCTCCAATGTTAGCTCTCCAAGTAATTTCTAAATCAATACCAAAACCAATTTTATTGATGAGTGGAAAGCTGATGAGGAAGAAACTCTCCTTACATTTAATAAGAAATTTTTGGTAGTCCTCTCAGGAAACTAGCTCTCTTGTATACAAACTGCATGAACTCCTTCCCTCTTTTATTTATTCTACACTGAATTTGTTTCAGTTGATAGTTCTCTTAGATGGCAGAGGGTTTGGAAGGGAAAAGGATCTTGTTTTCTCCCTAGATTGTGGACCATTATCAGGTTTACATGAAAGAACTACCAGACAGGGCTATCAGATAAAATACAAATATATTGTATTGGCAAAGGAAGTAAGGTGCTACACAGTGGGATATTATCATGCTTTGTCTTTTCAATTTTGTGCATCTTGTACTCCATTGCACAGCTTGAGGGATAGACAGTTATTTGCACATACTACTAAACCATATAAAACCCCCATGATATTTGATCCTAAGGCTTTCAAAACCATAGAAACTGGATGAATCAGTTCCTAGCCATGAAACTTTTCTGTTTTGAAAGAAAGGGACTAATCAGTCAGATGATGAAGACCAAAGAACTATTTATAGGAAGAGATTAGGTCTGTGATTCCCAGATGCAAGAAGTCACTTAATTCAGTTTGCATCCTTATCTGAAATAAAGGTGAAATTTCAGCTATAACCCCTTTTAATATGCCCCATTATTTTTTACTTTAGCCAATTTATTCAGCTTCATTTTGCAATGTCATTCTCTCTCTCTCCTTCTCCAAGTATTTTGACTGTTAAACTCATGTTATTAAGGCACCTAAGTATGTGGTCAGATGATTCAGCTCTCAACTGAACTGTGAATTTGTTCTTTTTTTTATTATAGAAAGTATTTGGGACTGTTCCTCTATTGCTTCCAAGAACACACACACACACAGACACACACACAAAAGAAAAAGCACCAAAATCTCTATGTAATTTAACTTTTGAACTATTAAAATGAAATCAAAAGACAATTGAATAATTGAATGGGACTGTTTTTCAGTTCTTCATCTCTCTGATTGTATACAACTGTCTTCCTTTTGTAAAGATGGAACATTTAAAGTTTTTTGAATGCTCCAAACACCAGATAAAACACCTAGTAATATTTTATCAATAAAATATTAAAAAAATAATTTCCCCTTATTTTTCAGAGTCCCCATCTAATTTTTAGTAAATTTATAGAAACTGGAAAGTTCATTTTTCAGAGCCTTTACACTGTTTTACCTACTGAAAATCAAATATGCATTAAAATTTTGTAGCACTTTATAATTTTGAAATTAAGCTGTGTGAATTAGGCTTGTTTCCCTTGGGATGTAATACAAACGTTATTGAACTAGAATAATTTTCTCCTGAAATTTAGTTTAATGAAACTATTACATTATAATTTAATCTTTTTTTCTGGATATGTCTACGGCGACCCCACAGGTCTGTTTTGATATATGTACTCTGCTTCATGGTTATCCTTGGAGATTAAATTTCTGCTGAACAAAATAATTTAGCATTATATCTTGCAAGTCAAACTGAGTAAGTCATGGATTAAAACAAATAGACAAACAAAAAGTACTTTTTGTATTACAGCCACAATACACAAACTTTCTCTTTTTCTCATCTTTGCTTGAAATTCACTATAGAAAACAATAATACAAAAGTAAAAAACTTTGATAAGCCAATATTGAGAGCTTAGTCTCTCAGGTTATCTAAAAGTCAGCAGAAACAGACTCACAGCTTTCCTTCTACTGTGCTTTCTTCATCACAAGGTATTTTCTATTGTAGATATATTTTGCTACACACCCAAGTCTATGCTCCCTTTTCTGAAATAGAATCTGCAATTTAAGGAGGGTTAAGGGGAGGATGGGTGCAGGGGTTTGCAAGAAATAATTGAGGTGAAAAAAAAATTAATTGCCTGTGAATTAAAAAGTTGCAAAATATGATCTAATTCAATCATTTGTAGGTTGAGGGAAGGCTAGAAAGTAATAATTTTTACTTTTTAAACTTTCATGAGATGTTCTAACACTGTTTGGGAGGCATAGGTGTGATACCATTCTAAAAGACAAACAAGCAATATATTAACTTGACAATACGCTGTTTTAAATTAGTTCTGACATGGAAAAATAAGATTTTGAACATTTTCTTAGCACTGTTTCCCAAGAGGTATTATGTATAAATTAATTAAGCAATCAAAGGAGGTTTTGCTTACTTGACTATGCTTTTATAATTATTTACAATCACAGCTTATTCCAATACAAAAATAATTACTGTTTTCAAGCTTTGTGAGTTGCATAGGAACATTTTAATGTACTGATTTCACAGAAGATCTCTAAGCATATTTCTGAGGTAAGATATGGTTGCAGATCCCCTGA
The DNA here is from genome assembly GCA_910950805.1 of Acrocephalus scirpaceus scirpaceus. Classification (NCBI taxonomy): domain Eukaryota; kingdom Metazoa; phylum Chordata; class Aves; order Passeriformes; family Sylviidae; genus Acrocephalus; species Acrocephalus scirpaceus. The sequence goes on along the minus strand of OU383773.1, from coordinate 47,742,443 downwards.
ATTTTTAACATGGATAATTCAATATTGTAGCATACAAAGCTAAACATTTATTTTAACAGGACAGCTGTGATGAGAAATCCTGATTCAAATATGTCAATATAGGACAAAGAAAATAATGGAGGCTGCATGAAAAGAGGCTAATAAGGTTTTTGAGGGGGTATCACCTCGGTAAGGAAGCAGATATAAGGGTATTTTGGAGTATTTGGAAGGAGTATTTATCTACATGAGGGTGAGTTCTAATGCACAGCTACATCATCAATCTTAATTAATCCAATATTATAAAACTTCTTAATCCCCTGTTCTGTATGTCTTGAGCTTTGTGGAAGTATACTGGTCACAGCAATGCTCACTCAGCAGTTTTCATTGTTAAGAACCATCTCACTCCAAATCGTCTTATGGTCAAAAGGGTAGAGCCAATGTAGAGACAGTAATTTATAGTTAGTCAGGATTTTTTAACAGTCCAGTAGTCCAAATTATCTATTTAATACAGAAAAGACAAGTAATCATACCGAAGGGTTGTGTTTCTTTCTTTCTTTCTTTGTTGCTGTTATGTTCAACTTGACAGTGCCCCTCTGTATTTTCATGCTGGTCATTCACAGTACCTTGAGGAGAAGCATGCAGAAGTACCACAAGTCCCTGCCAGAACACATGTGAGGTTCATAGTGGGGCTTTCCTCCTTTCCTCTGTCAGTAAAAGCATGATCTCAGTATCACCACTTTCTTTCTTAGTTTGAAGGTCTATTTTGGTCTGTTTTCTGGCAATTCACCTCTTTTTCTGACTGACATGGGAAGCAGGACCAGCATCCAACAAACAGTATTACATAGACCTGGCTCAGTCTGGAGATGCTTGAGTCACGTTTACTGGGATACAGAGCTCCAAATGTTTTATAGGGATAGTTACTTATCCTTTTTCATGGTTTTTGAAGCTGAGAAGCTTTAAGTCTAAGGTTAAATTTTCCAAAGGTGACCTCTAACTTCTTGGAGTTTGGCTTCGTGACTTCAGTATAGTCAGAAAGTCTGGGATTTTTTTTTCCAGGCTGTTGAGTTCTCCCAGCACAGATCACTATGAAGGGAGAACACTCAAGTCAAGGTGTGTCTACATGGGCATCAAACCTCTGGGTAACTGAACCGTGTAAGGATGCAATCCCTGTACTCAACATCATACATCATGTCAGATACATTTGCTAATGCAGAGTGTGGGAACTCTCACTCCAGTAGCGAATGCAAGGATTTTTATTTTCCACTTGTTGTAATTCATGACCTTAGTAAAGAGAATAGAATTTCATAGGAAAAGAGATCATCATTTCTCTTTCAGAAGAGAAAATGCTTAGTTATTTGGGAGGCTTTTAGAAGTGGACTATGATGTGTTTAGATTTTACACAAGCAAATGTTCTTTGTGACATCTGCTGTCATATTTGACTCTGAATGCAATCTCTGAGGGGAAATAATGCATTGCCTTGAGAGTATTATCTGAAATGTGCAAGTGAGCACTTAAGCTCCATTTAGCAACTGGAAACAATAATAAGGTATAACCTGCTCAATTTTTTAAATTCAGTTTTCTTTTAATGGAGTGGACTGGTAGATAAAGTTGTTGAACCAGCATGACAATAAGAAAAGCAAAACAAACCTTAAAGGGCAGATTTTTTTCATTGTCAAGTCAGCCTTTACATGAGTTTAATCTCTGTTACTGGCAACTGAATGCTGTCACTCATTTTTGCTCTCCTATTTCATTATATGGCTTCTAGCTGAGAGGTCCATTACCAGAGTTCACTTACTAAACATGGCATCAAAAGAGCAAGATGAAATTTTGGGTGGAAGACTAGGTCAAGGATAATAAATATTTATTAACTAAGAATGTTTTCATACTAGTGAGATGCTGACTGTCTTCAGCCAAAAGATTTCTGGAAACAGCAATTCTTTGCAGAGACTCCCAGGAGGATTCAGTACTTGCTATAGCTAAACTTTACAACAGCTGTTAGATGTCCTCAGCATCCTTTCTTAAGGCTGCTGCTGAAAACCCTTTCCATGAAAATGTTTTTCCTAGTATCCAATCTAAATCTTCTCTGGTACAACTCGAGGCCATTTTCTCTTGTTCTGTCACTTGTTGCCTGGGAGAAGAGATTTATACCTCACCTGGCTACAACCTCTTTTTCAGGCAGAGTGTGATAAGGTCTCCCCTGAGCCTCCTTTTCTTCAGGCTGAACAACCCTAGGTCCCTCAACCGCTCCTCATAGGACTTGTGCTCCAGATCCTTACCCAGCTCCATTGCCCTTCTCTGGATACACTCCAGATGCTCAGTGTGTTTCTTAGAGTGAGGGGTCCAAACTACACACAACTTACTCTGTGGAGTGAGGAGCCCAAAGCACAGGACTTGAGTTGCAGCCTCACCAGTGCTGAGTACAGAGGCAACAATCACTGCCCTGGTCCTGCTGGCCACATTATTGCTGATACAGGCCAGGTTGCCCTTAGCTTTCTCGGCCACCTGGGCACATGCTAGATCATATTCAGCCAGCTGTTGACTAGCACCTTTTCTACCAGGTGGCTTGCCAGCAAATCTTTTCCAAGCTTGTAGTGCCACATGGGATTTTTGTAAACCAAGTGCAGGACCTGGCACTCTGTTCAACCTTATGCAACATGACTTGAGCCATTAATTCAGCATGTCCTGATCCCTACTCAGAGCCTTCCTATGCTCCAGTAGATCAACACTCCCACCTAACCTGATGTCCTCTGCAAACTGACTGAGTGTGCAATTGATGTCCCCTGTCCAGACCATCAAAGGTGTTAAACAGGACTGGCCCCAGTAGTGAGTTTGGGAAACCCCACCAGCTGCCAGCAGGATGTAATTCCATTCACCACCACTCTCTGGGCTTAGCCATCCGGTCATTTTTTGACCAGTCAAGAGTATACCCATCCACACCATGGGAAGTCAGTTACTCTAGAAGAATGCTGTGTGAAACAGTATCAAAAACTTTACTAAAGTCCAGGTTGAAAACATCCACAACCTTTCCTTCATCCACTAGGCAAGTCACCTTGTCACAGAAGGGGATCAGCTTGGTCAAGCAGGACCTTCCTTTCCTAAACCCATGCTGGCTGGGCCTGAACACCTGAATATCCTGTAGATATTGCATGATGGCACTCAAGATGACCTACTCCATGACCGCCCCTAGCACTGAGATCAGACTGCAGGTCTGTAGTTACCCAGATTGTGGGTTAGTTCTGGCTCTTGTAGATGGACATCTCATTTGCTAACCTCCTGACAACTGGGACTCTGCCAGTCCCCTGAGTATTCTCAGGTGAATCCATCCAGCCCCACGGACTTGTGTGGGTTTTAGTCCCCTAGCAGATTGGTGGCCATTTGCTCCTGGATGATGGGGGTTTCATGCTGCTCCCAGCTCAGGAGACTGAATACCTAAAGACAATTGTTCTGGCTATTAAAGAATGAGAAAAAGAAGGCATTAACTACCTCAGCCTTTCCCTCATCCTTTGTAATTATATTTCACTCCACATCGAGTAAAGGATGGAGATTTTCCTTCATCCTGTTGCTGATGTATTTTTTATAAAAATTTCTTCTTGTCTTTTAAAGCAGTGGCCAGATTAAATTCCAGTGGTCTTTGACGCTTCTACTTTCCTCCCCACATAACCTCACAATATCCTTGTAGTCTGACTGACTTGACTGTCCCTTCTTCCAAAGGTGATACACTCTTTTTCTCACTGAGTCCCAAACAAAGCTGGAAGTTCAGCCATGAGGATGGCCTACTCCTGTGTACCTTTAAGATTTCCACTTTAAAGTGCCTGACAACTGAGCAAACTGGTCTCCCAAGGTTGCAGGCAGCTTTTGGGTGGATATCATTTTACCTTGAGTTTATTAATCAAATTATCTGACTTTTAACTTTTTTCTATTGTAAAATTTGGGACTGTTTTTCTGTGTTGGAGGTTTTTCACAAATAGGACGGGACTGCTGGGAGATGTTTCCACAAGCTTTATTGCGGCATCAATCTCATTACAAGGCTGAGACAATTGACGGCAACAGCTCACGTCTTGCCAGTAGCAGCAAAAGATTTCTTTGTTACAGGATATTTTAAAAATTTTTCAGCCAACAGCATATTGCTAAAACTTACAGACAATTGTTCTAGCCAACCACTAAAAGCACACATCCACCTGTGTCCTGGTTTAGGACAAATTTGTGAGAGAACCCCTGAATGGGGTTCCTCTGGGAAGCAAATCTAAAAGGCCTCTCCCTAAACCAGTCTGGGAAAACAACTTCCCCAGAGGAAAGTGGAAAAAACTATTTATTTAACAAGTAAAGTGCCCACAAGCATAAAGAATGAATAATATGAAACAATAAGACCACCCATTGCTCTGGAGTGAGATGGTAAATTCAGGAAGTCCTTGCTGTGGGTGGCTCAGCTCACTCAGTCTCTGATCAGTTCCTCCAGTGCTGGAAAATGCCGTCCTGGGCCCCGGGGGTGCAGGTGAGATCCGGGTGTCTCTCTGGGTTTTCAGGACAGGGCTCAGACCAGCACAGTCCAGGAGCAGGAATGCAGAGGAGGGAATGCTGCTTTCAAAACAAACTCTGTGCATCTTCTTTCTCCCCTTTCACTCTCAGAACCAGTCTCACAGCAGGGATTCTCTCTCTCCAGGATCCTGCTTCATGAGCCTCTGCTTGTGCTCCTCAAGGTTGCTTCTCCATGACAATCCTCTCTTTACCAGCTATCATTTAATCTCCCTCATCCTTATTGGATATAGCTGTTACTCATCAGGGGCAAGGCTGTGATGGTTAATTAAAACAGATGTTATTTATCAAGGGTTACTTAGTCTCAAAGTTACAGAACTTGACATACAGAGTAAACAGAAGAGACAATTGGGGATACAAGTATCAAAAAGTCACCCCAGGATGACCTGCTTCAAACAATGCTTGCTTGTATGCTTTCTATTAACAATCTATAATACTCCGTTATTAAACTTAAAACATTCTACTATCTTGCTAGGCATATTGTTCTGCAGTCTTAAAGTCTATCCTAGCTAAACCTAAAACTCAAACTATAGTTTTATGTCCTTGGTTGCTATACTATTGTGTCTTTTCTAGTTTCTGACTTTGCAGCTGCAGCTGACCCTAAACTCTCTGCTCTTTCTGTTTCTGAGGCCTGTTATCACAGCTTTCTGAAAGTCTTCTTACCTTTAGTATTTCCCATATTTTTCTACTTTCTTTTAAGGTTTTTACACTGTGTGGCAGTACTGAAGTAAATTCAGTGCCTAGATCAAGTGTCAAAATAACTATATCCTTTAGGAGTGTTCAGTTGCCTGACACAGGCCTTTACTTTGGGTTTGTAGTGTAGCTGAAAAATAAGGACAAATCTGTCCTCTAAATAATCCTTTAATGTCAGGAGTAAATTACATAGACTCAGTGGAGGGAAAAAAAAATCTACATTATTCTGAGCTAAAAGTCTTGGTGGAGCTGCTCTAAATTAGGGGCCTGATTCTCATTGCTTCATCATAGCACCATGAATGTGAGCTAAATATCTGCTAGCATCCTGCATTTGAATGCTCTGTACAAAGGCTGTTTGGTACAATCCCAGGGATACAGATGGCAGTCAGTGAATAAACAGTAAGCTGTGTGTGTTACAGGACTTCCCTGTTGCTGGGGAGATGAAGATTGTTTCTCCTTCAGCACTGGACAAGTCTGAAAGACTTAAAGAAGGCGGCAGTTCAGCAGAGACTTTCACAACACCAGGTCTCAGCAGATGTCAGAAGACAGCAAGTCATAATCCTCAAGTGCACAATCAAAAGATATCTAAGAAACATCCACTATGAATCACATCTTTGTGTTTTTCTACTTAAAGGGAAAAATTAGAGATGCCAAGAATGTGACTTGTTCAAGTGTAATTACTGAGGATAAATAAATAAATAAGTAAATGCATTTGTTTACTTTGTTACAGGTTTTATTATTATTATTATTTTATTTTTCTGGAAAAAACCTAAGCATTCATAGAGGTGAAAACGGTCCTTTCTTTAATCTTTACTTTCCAACAGGGAGAAGAAGTGATAGGAGAAGGTGAATATTAGAGTTCTAAGAAGTCTTCATTTACACCAGTAAGATTACATAAAAAAGGAATAGTCTGTCTCATCCTATTCAAAAACTTAATCTAGACTTTCATTTCTCAGACTTGTTAGCACATTTCTTTAATTTTAATATGCTTGCATTTTGCAGTAGCAAACATGAAGATAAAACTTGTTATATTTTTCAGAGGCTTAAAGAGATTAAAATTTGATTCTATAAGTATTTTGATATCTAATATCTTCTTTCATAATTTTCTCTTGAATCTTAATGTAAATATTTCTAGTGCTTTGTAGCAATCAATCCAAACATAATTTTCAAGATAGAAAAATCAAATACATGCAAGTGATTAATTAAAATGGGAAAATGATTACTTGACTTGTTCAAGATCAGAAGCAAGTACCAGCTTTTTTCCTCTGGAGATTAGTCCAAATACCACTGTTGAAGTATGTCTCAGCAGTTCAAAGATGCATTTTTAATCACCACTTTTCTTTATACCCATTACAAAATTAGAAATAGCCCATTACAAAATTAGTGGCTGTTTATAGACTTGGAATCTTTGGATTTGTTTCTGTTTGTGAAAACTCATGTTTTTAATGAGCAATAAGCTATATGTTCTTTGCTGAATTATCTCCCATGCATGTGAGATACTAAAACTTGAAAGTGCCTGACAGAGTTCCATACTTGCTGCCTTCAGCATTTTCTTCCTCTTTTGAAGATGTAGCCTTTTCTTAAGTTCCTTCCTTGCAGTTTTTTCAAATCAGGAGGAATAAATGTGGATTATATAACTTAGGAATTCATTTTGATGAATTCCCATCAGCAGTCTTCAAAACCTCTTTTCATTTACTATTCCAAGTGTTTATAAATACTTTAAAATTATCATTTGTTTCCCAAGTCACTGGCAAGGCTCTTTGTGACATATCTTTTTCAACCTTTCAGCTTCCAGTATAGCTGATATATGCTATTTTTTGAAATCTTCCCTTTGGCACTAGTGGCACCAATTACAATAGGGCAATTGTATTTTGCAAAGAAGTACATGCAGAAAATTACAATAAACTCTGTTTCTTAGTGACATTGTAAGCTATCCAACACTCCAGTCTACAGCTATTTATTGTTGCAGTTTTTTGGGGGGGTTGAGGTTTTATTGTTTGTCTAGTTTTGGAGGTTTTTTTAAGGGAGGATTTTTTTGGTTTGATTGGTTTTCTTTTGTTTTTGAGGAAAAAAGTATCTATTTCCTTCATCACCTTCAGTGTCTCATTTTATTAAATGAATGGCTATTAATCTGAGTTATATAATTGACTTTTTTCTCTTACTCTGGCACATGGAATTTTTTTAAGGTAGAAATCACAAAGCACATAAAGTGGAAAGGGCTATAAGTGAATAAACAGACACGTGTATTTCCCTCCTTCTTAAGAATGGAACTAACATAAATAATAGCATAAAATTATTGTTTAATCAGTGAGTAAAATTGTGATCACTGTATTGTCCACAGAAAAAGTTAATTAAAAATATTATAATCCATTATAGAATTCTGAATATTGACAAGCTGTGATTAAAACTCAAGTCAATCTACAGATTATGTTAGCCAAGTAACTCAATTCAGTGACAGAAAATTTTAAATTTCCTTTGGAAAGGTTCATCTTATGAAGCTCAGTGTTGATCTTTATAAAAGTCCAAGCTGATTAAAAGGCTAGAATGTTTCCAGGCTTCCCAGGTTTTTATTCTTAAGTAAGTAGGTAAGCTATCCTTTACAGATGTATTTCAACTATTCTATGTATAGATGTATATGCATCATACAGGGTAGTTTTTACCCTGCTCTCTTCTTCCCTTGTTCTATCTTTAGATATTAATGTACTGTTGCACAGCTTTACTTCTAATATTTATTCCAAGAAGAAAGGAAAACTACTTCTCTGATGGTTTTCTAAGCCTTAAAGTGTCACAGATGATAAAGGATTTTCATTCCCTTTGCTTGGACACCACTTACCCTACCCTTTCTTCAGGTTGTGTTGTTGCTGTCTGGTTTTACTTGAATAAATGATTCATTAAAATCAAAGTAGCTTCTCTTATGGTTGTTAAATTCCCTAGAAATAGCCTCCTGGAAATTGCTTGCTAATGCTGAGAACACTTGAAAGTTTCCAGGCTTATAGCCCTTAAGCCATTGCCTTATACAGTACCTGAATTAGATATGTTATACATCAGCTTTGAATTATTTTAAATGCTAAAATTTTCTGTGAGATCAGAGAGGGAAATAGGTCAGAGTTTATATTATTTAGCTTTATGTAATTTCTGCGTGATTGTGGCAGCCCAGACTATGAGAATGGACTGCAATGCATTGTTTAGTGTGCAAAAACTGCTGCCTTGTAGTCAGCTTTGTTGATGTTGTGGATTGACCTTGGCCATCAGCAAGATCCCACCCACCGGGTCTCTCAGTTCCCCTCCTCAACCAGACAGAAGATTAAAAGGTGATATGCCAAGATAAGGACAGGAAACTCACCACTTACCATCACTGATAAAATAGACTCAATTTGGGAGGGAAAAAAAAAAAAAAAAAGTATTGCCCATTAAAATAGAGCTGGGTTGTGTGAAACAAAGACCAAAAAAAACCACCCCACATTAGCCTACTATACTCTCGTCTTCCCAAACTCAACTTCACTCGTACACTTCTGGCTCCTCTACCTCCTGCCCTCCATTGAGCATCGGACGGGGGTGGGGAATTGGAGGCTGTGGTCAGTCCATAGCATCTCCTCTCTGCAATTTCTTCCTTCTCACAATTTCCCTTCTCCAGCCTGGGGCGTTCCCAGTGGCCGCAGGAAAGCGCTGCCCGGCCGGGGTCTCTCCCTGCCGGGTCTCTGCTGCCCCCGTCCCCGCTCCCGCTGTCCCCTCGGGGCTGGCAGGGCTGTTCCTGCCTCGGTTCCCCGGGCTCAGCCCCGGCTGCCGGGCAGCGTTTTGCCCTCCCTTGCCCAGGCTTTCTTTCCGCGGGGCTCTGGCCCGCCCGCCCGTGGCTGAGGGGCTCAGCCGGGCCCTGCGCTGGGGCCGCTGGGGCCGGCCCGGGCAGCCCCGGCACAGCCCCGGCACGGCCCCGGCACGGCCCCGGCACGGCTCCGGCACAGCCCCGGCACGGCCCCGGCACAGCCCCGGCACGGCCCCGGCACGGCCCCGGCACGGCCCCGGCACAGCCCCAGCGCCAGCACCTTGCCATGGACTACACTGAAAAACAATTTAAAAAAATGTGGTCATTGTCTGTCTAGCATCTTTTATTGAAGATTCAGAGTTATGTACTCTGTTTTGTAAAGTGTTTATTGTACCCTTCTAGACTCTTTTTATAAAACCCATTACAAAGATGTTTGTAAACATCTTTGAAACACCTAAAATTCTGCACTTCTCGCCTCCATAATACTAACAGTTTCTATGTTGCTTACTGTGGGTGTTTATTTGGGGTTTTTTTGTTTGTTTGTTGGGATATCTATTAAATTGTAATTTGAGGTTTGTTGCAAACTAGGTTCAAGGGTGGTTTTTGGTGATAGTTGTTCAGAGAGCTTGTTAGAGGTATTGAAGTCATAGATGAATTTTCAACAAGCTACCCAGAGATAAAAGGATATTGTATTTACTGTAAGGTCAGAGAACATTGTTTAAACTCTTAGCAATATATTTTGTATCTGATACTAGTACCAAAAAGCAGCTTTGAGTCTCTAAACTTGTCAAAAACTATATTCATTGACACTTGTGCATTTTTTTCCAAAACCACAGTTGTGATTTTTTTCCAATGGCCCCCAGTACTAAAATAGTCTCTAAAAACACTTGAAAATACTAGTTACACCATATAAATCCATTTGTGTTAAGACATTCAACTATAAAAAAGAAATACTTCCTTAATAGTTCCTGAAGGTATTGAAAATGCTAAAAAACTACATAGGAACAGCGTTCTTGACAAATTCCAGCATATCTTGTGCCTAATGTAGGAGCTACATTCCTTCAAATTCACTTCTGCTCTATCTGCCTCAAAGGAGAAAACTTAATTTCCTCTTTCCTTCCACAAGGCTTCTATAAATGTTATAAGTCTAGGAATTTTGTTTTGGTGAAAAGGTTTAGTGAGAAATAAGCTTTAAAGCACAGTTTAAAAATGTGCTGGCTGTGATGCCATGCAGGAAATGGCTGCAGACAGTGCTCTTGTCAAGTTATGACACCACTGAGATTGCAGGAAATCTGTAGTGCTTCCGAAGAACAAAACAGAAGTGTGGGATCTGCACACAGAGCAGAGCCAATGTTGAATTTTGTGCCATGACTAGCATAATCCCACTAATTCCCCAGAACCCTGTCAGGCAGGGTCTGGGTCTTGTGGGACGTGGGCCCTGTAAGGGTGGCATTGGCTGTCCTGGTTGTTGGGGGGTGACTCTTATGTCTTTGGGGTGAGTGGGGCTGTGCAATACCAGTTGTGCTGATGCTGTGACAGCAGTGGTCATTGCTGCATGATTAACTTAGCCTGGGTTTTCCTAGGCTGGAGGCTGGAGGTGACCAATAAGCACAAGCCATGCTGCCCAGAGTACCTGGAAAAGGCTGCAAAGAGTTTCTGAGCAAAGATATGAAAATAAACCTACACAGCCTTAGGGCTGAGGAGCAGGAAATCCCTTTCATAGATAGTAAACACAGAATCTCTACTGGGAGAGACCTGAGGAGGGTGATGGCTTTTCACAGCTACCTCCACTTTTGTTGCTTGGGACTGGAATGCTCCACTTTAGGAGGCAGAGGAGCCCTGAAGGGTAGGAAAAATACCAAAACAGAGGGGTAGAGACACAGTTGTTTTTTCCGAAGAAAAAGATTTAATTGTATCATTGAGGCTATCTTGTAGTCATTTGAACTAGCTGTGTTGTACATAGACTAATAATTTCTGTTATTGGTCTCCTAAAACATGCACTGGACTATCAATTCTTAGCTCCATAGCAGGTATTACATTTAACATCCCATCACAAGACTCTTCCCTGAAAGTTGCTTGGATTTCTTTGAGACCTGTTTTTTTACATATTATGAAATTAGACCGCAAAAAATTTGGGTAGAACATTTTCTTTGCAATGTGCTTTTCTCATGCTCAGAGAATTGGGAGCTGTGTGATCCGGAGAGAAGGTTTCAGCTTCAGAGCCTGTATCAAAAATTCAAATTAGAACCTCTTGGGAATGTCTGTTTAGAAGACTTGGTGTGTGTGCGAAAATAGTTGAACAATAGGTAATGTTTTGTGATGATTAACTCATTAATTTAGGAAAATAATAGAAAGCCCCTGAAGTATGCAAGGAATTTTTTAACATATATTTGGACTCATACATATAGTGATTTTTATCTATATGTTTTAGAGAATAAGAGTCAGGGTATCTTCTGTCTTGCTGCTTAATACAGATGCCTGGCTATTAGCAGTTGTGGCTCTTGTCTTGGAATATTCTGACAAATGTAAGCATTGAATGACCAACTTTACCTGCCATACTGAGTTTCTTCAAAATTATTTCTTTATTTTGTTTCTGGAAACTAGCATGCATCATACTGGCACCAATATTTCATACACATCTACTTACATATGCTGTTTTGATCTGCCCGAGACTTAAACTTTGGTGTTGTTAATACTCTTCATTATTGATTTTTTAAGAGAGTGGAACTGAGAACGGAGGGAGTAGGAGGGTGTGTGAGTTGATTGGGAAAAGAGAGTTTAAGAGGGATGGAGATAATACAAATAATTTCTTGGCGATTTCACTGTTTGCCTCTTTGTGCATTGTTCCAACATTCCCATGCTGATATTTACCCTGGTTAGATTTATCTTGTTCACTCTCTTACAGCAATGGAAACCTTTTTTCCCCCCAATTACTTTGTTCATTTATTCAAACTTGATTATAAATATATTGAATGCCTCAGCAGTTCTCCCATTGATGTAGTAGGTTGGACTGAGTGCAGATTCAAACACACCCCTCTTTTAGGCCACTGTGTTCGTACATTTCAGATAGAATCATAGAATATTCCAAGCTGGGAAGGACTCATAAGGATCAACTCCAATTCCCTGCTTCTTCTAGGACTACTTAAAACTAAACTATATGACTAAGAGAATATATTTTCTTTAGTCAGCCTGGTTTTAGCATTTTTACCCTTCAAAACTAGTTTAAAGCTCTTCAGTGAGCTCTGCTAATTCTTGTGTGAAGACCCTTTTCCTTCTTTGAAAATGGTGAACCTCATCTCTTGCCCATAGGCCTGGTGTATATAGACTGAGCTGCCAAAGTTCTGCCAGTGACACCAGCAAGGTATTGATTTGCTGCCTCTTCCTGTTTCTTCTCTCATCATTCCCTGCAACTGGAAGGAAAAGGAGAACACTGTATTCCTGATTCCTTAACAATCCAGTTGATAATGATAGCATCTGAATAGTTGTTTCTACATATTGAAAAAGACCCCAAACTTATATATACATATATATATATATATATATATATATATATATATATATATATATAATCTTTCAAAATGTATTGGGAAATGAGATGAAATTACATTCCTTCAAAGGATTGTCTGCATGTATTAGTAACATGAATGTTCAAGGCAGGAAAATATTCTATCAATTATTTCTGTATATAACATTGAAATGCATGACTGTTCAGACAACTGGATCTAATCTAATGCAATTAGGACTACTGTGATAAAACTGTAAGAGATGTTTGTGTGTTTAGAATTAGTGGATCGGTTCCTATGTTAGAAAATATTTAAACTACTAACAGACTTGGCACAGCTAGAAATGACAGAAAGTTGGTAAGTACCTATGATTATCTCAGCTGATACTTTTTTGGCAACTTCCACTCAGGAATGAATTTTGGCTTGTGTGACAAAATTCCTTTCTCCCAAATTGGCTCCTCTCTTGCTGAACTGAAAAGAATAATTTTGAAAGAAATTTCTGATGGTGTATTTTTATTAAAGGCCTTGTATTTCACTTCAGCGTAGTTAGTGATCTCTGTTTCATAGTTATAACACTAACGATGGTAACTTTTCCATTGTCAACTCGATGTAAAACCAGTTTATCAAGTAGGTTAATGTGTAATATTTTCCTCTGTAAATGAATAGTTTTCCTCTACTTAGAATTTGTTTTTTGCTAGTGTGCTAGTTATTTCCCCCTCACTTTTTAAAACTATCTTTTTGTCTAAGGCCTCATTTTCAAACTGAACTTCTTGTTTAAGAAGATCAAAATGAATAATTACAGTGAGAGACTAATGCAAATGAAATTACAATATTAAAGGATTTCTGAAATTTTGCTAATTTTGCCCCCCTAATGTGTTATGTGTTCTTCGTCCTCCATTGTTGGAAGCAGTAAACAAGGTATTTTTTATATCTGATATATGGTAGTACTTCAGGATATATGAATCTCTCATGTGTTTTACATTTTGATGCCATGTCTTCTGCTCCCCCAAAAGCATTCTATCTTCCCTAAACCATTTTTGGTCAAGGTCAGTTGTAGTTTATTCACATCCTAGCAGACAGAACATCCTTTGAAAACAGTTCAACACCCCATTTGCTATGGATATGTGCTCTACACACTCTAGGATTTCTTCCCTTGTTTCTCTTCATTGAATCCTAGCTGTCCCTCAAACATCTGCTATCAGACAGAGGACAAGAATGGCTTTGCCACTGTAGATCAGCATGTCCTTTTGGCCAATGTCTGTTGACAAACAATGTGTGATAGCTGCATTCTTCTTGCATTTCCCACTGCAGAGATTTGCTCTGTCTCTACAAAGTCCATGGGAATTTGATTCTCATTTGTGGTCTTTATTGCTTTGTCAAGGCTGGATGAAATAGTCCCATTGGTCAAAAGTTTACTAAGATTGTGCTGAGTAGGTGTAATGAACTGAAGCAGGGATAGGCAAACAATCTAAGGAAACCTTAGAAAATTCTGCAATTTATTTTGTTTATCTGCACTCATCCAATAATGTTGAAAAAGCAATGAAATTTCTGACATATCTCTAGCAGTTTAATAGAAGACACTATTTTCCCTGTCACATTTACTATTAGCCATGTATTAGGTTCCAGTTCAACAGCTCTTATAATTTAGTTTTGACAAATTGATACCTTACTTATTGTTGAAGTATTTTTCTTATCACCTTGTGGTTAACAAAGGCCCTTTTTTGTTACCATTTCATCACATTTTCTTCCTAAACTATCGCTTCATCTTATGTACAATGATTGGCTCTGCTTTAGTACCTTTTAAAATGAGTACTAAACACAAGCCATAGATCTTACTGGTTCATATAAAAACAAGTATATTGTTCAGCATTGCAGAACATGATTGAACAAGTCTGTGATAATGCTTGATGTGCACAAAGACACTTCAGTGGCTGTCATTTTTGTGATCACTTAAATGAAAAAAATCCTTATCTGTGCAGATGGCTTTTCCTATGTACATTTTAGTGGCTTGACTAATTTCCTTTTGGAGTATAAATTGCATCTGTTGTAGATAAAAGCTGACTTTCATGTGTAATGATTATATTTTAAAGGAATACTAGTATAAATATCAATCTTAATGTTTTCTTGAGCAATAGCTACTTTTAAAAGTTCAATATGTTTTTAACCACTTGATCAAATGATGAGTCAGATCTTCATTTAGAGTTATCTTGCCTTGATATAATTTGGATAACAAAGTGTGAGGGAATTGAGCTAAAAAAGTATTAGCCTCTCTATAAAATTCCATGTAATTTCAGAAGTATCCATATGATAAACTATTTTTATACTGTTTAAAATAGGAAAAATGGGAACTAACAGAGAAGGCAGAATCTAGTTTGGTTATTCAGATCAAATGTACTGTACATTGCAAGGATATTAAATTGCCAAAAAACAGCCTTTTGAATTACTGCAGATGTAGATGTCTCCTCATTTCTTCATTCTTGGGCTATTTTCACCAATTCTAGCTTCAGCTAAGCTGGGCTTATTAAAGAATGGTTTGGGTTGGAAGGGATCTTATGCATCAACTATTTCCAATCTCCCTGCTCTTGGCAGAGACACTTTTCACTAGACTGAATTGCTCAGAGCCCCATCCAACCTGGCCTTGAACATTTCCAGGGATGAGGCATCCACAACTTCTCTGGGCAACCTGTTCCACTTCTTCACCACTCTCACAGTAAAGAATTTGTTACTATTATTGAATCTACACCTACTTTCTTTCAGTTTGAAGCCCTTCCCCCTTGGCCTCCCACTACTTTGGCTTTCTGGGCTGGGAGTGCACATCATTGGCTTGTGTCAAGTTTTTGTCCACCAGAACCTGAAAGTCTTTCTACTCAGGCCTCCTTTCATTGAGTTCTCTCAATCTGTACTCATGTCTAGGATAACCCTAGCCCAGGATCTTGCATTTCACCTTGAAGTTGAGCTTGACCATGAACCTGAACTTCATGAGGTTTGCAAATCTCAAGCCTTTGGCAGAAGCTGTGGAAATCAGTGTTGAGGTGTTTGTGAAGCATGGGAAATGAATTTCTTCAAACAGATTTTTATGTGATGTTTTGAGAGGAGGATATTATTATGTTTTGACTTCAAAAATCCCTGTGTTGTAATAGAATGATTTCTCAAATAGTCTTTCCTTTGCACCTCAATTTTTAAGCAATTTTTAATTGGGCCTTTTTAGATATGTAAATATATACCTAGAGTGCAAACATGCATTTTGCTAGTTCACTTGTCTTCTGATTGTGTTTATGTATCATAATTATTACAAATCAAAAAATAATTTTTCTTGGTTTTTATCCTTCAAATTATCTTTTCCTTGAATTTTTATGAGAAAAGTCATTTAAATACTTATAGTACTTTAGAATTTGTGTGGGAATATCAGATGGTGCTTCAAATGCTTTCCCTTCAAACAATTTTAAATGCCTGTTGGGAGAAAACTTGTTCAAGGTGTATATTTTATTCGGAGCTGATCTAACTTTGATATTGCTGATGTGCAATAGGTATTCAAATATTTCCACAGAGAAAGTGTATTTTTATCATCTGTACAAAGAGCCATGTTTGTCCAAATTTTCTCATATATCTCAAAAATTTTGATTTCTGTTCACAAACTTTTTGATTGATGTTAAAATTCTGTTTGTCTTTTACCACATTTTCTTCATTAGGTCTATCTAGGCTGTATTCTTAGCAATTATTTTTCTTCCTTGTAAGTATTTTATGGCACTCTCAAACCTTCAATCATTTATGTAAGTACAGCAGTAATAAGGATTTTGTAATAGAGATCATCTTAAAGTCTTTTAAGCAAAGATTAACTGGGACAACAATTAAACAGAATTCAGCAAAAGAGTAAGCCTCAGTAATCTCATTAATAGCAGTTTTTAGGAAATAACACAATAATTTATTTGTTTGGTTTTAATAGTTCACGTGTACGAATAACATAGGCATGTTGTATAAATGGCCAATTTAATTACTACAGAATCTCTTTGTTGGAGTTCTTCATGCAAATACTTCTTGCCTTGCATTTGCCATGTTTCTGTTTTCCTAGCATGGAGTGGGGCAATGGTGTGCTGTCATTCACAAGTCCAAGGAAGTGTTCTGTCCCAGCACATATTCTCTTTGGATTGCCTAAGTGCCTGCTGCAATCCAGCTTGGGCCCCAGATTGGGTGCTACTGTTGCTGAATTTCTGTGGTTTTCATGAGCAGCCCCTTCTTCTAAAAGATGTTGAGTAGCAAGGTCCATCATTCATGAGCCATTTTATATGGGCATTAGAGGTGACAGGAGCAGTTCAGGTGGAAGAACAGAGTTGAAATGACAGAAGATGGTAATGGTTTTTATGAGAATCCATAAATCTTCAAATGTGAAATGAATTGAGTACAGCAAAAATGAGGAGCAGATAGCCTTATCAAGAATGTTTTTGTAAAGTCAAGTAAAAGAGTCTTATGTCATGACATTTCTCTTAAGAAAAAGGAGACTAGGATTACACACACAATTTCAACTCTTGCCTCAGGGTTTACAAAACTGCTCCAAGAAGCTGATGTTGTCTTCTCAGTATGTTTTGCAGGGAAGTGGATCCTTTACAAACTCTCTTTCTTGCTTTTGCTGTCTCAATAGTCTTTATTTCCTGGACCATGTGTGCTTTATGACACCATTGGGACATATTTGGTTATATCCTGATATCTGACATACACTTTCACTA
The DNA here is from genome assembly GCA_910950805.1 of Acrocephalus scirpaceus scirpaceus. Taxonomy (NCBI): domain Eukaryota; kingdom Metazoa; phylum Chordata; class Aves; order Passeriformes; family Sylviidae; genus Acrocephalus; species Acrocephalus scirpaceus. Next base: position 47,725,254 of record OU383773.1, on the reverse strand, counting down.
AGTACTCTAGAGTAAAGTGCAGCACAACCAGATAACCAGATTAAAATCATCTGTGAACCAAACTTCTTAAATAAATATGAATTAATAGATGATGTCCTTTTTCAAATTTATATTTCTATGTGATGCTTCTGATTCTGGAGAAAAAACACAGGTCAAACAAAATGTGCAGGACCATATAGTTTCTAGTTGTTTGAATGTCCAAAAAATTATAGACAAATTGATGTCATGGCTTAACCCCATCTGGCAATGTGATTTAACAGAGCAACTCACTCCAACTCAAAAGGATGAGGGAAAGAACTGCAGGGGTAAAAGTGAGAAAACTCATGGATTGAGATAAAGACAGTTTAATAGGAAAAGCAAAAGTCACATATGCAAACAAAGCCAAACAAGGCATTAATTCACTACTTCCCTTCAGCAGGCAGGTACACTGCCAGCTCCAGGAAAGGAGGACTACCATCTGTGTTCCTTCACAGCTCCTTGTGCACATGAGACACTGGTAAGTCTTTTATTTAGAGTAAGCACTACTTAAAAATCAAACATCAAAGCTACCAAAAATCTTTTGTGTTATCAACACTTTTCTGAATCTGAACAAAAGCGCTGTACCAGCTACTAAGAAGAAAATTAGCTCCATCCCAGATGAAACCAAGACACCATCATATGGTATGGAATAACCCTTTGGTCAGTTAGGATCAGCTGTTCCAGCGCACAAGAAGGTCCCAGTTTCTGGTGCACCTCCAGAAATTGGGATGGTGGGATGGTGCGAGAAGTACAAAACACTTTGACAGTGTGTAAGTCAATGGATAAAACATCAGTGTATTATCAACAATTTTTAGACCACAAATCTAAAACACAGCCCCATATGAGCAGCTCTGAAGACATTTAAGGCTATCCCAGCCAAATCTAGTACAGGTGACTTTGAAAAAAAAAAAGAGAAATCCATGAAAAAATAGTTCGCAGTCAGCTTTGGAGACCCCATTAAAAACCTAGCAAGACGTTTTCAAACTGAATGTAATCATAGAATTATCCCTTCCTGATAACTAAGTATACAACTGGCTGCCTGAAGAATGTAAATTGCTATTGATAATTCTCGTATTCTCCCATTTTATAATTGCATCTACCTATCATATATGCTGAGAGCTCATTATCTATAAACCAAATATTTAATTTTGAAATTTATTACCATATTTGATTACCTTGTATTTCAGTTTTGGTGATCTGTAAAGAGATATAAAATTTACAACAACAGGCAGATGAGGACTTTAAAACATTTCACATGACAGAGAAACATGACAAGGTAAATAAAAATATCTACACTGAAATTTGATTATAATTAAGGCATAATATTTTTCTTATTTGTTCATGTGGGTTTTAACAAATAAGTCACCTGTCAGAAATATGTTGGCAAGTGTTGTACAACTTCAGTGTAGTTCTGATGTATTATCAGATGAAATCTTTGAACAGAATTCTTGATAGTAAAAGCCTTGAGCACCATCAGCAACATTCCTCTCTCTCTGAAATGAAATTAGAGATTCTGAGCTTCACTCTCAATCTCATAGGTATAGAAATAAGGTATAGAATAAAATAATGTCAGAACAGATTTTTAAAAGGTAGCTCATTTGCAAGTTTGTTGTTTACACTTCAACTGAGAGGACAGTAAGTTCTGCTGTTTGGGGTTCTTTTAATCCATTTAAGAAGATAAGAACTTCCTGGAAGTATGCATACACATCAAAAGAGGAGTTAAGAGTTCAAAAATTAAATTTTTTGCTTATTATTATTGATAACAAAAAAAGATGTTGAGTGGCAATTTTTGATTGAGGTATAAACATTGCAATGCTACTTAAATACCAATTTGCACATTTATCTGTCTTAGAATTGTGCTTCTTTTTATAGAAAATAATAAAATATTAATTGGGTGAATAATTACCTTCCTCCTCACCACAGTGATGGAGATAAATGCTGCGTGGATACAAGTCTCCTAGAGGCTGGAATACACCATTAAATAGCTGCACAGGAGAAAGGAAGAGGGAAAAAGAGAGTGCAGCATAATTCTGCGTTACTGAGTTGCTGACTGGGCAAGACTGGAGAACTCAGTTTGATTTCTGGTTTAAAGTGGGAAGTCTGTATTAGTAATAAAAGTGAATGCCAGTATTTCACAAACATTAAAAAGGAATATGTAGTAGTTCTGTGACAAAAAATTCAAGTTGGGGTAAAATGTTTTGAGTCTTATCTGTTAGAATTGTTTGTGAAGCGTCTTCAGTTAAAGTAACAAACTCTTTTGATGCTGTTAAGCAATTAAGATTGTTAAGATTTTTAGGTATAATACAAAGCAGTATTTCTATTTCTGTTTCTTTTTAGTCCAGAGCACTCATTACAGACATTACTCTATTAAAAATTTAGTATTTGTAAATATTCATGTCTGCGTGATCTTGTGATATTTCACTTTTTACTTTCCAAATCTCAGACATTTAGATTCTAGAGGTTTCACAAGAATTATTATCCACTGTATCTCCTGTTCAGCATATATTATATCGAGATTTGGTTTTAGTTTATATATGCAGCATGGAGTACATTCAATGCGTTCCCACTCACTCATTTCATTTATAATATTAAACATTTTTAATAAATTTGTTTAATTTTCTGTCTGCAACCATAGGTTCTCAGAAATTGGGTAGAATAGGAGTGAAGGTACATATGAGTGCGGTTTATGCTAATAATTAGTTCTATTAACCAAGTATGTTTATTTGATATAATTACTACAGTCAGCTTCTAAAAGGCAGAGAGGTGTTAGACAAAAGTACCCTTTTAAAATTATCTTTTGCTCTTTCTGAGAAATATATGTGCTCTGTATCTTTAAGTATTCTGGGTTTGGATTCACAAATGTGAAAGAGTAAAATATATTCACTCTGAAAGGCGGACCGCTGGAGCCAATCACCAGAATAGTACTTCAAAAGATAAAGAATTGAGCATATCAGACACTTTTTTGAGAGGCAGTAGAATTTTCTTTATTCCAGATTCTTTATGTCAATACATTCCTTTCAGACTGAAGGAAACACAGGTAGTAAAAACCTATCAGTACTTCTCCCAAGAACTGTAGATTGCAACAGAAAAACCCCTAAACCTAAATTCCACTGGAAGCTGAAATGCAGAACACTGTGGAAGTTCAGTAATAAGGTCCACTTTTTCCTTTTTTTTAATTGTTAGACAGATATAGATGCGTTACCATCTACCAGATGCTTTAATATTCTGAGTTTGAATGTTTGCAATGCAATTGCTTACAATGAGATTGAAAATATTAGTTCATCAAAATAGGAAGTTGATTTTAAAGTGTATAATGTAGTATGCTATACACATTTTGAAAAAAAGAGGATTTATAAAATTTGTTAAAAAAAATAAAATGGACAACTGTTGCATACTTGCTGAAAATTCAGAATTGCACAAGAAATCTGACAGCTAGAACTTTCATTTTTAGTTTGTTTTAAGTAGGTTTTGGTTTAAGTAGTCAATACAATGCCCCTTAGAATGCCACTTGGAATGCCAGTGAAATGACTGGGATACTGCTCTTGGATCACTATTCCAAAGAAATCCACTTGGATATTGACTTCAAATGGAAAGATGACCTTTTCAAAAAGGTACCTTTGCATTAATGGCATCACCTACTTCTCACTGGCATCTTCAGGACAACAAGAACAACAACAACAAACCAAAAAGGAAATAACCAGGAAGCAGTAGTGTTTCTCAATGCTATATGGTAATGACACCTTCAGTAGCAGAGCCGTTGTATTTATTAAATTGTTATTAAAGTCTTTGACCTCAATATTATGTTTGTCAGCTGCTCCTTCTGACTGAGTAGTCCAACATGATGATTAAATGCAGTATCTAACATGTGTCCCTTTCAAACAGCCTGTTTATTAGGACTGCTGGTCCATTATAAAAGACACAGACTACTAGTTACCATCCCAAGCCTTGACACCCTCCTTTTCAAGAGGGTGGTAGGCTGCAAAGGCATGAAGTATGGTGTTCTGCTCAATTCCCCATGTCACATATTCCTTCCATATTCTTTTAAAGGGGTACATTAGTATAACATTTTCTGTCTTGAGAATTTCTGTATTTTTACTTGACCCAGGTCAAGCCATCTGACATACCTATAACTAAATGGGAAATCCTTGGACTTCTGGATCCTGTGAAAATATCCAAAACCTGCTTTGTTGTCTTTCTTATTAGAGTATCTCAGTCCATCAGACATCAGTGGGAAAAGTGCAGATTCCTCTGGAAAGTCAGAGTTTTACCTTTGCATTAATGGCAAAATCTGACAAGTTTAGATGTCCTGAGGATATTATTCTTCCATTATCATCCAGGATCTTAACAGAAGATTAACTTCGTCTGTCTTGCAGATTCACCCAGACATGGAGTTCTTACACTTCTTCCAGTATAGTCTGAATGCCCCAAAACCTGGACTAAACTACTAACAATGATCAAATCAGAAATTTGCTGCTCCTTTGTGAATTTCTGTTGCTTGTGTTTATAATTAATAAATCTACAACTAGGCATTGGCAAGTGATTAATAGCTCCTAATAGGTAATAATCTGATCTGTATGATTTGAATTATAGTCTTACAAGAAAAAAAAAAAATATAGCCATTTAATAGGTATTTTATCAGTAAAGCTGATGAAAAGGTCAATTCCAAGGTCTTCTGGAGAAGCTTGGACTGGAAGGTTATTCTGAACCCAAAGTCACTGCAACCACCTCTTAGTCCAAGGCCAAGAGCGCTGGGTAGTTGCATTGTGAAGCACGCATAAAAAACCCCAAGAGCATGCTCCTCTGTGCTGGATAGTAACATCTGGAAGCATTTTCTCCTCTAGCATTTTCAAGGTTTTCTTTTCACTCCCCAATTGTTCTAGGAGTTAGGATCTCCAAGGTATTTTTGACATTGCCTCTAAGCATCATTTTGAACTTCTTGTAGCCTGAGGCAGCTGATCAGTTTGTACTTAACATGTATGTATACTTCAGAAATTACTGGCTTAGAGTATGAATAAAGAAAACTGCCATAATCTCCTACTCCAGCAGCAATGTTTCTGGAGCTTTAAAGCAGTGATCTCTTCCACACAGATAGTTCAGATCTTAGCTTATTATATAAGGAAATAAATTGCTTTTGAAATGCACCTTTTCTTGGCCGTGACAAACTACTGAACCCCCAATCATGAGCTCAACAATTCTCTTAGTTTGAAACCCTTCCTCCTTGTCCTATCAGTACATGCTTGTAAAAAAGATCCTCCACCGCTCTCTTGTAGGCCCCCTTCAGGTACTGGAAGGCTGCCATCTCTTCCTCAGGCTATACAATCCCAGTCCTCTTGGCCTTTCCTCACAAGAGACATATTCTAACTCTATGATAATTTTGTGACCCTATGAGACAAGGGACAAAACTGTAGTAATTGTTTAACTTTTCATGGTAGTTTGTCTTATTGATTCTAAAGAAGTTCAAAGCATTATTTCCATATATGCAACACTCAACTGCAGGATCCTTAAAAGAAATTTCTGCCATTATATGAAGGTTATTGTCATGGACATGCACAATAAGAACTTCACAAAGGTAACACACTGGAAAAAAACATGAATTTGCAACCAAAAATCAATGGCCAAAACTAACACATGGAAGGGTAACTATAATTACACTCCATAGCAGTTACCAGTTCAGTGTTACCAGTCAGAGGTATTGTTCCTGCAAAGACAAGAACGACGACCCAAAGTGTACATGCACTCATACGTGCACTCATGCATGGGAGGCCTCTCCCTCAGGGGTACCCAGACAGTGGGTTCATTTCACCAGAAAGGTCAAAGGATCACTCACAGATGTCCATTAGAAACAGTCACTCACTTGGCAAAGACGTGAAGGCACTCAGTACCTGGAAGCCTCCTTGAGTGCATCCCAGACCCAAGGGGAGGTTTCCCACCACAGAACTGCCATTCCAAGGAAAACTGCACATTGTTTCTGTCAGAGGCCCCATTTATAACCTGATTGGTTTGGGGCTCATTATTGTACACAGTCATGGTCCGGAAACTTCTCTGGGCTGAGGCCTCTCACTGGCAGAAAGTCCAACCTGCTGACCAAGGGGATTTGCACTTCTTATTCCCTCTACTGTGTGGGGCAGGAAGGGGGAGGAAGAGAGGTAATTGTGTACCTGCCACAACTGGGGCCACCAGGTATCAGCCAATGTGGGACAGGTGCTCTTGCCACTGGGGTAGAATAAATATTTAAATAATTTAAAAGTATAGGACTTTATTTCTTAACAAACATTTTTTTATCTATTCTTTTTTCTATATGTCAAGACAGCACAAGGCAATCTACAGGAAAAGATTCAGTCAAATCAGCTTTGTCCTTAGCCAGCAAGAGCTTCTGCAAGAGATCATTACAAGCATGACCAGTTATTCAGGGTATTATTCCCAATTTCTTGCTGTATCTTGCTTTCTAGATTTTGATATGCTTAACAATCCCTTGTTTAGGTCAAACTGTTGATATCTAAATGTTTGTTTTTGTGGGTTCTTTTTAAAACTGTTTTTTATTGTGATATAGTGATTTTCTATTAAAAAGTAGGGTGTAGCAGCGCTTTTTCTATTTTTATTTATTGTTAATATTAATTTGCTCTGTAATGGTTTAGTCCATGTTTCCCCTATCCCTTCCTCCTGATGGTTTCCCCCTGCACTTGTTTGTGCAGCAGCTGTGCCTGTCAATCTCTGGGAAGGACTCTCCCCTTCCAGAAAGCTCGGGAGAAGTCAGTCCCTGATTGGAGCAGGCTGGGAAATCCCCCACCCCTCGTTCCCTATTTGCTGTCTGTGTGCCATCCCCACTCCCCTGATTGGTTTTCCCTCTTGTGTCCACCCCTTTCTCCTGGTCCCTTATAAGCCATAACCCCGCCCCTCGCGGCGGGACTTGTGGCTCGCCTGCATGAAGACCAGGTGACAATAAACTCCATCTTGCCACAAGGTCTCCTTCTTCTTACCTTCGTCAAGCCTCACCGACAGCTCTCGTGTAGCTCTGACCCGCCGGGGGGTGGTGGCTGGTCCGCCTGCAAGTGCCTAACTGGAGCTGAAACGATTCCCAACCAGGGCAGCCGGGAATACCTGGAAGCCACTTTTCTGCAGGCCAGGAATCATTCCAGTAGGGAATTATAAAGTTAAAAGTATTCAGCATCTTCTTGAGAATAGTCTATCAAGTGGATGACCTAGGACAGACAGGAAACACCCACAAATAACAAGAAATTCCATAAATTCATAATAAAGAATTTACATCAGCAGAACTAACTGAAGAGTCAGGCAAGGTTTAGGCCTATATTCACAACCATTTCCTGACATACTTAGGTTCCTATACTTGGAGACAGATTTTCAAGAACAAATCAATCTCGTTTTCCTGAGGTAAGCTAAACTATGCATATTTGTATTCATCATGATTTTGACATAACTTGATTAATTATTTTCCTGTAACTTAGTTTTGTGGTTATTATTATTTAATGGAATAGGGGTATATTTACTTACCTTGTGATTGACACTCCAAAATTTCACAGTTGTCAGTATTTTTCTCACATTTTTCTGCACTGCAGATCTTTTCTGTAATTGACACAGCACAGACACTGACTTTTTACAAAGAATCTTTCATGGAAGTGTACTAGGCATTGGTCTTTAAACATGTGATGGTAGGTAAAGATGTCAAAAGCAAACAAAACAGAGTTCTTAAAAGGTAGCTGAAAACTCTATGCCTTTCAAATTGTTTGCATTTCATTTTCTTGAATGCTTTGATGTCAATTTCACAGCTGTCACACTTCTAAGCTGGCCAATCCTAAATTTATCATAAAAAGTCCAAGCAGGAAAAACCCACAGAATTTTGTTGGTTTCAGAAAAAAATCCATGCTGACCTCATGCATAATGAGGCCACATAAACCACAGATAACACCGGTAGCAATTTAGGCTGGCCTTCTCTATCCATAATGATGGAGCTCCTTCACAGAAAAAAACCAAGAGCCCATAAGAAAAGCTAATTATCTTAAACAAAGTTTCTTTCAACCCATTTCAGATGTTTAGATTTCAGATTAGTTTGTACTTCCAGAAGAAATTTGAAAAATAAACCATAGTATCATCTGTTGTAGTTTTGAATTATTGAATCCTTTTCTGTCCCACTATGAGAGCAACCTCCTTGAACATATCCAGTGCTGTGTAGCAGAACATACAGCTCATTTTGATTGCACTTCCTCATACTGTTCTTTATAAACATAAAAATGGGTGAGTCAGATGGAGCAGTTTCATGCCTGTATTTCTTGTTTAGTCTCTCAGTGACAGATAAATAATGAGTAAGAGACATGAGACAACCTTAGCCTCTTGACAACTAGTCTTTCTTGCCTTTTATCTTAAACCTATTTTTTTTCCTGTGGCTTTTAGAAAAAGAAGGGTGGGGACTAGGAGAGAGCACAAGCTGGTCTTATTCTTTAAAAACAATGATTTCCAAGAATGAGGTGATGACTAGAGTGATGACTACACAGCCCAATTTTCTAAGATATTTGACATAGGAAAAACAAATGAGACTTGATTGTATGATTTTATCTTGCTGGCTCTGAACTCAAAGTTGTCCAGCATAACTCTGGAATATGGGTAGTTTTTGGGTTTTTTTTTTTCTTTTGCTAAGTGTGGAGTTCCCTTGTCCATGTAATTTTTCATCAAGAGACCCATTAGAGTAAAGCAGTTGCATAACTTTAAAAGATAATTTTCAGACAGCCTTACAACAAAGAATCTCAGCCCAAAAACTGAGTTTGAGAAGAACAGGAATTGAAAAGAGGAGTTTTATTTATGCTGTAAGAATTCTAATTTGTTGTTATGAAGTTTAATCAGATCTTATGCCAGTTTGAATGGCTCTTTTTGACAGACAGGTGTTTTCTGCTGATATGACTGCATTACATTTCCATGGGATGTCAATAGATTCCTTCTTGGGAGGCTGTCTAGATCTCTTTAGACCTATTTGTTGATAGCGAGAAGCAATGGGGGGAGGAAAAAAAGAGAGGTTTTTTGACTACCTTTTGACAATCTGCCTGCAGTACTTTGTGGTTCATATGCATTGGGACCATGAACACAAGCAAAGAAAAAACTTATGTATTCTTAGTCATATTTGCTCTTACCATTCATAGCAGTAAAAATACAGGAAGTTCATAGACACTGCAGGTTAAAAGATTCATTATATGAATTACCATTGTAATCTGTTTTACATTGGATGCTTCTCAGACAGACTGGAGTGAATGCCTTGATTTTTATCAGCTTGCTTTGGATTTGTACCAGAAATACATGTGTTTCTTTTTTTTTTTTTTTTTTTCACATCATATATGTCATCTCGTTGTTCTCCAATGCTGCATTCCTGGTACTGTGTGTACCTTTTTGCTGATGAAAGATTTATTGCCTGATGAAACTAATTGCTAGGGATTATGCAATGCTGTATGGCTGTTTGAGAAATCCAGCAGTTTTACATGACTATAAAATTAGCCTTTTACAATATAATTAAAATAATAACGTCTTTGTCCCAATTACTTTATGGGTTGACTAATATGCACACATGCATGCATAAAATTGTTAGCACATATAAAAATGAAACCTGATCTGCCAGCCTTGGTCATTCAGAAATTATATACAGCAACTGCAAAATCACATACAGTCTAGTGATTTAGTGAGAGGCAATTAAACAGCAGACAGAATTTACAGAGCTTAGCCTTTCTTATGGATGTAGCAGGGAATTTTTAATCCGTTCTGCTTTTTCCCCTGTGTGTAAACATATATAACAGAACAGTGATTTTGTTTATGACTGAAGATGGAAATTATACCTTGGGGTGTAAGTTTATCAACACTGTGTAAGGTCTTTGCTCTAAGGAGATGGGTTACTGGAAAAATATATCTACAAGTATATATACATATATATATATAATACATATATATACTTACAAATATGTATGTTTGAATATCAATGGATCTTCCTTTCAGAAGATCTCTGACCAGCTGTGTTACAATGGCAGAGTTAAGACTAACTTAATTTCAAGCCAACAAGATGGCCCTCTTTTGTGAGTGTTACAGCTGCCTCTGAAGCATAATGTACATTACTGACAGGTTTTCCTTTCCATTTGGCAAGAACAAAATTCTTCTGGCATAGGAATACAAATACCAGCAGGCAGGAGATGCTGATGGTAACCCTCTATATTCACAGGATTGTTATGAAGGGGAAAAATTTTCTGTCATCATTAGAAAATACCAGCTGCTGCAATAACCACTCCTTTTCATGACTGCATCCTTTTCTCTTCTTCCAGTCCCTGTCATTACCTTTGAGGTGCTTAAATAGCTTCATTCTTCCTACTGTTCACTTTTAAGAGGCTTTTGGGCATGGACATTGTTTGTTTTTCTTTATTTTTATTTTATTTTTATTTTCTTCCTCTCTGTCACATTTTCCAATTTTCTTTTAGGGAAGTAAGTCTTTTGCACTCTAATTATCAGTATTTTCTCTTTTAGAATCAATGTGTGTTCTGAGAAGCTGATTATATATTTTTTATTGAAATCTTCACCCTGAAGGTTGCAAAAGTAAATGCATTGCAATGAGAAATTTCAAATTCCTTTATCTTGGAGATATTTTGCTTCATGCTAGTGTAACTTTTTTTTTTTTTTTTTCTTTTTTTTTTCTTTTTTCTTTTTTTTTTTTCTTTTTAGTAACTTCTGGTACTTGTAATATTGACGTACAACTTTCATGAAACTGCATCTTCAGTTTTAACTGGAGGAAACCCAAAGCCCCACAAAGTGGTTTGAGCTGCTTAAAGGACACCTTGTTACTAAATTAACTGATGGTGCTCATAACTGAAGAGGTTTCAAATTGTATGGATTTTTTTGTCTTAGACATTTTATTCCAAGCTTTCAAAATCTGATGCTTTTCATTAATTTGAAACTACTGTATATGGGAGTGTCCTATGAATGCATATCATTAGTATGGCGGTCCCAATCATTCTGTCCTAAGGGGGAGCAGAAATAGTGTTGTTTGTTTTCACTTTACCACAGATGAAATGGACCAAAGGGCAAAAAGCACATAGTATGAGCCCAGAGCAGTAAAGGAAAAGAGAGTGAATGTGGCTGTCTTTTATGTCATGATGATCACAGCAAAAATAACTTTGGACAGATAACTGAATACTGTTGGGCTCTATGGAGCAAACTGAGACGTTTAAAAGCTATAGTGAGACTTATCTGGTTTTCAACTTCACCAGCAATTATTGAGAAAGAAGAAAACAAGCTGATCACTCAGTAGATTCAAAGCAATTTTTTTGTTTTGTGTCTTCTAGGTTATGGGATGCTTTTCCCTGATATCTGCCCTAGATCCGTGAGGATTCTTCTATACTTGCATGTGTTGCTGCTTCAAAGAAATCTTATTAATCAGAATAGCTGCTGAAACAATTCAGGAAAGCAAGAGAGGAGTTTCCTCTGAAGTGTACTCATCTGAAGTTCACGTGATAGGATACCATATCTCACTATTCCAAAGTCCAGAAAGAAAGAAATCTATGACCCACATTTTCATTCATTGTTCGAAAGTTGCATATGCGCTTTTGTTTACACAACCTATCATTCCTAGTTGTCTTTAAAAATTGAGGACTGAGCTCTTTGGTAGTAATTACAAAGCATGGATATGTTAATATTCTCACAATTAAAAAAAAGCATAATATACCATGAAATTTTTGAACAGAATTGGTAGCATTTAGACAATTTGGATCCCAGAGTTTCTACTCAGCTTTTCTTTGAAACAGCCATGGTATTATTACTTGGTTGACTACCAGAATTATAATGCCAGTTTTAGAAGTATTACAAAATTCTTCTAGGTTTTTTATTTAGTAACTGCATGGTTAAAAGTGGCTATATAAATACTTACAGTTCCAGATAGGAAAATCTGACAGTCTTTAATTCAATCTATTGTAGGATCTTCATGATTTAAAAACAAGTCATTAAAAAGTGGAGGGAGATAGGACAGGTACTGTGTAGTCTGTGTGTCCTCCTTATTTTAATTGATAAACACTTGTAGCATCTGTTAACATCAGGTAGATCTGGAGTGGTTTGTTATGACTTAAATTGGTGCAGCCGTGACTGAAAGACTGTCATCAGAGTGTTTGAGCATCTTGATATTTAGGCCAATGAACTTCAAAGAGAAAAAGGGTCATTAATTTTCTAGTTCTCAGCAATGTAAGTTTGAGCCTCCCCTTTCCTGTCAGAATGAAGGAATGCGCAGCTTTTTTTTTTTTTTTTCTTTTTATGGGGAAAATTCTATTTCTCTTCCTCTTGTTTTCCCTGATTAACACAGAAGTAAAAATAAGCTTCAGCTCTGTCGCTTGGAGACATACAAAAGTGTCATAAAGAAGCAAGGTGCCCAAGAAAGAAAGCATGGAAACTGGAAGTGTCCATTTGCATACACTATGAAGGTCATAGCAAATCTCTTCTCAATTACTTTTATTGCATAAAATTGCACAGATCTTAAAGTAGGAAGAGCAAGAATTATTCAAGCCTTTTCCCAGTTGAATGTGAGCACAGAGTATGGTTCACTAGTTATCCAGGCAAGGAAGATCAGCTTATTTTGACACCTGCTGGAAGCTTAGATGATACTTCAAAATTATATTTACAACGTGATTAGCTACATGTGCCTTTATGAACTTGGAAGTGTTGATGTGTGTGGATTATAACCATTCTGCCACTACATTAAGTAGATTGGATTTTTGGATTGAATTGGATGGCATTTTGTATGGAGCCAAGTAGTATACATTTACATGAGCATACACCAATACAAATGTGTGTAACAAACATAGCTTCAAGTCTATTGCTTTGCACCTCATTTAAAAGCTAAACTCAAGTGTCATATTGTTAGATTTTGTTGACATCTAGTGGCCACTGGAGCACTAGCAAGATGTTCAATTTTATATATATAGAAAGGAAGTTTGCAGGTAGAGCAAAAATATTATGGTACTCTGTAATTTCTACTTCTTTTTTTTTCCCCAATCCATAATAGACTTGAAAATAATTATGCTATTTTAGTACTCCTTGTGATTGCTTAAGACCTTCTATTACAATTTGAATAGTTCTATTCTTCAGACTTGTTACCCTTTGAGAACTGAAAGATGACTCTTTAGTAATCAAATCCTCTCTCAAACAGAATGCCCAGTAGTATTTCATCCCTCACTTTACTTTAGCTGTGTTTAGCTTTACTCAAATTTTTCATTGATATATTTTTCACTTCAGAGAAGATAGCATTAAACTCAGTTTTTATTTTACCCCATTTCATTTTAACCATTCAACAGAAATGATTATCCAGAATTTTCATTAGATTATCTGCAAGGACCTTAACAGGTGGCTGAAAGAATGATCAGATAAACTACAGTTTATCAGGTGGCAGAGATGTTGATGTGGTTTCTGTCTGTACTCCTGAAACCATACCTAACGTTTTAATGTTGGGCATGATGTAATTTTTCTCAAAAAAACCCTGCATTTGAAAATCCATATTGCCTCTTTTTTTTACTGGTTTTGGTGGTTTTAGCTACAGAAAGAACAGTTTTCTTCCTATTTCTCCTATCTACAAATGACACTGTTAAGCTTTTAATGATTTCTAACCTTTAACAGTTTAAAGCAGCTGTGATCTTAAAAATTACCCCCAAATTATCATCTCAATATCAATATTTACTGCAGAGTTGTAAGAGATTTATGTCAAGAAACCCTTTCAAAAAATTCAGTTTTCTGTATCCTGTGGACTCTCAGTTCACTCTTTCATGCTTTCATTTTAAATTAACTTCATAAAAATAAAGGTTATGCTTCCATACTCTTCAATGAGATTGTAACAGCCATGGAAGAAAAGAAGAAAATTGTAAGTTGTTTCATGTTATCCAACTGCCTGAAAATCTGGGCAAAAACCCCAGCCTGATATATGTCTTGCTGTCCTTCTGCCTCTTTAAAAATGAGAATTTATTTTATAATTAATTACTTCTTTTAGTTAAGACTACAGGGAAAATCCAGCTTCTATGGGAAAGAGCATGTAACAATCATACATGAGTTAAATGTGTTTTTTAATTGAGTAAACAATTTAATTATTCTGGCACTTCATATATTCATGTAAGACTTAGTGATGAAGAGTTACCATCTTTACAGAAATAAAAGCTGAAAAATTTCTGTTTATGTGCCTTAACCCTTTTTGGTTGTGTAACTTGCATTTATCTTAGCTCCTATGCTTAGCTGGGTATTTTACAGTTCTTGTTTGCTTCATATTTAAATATTAGCCAAGCAGAGAAGTAATACTTGTTTAGTACTGGAAAGTGATAATACCACTGTATAGAATATTTTGGGCCAGAAGAGGTACTATATAGTTTTATAAGAAACAATGCTTAAGCAATTAATTGCTAAAAGTTTCACAGTTTTTGTTAAAGTTAAGCTGTGGTTTCTAGAAGGTGGTTTAAGGGAGTCAATGCTTCTGTTAAGAGTTAAATGACAAAACCACAGAGCTCATAAGAGATCTGCTAGGCTCAGAAATGGTATTGTTTATTTACAAGCAATGTGAGGAATATTTGTTATCATTACATATGCTGGAAATAGTGGTGGCAATGGGCTAGTTCAAAAGGACAAGCCAAGTTAGTACAATAAAGTGCTCAAAGGTCTGTGCAAACTACTATTGAAAATTCACCAGTGTATAGAACTTTTGAACTCAGATTTTTAATACACACTGCAAACTCCAGTTTTTCTGTGCTTGGTTTCCATCTTTCCTCACTTGTGTTTTATTTTGTCTTATAATACAACCTAAATATGGAATACAGCAGTAATTTATACATATTCATACTGAAGACACCAACCTTCACTACACAAACAAACCAAACCAAACCAAAACAAAAATCCTAGTTTTGTTATGGCTCATAGACAATACTGCATGCTCCCAATCATCCAGAATGGAAATCCTTCCCACATGTGTCATAGGCTTGAAGAAAGATGAACATGGTCCTGTTCTCTGGATTAATATGAGTAATTTTTATATAATGGGCAAGTTGGGAAATTAAAAAAAAAGTTATGCATTTGAATAATTTGTGCTTTAGCAGGTATCAATGAATCATTTAATGACCGAACTCCAGTAGTTCTGAAGTTTGGAGGTTAGTTCTTAGCTTGAAACTATTGAGATTTTATCTATTATTTCTTAAGACTACTTAAATCAATTCTGTCTTGTCTAAATAACCATTTAAAAAATCACATCTTTAGAGGCAATTTAGTAAACCACAGGAACACTTATGTGCTTGATTTTTTTTTTTTCTTATACTTTTGGAGCATTTTTTGATCAGGGTTTTCTGAATCCTTAGATGTCTTTTGCAGCTCAACATCTCCAAAATGGAAGGGAAATACTTGAGTCTATTTACATTGTTTTCTGTCATTAAAAAAAAAAATAATCCTCTCTTGATTTCAATTCAGTTCATTTTATGCCCTGGATGTGCACCCATAGGCGACTAGTATCCTTCCCACAAAAAAATTAGATCTAGAGTATTATCTTAATTTGTATTACATTACAAGGGGTTTTTTTAGTATGTCAATGGACAGAATCCCCTCACATCATCAAGTAACCACTCTGCCAGTCACTACCTTTTTGTCCTCTAAGGACCCCTCTAAGGGTGTGTGTTCTAAATCAAAAGTATTTCAAAATTCTTCAAGCTTAGCATAAACTTCTTTTTGTTACTATTTCTGTTGCTGGGCTTGTTTTCTCTATGACCTTCCAGTATTACCATGTTTCATGTGTGGATCACAAGAGGCTTTCTGCTTGTTACCTGCAATCATGCTGTCAGAGCTGGCAGAAATTTGCTGCTGTGCTGTCCTGGAAATTCAGATCTGGCTTTTGTCAGATGGTCTTCCTCATAATAATTCTCAGCAGTTTTTATGTCTCACCTTTTTTTTTTTTTAATTATAATTTTAATTTGGATCAGTTAGCTGATTTGCTGAACTTAAAATATTTGAAATTAGTTATCAGCATATCCTTTATCATAAGATCACACTTCTTGGTAACTGGGTAAAATCTGATCTGTTATTTTTCAGACTCTCTTAATTTTCTGACTTGTCAGGCCAACTCTGTTTACTTTCTTTTGACTTAGCAGGCACCTGGTATATTTAGGCTATAAATTCTATTTTGATGAGTATTCTGATGCTGTTTGATGTTGCTGTAAGCTGAATGAGATTTCAGTGTAAACTTAGCTTGTTATCTTTATATTTTTAGTTATAGCAGTTATCTATGTCATAAATCTGTGACTATTCTACAGCTTCATAAACAAAATAATATGATTTAATATAAGCTAAAATCATAAAGTTTATCTATCTCTGAATCCAAATATTCTGGAGATATTGGAACAAAGAAGCAGATGGCATCTAACATAAATACTTCACACCTCTGTTAAGATATAAAGTAGGAGGAATCATAATCTCTAAAACTTCACACATGGCCTTAATGTATGAAGAAGAAATATGAATTGTAAGGGGGCACATATAAGGAAAACGTGCAGTGGAGGGCATGAGTCTGAAATGACAGGTAAGCATTTTATGAAATGAACTGTTTTGCTGTAACTCTGATAATATTTGAATAAGCACTTGATCACTAACTTCTGCAGAGAATGCAGTACATGAAGGAATATATTGAACTGTCAACCAGTAGGTACAGTGAAGCTGTGTGTAGTCTAACTGTGCCCAATACCTGTACTAAAATTGTACTTAACTAATCAACAAGCCCAAACAACTTGTAAAAACATGCATTTTATTTTGGAAGGCAAGGCATAAGAGCATTCTTCCTGAGAATTAATGGAACTTTCAGTGCAGCAAAGTACAGTAATTTTATGTATTGGATGTTAAATATAATAATAAAATTATATAAGAAATGTAATTTTTCCTATATTCTCCCCAGCAGTGCTAAAGAAAGGAATAATGAGGAGGCTGAGATGAAAAAATTGTAAGGCACAATAGGATAAAACTATCCTCAAAAAAATGTTTTCCGGTCTTGTCTGTGGCAGTGACTCTTCATTTCAACTACTTGGGGGCTGGTAGGGTGCGGTGTGAAATTGTATATTTAGAGTACTTCTAGTGGAGTTTATCAGTAGTTCAGAGATTTGGACTTTCTAATGTTAGGTTATTTTAAGGTGTAATTCTCCTTTATTTTTAGTAATGAGGACAAAACCATACAGAAGTATAGTACTATTTTATTTCTTTGTCTTAACTTTTATGTCTGAAAGGGTTTTTTTTATATGCCTCATACTCTAACCAGTAGACAGTGATTATGCTTCCAAGTTAAGGGCAAACTTCTGCATCTATCAGACTTCAGGCATTTTCATGTTAGGTACCCTACCTAGTTTTCTTTGAACTTGTTCCCTTACCTTTTAGTCAGTGTTTGTTCTGTTTTACTTAGTGTTTCACTCTTCCTTTCTGGCATCATCATCATCCTCTCTGTGCTCATCAGCTAGTAACCAGTTTGTGCTTAACTTATAAAGACTGCCAGCTGAGACATCAGATTGTGCTGTAAAAGAAATATTAGGCACACTGGGATAAGTAAAGCCACTTGGAAAACTGGTGGGCTAATCAGCATCAGACAGAGTAGGCTTATCCTTGTATACTGTGGTAGTTTTGTTAAAATTATCAGGATATGGGGAGTGTTTTTACATGTTTGCTGTGCTTTTGAGGTTGGGGGGATGGGGTTTGGGGAGGTTTTTTGGAGGGGGAAGGGGATGTAACTTAAAGAACATAAGGATGCTTCTTTTCATTTATATAAGATAAGGTCACTGCACATCCTAATGACATCTTTGATTAGATGGTTGATGGCAGATGAGGAAGAAGTGTAAGAACTGCTGCCTATAGGATCAAGATATATCAGTACTTCTTAGTCTTTGCCACTACAAGAATGTATACAGATTTACTGAATAGAAGTACAGTTATCTCGCATAAAATTATATACTAAATATTTCAGCATTACATTGTTTTTTGGATTTAGCTAAGATTCCCATAAACACTGGCCAATTAATTCAATAATATGGCATTATTTCACTACCACAAAAGTATAGATCTTCTATTTCTCTTAAATAAAACCACTTTGGCATTTCTGTAGCCAGCTACCTTGGTCATGTTTAACAATGGAAGACATTTTTACCTTAAATTTAAGGGCTAGCTTGATCTTGAAATGAAAGCCTGACTGTCTGTTTAGCCCCAGCCTGCAGAGTAGCCAAGGCCCAAGCAGCCACTTGCTCGCTCCTCAACCAGTAAAACTGGGAGAGAATCGGAAGGGCAAAAGCTAGAGAGCTTCTGGGTGGAGGTAGAAATAGTTTAAGAAGGAAAGCAGAAGCAATACACACAAGCAAAACAAGGAATTAATTCATTGCGTCCCATGGGCAGGCAGATGTTCAGCTGTCTCCAGGAGAGCAGAGCCCCATCATACGTAACAGTGATTTGGAGAGACAAACAGCATCACTCCAACTGTTCCCCCTTCCCTCCTTCTTCCCCATACTTTATATACTGAGTATTATATGGGATACAGAATATCCCTTCAGTCAGTTTGGGTAACCAGTCCTGGCTGTGTCTTCCCCCAGTCTCCCAGGTACCCCCAATTTTCTCACCAGCAGGGCAGAACAAAAAAGCAGGAAAGGCCTTGGCTCTGTGTGAGCCCTTCTGAGCAATAACAAGAACATCTCTGTATTATCAACCCTGTGTTCAGCACAAGTACAAAACACAGCCCCATACCAGCCACTGTGAATGAAATTAACTCTACCCCAGCCAAAACAAGCACACTGACTTTTAGACTCTGTTCAGCAAGTACTGACACATTACCTGTCCTTTATCTAGCTTTAATATCTTGGATGGAAGACAGTTAGTTAAAATTCCCATCTGAGAATGAGGTAGGGCTCAAAAGGATTAAGTAGAGGAGTTTTATCCTTAGTAACTATGTCTCTGACAAGTAGACCATTCATCTACTGCATCAGGATCTATGGTACAGCTCTAGTAAAGATCCTAAATGATGTTAGACCCTGAGTAATTGTAAAGAGGGGCTGCAATTAAAAAACTACTTGGATTGAAGTATTCAGTAATATGAGTGGCACATCCTGTTCCCTGCAGGAGGGATCTCCTTATGCACTAAACTAAATGAATTTCAATAGAGTATGATTTTTCCCCTATATGACATATTCTAAAGCTTCAATGAGATTTGCTTGTCAGAACTAGAGTATACACTGCATGTTTAATGTTAAGAGAAAGGATATATTGTATTCCTTGTAGCGTGTTTTCTGTATTACAGGATAGTATTACACGTCTGCTTTGCTTTTCAGATCCTTTGTAACTATATCTGACACTCTAGAAAAAATTCTCTTCATCATATGCATGTCAGCCTATCTTGGGAACCAAGGAGCCACACACCAAAACACAAGCAGGTAATTAGAGAGCTACAAGACAGAAACATGGATATTTTCCCAACACTATACAATTCGTAGCAGCAGCTAGGTCCTATACTGAAACCTAGAGGCCAGTTACTGGTTGTTGCTTCTGCTGCAACAACAAATGGGGTATGTTTTGTTGTTGTTTTAGGGTTTTCTGAGGGTTTTATTTTTTTGGTTTTTTGTTGTCACTGGTTTGGTTTTTGGTCTTTTGGGGGGTACAGGAAAAGGTACGCCTTGTTATTCTACTTAAGAGTATCTTCTCTGAAGAATTACTGATTCCATGCGTTCCAAAATATTTGACTCTTTGAGGTGTATAATGCAACACTGAACACATCAAATTTCTGTTTAATTCTCAAAAAGAGGTAATCTGGGATTTGTGCGGTTTTCACAACTGAATGTGTGCCTATCTATGTACATATCAAGGATCACTCTCTTTAGGTTGTTTAGAAGACTGATAATTCAAGAGAGTTTCAAACTTCAAACAAAAATAGACTGTTATTAATTAATAATATACATACTGCTAATAATTAGTTCCTATGCAGTATCCACTATTGCCATTCCATATAGAACAAAATTAGTCCTTTAAGACTTTGTCTACAATGACATAAGAGTACACTACTTCAGGGAGTTGTTGCCATAAAGTTAACTCTGATGGCTGTGGTTGTTGGTGGGTTTAGCTGTGGAGATAAAAGTAATGAGGCTTGAGAGCTCTCAATAAGGGAACTGCTGTGGGCTATTACTTTATTCCCCACCTTTCCAGTTTCTATGGTTTATGTTCCTCAGTTTCCTACAGAGAAAAATAGGGAGAAACTATCTGCTTCTGACATAGCTCATCTTAATCTTTTTGAAACAGTGCTCATTCTGGAGTCATTTGTCATTCATTTTCCTCCTCTGTTCTGCAGGATCATCCTGACTGCCCGAGACAACCTACAGAATGTTTTACTTCATATCTTTTCACTCATCCTTGGTTCTGATCTTGCAGATTTTAGTATGTGCATGCTTTCCTGTACCTTGTTTGCACAGCTATCCCACAAGTCCCTATTTGTTTTTGTGGTTGCCTACTGTTTATACTTAGTGACATTACAGTGTTAACAAAAGTTTAGTACTGTCACAGGTTATAAATACTTCTATGCCTTGGTTCAAAGAAAGCTGTCAAGGGTTAATCTTGGCTGCCTGCCAGATGCCCACCAACCTGCTCTTTTAATGTCCCCTCCTCAACATGGGGAGAAAATACAATGAAAAAGTTCATGGACTCTCAGAAGGACAGGGAGATTACTGTTTTGGGTTAAAAAGATTTGGGGAAATTATTTAATTTATTGTCAGTTAATAATAGAGTAGTGAGAAACAGAAACAGAACCCAAAACACTTCTTCTCATCCTCTTTCTTCCCAGACTAAACTTCATTCCTAATCATCCTACCTTCTCCCCCTCCCCAGGCAACACAGGGAAGGATAGGAGGTTCTGGTCAGTTCTTAACACTTTGTCCCCATCACTCCTTCCTCTTCACACTGTATCCCTGCTCCATGTCGTGGCCCTCACACAGAATGCAGGGCTGAAATCTGCTCAGACATGGACCTTCACAAGCTGCAGAGGGACAACTCAACACTATTCTCTGAGAGCTGCAGAAGAATCCCTGCCCCACTGAATAAACTTTCTTCTACCTCTCTTTCTCCACTCACCTCAGAGTCTACCCAGTTGTTTCTATCATGTTTTTCTCACTTTTCTTTTGTAGCAGCTGTACAGAGTTTTTTACTCTTTCTTAAAAATATTTTTTTGGGGTTGGGAGGTGGGGGGGTGGAAATGTTGTCACCATTTCTGATTAGCTGAGCTTTAGCTGTCCTCTGTAGGAAATGGACTTGCTGAGAGTTCCCAAAGCCTGACAGAAGGCTCACAAATTATGTATCTGTATGCATACTTTGAGATAGAAAATGCTTAAAAATTCCATGGACTAGGACAGACATTGTTGAGAGAGAAATGGAACTGGAAACAAGTTTCAAATGATGGCCTTGCAAATAGATACTTTGGAGAAATAGAACTATGAAAGATGCACAGTGGGTAATTTTAGATGATTGGCTTTAAGGCATTTACTGCATTGTGTGACAAAAGCTGATAGGCCAAGAAATGCTTATAATGTATTGTAATTAGGAAATAGTTTGGCTTCTGATTTTGATGGTGTGAATTATAACACCTGTATTGTCTCACCCTTCACATGAGACTGAAAATGGAATAAAAGTTTTTAAAAATGCCTCTCGGTTTCCCCATCTCTGGGTATGATCTGACAAGTCCTCCTCTCACAGAAGTCACCCCTGCAGCCCTCTTCACTGTCAAAACCTTGTCATATAAATATAATACAGAAGAAAATATATCATGCTTAATCTGCTTCTGCTTCAGGAGCGCACAATGCTTAACTGAGAAGGTAGTCAGGACTCAAGACAGAAAGTCACTATTAAGTAGTTACTGAATGTTACATCAAAGAGCAGTGAGCTGACAGACCTGATTGATTTTCTTTGTCCTGAACTCAAACAAGAAATGTGAAGAATTGTGGGAGCAAATATAAATACTGTGGCCTGCACTTAGTCTTCATTTTATTTCTGCTGAGGATCACTAAACTTGGCTTCTACCGGTGGAAGAACAATAGCCAGTCTGTACAATATTAAAAAAAAAAAAAATCAAACCCAGACAAATTGGATCATGGAGGATAAAGGGATTTTATCATCATTTTATTTAGGTGACAGAAAACATATGTAATAGTAACCAAGAAGATAAGAACTGCATGTAGGATTTGTTGGTACTTCTGCAAAAATCTAAAAATGAACATAAACTGTAGTAGTTTTTTCTGGGCTATCGGATATTTCTGGCTAATATTGCTTGAAGTTTCCAAATTATTTGAAAATAAATTACATTAGGAATTATTCATTTAAGAACAGAAAATCACACTACATGAGGAATTGGTCTGTATGTTGCAAAAGTCTGTGCTTATAGTTTATCATTAACTGTCCAGCCTTTAAGTGGTATGAATACACACCAGTCAGACGTGACTACATGACTACTTTATCTCTTCAATACCGTCTTAATTAAAGTGATTTCATCACTGTCATAATTAGGTATGTTATCCTATTTATTCATTAGTCTTTGTATGTTGTTCCTGATTTCACTTTTACTGAACTGAAATAACAGTGGTTTTTTTCTAGCTTGGGAGAACAAGAGTTTGCATAATCAAGTGTCACACAGCACCCTTTCCTCTTTGATGGCCAAGTGCCTGTACAATCTGTGAAGAATCTGTACCTGTGGGGACTTGCACTTTTTGATCCAGCTGTTCTTTATTCAGCCTTGAATTTGCAACAGATAGGCATTTGGGAGCTATATTTTCATACCATAGATAGAAACAAACCCCTCTAAATTTTTGCCCTTTGATACACTAGTATTTCAACTCTTTTCCCTTCAGATATTTTCAGACTTAGGAACTATTTGATTACATTATAGTTGATAATTTAGTAGTACCTTCTGATCCTTGTTAACTTTTTTAACACCTTAATGGAACTTGTAGGGAAGAAAATCTTTTCTATTTGTTTCCTTTAAAGGAAAACAAGTAAGGGTCTCAGATGCTCTTATAATTAATTTAGAAGGTAAATTATATATGTCTGATTTTTATGGCATGTTCCTAAATTTTCTTATTTCTAGGAAAATTGTAGTTGTAGTAAAACAAACATTATAGTAAAACAAACATACAAACTCAAGGAAAAAAAAAAATCACTGTGCATTAGGCACATTTTGTGACGCCTTCACTTAAAATTTAGAGTTCAGTAAGAGTTACTGTAGCTAACCTAGTTTTCCTGAATAAATTGTGGGTCTGGGCTTCATACTCAAATAGAAATATTTGCATCTGCAAATGGGTATAATCCATTTACTGGTGAGTATAGCCAGCTGCTCTCTGAAATCTTACTTTCCCATATGCAAATGTAAAATTTATTTACTCTCCTTTGATGTTGCTATTGGAATCTAGGAGGTGTGATAAACTTGAATCAAAATGCCATGACTGTGGAGAACAGCAGAGTAGCCAAAGATGTTTTGGAACAGAATAATTAAAGGTAGTGCTTCAGTATGAAAGGTTGAAGAGAAATGTTTAAAATTTCTTCCATCTCTGGAGGGAGGGGGATTTTCTTTAGTTACTGAGATAAAAGATAACTGTCTGTCATGGTTTTCTGAGTACTGAATGTACTCAGGTAGATAGTTAAGCCTTTGGGGGTTAGAAGGGAGTAATCCTTAGAGGTTCAAGTTTTTATCTTTTCACATGAGACCCTGAGTAAAATGTCTTAATATAACTTTACTGGAGTATAATGGTCATCTTTACAAACTCCCCAGAAAGTTTTTTTAAAAATATGCAGGAACATGCTATTTGGCTCCTTAAGAGAAATATTATGTAGAAGCATGTTAGCTACACACAGAATAACTGTTTGGGTCTTTTCTCAGGATACATCTTTCAGGGAACAGCCAGCTGCTCCAGCCTGGGGTCCTCCACAGGCCACAGCACAGACACCTGCCCCACCAGGGGCCACAGGGACATCCCTGCTGTGGATTTAGCCTCAGCTGCTCCACACAGGACCCGCCTTGGCAGACTCCCCAGTGCTGCCAAGGGCACTAAGACGTGATACAAATACTTTTTTAATATAGAAACCTTTAAAATCCATCCGAAGTTGCAAATGATGTTTTTTAATACATTTTTAGAAAAGGTTGGACATAGACATCTTGTCATTTCTTCTTCCCTCTTTTCTCTGTTGTTATACACGCATACCTGGACTTTCAAGGTCTATTTCAGAACTTTCCAGAGATAATTTTGGATGTTTTTGCCAAGTATTTTTATAGCTTATGTGAGTCTTTGTAGACTCACAGACTTTGTAGTCTGGTGAAAATGCTTTTCCTTGTGTGGTGACTACTCCAGGCCAGACCACTCCTTTCGTGCTGTCCCTCACTCAGGAGGAACACTGCTCACCAGGCTGTCACTTAACCATGTCACTTACAGGAGAGTTTCAGTGCTTCTCGGTGTGACGTGTGGTGTAGAATGATAAAGGTACTGCAACATTCATCAGAAGACATGAGAAGATTACAAGAGGGGGAATGTGTGGGAACAAATATTTTCTAGCACTGCTATTTTTTGCATGTCATTTAAGTTCAAGTGAAGCTTGTACTTAAGCTTTGCTTCATCAAATACTTTGTTGTTCAGTGTCACAGCTTAATGAATTAACAACAAAAATTAAAAATTATCAGGTGTGTTTTTTCCATTAGATCTGCATCAAATTCAGCTGGATTAAAAAGGATTATTTTATATTCATCTGCCTCTTCATTAGTATGTCTTTGTCACATTAGTCAGTGTGTGCATGAAATACTTCTGGGTCATTAGTAATGCGGAGAACTCATACAAATTCCTGAGCCCTGTCACTTTAAATAAGCATTGGTGCTTCATGTTGAGTGACGGCAGTGACTATGACAAAACATTTCCCTGACATGCTAGTAGAGAACATATAGTGCTTCTCAACATTTCTTATGATTGCTATAAACTAAATTTTGGTATATTCACAAAGGTTCTTTAGAAATCTGAATTCCACAGGGAGCTCTTAAGGAACTTATAAATTCACTGTATTTTTCTTTTAGTTAAAAATGACATCATTTCAGAGTAAATGTATTTAAATCAAAAGTAGACTTGTACAAATAAAAAAATTAAAATATCTGATTATTTTGGGCTAACAAATTGAAACTATACATGTTAATGTCTCATTGTCAATTCTGAAGCCTGTCTTGCTAAAATAGCTAGTTTTTGTTGACTACTGCTCCTATTTTAAAAAGTGGATTGAATACACAATGTTTTTATGAATTTTATAACCAAAATAATGAAATCTACTTTCCACAAATATTTTGTTATAATCAATTTACCTTCCTGCGCTCTCCTGTTCTTATTATAGCCACAAGCTATGTGGCTATATGGCCATGAAGCAGGACCATGTCCCTACTAGGGAAATATGAAAAGTTCTGAGCTACTTTTAAAACACTTTTTATATTAAGATATTAACACATAATTTAAATTAATATTTTTAAAGAGCTGCAAGAGAAAATAACACTAATAAACAGTGGTTTGAAATTCTAACATTCATGAAACAATGCAATGCCAACTGACTGCCTTTAAAAATATACTTATGAAATAAAAAAATCTGTTTCTAAAGTGAACTACTTGATCTTCAGAAAAAAAGTGCAGAGGGCTTTGGTATCAAATCAAGACAGCAAAATGTCTTTTCTGTCCTTGCATCACAGTAATTCCTTTCTGACTGTCTTGATTTTATCTGTGAAATAGAGGGAGAAAACTGGTTGCTGCATCAGTAACCATCAGTTGATTTGATATGAGGGAATAAAAGACTTTCTGAGAGTAAAGGACGAGACAGATAAATTGAGGAGGAAAGCAATATCAGCATCTAGAAGAGCAAGCATAAAGTTAACACAGAAATTTGGAAGTAAGAAAAACTGAAGCGTACTACTGATTGCATGATGAAAAGTGAAGAGCACAACTGCCTACTTCTGCTCCTTGAGTCACTGAAGAATATATTTATGCATTGTGTCTTCCTTCTGCTTTCTAGTACCACTGTTTTTTCTGTGAAAAATTGTTAATAATTTGGGAAGAATACAAACTTTTTTTGAAAAAAAAAAAAAAAAAGTGTGTATGCAAAAATACAAGGTAATATTTCAGGGGAGTTTTTTTAAGTTTTGATGTCTTTAAACTATGTGAAGCCTGTAAGAA
The DNA here is from genome assembly GCA_910950805.1 of Acrocephalus scirpaceus scirpaceus. Classification (NCBI taxonomy): domain Eukaryota; kingdom Metazoa; phylum Chordata; class Aves; order Passeriformes; family Sylviidae; genus Acrocephalus; species Acrocephalus scirpaceus. Next base: position 47,699,017 of record OU383773.1, on the reverse strand, counting down.
AATTTTTTATTTTTGCATATATCCTTACTGTTTATATGACCCTGCAACTTTTCTCCCTTCATAAAAAGTCTGACTGCATCTTCTCAGTCCTCCTAGATACTAAAAGCTGCTCATAGTTTCTGGTAAGCCAAGCTGTTCATGTCCTAGATCCTCAGCCACTCCTCTTATGGCAAGTGCTTCAGTTATAAGGCGCTTGGAAGCCCACTGCTGAACTTAGTCCAGTTTGTTAGACCTTGTCAGCTGGGCATAGTATCCAGATGTGCTCCCAAAAGCTCTGAAGTGACGTGGGTAATCCTTTATCTTGATGTCCTAGCTCTGCACTGGTGGATGGCGTCCAGAGCACTCCGGGCCACCTCTGCAGCCCTCATTGCCGGCTCACACTCAGCTCGTGTCTGCCGAGGCCCCCAGGTCCCTTTCCTCAGACATGGTCCCAGGCAGGCACACAGACATCACCCTGTGTCTCTGCACCAGGACTTCCTGCCCAGGGGCAGCATCTGGCATTTGATCTTGAAATTCATGAGATTCCTGTTGGTCCATTTCTCTAGCTGGTCAAGGTTCCTCTGCATGGCCTTAAGAGCACTGACTATTCCCTCTAATTCTATGTCATTGCAAACCTGGTGGCTCATTCTCTCTTTTCTGTGAGTTTTATAGAGATACTAAATGAGTCATTTTAATGTTGCTTCTCTCCGAAGCCGATCACAAGTAATTGCTTCTTCATTGTCAGTGGTAGTTATCAATATGATATAGGAATCCCAGCTATGGAGTGGGAATATTTTCTTCAGACATTTTACAAATGGGCAGCCCAAAATTTAGTCTTTTCCTAAATTTACTTTGTGTTCTTTTTAATTCTCTTCCCTGTGGTTAAGGTGTTACAATTTACCTATAGTATATTTGTTATGATTTTACCACTCTAAAAGATCTCTAAATACAATTCTATATCCCTCCTTTGAAGTACTGAGTGCATATTTTCACATACACAATTTGGCTTTATTGTATGATTGACATCTAGCAATAGTACTTCAAATTTTACACTTTCAAGATGACTATGACAAAAAAAAATTCTTTCAGTCAAGGAAATTTTAAAATAGGACCAGTTGTGACTACCCTTTTCTGTGTTATTAGGGATTCTAATAATAGTAGGTATATGACAAAAGAACTTCTCAAGGCCAATAACTGCTTCCTTATTTACTTAAACACCTTGAGCATGTTCATTTAAGCATAAACTTATTTAGTATTTTGAGTATGAAGGAAAATATGACTTGAGATTTTTCAACATCTCTATGACAAGTGATATTAGTCAATCTTCTGACAGACTAGATTTGGGGTTCTCTCTTTCTTGCCCTCTTGCTTTTCTGATACCATCTAATTTCTCATTGCATTTTCAAGTAGTGTCTTAACCGAGAGATTCATTTCCACTGCAGAATCTGTAGCCAGTTTAAATGCAGTTGAAATGCAAATATTATTTTGATTCCTTATAAAGCCTTGGAAGGTGTTAGTATTTTTGAATGTGTTCTTAGATTCTAAATAGGTAAACAATTTCTGTTCCCTGTGTTCCAATATTTGGGGGTTTTTTTAATAGAAATATGGAGTTAAAATTCTTGATGGGAACAATGTCACTGTTATTTATCTGTAGGAGGATGTGTCATATGCTTTGCTAATTTGCCTTGAAATTCTGTGCCTATTTATTTAAACTTTTAAATTGCCATTTGCCACTTAATTGCAATTAGCAGAGCTCTATCACTGTTACAACTTACTGCTACCCATATTCTTCATTCTTTCCCCAGATGCAGTACCTTTACTTGACTACCTTTTACCCAGGACTATTTTTTTCAGTTGTATAATTATGAGTACCAAGGTGATATGTTCATTTTATATATTCTAGTTTTTCTTTGTGGAGAAATGATTGCAGATATCAGAAAGATTGTGCAACTTCCTGATTACTGAGCATCCCTCATATACTTAAAAGCATGGATTTTTTTCTCCTTTTGAATTCCTGCAACATTGTCAGTGCTCATCTTTGGTTTTGCTGACTCTTCTTTAGTAATGTATCCCTCCAGATTACAGGAAAAAAAGTTATTTTTCTTCTTGCATTTCTTCTGTTTAGTTAGCATATTGCACAACCAAAAACACCCAAAAGATGACCATTATATCCTCTTTTATAGTTGTTGCCTTTATAATGATTGCTGTGACTTTAGCTCTTTTATATCAACACTCTTGTGGTGGATGTTATTGGGCCACAACCTGTTTGGTACTGGGTGTGACATTTGTTATCAGCTCTCATCAGGCTGAACAAAGACACCAGTACTCGTGTCAGGAAAGTCTTCTGCTTTTATTGTACAATCACTTTACCTCCAGCAACCAGCCCCCTGTTTTAGGTTCAAATGTGGTTGCTAACCAGCCCTTGAATTTTACTACACAATTCTCAAAAATAGTGGCTAACAAGCCCTGAATTTTTACACTACAATTCAATAAGCTCTCAACTCCCACAATAAACTTCTCAAAGGTTCTGGCTCACAATCCACAATACACCATTTCTCAAAGGTGCTGGCTAATGAGCCACAACACACTTCCAAAAGTTCCTAACTCCCACAACAAATTTCAGTATCAAATATGGGAATATCATACTCACATTTCACACAGATATAGGAATAGAGGAGAGAAATAAGATGAAAAAGAAAGAAATAAGACAAAGAAGATCATCAATCCTTATATCCCACAATGGTCCTACTGCATGAATGGTCTGGAGCTGTGGTAACAAGATAAGGAAGAGAAAGAGACAGAAAAGAGAGGAAGCTACCCTGGTATATACCTCTTATGTAAACTAGAGTTTTCACATCATTTGATTCATGCATGGGCAGACAGCCCTTTTGAGCCTTTCAGGAAGTGAGTCAGGGTGGGGGGGAACACACACAGCACAAGTCCCAAGGCAGAAAACGAAGCTGGCTCAGAACAGAGCTGCCCCGTGCCTGTGGGACCCTCTCTTCCAATCACAGCTTTCCTGTCACAACAGTCAGAATGTTTGAGACAAAACACACTCATGCCTGTCCTCCACAACTTGCCTTTCAGCTTCTGTGAAAGGCTTGGAAATTTCTCCTGTGGTGGGAAATGGACCGTAAGTATCATCTAATTCTCTTATTTCAAGAAGCATTGATGCTGATACCAAAGATTGAAAGGAGACTTTTGAGAATACTTACATAGAGTAGAAAAGGATAAAAATGAGAATTTTGAAACAGAATCATTGAGATTATTGGCATTTTTCCACTTTAAAAGTATCTGGAATTTTGACTACAAAGTATTAGCTGACAAAACTAAACTTCAAAAATTACCTGGTGTGTCATAATGATTTGCCTGTTGAATTAAGGAGGTGTATTTGGATCTGGCTGAGATGGAGCTCATTTTCCTGTAGCAGCCCTCACAGTGCTGTGCTCTGCATTGGTGGCTGGAAAGGTGTTGATAACACACCAGAGTTTTGGGTACTGCTGAGCAGTGCTGGCACAGCATCAGCACTGGCACAGCATCAGCGCTGTCTCTCAGCAGTCCCCACATCAAGGGGCTGGGGATAGGCAAGATCCTGGGAAGGGACACAAGCAGGCCAGCTGACCCAAATTAACTGAAGGGGTATTCCATTCTGTATGACTATCAGCTCAGATATAAAAGCTAAGGAAAGGAGAAGGAAGTGAGGGCATTAACTATTTACAACACTTGCCTTCCAGAGAAATTGCTATGCGTGCAGGAGCCCTGCTTCCCAGGGGGTCACCAGACATGGCTTGGTGATGGAACGTGGAGACTAAAACCTTTCATCTTTTTTTCTTTGCTTGTGCATACGCCATTTTTCATTTTTGTTTTAGTAAATTTTCTTATCCTAGACCAAGGTTTGTTTTTTTTTCCATTTTGATTTCCCTCCCGTGTCCAGCTGAGAAGGGGATGCAGTAGAGCAGCTTGGGGCTCACCTGGTTTCTAGCTAAGGTCAACTCATCACAGGAAGTACAGATGATTTCAATATAAGTCTCAAATCTCTATCTTCCATGGCTTTATGCAATTCAGGATTGGTCATATGGCTTTTTTGAAGACAGCAATATATTTGAAGACAGCATCAAAGGCAGTGTGATTGATGTATTTAAGAATGCTTCTAGCTGGTACAAATTTCAGCATGCACTTGTTTGATTAAAATGTGGCCTCATTCTTGAATGTTATAAAAATTTTAAAAACTTTAATTAGAAGTGCTTGAATTCCAGCCTCTGAAGATCTTTTTTTCTTCATTCTTTATTTTGCAGTGTAGTCGTGGATCACTGATAACACTGTACAAGGCGTATTTGCAAAAGAAGAACTTAAGTAATGGATAATGTAAGAGGAGTTTTCAAAAAGTACTTCAAAGAGTAAATGCATGTTTTCAATTACTTATAGTTTTGGGGTTTCTGTGGTTTTTTGTTTGTTTGTTTGGTTGGTTGTTTTTTTGGGTTTTTTTTTTAAATAAGGTAAATCAAAGTGAGAGCTAGATGTTTAAAGCATGAAGCCCTCAGCTTTAACTGTTGAGGGAAAGAAATATCTGTGTGGTGTTGGAAGAAGAGAGTAGTCTGGATTCGCTTCTGCAATTCAATTTTCTTATGTTGTCTACATTAAAATTAGAAAAAAACCTCAACACTATATTGTGGTATATGACTATCTACACATATATTTTTACTTTTAAAAAAATATTTATAAGATTTATTCATAAATATATACTTTATTTTGCAAGCAATGATTGAAGCATCATCATTCCAGTTTGTTTCTGTTCAAAACCTTGCCTTGAGAAGAGAGCACATTGGCCAAAAGAAGGGAAATTCTGGTTTCTGCAGGTCTCAGGGTAGTAGTAGCCTGCCTAACCTTCAGAGAGGCATGAAAACTAGGAGAAATAGTAAAATGTCTTTTTATCTCTGTGTAGCAGGCAAAAGATGTATTTCTTTTTAGATGTGAAAATCATATTTTACTGATGAATTATTTTCAAAATGGTAGTGATATTTTATTTTCTTAGAAAGCCTGCAGCAGCATTTGTGGTCTGTTCATTCCAAGCACCCCTGAACACTCCCAGTTTGGAGTCAAAAGAAGAATCAGAAAGGTATGTCAAATAAAAAGGTTTTTCCTCCTCTTTTTTTTCTTAGTTATGTAAATAAGTCTTTCTCTTACTTTTGTAAGTAAGGTTTTTTCTTACTTATATTGCATCGTGTAATTACTTTTAATAGAGTAATTAGACGTATTACATATGTAATTACATATGTAATATGTAATTACATATGTAATTACGTAGTCTAATTACATAGTGTAATTACTTTTCACTGAAATACCTCATAAAGGACATAAAACCCCCAAAAAATTAATAATGTCAGCACTTAAATGATACATAAAACACAGTGTTGTATAAAATATACACCATTTTTAAATTTTTAAATCCATGTTAATAGAGGAAGTTTGTTTGTGCTTTTGTTTTTTGTGCTTTTGGGGTTTTGAATTTTTGAGTATTTTTTTGGTTTATGTAAAATTGCATTCTATTAATGGTATTCAGGCTCCAGAAGTATCTTATAGGCCAAGCTGAGAATATAATGCTGAAAAGGTATTCTTTCTTTCACAAGAAAAGTCAGTTTCAGGAACATCTAGGAAGCAGTTTGTATCTACAGCCTTCTTTAGCAACCTTCCAGAAGTTCTACAGAGATGCAGGACATCTTGACATGATTAATCTTACAACTTCAGGAAAAGTGGGCTGATGAAAAGGGTCCATCCAACAGTTTCTAGAAAAACTTCAATACCACAAAATGAATAATGCTAGATGCCTGCAGAAGCAGTGTCCCCTCTCCATAAGTGAAGAAAATTCTTTTGTTCTGGGATGAGAGCAGAGGTGCTGAGACAACCAGAGCATTTAGGTTGCTACTTTTTAAATTTCCATTTAGGTTTTTGTGATAGATTCCTGTATGAGCACTTGCAGATTGTTGAGTCCACATAAAAGAGGAAGTTGTATTCAGGAAGTATGTTGTTTTGAGCAATCTCACTCTTCATGGTATATAGAACTGCCATGACAGACAAGTTGCATTAATCAAGAGCAATTTAAGTAGAGCAAGCAAGACCAAAAATTCTCCTTTTGGATGCTGGCTTTAGTGCTGGCACAATTTGCAGAAGAGTGCTCTAGCATGTTGTGTAGGGGAGTTTCATGAAAAGGGGAAACCTGAGAGAAATCAAGAGACCCCTCAGGAGCCTTCAACTTCCACGAAGAAACTACAGGCCTGTCAGTCTGACCTCAGGCAGAACGTCAGAGAAGGTCATAGAGTATTTCGTCTTGAGTGCCACTACATGACGTGCAGTACAGCTAGGGGCACAGGCACAACCAGCACAAATTTAGGAAAGGCAGGTCCTACTTAACCAACCTGTCCTTCTTCTGTGACAAGGGACCATCTTAGTGAATAAGGGAAAGGCTTTGGATGTTATCTACCTGGACTTTAGTAAAGCCTTTGATTTTCCTGGAGAAATTGGCTGTTCATGGCTTGAACAGGCACATTGTTCACTGGGAAAAAAAATGGCAGAATGATCAATTCCAAAGCATAATGGTGAATGGACCAGCTGGTGGATGGTCACAAATGTTGTTCCCCAGGTCTCATTATTTGGACTAATCCTGTTTAATAGCTTTACTGATGACCTGAATGAAGGGATCGAATGCATACTGGGTAAGTTTGCAGATGACACCAAGCTGGCTTGGAGTTTTGATCTGCTGGAGGGTAGGAAAGCTTTGCAGAGGGATCTGGACAGGCTAGGCCATCAAGGTCCATTTTTCAACAAGGAAAAGTATGTTCATAATTCTCTACCTGAAAGGAGATCGTAGCAAGGTGGGGGTTAGTCTCTTCTGCCAAGTAACAAGCAAGGAGATGGCCTCAAGTTGCACTAGGGAGACTGGATAGTAGGAAAAAAAATTCTTCACCAGAGAGGTTTCCAAGCATTGGGATAGACTGCCTAGGGAAGTGATTAAGCCACCGTGTCAAACTGTTTAAAGGATATGTAGATGTGGCACTCAGTGACACAGTGGACTTGGAAACGTTGAGTCAAAGGTTGGACTTTGATGATCTTGAGGGTCTTTTCCAACCTAAATGCTTCTATCATGTTACTAGATTAACAGTTCTGGATACCAAAAATATATAGTTATTGATGGAATAATCATGCTGCATTTACGATTGTAGATTCTTATACTCTGCTCCTCTGTACTGTTCTATTACCCAGAAATTTTCTCAGATGATAGTCTCAGTCCTAAAACAGCTGACATGTGTAATGAGACTGATGCTGACCTAAAACTCTGTTTCCCACCCAATGCATGTCTGTTCTTTCTTAAAGTTAATATATTTGCAGTAAATATGACAGCCTCTGCCATATTCCTTTCATTTTATTAAAAAAAAAATCTAGTTAATTTTTGATCAAAAGTTTTGCTGGATTTTCTACTGATGCATAATTTATGTATCACTATGTGTATGTGTTAGCATTGTATGCAAAGGATGTGACCTTATCCAAAGGGAACTGCAAGATTGTGCTGCAGGTTAGCACTTTGAGAAAGCTGTTTTAATCGAATGATGTTTTGTTATTTTATCTTGCAAACACTTTTCCTGAAAGGATGAGGTGACAGAGAGTGGCTATGTAAAACTGTTCTATGAAACATGGTGGTGTGCTGTAAATGTTTGACCTTTCCATCATTTAAGCAATAAGATACTCCAGGGTGTGATGTTGAAGCATAATATTAACACAGCTCACCTACTCTGAGTTTAGCATGCATGCTGTTATCATGCAGTAATGGGCACCCTGGAATGTTTTATGGAAATATAAAATCCCAGATAAATTATTAGAGGAGATCTCTTATGTCTATATATTTTTTAATTGACCAGCACAAAGTTGTATTTAAAAACAAAACAAACAAAAAAGCCCACTTAACCATGAATAGCTCTTAAACAAATCCAAAGATTTTCTAATTACTATTATTTATATCTACTTGTTGGTATTCAAAGCCAAAGTAGACTAGGAAATGTTGCCATAATCTCTAATACAAATATATGAGAGTAAAGAATGCCTGTCTGAGAGAGACTAATTGAAGTAGATAAGCTAGTTAGTTTTGTAAATAAATGTAATTTTTAAAGAGGATTAAGGACCTATGGAATCACTTTGCTCCCAAGTTTGGATATTCTCAAACTACTCAGTAGCTCAGTAACAACAACTTATTACTTCCCAGTGCTTTGACACAAATGTGTATTTTTATCTCTTCCTTGTGTTTTGCTATGTCCCTTGACACCATTACTTGATGGTCTTTTTTCATTTTGTCTCTTTTGTGTGCTCCTCTCATGTTGGGATTTCCCTTGCCTCTTTATATTCAGTAAATGCCTTAATCATATTTAAAAACAAGAAAAATATATTTAAAACAAAAACCCCACCTAATAACTGAATTGGAAATCCTTCCATATAGATGTGAAATTGTCTTGTACTTTTATGCTGAAGCCATTATCTTATTTGCAGACCTTACTTCTTGGGGAGTACTATGTACCAAATTACAAAGCTCGTTCATGTGAAATGTAGATAAATATATGCTCAAAAGAACAGAAGAACAGTAGGACACCTGTTGTTAGGCTGTCATAGCAGTTTGTGTTTCTCCTGTGTGCTGCAAGAGCCTCTTCCTCACTCACATGAGTTTGGATCGTACATAAAAATCAACTTTTCTGAGTCTTATCAGTTTGGAAGAAGCTTTGCCTTTAATATTTGAAAGTTTATCTTTAGTGGCTGATTTTTTGAGCTATACTGCTTGAACTATAATTCTAAATTTTTTAAAACATTTTAACCATTCTTTGCGATTTTAATATTAATGATGCCAAATGAAATTCTACAAAGAGAGAATTGCCACGTGGGCATGGTATAACACAACGTACTATTGAGCAACTTCTGAAAAGGACAAATATACAGGAAATGCCACGTGTAAAACTGGGTAAGGAACCCAAGGCTGACTTAGAGATTATTGACCACTGTACCAAAGGAGTTTACATACAGGTTTTGGAGCATTTAACCACCTTCCTTTGATGCTATTTGTAGTTCACAGATCAGAAGGAAAATGCATGTGCAGTGGAGGTGAGGGATGTTGTTGTGTTGCAAAAGGCACGTTCAAGAAGTATGCCTTGCAACTATAGCAGAAGTTTATTACTGATTCTTAGTCAGTCAGAAGGTTCAGATTGGCACTTCAACTGAAATGAAAAGAAACTGGGTTTACTGTCCCACAAAAAAAAAAACTTTAAAGAAGTAAACTTTCTTCCCAGTAACAGAATTACCATTAACAATTAACAAGAAATTATCCATCCCAGAATAACCCAACAGTCAATAACTTATTTCCATTCTGAGCAGAAATTCTGGTTATTCAAACACTCAAACATTAATGTGAAATCTGATATATTGTCTGAGGGAAATGCATAGGAATCTCCTATAGTTTTGGGGTTTAGTTTTCAAAAACCTCTTATTGTTTTGTATGACTTCCACTTGACCAAATAGAAAAGCATTCCCTTTTGTTGATGAGCAATACCTTCATGGAAGGCACATTCTTCCCTTAGGAAAATAAGCTTGACCACAGGGTGCATTTATTTTAAATGCCTGGCACCAGCCAAAACTATGCAATAATGATCTTGTTTACCGGTGGAAAGATTGTTAATGCAGTACTTCCACATTTAAGGCCCCTTCCAGCTCAAACCATTCTGTGATTCTCTGATACACATTTCCTTTGCGGAAGCAAGAGAGTAAAGGTGTCTTTGGTGTCTTTGCAGATCTCACTAGTTAAGAAACATTTTCAGCTAATGATCTTGCCAACAAGACCAGCACAACTTTCTTAAGAAAGAGGTTGATTATTCTTGTCAGTCTGTACTCTGTACTCTTTATCAGAAGGACTTCAATCCTGTTGTTACTTACCATGTCTTGCTTGTCTGACACGGTATTGGTGTAGAATGGATTGTACAGCCTAAAGGTGTGTATAAACTCTGAACCATATGGGGAGAATTCATACCAGCAGTGTGACACATTGCTGCTGCTCTGTGTCCTCTCCTATAGCTGCAGTAACAAACACACTGCCGCTGTCCTCACCCCATCTGTATTCTGGGGTGTTTTCCATACCATCATCACCTTTGATGAAAAGGCAGTTTGCTGAAACATTAAAATTGCTGCTCCCTTCAGAAGTATCTATGAGACAAACCTTTGCAAATGTATGCCTTGAAGAACATATCATATTTAATAACATGTTTAATCAAGAACATGCATACGTGTATGAAAATTTCCTGAATTAGCAGAGAACAGTTTCTGGGCAACAAAACTACAGTTAAGATTAATTTTGTTTATACAGACAGAATATTGTCTTATTGATCTAGTATGTGCACACAATCTTCTAATTCCTGATCATGTGGTGGTATGTTTTTGATTTTCCTTTTTTTTCTTTTTTTTTGGGGGGGGGGTACGACAATAGGGATAGGGAAAGTATTTCTGTACAAAATTGTAAATTGATTTCTGTACAAAAACAATACAAGATGCCTTAAATATTATTGAAGTATACACTGTAAGACAACTGTGCAGGTAATATAGATGCATAAGTGAAATGAATACAAGTTGGGAAACTTCCAACACCATAAAAACCAGAAAAATGCATTAGTGGACATATAGTCTATTCTACTAGTGCACAGAATATATTCCCTTTTGTTCTGATTTAACCAATGCTTCAAAGCAAAAGCCCAAGCAGGAGAAAAGTTTAGATTGGGACTGTGAAGCTGGAGACCACTTTTTTTTTTTCTGGTTACTTAAAATGACTCCAAAGTATAAACCTAGGGCAAAAGATTTAAATGGCATAAATCCTGTGGAATTAAATAAAAATACTGTGGTATATCAATGAGTGAAGCTGGCTTATTATTTTATTAAAACATATTTTTATTATAGAAGAACAGATCCCTATCCAGGTCAGATGTAATCAAGAAAAACAATAATTTTCTGGAAAAAGTAGAATGGTCTGACTCAAAGCATTTGATTACAGGGACAAGACTTTTTAAAATAAGAATGAGAATGAAGACAAACATTAAATTTCATTACTAAGTGATAAACTACGTATGATTGATTTAGTTTTTGCTACTCACCCATTTCAAAATGCCACATTTACAAGCAACATTTTCAGGAAGAATGTGTGGCATGTATAAATATTTTGCTAAATGGCCTCATGCTTCACTAAGTTCTCTCCATTTGCAATTCATTATTTTGTTCATTTAAATGACAAGTCGTATACTAGCTTTTTTAATAAAAACAAACAAAAGTCCTCTGTCTTTTAGGATATGAAAATAAATTTTTGCTGTAATATAATGTAAACTATAATTAAACAAGGATAAAAAAAGTAGAATTTTGAGTCTGAAATAGTTTTCAAATGGATTTTTTTATTTGTTATTCAGACCTCCTAACAAAGGTTTGTTAGGGGTTTTATTGTTCTATGCTTCTGTGTTTTGCTGCTTTTTTTAACATGAAAGACAACAAAGAATTCTTTAAAGGAAATAGTAGATTTAAATATAAAACTATGTCGTGAATACATTTGAGTAACTTTTACAAGGTCTTTCAGCTTGCATGCAAATTTTTCACCATCTTGTGGTGTCATGTCACTGAAAGGTCATTGAATCATTTAGTTCTACTTTGGCTGACAATTTTTCAACATTATGTTCCGTCAACCTACAATATTCAGCAGCACAGGGCACTAAATAGTAATGCAGATTTATGTACTGCACAGGGGGCGGGGAAGCAACAGAAAAAACATGCAAAATTTTTGTTTCTTGCAATGCTCACTAGACTATTTTTTTCTTTCTTCCTGCAATACTCATTTGCTTGTTAGCAACAAATCTATCACTATGCTTGCAAAGAATTTTTAGTGTGAAGTTTTAAAACCACTATTATTTTACAGCAAGCTCCATATTTGTACTTATGACAGAAATAAACCCATAGATTCATAGATTTGGAGAGAGAGAGAGAGAGAGAGAGAGAGAGAGAGAAAGGCATGTTAGGCAAAATGTTCTGCCTGCCCTTCAGGCGTTTACCAAGCAAATGGTGAAACATTGCATTCCTTAAGGTCTATAAATTTTATATTTCAGTATAGAGGTTATGAAACAACACATGCTTAGCTATTCTTGGTGAGCACCTTAAAGTGTTTTAAGCAAGGAATCAAGTTCCCAGAGGGAAAAATATACATATCTGAATTAATCACGTGTATTTGTCCTACACTCATGGAAGAGTAAGGTACTTCCTTAGTGTTATTGATTGCATTCTGAAGTAAAGAAGCAAATCAAATATGATGAAACATGTCCTAGAGATGTAGTTTTGATACACTAACTGTAAAAGAAGACTGGATGATTGGCTCAGGTGAGCAACCAAAACCAAGAAATGATAAACTATAGTTCTTTACCTTATGGCCTTATAATTGGCTACTCAAAAAAATAAAACAAAACAAACAAAACTCCAAACAACTACCACCAACAAAAAAAACCCTCTAATCCACAAACATCAAGCACTATTTGTAACACTTGGAGTCCTTAGAGAAAAAACAATACTAAGATAAAGAAGTTTCTGTTCTAATAGAAATTTCTTCTCTGTCTTCAGCCAAAGTAATAGTATTATTTGAGTTTAGGTAATGTTGAAAAGAAAAATGTCCAAAATAGGGTAGATTCTATGAGTAAGTGTAGAAACAGAGCAATTGAGATTTTGCTGTAAGAGGAAAGTTCTTAAAACTAATGGAGAGCTATCAAAACACAAGGCGGGACAGGGGGCATCAGCCTTTTAAATCCAGAAGGTAGAGATTGTTCTGTACTCCTAAGCATGCAATATCTCATTTGAGCTAAAAGGTGAAGAAATATTGTTAACCTAAAATGATTTCTTTGTATAAAGAGCATCTCCATCAGCTCAGAATTTGGAGCTGTGTTAGTCTGCTTGCTCAGTATAACGTTGTCTATTTATTTATTAAATTATTACAATGAAAGGAGGAATAATTGGTTATTAAAATTTTGATAGCAGCGTTGATTAGCATTAAAAGTATCTAAAATTATACTTTTAATGAGAAATGCTATTTTAATTTTAATGCCATCTCTTGAAATGAGAGATAGCATTAAAAGTATCTGAAACAAAGAAAAGCATGCACTTATTGCAGAGCTAAGAACCTGAAACAGAAAAAATAAAACTATCTTACCCTGTCTGAGGGTTAACTTTTTTCTGTGCGCTGCAAATAAAAAAAATACATGCATGTCACATCATGAAGGGTTCCTGTCCTTTCCTTTGATCTCTTTTTACCTAAGATCAAATTTCAAACTCCGGCAAAATATATTTAAAGTATGTATAGAAATCATCCTGTAATCAGTGCATTAAAAAATCAGTATTTGGTTATCATATAACAACTGAATATTTCTACACTGAAAATTATTGCTCTAAGATTTTTCTGTTATTATTTTAATATAGAAGTCACATAAATCATGGCTTTAGTTTGTTTCATGCTAGTACTAGTGCTTTTATATGTTTTTTACATAAAATACAAAGTTTTAAGGCATATACACCTGTGAATATCAGCATGCAAATCAAAACTTCAGCTTCTATTCTGTTTTTAGTGTATACTGAGACACTAAACTTTTTAATGTACAAGGGTAGTTCAGGAATGTTCTCAGCCTTGAGAATTCTTGCCTCTTGTGCTTCTAAATGATCAACTTAACTGCTGATTGCACATTTCATAGATAGATGGGAATTAATAGTAACCTTACTTGATAGAGTGCATAGGTTAAGCAAACAGAATTGTTCTTTGAATTCTGGTTAGAGAACTGTGGTTATATCCTCTTCTGAGGAGGAGTTACCCATGATTTACCTAAATAAAAGCAAAATACCTAAACAAATTCTGAAATACAGATGGACTCAGCTGTGAAAAGCAAATAAAAATATTCTGTCTCCAATGACTAAATGTGCATTGATACCACTTAGATGAGTAATGCTGAATATGTAATAAAGATCAGTAATGTGATGAGTAATTTCCAGATCCTCCGCTTCTTACTTTAGACGGTGACAGGTTATATTTGAAGCAATTTTCTAGTAGCATGTATTGATGTCTTGAATAGTGAGTAGATACAGCCATGAAGAATTTCAGTCCTTAGTAGAAAAGACATGTTGACATGCATTATAAATGCTCAGCCCTGTGTTTTCTGTCTCTCCCATTACCATTAGCCCTGTTCCTTTCTGTCCCACCAGATGTTTGGCTTCCTCAAACTCTTTCACAAGAACTCAAGTCCTTCCTTCTCCTGCAGTCAGTATGAATTTCTGCTGGTTTTGAAGGCTGGGAAATTGAAAGGTTGTTTCTCTTTAGAGGCATGAATTAGTTTTAGGTTTGCACTGAACAGTTAGAAATAACATTCTGAAAGAGTTAGGTAACCTGAATATTTTGTATGTACAACAGGAATGAAAAAGATAAGAATTTTCATAAGTTTGCTTAGAAATATCTAAGAAAAAAATAAATTGTATGGACAAGGGATCAGTTAAGACAGACACCTAAGTCACAGAATCACAGAATGGGTCAGGCTGGAAGGGACCACAGTGAGCCAGCTGGTCCAACCTCGCTGCTCAAGCGGAGTCATCCAAGAGCACATGGCAGAGGATTCTGTCCAGATGGTTCTGGACATCTCCAGGGAGGGAGACTCCACAACCTCTCTGGGCAATCTGCTCCAGTGCTTAGTCACCCACACAGTAAAGAAGTTTTTGTTCATATTCAGGAGGAACTTCTTTTGCATCAGTTCCTGTCCACTGCCTCTTGTCTTATTGCTTGGCCCTCTGAGGAGAGCCTGACTCTGTCCTTTTGACGCTCTCCCTCACAGGCACTTGAGTGAGGCCCCCTCTCAGTCACCTCTTCTTGAGGCTGAACCAGCCCATCTCCCTGCAGGTATGACACAGAATATTACCTTCTGTCCTGGGAAAAGGAATGAGGAATATGAGACAGCTGTGGGTGAATGATGATACTTATTCATTTCAGTGTAGCTTTATATACCATATCGTATAAGTTTAACAGGAATAGGGAGTAAGCCAGAACTTACAAATCAACCATTCTAGAGTTTTTGATAATGCTGAACTCTTCAGTGGAGCCCTGAAATATTTTGAGGCACAAACCCTGCAATTTTTCAGTTTATAATCCACCATATTTGCAATTTTTAGTAGGATGATTATGTAACACATTAGAACAAAAGGTCTATATACACAGTTCCCTGCTTATTCATGGATCACTGCAAGGTGGACTGTGGTTCTAGGCCTAATTTTAGTCTCTACAGCATGTGTCCGGGTTACTGCAAGTTCTAGAAAATCCTCTCTTGATTTGTTTTTCCTGTCCCCTCAACAGCCTGCCTATGTCTTTGCATGAACTGCAGTCTGGCTGCCTGTGCAATGACTCCTTGCTGTAATTGGGAAAGTGAAAACTTCTCCTCTTGTGCATATTTATTAACCTCAGCAATATCACTGCCCTCTTTTCACATCTACCTTTTCTGGTCACTCTTCTTGAAAGAACAAAGCACACAACAAGAAGCCAACATGTAGAAGAGATACTGTTCATCAGGCTGCTGCTGTGCATACCAAGTCTGTTGTCGTTAAGGGTTAGAATTCCAAAGATACAGCTACATACATGATGGAGGGTAGGGATCCATTGGAAACAAGTAAACATAAACCAGTCAAATATTAAGTTCAGGCCAAATCCTGCAGCATCACTGTGAAAGGCTTGACTGAATGTATCTGGATAGCAGGGATCTAGCTCTCGTGTGCTATTATGGTTTGTTTTCTGTGTTGCAGTTTGAGTGATGTGGATAGTATAGGTCTGAAAAATTGTTTGATTTCTAAAAACAGTTTCCAGAGGAATAAATCAATTGTTGTTGTATTAAGACAGAAGAGTGCATCTCAGAGTCCTTGGAAATTTTGCCTGTCTAAGGCCATGAAATTAATAATGCTTTAAAGCAAACTCAGAACTGTAGAAAAGATCAATTTTATTTTTTTTTTTCAGGCTACCGCAAGCCCAGTATAACTAGCAAAATAATTCTGCCAACCAGACAGGCTTGTCTGAAACTTATCCTCCTGCCAGGGGAACAGAAATATGATGATGGTGCTCTCCATAATATAATCAGTGAGAAACATTCTTTAAACTGCTGAAGAAATCTTCTGTCACAGTAGTGTATATTCAACCTCATAAAACAGATGTCATTTGGGCTATTTTCTGTGAGAAATGAATACAAGCAGACAAATTGATATAACTTGGGCTAATATGCACAATGATGATGATTTAGCATGTTGTGCTTTTGCTGTAATTACTGGATAGTAGTACTGTCTTGTATCAGACCAGTGCTACCTTTTTATATTAGTTTGAGAAACTTCTCTTTTTATTTTATTTTTTAATTGAGGCTAAAATAAAACTTTCATAGGTGTGTAGTAATGTTGCTTTACACAGTTTGGATCCCAAAACAATTGAAAAATATTGGGGTTTTTAATTTACAGTTTACTCGGGATACCATTGTGTTTATTTAACCATGGGTAAAGGTCACAGAGAAGAAATAGAAAAGAGATGATGGCAGCAGTTAGAAAGCAGCTTATTGTGTCAAACACCAGTAATTGTCATAGGGATCTGTCTAATCACTGATGTTAGTGCATGCATACTGTTTTTATTTTCTGTGAGTGCTGAAAAGGCAGCACAGTCCTCTTATGAATTTTTATGGGCTTTTCAAAAATACTGGGTTTTCTAGTAAATATATGAAATTACTTTACATGTTTACTATTGTTCTTGATGTGATTTTGATAGTTTGTTTGGGGTATTTCCCTTACCCTCCCCCTCCATGATGAGTTACAATGGAAATTATATGGAGGGATATGTTTGTTTCCTTATTTCTTTGTATTACAATTATTTTAGCAGCATTCAGGTAAAATATATCTGAGTCAGACTAAGACCAGAAATATGGGAGGATGATAGAATGAAATCTACCATAGAACAATACTAAACAAATATTTCACAGGTTTCACAAAATAAATGAAATGGATATAAAAAGCAATTCTCTTTCATCTATGATTTCACAAACACAGCAATTACAGCCTCGTATTTGCCTCATGAAACACACGATGCTTTCCACCACGGATTTTAGTCTGCATTAATCAGGCTACAGTTTTGCCTTCAGTTTTTCCTATGTTTTTCTGTTAGTTGCAATTATTTTTCTCAGAAGATAAATTTATGTTGTAAATTTGTTTTCTTCACTGGAAATAATCTACTGACCTTAAAAAGATGGCAAGTAATCGTAGGCTCCCTTTTTTGCCTACAAAAGAGAAGTTACCTCATCAGTTGATGTCTTTGTGAAACTGTAAAACCCCTATTTTTTTTCCCTGAGAAGGAGTGAAAATGTGACTATCTAATATATTTACTCAAGTCTCTATGTTTTGTTGTGTGGTTTGTTTGGGTTTTGGTTTTGGGGTTTTTGTTTGTTTGTTTGTTTGTTTTCCCCTGGGGAGATCTGCATTTTATGGTTCAGTTTTATTTCCTTTGCAACAAGCATCCATTTTGCTCTAAAGTTAAATCCTTAGGATTACTTGCTCTAAAGACTTCAGGAGCCATTGAAATGCTAAATACTCAGAATAATTTGCAGTAGACTAAAGCAAAACATTGTATAAGAGGCCCTCATGAACCTGTAATAGTAAGATACAGTGTCTGAGAGCAGGGCCCATGCCAAGGTAAGGCACCGCTGGGGCTGTGTTTGTGGTTGTAGTGATGTCCCTCAGGAGCAGAACTGGGATCTACATGCATATGACTTTGTGGTCATTACCAGAAAGCCTGTGGTGCCCTGGGACCTGTGGGGCCAAAGTCTGACCCTGGTCTGGCAGGGGCTGGCCACCCCAGCTGCTGGGGGTGGTGACTCTCACCTCTCCAGTGTGAGCTGGGTCTGCACAGTACCAACAGTGGGCTGTGTTGAGGAAAAGTGCAGATACAAACCCAAACAAGCCCAAGGCTGAGCTGGAAGAAATCACTGACCCTCTGCCAGACAACAGGAGGAAAAACCCTAATCGTGAACTTCTTCCGACAAAGACTTTGAGTGTGACCTCCTCTGCTTGCCCCGGCCAGGGCTGCTGTTTGAGGAAGACTGAAGCTGCTTGCAGGAGGATCCAGAAGGGCATTCCAAAGGTGATCTTAGTAACAGCAATAAGAGGTCAGTATGTTCTTGTATGGTGTTTTTAAAGAGGATACTATTAATGAGGATTTACTGTGGCAGCTGGACTGCTGTGGTTTTGTTAATATACTAATGCTTTAAATAGGCTGATGATGGTTTGGGATTTTCTCACGTATATATGGTGTTTTCACTTTTTGTCAGCAACAAGATTCTCCATGTACCATTACCTAGTCTAGTTACTTTTTCTAGTTACTGGGAAATCTGGTTTATATTCTACTGAAATCTGACCTTTGAGTTTGAAAATGTTTTCTGTGCTCGTTATACAAAAACAAGTGTCATGGATCTTTTTCAGGCTCCTGAGTCCCGTTGCTATAATCATGTAAAGATCCAGTGAAACTTGTCCACTGTTCCACGTTGGTACATCCCCTCTTGAAGTATGATGTCCTTTAGAGAAAGAGAAAAAATTCTCTCCTAGATTAGATTATTTCAGAGAGATTTTACAGTTTAATATATTTTCATGTTCTTCTGTCTAGAAAATACATTAGGGCATCCTGAAAACCTGTGAATATGCCTTTAAGTATTCTAAGGAAGGGAACTGCTTTCAGTATTCTGAAACAAGGAACAGCAGTTATACTTCCTCTCCCACAATATACAGCAACATACACTTACTTTTGTTTGTTTTGTGGGTGGTTTTTGTTATTGTTTTTGTTGTTGTTGTTTGGGGTTTTTTGTCCTCCAGTTCTATGATAAGACACATTTCCAAGCTGTGCAGATCTTTATCTTATTTCCCTTTGGCTTTGCATTTATGAAATCTTAGAGTATACTAACATTTAGGGTGCAACTGAAGTTGCTTTCCAGATTTTTTATGTTTATCTTTCCAGTTTAATACAAACTGGCTTAATCTTGAAAACAAAGTTCAGGAAGAGGTTTTAGTTATCACAGGAAGTGCAATTTTATTGCAAATTTATTAATCAGTTTGTTTCTTTTTTATCAATTTATCATCATGTGCTGGTTTGAAAGCAAAACCAGTGAAAGACTCCAAGTCAGAAACACAATTTAATAAGAGGAAAAGAAAAGAAATAAAAGAAAGTAAAATAAAAGTAATAGGACAAAAAACTACTGACAGAGTCAGAATACAACCTGACACCCTGTTAGGGTGGTAGCGGCAGTCCAGATGAGATGATCTTGTCGAAGCAGTGATTCCTGTAGAAATGTCTGGTAGTTCTTGTCTCCTCTGGGAGTCCAGTGGATAAAAGCTGCCTGTGCTGTCCCAAACCCTGGATTTATCCAGGTGGGAATGCTTGGCTCCTCCCCCTGGGCAGAGCATCTCACAATGGGATGATCTCATTCTATGAGTCATGCAGTGGGTCCTTGATGGCCCATTAAACAGAGATAACTCCCAGAGGAAGTTATCTATGAGTCATGGGCAAGGCATTGTTAGGCTCATTAACAGAAGATAAGGAAAACACTGCCCCACCTTGGCTCCAACGGCTCATGGGGATAGAATACATATCTTGGGCAC
Source organism: Acrocephalus scirpaceus scirpaceus (assembly GCA_910950805.1). NCBI lineage: Eukaryota > Metazoa > Chordata > Aves > Passeriformes > Sylviidae > Acrocephalus > Acrocephalus scirpaceus. The sequence continues at coordinate 47,679,304 of OU383773.1, read as the reverse complement.
AATTTTACACTGTAACTTAGGACACGTCATCATTTATATAGTAAGTTTTTCTGCATGTATAGACAGAGGGAAGCTGCCTACTGTGTTTAAGCAAGGGAAGAAATAACTCACCAAAAGCTGGTATGCAAGAATTCATGTGAAGATGATGATTTTTATAATAGAATGTATTAAAGGAGGAAAGAAAAATTACTTTGAAATTTATTTTCTGGAAATGATAAAATCTTTTGTGGAATAGCCTGGGTATTACTCTTTTTCCAGTAATTATGGCCACAAAATCTTTTGTGGAATTGCCTGGATATTTCTCTTTTTCTAGTAATTATGGCCTCAACCACTTGAAAAAGTCTGATAATCTTTAAAAGATTTTTTTTTTCTCACACTCAGAAATTCCATTCTAGATTATTTGCACTAGAGAACCTCTGCTTAATTAGAGAATCTGCTACTGTGAAAATTTCATGTAGGAGACCTGTCTGTAGATAAACCTACTTTTGATGACAAAAATCCATGAGGTAAGTAAGAAAAAAAATAACATTGAAGCAAAGAATTTTTGTGTGTGTGTCTAAACCATCATATTTCAGTTTATTATTTCTTTTTCAGTATAGTCACTTTTTGCTGAAATGGCATATTTTTCAGATACTGTTAGGAGGAGGTTTGTGTTTTAAGAACTGCTTCCCTGTGTGCATTCCTGAACTCATTAGTCTGAACTTTTTTCAGTCTTGATGGTAGGTGAGTTCATGGTAGTGCCTTTGGGAGAGCAGTTTACTGTGCATAAAAAACTCAGTATCTATAATAACTTGATGTATATGAGTGCATCATTAGTTCACAAATCCTAATGTTTTCTTAGTGGACACCTATGGATTGTCCAATCTTAGTGACTGTCTGAAGGTCATTAAAAATTTCTGACTTGGAGGAGCCTTGGCATTACAGAAATTTATCCATGGAAAGTGAAGTGAAATGCTCTCTTTACACAAGGATGGTGTTGCCATGTGTTTTTATTGTATTTTCAATTGCTTTATGTATTTTCATTTGCCTTTTCATTTTGATGGTTTGTTCTGTATACCTGCCCTTTTCCTTGAATTGATGGTTAAACTCTTCAGTGGTATCCTTTTACACAGTTGTCAATCTTCCCTTAGACCTACCCTTTGTTACAGAATATTCTCTGTCAATCTCACTGTATGCCAGCCTCACAAGTCTGGAAATCCCCTAGTTTTCGATGCCCCATAGGTTAGCTTGAACTGTTCTCCTCCCTCATGTCCTCCCCACTGGTTTAGATATTATCAGGCCACTTTATGCTCCTCCCTAGTTCTCTCCTTATTGGATCCCCAACCCTAAGTTCCACCCTCACCTGGTTCCTTAAGACCTACTGTCCTGCCTTTGTTCATGGTCCTCACCTCTGCCTCATATTCGAGTAAGGTTGTGCTTTGTGTTTCATTAATAAATTCGATCCTCGGACTGGCAAGTGAGTCCCGCCTCGTTCATTTCACCACACCGACCGACGGGCGACCGCGCAAGGGTCTCAGGGCCCCGGGGAGTGTCGCCCCTGTAACACACAAGCACAGAGCGCACCACCGCAGATATTTAAAAAAAAAAAAACTGGAAGAGAGGGAATCTTCTGATCTAGGTGGTCACTTAAGTTAAGGTGACTTTTCAGTGGTACAGAAAATGCGAGGAGAGGCAATAAAATTGCGAGTCCTCATTGCAGTTTGCATAAGAAGGATCTTATAGGTATGTCTACTCTATATGAATCTCTCTGTTCATGTTGCCATTTCTTTCATGGCATAATTGTTCACTTTCTACATTTTAAGTGATTTAAATTCACCTACATTGATTCTACAATGAAACTATTCCACATGGAACAGGCTATAGCTATTGTGAACTTTAAGCCTTAGCTTTTTCTGACCTATAATATCAAATTCATTTTTTCTTGTGCCTGGCTTAATGGCTTAATGACCTCGAATTTCAAGAGGAAATGGGAACCATTCAGATCCTGTATAGATAAATGGTCTTGTGCTGACCTCTAATGGAGAAGATAAATCTGAAACTAACTTGTAGCCAATTGCATGTTCATAGCTCAAAAGCGCAAGACATAGTGCTAACACTGTCATCCAGTTAAAAGCAAATATGCTGTATGATAGAATGTGAAGAAAATTGTGCTAGAAAATAGTTGTCCAAGAATTGACATGTTTTGCAAATTTAAATCTATTTTAGATTAAAAAATCTGTTCCTCTTTTTACACTTAAGAATTTTAGACAGAAACGGAGAATTTATGGGCTTGTGTACCTGGATGTTGTGGTAGAAAATGCTGCACTTTGTGAGCTGTTGCTAGTGTGGAGTTAAAGACAAAACAATGTAAGAGTTAAACTGACGGATTAAGCAAGAGATTCTTCATATGTGGTCTTCAACATTTGATGCAAAGGAATAATGTTCATCTTTGTCATTAATTCATAGGTATAAAGCATGGTGGATGAAATAAAGAACATGCATGGAGTACCAATTTTCACTTTTAAATGTTTTTTTTTCATGATCAGAAAGGAATATAATATTGTAGAGAGTAATCCTGTGGCAAGTCAGCTCCATGTGTAGGTATTTTAGGAACAGAATAGCTGAGGCATCAGAAGGCCCCTCTGCAGATTATCTAGTTGAGGAAGTTTAACCTTGTTGGCAGCTAAGCCCTCTTTCCTTTTCTCATTCATCCACCCTCAGCAGGATGGAAGAAATAATTGAAAGGGCAAAGAGGAGAAAATTTGTATGTTGGGATGAAGATAGTTTAACAGGTGAAGAAACAAAAATAAAAATTATACAAAGGCAAATAATCACTAACTTCCATCAGCATACTGATGCCCATTCAGTCTCTGAGTGATGGCAACCTTGAAAAAAGTATCTCCACTCCCATAGCTTTATTGCTGAATGAGATATTATATTGCATAGAATATCTCTTTGGTTTGTTCAAGTCTGCTGTCCTGACGTGTTCCATTCCAACCTTTTATTCACTCCCAGGCTATCTGCTGCAGGGGGAGATGAGAGAGAAAGAAATAGAAAAAGCCTCATTTCTGTGCAAGCAGTGCTCAGCAGTAGCTGAAAACAGTAAAACACTCGTGTGTTATCAACACTGTGTTGGCCTCAGATCTAAACCTAGCACTGCTATTAAGAAATGTAATTCTGTCCCAATTGATACATTAGCCACAACGTGTTCAGAGCAAGGGAACCCAGATCTAGACATAGCACTGCAAATGTGTCTCCCCAGACCTAAGCAGAGGGGAGGAATCTCCTCCATTAACCTGCTGGCAGCAATGCTCCTACTGTAGTCCAGGATGCTTTTGGCTGCTTTTGCTGCACGGACACATTGCTGGTCCACGATGAGCTTTTTTCCCAAGACCCCAGGTCCTTTTCTGCAAAGCTGCTAATTGGTTTATCAGCTTTCCTTTTTAATTGGGTACAGCTTACCTGCTTTATGCCAACTGGTTTTGGACTAATAACCTGATATAACTCCATCAGCCTTAATTTCTTGTTAAACTCCCAGCAGCTTTTTAATTTGTTGGACAGTTCCAGCAAATTTTTCAGTCCTTTAACTGCTCCAAGAAACAGCCAACATTTTGCCAAACAGCACGTTCACACATAGCTCTGAACTAACCACAGTGTGAGTTGCAACTGTCCAGTGAAAAGAAACCCTTCTTTGAAGGAGCTTCTGTGAAGACAGCTGCGCATCATGCCGCAGGGAAAAGCAGGCCCTAGGGATGCAGAGGGAGCTGGCAAGGACAGGAAGATTTTTCTGCTGTGAGACACGGAACAGGAGCCCATTTGAAACCATGCTGCGTTAGTTACTCTGCTCACAGAACAATTTGCTAATCTTGTTGCGTATATAAACATTTATTTAACTGAAATTCAATGCTCTGCTTTCGCTGTAAAGAGTGTCAGTGCTCCATTGATTCCAGAAGATGGTGCTCTCTGCATTTATTTTAGACTTTAATATGCCAGAAACAACTTATATCCAATTCAGGCTTTGTTGGTTTGTAAATTATTGAGGATACCTTTGCAACAGGATCTGCTAATGCAGCCCTGCTCCTGAGGCTTTCACATTTACAAATAATATGCATAAAATTTTCCACATGGGAGGTTAGAAAATGCACAACTTCTTGAGTAATCTTACACTAATATAACCTGATATGCTAAACCAATCTCAGAACATACATATTACATTTTAAAAAGATAAATAACATTTGACTCAATCAGTACCATCAAAGCTGAGTTTTTAACAAAAATATTTCTAAATTCCATGGTTGTGATGATTCTTTATTGAAGATATAGGGTCTTTGTTATAAGTATTTTTATATGGTTATAGAACAATGTACAAAATATGCATATAACCATATATTCTGATGTATTGCATGAACTGTAATATTAAAATTGGCATGATAAATTATGTTTATGGGTTCTGAAGTACATCCCTAAATTTGTTTCAAACTTCATATTGCTGTGCTGTGCTAGATTTCTGTATTTGCAATTGATTTTCTACTTCTGAGCAACTAAGAGCAATAACATTTTCTACCTTTTTGTCATTCTTTTCATCCTGTTTCCAGGGAAGACACTAATACAGCCTTGAAAAAAATTTAAGTTATGGATACAATTTACATGCATGTTGAAATGTGAAATGCTGCAGGTAATTCACTTTATGCAGAGTGTCAGAACAGATGACAAGCTCAATCTGAAAAATGCACTGGATTGCTGCCTTGTAGTCAGTAATCACAACTATTTCTGATCTCCCTCTCAGGTACAGGAATCACAGGTTTACTATTTTGTACTACTTTGGTTTCCTGGGGTAACCCAAAAAGTCATTGTATTCTAGATACATCTGTACCCAAAAATTGTTTCTGTGTCTTTAAAGACCTGCAGTGTAGCAGAAAAAAGAATGTCGAGGTTGGGGATGGTATCACAGCCTTTTTAAAGCTTGCTCTAGCAGGCAACTTGAGGTCTTTTGCTGAATGAATTTTGCTTCACTTATTTTTCGTCTTTGCCTAAGGCAGAGCTCTCTCTGGCCACTTAGTTTGGGTCTTGGTTTCTTGCTATAGAGTCAAAGCAGTGCAGGCAGAGACTTTTCCTTTTTGGGTTCTCTTTTGTTGCTTTCTCATCTCAGAGAGACTGCCTTGGGGCAAACCCAGCAGTTTTGTATCTCGAGGTTATTTGCTTTTATTTCTTGACTGTTGCTGTTTCACTTGGTAGCCAACTGTTATTTTTTCACTTACTTCTGCTTGTACTCATTCCTTATTGGTAGAAGGAGATTGGTTGAACCTATGAAGAGAGGCAATTAATTCTAGAGCATTCTCCTTTAAATTGTCTCAAACCAAGACATTTGGCCATTTTGATACAGTTAGTGCTCTGGCCTCATGCCTGCGGTTTCTGTAAGAAAGCAGAAAGGTGTGGGAGTAGTATTCAGAAAATTTGAGTAAGGAATGCAGGAAGAGGAAAATGGGGTGTACATATTATAGACTAGAATTAGAGTAGATGAAATTGGAAGATATCTCCCTAAATAATCTTGTTAGACCCACTGTTCAGAATAAGGTTGACTTTGATGCTGGATATGGCTTTTTAGTTCAGTCAGGTGCCTCAGGTTTCTTCAGATCTCCCTGAGTAACCTGTTTGACAGACATTGTCAATTACTTTTTTGAACATCCAACTGGGATAACAGTTGTTGTAGTTTTACACATTGTCCTTCTTTTGCCAAGGACAAAATTGTGTATTGCCAAGAAAATGCTGTTTCCAACTTCTCTGCAGCCATACACTGAAGCTGAAGAGGGAAGTAAGATCCTCCTTTAGCCTTTCTTTCTTTGGGCTGAACAAAATCCAAAGCTCTCCTAATTAATTTTTTGTGTCCCATATTGCAGCCTCAAATAATCTTAGTGACTGCTATCTATTAGGAACAATTGAAGTGTGTACTTCCAGGACTCTCCTGTGGTGTTCCATATTTCTCATATTGCTCTGTTGCTATTCTTCTGAAATACACAGCTTACACTTAATTTTAATATATCTGTGTAAAATATTGCTCTATCCCATGCATGTAGGTTCTCTCCACTGGTGTAGACCATAGCACCATTTTCTTGAGTTCTTGAGTGCTAAAATAAAAATCAAAATACATATTTCTCATCAGAATTCTCTTTAGGACCTGAGAAATTGAAATATGCTTTATCACTACCAAGCAATATTTTTAGTTACTGCTTTAAAATTCAAAAAGACATCATGTAAGTTTAAGAGAAAAAAAGAAACAGAGAGAGAAGAAAGAAGAGTTTCCTCAGATATATAAAAGAGGAGTTTTTAATCTTCTCTTTATATATATATATGTGTGTGTTTAGAGATGTATGAAGAATTAGCTATGCCAACTTGTTTAGTTAGAGCATTTCTGAATAACCCTGGCTGGCCCACCCTAGCAGCTATAATCTGAAACACTTCTATTCTTGATTCACAGGATATAAATGAATAATGAAACATTTAGGTGCTGTTTTGACAGGTAGGATATGCTTACCACTGATGAATAACAGTAGGAATGGCTTTCATAAAGGCTTAGTACATAGAAGAAATTATTTTCCCCTTTTTTTCAAGATTATTTCATTTCATATTGTGACCAGAAATCAGAAATTCAGAATATAAAAATTATAAAAATGTTGCACCAGAAATTGCTATGCACTTTCCAGTGGCTCAAGGTACCCACTGGAACAACAGTGCAGTTAAAAGATTTTTTGTCCAAATCACCTTTCAAAACAAGATAATGCATGACACAAATTGAGTCTCAGACTCTAATGGAAACTCTGAATTCCCTGCTTCTTAACTCTAAGTATCTATATTTTCTTTTAAAATCTCTCAAAGTTTTCAGTAGATTAAAAAGACCACTTTTCCTTATTTTTCCTACTCCTAAACTTTTCCCAGGTTGTTGTTGTTGTTGTGTTTCCCAAAGTTCCGGTGTACATCATCATACTCACGGTCAAGGTTAACCTGTCCTCTCATCAAGTAAAATTTAGATTGACATGCTATAGTGTATATAATAAAAGGACAGATAGGAAAATCTTCAGAAAAGAATACAATCATGTATAACAAGAGTTTGAAGAATTAGAAATTGAGTGAGCAGGTTATAAGTTAGGCCTGGTATTTGAGAGGCTGGAGACAAACAATGCTGAAAATTGTAGCTCATTGTAGAAATCTAGAAGATGATTTAGGATGGTTTGAATGAACTGTGCAATTAATTTTGAGCCACTTTACCTTCAGACCTCTTTCAAAGAGGCTAGTTCTCATTGAGCTGTGGCAGTAGAGTCGTTATTACTGTAAGAAGTCACTTTCTTTGTGAAAAGAATTACTTCCTAAAGAAGTCCAAAGTGTGCCATTTCATGGTCCAGCAACTTAAAATGACTCAAAGATTTGTGTTAGGTAATAAGGAGCAAACATTGTTTTTGGTCCACAAGATTGATTGGCTGTGAAAAATTAACACCTTTATCTAATCCATTTTAAAAACTCTTTATTAAGCTTCTATGTGGAAGAACTTTACAAATCTTAGTCTTATCAGTAGTAACTCAGATTTAAAGAAGAGGTATCAGAACAACATGTCTGTTTATTTTGACAAGAATTAGGAATATTTATTTTATTTTATACCAGACAGAGTTTTCCCAGTTTAGAGGGAAAAATTGTACCTGTGACTCTCAACTATTCAAACTCAAAAAATAAGTCTTGAGAACTGAAAGAATCATAAATATAATAAATGTAGGAACTGGCATAATCTATCTACTGGCATGATCTCTCTACTGGCATAATCTCTTGAGTCTCCCTTTTCATTCAGTGAAAGGAAGCCTGATAATTCAGTATGAATTGAAAAAGCCCTGTAGTTGTTAAGAATAAGTTTTTGTAACTGATTTTGGATAGTGACAAAAAAAATCAATGAAATGTTTATGTTAATAATTATAACAATGTTTCACTTATCTGAATAATTAAAACCAATAGTCTTGATTTTGAAAACAAAAACAAAACCAACACCACATTGCATTAAATAGATCTAAGAGACTTCACAAGTATCATTTAGTTTCCCACAGTAACATAAATACCTCAGTTCTTTCAAGATATGTAGGTTTTAACTCTTATAAAATGGGGATAAATGTTTATGAAATATTATTGTCTGAACTGTAAAATTAGAAACTACTGAGTTCTGTCTTTAGAAACTTCAATACTGTGAAAGAATGTTCAAAAACATTCTGCAGTGTGCTTAGAGAAATAAATACATCAGAAACCATGTCTGGGGTTAGCAAGTTCGCCTAGGAAAATCTATCTTTTTTACATAAAATAACAGTGAAAATAACAATGATATAGGATTAAGTATTGTTTAAATGACCTTTTTATGCCTTTTTTAATTCAAATTACCCATAGACAGACTAACAGGTCAAATGAATCACAGAGATTATCACATACATCTTCCTTCATTTTATTTAACTCTTTAGTGAAGCATAGTGAAGTATTCTGAAAAAAACATTATAAAATATTTAATATGCTGCATTTAAATCCGATTAAAAGGTTTTTTTAATAGCTACCACGTACCATGGAGGAGTACCACAGAAAATTCTCATAATGATTTCATGAACAAATATTGACATTTAATTTTCTTTCTTTTATTCCTCCAGTCTGCAAGTCTTGAACACTCAATATTATTAAGTTTTCTCATTCTTACTTCAGAGATTAATCTTGTATTCTGAGCATTATGTAAATGGAGCAAGGTGATAGTTCCCAAAATGATATGTTTAAAAGGAGTTGTCAGACCAGTACCAAACCATTAAGGATATTTTCCCCTAGAAAAAAATCTTGCATGTGATAAGTTAGATTTTTGCTGAACTTCAGTATCTAGGGAAATAAGTCCTTCTGTAAACAAGAAAATGCAAAACTGATTCTCTGTGGAAGATGTTTTTGTGGTGCGTGATTTTTTGTTTTGGGGATTTTTGTGGTGCTGTGAAAATGTTCTCATTTTATCTTTATATAAATCTGCAGACATAAAAAAGAGAATATAAAACTCTCCAATCTCATATTCCATATGAATTCAATCTAGTTGAATTTTGAAAATTAGTTCCTTTTTACATGAAGCAGTCTGAAAACCTTTGTTGAAACTAAGGTGCATCATTAACTGAGGGAGGAGATGATAGGTTTCAGCAGATGATTTATTTGACCAACACTGCTCTAAGGATGATCCTTTAAAGCTTCTCTAGGGGAGTAGGATTCTCATCTGACATTCCAATGACTTTCCCATTCCTTCTCAGGGAATCCTGTTTTTCAGACTTCCGTCATTAAAATGGAGATAATTAAAGATTAAAAACTTTGGAATAGACCTTAACATAGACAATAGTTTGTCCTTTGAACTTTACATAATTTCTTGAAAGATGATTATTCAAACAACTTATTCTATAACATTGTATGGCAATATGATTTAATTCTATATCTTGATTCACGTTGAGTCTGAGTAATTAATTTTAAACTTTGTGGTTTTTTTTAAAATAGCCATCTACTTCACACCACTGCTAGTTAATTAATGATTTTTTTTTCTGATCTACATATAGTTGCATATTATTTTAAACAAATACTGTTTCATTTTGATCCTTTTTTTCAAATTCAGGAATCTTCATTTTCAAACATAGATATTTTATGCTCCTTTCTTTTCATTAGTACATTGAATACCAGAGGTTATAAGACCTCTGCTGGCAGAACCTTGCCTGATACAACTATACAAGTTAAGAAAGATTATTTATGAGAATTTTGAGTATTTCCATACTTAATTTTGTTCCCACAATATAAGTACTTTTATTTAAAATGTACCACTCCATTATCCTTGTGAGATTCTCATAAGATAGGATAAAAATCTTTCTTGTATTTGAAATACACTGCACCTATTTCTTCCCAAACCACTAAGATTTATTCTACAGTAGTTTTCCAGTAATTACTTTTGTTAAGCTGCCTGGTTTGTAGTGCCTTGTGTCCTTTTCTCCTTCTCCTGTAAATATTTGTCATCTTCTGGACTTACTCCTTGTTGGTTCTAAAGCTTAACTGATAACAGCTGTGAGACAGTCTCATAGGTTTACAAAGTAATTTTTGCCAATTTTCATGGTCTCCAGCTGATCAGAGAAAATTCACTTTATGTAAACAGTCTATACATCATTCTTTTAATACTGTGGTTTATGTTCTTTTTTCTTTATTCCTTTCAGTTATGTCAATCATCTGCTCTGAATGTCTGTGATTTAGATTCAGGCACAGATAAGAGACTGATGTAATAGAGGACACTTCTAAATATATTTCCTTTAACCAATGGATGAAGCTTATTGTTCCAGAGAAAAGGTCTTCTTCACAGTTTCCCAAAACAGAATATTTGATTTTACAAGATTTTTAAGTAAAAGCCGAAAGTTTTTTGGTCATGCTTTTTTGTTCCAGCCTTTGCACAGATCTTTCCAGTCTTGTACTGTCCCAATAGGAACCATAGTGAAAATTGTCAGGAGTCTGCACCTTTTTATTTCTCTCTCTGAGACACTTGTTTATGACATACCATGAAATTATCTCTCCTGAAATTTAAATATTTCTAAATTGGAGATAAACTTGAGTCCACCATTTGCTTTGGACTCTTGACTTCTGTTGCTCATTCTTTGCTGTTAAGAAATTTGAAGGAATTTAGAGTAATTCCGGAGAAATAGTTTCTGAGCAGTACAAACACTAATGACCAGCTATCACTTCAGATAGCTTACTATCAGATGAGGTCCTTGCAGCTGACTGTTCATCTCTGGTGTAAATCTATTTTGTGAATCTTTACAAGGTGGATCCATCTCTCTAAGCTCTTTTGCTTCTGTTTGTTTATTTATTTTCCTTGAAGGAGTTTCCACATTCGGAAAAAAGCAAAGGCTAGAATCAGTAATTCACTGAGAAGACACCATCCATCCTTTATCCAGGCAATGTAAAACTTCATCTGGTCATCAGGGGAAGAAGTCTTTCAGCTGTTGATAACGTTATTTTTTAGTCATGTAATTATTCTTTTTCAAAACTAAAATAAAAGGAAAACCACAAAGACATACTGAGTGCTTCACATTTTACTTTCAGATAACCTATAATCAGATTTCTCTTACTATTGAATAATTTACTCTTGTTTTCTTTGGATTTCCTCTTGCTGCTGAGGAGTTTTAAAACGTTTTGTCACCTTCTGCATCTTTCAAGGAACATAAAAGGTTAATAATATAACTTTATCTAGTAGGGTTTTGTGAAAGTAGATGTACTGTAAATGAAGAATTCTCAAGGTATAGTAATAACATTAAGCAAATATTTAGAAGCTATTTTATGCTTTTTTTTGTGTTCAGTGAAATACTTCAAATAAGACTCAAAGATGGACAGTAAATGTGGAAGATAGAAAAAAACTGAACAAGATGGAATAAGACAGGAGCCTTGAAAAAGAAAAAACAAACACAAACTGTCACATATCAGGTAATAAATGCTACAGGAAAATGTGCATGCAATAGGAATAAATTAGCATTTCTGAACTTTTGAGTGCTTGACTTAGAAACTTTCCACACAATATTTTTTTATATATAACGTGTTTTAAAAGTTAGTGTATTTGTAGATTGTGGACTTTTCGTTCTTATTTGAAGCAATTTTGATTCTGTAAATGCCAATCTGGCTTCTAATTCCAGCATAACTTCTCCATTATTACAGTTTTGGGTTTCAATACAAATGAGTTACAAGCCATTTACCCTGAAAAAGAAGGAAATGTAATAGAGAAAGATATCATATATGAATTTAAGAAGAAGATTTTAGAAAATAAGTATTAATATTTTAAATGAGTAAGAGTAGATAAACTGGCCAGAACTGATTGATTTCTACATAGGAAAAATAGATAGAAGCTTCAATAAAGAATACAGCTCTTTGACCAAATATGTAATCATGTATTTGGTAAGAGCTAGCAAATTGTGAATCCCAAAACTGTCAATGTCAGTGGAAGTCATTTAGATACTCATGAGATTATTTAAAAATAGACATATGAAATTTTTGGTAATTTCACTTAAGGAGCCTTACATGTGTCTCTTATGATATATCAACCTCTTTTACTTAGGAGGGTATGTTTTCTCATGGATTTATTCCATAATGAATGACAGGTAAAAAAGGTGTTACGAACGTCTGGTCCCTTTCCACAAAAAAAGTAGGATAGTCATGTGTTGTGGAGGGTATTGTTACATTGAGTATATTCACAAGTGATATTAAATTAAAAGCTGGAATAAAATCTTATAGAAAGGTATCATGATACTAAGTGACTGGCTATACTAAATAATAGGTGGAATTCAGTTTTGCTGATTACACCTTAAAGTACATGGATAAAAAATTCCTTATGTTCAACATGTTGGCTGCTGCCATTACTTAGGAAAGAAATGTGGAAACCGCTGTGAAAACACTGTAGTCCAAACACTGTTTCCTGTTAGTAACGATGAAAAACACAAGCAGTATTATGAATAATAAGGTAAAAGTTGGGTAACAGAAAAAAAGAATATTCTGACTGCATTATGTCAAAAAATGAAGTACCCATTCCCCTCACATCGTATAAACAGACTCCCATTCTGAGTAGGAGTCAAGTAAGTTTTGTGACTAAGCATCAGCAAAAACAAAAGTTGGGGAAAGAAAAGAATTTCAGAAGGGCAGCTAAAAGAAGAGCTTGTGTGTGAGAATGCTTGTGTTTGGCTGCTGAAAATTTAGAGAAACTCTAAAGTTAGGAATGAAAAGGAGCTAACAGCTAACTGGGAATCAGAGTCCCAAATACTTAATGTTCCAGATATGATGACAGTTTACAGCTACAGCTGATGTTTCTGCAAGAATGACAGCAGCTGGTTTGCAAGGGAGAGAGAGGGAATATTTTGTCAGTCAGAAAGTGAATATATCTTTGAAATTAATATTTGTCTTGCACAGAGGTTAAATACCTACAGAGACACACTGCTACATGTGCTGTACAGATTCCACTATGTAGATATTGCTTCCTGTACCATTTCAATACAGCTTCCATACCACTAATAATGCTTACATAGCATTTCCTAGACACACATGATACAGATACATAAGCTTCCAGCCTGCCTATAGATGCATCAGTATCAAACAGTCAAATAACTGTTTCCTTATTTTATAATTTCCTTATTTTATTGTCATGTCAAATCTTTCAGGGTCCACCTCAGAACTAAGAAAACAATTCAGGAATCTAGTTCAATTTCCAAGTATATAACATATGTCATAACAAGTAGGAACTATGCTTAAAGGAAACAGAAAATAGTATTTCCAGCTGTCTTGGGTTAGGTAACCAAAAAATGTGTATGCTGTTTCATCTGTTGAAAGCAGTTCTTTCTTTAGCTTTTGTAACTCCGGGGGGAGGGGGGTAGATGCCAGCTGTTAAACCAGGTGTGTGTTAAACTGTTAAAGCCAGGTGTGGCAGTGTTTCTTATCTCTTTCACCACAGTCCATCCTCCAGGGAGATATCTTCTGCTAATGGGCCATTAAGGCTCACCAATGACATGACACATTACATCATCCCATTGTGAGTCGCTCCACCCAGTGTGGGGGGAGCCAACTGTTCCTACCTGAATAGAAACTGAGACTCAGGAGCAGCTGGGATTCCAGGAACCCAGCCTTTCCACTGGGCTCCAGGAGGAAGACCGGATCCATCTCGCCACCGCTGGACTTTTTTCTACTTATCATCTCTACTCCACTGAACCACATCTGTTACTCCAGGAGGATTTATTTGGACTGCTCCCAACACCCTGACCCACAGGGTGTCAGGCTGTATCCCTCACCCTGTCAGGGTTTACCAGGACTTTTGTTTGCTTGCTTGCTTGGTTTTTTTAATACTATTACATTTGTATTTTCTTGTTTTTATTCCTAGTAAAGAACTGTTACTCCTATTCTCATATCTTTGCCTGAAAGCCCCTAATTGCAAAATTATAATACTTTGGAGGGAAGGGGATTTACATTCTCTACTCCAAGGGAAGCTTTGGCTTTCCCTGGCAGACAACTCTCTTTCAAAATCAAGACACCAGCTTACACAAGTAGAAGTGAAGTAAATCTGCAGATATCTATGAGTGTTCAATGCCAGTTCTGAAAGCATAACCTAACTAAAATTAGAAGAAACCTTTTAAAAGTTTGCTCTGGCCTTATTTTTAGTGATAAGACTATAGCAATTAAAATAAGCGTATTCCTATGGGTTCTAATTATATGCAGGATATTTTGTCCTAAAGGTTCATATCCTGAAGAATCAGATAGAATACATTGATGAGCAAATCTTATGACTCCCTTGGAACACAGAAGGCAAAAAAAACTTATTTAATGACTATGCAGTGAATTTTTACTGTTGAAATTTCTTTATGGCTGTTATTGGATGGGTACATTATAAGGTTTTGTGAGTGGTCTGAGTTGTTCTTCTTTTAAGAACTTGCATATTGTGGGATTACTCTTGTTACCTATCCCCATATCTTGAACTAACAAGCCAGGGGCATTTCAGGGATACATGGAATGGCTTTATTATTATTACAGTGAAAGAATGTAATGATTCTTAGAAATTACAGAGACAATTTCTACAGAATTCATATAATATAAGAAGGGCTAGTTTGGGACAATTCCTGTGGCAGAGGAAATTCACAGGCAGTTCTGGCTGGTGTTATCAGGAACGAAAAGTGGTCAGAGGATGCTCACAGTTGCCTCAGAACTCCTTGATATCTCTCTATGTACATGTGGAACCACCTGCCTTGGGTTTACAGTCACAATTCATAGGAATATTTGAAGAAGCTTTGTTCTCTTTTCTATTTTTCTGATGACAAAGCAGGACTATTTGGTGATTTTTGAATAAAAAGCTGAAAATGGGAAGAATCTGTGACTCAATTCTTACATGACAGCCCAGCACCACTTAATGTAAGCATATCTGTGAGTAACAGTGGCAATCTTCTCTTTATTGCTTTTCTACAATATGAAGCTTTGTTCCACATCTCCAGTATATATGGCCAATATTACATCTTTCAATATATTAACTATTCCACGTAAAAGGTCTAAAAATTTATTTTCAATAGAATCAGCATTAGTCCCATCTGCTCAATGAGAAGGAAATGCATTTTACATATCTTGAATCTTCATTCCATCTTGAGGTCTTCATTCCATTTTCCGTGATGCAATTAAAGTAATTTTCATGACTTTGAACAAAATGTCTTTGTGGAAGGACAGGGTTTTTTTCATAAGCTGGTATTGATTTATTGATTCTTATTTACTCTGATAGGGATGAGGAATATCACATTTGACCTAGGATACGATATAGGGTATCATATGATCTTTAGGTCTAAATCTGTTTTTGCACACAAATATACATATTGGGAGAGATGGAATGACTGAGACTCAGGTGCTTAAAATAATATTCAAGAATTAGGAGAAATAAAAATGGTTAAGTCAACAGATTGCACTAAAATGCATATTATATTGATTAACTTTATAGATATTTGAAAGAAAAGACTTTTGTATGCTCTCCACAGGATATTTGATAGAGATATTTAACTCAGTGAGATAATTTAGGTTACTCTGTATTAGTTAGCAATGATTTTAATTGAAGTCTGTATCCTTCTGTTAGACAGTTACTCAGGATACCCTTGCTGATGTTGAGATTCTGAAATTATTCTGTTTCATGAATGCTGCAAAGGCCTAATACAAACCTGCATGAAAGTCTTATAAGTGTTGCTGGGGTTGTATTAGCTTATTTCATTCTCCCAAGGCATTGTCTGCTATATTCTTTTTTAAGGGGCACAACATCTGGACACAGGTAGCAGACTGCCTGTTTCCCTGCCCCAACTGCTGTCTTCTGCCTCAGCCTGAAACCTTAGGAGCGGGCACAAACTGGGATTAATGAGCTGTTTTCAGGGAAAGCAAATGTTCCAGGGAAGGTAAGTGACTTGGTAATCAGCAACACCATACTGTAAGTACGAACTGACGATGCCTGACAATGAAAATAGAACACAAACTTTCCAGACAATGTTAGAATGATAATATAAAAGCAGACCCTTTTTTGAAATGCTTCAGGTACACAACATGGCAAAACCCACACCCCAAATCAGATTAGTACAATTTTGTAAGATTGGGCAATTAGACTATTTAGCCAATATTGTCCCAGAAGAGGAGAAGTTGTTTCAGTAATTTCCCCCCTCTGGGTTCTGGCCCATTGGAGTTCTCTGCCCAATCTCCTGCCTTAGCTCTATTATGTTTATGATTACATAGTGCAAAATAAAAACTCCTTGGTGAACTAACAGGCAAGATTAAACTAAATTTTAGGAATACATCAATATGTCTGTTCACTGTGGGAAGGAAAAGCACTAGGTTATACGTAGGCACTTTACAGTGTAAAAAACTACAAACACATGAAGAATACATAAAAGCTAAAGATTTTGGGCACCACTGAGACACTTGCAAAAAAAAGTGTAGAGAGTAGAGCAACTTTATCATGGATGGATCTAAAAAAGGAAGATATCTGAGGGCACACTGAGATTAAATTTTAAATACTGTTATTTTGAACTTCAATGAAGATATGTAATTATACTTACTTAGATCGCCTTCATTTGGAAGGATTTTGGTGTCAAAGTCTTTAATTAAACTAATTTCTTGAGGTCCTGGGAGTAGCTCAAAATCAAAAGTTCTTTGGGTTCATCATAAATAGAACCTTCTGAATGACCCTTCAAACAACTGAGAACAGATTCATTTGAAGCTGAAGTGTAATTCTAATCTGGCATTAATTCTGTAAATTTCGGAATTTTTTTGTTTATATAAACAAAAGGCTAAAGTAAACTTTTTTGTAAATTTGTGATTTTTTTTCAGATAAAAATTTTCTCCTCAGTGAATGATACTGCATTTGAGGTTTAGTTTCAATCTGCGCTAGTATAGTTGTAATGGCATAAATAAAATCTATTAAGGAGGAATTTAGGAACTATCTACTGGTCTGTACTCACTTGTCTTAGGGGGAAGCAAAATTACATTTCAGGAAAACGTGTCCATAACCTTGAACAGAAAAAATGCATTAAGATTTTTTGTTTGTGTATAAATAAATGGATTTAGATGGCCTGAAGTAGCATATTTGAAATAAATCTGATTTTTAGAAATGTAGTACAAAAATGGAACCCTGTAAATCAAGACTCTTTATGTGATAGATTTCAGTGCGTTCACAAAAATTATGCAAGCAAGAAACTAAGGGCTATTTTTTTCACTTGCAATATAAAAAAGACCTAATATAGGTTTTGATGTAAAAGCTGTCAGCTAGTTAACTCTTTCAAAATGCTTTGCTAACCGCATAAATCTACAAAATAATAACTGACAACTGTGCCCTTTTTTTTCTCAGATTATTGCATATATACCTTTCATAGGTCAGTATATGAATGTGACTTTTGAAAGTTCTCCAAGCAATGTCATTTGATCAAACTTTCATAATTCTTTTAGTGAAGTGTTGCCTATTTTAAGAATCCTTGTTAATACATCCCACTGACTGGTGGAGTCTGGTAAAAGATGACTTTCAGTATAGGCTCAAAGGGTTTTTGTTTGTTTTTGTTGTGGGGTTTTTTTTTTGTTTTTTTTTTGTTTTTTTTCCCTAGGCATATGTTTACTTCATATAATTAAGAAAAGTAGAGGTAAAGATTACAGACATAATTTTGTATGAGTGGATGACAGAATACCTTTAACCTAAACTCAGTCTGGTAAAATGAGCTGCTTGACATCTAGTTAGAAGGGCTGATCAAACAGTGCAAGAAAGGTAATATTTGTTCAAATGCAAATGACATTTGCTTCTCTAAATTTTGATTAATCAATGTGGTCATAAGGATATATTCTTGATCTCCAAATTCCTTGCTGAATAACTATTCATATATAATTGTGACAATATTCAGTGACAGTATGGAGTTACATGGAGATATTACAAGTGCCAAGGGATTTCTGGAAGACAATAAATGTATGAAAAAAATGTAGCCTCCCTTTAGTGAAGAGGAAGTAATTGGAAAGCTAAGATTTTTAAAGAACCTTTTAAGGTGTAGAAGATATTAAGAAAATAGCAGAATATTCAAAGATTGAAATGACAAAATTGAAAAGCATATTCCAAAGCAAAAATGGTCAAATCTTCAGGTATTTTGTAGATCTCTGAATTTGTGTATATTCTGTGAAGATCTCTCTTTTTAGTGGATAACAAAACAGTAAATTATATTTGTGTGAAGTTAAGTATAAGTCTATTTTTATTTGCTGATGTATTTAATGGGAAATTGCGTACTTGCCTATCACTTCACTATTGGTGATTTTTTTTTTTACAGAAGAAAAGAGAAAATTTTTACTTCTTCCTAAATCTTCCAAATGGGGTAGTAGATATATTTCACTAATAAATGTAATAATTTATTTATTTCTATATCTATTATAAATCCTTAAGTATATCTTCTTTGACAGGGTGCACACACCTCACCTATAAAATCCAAATTGTTACTATACTTCAAATGCATATGCCCCTGCTGCTTTCACTTGAGCATAAAATAAAGCCCACCTCTGCTACATAGTTTTAGCAACAAAAGGGCATAAGAGTAATGGAAGTTTCAGTACCCAGCCTATGTTTGGCTCTTTGTTCCGTGATGTTCCCTGATCTACTTTTGCCCCTTGCCTTCCTAATTTGATATTAAAGTGATATCTAACTCCAGCAATTCTTTTGCTTATTCTCACTCAACATACTATGCAAAACCCATTCTTTTGTTTGTTACTGGCTCAGTAAGAAAAATGGATGATCTTTGGACAGTTAGAGTAGAACTGCCATATGGATTTCATTTAATAAGGATACTCCAATCCCTAAAAGTTGTGAAAAATCCATAAACTCACATACACCAATACCTTATGTCTGCAGAGACCACCATATTAATGTTTGGTTTCTTTTTCAAATTATTTGTGTGACAGAAGGAAGGAACAGAAGGAAGCTGTGAACTACGATCAAAGTGATCGCTGCCTGGGACATCTTTCATATTACCCCTGCCTTCAGAATTCACTGTGTCTTTCAGTTCATGGCTGGGCTGGTGGGCACTCAGCTGAAAAGAAACATGAAGGTTCAAAAGATACAGAAACAAACCTGAGACTGGAGAGCTGGTGCATGCACAATGTCTGTAAACCTACAACACTATCCATTATTGCTGAATCTGGAAGAACAAGAGTTACTTCAGTAAGACTACTCTTTTTTTTTTTTTTTTCCTATCATTAGCAACAATTCCTTCTAATCATAGCAGTCTTCAGATTATTTTCTTTTTTAAGATTGTTATGTATTTCTGTGCTTTTAAGATATTCCACAAAAAGTAGATTTGGCAAAAATCTCAGTATTTCTTTCCCAAACCCCAATTTGTTATTGCAAACTTACCTCAGTTTGATTTACTAGTGTGATTTATTTATTGGTTTTGTGTCCATGGCATCTATAATTTACAGTCATTCTGCAGGCTGGCAGATCTCATGGCAATATTACATGGAAGTCAGTTTGAATTAATTCATTAGTTTAAGAATCTATAGTAATTTGATTTCTTTTCAACAGTTGTCAGTGATAGTGTCTGCTGCCAGCTAATCTTGATTATTTAAAACAACAGTAAAAACAAAAGCTAATGGGTAGTTGAGTAGAATTGCATTGCTTAAGGCTTGCAGCTGATCTTACAGCTAATAATATGAGTGTGTTGTAATTAGTTCTGATAGATATTCAGATTGCATTTCTCTGATAAGGGAAAAAAAAAGAACCAGAAATTTGATTTTATAGGCTATTACTCAATATTCAGACAATGACAATGGTTCCTTTAAATTAAGTAGTCAGGTTCTTCATTGGGATTTATATAACATGATCTTTGATTATATATGGACAA
Organism: Acrocephalus scirpaceus scirpaceus; assembly: GCA_910950805.1. Classification (NCBI taxonomy): domain Eukaryota; kingdom Metazoa; phylum Chordata; class Aves; order Passeriformes; family Sylviidae; genus Acrocephalus; species Acrocephalus scirpaceus. Next base: position 47,659,409 of record OU383773.1, on the reverse strand, counting down.
ATCAAACATGCTGAAACCTCAAGACTGTAATGTGAGAAGCAAATCCCAAGACATCTCAAAAAAGTATGGTTTTGATTTAGCAAAATAAACTATTCAAATCCCAAAGCCTGTGTCTTTGAATATTTTTGATGTTTAAGATTGTGAATAGCCTTATATTTTCCTTTGCCAGTTAGTATTTTTCCTTGTTTCAGAAAAGCCTGTTCTTCTTCTCTTCCCTTTGTGACATTGTTTTGTCCAATCAAACGGTTCAGATGTTTAATTATTCAAGGACATTTTCTCCAGACAGATATGGAATTGCAAGTTTTCTGCAACAATATATATGCAGAGTTGATTTCTGATCATGATAAATTAGTGTAATTTTGAAATGCTTAATAAGAATAAATTATATTCAAATAGGAAGCAGTAGACTTTTTAGAGTATTTCTCCCTTTCCCACTACCTATTAATATTAAAACAAAGCAAAAAACATGAATAGCTTTACTGGGAGAGATTTTTGTTTATCCAATAACAATTCTCATGCAGCACAAATATTAGGTTTTAGTTGTTTGTAAGATTACATGGTGTCTACTAGCATTATCTTGGATGCAGACATCATTATCCACAGCTTACTTTTTCTAATGAAAAGTCTTGGCAACAGAGCTGTCTCATCTGCATTTTCTATGACTATACAAGCTGTCCTAACTTAAAATAAAACCAAAATAATGCCAATGAACCAAAAGATTTTATATGAAGAAATGCCTAAGTCTAGCTCTAAGCTGAAGAAAATTCAATTCAAATTTTATCACCATTTATATAACAAATAGTTTTTGCTTTTAAGACATTCATGCTGTACCATCTATATTTTTCTGCATGGTATGCAGACAGCACAGAGGTTTCAGATATATAACAGACCAACTCCTGCACACTCTGTTGAAACCTTCCCAAGTTTAAACAACTGAAGATCCACTTTGCTTAATCAAACTCTCAAGGTAAATGGTAGGATTTATTTTTCTACTAATCTACATTTTATGCTTTTCTTATCTCTATTTGTACGTGCTGAATTTGGAAATTATTTTGAAGTTAATTCTAAAATTCATTTCATTTTTAGAAATAGGTTCATAATCATATAGTTTTGCTTATATGAAAATTACAAAGAATGAAGTGCTTTGACTAGTACTTCTAGATTTGGCTGCCTAAGTTTTTTTACCTACATTTATGGACTCCACATTTTTTCCAACCCAGAGGGAAAGACCACCTGATTTTATGTTTAGATTCAAACATTTTCTCTTGAAATAATAAACTGAGAATAATATATATATATATATATATTTGAGTTACTGGCCATAGTGAGCCCTTTTTTACTAAGGTTGTGGAACTTAGTTACCAAGGGAAACACTTATCTTAAAATATTTCATGTCTCTTTCAGGGATGGCCAGGTTTGAGTAAAGTTTTCTTCATTTAAAGTTGCTGTCATGTAAAGAGAATAGTCTGAAGGTTAATTAAACTTTGTAAGCAATATCAGCTCAGAATAGGATGAGTACTTTTAATTCACCATTGTGAGAGAAATTCCTAGATATGTTGTCTTTTCATATTACTGCAAATCTGGATCTTATAACATTTTTTCCAATCTTTTCTCTAGATTGCCACTTATGTTATAAAACATATATACATTTCTATATGCATACATGTGCATGGGCACATACAGGGCACTCCCTGCACTCAAATTACCCATAAATTTAATTTTGATGACATTATTCTCTTTGTATAAAATATCTACTGGGATGGTTTGAGAACGGCATGGTTTAGATCTGGGAAATATGTTTATTTACCATAAGAAAAACAAATACGTGAAAGAGTAGTAACAAAACTAAAGTTTCCATGCCCAATTTCCGGTTTGATTACTAAAAAATAGTGTTTACCCATGGTGTTTGTTTCCAGTAGGTGACCAGGTTACTTCCAACAGCCTGAGCAGGTGCAGGTATGTAATGATAAAAATACTACACCTGAACACACATTCCTTTTCCTTTTGGAATAACAGACCACATGGCTTGGCTTGCAAGACTGACACAGACAGCAATAGCTGCAGTAGCTCTTCATGTATTAGATACACATTCTAACACTGAGCTAACTTGGTATTTAAAATCTTGCTATGATATTCAGAAATGTATCATAAAGTAATTTAAGTGTATCATTGGAAAGGTCTCTTTTGGCCTCATTTTTCTTCTCTTCATTCAAGCTAATTTTATCTGATTTCTTCTCCACCACCATGTTTTTGGTTTCTTTTTGTATCCCAGGACTGAAAAATCAGATACTTGACATAGAAAAGATACTAATGAAACATATTATTATACTGGATTTTGAAAAGGAAGTGAAAATATAAAGAATTATTCCCTAAAATTTATTTTGCTTGCACTAATAATGTCAAGTGTGCAGGATAAACACAGTTTACAAACTTTATTTGAAAGAACAAAATTAATGCTTATACTATGACAAGAAAGTGCATGTTTTTACTGCTCTTGATTTTTCGTTTGTTTTTTTGGTTTTTTTTTTTTCTCCCAATTATAGAATGCTTAGATTTTGCAAGAATAAAAAATTAAGTATACTTGTCTTGGCATATAGGGAACATAAGGTAAATAATGTGGCAAGTACTAATAGAAAAACTGTGAAGACTACATTTTATCACTGTGTGCACCATCACCAATGATTATTTTTCTGGAGAAATCTGACTCAAAGAAAGGAGGACAACTTGTGATTATTTCCTTTTCGCTCTCCCTTTGAAAACAAGAGATTAATTCAGTAATTTCAAATGTGGGTTTACTACAATTGATACATTTTAGAATACTAATGTTTAGAGAGCTCAGTATCTATCTTGATCACTACAGATATATATGCATTTCAGCTCCTTGGAAACTCCTAACTAATCACTCCTTTTAGTAGCACCAGTTGTTGCCTTTTTCCCAATCTGGAAATGAAACTCGAGATAAATGAAACTCTAATTTTAGCAAGAAGGTACTACAAAAGAGGATCTTTAATGAAGGCCTTCAGGGGCATTTATGGAAAGATGTCCACAGAAACCCACCTCTACAGGGATGAGCACACATTTATAGGTTTTAGGAAATCAGCATAAATTGATAAAAAAAACACCAATTAGGAGTACAAGTAGTGATGCAATTCCCCCCCAGGTCAAGCCCCTTCTCTGTAGTCCCCCCCTCAGCACCAGTATACTTTGTCCATGAGAATGTATCTCCAAGAGTTGTTCTTGGCCTTGGTTCTCAGGAAAAAGCAGAATAGGATGGGGGCCTTGTACCGCCCAAGGCTTGCAGCTTGCTCCGAGGCTTGCAGCTCTGGAATTTGTTTTCTCTTTCTGCTTAGGGAAAGGCCATGGAAAAGTACTGGGAAAACTACATACTAATACAATAGGCTACACAGCTACAAATATATGTACGAAGAATATAGAAAACATGTAAAAGGAAACAAAGGGCAAAATGCAGACCGGCATCACAGTCAATGCCTATCTGTAATGACTGGTAATGTTCCTTAGTTTGGGCTGGTAAAATATTATTAGTTAGAGCAATCTTTATCACTTAGTTCTATTTTTTCTGCTAAAATAACTTTTCCTCTTCCATAACCAATGTGACTGTATATTACCCACTTGAAGCTGTAGCAGTGCCAGTGTATGATTACATTCTTCAGAATAATCCTAAAAATGTCAGTGTTTATCTTTTTAAGTTGCTTTTGTTTGTTTCTTTGTTTTTCTTTCTTGCATGTAATCTTCTAAAACTGAAGCTTGGAGTTCTGTGTATGACAGAAAGAAAACTTCTACTCCAGTGTTCTCTCTAGTGTGTGATTTCCAATCTTCCATAACTAATCAATAGTTTTATCACAACACATTTTCTTAAGTTTCTCAAGGATAAGAGCAAAGTAAAGTTTTGGGAAATTTCGCTTTGGTTATCTGGGAGGAGAAGGTCTTGAGGTATATAAAATACTAACTAAACTGTTACTTATGTTCAATTTTGGTCCATTTCTAAGAAGTTTTTTTTGTGCAGCACTTTATGTATTCCTTCCTGTGCTCACGGTTCAGTAAAGACACTAATTAGTTGAAATAGATGTCTAGCTGTAAATCTCTTGCCATGTTTGGGGTGGGGAGAAAAGCTAATGAAAAGCATACTGTCTCAATGGACTAGCAGTTTGACTATTAAATCTATTGACTCACATAATTGTACTGCTATGAAGAGACTCCATTATCTCAAATTTCCATGGAGATATTGACCTGATTGTCATCTTGAACAGCAATTGCAACTCCTACATCACAGTAACAAAAGTTTAGTAGTACGCTGTTTAAATGAGGAAAAGGGAAATAAAGCTTTCATGACAGAGAAGATTAAAACGTCCTAGTATGCGGCTAGAATTGTATATGTGCAACTTGATATAAATTCATAATATGGAACAGAAATTAGTACTAGTATAATTGTTTGAAGTTTTGAGATCTCCTCTGACCTACATGTAGTTCAATCAAGTATTGTGTGCAGAGCAATTATCATGTCAGAGTCATTAAATCTTCAAATTAAGGCTTTTGCTTCTTTGAACAGAAGAATGAAATCTTTCAACTGGTGAATTCACAAAGTGACAGTTACCTCCACACGTCTTTCTTTAGAAGGTATCTTTTACTTGAGGAAAGCAAAGCTTATAAAGTAGATAGATGTCCTGGGGTGACTTTATGATGCTGGTATCCCTCCCAAATATGTCCCAAACAGGAAAATGGATTTAAAGGAAGACAAGGCCTTGGGGTGATCTTACTGTGGTCTTCCAGTACCTGAAGAAAGCTGGCAAGAAAGATGGAGAGAGACTATTTACAAGGGCATGTAGTGACAGGACAGTGACAAAGGGGAATGGCTTCACATTGAGTGAGAGTAGGACTAGATTAGATATTGGGATAAAATTCTTTATTGTGAGGGTGTTAAGGCACTGGAATAGTTTGTTCAGAGAAGCTATGGGTGCCCCATGCCTGGGAGTATTTAAAGACAGGTTGGACAGGGTTTTGACCAATCTTGTCTAATGGAAGGTCCCTGCTCATGGCAGGGAGGGTGGAACTAGATGAATTTTAAGGTCCCTTCCAGTCCCAGCCATTCTATGATTTTATGATTCTATGAAAAGAAATTAAGACATACTAAAACAACTATTGAATCAGAAAAAAATTTGAGGAACAGTTGAAGATAGGTAGTTTTGAACGTAGAACACTAAAAAAACCTGATTAGGATGTTTTAAATGAATGATTGGTGAACTGAGGTCCCAGAAGTAGAATGTGGACAACATTATGATAAGATGTTTTAAAAGAGTGTGTGACAAGATCTTCACACTGATTTAAACAGTATGTGAATTTGGTCTCTACATTTCATCCTCTGAGACTTCATCACTTGTGGAAGACTAACACCTTCCCACCAGTAATAACAGCTGTTTTCTTACATTCTGGATTTTGATTTTCTGTGGTTTTCCCCCACCACTTTCTTTTTCTTCAAGTTTCATAGCTTTTGGAGTGCCAACGTTGCTGAATAAGAAAAAAATAATTAATATCTGACAGTTTCACTTTAGGCAAATGCAGCAGAATTTAAATAGGAGAAAACCAATGGTGTCATCTCTAACAAAAAGCTTTTCGGAAATCTCTAATCCCCTTATGAAAGTTACTATATTCCTGAATCTTCAATTTTGGTATGCTTGTTAAGTCTATGATTATGGGAATATATCCATGAAAAATTCACTTAAGAATTGTCTAGGGATGAAATATATCTACTGCATTAAATAGTCTGCATCATATTGAAATAATTACAGGACTACCTAATGCCCTCATTTTAGCTGAACTTTTTTTTCCAATCTGATTATAACTTACACAGAAATTTGGCCAGTTTGTAGAGACTATGCATTACATTACATAAAATGAAGTTATGTAATTAATCTTAAATTTTACATAGCTTACTCCTACTGTCAGTGTTCCTTGTACCTCCATTCTCCACAGTGTTCTGATCACCAGTCAGTAAATTTGATCAAGTTTAAATAGAATTCAGAAACAAAATACTTAAGAAAACCTGAAACAGTATGTCTATCCAGAGGAAAAATCTACTTGTATTGTGTGTCTGTGGAATCCTGTCATTGATGTACACATGCAGCTTTCCCCAGAGAAGTTGATTTGTGCACTTGACTACTTTATACATCAAATACTGCATTTTAGAAATGTTCCACAGAAAACATTTTATTGAATTTTTGGCTTACAAAAAGCACTGTTTCCACTATTCTTATTATTATGAGAGTAGCCTAAATTTCATAATTGTCTAGCTCTCTTTCAAAAAAGCAAAACCAACCAAACAAAAATCCTCAAACAAAGAAAAAAAAAAAACCCAAACCCTACTGCTTTCAAAAAACCCACTTCTAAACCAGCAAGAAGACACTGAACACAGTATACAGTGAAAGTGTAAAAATGAGGTGTTGCATCTCAGTTGAAAAATGCAGGCTTCCCATTTTGTTTTGAAGATAGACTAGGTGAGGGCTGCTCTTTGCACTGTGTTCTGAATTTTTAGCCTAATTCTCATGAAAACTCTGTTTTCGCCAGATGACAGAAAATGTTTGCCCTTACATTCTGGTTTTCAGTGGAGCAAAGAAATTGCAGGAGAGGGAGCAAGGATCTTTCAAACAGTCAAGATTCAAAGCATGTAGTGCTTTGAAAATCAATACAGCAACCTTGAACATGGGATCTTTGTGCGAAGAAATAGTGCAAACACTTCAGTAGGGAACAGAAAATGCTAGATAATGATTTCTAAACCACACATACCTTACATTCCTTTATATATCATGATATTTGGCTAACCTGCACAAAAATGCTCTCAAACAAAAAAGAAGCATGAGAAAAATAAGCATGAGAAAAGCACAGAAAGAGGAGAGTTGTCATGAGGAAAAGGAGGTAATTGACTAGTGAACAAGATGAAGTGTTGGGATGAGGCTCCTTTGCCTACACATGTGTAATGCTGCTACTTGATCAGAGAGCTAAAATAGTAAAAGATAAACCCACCTTAAAAATAGCATATTGAAACTTGAAAACAGCCTTTCCTTCACCTTGTCATCCTTGCTTCTGTGCAATAGGAACGCAAACATTTTGATCATTGTTGCACTATGCAACAAGACAGGGAGTTACCATGCAAACCACATATCAATTCAGAATTCTTTTCCACTGTGTTATTTGAATTGTTTTATATAGAAATGTGATCATTTACATGAGCAGATGCTGCATGCTTACATATGTGATAAAATTCTTGGCTTTGTGCATAACAACCAAACACAAAAACTGTACCCTTGCATCTGGCACTATGTTTCAACCCTGCTACCCCAAAACTGAGTCTATAAGGAATGTATGTGTTTCCTACTGCCAATTCATATTCCTCCCACTGATCAAATAAGAAAAACTAAATAGAACAGTAGGAGGAAGAAGTTCTAATTTCTTCTTTGCATTAAAGCACTTATTTCTCACCTGCACTACTATTCTTTTTTTTCTTGAAAGCAGCAATTTTTTACTAAAAAAATGAAATTATTTAGCACATCAGTGTTTTCTTATGATTCTCAAAGATCAAACGTGTTAATCTCTGAAAGCAGATTCTTATGTATTTTATTAGCTGAACTTCAACAGAATTCATTAGAGATGAATTTTCATTTTCATCACTGGTAGTGTATCTATGGCAAATGCAACAGAGAAAAATAATTTAAAATGAGCCTCTGTATCTGACAGAAAAAATGGCATTAGAAACCATAAATTTTCTAGTGTTTTCAAAATGTCAGTATTTTACACATATTGTTAACTCTTTACTCTCTCTTATAACTCATTTTCTAGAACATGAGTTCAGTATTTGATCACAAACTGAACAGAAGGCTGAAATATAGCACATCATGTACATTTTAAAACTATTCAACAATGCAGTAGTAGGTGAGTTATACATTAACATTCACAAGGATGTATCTCCTTATGAAAATTAAATTTTCATAAGGAAAAGTTGATTTTTTAAAAATGCTTAATTAATTTAATTAATTTAAATGCAATATTTTTATTATTTTTCATATAATTTTCATTTATTAATATTTATTAGAGCTTGATGATATTTTGATTTAAGTATTTTATGTTAGAACATTTTGAAGAGGTGTAAATTAATGTTATATAAGAAAATTTAAAATTTGGACTTTTTTAAAAGTTTGAAATATTTGTTTATCCAGCTGAATGAAGAAAGAAAAAATAAAGTGGTGTCAATGTAGTGTAAGCACAATTTAGCAACATTATTCTCCTATTAATCTAAAACACAGCATTGTGCCAGTTGCTAAGAAGAAAACTAACTCTATCCCAGTTGAAATCAGAAAAGTATCCATCCCTTATTCTGTATCATTTGCATCATGCCCACATTCCATTTTTCTCTACATCCCAGTTAATGATCATCACCTTTCCAGTCTTTTAATATATACACACAATATTGTTCCCTTAGTCTATGCATTATCCTGCTAAAGTCTGTTGAGTTCATTTAGTCTGTAACTTTGGGCTTCATCAGTCATAAAACTGCAGGGCAGGACAGATGGTCTGTGATGTTGGATTGTTGCAAGCTGAAGTCAGTTCTGATTCCATCACCGTTGCACTTGTCCAGCTCCATCACAATTTCTTCTTTATTAATCTGGGTTATTTTTACTGTAATACTCTTAATATGGCATATGGAAGTAATGGAAGTAATGATATACAATGCTATATAGCAATTAACAATGTCCAACTTAATTTGTTGTCTCTTCTTACCCAGAATCAAATTCTCTAGAGGTACACACCAGACTCCTGCACTATTCACCAAGTGCACCCAGTCCCTTGAACAAAAGCAACCCCACAGATGGATTTGCCTTTGCCTCAGGCAGGAATAACCCAGACTGTTTTTCCCAGCCTATATTTTACTGTGTATTAAAGGAACTCTGTCCCTCTCAGTTTTGATTGGGCAGGGCCAGCCCCATTGGCAGATTCTCTAATGCTGACTAATCAAGTGGCTTTTGCTAAAAGTGTATCCAGTGTTTGAAGGTCATACCACCTATTGATCCCAGTGGAGTTTTTAACAGTCTACTCCATTGTTGTATTTTCCCAGAGGATGTGATATATTTAGATTATTCTTCCAGCATCTTTGAAAACTTACACATTTGAAAGCATTCATCTAGAGAGAATTATGTATCTATATAGTTGCCTGTTTGTCAGACTAATATGTTTAGTGGCTAGGGCTAAAAGATTCTCAATTAATTGCTTTGAAGATTAGCAGAATCTGGTACACGTAACAAAATACATGTTTGGGGCTGGACACCATCTCAAAACTAATCTGAATTTGCAACATCTATAAAAATTAGAACCAATCATCCACAATTGAAATTCAAGTTCTGAAATTGTGTCTGTGTTGATCAAATATTTTCATAGAAGAGAATAAAACATTTTCTGTCAGATAAATAAAAAAGAAAACAAGGCTGTGTTTTTGTCTATTGTTATCTACACTACTGATTATTTTGACTCTTGTAGCAGAATCACATAATCACAGAATGGATTGATGGGACACACAGGGATCACTGAGTCCAACTCCTGGCCCTGCACAGCACCATCCCCAGGAGTCTGAGAACACTGCCCACATGCTTCTTGAACATTGTCAGGGTTGGAACTGTGATCAGCTTCCCTGGGGGGCCTGTTCCAGTGCCCAAACACCCTTTGTGGGAAGAAACCTCTTCTAATATCCAACCTAAACTTCCCCTGACACAACCTCAGGCCATTCCCTTGGGTCCTATCACTGGTTACCAAGTGACAAGATCAGTGTCTGCTCCTCCTCGTCCCCTCACAAGGAAGTTCTAGACTGCAATGGAATCTCCCCTCTATCTCCTCTTGTCCAGGTTGAACAGACCAAGAGACCTCAGCTTCATGTCATCAAGCTTCCTCTCAAGGCCCTTCACCATATTCATTGCCTTCCTTTGGATGCTCTAAGTGCTTAATGCCTTTCTTACATTGCAGCACCCAGAGCTGCCCCCAGCACTCGAGGTAAGGCTGTCCCAGTGCAGAGCAGAGCAGGACAATCACCTCCCTTGCCTGGCTGGCCATGCTGTGCCAGGACAGTGATGGCCCTCCTGGCTGCCAGGGCACTGCTGGCTCAGATTCAACTTGCCATCAACCAAGACCCGCAGGTCCCTTTCTGCAGCGTTACTTTCCAGCCTCTTGTTCCCCAATCTCCAGGGCTGCCCCATCTCAGGTGCAGAATCCGACACTTTCCCTCATTGAACTTTATACATTTGATGATTGTCCACCCCTCTGATTTGTCAAGGTCTCTATGCAGGGCCTCACTGCTTTCAAGGGAGTCAACATTTCCTCCCAGTTTTGTATTGTCTGCCAACTTGATTAGTATCCTTTTCTGTCCTGTGTCCAAGATATTTTTGAAGATGTTGAAGAGCACAGGACTGGGGATGGATGCCTGCAGAACCCCACTAGTGACAAGTCACCAGTCTGATGTCACTTCATTACCTACAACCCTTTGTGTCCAACCCATGAGCCAGTTGCCCATCAATCATACGATGTGTTTATCCAGCTGTGTGCTGGGCACTGTGTCTGGAAGCATACTGTGAGAGATGGTATTGACAGCTTTACTGCAATTCAAGAAAATTACTTCAGCTAGCTTCCCTTGGTCAACTAGGTGGGTTACCTTGCCATAAAAAGAAATCAGGTTTGATAAGCAGGACTTTCCTCTCACGAAGCCATGCTGGCTGTGACCAACGACTGCATTGTCTTTCGAGTGTTTTCCATATCTCACAGAATAATCTCCTTCATAACTTTACCAGGCACTGAAGTGAGACTGACAAGCTTGTAGTTTCCAGGCTCCCTCTTCTTGCCCTTCTTGAAAATAGAGACAGTGTTTGCCAGCTTCCATTTAGCTGGGACCTCTCTGCAGTGTGTGCAGGCTCAAACCCGGCCTCAGAGCAGGTGTACAGCCAATTGCTCAGCCCTTTTCTAGCTTGGCTGGATGGTTCCAGAACATCTCTTCTTGGATGTTCAAGGTTGGTAGGATAGACTGTTTTTGCTGGCATATAGTCTCTGCAAAAAACTTGCTTTTATTATCAAGAAGAAGCAAAAATATCATGGAAGACATATTGCTTTCATGTCTGATCTGCTGATAAAATGAATAATCAGTGATGCAATTTTTTTTGCTGTTAATAAGTAATTTGTGATGTACAGTACTGAAATCTTGACTTACCACCAAAGTACTATTAACATGCAGTTTCAAATCAACATATTTGGATAGAGATATGCTATTAATTTCAAAATATAGATTTTGTTATTTCTCAGATACATTCTGGGAGAAAAAGAGCATTATATTTCTTTGTGTCCATAAGCTAAGTCTGCTAGGTAGAAGGCTTTTGTCTCAGGAGTAGGGTGATGCAATTACCAATGTGAGGGAAGCTGACAACACTCAGACATTTTACATTGGCATGTGATCTTGACTGTGTGAATTTCTTTTCATAGTCTGCATCAAAGGATCTCTATTTGTTTGACTGTGGATTGAGGAGGAAACATTCTGAGCAGGAACTTCAGAGAAAACATTTAATATTTTTTAAAACATTTTACATGAAAGCGTCTATGGAGAAAAGAGAATTAGATGAAAGAGGGGACTAGAATTGTTGAGAGGTGTTGAAGACAGTTGTAAGATGACAGGTGACTGAAAAAAAAGAAAAGAGGTTTGGGACACCCATCTGATCAGCTGGAGAAGAGGAGGATTTGAGAACATGAGTGCAACAATGGAAACATTCCAGAGACAGAGAAGGACCAGAAATTAGGATCTCTCAGACAGATTCTGCTGAACACGTTCTTTCCTTCTGGAAACAGAGTAATGAGGGATTTTGTTCTGCTGTGGGAAGGGGAAGAGTCATGTTCATGTTTTGGTCAGTACTAGGAATTGTAGATGTTCAGGCAGTATTCCATCATTATGTGGTGCAAAGATCTGAGCTCATTGTCCCTCTAATGACAGGATGTTTTGTCTGTGTGAGATGTTTTTTCTGGCCCCAGTGTGAGCCACCATTTAGGAAAACTTTTTTGGTTTAAGTTAACATAACCACACTAGAGATGCATACCTGAATGCTGACAAAACGTTAGCCTTGCATTAAATGGATTAAGTAGGCAAATGCAGATCCTTTGCCTTTGCAACAAGTATTGCATAACAAGGACACAAAAAACCTGAAAAAACAAAATATATTGATCGTGTAATCATTAATGGCCATGGTAAATTTCTTGTGTAAGGCAGTTAATATCTCAAATAATGACATGAGACAATTTTACTAACACTAAGATCTAGAGATATTCTAAGTTCTGGTAATTTTTTTTCTGAGAAAAGTATATGAAGATCATACACAGAGAAAACAGTGCTTCTATAGTGAAAGAAAGGTAATACAGGACAGGAAAATTCAGATGGCAAATAGCAGTTAAAAGGTCAGGTTGGAAGCAAATGAAACAACACAGGGTCACATTGCAAGAGGACATGTGAGAGGACAGAGAGGAGGAAGATGAAATCTGAAACAGGAGAGTAATAAGGAACAAAAAATTATTTAATGGAAAACAAAGGGAAAACCCAAGAAGATTTGCAGTGTAAAGAATGAAGAATGAAAATGTTTTATTATTGGAAAATTATGGGAGTAATGAAAAAACAGAGAAGCAAAATACGTGATAAGCAGTACAGCAGTATTGCTGTGGCTCATAACTGAATGGAATACAGAACAGCTGTTAATTGTTACAGAATTTGCCTTAACATTTTCTTAGAGGACAAGTGGAGAATCTAATTACCCACATGTAGAAGGGAGTCATCTGAGGTGTAATTTTGTAGTACCTGTCTCATCAATACGTGGAAACCCAACATAAATGGTGCACATTGCATTAAGAACACAGTATTGAGTTAGATCATGGCAGCAAGCAGAACATGTTAGCATAGGACCAGAGCCAGTGAAGGAAAAGGTGGAACTGATACCCATTGTTGTACCAGCTGTTGAAACTGGAGTCTTTCTGCAGGTAGCAAGAGTGGAAAAAATGAGGTTACAGACTGCTTCTGGTCTCTTCCACAGCCCCTACACCCTCACCAATTTCTGCTGACCACTCTCTAAACTTTAGTTCAAATACCTTAAATTTAGTACATTTTTGACTGAAACACACCAAAACTAAATGTCTCAGCTTAGTCTTATTATTTCCAGTTGATATGTATTCTCACAATATTTGAATTCAAAAAAATTCTGATATCCAGACTTTGACTTTTGGTCCACAGCTACATCACAGATATAGTAAATAACATTAACAAATGAAAAAAAAAAAAAAAAAAAAAAAAAAAGGGGGAAAGAAGGTGGAAAATGGCATGTTATTAAAAAAAGGTCTATGTTTTCTGTAAATTATTTATCTGTAAACAAAGCCAACTTTATCAGTTGTATCCTTACTTCAAATAAAGACTTTATCGTAAAGGGCTTTTTGAGGTATTCTGAGAATAAGAGTCTGAAAGTAGGTGTCTATTTAGAGGTCTCTTTAGTTTCCCACTGTTTTATAGTGTAGTATTTTATCTTATGGCTAATTATTAGTAAATGTATTTTAGGTTTAGCAATAGGAAATTTCTTTGACAGCATTTTGAGCTTAAAAGCACTGAAATAAGAAATATCTTGCCATTTCTGTATTTTTCAGTGATTTATTAATGTATCCAGAAGACTTTAATTTTTGATAGCTATTGAAAGGTGATACATATGCCAAATACATTGTATTCATATTCTTGAGAGTTAATGAAAGGCATTATGTAACAATGTGTCATACTGCCATAATTTAAATTTTTTGAGTATTTTTTCACTGCATAAACTGCTAATTTCTAGGCAAACAGCTGCATTCTGAATTATTTAGAACACTTGTTCTTTAGCTAATTGACAGTTAATTGATGCTTTGAGAGACCATCAGCTAAACAGCATGTAAATGGATTCAGACCTTGCTTCTCATGGAGACAAGAGACAGCTTATGGCCTACTTCCACCAGGGCAACTTCTCTCTTCTCTTGCCAAAGACAGGCTGGAGGTCGAGCTACTTCCCTAAAATATTCTCCCTTCTGCTAGGAGCTTGCAGTTATTCTTCCAGAGATAGTATCTTTCTTTAAAGGAATTACTGAAGTACTCAGAGAGCTGCACATGTATTTATGAAATGCCTTGTTTTACCTAGTATTGTTTTATCTTTCTCTCTTCAAATCTCAGGTATATATGTAGTTATGTCTTTGGACCAAAAGATACAGCACACGAGAACAGCAACTTGCAGATTTCTATCTTTGTTTTGGACTTGTGAAAAAAGTAACTAATTTTGTACTTCTAATGTACTACTTTTTTTTTTCTCTATTTACTTCTGAATATGCTTTGTTAGTTGGAAATACCTCATCCAGCTTGAAAGACCGCCTTCCCTCTCATAGAGGTATGATTGTTGTTTTCTGTATTTCAACACTGGCTTTAACTATGGTGCCCATCTGACTGCCAGGCTTCATTCCCTCGAGGTGTTAACCCTGAGAGTTTACTTGGTCACTCACTGCTAAGGTGTTGCACAGGACAGCAAGGTTTATTGAACTGAAACAGAAAAAGTAGAATGAAGGACTTGCAACTCAAAGAGGAAATACTTCGTGGAGTACAAAGAAGCTACAGTAGTTATGCAGAATTTTTGTAGCCTTAAAGATTTGGTCTCAATGGGACAGGAGTGTAAATGTTTTCCTCTAGATGGCAGGTTTTGGCAAGCTTTGTTTTAGTCATGTAAGAAAATAGAAGGTCTTTCAGGACAAATTGCCTAGTTTAGTCACTAACTTTATCCTACTAAATTCTTCCACTACCCCAGCTGGGTATGCATGCATGGGTGTGTAGACACCCAAGGTCCATGTTAGATCATGAAAATGAAAATTTTACTAAAATAAAATATTTTGTAGATAAATATCTTAAAAGCCTCTGCTAAACCTTTATTTTATGAAACAGATCAGAAATATCTTTCTTTGAAATGTGTATATAACTTAGAGGAAATGTCAGAGGAAATCCTAGTTTTCTATCACTTCCTGAAACTGTTTAGCTGCTTATTAACTTTTGAAAGATAGCTAAGCCATATATCAAAATCTCCAAATGAATCCCTTTTTTGAAATTGCATCCCAGAGAATGACAGGGTGAGACAAGGTGAAGCAACTGCTTTGTAGCCTTCAATTATTGCTTCTCTTATTTACACATCTTTGACATACAAAATTCTAACTTTTAGAGGTTTGTCTAGTCTAAACATATATTTGCATATAATGGGGACAAAAAGGTACTTAATTTTTTAAGCAATGTTATGTTCTTTTTAATAAAATGAAAATATACTGTATATTTATTTCTTTGCTTGCCATTTTTCTTGCATAACTAGGTTTGTCTGAATAAAGGTATGTGTGTGGGGGCAAAAGACAGCAAGTGAGGCAAAGCTTGGGATACAGAAAACTGGATTTTTTTTTTTTCTGAAAGGAGAATGAAACTTGAAATTAAGATTTCTTTTTGTGAGACTTCTGTGACATTGTCTTTATAGATTATTTGTGAATGTGAAATGACACCGATAATTTAAGTAATATATTGCCAGCATTTCAAAATCAGTATTTGGCAATATTCATTCCACACACAGTAATGAAAATTCAATCATATAGTTTGCAATGCTCTTTGAATTAGATATAATATTCACATCAGCTTTTTAAACAGGGCAGCCAGGGAACATATTTTCTAGAATCTCTTCAGCTGCAGAAATGCATCGTGACTGAAATGTTGTTGGAATGGATATTGATCACAACACTTGCCACCATTTCATGCAGTAATATCTCATGCAAACTCCTTTGTACTTGTGTGTCCAAAGTATAATTTTCCATTCATTGCCAATAACCAAACCCACAGTTAATGTAATCACTAAACTCTGGATCTTTGTGATGATACAGGAAGCTATTGATGTTTTTTATAGGCTCCCCAAGAATAACTACTAGGAGCCTAAAGAATGTGTTTTGAAATATTGACAGGCTTTTGTGCAAAATTATTGTGTTCAAGAAGAATTACAGACCACATTTTAGAGGGTAGAGAAAAAGAAACACCACAATGTTCAGAGAAAATTCTTAACGGTTTTCAGGGAACAAAATATTTACATAATATCTTTACATCATTCAGTGCTCAGTTTTTGTGTTGCCTCCACATATGAAACTGCTTTTTCTCAAAGTTACTTTTTAGTAAGGTGTTCTGTGTTTTTCCAGCTTTTTCTCGAGACATGGGTTCCATAAGTACAATTACCAAAAAGCACATTGCCAAAAATGATGTAGAAAGTAATAGAGTTGTTGTTAACAGTAGCCTGTTTAGTCTCTCTAAAATGTGATGAAAATTAACAAGTTGTTTAAACAAAATTAAATGCTCATGGATTCCGAGTTTCTCCAGTAAAATTTTCTTTCCAGGTAAGATTTCTATCTTACCTGTGTGATGGTGATGCCTGAATGGGGAAAAAAAACCCCAAAAACAAAACCAAAAAAACCTATGAATAACATAATATCTGTAATTTTGTTCAGCAAGAGTTCTCTTTAAAGACTGCTTTTACATGCTGTCCTATAGCATAAGATAAATACTTTGGCTTGTACAAATAAGCACTAACCTACAAAAAAGAGAAAAGGAGGAGTTATGTCTACTGTTTACTGGTGTGAAACACATGCAACCTCCCTGTCACTGCAACCACGTCTTTGATCTCTTTTCTGTTAGAATTATTTCCTGACCCTGAGGGTAAATCAAGAGGTTTTTTACAATACACAGGTGTATGCCAAGAAACACTCAAACGTTCAACAAGATACCTCTGTTACTGGTATAGGGTATCAACATAGGTATCCCTGTATACTGGGTTAGTGTACACAGTCTATTTTTACTTTAAAATACTATAAAAATTTCTTTGGGATATGTTGAAATACTAAACTCTGATTTGTAAAGAGATATATCTGAAAAATTTTAAAACAAATTTAAATAATTAAAATTTCATCATTGTCCTGTACATAGCATAGTATTTCTTAATACTTGAGGGCGTGGAGTAATTGCAGGTTTTGACAGCATCCACTTTTTGATTCTTTACTTCTATGCCATCAAGGAGCAATAGTTTAGCCTGCATTCATGATATTTTCACAATATTTTCGTGCCCCAAAAAAGGCACTACTTGTTGCTATCATTATGTTACCTGTCATCTATCACAAAAATATAAACCCTTATCCAGGAAATCTCTCTTAACAGTTCCTTACTTCTATCTGTTTGTCATTCGCTATCTGTTGCAGGTTTTCTCTTGATATTTGAGAAATTGCCACTCACTCTGAAGCAGAGTGATTGCTCCCCAGCAACCAGGGTTTGAATAATTGAAATAATTCAATTATTTTAAGGCATTGTGTCTCAAGGTAACTAGATAAAAAATTTGCATGTGAAAGAACTAATCTATTCTACAGTATATACTGAGTCAGTCAGTACATGAAACATTATTTTTATTAAAATCACAGGGGTTTTTTTTCTAAGAAGAGTGATCTAAAATGTTTTTATTGTGCTCACATGGGAAAATGAGTTAGTTCCAGAAGACTGCATGTGCAAAAATTGCATTAGCAAGTTTACAGAAATTGCTGCACTGCATGGAAACAAGTCAGGTGTCTAAGAGTAAGAAAGTCCATATGGAAACTAATGTTAGCAACTACTGTGCAGTAGTACTGTTTCTTTGCAGTTTCTGGCTCAACATCAGTTCTATTGCCTGTTTCACAGTGCTTTCAGGGATTTGGCCACTGAACAAGGAGAACTAGGAATTAGGGCACAGGAGGAGGGTGAGGAAAGGACATTCCAGAAGATAGTGAGCATGGAATTAAGCCTGTTGTGAGGCTCAGGAAGTGAGCCTGTTGTACTGCAGCTCTGAAAGAAATGGCATGTTTGCCCATTATCACACGGATGGGTACTCAAAGCCTTGTAGAAACTTGTCTTTTGCACTGTTATCATTGCAAAAATACTTCAGCTCCCCAAAGCCTGTACAATTAGAAAATAAGTGAATGGGGAATTTTGTCATAGTTTTCATAGCAATATTAATATGCTGGTGGCTTGAGTGGTTACCTTTCGTTGTTCATTTTTAATATAACAAAATTTTGCTATTGAGGACAAATACAGATGACTCTTAAAACCCTTTTGCAACAGAAAAAGGAGTGTGATTGGTCAGTTCTTGTATACACATTTGTAAATAAATTAAAGACAATATTTAGGCAAACACAGGAAATTAGTTAGCCACTGTGGTATTTCTGGTCAAATTGTGATTTTAAGCCCATATCATTTTTCTTGTTATTGGATTAGCACGATCTCTGCCAAGCAGTCCAAGTGTGCAATGACTATCTATTTTTTTCTTTTATACATATAATGGTTGACTAGTTGAACTGGGAATTAGGTTTGAACTCAAAGACAGTGCAGTTTTAGAGGCTTGTCTAAGAAAAAATATGCAACCTAAAGTTCAATTTAATTAATACATTTCCCACCAGTAGCCTTATTTAAAGCTGTGTGTGAGATGCAGTTTAGTTGCTGGCATGAGCAGAAATGTACAGTAGTTCCAAGCAAACCTTGAAGGCAAGTTTATCTGTTTGCATTTCTACTGTATTTAGACAACTAAGACATTATTAGGGGTATTGGAATTTTTATAGCCCATTCTAACACCTTTGTTCTTTGAGTAGGTTGTAAAGGAATCTTTAATGAGCATGAGTGTTTTCAGTCTGAATTTTGTTGTCTCATCCTAAAGTTAGACCTTGAATATTGTCAGAAAGTGTCTGCAGAGTACTATCTGCTACCAAAAATATTGGTAAGGTACACTGTGGGAAGAGCACTGCTGTTAACAGTGTTGAGATGTCCTGATTAATGCCTTTAAAGGCTGAAAAAGGGCATAGTCAGTGGACTGTAACTTTTTTCTGGTTTTATAAATCTACATGTTCTCATCATATTTGGCATAATAATCAAACTAATAAAGTTTCTAGCTCTGAAGATGATTCTAGTTCATTGCACTGGAATGGCTGAATCCATAAGCTACCCACTAAAACTAAATCATTAAGTAGCAACTGAAATGAAATATGTTTATAAAGCTATTTTCAGGTATTATTGAATGGATGCATATCTTCGTACCACATCATCTTATTTTCTCAGCAAATTGTTTTTAGGGGATATGTGCAGAGAGCACTTATAAAATTTAATGCAATTCAATGTAATGAAGAAATTTGCATTTGAAGCACAGTCACTTACAAATGTTATGGGACAAGCAGCATTCTATTAGAAGGCATTTCAAATGTTTCTGAACAGCAGCTGAGGAGGATATTTCCTGATGTGGTTCTATTACTACAGCACATTTTCTCTTCATCTGTAACTACTTTTTAAAAATAGAAAAGGCAAAACGGAAACTTCAGTTACTAGAAAATACAAAGGACCTCAATTCATCTTTTGAGAGAAGTAATGAGCAGAAGGCTGCAGTTAGTCATCCACTAAAGCTTTACAGTGGAAAGACTCTGATAATTTGATTGCTCATTTTGAAATAGAAGTTCTCCCTGTCCCCAGAAGGTTTTTCTTTATATTGGCAGCTCTGATAGGTAGTTTGTTTCATGAAAAAGAGGAAATGAATAATGACTCACAAAACTTTCTCTGTCAATCTCTCTCTTTTTCCATCTTCCTTCTGTTGATACTTCCATATTTTTGCTGGAAAATGACCCAATATTTTATGACTTTATGATAGCTTTTTCTAACACTTATTCCTTTAAGATAGCTTAAGAAATCAGGATCTGCATATGACCAGTTCATATAAATCTGTCATAAATCATTCTGAGGCAACCAGAATGTCAAGTGGATCTTCCATGTTGCCATTTTTTTTAATCTTCAATAGTCTCTAACAATCTCTCTCTTCTTTATGGCCACACACATGAGCATCTTTAACTTTACTTTTGGTTTTGTTTTTCTGATCTACCTGAACTTGATTTGTGTCCCAGAGCTTTCTTCCAATGTTGTATCGCAGCACTCTGCCACATTGCATCTCTAGAAAACTACTGCCATACTGCCACTCTCAGAGAACTACTTCCACTAATGTTAAGAAATACAGTAGAAAAATATACATTCTCTATAACTCATTTAGGGACAAGAGTCGACAAACCACCCTAAATTGCTCAGAGAAAACATAGGCTTCTTTGATGAGGAGTTGAACAGAGTCAGGCCATGAAATTAGGTTAAATGTGCAATGCTGTTTGTGGGAAATGATTATTTCACCTCTCTGATAACAGCCATCTATCTACAGCTGTCTCCCTAATGATGATTTTGAAACTGACTGTAGAAATTTGTTTGCCTTCTTCATGATTTGGATGATAAACTGCCCTCTGTTGACTATCATAAGTGACAGCTAAAATTTTAACTGCATCCCCATAAAATTTGCAAACAGAGAACACTTAGTCCTTAATTCCTGCTGAGCCCTCCCTGTTTCTACAACTTACTTAATGAATCTTGAAAGACCAAAGAAGGGAATTACACTTCAGAAACTGAGGTTATCCAGTATATTAAAGGATCAAGATATCACTCAGGATATAGAATGATCAGTCCAAAATGGTTTGGTGCTTCTGAATTTCATCACCTCAGGAGAATTATAAATCAAAGGCATGTAGCTATAAATGTGCGGTATGGAAGGATATAGACTCCACAACAGTGTGCTTCATCAGCTTATTTGGCACTGTGGCTTAGGTGGAGTGACATTACATAATTTGTGATGACTTTGTTCTGACATTTTCCCATCATAAAGGATTGAGGGACCAAAGTCACAGAAATGTCATCGGTGATAAATTCAAGCTAGACTTTAATCTTCCTCACTTGAAGTAACATCAAAGAGGAATAACACAGCCTGCAAGATACTTTAGACAACTTATTAAAGAAAAGCAGATCCACAACTGACAGATTGAGTGAAAATTGCATTGATAATTTAAGGTACATTTTCCTTCTGAGAATGTAAAGGCTTCAGATACAAAGGCTAAAGTTAACCAGAATCTCAGAAAACATTCAAACCTCCGTAATTTTGCAGTGACTGTATCTGCTGTTTACCTAGCAGGCATAATGTTAAGTGTTTTAAGAGCTCTGAAAAAGCAATCTATTCAGTACCTAGTTTGAATAATAAAAACATAGTTATTATTGAGAATAATGTTGCTGATTGCTTGTACTTGAGATCTAGACTCTAAAATTATACATAAAACCTATTCACTTTTCCAGGAAAACTTCTAAGAGCCTAAAACAGAAGTGATGTTGTCTTTGGGATCTATCATAGCCAGTGGATAAAGATAGCAACTCCAAAAAATTAACCACTTCATGGCTCGATTCCAGTGAATTTTTAATACAGTGTAATACCTGGATTTCATTCTTCCCTTTCCATATTAAAAATCATCTTACTTTTTCAAAAATAGAATTACAATGTGTGTATTCATTAAAATCTGTTTTGATCAGTACCTGGACAAAGTTTGGATGGTTTTTTATAACCCACTTGCAGTCATCTGGCATATTCCTGTCTTGCTTACTTCATTTCAACAACTATGATCTTAAATCCAACAGTGACTAATGCATTGAATTTAACATCATGGAAATGCTGGTGACCAGATGGTGGAGAATAGGGACTAAGTATTGATGCAACACTGTCTCTAAAACAATAACCTTTATAATGTTGTTTTTTTTTTTCAAAACAAAATGAGAATTAATATCAAGAGGCCATGGAGTGTTCAAGAAGACTGAAGTGTTCAAGAATTTTTTTATATATTACATAATTCTTTGAGTGAGTTGTCTACAGTATATCAGGTGTGGGCTTTGTGTTTTTTGTTGATTTGAGGTTTATTTTGTGTGTGTGTGGAGTTTTTTAAATTATAATATCCAGTAGAAAGTGATATTATATTGTTATATCGTTAAATTATTTTGCACACAAGTTAAGAAAGTCCTGTACTTGGCCAATCCTAAACTGGAATCAATTTGAACTCATGACATCATAACCCATGGGTTCCAAATCCTATTAGTAGACTTGCAATCCATGTGCTTTTCTCCAGTGTCTGGAGTTTAATTCCACTGTGGGAGTTCTTTTGCTAAATGACCTATATTTTATTGCAAAGAAATGGTTAGACCCAAGTTTTAATATGAATATCCCATTTTTATTTCACTAGCACTGTTGCAATTATTTCCTTTTTCAAAAGTCAGTCTCTGCCAGATTGTTTTTCATTTTCTTTTTCTCATGCTAGAAATGTCATTTTTTTTCAGTTTTAGAACTGTTATTTTAAGAGATACCTGGAATATACAGCAAAAACCTTCAATGTTTTCTCAAAATAAATTTGACTGAATTATAATGCAAAAACACAACTACCTCATGATTTTTTGTCTTTTTTTAAAATACACAATAACAGAGGATAGTTTGATTGACATATCAAGCAGCAATTCCTTCAAAAGTGAAGCCATCTCTATTTCTGTAGAAATAATGCAAGTCCTGAAAGGTTATTGACATTTCAGCAGAAGAAATAGATTTTGAGTTGTTTGCTAGCAAAATGTCCTTTAGAATTTTTTTTTTTTTTTTACATTTCATCAAAAGCAGTGTAATTAACCTTAGAGCAATGGATAAAGCCCATCATCATCAATTGACAGAATAACTTTGTTGAGTAAAGGCTACTGGTCATATAGTGCTCTTTCAGTAGCACTTTCCTTCATTTAAAAGCTGTATCAGAACTCTTGACTACCATCTCAGAAAGAATCTTCCCCTTGCCTCTCTTCTTGTTAAAGAAAAGTGACAGGTGAATTAAAATTAAAGTAGTAATATAATAAAAAGGAAGACAACAAAAATAGCTCTGTCATGTGGGGAAAACATCACCAGTATCAGATATCTGTGAATTTTGTGTAGTAAAGGAATAGTGGCAATTTTTTATTTTACTAATCTGCTTAAAATCTTGAGAGAAGAGAAGAAATGGAAATAGACTTTTCTGGTGATGTAGTGTATCATTCTTATATATTAAAAACTGTTTTCCTGTGCTCCACGAACTATGTCTGCAAAGATGTATTGGTGTTAAAAGGGAAAGACATTGATGAATTTCAGTGAGGGAAGGCTAGAAAGAATAAACATATTCAAGCAGAAATCATACTTCTTCAAACAGGTTAGTCTAGAATGTTAAATCTTTATAGAATAATATAAGCACAGATTGGTTTGGGCTGAAAGGGATCTTAAAAATTACATAATCCTAGAATGGTTTGGGTTACTAGGGATGTTAAAATCATCTAGTCCCCACCCCCCTGCCATGGACAGGGACAGTTTTCACCAGTCCAGGTTGCTCAGAGCTACAGACTGCCTGGTCTTGAACATATTTAGGAATGGATCATCTACAGCTCCCCTGGGCAACCTGTTCCAGTTTCTCACCATCTTCACAGTTAAGAATTAGATTTTTTAAAAAATAGACAGAAATATCTAATCTAAATCTGCCCTCTTTCCATTTGAAACCATTTCCCTTGTCCTGTGACTACTTGCCCTCGCAAGTAATCCCTCTCCATCTTCCTTGTGAGCTCCCTTCAGTCAGTGGAAGGTGACAATTAGGTCACCCTGAAGACTTCCCTTTTCCAGAGACAAACCCAATTCTCTTAGCTTTTCCCTCTCCAGGGATGTGATGTTACATATTTCTTTCTTTTGAAATCTTGTGGTGACTCTCGTTGGTTGTTTCCTTTGCTGTTAACAGGAGAGATTAATTCACTTTCTTGTTTTGGTATAAAGCCCAATTTCATTGGGCCGACGCCTTTCATTGTAGAGAATATATTCTGTCTGTTAACAAAAGCTGAAGCTGGGAATAGCAAAGGGAATTACTCTAGGAGAAAAATCTTTAGCTATAAAAATGCAAGATCGTATATGAAAATGATGATATTTAGAAGGAGTTAAGAATTTTTCCAGATATATGAAATTTAAAAAATAAAGATTTTGTTGATTTTTTCCATGTTTTGGGGGAAAAAAAAAAGTTGTCTCTGAATGCTTTTTCACTCATTTGAAATACTGGTTGTAGCTTTTCTAGTCCTTAGATATTTTTTCTTCAGTGATCCAGTCTACGACTACCAACAAGAGAGGCTTAATAAAAATAATATATACAATAGCTAATGAAATACTCTCCTTCTTCTTTGCAATTCATGTCTTTTGAGTAGTTCATTCTTCATATTGTACATCTTCCCAGTAGTTCACTACGCAATCCTTCTGAATTGGTTATATTTACTCTATTTTAATTCTGCTTCCCCTCCTATCCTCACCATTATCATCTCCCCTAACCTGAATTGTACACAGACTGTGCATCCTAACTTGTAATTAATCTCTTCTTTAAGCAAATAGCTTTTCTGTTCAGCCTCTGCTTTCCTCAGTTTCAGTAATTGCAGTAATTTCTTTTCATGCCCTAGCATATTTTATGACTTCTTGGCAATGATTATTTGAACATGTATGTCTCCTAAGAATATCCCCCCTCCCTGATCCTTCTTGGACTCTCTGTCCCTGGGCTAAATCTCTACATGGTCACAGCAGTTGCCTCATTAACTCATCTCACTCTGACAGATGCTGTTTTCTTTGTTTTTTGTCTACCGTGGTTCTTCAGTTCCCATAGAAACCTGTTCAGATGCACAGTCAATTCAGCTTGATATTTTAGCTTTCTGTTCTATGGGGACAGAAGTGATACCTACAGGTGGGAAAACTTCATGTGCCTGGCTCCCTCAGCCTCATCATGAGGAAGAAATGTGTCCCCCCATGAACTCAGAGAGGGGTTGAGCCCAGAGTAACTAAGAAGTCCTTAGGTTCTGTGAAGTTCATTACATATCTTCATTTCTTAGATAATTCCTATAAGCAGGAAAATTATGTAGTGATTTCAGAGCTTTCAAATTTTGACAGCAGCTGCAGCAATAACAGCTCACTTCATGCCTTTACAGGGTTTCTTTACAACCACTATGAATAGAAACTCTGTTTTATCTAAAAGAAAAAAAAAAAGAAAAAGAGAGAACTTTCTCAGAAATCAATGATTTTACTGTCTTCCTTGCTTGTGAGAATTTCCTATTTGTCTCAGGTGAGAAGGAGAGGGCAGATCATTTTTAATGTGCCAAGTATAGACGCAAGAAGTGCAGTGGAACATTATATATCTTTTCAAGGCAAAGCTACATAAGTTGATGTGTGTCTTTGCCAAATTTAGGGTTTTTCAGAATCACAGCCAATTTCATGAAGTTAAAATAAAACATTTATGAAGATGCAAGTGTAAACTAAAGCATGTAAGATTTAGTAGTTTCTCTACCTCAGCTGATGTCCTTGCACATTGAACTTCCACAATTCTATGTCTGAATGTGGCACCAAATCCCACATATCTTTTTTTTCCCATGACTACCCCGCCGAATGTCAGCAGACCTGCACCTATGAATGACATCATAACTTGATTAGCTGTTTTTGCGTTTCTCAACATTTTAATGCAGTGTAAGTACTATGCGTATGCATGGTGTTACAAAGTAGAAATAATTTTTATTCTTCAGGAATTTATTTTCAACTGTTGTTAATATGATATTGAAATATGATAATTATGAAGGGGAGGAGGAAAAGAGTTGTATCTAGAATAGACTGAAAAGTATTTTTCACCTGCTTACTGTTCCATCTCTGGTTAGATTTTTCTATTCAACATACTGTGAAAGGCAGTCCTGAATACAGATAAGCAGTAATGTATTGGCAGTAAATATAAGATGCAATTAAATAAATTTTCAATGAGTGGTGCTTGATAAGGCAGGATACTTGCTCCTATTCAGGTCTCTGTTCCTTTTATTTTTTGGTTGAGATGCTTCAAGGGAATTTTTGGATGCAGAATACACAATGTAGGCATACACACAAAAGTCCTAATGAATATAATCATACTGTAGATTCTTTTGTTGCTCATCTTTTCAAAGGCTTCCATATGAAAAACAAACAAAAATATTGTATTAATATCTTGTTTCATTTGGCCTCACTGTAGCTGTCAGGTGAACTGCTGTCTCACATGCGATCCAGGATTTGTAATAAAGTTAGTTGCTTTCATGAATCCAATGATCTCCTGAAAAGAGAAAGGTGATGCAAGTTCAATGATGAAAAATAGGAAACAGTAGATGCCTGTGGTGATTTGAAACCCATCTAAAAAATTAGGCCAACTCAAGATGTTCCCTTTTCCCCCATCCCTTCCAGCAGTGGAGGGACACTAGGAGAGGTTATATATTGGAGTAGGAATTTATTGCACAGAAGAGAGAAATACTCTCTTTTATCCACAAGAGAGTATTCACCCCTGAATGTTCCCCCAGGCAGCACCCAGTGTGGTCTCCAACAAAGGTAATATGGCAAAAAGGGAAGTTTCAGCAACTTAACTTTCCCGCCCCCCTCCCGCCTGTCCAAATACAACAGGAAGCAGGAACAACCCAAAACCTGGAAGCCAGTTTGTCTGAATGATGAGCCATTCTGTTGAAGTGTTGTCCGGCAGGGCTCCGGCCCCACTGCTGCTCTCCAGTGGGGCAGCAGCAGCACAATCCCGGATCATCTCCCCTGAGCCAGGCAAAAACTGTGTGCATCCTCCTTTCGGCCCTGGCATCTCCCTTTTCCCCACATCAGAGACTTCCTGCTGGAACTGCACCCCCAGCACTGATATGGCTGGTATGGAATTAAACAGTGCCAGAAATTCCAACCCAGTTTTTTGCTTTACCCAGGACAATGCCTAAATCATTGACAAACATCTGCAGATCCTGAAAACTTGCTTATAACAGCTGACTCATTTTCAGGGCATCTGAGAGATAAAATTATAATTTCTTGGTTTTGTCTCCTTTACAGTATGAGACAAAGCATTTCTGTGGTTTCGTTTGTCTGTTGGATTTTTAATGGTAAAATTATTGAAGAAATATTTGCTACTTAGAATTTGTCAAGTGTGTATTTTCTCAGTGTAATTATATATGCTTATTTTTCCTGTAAAAACTAAATAAGGGAAACTATTGAATTGGTGAGAATCATCCTGAGCTGGAGTATGGATCCAATTACAGGGAAAAAATTTGGATATTATTCCTCTTCTAAGTTAGTAAATGTTTATGACCATAAAGAGAACTGGACCAAGGAACAGAGAAGATTCTAAGTTCTTGTGCTTTGGCTGGGAAAGATCCAATTTATAGCATGGGGGCTATATTTTTTATTTATTCTGAAAACTGTTGAAAACACAGGGATGCTTTAGTTACTGCTGAGCAGTATATGTATATGAATTAAGGCCTTTTCTTACCCACCCACCAGTAATCAGGGTGTGAGCACATAAGACTTTGGGGGGGGTCGCAGCTGGGACAGATGACCCCAATTTTCCCAAGTGATACTCCAGGCTATATGACACCAATTTCAGCATTTACAGCTGGAGGAATAAAAAGGAAAGGGGTGATATTCAAAGCCATGGTTTTTGTTTTTCCAAACAGCTGTTTTGTGTGGTGGAACTGTGTTTTCCTGGGGATGGCTGAACACCTGCCTGCCTGTGGGAGGTATTGAATTAATGCCTTGTTTCGCTTTGCTTGTATGCACAACTATTGCTTTCCCTATTAAACTGTCTTTATCTCAACCCATGGGTTTTTCTCACCTTTTTCCTTCCAGTTCTCTCCCTCCAGATGGGGAGTAACTGAGTGGCTCTGTGGTGCTTACCTATGCTAAACTATGACAAGTCTTCAGTACTTCAGTATCTTAAATATTTGGGGATTTTCCTTTGTTTTGTTTTTGGTTTAATTTTGACACTCTTGTAAAGAGTTTAATTTTCTTCTCTCTTTTGACAGGACCAACCAGTTCACTGCCTTTCTAGCTTAGGTCTTTCTTTAAAATTACTAAAATTCTGTAGAGTGAGAGAAAAAAATGCCTCTATTCTTTTAAAAAAAAAAAAAAAAAGAGAAGTGCACATGTAAAGAAGCAGAGGTCTGAATCTTTGGGGAAAACCACAGGGAGGAGATGAAATTGAGATATTTGAGGAATGAAATTTGGAGTGTGACATTTTAAGTGGAAAGAAAAGAGGAAAAAGGGAGAGGAACAAAAAGGTAAAAAAAAAAATTTGGATACCGGGAACTGAAATTTAATACAAGTGGATGATCAGAAGTTTGTTAGAGCAGAAAAAAGCAATGGAAACATATGCATGGAAGTGAAGTAGCCTAGGAGAAATGTCTGGAGGGAAGAAGTTATTAGTGATGTTGGGTCACAGCATGAGTCTGTCAGATGTCACAGTAGGAGAGAAATGAAGGAAAGTGTATTTGTACTTGAGGAGCTGGAAAATGAAATATGTGATCTTCTAGAGTTATAAAGAAATCTCTTATACAATGTAATAAGCAAAATTGTTCTATGCTGCCGTATTTTATTGCAAAATTGTTCCATCTTGCTGTATTTTATTAAGGATCATATATATATGCTCTAGTGAGCACTTTCATCAGTATTGTGATCCTCCCAGACTTATTAAGGATGCAAAGAGATTCCACCCTTCCTTGAACAAACAACATGCTATAGGGTTGTAAAGAAGTTCAAGATAAACAATAAAAAAATCCATTTTTCTTCTGCGATTGTTAAAATAAATCTGAATTATAGTTTAGCCTGTTACAATTCATTGAATAACCTGTCCATCATTTGTCCAGCAGTAAAAAATTAAAACTTAAGGTAGCATTCCTTTCTTTTGTTGTTAGATGTCAATGATGTCAGAATGTAACATGAAAAAGAATGTTTTCAATCAAATATGCAAAGAGGTTATACAGACACAATAACTACCTATTTGAATCCAGTAATCCAGTCCTCATGTCTTTCATGACGGATATTCCAAGTAGTAGTTTAACAAACTGGACAGAATCTGAATTTGTTAAAATTTAGATCAATGTTTTAGATTCTTTGCTAATAATTTTTGTTGCCATTGTACTTGATTGCTTTACTTACAATTCAAAAATATAGCCAAAGTGCAAAATGTCTAAGAATTGTCGCTCATACATTCTTCTTTATCTTCTTAATAGTATTATTCACAATAGAATACACTTTTCAGCCATTTGGTTAATAAAATGTCAGTTACATTGGAATTGCTCTTGAATGATTAAATGAAAATAAAATTACATTCTAATGGACTAAGGTATTCAAATATATTTTGATGACTGAGGAGCATACTGATGGAAATGACACAATCTAACAAGTTCATGCAGATGCTGTATCCAGACTGCATGGCATGTACTGGTAAGTGACTATTACATTGCTACTATGGCTTTAATTCATGGATAAGAGAAAAAAATCCCATGCCAATTTTGCATACAATAATACACCATGCACAATATAATTCTTTATTCTGCCCAAAGATTAAAAACTTTTTAGCATACATTTCATCTAGTAATCTCTTAAGCAGCAAATGAGTCCAGGTTAAGCCTCAACTTTTAAAATCTTCTGGACCAAACTAAGATAAAAACTATATATGAAAGTTAAATAAACTAATTTTAGATGAAAAAAGTGTTTGAGTCCAGACCTTAAAACAACTACTTCAATATTATATTTCTGAAACAAGGGTAGAGCTTAAGTTCTGATTTAGGATATGGCAGAGCTTCCAATGAATAAAAAGTTTTAAACTGTAGGTTTTTCCATCTCAGATGGCAAAGGTGTTTTCTTATTAGTAATTATATGCATCCAATATGCATATATAAATGCATCCCTGCCATTCCATCACATTTCTAAATCCCAGGTGTGCTGGTTTTATGTGTTGTTTGTTTCTCCTTGAAATTTGGAGATGCTAAAAAAATGCAATTTTAAAGATTTTCAGCAATTTGGGTCATGGCAGCTTAAATCTCAAAGCTTACACATTCCAGAATTACTCTTGAAAGGGGTCTTCTAAAATGTCACTTTTGGAGTAGTTTAAAAAAGACCTCAGAGCTTCAATGTCCCTCCCCCAACTGTGACTTGAATATAGACATTTTTCTTTAATATTTTATTATCTGAATTATCATCTTGAGAAAAAAAATCAGCAGATAAGGATAACTATAATATATCCTACTGTGCTATAAGGTGCAAATAAACAAGGTCAAGACTGCAATGAAGAACTTGCAAATATCTTTGCAGTTGGAAATTTGAAGCAAGAATAACTGTTCACTTGATAAAACATTTAAGCTTGTAGTTATGTTCACTTGTTACTGGCAGGAGGAAAAAGTAAAGATTCTGTCCTCATCTTCCAATTACATGATAAAGATGCTGAAGACAGCCCTTTGAGGCTTGTTGAATTGCTACTTAGCCAAAGGGCTAAACTAACACTAAGATTTTTACCTCTTTACTTTTTTTTTTTTTTTAACCAATGTAATGATTTAGAGGTCAGTTCATATGAGATAAGTCATTTTAATTTGGTTTAATGACTCTTGATACTCAAAAGCTTTACCTCTGGCATATTTAAGAGAAAATATTGCTTTCAGTATCCGTTATTAGAGTTAATCCATTTACTTGAACTGTGATGACTCATTTTTCTCCAAATCTTCTCTTCTCAGCAAGAATGTGGTCATTTCAATGTTTACTGCACACTGATGATATACCAGACTATTTGTACTCCTTCAGTTGAGATGTGAGCAAAATGCACCACTCACACACCTGTGTTCCCTCTTAGCTGGCAGGTTTTTAGCTCTCAGCAGAACTTAATGATACCTGCTTCAGTCTCATGATTGCTAATGAAATGGCATGAATTTTGCATTTCTTATGTAAAGCCAACTTGATGCAATGCTGATATCCTTTATGTGCTCAAACTTTCATGTGAAATATATTTTTTACAAAACAAATATATCACAGAAGGAAGTCAAATGAGCTGCAGAAGAAAATAAAAATCAAGGAGTGCAAATATATACCTTATTAATAACTCTTGTTTTGACAAATCCAAGTGCTTTCTAGTGAGAAGGAGGGAGATAAAATTATCACAAAAAGTTTTCTTTTCTTCTAATGGTATTGGCACTTAAAAAGTAAAACCTCTGTTCTGTGTAGGTTTAAAGCTTTTGTTTTCATGTACTCCTTGTTGACAGACCTTTTTTTCTTTTGATCTTGTTCTATGATCCTTCATAAGGTTGCTAAACAAAGCATGTAACACTAGTAAGGTCATACTGAAGAATTAGTTTTCCAGACAGTAGCTCAAGGCTTGTTGACCTTGCACAAAAGAAAGTAGGAAATTTTTTTTCATTAAATGAAAAAATGTATAGTGCTCTGGAATACCTGCAAACATACTCTAACTATTTCTCCAATGACATTTTCAGTAAAAGGAACACTTAGAAATGATGGAAAGTGGTTGACTGGGGAAATGAATACAACATAGCTAAGCAAAATTGAAATGACTACACTACTTCTATTACTATTTACCCTCCTATATGGTTTGGTACAAACTCAGAAGTGATGTGCGAGAGAGATTTTATTTCTAGATTAAACAATAACCCACAAGTTGTCAATATTAAACAAGATAAAACTTCTAATAAAAACAAATTACATGCCCTGAAAATATGAAAATAATTGCTTAAAATCAATCATCACGTTTTTTAATAGATGGGGTGTGAGTACTACAAAATCCCTTGGATATTCATGCTTGCAGAAGTACATATGTAGAATATGCTTCGTAGTAAATATCTGAAAATACCTCCAAATATCCACAACTTTTTCTCGGGAGAACCATGAGTTATTTGTGCATACAAAACTGAAACATGAATTACTTTATGAGTCTTAGGGACACAATTAGGTTCATAATAAGGCCTAGAGCAGTACAAAACGAACCATTTACATTGTATGTTCTGAATAAATACTATCCTGATAATTAACTCATGAATATCCAGGTCCAATAAGCAATTACTTTTAATGTTGTGGTTATAAGAATTCTCCATCATGTAACACACAACAGTTTTTTCTTGACATCTATAATCAGAGATAATTTTTTATAATTAAATCATAATGCAACTAATATACCTACATTATAAAAATGCATTCATTAAGTTTGCCAAGACTAGAATGTTGATGGAAAAATATTATGTAATTCTATCATACAAATTTTGAGACAAAAAATTAGGTGGGGGTTATTTTTTTAATAAAACAGAAGGAGATACATCCTTATTCATCTGTAATTCATTACTAAATTATTAATGAAGTTACCTTTTCTTGGATGAAAAGGATGCCGACCCATGAGGTAATTTTATTCAACAGAGATTACTTTATAATATCTTGTTAGAATTCAATTTTAAATCTTATTCCGGAGTCAATAACTTTGTCGTGTTCTGGCAAAATATGATATAAATTCATAACCTTACATTTTTGATAAAGAATACAGATCCATTGGGAAATATGGAAAAAAAAGGAGGAAGTTAGAAACTCTGAAAATTTTTGTAAGCGTGCAGTAATTTAAGTTTTTTAGCCTAATGAGTAGAAGTCTTGATCAGGAAGAGAATAGTAAGATTTTAAATGCATGAAGTGGTCTGCTGGAAAGGTTTGCTTTTTCGGTTTCTGTTCACATATCAAGTAGTATGCTGAAGAAATTAGTTTCAAAGATAAATTTTAAAAAGACCATAGTTTACTGTATCTTGCATTTAAGATTATTATTTGGGACCTAGGAAAACTCCAAGATTTACTACTGGACACACCTCCTTTAAAATCTTGTAAAAACTACTTTAAGACTATGTTAAAGAATGGAAGTATAGACATGATCTGTTTATTATTAATCTTTGAAACTCATTTCTTCAGGAAACTACTTGACACAAAGAGAAATTATAAAAAATAAAAGTGTCCTTAATGGAATGCAGTAGTTTTGCAAAAAATTATTTAAAACCAGTATTTCTTCCAGGATATAGGTAATGACTCTTATGGCCAATCCTGTTGTCTTTGCCATTTCCAAGAGATTATCTACCAAACCCAAGGATTTCTTTTCTTTAACCCTGAATGCAGTACAAGAAAAGAGACTTCTGAGTAGCACTAGTGGATAAAGTGTTAAAGTGTTTTTTCCTTCTTTGAAGGTGTTAAAATATACCATAGAACATAAAGAGAGCATATCATCAACGTTTTTTTGTCATAAAATAAATCACAGAAGAACACTTCCGACTAAAGCTTAAATGATTCTGCTCTTAGAACTGAACTTGTACGTGACAAAATACTGTGCATTAGCTGATGGGACTATACAAGCAAAAATTTTGCACAAGCTAAAAATTATGCTTAACAAATATTGTTGAAATGAGAGCAAGGTGTTAAGATCCTTCAGGGAGTCTAGGTTTTAACTTCACAGTGGTACAGTAGGAAAAAGATCTACTCATCTCAATTTTATTTAGTCAGAGCTATTTTATTTCAGTAGTACATTATTGAAAGCAAACCCCAAACCAGCCTGGGTAATGGTAAGGCAATCTAAGGAAGCAAATAAGAAAAGGTTAAAATACTGTTTGGTACAACTGTATATGAATAACTGATGCCTCACTGTTTTCTTGTGTTGAGGTGTGCTTTTCTGCTCCTTAATAGAAATAACCAGCAGAATTAAAAGGAAGTATTAAGAACAGATATGCAGAGGAAGAATTGTTTGTTTTTGTTATGTTACTTAGAGCATACCTTTTATAAACTATGAAGAAGAAACCCAAAAAGAGTACAAGAGGGATTTTGAGAATGTTACTCCTGTGAAAACTAATGAAAATAATTGTTGAAATTCAGTATGGAAACCTCAGCTCTCTGACATCAGAAAAAAAAATTGGAGTGCTATTTGAAGAACCCTGCAACAGGAATATGAATAATTTACAATATTTTTCAGGAATAAAATGAGTTATCCGATAGAATGGCAAAACCCTAAAAGCTGAAATTCAGCTGACACTGAAATTCACACAGCAGTATTGCATCCTGCTCATATCAGTTCAAAATAACACTAGGGCTAGAAAAGAGAATACTTTAGTGTTTGAACTTGAAATATGATAAACACTCTAGGAACAAGAACTGTAGAGACACGGACAGAAGCTTTTTCCTAGGGACAGTGTACATAAAGATTTTGGAGAATGGTTTCATAATGATCTGATAAAAGTGAAAGTTTCTAGTGTTGAGGAACATTACTATTTAATGCTCTCATTTAATAGTAAGTTTAAGTACATTTCAGCAGGTAGTCTGAATACTAACATCATCTATCAAAATCTTAATGCTTAATACAAACTTGTTTAAAAAGTCAAGACTATCAAAAACAATCAAAAAAGCAAATGGAAAAATCCTAAAATATTTTGAGGTAGGATATAACTGGAATTTGCAGAAAAATATTTAAAATTATAAATTTGTTATTTACTTTAAGATAGTGGTACATAAACATAAATTTTTAGTTGTGCTGAAAGACTGACATTTGACAGTTGGGTTCAGTAAAAAGATCAAAATTTTTACAGAATTAAGCCACAGTATGTACTTTTTTTTTCCTTATCTCTGCCTTGTTTATCTAATTTCTGTGCACTATCACTCAATATTATCTTTCCTGAAAGATTATTTACTCCTGCCATCCTATTCCTTCTCTGGATTGAAATGTAAATGAACCATGTACTTCTTTTTAGTTTCAAGTTTACCAGTCAAACTTGAGGTAAACTGATTGTTAATAAAAGAAATTAAATTTTATTGTACTCTTCAGTGTAGTGATCAAAAGACATAATGATCTATATATGCAGATGTGCAGTCTTCCATGCCCACTTCAGACATGTAATTTTTCAGGCTATTGGATAAGTCACTGATAATTAAGGCATGGCAGATTTTAAAACTGCATGTAAAATACAATCTAGAAAGTTATGGGGTTTGACCTAATAATGTTAGATGCTGCTTTATTATTTTAAATGTTTTTGTTTGTCTAGCAAATGGACATAAATGAGCGATTTAACAATACATTGAAATATTTTGTGCATGATGGTTTACTTCATCTGTAAATTGAAATGTCAGAAATGTTTCTACTCCCCATTTTCAAAAGTCACAAGTGATTTATTTTAGCTCTTATTTTAAAAGCTAAAAATCAACAATATATTTTTGAGAGATTGAGGATGCAGCAAAATGCCTGTTCAAGCTATATCAGCAGTTTCATGGATTTGGCAGAACTTGGCAGTCTTCTGTGTCTTTCCTACTTTATATCTTTGTTGACATCACTGGAATATATTGTGAAGAACTGCAGAATTTTGTTTATGAACTCTGATTAAGATTAATAATTATAGAATGGGTTGGGTTTGAAGGAACCTTCAAGATCATCTCGTTTCAATTCCCCTGCTATGGGCAGGGACCCAGGTTTCACAAAGCCCCATCTAACTTGGCCTTGAGCACTTCTAGGAATGGGACACTGACACCTTCTCTGGGCAACCTGTGCCAGTGCCTCACCACCCTCACAACACAGAGTTTCTTTCAAATATCTGATCTAAACCTACTCCCAGTTTGAAGCCACTGCCCCTTATTCTATCACTACATGCCCTTATAAACACCTCCTCTTCAGATTTCTTTCAGGCCCGTGCTGGGGACTCCAGACTGGACACAGCACTGCAGATGGGGTCTCACCAGAGCAGAGTAGAGGGGCAGAATCTCCTCCCTTGCCCTGCTGGCCATGATGCTTCTGATGCAGGATACAGATTGCTTTCTGGTGTGGGAGAGCCTGTTCCTGTCCAGCCTCTCATCCACCAGCACCACCAAGTCCTTGCAAAGCTACTCTGGATTCGTTCATCCCCCACCTGTGCTGACACTGCAGGTTGCCCTGACCCAGGTACAGCAGGGTGCACTTGGCCTTGCTGAACCTCATGGCTCCTTGGGCACAATTTTCAGGATTGGCCAGATCCCTCTGGTGCTTGAGGTGTATCAAGTGCATCCCTCAGCTAGGGGTCATCTGCAAATTTGCTGAGGGTGCGCTTTCACCCTTTGTCTATGCCATTGATGGAGATATTAAATAACACTGGCCCCAACACACACTCCTGTCATCACCAAGTTAGTATTTGTACTTAATACATGGACATTTTTTTCTTTTTTCTCTTTCCTTCAGACTAGTCTTTGGAAACAGCTCAGAAAGGGTATAGTTCAGAGCTAGCAGAAGAGAATTGTTGCTGTAAAGGCTCCATTGCTGACCTCCATTCTAACCAACAAGCTATATCCATTTAAGAGAAAACAGTTTTGTCATGGGGAGACTATCAACTAATTGATTAAATCTAGTAATGATTCACATCAGGTTGCCAAACAAGCAGAGGAAGAGGAATGGCAAAAAGGACTGGAAATGGATCTGCTTGATTGCCAGTCATGTTCAGCAGTTAAGGCTGAGGAAAACCATCTGCATCCATAAGAGATCTGGAAGGGATCTAGGAAGATCCCTAGAACAGTCACAACTGTTCTAGTTCCTTCAACAGTGAGCACGAAGCAGTGCACTGTTGAGCATGAAGCCCTTGGTCCTGGAAGGGTTTTGCACTTTTGTCATCAGGTGAAACAGAATAAACATGTTCCTCACTAGCAACCCTTCAAATGGCTACTGCAACATACTCCACTGTATTTACCCTTCTAGTCTAGTATCATTATGTTTCCAGGTAATACTAGGTAGTTGTTTGTTTTGGATCAGAGATAGTGCTAGGTGCTGTTGGAAATATTATATAATTACGTCTATTTCTGCCTGTCTTAAGCTACTGCCCTCTTTGTTCTAATTCTAACATGTTTTCTCACACACATTTCCTATCCAATCATGCAACTCCTTTTGTTGTCAGTTCTCCCTTACTATCTCCATGATAGACTTCTTATAACTCTGGGATCTGTAGACCAGTATGCATTAAATATGACCTCAACTGAATGAGTGCAACAGTCATGTCAGTCCTCTAATAATATTGTGATGGATCATAAATAGTGGTATTGCCAGAAAAAGTGCAATTTGCATTGATTTTTCATATAGTGAGTAGTTAAATTGAGTGTTTAATAAGTGAGCAAGAGATGTTTTCTCAGGAAATGCAGCTGACGGGAGGAGGTGAAATAATCTTCGGAAGGAAGTGCTAATTTTTTACACACTTATCTCCATTTTTCCATCATCTGCAACTCTAGGATCCAATTTATAGCTGACATTACTGCTTGCCATACAAGTTTTACTATAAAAATAAGCAATTTCCATTTTTTTCTTAGCTGCTATATTAGATCAACATTGAATGCAAATGTTTTGTGGACCCATGGAAATATGAAACAGCCACAATTTTTCTACTGATCCACAAGCTTTTTTTTTTTTTTTCATTTTAATGCACAGATGTAGCATATTGCTTTTATGTACATGAGATGTTGAATTTAGTTTAATCCCAGGGAGAAATTTTTAAATATAATAAAGAGAGACACATGCCATTTATGACTGTAGATTTAAACCCTACAGAATTTTTAGTTGAAGCTGAAGATACAGTAAATATAAAAGAAAAAAGTAGAGTGATAAAAGTATAAGTTCTAATTTTTCCTGATTCTTATCTGAGTAGTGAGTTGAACCTGGCCAGTGGCCAAAAGCCTCGCCACCTCCTGATCACTCTCTTCTCTATTGGACTGGGATAAAAATCATAGGAAAGTGATAAGTCATGGGCTGAGAGAATGACAGTTTAATAAAGAATGAAAAAGCAAGCAAAACAAAATAAGGAATTGATTCACTATTTCCCATCAGGAAGCAGATGTCCAGCCATTTCTGGGAAGTAGGGACTCTGCATCAGTAAATGCTTTTTGGGAAAACAGCAGAACTTTGTAAGTCCTGCCTTCCTACTCCTTTCCCTGAGCTTTTGCTGCTGAGCACAACGTTTTATGTTTGGAATATCCCTTTAGACAATTTGGATCAGCTGTCGTGTCTGTGTCCCTTCCTGACCTCTTGTTCCCGAGTCTGCTTGCTTTGGGTCAAAAAGTGGGAAGACAGAAAGCCTTGATGCTGTGTAAAGACTGTTGAGACAAAATACTGGTGTGCTATCAAGTTTTAGCCACAAAGCTCAGCACCATATGGGCTGCTATGAAGAAACTTAACTCCATTGCAGCCAGACGCAGTACAGAGCATATTTTTTGCGTTGAAATGCTGTAGCTATATAGTTACTCTGTAATCTGTGTCCATGAAGACAAAAACAAGAGGATGGTGTTTAAAGGCAGTGGGGACAAGTGCAAATTGTTTACTCATTCCAAGTAAAATATTCAGTAATTTTAAGCAAATTTGTTTTGACTATATTAATCATATTCTTGCTATGTGTTTTGCAATGCAGGATTAGATTTTGTAAATAACACTGTCATTTACTACATAGCTTTATAATGCATTTTTCAATGAAAGGTATGTTCATTTGACCTTGCTAGGTATGTTATTATTTTCCTACCAATTAACATATGAATTGCTCAGGAATTTATTTCTATGCTGAGATTAAAGCATTTGTCTTATGTTCTTGATTTCCAATTATTATTTATCATTTGTTATCAATTTCAAATATATGAGAAGAAACATTTTGACTACTTTTCTTAAAGACCATAACTTAGCTAATACTGTATGAGTGTGTAAATAAATTGACAGCTTTATTTTACATTAACATGCCCTCATTTGAAACTGTACCTATCTTACAATCATCTTCTAAAAGCAGTCTAGCAGATGTCAGTATTATTTCACAGAAACGTTTCCTTTACTTCTCTGTTGTTTTTGTAAAATTGTAAGTGCAAATTTGTTTCTCTAAGAAAAATCAAGTACTGAATATTTTTTTTTCATATTCTGTAGAAGGAGGGAGGGTTTCTTAAATTTGTACTTCCACTACAAGCAAAAAATAGTCATACTAAGAAAAAAACTCTTAAGTGGAGCAGGGCGGTGTATTACAGAGACACAATCTGATTTAAATGTATTCCATGGAATATTGGAATCATTTTACCTAAAATATATTCTACTTTTTTTTAAGTCAGCGATAATTATCCATAACTAGCTTTTGTGATGCTTGTTTACTTTTTTATGCTTTTACTGCCATTAAAGATACTCCCACTGAAAATATTCAGGTTTTACACACAATAGCTTTCAATAACATACCATTCTCCCTCATCCCCCTTCATGTTTAAGTCTCCAGCACTTTATGGACTGAGCTTCATAAACTGTCTATAACTGGACCTGATTGAACAGGAACAGCAGGTGAAGGGAATTTTCAATATCAACTATGTTGTCAAAGAAAACATGTGATTTAACTAGCTCCATAGAATTATTATCCCCAGATATTTTCAAAATGCCTAATTTCAGTTCTTTCTTTTTTTAATATTTAATATTTTTATCACATAACATTTTAGTTTTGTATATACATAAAAATATATATCAGAGTGCTATATATCTGTTACATGGCAGAAAACAATAATAATCAGCTTAGAGAAACTTTAGGCAATTATGAGGACTGTGATAAGGCCATAACAGGCAATATTCAAAAAGATATTGACGATTGTTTCTTTTTTCACTATCATTTATTTTTCACCATTCTCTCTATGACTCCAAATGTGAGCTATAAGAACAATACAGTTTTTTTTAAACTGGATTATTTTTTTTTTGTTTATAGGTTCAGGTTCATACATATAAATATCCATCCATATGTGTTTAAATATGTATTAATACAGAAAAATCTATTTATAAGCAAATATCTATATGTATATATATAGATTATAAAGGCCAATTTTGGGAAAAACATAGAAGTTGTTCTTCTGAAGAGAGAAAAATGAAAATTATTTTTTCTCTCTTTCTTTTTTTTTAATTAAAACTAGAGAGTTGTTAGGGACACTATCTATTTGCTATGAATTTATTAGTTTGGGCGGGATTTGTTTAAAAGGTCAAAAGCACAGTTATCCTTGAAATATGGTTTAGATGCCTGAAAGTACCAAATCACTACTTAGTATTTTGATGCAACCATCTCTGGGTATTCATGTTGGTTTTCTGTAGTAGCAGTGGTAAGTAAGACTGAACAATACTCAGTAATAATTTAGTAAGTAATTGTATGTTGGTTAAGTTATACTTTGGGAGAGATTTTATTTCATAGGAAGAAGGTTCAAAGTTCAAAAGTCAAAACAGGGTGAGCTCTTGTAAGCCATTATAACCCACTGTTCCACAGGGGATGTATACTCAGATAGGGCAGATGGGAACATTTCTAGAAACATCTGTTGTCCATCATTCTTCTGCTCAGCCACCCAGATGCTGTTGACAAGTTGTATGTAAACTGTGCTGACAATTTGTTCAATGTCTTTCCTGCTGTGACTGAGGTTCTTCTGGCCATACCATCTATCAGATATACAGGATATTGTGGTCCTGCGAGAATGGCTCCAACTGTTTTGTTGGTCAATGAGCAATGGTAGTCATTAAATCAGTGAAAAAGTTTCCCTACCCTGAATATGTCTCTATCTTTCAGAAGGAATTGTTACCTCTCTGCCCCATTCCATGTGAAAATGAACATTATTGTTCATAGTTATTGAATGTCATGCACACTAGAAAATTCTAAATTGTGTTCTATGCTTTTTTCCTCTGCTTTTTTAGTGACATTGGCAAATATTTCTCTACCCTTGTGTTTAAAAATTATTTTCATCTCAAGTATGTGACACGAAAGTGGGAAATTATGCATGCATTATTGTATAAATGTCAGTCTTTTTAGTTGGAAATACTGCTATAAAATCTTTACAGTGATAGGAAGGTGATTTATACCTCTTATTAGGCTTACATTTACGGCTTCCTAATTTTTTACCCTAGATGAAACAAAATAATTTTGATATGTGTTAGGGGCAGGGGAGGAAAGAATGTTAATTTTTTTTTAAATTACAGGTTCTCCAAACAATGAGCTAAACCACTGTATTTTAATAGGTCATTATAGAACTGCTATAGACTGTTTAAAAAAACCTGTATTTTGAGTGAAAAAATATGTGTAGAATGTTATCCTACTTAAAGACTCAGGAATATATTTATGGATTTCTTATGAGATGGGTAATGCATAGTTCTTGTGTGACAAATAAGAAAGCCTTTCAGACTAGTTATGATTGGGCTTAGTATCCTGGCATTAATGGATTGGTGATGGGACTCCCGTGGTCAAATGTGAATGAATACAAGTTTCATAGGATGGTCAGAAGAATCACAGAAAAAATATTATATAATGATCTCTGAGTGTTCCCTGAG
Source organism: Acrocephalus scirpaceus scirpaceus (assembly GCA_910950805.1). Lineage (NCBI taxonomy): Eukaryota > Metazoa > Chordata > Aves > Passeriformes > Sylviidae > Acrocephalus > Acrocephalus scirpaceus. The sequence goes on along the minus strand of OU383773.1, from coordinate 47,618,249 downwards.
AAGTACTGAATGTGCTGCTAAATTTATATAACCCTTAATGCATAAATATTCCAATAAACTTGCAGGAACATGTAGAATAAGAAGGACAAAAAACATTGTATAACTGCAGACAGTGTCTCTATACTGAACAAAATCTAGTTTTTATCATTAAGTTAAATTTATGTCAATTAAACTATACTTTGATTAATCCAAATTTGCAATGCTTCTGATTTAATGATATTAAAAAAAAATGCTCCATTCAGAAAGCTATTCAGAAGGCTAGAAAAAATAATCTCAATGGTAACATAGTCCCTAAAACTTCACAGCAAAATCCTTAAAGAATGCATATATATGGGATTAATATATTTTTTAGAAAATGTCCTGTACTTACTTACAAACTTTTTTACAATTTGTTAAAATATTTTTTAAAATTCAAAATTGGCTGGTTTTAGTCCAAATTTCTCTAGTTTTACTTCCCCATATTTATTTTTGTTACTAAAAAATATTTTTATCATCGGCATCAGATGTACTATTTCTAAATAAATATTAATCTGTTCTAAAATCATTCTAATAAGAAAAGTAGAAAATAATGTTACTTGTCCAGAAGTGCCACAATATAATTGCTTTTCACCGTGATTCTAATGGATTCAAAATGTCACTAAAATTATTTATTTTGCAAATCAAAAATCAATAATGATTTGGAGTTCAGCTTGAAAGAAAATTAGAGGTAAAATATCAGGCACTTTATACTTTGTGACAAGTCTTCTTCATAAATTTATCCTTTTAATAGAGTATTCCAGCATGCTGAATAATAATATATATGTGTAACAAGATACACAGTATGAATAGCTCTTGAGATGGAAGATTAATGGAGCATTATGGTTCTACATCTTGGCTCTAAGTCTGATATGCATTATCAGGAAACAAGTAAGAGGTCTGCATTCTGCAAACTTTTCTGAAATTAAGAGACTTCCTATGCTTCCAGCTCCAATCAGACATAATATTTAAACTGTAATAATGATAATGATAATAATAATGACAATGACAACAATAACAGTAATAATAATAAATAATAATAATAATAAAATTGCAAAGGAGAAAATAAACTTCATGGAACAGTGAAGCCATATAGTATATCATATAGTGCACCTAATTTCTGTAAAATGGTGCAGAATACCATACAATAAAAACATTCATTCATTGAAGAAGGTAGAAAGTGCAGTAGGCCTACAACAATTTGTAAAACTTATGTCCAGTAATATATCTAAAAATAATATGTTAGTTATGTCAGGGAAGATAAAAAACAAAACAAACAAACAAGGCCTAACCAACAAAACCAGAAACAAAACAATCATAACAAAAAATACAAACAAACAAAAACAAGCCAAAAAAAAAAAAATTAGACTTTGTGTGTGCTTCTAATTAAGGAAAAGTGACTCTGAAAGACTTCACCATTTATTCCTTTCTTTTTTTTTTTTTTTTCCTCTTCCAAAACCTGTAGCTAGCACATTTTATTTCTCTACTGTCACCCATCTGACCTCTTCAAGTGACAGGGCTAAGGTGTTTTTACAGTGTTTTTAATGAAACAGCAAGTACCTTATGTGTGTATATTGGGTTTGTGAGGCTGGCTTTTGGTAGCAGAGGCACTTCAGGGGTGGCTTCTCTGAGAAGCTGCCAGAAGCTTCTCCTGTGTCCAGTAGAGGCAAAGCCAGACGGTTCCAAGGCAGACCTGATCACTGACAGCACCTCTGTGATAACACCCCTAGGAAGAGAAAAAAGTTATTGCACCAGAACAAGTGGAGCCAGAGAGGAGGGGAATGAGAATATGTGAGATAAACAACTGCAGACATCGATCTCTGTCAAAGGTGCTTCTGTCACTTCTGTATTCTGGTAGAAGGGTGCTCAACAAATGTTATCAACTGCATACACAGCAGCTATAGGCTCTGTTGTAAATATGGGCTAAATAAAACATCGGGATTTTATTTACCTTCAAACTTCTGTTAACATTTAAACAAGGCCACGAACTGTCACTTGCTGAGCTGAACAGCTTCGGTGCAGGCACATCCTGCAGTGGAGCAGAGGTGAATTTCACAGCAAGCACAGTAAACTTCTAGAGCAATGAATGTATTTTTTCTTTACTTTTGCATTTTGAAGACTTTATGTATTCTGAGAAAATCCACTCAGTGTTGAGGACTTGCTGTAGTTCTAAGATATATTATTGCTATTTCTTTACAACAGGAAAGGTAATTAAAATAAGTCATTGCTTGAAGCTCAAAAATCAACTAAATTTTGTTTGGAGGCTTCAAATTATGTATTTCAACAGTGGTAACTAAATGTTGCCCAACTCTATGGCAATGTCTATGCGGCTTCCTCAGGAAGACTGAAAGGCTCCTATAAATACCCAGCTTGAGATGCACTCGTAGGACAGGTCAGTCCTCAAGTTATTTCCAAAATAAACACATGGATCTTAAAATGGATTATTCTGCATCCTTTCTGCCATGTTGAAAGTAATTTTGTCACAGAAACTAAAAAAAAAAGGAAACTTAAAAATATTACTTAATATTTTTGCAAAACAACTACAATTTCCATTTTCTTCACCCTAAAATGCAGGCAGTTGAATCAAGAAAACTTATCAGATATATTAATGTCTGAAAAGACATTAATGTTGATTTAAGCTTGAATATCAGCAAGTTTACAAAGATAATGACAGGCATAAAATAGTTCCAAATAATTATTTAATATTCAATTTTTTACCTCATGTTTTTTGCTAAGAAAACATCTTTTAAAACTATTTTAAATAGCATTCATTTAGAAGTCAGGGCAGTTTTATAATCTCCAGTGTTAATTTAATTTTCTTTTAGCATACTAGTTAGTTCATGATTCATTTCTTCAATATAGCCACTGTCAAGGACCATTGTAGGAGTGAGAATCATTGCTTGCTTTTTTAAAGTTTTTTTTCTTTTGCCTTATCCTTTTATAGTTCTTGCTATAATCTGTGACTGCCTTTAATTATTCTATTCTGTGTATGACACAGTAAAAATAAAATTACGCTGCAAAGGAAAAAACCAAAGGAAACAATGTGTATCTATGGAAGAGTGATGAAGTAAGGCTATTTTTTTTTTCCAAACTTATGTTTCGCAGATGATCTACTCTAAAGCTTTAGAGTATATTCCAGACTTGATTTTGGTATGCAATTCATTTTGCTTACTTTTTTCCCCACAGCCCTTTACCTTTTAAAATATTCTTACTATAATACCATTTAGTATTTAGGGAATTGGTCTTGCAGCTAAATTTGAACCCAGAGTGCTTCTTACTCTGCAAAGCATTTATGCCTGGATTTGAATATGATAGGTTTGAATTTGTTTTCTAGTTTAGACCAGGTCCATTACATTCAGATTACTCCATATTTCTGCTGTGACATTAAATTCTTTGCTGTAATGGTGCTCATTACTTGAAACAATTTATATAAGTATCTTTTCAGCAACACTGTTTTTAATTTCAGTAATGTATTTTTTCCTAGAGATGAATGCCAAAGTCTTTATTTCAGTTTGTTTTATTGTCCCTGTGAAGGAAATGAAAGCATTTGGGAAATCATTGCAAGTAGCCAGACATTTGTCATAACAGTGTGAACAACAGTAAGGTTTCCATCACTTGCTCTCTTTCTGAAATATTTAGAAGGGTTTTGGTGGGACAGTAATATTTTTAGCCCAATATAGGACACAAATGATATAGGGCTAGTTAGGAAACACAAAATTGAGGTTATAGATCAGTACTGATGACAGTAATAAGATTAACAAAAGTTACTTATTTTCCTGCTTTGGGTATATAGATGGGGGGGAAAAGTACTATTTTTAGAGGCATAAGTCTATTTCCACATTCAGTAGGTGCTGGAACATGAATACTTCTTATTTCAGTTTGGTATGGGGTTTTTATACATATTCCTCTCAAAGGTTTGGTAATAAGGATACTCCAAACGAGTTACAGTCAGATTGTCACAACTGTTCCTATTGGGAAATGTACAGTGGAAGCAATTTCATGCAGATCTTGTTTCAATTAAACTTATTTTTTTTTCAGAAATTACTTTGAAGGTGAGAAACAGATGGAAATGTCAAAATGAATGGAAATCCATGGACTGATTTGGTTCTGCGAATTTTACTGCTTGATATACTGAAGCATGATTAACAACACCAAAGTTCCCTAGAAACTTGTGATATTTCTTGCCCTCTTGATAGGGAAGGGAATTCCTGTTGTCACGTGTAATTCAAATTGAGTGAACCCTCCCACCAACCAAGCCACAAGGTCAACAGCTGTCTTAAGAAAGATAACTTTTTGGAGTTTTTTCATATTTTATTTAGGAAAGCACAATTATCATTTTAAAATACAATAAGGTAGAAACATGGTCTTTGTGAAATATTCTCTGAAAGATAAGCAGAGCAACTTGAATCCAGAAAATGGATATTTAAAACTTAAATATAATTAAACAAAGTATTTTTTTAAGTTCTTTTTAGAATGGTTTCAAATTAACTTTCAGTGGAAGACAAAAAGACAAAGCAACAAGAATTAAGAGATTAGTGTCAGCCTTCTACCATTCAGTTCTCATTATAGCTTTTGAACCCATGAACACTTGGAACCAAATTTCTCAAAGATGTTAAAGTTGTAGATTTAACTTCATGTAAGTTAGACAATTGGAAGACAAATAAAAAAGGAGAAAGCTTATATGACCTCATGAGCAATGCCTGGCCTGTTACTTTGTGTCTGTTGATCAGGAAAGAAAATGTGGATACTTTGGTGGAAATGAGTGGAAGAGGTATTGGAAGAAATACAGGAAATGTAAGTAGGTGGGACAAGGTCCCTGCAAAAATGAGGAAGAGAACTAGGAGTAATTTTGTCATCTCTAGGAAATTAAGTTTAATTATTTCATATGCCCTTGCAACAGCTTCTTTATTGTTAGGAAAAAATATACTGGAAGTGCTCTGAAAAGTGAAGTCAGTTACAAGAAAGATTTAGTAAGACAGGTACGTTCCATTTCATGAGAATCATTTTATGATCCTGGGCATCCAACCATGATTTTCAGCTGTAATTACTTATGTTATGATCTTTATTCTTCTAATAGCCAATACAAATGCAAAGGACCTAATGCAAAGGACCTAATGGTCAGCAATTACTAAACACAGCCTTTGAAATGTAGAGTTTATCTTTTTTTTTTTTCTTTTTAACTGACAGATTATAGGTAGAATGTGTCTTCCTTTCAGCCATTGTCATGAAAAAATTAAAAAGGTTGCTTGCTGTCAGATGAACCATGTTGTGCTTTTATGTTCATTCTACAACTGTCTTGTTTAGTAAATTAGGGTTCTTTAATTGGTGAAATATTCCCAGGAGACATGGTTGTATATTATACTATCTACAGTTACACTTAACAGTTATCTTCCCTGTTTTCTTACTGAATATTTATTTTTAATTTCTATAATAAATAATTAAGTAGTGCTCAGATTGCCAGTGTAAGGCCTTAATAGTGTTAGCTAGAAGGTATAAATTTGAAATGTTTGTAATATAAATGGGAAGAGAAAATAAATTACCTGAGATTTCAATAAGTAAAAAATTAACAAAGGCTGAAAACATTACTAGTGTCATCATACCTAGTCACTTAATTATCTATCAGTCTATAAAACTGCATCATAATTTTCGCAAATCTCATGACCAAAAAAAAAAAAAAAAAAAAAAATCAGATCAAAAGTAATACATTATTAAATGAAGTGCAGTGCTGTCCTAGTTTCAGCCAGAACAGAGCCCATTTTTTCAGTAGCTAAGAACGACTCATGGTCAGACCCAAACATTATTTAATGCCATCTCATGGGATGAGATGTGAGGTGCAGGAGTAAGGGACTTACTCCAGGTGGGAGAAAGCAGGGTGAGGTGGGGAAGAGCCAGTCTGTATTTTGTCACGGTTTTCTATGTAAATAGTTTCTTACCTTTTCTAATTATACCTAATACCATTTGTTATTAATGCTGTTGCTGTTGCTGTTACTGTTTTTTATCTTATCTCATTGTTGTTTCTAGTAAATTTTTCCTACCTCAACCCCTAATTTTCACATTTTAGAGCCTCCTGTTCTCAACTCCATTCCTGGAGTGGGAAGGCAGAGGAGAACTGGTGGGGAACGTGCAAGCAACATCTGGTTTGGGATAGCCTTGATTGCAAGGGGCACTAAGATTCCTGAACCATGACAAGTACAAACACTGGAAGTGTCATCTTACAAGTACTGGAAGTCTAAAGTTCATGTTTACTGTTTTCTAGTGCCATGCTCTTGTGTCTGTAGCAATAAATAATGAGGTGGGTTGCTAAAACGTGCTACTGCTGTCTAGTCTCACCCACTTGTCTTCTTTTACTGTCAGAAAACGTTCTCACAGAACTTCAGTATTTCTGTTGCCTGAGTTCTGTGTATTATTTTGTATATTATTTCATATATTATATATGTATATTTTATTTCTACATACTTACAGGTTAATACAGAGAGAATCAAAATAATGTATAAATAGATACAAAGGGAAATAAAAATTTAAAAAATCATTAAGATGCTTACACTCTTTGTGCTTTTATTAGTTATATAGACTTTGATCATAATTATGATGAAGCCAGACTGTTCCATATATGTTGTTGAAAAAAGTATACTCATAAGGTACTTCAGGATGTTCTGAGTATCTCTATTTTATTCTTTGTCTGTTGACTGTGTTTTAATTTTCATGGAATTTCATTTCAATATGTCATTGTTGTATATTTGTTGAAAGCATGTAATGGAAATAAATGTATTTCCACCAACAATCTGGTTTTGGAAACAATTACTGGAGGATAGCTTTTGGAGGATAGCTTTTAATGGAAGTTTATGCCCTGAATGCAGACCAAGTAAGTGTTTTGGCCAAACGAAGTGAAAAATATGTGCTATTCTTATGGGAATCCCTCTGTTTCCACCTTTATAAAAGGAAACTTTGAAAGGAACATGTGTAGGATGTGTGATGTGGAAATCTGTTTAACAACAAGCCTTGTAATTGTGTACTCAGTATTCAATCACCCATTTTGCCTCTAGAGGCACAGGAAACAGGTTTCTATGCATCCATTCAGGAAGGATAAGGTTGCCAGGAAGATTCTTGCAATACATGATGCTGTACTACTATTTTCTACAAAGAAATATTGCAAAAGATTGGTTTAGTTCTTAGAAACTTGGAATCTAAATACTTCCAATCTGTAATAAACTAATAGGCTTTATATAACTGTGAAATGTTTCTCAATATTTTATTTTTGGATTGCTCACACTTAATAACAAGAATTTGTGCAATTGCAATTTTTGTTGCTCTTATTTTTCTTCTTGTTCAATTCATTGTTCTGCATAAGTCTTGATTTTAAAAGCCAGATTTTTTTTCTCTTTTTTTGTTATTATTATTACTAAAAGTCTGCTTTTTTCTCTTTGCCTTTTTTTTTTTTATTAAAGGCATATTCTATGATATTACTTTTTCATAGAAAAGAAGTTAGAACTGTATTTGAGACTGGAGAAAATGTTAAATTATTTTCTTATTATTATGAATAAAACATGCATGAAGGAAATTATTTAAAAATTAAAAACCTAAGCAATCTTGTAGTACAAATATTCAACAACTGTAAGAATACTGTATAACTCTCCTTTATTACACATAATCAGTAACATCTCTATGCTGCGCTATACAGTGTTCATTGTAACAGCCTATTACGTAAGAAAGTTCATACTACCTATCATTTAAACATCTTCTTTATATCTTATTTAAGTGCAGGAACCATTACAGAGATGTTGTATATATGTTCTTAACATTGTGATAATCATTAGAAAGATTATTTCTATTCTAGATATATAATTAATATGTCCATAACAATGAAAATATTTTAATATTAAGAAAAGTGCACAAAGCACCTAGCATTAAGCCCTTACATACAATATGTATATATATTATATACATGTAGTTTAATTACTACAATGTAAAAATAAAAATAAAATTTTGTTCCGTAAATGTGTCCACAACAGATACATATTTATGTAAAATAAAGAACAGTTTGAAAGAATTCCTACTATCCAACAAAATTTAAAATCTCCACGTACAAAGTTCCATGCTCTGTTAGGGTACATAATCTTCACATCTAGATTTCATCACCAGTGAGAAAATGTCCTAGATTCATAGATTTGTTTATGTTGGAAAAGACCTTTAAGATCATCATCCCCTTAAACAGTTAAGCCAGCACTGATGATGTGGTGCTGGATTTTCCCCCAGCCAGCTCCCAGCACTGGGTCGAGAGTGGGCTGTTCCCAGAGAGCAGTGCAGTGCCGGAATACATCTGTAGGGCTTATGCACAGGATGTCAAGTGCTGAGGGCAGGAGCAAGAATGAGGGAGAGGTCTTTTGTGTGATTTCCAAGAGTTTATTCCTCAGAAGGGTCAGGGATGAAAGACAGAGAACACAAGTGTACAAGAACTTATAAACAGGGGAGGTCTTAGGGGGAGGGTACAATTCTTAACCAATAGGGAAAACACAGGGGAAGATCACAGGACAAGACTGACAATATACAAACCAACGGGGAACACAAGGGGAGGGGAACAGAGCAAACAAACCAATGGAGCTTCGAATATTAGGGGATTTCCAAGGCTGAGGGGCAGGTACTAGCTAGGATTGACAATCGAGCAACAGAGAAAATTCTTGAAGGAGGGGCAGGTCTTAGGGTATAACAGACAGCTAGGACTAAACTAAATGGGGGGGGGGGGGTGTACAAAACAAACTATTAAGGATAAAATTGCAATCAAAACCACACCACAACATACTGATATGTCCACCACTAAACCATGTCCCTGAGTGTCACATCTGTATGTCTTTTAAATGCCTTAGCTTCTCCGGTCCCTGCCTTGGAAGTCCATCTGCTCAATAGATGTGGGAAGAGAGGCTGCCAGTGAAGACTGAGGCAAAAATGTTGTTGAGTACCTCGGTCTTCCCCTTGTCCATTGTCTATGACCTTCATTTTCTGGCTGACATTCCTGTAGAATCCTTTATTATTATTTATGTCCTTTCCTGAGCACTAGCTGTTCCTTGGTCTTCCTGGTTTTACTCAGCCATGCCAGTGTCTTGTCTTCCTTTTCTGATTTCCTGCACCTGGGCATCAAGAGCTCTTGCACACTATGGAAAGGATCCTTAAATATCTGCCATCTCCTGTTCTTCTCCCTGGTCTCTCAGGGCAGTTTCCCTGGGAGTTCTATTGATTAACTCTTTGAACAGCTGGAAGTTTGCTTTCCTAAAATTCAGGGTCCTGACTTTGGCCTTTGCCCACCCAATAACTCACAGGTCTGTGAACTCCACCAAGTGCAGGATCACTGCAGCTCAAGCTCCCTCAAATCCTGATGTCATTGATCAACTCACTTGCCTTGGTGGCCATCAGGTCCAGTATTATGTCCACTCTTGTAGGGTTATCTACTACCTGGTTTAAGAAGTTAACTTCACTTCAAGAATCTCCTGGACTGCCTACAGCTTATTGTGCTATTTTCCCAGCAGATGTCTAGGACAAGAGGATGCAACTGTGATGCCACCTACAGCTGGAGCAAGAAGGCCTTGTTAATAGGCTTTTCTTGACCAGGCAACCTTTAGTAGACACAAACACCAATGTTCCCTTTCTTGCCTCAGTCTCTAGCTCTTCCTCATAAGCTTTGAACTTGCTCATGGCTGTTCTTCAGAGACAGTCTTTTGTATTTCTGTTCATTTCTTGATATAGAGGAAAACCTCTCCACCTTTCCTTCCTCTCCTGTCCCTTCTGAACAGCCTGTAGCCACCAATAGCCAGACTCCCATATTTGTATTCATGTCATCAAGTTTCAAATATGGTAACTGGGTTGTAGCTTTCTAGCAGCACAGTGGCTTCCATCTCTTATTTGCTGACACTGCATGTGTAACAAGACAGGCACCTCAGCTGTCACCTTCTTAGGGAAATGCCTTAATTCCTCTGAGGTATTTCACCAGTATTTCCCTGTTGGTTCCTATTATTCCATGAGCCCCTAACCCCTCTATGTAAGATATGCAGTGTGCCCAGCATGACTCAGAGCAGTAGGCTGAGAGCCCTCACTATCAAAAGGTCCCTCTACCCTCTGAGGAAGATGATTTCCATAACTGGACATCCAGTACCCAAAAATATTTCATGGACATAAAGGAACTGGTAATATCCTGACTTTATATAGCATAAAGATCTATTTTTAGAATATTTCTAGATTTTAACAATAAAAGGAAACATGAAAGGAAATATGGAATGTGAAAACTGGAAAAGAATAGATTATTCCAATTGGGAGGAACCTACAATGATCGTCTAGTCATACTGCCTGACCACTTCAGGGCTGACCATAAGCTAAAGCATGTTATTGAGGACAATTTCCACATGCCTCTTAAACTTTGACAGGCTTGGTGTTTAAGTGTTTGACCACCCTCATGGTAAAGAAATGCCTTCTAATTACAGTCTAAATGTCCCCTGGTGCATCATTTTTTTCCTGCACACCCTATCACTGGATCAGGGAGAAGAGATCAGTACCTTCCTTCCTCTCTACTTCCCCTCCTCAGGAAACTGTAAAGAGTGTTGATGTCAGCCTTCAGCTTCATTTTCTCCAAGCTAGGCAAGCCCAAAATACACAGCAGAGAGAAGTACTCTAACTAGACAAACTTTGTTGATTGGTGGCAATTTTTATGGATAACGTGCCATATTTTACCAGTTTGGATAGCCCTCCAGTGATGCTTATCCAGAAGCCAAGGTAACCTTCCTGAAGCAGCACCTTTAGCCATGGACAGTGCTTCCCCTAAAATATGGCTGCTAAGAAGATTTTGGCACACATTCAAGGTGTCATGTAATTAGCATAACTTTAGTACCTGTTACACATCCAACACCTTCTGTACAGGAAATTTTGCACATGGACTGTCAATTCAAAGGAATTCCTTGATGCAAAGTTTTTGAACATGCACTGAAGAGGTGATAAGTGGAAATGTATATCCCACACACAGGAAGAGTAAGTAATATTTTGTCCTGACTTCACACTTCATACTTCTTCAGGTTGACAGAATACAAAGATGTATTGAAAAGTGCTTACAGGTAATTGAGAACTACCTGACAGTACTGGGGAGATTAAGTCAGTGAATATTTGATTTTTAATCTAAAATATGAATTTTTGTAATAATACTAAGGAAACTAATCTTCCCGCTCATATATACTAATATTCTGATGCCGGCAAAATGTGTGAAATATATTTTTGTCAGACAAGGGATAGTGGAGATTCTATGAATGGATAGTTGCAGAAACTGCCTTAGAAGATAATAAATGAATCTAATTTTAAAGAGATGCTGAAATGATCCTAAGTAAGGTACAAGCTTAGCCTACTTTTTCTCTCACACTTTACTTAGAATGCTTTGTGCTAGCTAATCAACTGATATTAATCATTCAGGTACCATGAAATACGTACAAGCCCTAGGGGCAGTACTGTTACATTTATCTTATTGTGACAGAACTGGTGCAGAACTGCCTTAAGATATCTGTATTCCTACCGAGTGTGTAATGTCACCTGGAGCTACCCCATGAACGTGTGGCAGACTAATCAATTCTGTGAGCTTGCTCCTTTCTCTCCTTGCTGGTGCAGGGGGTGTAGAATGGAGGCAGAAAGAGAGGAAAAATTATGACTTTAAAGTAAATGTCTCTGGAAGGGTAGAAAAACATGGAGAACTCTCATTTGAGCAGGAACTGTCATATTTCTACCCTATGTCATTCATGAAAAGCTAGAGGCCTTTCTTTCTTTCTCTTCTTTCTTTTCTTTCTTTTCTTTCTTTTCTTTCTTTCTCTCTTTCTTTCTTTCTCTCTTTCTTTCTTTCTTTCTTTCTTTCTTTCTCTCTCTCTCTTTCTCTCTCTCTTTCTCTCTCTCTTTCTCTCTCTCTTTCTCTCTCTCTTTCTCTTTCTTTCTTTCTATTGATCATCAAGCAGTCCCTCTAACTAATTGTTCTTTTTCATTTTCCCTCTTCATGTCTTTTTATGAATAACAGGCATTTGAGAGGGGTTATATTTACTCAGTAAGGTTGATAACAAAATGGATAATTCATTTAGTATTTTAATGCATTTTGTTTTGACAGTCTCTTCCTCCCCATATATTGAATGGGCCAAAGAAACCATTCCTTAACTACAGTGTGTCAAAATGAAAAACCTAGCTTGAAATAATGCAAACATGAAAACTTAAATTTTAGTGGTGTTTTGATATTTGGCTTGTTTGACTGTTTGCTCTATTTAATTATTATTCACAATAAAAAATGTAAGTATGTGGTATTTCCCAGGCTTTTTCCAGATGAAAAGCTGTGGCCTTGTTCATATAAATTCTAGGCCAATATCATTCTGTTTAGAGCCTGACAAAATATTATTTTATGTGATGTGATGTGATCTTCATGGATTAGAACAGTGTTCTTATCTCTTGCAAAGGTTGTATATTTATTTTGTTCTTTAAGTACAGTTTCTTGTTTCTAAATGTGTTTATTCATAGACACACGACTTAATAAATTTGCCATCTTTTTCAATTCTCAATAAAATTGGAAGATGAAATAATCTAGAGTCTGATTTTAACATTCTTTTTCCTTTACATGGGACTTGAAAATCAAATGACAAGTACTTGAACCTTACTTTGGTCTGTAACCCTCCTGTCCTAGGTTACAATGTAAAATTGTGCCCAAGGTTTGTATTCTATCCCCATGAGCCGTTGGAGCCAAGGTGGGGCAGTGTTTTCCTTATCTTCTGTTAACGAGCCTAACAATGCCTTGCCACATGACTCATAGATAACTCCCTCAGGGAGTTATCTCTGTTTAATGGGCCATCAAGGACCCACTGCATGACTCATAGAATGAGATCAGCCCATTGGGAGATGCTCTGCCCAGGGGGAGGAGCCAAGCATTCCCACCTGGATAAATCCAGGGTTTGGGACAGCACAGGCAGCCTTTTATCCACTGGACTCCCAGAGGAGACAAGAGCTACCAGACCTTTCTACAGGATCACTGCTTCGGCAAGACCATCTCATCTGGACTGCCGCTACCACCCTAACAGGGTGTCAGGTATTCTGACTCTGTCAGTGGTTTTTTTTTTACTATTACTTTTATTTTACTTTCTTTTATTTCTTTTCCTCTTATTAAATTGTGTTTCTGACTTAGAGTCTTTCACTGGTTTTGCTTTCAAACCAGCACACCTCCTTCTCTTATTTATTTGTTTGTTCGTCAGAATAATGTGCACTTATTGCAGAAAATTATAAGTCAAGAGAAGTTTTCAGACTTCTAGTTTGAGAAATTGCATTGTACAGTGATAGAAAAATCTTGGTGAAGAAAATTCAGGACCTAGTTCACATGAATGAAACAAGTAGAAAAAACTGAAAGAAACAAGAAACTGATTTCCCTTGCAACAGGTTTATACACAACTCTTTTGATGTTTTTTTTTTTTTTTTCTCTCTTTAGCAGAGTTAATCCTGATATGTGGTAATTTAAGGCTAAGCAAAAATTACATCCTAAGATCTCATTTCAAAGAACAGCCTGATAAAGGTATACTCTGGCACTCTTAGCTTCAAGCAAGTAAAGATGTAGAAACTAAAGTATCAAATTCTTTTAAAAAATACATTAATAGGGAAATTAAAATTCCTTCTTATTCAGATAATGTGTATCAATCACAGGGAAATTCAAAACTCTTTTGACTGTTCTAATTGCGTATATTTTTCCTATTCAGGTTAATGCTTCAAGGAAATATTTAGATACTTCTAATTTTAAACTACTGGATTTAAGTGAAAAACTGCAGGTTCTTTGCCATATACTAATCTCATTGCAATTCTCGGATCTACACTGCATAGAAAGGAGTGGTATAGTTTGGTAAAGACCTGCAGTTAGTGGAGTGGAAAAGAAAGTGCATTTGACCAGAAATAGTAGCCTCTAAAGGAATTGTGCCCTCAACACAAAAAGTATAGATGTTATATGCAGCAGAGTATTTGAATCTCTCTTGTATATCTTGTACATACAAACATACAAACCCCAAATATCGCAAATACACACATAGAAAATAAGAATTTAAAAATATAGATGTTCATTAAGTGATGCTTAAAATAAATTGCATCCAAATAGCTAACATGTGCTAGTTTTCTACATAGCAAAATAAGAGTTGTCCCTGCCAGCCTTAAAATGGGTAATGACTTGTTTTCTAATGGTTGATGCAGACAAATTGACCATTCAAAATTTTCTCTTAATTCTTCTGATGGGCTTTGGTCTAAGACCATCCTAATCCTGTCTGCCACATTTTCTGTTGTAATTTCAATTCACCTAGTTTCTTCATGCTTAAATATTTCTGCAAAGGTTTGCTTTTAGGCAGTCCCAGCAGTCAAGGTAATAATGCCCACCATCTACAAGGCTTTGGATTGACACATTATTTCCAAGTTCATCTAATAATGCTTTATTTCACATTTTTATGGATGTTAAGTTGGCATTTGGACAATTCTGAGAATACTTCTTGTATGCCTCTCTTTAGGAAGATAAGTAATTTCCAAGGGTAAACACAAAAGCTGATAAAGTCAACAATATATATAATATATATATATTATATATATATAACTATATCACTACATATATAATATAATATATAATATATATTATAGAATATAAAATATGTATAATATTTTTATATAATTTATTATATATAATAGATATGATTAATATATATTATAAATTATATATAATTATAATATAATTATAATGTCTACAATATATATTATATATTATATATAAACATATTTTATATTGTGTATACTTTATATTTTATATATTATATAATATATATAATATATTATATATATTCGTCAATGTATAATGAGCTAAGAAAATTCATAGGGAATGTCAGGATTGTCTCTAAGACCCTTGAGTAAGATGTTGTCAGCTGAAAATGAGCTAGGAAAATTCTAATTGCTGAAGAGATACTTCAGAGAGTTGCCAGTTATCACCATAATTTCCTTTTCAATCTATGCAAAATGCATGCATGAAGTGGCACATGCACATTAACTTGCTTTATCTAATGGGAATACCACCACCATATGGCAGTTTTCCATTACTTCTAGCCTTAAATAGGTAAGTACAATTCTACCCCTCTCTGCTGAAGGGCTGCTCACAGTTGGAAAAGCAGAATGATCTGAAAAGAATGTCTGGAGAGATAGGACTCACAGCTGGAACCTGAACAGTTTGAAGAAAACCAGGTTGGACCTGGTCAGTTTAATTACTGAGTTACTTATGTTTCATACTTGTATAAGGTATCTTTGTATCAAGAGTGATTAATGACTTTTTATTCAGTAAAAAAACCTAGAAGAAATCAAGAAAGATGGAGCATTTTTTCTTATAAATAAAAACTAATCATAGAATCATAGAATCCTTAAGTTTAGAAAAGAACTCCATGGTCATTGAGTTCAACCTTCCTCTGAACACCGTAATGTCACCTAAACCACAGCAATAAGTGCCATGACCAGTCTTGAACACCTCCAGTGATTGTTGTTCTACCGCTTCCCTGGGAAGCCTGTTTCAATGCTTAACCACCCTATCAGCGAAGAAATTCTTCCTGATGTCCAATCTGAACCTCCCTTTGTCTCATCTTGGGACTATTTCCTCTTGTCCTGTTGCTAGTTGCCTGTGAAAAATGGCCAACTCCCACCTGGCTACAGTCTTCTTTGAGGTAATTGTAGAGCAATAGGGTCTCTCCTGAGCCTTTTTTACTCCAGGTTGAACAATCTCAGCTCTCAGCTGCTCCTCACAGGACTTCCTCTCCAGACCCTCCATCAGCTCCATTGCCCTTCTCTGGACATGCTCAAGCTCTTCAATGTCTTTCCTTTGGTGAGGGGCCCAGAACTGGATATAGGACTTGAGGCACAGCTTCAGCAGTGCTGAGTACATGGGGACAATCACTGCCCTGGTTCTGCTGGCCACACTACTGCTTGTAGTGTTGTGTTTTTAGTTTCTTTGTTAAATATGCATTAATGTTATTCGTTGGTTCATCCCATGTACCCCCATTTCATTCCCCATTTTGTTTGTACCCTGGTTGTTTATCCTGCTTCAGTTTTATGTCAATCTTCTGTTCCCCTACCCCTGGGACCTGTCAATCATATTAAGGCCTCTCCCTGGGCCTAGAAATTTCTGGGGAGAGCGTCGAGTGATTGGATAGGATTCGAGAAGTTCCCTCCTTCCCCTCAGGGATGTGTCTCTGGAGTAATCCCTCATTCCCTGAGCCACTCCCATGTCTTTCCCAATTGGTTCCTTCCCTAAGCCTTGCCCCTGCTCCTCTCCCAGATAAAAGTTACTGTCACAGGGCAGTCTGCCCTCTGCTGAGGCAGGTTCCCTGAGGTGAGCCTGATCCCTTCGGGGACTCCAATAAACTCCAGTGGCAACTCCTCAGCAGAGCCCTCCTTCATTTCCTTGCCTTCATTGTATCCTACCAACTCCCGGGTTGGTGCTATCCAGAGCCCATCGGATCGGCTCAGTCGGCCAGCCTACCGAGCTGTACCGGAGCTTATTGCTGGTGCCAGGGTTAGCCAAGGCAAGCTCAGGAGAGTGCTCTCTGGAAGGGCACAGCAATAACTGCTGACATAGGCCAGGATGCCATTGGCATTTCTGGCCACCTTGGCACTTGATGGATCATGTTCACTCAGCTGTCAACCAGCATCCCCAGATTCTCTTCTGCTGGGCCACTTTCCAGACAATCTGCCCCCAATGTGTAGCGTTGCATGGGGTCGTTGTGAATCAACTGTAGGACCAGGCACTTTCCTTATTGAACTTCATACCCTTGGCCTTGTTCCATTAATCCAGCGTGTCGATGTCCCTCTGCAGAGCCCTCCTATCTTACAGCGGATCAACACTCCCACAAATTTAGCGCCATCCTGCACCGATGTGCTTAATCCCATCAGACAAATCATCAGCTGGCACCAATACTGAGCACTGGGGAACATAATTTTTGACTGGTAGCCAACTGCATGTAACTCCATTCACCAGGTGCACTAAATCCACAACTTTTCCTTTATCCACTAGGGAGGTAATGAAGTTTTGTATACTTAAAATCTTCCAAATATCTATTCCAAACTTTATCAGCTGCAAACAACATGTTGCAACATATATTTATTTTGTTGTTTTGGTTTGCATTAAAAAAAAAAAAAAAAAACAAAACAAAACCTGTCTACAGTTTAGTGTTTCAGAACATATTTTATGCATAAATAATAATGACTCAATTTTCACATTCCTGTCTGGAAATGTTTTTCCACCCTCATCCTGGCAAAAGAGCAAAAAAGTTAATGTGAATTTCACAGAATAACAGATATGTTTATGAGGCCTCTGGTCACCAGCATTCCTTGTCCATACATTTAGGAGACATTATGTTTAATCATAAGTTAAACAAAACCTCTCACAGTAGTATTATGGTCTGGCAAAAACAAGTTTAGAGAAAACAATTCATATCAGTATTTTATATTTTTCTCTATGCTAGCATTGTAAGTTAGTAGATTCCACATGCAGTTGATCACAACTGTCCAATTCTTAGCCAAAATCTCTGAAATTACCTAGAGAAAAGAAAATAGCATGCAGAAAGTCAAGCCCTGCATGACAACATGCACAGCAGTCGATGTTTCTGAGAGTCAGAATTCAGGTTTTGACTTTCATAGAGAAGAATTCCTACCTAAAATGATGATGCCATTCACTTTATAGTGCAAACCCTCTCACAGTCCCTGGAAAATAAAGACCTGTAAAAATGTGTGAAATAAATAATTAGCATGAAAGTTAGGAGCAGTTCAGAAGGTATAACATCTGCAGAAATAAGGTGTGAAACACTTTTTAAGAAGGGTTAAATGAAATAACAATCAGTGATTTTAAAGAAAAATTGCTAGCTGTTTTCTCCCTACATTGAATTTTGCCAACAAAGGATATTTTAGGAAAAACAAACAAACAAACAAAAAAACCCACTTAATGTTCATCTGAAAAAAGTATGCCAAAATTTGATTATTTCCTGTTAAAAAACAGGAAAAAAATAAATTGAAATGTGCTAGCTTTCCTTCAAAATTTGCATGAAAGCAAATGAGATCAGTTTCACTGCTGTTATGAAGGCAGAAGCTGAATTGGCTAAATCAGTGTTTTATTGCCATGTTTTATAAAGCTTTTTAGAAAAGATGAGATGCTGTACAAAATTATATTTTTTTCTCAGCCTGAAAAATATGTGTTTCATAGCCTGCAACAGCTGATGTAGCTTCCTGAAAGAAATAATATATCCTACCTTTAATACTGCAAGTGATATAGTAAAGAATGCCTCACATTTAACAAGAAAGGGATAAGACTTTCAGAAAAGCTTTGAACACCATTCTGTCTTCATATTTTGTTGTTTAAACAAACAGTACAGTGAACCTTCCCAAAGGTTTTCCATGGAAAGAATGAGTAATCATTGCCTCTGGCATCAGACACTGGATTTGCCTGACCAAGAATGAGCAGCCAAGTCTTGAGCATGATAACATGGCTGGCTGAAAAAGAACTAAAACTGTCTGAAACTTGAACCCAGCAGAGATGCTATAGAGCCTTTTTTTTTTTTTCTTCCATATTTACAATTTATGTAAAATATATTGAGAGGGTCCTAATAGAACGTCACTCAAAGTTGTAATACGGGATTGGGACATAAGATTTTTTTCATATGAAGATAGTATTATGTAATATGAACAACAGAAAAAAAAATTAAGACCATTTTAATAGATATTTCTTTAGCATATAAAACCTCTAAATGAACACCTGGATTTGATTCTTTTTCTAATTCTTCCTAGTGTTTTATGTTTTGCATTGATAATGTTACTACAGGCCATCTAGTCTTGAGTATACCTTAAATAGAAGTCTTAAAATAATAGAGTTGAAACAAGAACTATTACAGCAATATAATCTTTCATGCAGTCAGTTAATGCCATCATTATGTGATTGAGTCCAAAACATTAAGGTGAAAGCAGTTTGGCAGTATTTTTGCATAATATGCCTCTGCTTGAAGCATCAGTCCAGTTGAAAAAAGATAATGTTTGAAGGGGGGGTAAATGGGGGAAGGCAGATGAGAAATGCATAAATCTAAATAGGAGGATTTGAAGCCCATTAAAAACAAACAAACAAACAAACAAACAAACAAAACCAAAAAACCAAACCAAACAAACCTTTTAATTTCCAAATACAGAGTATCAGATTTGGTTGTGACTTTACTTCTTTTCAGTTGGCACATCAGTTCTACTGAAAAGGACTAGAAATGTTTCACCATGTACTGATGCATTATCCTAAAGCAAAACCTTACTAAATTAATAAATGTACAGTAGCAGTTTTGAATATGCTAACATAAACATATTTAAATTCTCAGTGTAACTCACTTTTTTCTCACACGAAAAATTATTGAAGTAAAATATTATATATGGGAAGTTGTTAACTTGGGCTTAATGAGGATTGATTGTCATTATTCAAATAATGACAAATTTTGAATTTGTAAACCGAATTTGTCTGGAGAAGAAATTTCAAATGCTCTAATTTGTAGTTTGTGAGCCATTTCCTATATATTTCTTAGTGAGATAATAGTATCTGTGTCCTGTGTAGTCAGAAATCTACATGACTTGTTTCTTGAGCTATTCCATCTTTGTGAATTTGATACTTCTAATGATGTGCTGAAATGTGTCAGATATGTTTCAACAGAGAGACATAATCAGAGCTCTCTTATCAGAGAGGGATGATATACCTTTATTGTGAAAATGTTATTAAATAAACTAATACTTGTGAAAAATAATCTCTTATATTCCTGTATACTTTTAAAATGTGTTTTCCTAAAACACAATATGCAGTTTACACAGGAATTAGGAGTTTAGTTTTATACAAGCTCTTGGTGATATCACAAGACCTAATTTTTTTTTTTTCATGCTGTAAAAATATAATTGTCGCTTGCTGAGTATTTGGCTTTCTATTTAAGTATACTCAAGCTGATATAACTGAAATATGCTGATATTTGCACATCATCAAGAAAACAGATGATATCTTGCAGAGACATTAGAAATATAGATCTTCTCACTGAAAGTCAGAAATATTTGACCATATAGAATGTGTTTTAGACAGCTGTATCTTGAATCCCTCCTGAATGGCTTAGGTGATATTTTTGAAATGTATACATTTCAGGAGGAGCACTAGAAAGATCAAAAATAATGGACCAGGTTTGTATAATTTTTGCCATTCTTTGTAAGTCTTCTGGTTAAGAAGAATATGTAACCAAGTATATTAGAATGAAGTAATAGCTGTGCACTGCTAGTAACATATATATATGAATCTCAAAGTAGTTGTGAAATATTAACAATAGAATTTCCCTGAAATATAGTAATAACAGGAAGAGATATGGTTCTTCTTCAGTCATAGCAATGCCAGCCAGAGATATATAGATAATTTTAGGTATTGGTTTTCTGAAAGTAATATGTAAAAAACAAAACAAAACAAAACAAAACACAAAAACTTTACGTTGCTGTTGTTTTTATGCTTCAGAGAAAGGCCACAGACTTTAGATTTGAAATTGTCTTTTCCCTAGTCCTGTTTTGCTCCCTCTCCATCTGGGACTGATGCCTTTAAAAGAAATGAATGGTGCTTCTCTCTGGAACTGCACCAAGAAATAGAAGTGGAATCTACTGCACCTTCTTTTCAAATGTACACCTCTTCATGCTCAGAACACAGCTTAGTTTATGCCCATCTCTAATGAAGAAGTGAGTTAAAAAATCCACAGCCCATTTTTTTTCTTTTTAAAACTCTGTGAATGTTCTTCTGTACTGAAGAACTAATGAGGGAAAGGTAGACTTTCAGAATGAATAAAAAAGCTGATTTTACCTTATGCATACTAGTTTCTCAAAATAAATTTATTTTAACAGATTTTATTTATTCATATGTTTTTATCTTTGCAAGTTCTACTTCCTTGATTGGACATGACAAACCCCACTATAGTTAAGAAAGAGATGAAACACTCAGAAGTCATAAAGTAAATGATCCTGACTAACTCAAATTGGATGCTGCTGAAATTACATTAAAGTTTTCCTATGACTTTAGAGTTCTATTTTCTTTAACATCAGCAGAGGGATATCATGGTGCCAACAGGGACAAGGGCCTAAAAATATTCAGTTAAGCTGTGACTGTTTTGTTTGTGCTTATCTGAACTGAACTGAACCTGTTTGAGGTACATCCACTGGAAGAAATAAAGCTGAACTAATGATAGAAGGAAACATTGACCATTTTTTCAAGTAATACAAATATATTTTATAGCTAGATTATTTTAATATTTTTTCCTGTAATAACACCACAAAAACACTCCCAAAACATTATTCAGCTTTCACTGCTTTATAAATAAAAATTAATTTATATTCAACTTCCAGTGGCTGCATGAATTGCTGTTAATTCATTTCACAGCATTTGGGTTCTAGACAAAAATTAGATTACTCCCCTCTCCTGGCATTTTACTTCTAAACATAAAATGTTTTTCATTTAATATCTTATGTAAGATAATTGTTTGTGCATTAAATAGCTTAGATATATATAAATAGCTGTCAGTGGTCAGGAGTAGTTATTTTCAGTGGGCTTAAAGAGATTTTATCTGCACATGTGAATGTTGATTACTATTGCTTTTACTTACATTAATTAAATTAAGGGATGTAATCACAGAAATATTTTGTTTTCATTGAAATGGACAGACCTGAAAAATAGCTACAAAGCTGAATATTAACTGCAGATTCTTGTAAGCTCTGTAGGTTGATTTGTTCTTCTTTACATAAAACCTTTGAGAAAGGTTTCCTCTGTTGTTCAGTTACAGGTCTTCAAACTTACTCTCAATTCTGGTTTTAGGCACCTTCAGTGAAGCTTGCTGACATTCATTTTGACAGTGTTAAGGCATTCTTTGTGTGGTTTGAAACATGATGTACTTGATGCTGAAAGAAATAACATCCTCCTGTAACAAGCATAATCAGGCAGGTTTGTAGCTCTGGAACTACAAAGATTTGAATTTAGAATGCAGATACACAGAACTGTGTGATCGCTGTCTTAGTCAAAAACCAGTTTCAGTTTGCAAGCGTGTTTTACATCTGCAAAAATGTAGTTTGGTGTACCGAACCAAATGCAGAAGACTAGAGCACTTTATGAGAGCAATTTCACATTAGATACTTGATTTTATTCTGACAGTTCTTAAGAGTAGGGGTAAGGCCTATGGTATTAGTCAGAACATGCCTGCGAATAAAATGACAGCAATAAGTCATATTCTTACTTGAGTGTTTCTTAATGCTTTATCAGAAAGGAATAAATACTGAAAAATTGCTAAATCTACTTTTAAGAATATTTAGAATTTATTATTCCATCACTTTTTTACCTTATGAACTGGAATTTTAGGGAAATAGAATTTGCTTTTATGTCTCTGCTGATAGCAAGGCATTTTTTTAAATGTTTTGTAATTGAAGGTTTGGGGTAGTTTTTTCTATTTTCCTCTGCGACAGATAAGAACTCTGAAGTTTTACTAGTATTAATAGAAGATTCTATTTTTTTCAGGAAAAAGAAATCTGGCAAGCCCTTATTTACAGTAAACAACCAGACAAACAAATTTTCCTTATATTTTAAATAAGCTAAAAGTGCAAGGGAGTCTTAGACCTGTCACATTTTCAAATTTTATGTATGAAATTGTTTCTTACACATTACAATACAGATATAACTGAATTTGTAAGGAAAAATCTGATTAACTTTATCACATACTAATGGGAATAATACTCAAACTTAATATTAGTTAACAAAATAAAGGTTGTAAAGGCAACTCAAAAAATGCTGTTATTGAGGCTGTGCTTATTTCTTTATTTTATGTGTGTTATAAGTAAGTTTTAATCACGTGGTGTTTTTTCATTTTTTTTTCCTCTACTGAAGGGAAGCTAGCCTGCACTTCATAAGTAACTATTGACTTTGTCCAATGGGTAGCCAAATATTTAATTTGCCTTATTCTCCTTAGAAGGGGCTTTCAAGGTTTTTTTTTTCTCTTTTTTTTTTTTTTTTTCCTGGCACTCCTATGTGCTTGCCACTGTAGAAGACCAGTGTTTGACAATTAATTGAGGAATAAAGATCCTCATGATCTTAAAGGCTTATTTATATGCATTTTACAAAAAAGACCTGAGAAATAACTACTAAAGTAAGAAAATACCTTCTAGCTGAGATATGTAGCCGTGAATTCTTGGTTTGGAGGACTGGTGGTTTTGCCACAAGCTTGGAGCTCAGAAATTCAAAACTATATAGGTTATGGTTCCCAATATTTATTTTATTTTAAGACTCTCCAGTAAAACTAGAAATAGAAAACTGTTTCATTGGGAAGTGGTATTTTGTTGGAATATTTTTACTACAAATGGCAATCTCTGTATGAAATGAGGCAAATCTCTATAGAAAATAGTCATTATACAGCAGCCTCAAACTATTCCCAAAACAAGTCTTCCCAATGTGGAACTGAGGATAATAGAGCAAGAAGAACTAAAATAGGGGAGCATAAGAATTATCATATTACTTGGAGTATACAGAAATTTGCAATAAGGAAGAAAACTTTTCTCTCTCTTTCCCTGGTGCCCTAGTATGGAAGAAAGCCAGACTGAGTCCTTAGCTACAAAGGAACATTTTTTTACAAGAACTGCTTTTCAGATGAAATAATTAAAGGTCAGAAGACAACCTTCATCATTTTCTTTCTTCTGTCTTCCAGCCTCATTTGTACCAAGGCTGCTCAGGTCACTGTTTTGAGTTGGTGATGCAGGAAGGTTTATATATCTTTGGTATAATTGTGCATCGCAGTTTCCTAAAGTTTCTCTGCTAGGAGTGCCACCCAGAAAGGTTACTGTGACATTTCCAAAACTGTGTCTTATTAATAGGAATGAAACATATTTGTTTCCCTTTTCATGCATCAATATTGTATACACGTTTATCTATATTATGATATGTGTATCTAGAACATGCATACATACTTGTATATATGTATATGGAATATTGATGTTCGAAATAGCATTTTTGGGGGTTATATTTTGCTCTGTAGTAAGCAAAACTTAATCTCAAACATTAATAATTTGGAGGAGAGAAGGAAGTTGGGCAACAGTTTCCTTCCAGTAATAGTTTTCAGCAGCCTCTGAGTTATGAACAAGTTTTACCAACTTCTACTACTAAATAAAGTGATTCTTATGGCAGCTAAATTAACTATGATATCCTTGACTATGTCTGATGAATTTTCATGTAATTTTAAATTGCAATTTATATATCATCTCATTAAACCTAATGTTTGTTACCTGTTATGCCAGCCATGTCTTAGAAAAGTACACACTAAATTTTCTTTGAATAAATTTATATTTTGGCCCCACTTATATTAAAGTGCAACTGTAGTGAAGGGAAGCTGAGTTTAGCTGAGTAAAGGTAAAATAGAGCTATTCTGTCAATACCATCTAACATTTTCCCTGAGTACTGTTAAAATATTTTCTGGCTGGACAATTTAGCAGCAGTTAGAGATATACTGAAAGAAGGACAAGGAGTTTTGATCCATTTACATTGAGAGTTATATAGTGAGATTTATTTCTGGGGACAGAGAGAAGGTCATAAAAATGAGAATATATTAATCATTGTAACAGAAATCCAAATATCTAGATCATCAAAGCCCGTGTTTGATGTTGGCCAACTGTGGGTGGTTAGGAAGAGTGAAAGTATAAAGTAAGCATGTAGTGATAATTACATATAGAAATTTCTTCTATGATTACTGACAGTGTAAAACTGTGGGGCTTCTTGATTTATTATACCTTACATGGAGGGGCTTTTGAGACATTTCCTTCAACAATTCTGTAATCAATTTAAGCAACTGGTTTTTACAAAATCTTGCAGCAAGGCACTCCACAGTCT
The DNA here is from genome assembly GCA_910950805.1 of Acrocephalus scirpaceus scirpaceus. Classification (NCBI taxonomy): domain Eukaryota; kingdom Metazoa; phylum Chordata; class Aves; order Passeriformes; family Sylviidae; genus Acrocephalus; species Acrocephalus scirpaceus. The sequence goes on along the minus strand of OU383773.1, from coordinate 47,593,294 downwards.
TAAGTGTGTTTTGTATCTGAAAAATAACCTCTTTTTCTTTTTGAACCTGGTATTTCTTTGTGTTTTTATTAGAAGATTCCTGATTCTGTTATTGAAAAGCACAGTGAATATTAGATCCTGCATATAATTCATGTTTTCATAGACTTCTATCCCCTATCATCTGGAAAATCCCAGCCTGCCTTGTTCTTCTTTATAAAGAAACCATTTTCTGACCTTAATCATTGCTTACCCTCTTCTTTATCTTTGCTAGATGGAGAATACCTTGTCTGGGGGAGGACATGCTAATGACAGCTATAAAACCTTCAGTATAAGGACATGACAGTCAGTAGCATAACATTTTTTTCTTCTTTTCCTAATAATTCTAATATATTATTTCCTTTATGTATTTAACACTGAGCTAAGATTTTCCCACAATTAGCTATTACAATTGAAAGATCTCATTTGTGAATAACCATGTTGTACCACTTCATCAGTTCACATTCTTCTGAATGGCCTTTTTTGTTTACAGGTCTTAATAACAATCTCAAATAAGCTCTCATACCCATTATTTATTTTCTTTGCCAGATCTAATGTTCAGATCTAGAAGAATTCCACTTTTGTCCATCCTCTATTAGGATTATTGAATATTTACTTTAATTGATTTTTCTGTATTTTGTTGAGAAGATTTTCTAGCTTAATTTCTTAAGAAATGTTGATGGTAGACCTTTTCAAATACCTTCTTGAAAACTAAGCAGACTATGAAATCTGAAGTTCCTTCCTCTATATGTAAAAAGTGTGACTGCCTTGGTACATAGCATGAAAATGAAATTCCTCTGGGCAGCCAAATTTTAATTTCTATCCTCATGAACAAGCAGGTTACCACACCATCCAGAAACCAGCCAAAATTAAGAAACTTCATTGATTCTGTAATTTTTTTTACAATTCTGAAATTGTAGGATGAGATACACAATAGCAACATGCAATATGATGGAGATGTTTCTTATGTTTACCTATGTTAAATACACCAAAGTTCCTCTGTAAATTACAGTTTTTCAACAGTGTCGTGACTTTCAAATCTTTTCAAGTATTACTGATCAATTCATTTGTACTTTCTGTGACTGCAAAGTTGCAAGTCATGTTACCTGTTGGGAACATAAAAGATACTTTCTAGATTCAGCTGCTAACTTTCCTCTGACATATTAGTGAATATAATACATTAGAATTTGTTCTGTTTCTCTCAATAAGTTTTGCTAGAAGTTCCCACACACGCTACCTAGACATGGGTGCAAAAATATTTATAAAATGCTTACCTTCCAAAACTTAATCAATAAACAAGATACTGTTTTGCAAACATTAATGGATATGTACAAAATTATTTTGCCAAATATAAGTTCAAAATTTATATGATTTTTGGTTTGTAATCAAAAAACAAAGGAATATTTCATATTTCTTTTCCAATGTATTTTTATTTTTTCCTTGTTGACTATGGTTTACATCAATTTAAAGACAATAAATTTTCTTAAATATTAAATGCTTGTTTTGATTTTTTGGGGAAAAAAAACAAGAGAAACTGACATTCAGAAAAGAAATTGATTTAAAAACTGTCATTTTGATTTCATGGTTGACTATATTCTTTTAAAATGGAAACAAAAATGGCTATGAAGAAAACAAAAGAATTTAAAAAATTCTATCTGGCTTATTGTATTTGTGAATTCCCATGTTATTAGTTCTATCTTTTGTCATGTAGAAAGTGACTTTTCATCCAGCTTAACCATATTAGAATGGAGTTTAAATAAGCCTCTAAAAAACTAGGGAGATGATAGAGAAGCCCAGAGGACTTTGTTGGAAAAATAAAAGTTGTATTCACATGTCTCCTTATATTTCCAATTATCTCCTTATGGTTACTATTTAAAGGATGGCTTTGAACATAATAGATAACACTGTTACGAATAAGTGAAATTGTTTTAGCTTGAACATCTATTTGTGCATCTTGTTATGAGCAGATTACAGCTGAGTGATTTCTGTTCAAGTGAGCCTGATAATGATAACAGTGTTTGGAGGCTTCTGGTAACTTTTATTGTCCAGTCTCTAGTTCAACTTATTTGACCAAAAGTAAGGAAACCTAAGCTCTTTATATTCTTATATAAGATGTATGTTACTAACTAGCTTCCTGAAAGGTTCAGTGTTTTATTTTCTTTTCAGTAGTTAGCGTTGGCCCAAAAGAGAGTATTTGCTTTTTACTCAATTTTGGATAAACTTAGATGAACACTGTCAAAAATTTTAATTCTTATAGAATAAGGGGCAAACAAGTCTGAAGCAACCTGGAGAAATGATTGCAATTAATTTTCTCCATCATTCATGATGATTCTTGTGGATCCTTCCAACTCAGAATATTCTGTGATTAGCATAACAAGCAGCTCTGTAATATTAACAGGTTTTTATGTAGTTAACCCAGAAGGAGTAAATTATAATAACAGGTTTGAAGAGAAATAATTTTGCAAATTTGGTTCTCTTTCTTCCAACTCTGTGACAAGTAGCACAGGAAGAATTTAAGAAGTCATTGGAACATGTGATTCAAAGGCAACAGAGTCACACCAGACAATGAGTGAGAGGAATGAAGGGCAAACTCTTGACAGACAGTAATGCAATTGATAAATACTTTGGCCTGGGAATAGTATTACATATAATTGAAGGAGAAATGATGGAAATATGATATGTTGTAAGAGTGAGTGAGTGAAAAACATCTGCATATACAGAGATGGAAGCTGGTGGATATTGACCTGATCGTTTGCAACGTGAGGATTTTTTTGGTTTAAATGCTGTTCTCTGGGGTTTTTTTACTCTCTTTAACCTGTTCCTCCTATCAATCACTTTCCTCAAGGTCCTATGAAATATTACTCTTTACTTTGTTGTCACTAACATAAGACCTTGTGCACATCTGCTTCCATAAAATCCCTTTAAATATGTGTATTTTTTTGCAACAGACTCTAAGAACTCACTGTCTTCTGCATGTCCAGTGGCTACAATAGTTTTCATATGCTTCTGACTTTTTAAACATTCATGATGTGTCTTGTTCTAAATAGCTTTCAAGTTCCAACTGAAATGCAATATTAATGTATTTTCTTTGTCTCTGTGGTCCTGTGACATTTTTGTCTTAAGAACACACAGAAAATTCATTCAGACTAAACAATACCATGATTTTGTTTACTACATGTTGGTATGTTTTGTTAATTTTCATCCTATTTCATGTGGCTAAGCTTAGGAGGTACTGCTTGGGAAGCTAGTATCCTGTTTTACATTTTTTCCACTTTGAGTTGTCTAGGAGATTCACTTTCCAATTCCTCACTATTTTAAGGGTGCAAGAAGACATTGTAATAGTGCCTTTGATTCCTAAAATTTCCTAAAATGTACCGAGAAATAAATGTCCAAGGATATGGCAACAAATGAAAAAAAAAAATTATACTATTTATATAATGATGTTAGTAGTATGTTTATATATGGTTATATACTTTTACAATGTATACTAATATTTTATTTAATAACACATACAGGATTAAATTTTAAACATCAAATTCAGATTCTGCTGAACAATGATAAAATAACTTCTTTCAACAAGTAATAGAAAAATATTTCCTTATAGTTATTACTTGGAAATTACTACTGTAATGCAAATCAAAGTCATAGAGTCTTATTTGATGTTTGCTGATATATATGAATTGTGAGGAAGTTGTATGTATTTGTTTTTTCCTTCTGGAAACAAACCAGAGATTTTTATTTAGTTGTATGTAAAAGTGTTGTCTGAACCTGTTTAATCAATTTTTTTTTTTTTTTTAGCAAAGAGGTAGAAACAAAGATGTTTTACAGCCTATTTTATCTTCTTCCTAGTACGTAGTCAGTTAAATATGTGGCGTGTCACTGATCTCAGTGTGGCTGTGCACCAAATTAGTTTTGGAAGAGTGTCTTTTGTCTATTTATGTATTTAATGGATGGATATTATTTGTTTGTTTCATCTTATTGCAGGCTGTTGAAGGACTGACAGGGATTTGGAAGAAGAAAATTAGGTCTTGCACACTAGACAATCATAAGGAAGATCAACTGTTTGTATCACCTGTAAGAATTTTAAAAAGCTTTGTAATGCTGCTTATGTAATATTTCTTAATATTCTCAGATTCATATTCTATTAAGGAATATAAAATGTATTAGTTAATAAAAGTATTATTTATTGAAGTGAAGAAAAAATCCATAAAATTCACAGTTTCTTAATAGATCAAATAGTTTAACTTGATATCAAGTCAATAAAAATTTGGTCTCCATTGCACCAAAATAGATTGCTTAATGGTAGCGTATTCAGCTTTCAAGTTCACTGGGTTTTATCAGCCCATTAAGGAGAAAAAAAAACTAGCTAAATGAGAATGGACCATTCCACTTTTCAAAGGAATAATATATTTCAAACATATCTTGGTTTTATGTCAATAATTAGCTAAGAGAAAGAGAGGAGGAATGAACCTTCAGCTGTGTTTCTCCCACAGTAGTTAATACAGACCTTGTAACATACTGCTTTGGCTCAGAAATTATTTAATCTCAGCAGCTCTTCAAAATTGCAGTGCTTGTCTAGTAGAAAACTTGTGTAATCTAAACATTAAAGGAAAAGAAGAGATGTTTCAAAATGTTTTTGGATACCCGCTTTGTTTTGTGATAGCTAAGGTGAACTTTTGGTTACAGTTGGCTAGTTGCTCAGGTTTCTTTTTACTAGACTTGAGAAAACTCAGTAAATCGAGGTGAGAGGATGCTATTTCTGTGACACTTTCTTACTCTTCAGATTGACAGCTTTAAAGGTGGTTGAAAAACAACACAGTGTTTGTCAGTAAATGATTTGTCTTTGGAAAAATGGAGCTTAAAAACCATCAAGCATCTTTTCACGCTTTATCTGTTGCGCTTACAGATCACTTCTGAGTATGTATGTATGACTCAAAATGGAGAACTATAGAAAAAACAAACTGAGATTTTGAAACTAATGTTATGTATTTGGATAGATAAATTGTGTCAGCATGTTTTTAGAATAAGGCTATTCGAGTTGACACAAGACAGTAATTCATGTTTCTAGACTAGAATATGACTAGTTTAGTTAAAAAATAAAACCAAAAAATTCTTTTAAACATTGACCTGTAGAAAGTAGCACTTTTGAGCAAGCAAGTGTATAACTTGTTCCTGTCTCAGTGAGCACAAGCCCTTCAGACTGTGTTGTATGTATGGAGAATACTTCAGCACAGAAGTATTAGCAGTTGGTTGTGGTGCCACTGGAGAAATTCCATGTTCTCTTCAAGCTTGAAACTCATGGCCAGAACAGGCAGGCAAGCATTAACATAGTTGTAAAAACTGGTTTATTTTTTAAAAATAAATACAAAAATATAAATATAAAACATTGGCAGATAGAATTTGATGAAATGAAGTTGCACAAACTTTTTTTTAAACCAGCTGCATATTACACTTATTAACACCACGTGTACATTTTGTTTTATTTTAATGTACAGAACAGGATATATTGGATTTTTTTCTTCTTTGCCATCTTAAAAGCTGCACTTGCAGGAATAGGACATGTACCTAACAGAAGCTGCTTGAGGTTGCTTAAGGGATTATCACCCTGTTCAAATTTCTGAAGGTAAGATATTTTTTTATTTTACTTACTAAAATGTACAACACTGAATTTCCATAGCTTTGGCTCTTGGAAGTTGATTAAATAAAATGTTGTATATACTCCAAGTGGCATCCTACTAGAAAGAATGAATGACATTAATGGACAAGTTTAAAACAAATTTTAAAAGGAAACCATTGTGCTGAGTGGCAGGAAATTTTTCCTGAATGTTAAATACTGTTGAGTGCAGAAGGTGTCTGTAAAATTACTTCCGCTCGAAGGAAAAGAAAAAAGTAGCCTACTGTAGGTTAAGAAGTGTCTTTGTCACTTTCTCCTCCACCGTACATCTCAGCTAGCTTATTGAACCGAGGGCCCCACTCTCGGAGGTAATCATAGTTTTGGTCTCCTTCGGTAGTACCTGACTCCAAGGAGCTCAAGGATTCAGCTATGGAATCGTTTCCTTCATAGGCATAGGTTGCAAGCGAGTCATACGGCGGCGCAGAGGGATCAGTGTCGTGCTCTTTTAGCCTTTGGTTAATGAAATCTCGGACATCCGTGTTGTCTGGTGCAGAAGGAGTCCTCCGTGGCACAAATAACGTTTCGGGGATAATGTCTCGTCGCAGCTTCTTGTCTTCGATGGCTGCGGGATTCCTCAGGGTGCCGATATCAAAGGCTTGGGTGTCCTCCTCTCCACCGCCTTCATCATTGTAACTCACAATATTGTCTCTGATGTCCTCTTTAGAGAGGATCAAAGGCTCCTTCTTCCGTTGCCTCTTCAGAGCAGCAAATAGCACCACTATAACTTAAAGAGGGAAACAAAGAATGGGTAAAGATCTCTATTTAACAATTTCTTTGCAGCAAATCCACCAGGTGCATTTCACCAACTCATTTTTTTGATAACTGGATAAACACCTCTATCTGTATAATGGCAGCACAATAAAGTCTACATCAAAAACCTATTTTGCACACATTGTGTGCTCTGCTTCACAAGACCATGAGCTTGTCTGCATGCTCTTTCTGTAGCTGTAATGAGCTTTAAAATAGCCAGGTCTATTCTGAAGATATTTTTCCTTTTTCAAGCTCAAAGGATATTGTTAAAAAGTGGGTTTGAGTTGAATTATAGGTCATTACGTGTTATTCTGAAAACCACAAAATGGAGGTTTTACAAAATTTTCCTTTTTTTTTGTACTACAGCACTGAAACCACTGGATAGACAGGGCTTTAATGTAGCAAAATTACTGCTTACTGTTATACTGTATGTGAAATATATACTGCATATTGATTTTTAGTAGTTATTTAAATGAAAAAGAGGCTTTTCCTCAAAAAACGACATTAAAGCAATTTTTGATTATACTATTCATCCTCTCTGAACTTTCTTTTTTTGTGGACAATTTAATGAAAGAACATAAATGAGCTTCTGGTTGCACAGCGATAGTTTTAACAGTCTGGGACTTGAATTCTTATTTACAGTGTTGAATTAGCAGATAACAAGGGTTTGCCTTTGTTTTTCTTTTTTTTTCCTTTTTGTTTTAAGCTGCAGTTATATTCTTCTTGCAAAATCCAGGATCACTAATTCTATCAACCTGCGTAATTTTGTGAAATGAGTCAGGCCTTAAATAATTGTTCCTGGGCAGGGGAAGATGCGTTTCTCCTCTTACCTAGCAGGATAATGATGCAGAGGAGGATGGCCACCAGTGCCCCCGTGCTGAGGCCGGCAGGCAGGAGCAAGGCCTCGGCGCTGCAGGACTGCATGTTCCCCCGGCTGTCACAGGCACAGACGCGGATGGTCAGCGTGCCCGTGCTGCTCTGGATCGGGTAGTCGTTGTCCGATATCACCACCGGGAGAAGGTAAGTACTTATTTCATGTCGACTAAAGCCATTCCTTCTCGTCAAAATCCTGGCAGTGTTATCTAGATCAATTAAAAGACACTGTAGTGGGCTCTACGAACAGAAACCATACCACTTACAGTCGATGCAAATCATCGTATTTCATATGGCTTAAAAATAGTTCCGGATATCATTTCTGTTTTTCTAACAACATTCCCATTTGATCAGAAAGCTATTTATAAGCTTTTAGGTACATCTGGCCTGCTTCTCTGTGTCTCTGCACCACTTTTGCGTGTGATTTGAAAAGAGAATTTCTCAAAGCTTACAATGTTTTAGAGATTAATGCATGCAGTGTGTGACACAGTTACAGTTCAGGGCTGAAACCCTGAAATGCAGCAACCAACTGAGGAAAAATAACTTTCCATTTTGTGCAGTTCAACAAGTACTCTGTTCTGGAACATTCTTCCTATGCATCATCTGTGACAACACCCACAGGAATGCTATCTGTCAACTCTGTATGAGATTTGCTACACTAAACCACTTTCAACACACTGTAGAGCAATGAATTATGTACCTTAGCACATGAAGTAGGGCTTTTTTTGGATAGAAATTTCTTAGGAATTCAGAAAATGTGAAAGATGGTAGGTGTTCCTGCACATTTCTGAGAAGTGAACTTACTAAACTGTATCTATAGTAGAAAAATCTTAGTTGTGTGCAGGATACTTTAGCATCAAAAGCTGTCCACTGAGTGACCAGAAGGAAGGGAAGGAAGAAAAGGAATGAATAAACAGAGAGACTATTTCTTCTACTGTTAGAGCCACAACACTTGAGTGGCAGCCAACACCTTGACAGAGTTGATAACTTTTTAGTACAAAAGAGAGAAAATACAGGTTTAGTGTGCACTAAAAGGAAAATTTAATTTTCTTCATATTTGTGGATTGCTTGAGGTTGGCTATGTGGTTAGCTATGTTGACAGCCAACTTCAGGCAAAAATAAAATAACCCATGTGAAAGATGAAAGAAAATAAGTACAGATAGCAAGGAAATATCAAGATCTATACTTCTCTGTACTCAGGACCTAGTCATGAAGATATAACATTTGTTTAAAATACTAAATCATGTTTTTTTTCATAGACTTCAAGATGTGAAACACAAAGTTTTTCTTTACTGCTTTCCTCCACTGGTTTTGTGTATTTTTACACTATTTGTTTTCACTCAACATCAGAAATACATGTCTTATGGATCTTTAAACACCTCTTATGCAAGGGATTTTATACAGTACCCAAACTATTTGATTTAATTACTTCACTTTCCCTACCATTAGAAATTTTTTTCTGCCCTTGTTTGTAGTCTACTACATCCTGGAATATTCATCAGGAACAGAGGATCATTCCCGTTGCCTTTATGCCTTTGATACACTTGAAGGCTGATACAACGTCCTCTATCATTTATTTCTTCTGTTATCTAGAGTCCTCTCAATTAGTCATGCTAATAATGAAGGCCAAAATTCATAGCCTCACTTTCCCAACAGAAGCTTCTGAAAACTCTCTCTGATAAAGACAGATTGAGAAAAGATCAAAAGAAAAGCCAAAGTGGCTCTCAGAACCCTTATTTTCATTAATGGTCAGAAAGAAACAAAACAGAAGGCCAGGGGAATCTGAACTATGTGACAAAAAGCTGAAGTGAAAAATATCAACTTGGCAGATGAAGGCATTTTTGAAAGCTTTTTCTCTTTTGCAGTCAAGTATTTCGTCTGTCTCTTACCCCAAACCAATACTTTTCTGATGTTCTTTATAATTTTTTTTTAATCACATTTCTGCCTCACTTACACAGATAAAAATGTAGAAGCCCTAAACCTCATTCAAGTAAAGTATTCTCGATAGTAACAACTTTCACAGCTTCTCTACATACTGGTAAACACCAAAAGCAAATATATTTCTGGAAAGTAGCCAGTCAGAAAAGATAAAACTCCTTCATTGGAACAGGCATGAATCTTACCTTCATTATCCTGAACAGTGAAGTTAGGGTTAACGGCAGCTAAACTGAAGAAAAATTTTTGTCCACCAAGAGGGTCATCTTTGTCTACTGCACTTATGGTTTGAATAAGCTGCAGGAAAAAAAGCAAGCAAACAAACAACAACAAAAATTCCCAAATACACCTAGGTTTTTGACAGAGCTGTCTGATCAAAGAAGATGAAAAGCATTAGAATAATTTAGCATTCACACATATTGACTTAATATTTATTCTGTAAAATATAACAACTTAACAAAAATGTTCAACAAGTGCCTTTTGTAAGCTTTTTTGCACAAGCACATCTGTATTTTTCATGAGGTAGTCCATGTGTACTTGTATTTTTGTAGCTACATAGTGGACAAAACTTGCCAAAAATAGTTTTAGCTGTAGCTGGTAGTTTTTATACTTCATCTTTGGTTCATCATTTTAAATTCAAATCAACACGTAAGACAGTAATTCAAATGAAGTTTTCTATTTTCGTGATAAAAATGGCATTTTATCAAACAGATATTTTTGAAAGGGAAGTTAATGTTTCAAATAACATTTCAACATTAAAGCATTTTTTTCTTAAACATTATTTTTCTATTTATTAGTATAGCAGAACACATCAACATGATTCCTGAGATGAAAAATACCAGTTAGATTTTATATATATCTCCACTCTTGTAAAATATTGTAGCACACCCTAGAGATGCACAACTTTGGAGCAGGATGAAAATCTGGTGTCATAGTTCTCAGAGTAAGCTGCACCAAATCAGTTCCATACTCAGACTCAGAGCTTTCTGCAATGTCTACAAAAATTTTTGGGAATTTTTGGGGAAGTAATGGCAAATCCTTTATCAGCACTTATTTATTTGTCAGGTAAGTGAATATGTGGCTTTTTCACTGAATTTTCTATACCTAAGAGTGGCAAAATACTGTTTCCTAGGCAAAACGAATATTTTACTTTTATTTTTGATTTTTGCCTAATTTCAGACTGGACGTCTTTTTTTTAATACCATGGCATATAAACCGAATTTAAGTCTGGATTTTTGTGCATGCATGCTTGAAGGTTCAGTTATGTTCTTAAGTTTAACTTCCAAATATAGATTAATCTTTAGTCTAGATCATTTATATTCTTCATTTCTTATCCATCATTTTAAATTGCACTGCTTTTTCAACCATGGAAGTACATCTGATTTTTAACACTATTCCTTCCCTGTGGTGTACTTGTTAAACCCTGTTTATTTTTCCTCTTCCAGTTCTTCCAAATACAGCCATTTCTCTTCATATCACAGCTTTTGTCAGATCTAATCATCTTTAACATCAACAACTGTAATGCACTCTTGTTTGCCTTAAAAAACACATGACTAACTCCCAACTTCTGTCTTGTCCATCCAGAAAATAGCAGCAAATTTCTTAATGAGGCAAGGATGGGACTTCTTTTAATATAGTAGCTTCCTTGCTTTTTCAACAGGAGTTTTGTCTTTCTCTAAATCTGTTTTCTTATATAATCCTCCAATAACTTTCTAAATGAATAAAACTGCTAATGTAAGCATAGAATATTATTTGTTTGTGAGGAATGAATATTTTAATTATTTAGTGAGCAGCTAGCATATGAATTTTCATAGATATTTACAAAATGAAGTAAAAATAACCCCACTAGTTTATTTTACTTCACAACTAGAGACAATAAATATGGTCACTTGTAGGTGTCAGGCTGATGAAGATCAACAGATTTGCTGAGTGTTCATACTCATAGTTTAAAAAGAGTGTGTAGAATTGAAAGCATTAAATTGCATTTTAAAAACTGTTTCCTGATAATATTGATAACTATTTTAACATGATAAATCCTGTTTTACATGTGGTTTCAAAGTTTTTTTTCTCTTAGACCTGCCAGCCATGGGAAACCCCAATTACCTTGTAAGTAGGGATATAACACTCTAAGTTGCTTCTTTGTAGAAATGCCACAAAGCAGTAACTGCAGGGAAGCCAAGGATGTTACTCTGTATGATAACAGTCAGGAAATTAAGGGCCCCGTAGCAGTCCTGAGGGTCCTTAGCCACTAAAAAGCTGATAAACCAGTGGAAACAAGTTTGCTGTATGGTCTGCTTATTCCAACAAAATTCATCTTTCTGCTTGGTAGGACCTCTGCAAGCATCAGCTCTATCAACTACTTAGGTGGATGTTTTCTTCTAAAATATACTATACATTTGCTTTTAAATTTAGGAGAAAGAACAAAAATATAATGTGCTATTAAGAAAAAGAAAGCAGCAGAACTCTTTAGAAAATCTACATCAATTTACAGTTCAAAAACTTTTTCTTGCCTGAGTGAAAAAAAGAAAACTGAGTTTTTGAAAAAGGTACGGCAAAGACAAAATTCTGATACTCATAAAACCACTGGAAGCTGTAAGATCTATGGCTATATAGTGAAGAAACGAAATTAAGAATGAATCAGGGGAACTGGGAAAGAAAGAGAACAAAATTTCAAGTAAATTGATCACAAATTGTCATTTGTCAAAAGAAACGAAAGAGATGCAATAAACAAAGATAAAATAACACTTCAGGATTAAAGGATTTAAGAATTTTTTACAGAAATATCTGAAAAATAGGAAGGGAAAATTGAATGTTAGAAAAAAAACTTCAAGGATTTTAGTTTTTCAGTAGATTTGAATTTTAGCTGTTTTTAGAAAGACACTTGGTGAATATAAAAAAGGTAATTTCTGGAAAGATGAAGATCCCAAAACCCATGGTTAAGCAAGATTATGGTGAGAAAAAGCATCTCTGATAAGGATTGTTATATGGGTCAAATGAGCTGATAACATGAGGAGCAGCATAAAGAGAATTGGTTCAAGAAATCTAGTGTGCTTATATAATCTATACTGAATTAAGTTATTGGAAAAAGGAAAATAGACTCCATCATTCATATTTTAACATGTCTTTGAAAGAGAATCCATTATGAGCTAGACCTATTTACATAGCATTTGGCCACGTGAAAAGGGAGTGGGCACGTATGGATTTGGTAAAATGAAGGCTAGTAACAGCAAGATAATACCAGGCCATTGAGCATCACAGTGTGCTGGAGTGAGGGGGGGGGGGGATGTCCCAGTGCTGTCGCTGGAGCTGTGCCGGAGCTGTGCCGGGGCTGTGCCGGGGCTGTGCCGGGGCCGTGCCGGGGCTGTGCCGGAGCTGTGCCGGAGCTGTGCCGGGGCTGTGCCGGGGCCGTGCCGGAGCCGTGCCGGAGCTGTGCCGGGGCTGTGCCGGGGCCGTGCCGGGGCTGTGCCGGGGCTGTGCCGGGGCCGTGCCGGGGCTGTGCCGGGGCCGTGCCGGGGCCGTGCCGGGGCCGTGCCGGGGCTGTGCCGGGGCCGTGCCGGGCCGGCCCCAGGCGGCCCCAGCGGCTGCAGCGGCCCCAGCGCAGGGCCCGGCTGAGCCCCTCAGCCACGGGCGGGCGGGCCAGAGCCCCGCGGAAAGAAAGCCTGGGCAAGGGAGGGCAAAACGCTGCCCGGCAGCCGGGGCTGAGCCCGGGGAACCGAGGCAGGAACAGCCCTGCCAGCCCCGAGGGGACAGCGGGAGCGGGGACGGGGGCAGCAGAGACCCGGCAGGGAGAGACCCCGGCCGGGCAGCTCTTTCCCTGCGGACCTGAAGTCGATGCCATGCTGCAGCAGATTTATCCTGAAGGAATACAGTACATGGGGAATGCTCACACTGGAGCAGGGAAAAGAGCTAGGAGGAAGGGGTGTCCAAGAAAAGGAAGCCAGTAGTGAAAGGGTGAAGGTGAATCTGGGAAGAAGGGGGGTATTAAGGGAAGTTTTAGTTCTCTTTGTTTCTCACGATCCTACCCCATTTATAATGGACAGCATATTAAATTAATTTTCCCCAAATTGAGTCTGTTTTGCCAGTGATGGTAATTTGTAAGTTTGTCTTTGCCTCAAGGCGTTTTCTTTTTCATCCTTTCTCCCCCTATACTGTTGAGGGGGGAGGAAGCGGCTGGGTGGGCATCTGGCTGCTGACCGAGGTCAACTCCTGCCTTCTTTTCTTTTGGCAGATCATTTACAAATAGAGAAGAGGGCCTTCTCTTCTGACGTCTACTATAGGGCAAATGAATATACAGAAAAGTTATACTCAGCTTCCATACAAGATCTCTCTAAATCAGGACTGATTTCTGCTTTCTAAACTGATTCTTATCTTTTACATTAGAAGATATTTGGAGGCTGGCAGCTGAGCTGCCAGACATGTGACAGCTGGGAGCTGACAAAACCAGTGGGATTCCATCTGTCCAGATGCCCAGCTCCTGGCTCTTCTCACCTGGGGGCAGAGGACAGCTGAACCAACTTCTTCGGTTGCAGGGCTGCAGCAGTCTGAGCATTTTGCAGCTTTATTTCCCTGAACTCCTATTTAGTCAGCCTTGTGCAGGTCACATGAAAGCCTGTGTCCTCTTTATGCCATCACACCAAGACTGTCCTCGTTTTTGGGGGGGGTTGAAAGAACGGAAACCACCGAAATAGCATTCTGCCAGAGGTGCTGCTTGTGTATACTTGAGCCTTCTGAGATAGGATGTTTGCATTGTTTGTAATATTACATCAGCAGTAATAGCAAGCAGGAAAACCACCACAGGCCCTTTGAGTCACTCAGACTACAAAAGTCACATTTCTCTCCTGCTATATATTTGCATATATATGTATGTTTGTATACATGGATTTATGTGCACGTCCCTAGGTATCATACATAGTATGCATGTCTATATATGTGTGTGTATAAAATTTAGGCTTCTGTACAAATTAAGTAAATGGGAAAGTATAATATTCATTACAATATCTGTCTTTAGTACATGAGGAATACTGAAATGAATATCACAGAATCTGTGACTGATGAAGCATCATTAGTTTCAGTGACCTAACAGAAGATATGAATTTCATGGATCAAATGTAATTATGAAAACCTGAAAGGGAAGAAAAATAGCAGATATGTGGGAGGAATCAAGCTAAGAGAACCATGTTTAGTTTGGATTAATTAGATTCTCTCAGGACAGATTGAATTTGAAAAATAAAAAGTCCTATTTATGAGCTGCCAGTAAACAAGAAGAATATAATTGCATTCAAATAGATCATTCATGTTATCCTGCATTCCATTTTTTCTCTTCCCATGAATTGTTTTCTTTAAGCAATTATTTGCAAGTCAGATTTCTTAAAAAATGTTTATGGCCCTTTCAATAACTTTGGCAGGTTTTTCTGATAAAGACACTATTGAGCTCAATAACAATATAAATAAGCATTTGTGGACATGTAAACTTAATTAGCCTCTCATTTTATTAGTTACAAGTGATTAGTAATATTTTATTCAACTTTTTAACTGACAGCCTATTCTGATTGTAAGCAATAAAACAACACCATGTAGAAATAACTTTTATATTTACTTTTAAATGATACTGACTTCAATAGTCTAGGTAGCACAGAAAAAACTGTTTCTTAAAATAAATTTACATGGAAATTTAACTGTTCTATTAACATTTCCTGTATGCTCTAGAACTAGCAACCTGCACAGAAAAAATTCTGAAATGTCAGATGAGTAAAATTTGTGGATTCATGCATTTATTCTTTTTTTAAACTCAGGATTTTTTTTTTTTGTGAAACTGGAAGAGGAAAATTCAATGTTCTTTTACAGTTGTTAATCCATATGTCATATTGAAAATGAATAAAATATTATTTTAGCATTTATAGTAGACACTTCAACTGTTCAAAATTGTACATTTTTAGCCAGTGATTTCTCTTTACCTAACAGCTTGAATTCTCTTGCTACTGTCACAGCAGACAAATGCACTTGCTCAGTACCTTCAGATATTTTATGCATTATAAATTTGGGCCTCAAATTCTTTGCTCTAAGTTCAAACTGATGTCGCTTTAGAAGGAAGAATGGCAACCTGAATGTGAAATTTGCAATACAATCTGACGCTAAACCTGTGGGATTCCAACAGTTAAGACAAGCTGGCACTTCTACCACATTCTTTTCAAGTGTACTGAAAGGGTTGCACTGAGCTGCCACTGCCACCATTTTAAAGGCTTTATTATTGGCTGATTATGCTCTGGGATGTATAATAGGAAAACATTTTTTAAAGAGTTCTAATAAGCAACTGCTTATTGGGAGTAGGTATTAAGCAGTACAGTAATTTCACTTAAATTGAAGTACACATTGTGTAGCCTCTAAGAAGCAGAAGAAAATAATATGTTACTATTTTAAAAATGTATGTTTTCCTGTCAGAAATTTTTGGTGTGATAACGAAAGATGAATCTAACAATTGAAAAAAAAGTGTGACAGATTTTTTTTGTTTGCAATCACTGTCAGCATGGATTGAAATATATCTGAATTTTGCTCTTGGGGAATTATTGAAAATATAGATCAAGCTTTTTAGTTACGTATAGTGTTCTACTTTGTGAAATTAAGAGCAAAATGAATCATGACCATGACGAGACATATCTCATCAGGATTTAACAGCAGTACAAGGTTAGGTAAGGAAAAGTGGTGACTGAAACACTGATGTCCTTGTAACATATTGAGATTTCACCCTAAGCCTCACTTACAGAGCTTCTTTGCTTTCATTTTTAACATTTCAAAAGCTAATTTGGATATGATTTTTCCTCAGCAATCGGCAAGATTGATCTACAGTTGAGTGCTGTATAGTGAACAGCATAGTGTAGTTGAACTGTATAGTTGAACTGGATAGTGGGAAGTGTTTATCAAAGGCATACCTGTCCAGCTCTTGCATTTTCACAGACAAAAGTGTCGTAGAATACTGCAAACTGTGGGGCATTGTCATTAACATCCAAAATTCTTACATAGACAGGAACGCGAGTAGTATCTTTGGGGTTATCTGACAGCAGAAGAGAGAAGAAACATGAAATTATTTTCTTATTAAGAGTTTTCTGTTTTCTTCCAAATTTCATGAGCAATACGCATGCAAGATGAAGTTTGAATCTGGTCAATATTTAGTGTACAAACCAGTTACAACCCAGAATCAGGCCTTCTGGAAAATAAGGAAATTATTTGTGTAGAGTAAAGAAAAAAGAAGTATTGGGATCTAGTGAGCAATTAAATTTTTCATGAAGATAGGGGCCTGCAGATGTTAATAGTATATTCAAATATTATGCATGAAAAGTATGCCCACTACTACAACGACAAATTTGATCACTTGGTGGGCTCAAGGTTTTGATCTTTAATTTTAAAATTTCTTTGTGATCTAGTTTGTTTTACAGAGAAAATACATCATTGACTCTGCATTGTGTTGGTTTTGGCTGGGAAAGAGTTAATTTAGTCAATGACATGCATATTGTAAAAATTTTCAAGTCTGACTTTCCTCTCTTGCCCCTCCAAGAAATCCAAACAAAGCAAATGAAATTAGGTACAGAATTTATTAGAATAAGATTCTTTTATCTTTAAATTGCCTTTAAAAATATGAATGTAGATTTTCAGACCTTAGGTTCAGAAACAAGAATAACCTACCCCTTGCCAAATGCCCAGATCCTACTATTTAGAGTGCTTTTTTGTTAGCATAGGTTAATTCAGGAATATAAGTATCCCTGTGCTCACTTGTTGATCTTGTTACCGTACCAAAAATATTAAATAATGCCTGGGTGTAAAAAAGTGCAGCTGTTTCTTGGAATTCTGCTGTGTGGTACCTAAGCACTATTATGATTTTTCAACATTAATAGAATTGGATAAGTAACAACAGTAAGAGATTGTTCCAAATTACTGATTTCCCCCCTTTTCTTCTGCTTCAAATAAAACAAAAGACATTTAGGAGCAACTGGAATTACATTGGCTTGTTCTTAGTAACACTTTCGTCTAAAGAATGTGATGTGCATCTTTTTTGATATCCTAAATTGTTTAAATTCCCAGGTTTAGGACACAGTTTTTCATAACCTTCTGTATTTTTGTACTAACTTTCCAAATCAGTTCTAAAACTGCTTTCCTATTCTGTCATGCTTCACAGATAACATCTTAAAATATTTAAAGATCTCAATCTCCCTCTTCACTTCTTTCTCCAAAATTAACGTATCTCTGTGGAGAATGCTAGTTACTCCAGATATGTCCACAATGTAAATTTGCTCTAAGTTTCTTGACAAGGAGGTAAGTTTAGCACAAAGATCTAGTCATACAAGGATGCTAAGTTTCATCATTATATAAATCTGAAAATAATTTGTACAACATTGGACAGCACTCTGAATTGTTGCAAGCTCAGGACAAAGCATCACAAGAAAAAAAAAGGGGGGTTGAAATAAAAAACTACTGGTTTGGGTGGATTTTTTTTTTTTAACACAGAATTTTTAATTGGCAGGACACAATGTTCCATTTAGTCCTCTGCAGTGTAGCTCCTGCCAGAGACGTTTCACTGATGATCAATACTTTTTTTTCCATTTTTTTTCCTTTTTTTTTTGACTGATACAGAATTAGCCCTAAAATAATTAGTGACTTTGAGAGAAAGTGATTCTTAATTGCTGATTTCAAAGATCAGACCTTTGTCCCTTAGAAAATTTTCTGTCCATTGATTAAAGCTATTCTCAATAGTGTAATAGGTTTAGGAGGATATCTGCTCTTCTCTTTATACCTTTTACATGAAAGTATCTACAGAGAGATGTTTTAAATGGCTGAAGAAAAGCTACAGCTTCAGGATCAAACTGAATGGAACTTGTAACATATATTGATTCTAAGAGCTGTAGGTGTAGATACCCTAGGAAGAGATAATGAATGTATTTCTAAGGAAATTATTAAAATAATAGAGACAAACCCATAGATTACTATGCTAAACTCAGCTATTTTAACAGCAAAATCACGTTACTCTCCTCCAAGAAAAGGAATAAAAAGAATTATTCCAATCTTATTTAATTGGCTAACATTTCAGAAGTAACTTGGACATTAAAGGTCAGTGATGGAGGTAGGTGAGGAAAGAGCAATGAGGAGACAGCTGCTGTTAGCTACCCCACAATTCACTTTTCCAGAACATCTGGTAGAAAGGGGCAGGAGGAAAATAAAGTAAGGGTGTTTTCATCATGAAGTTGCAGCTGTAACTTTACAGGCTAAGGAAAACTGAAAGGAAGAATAGAATCCAAATTTGCTTACTAATTTCAGCTGCTATAACACTAAGATTGTGCCATTGGGATATCTCACGGTCAAGTGGCTTAGAAGTATAGATGGACCCATTTCCAGAATGAATGTTAAATATCCTGTCAAGGTCAGTGTGACGATCCAGAGAAAACCTAAATATGATAATGAAATATAAAGTATCGTAAAAAATATAGAAACTCAAAGAAAACATATATTTCACAAGTGAGTACAGGTTTTATGTTCTGCATTACAAAGGTTGGTTTTGAAAAGACATTTATTTATTTAATAATTTAATAATATTTATTTATTCTATAAATACTTCTGAAAATTCTGAAGGTTAGCTCCATAGAATAAGGAACTAAAATTCGAATTTTCAAAATGTGATACAATAGTGTAATATTTGATAATATTTGCAAGAATATAGGAGAATTATTAAAAAATCAGAATTTAAATATATTAATTAAAGAATTAATTTAATCATGAAAGGAAAATGGTCTTTGATATATTGTTTCTTCAGACTGAGACTGACAGCTAATTTACAAATTTCAAAAATATTGCTATAAGCTCAGCTTCTACTATTTAGGATGTATTAATTCACTAGAGATCAAGATAAAAAACAAAACAAAACAAAAACCTGTATAAAAATAAGTCCACATGCAGTACACTCACTTCCATGCATAGTTGTTAAAGGACCTTCTATATTTCTATTGTTGCTAATTTCTTACAGGCAAGATGTCCACCAACATGATATGATGGTGTCAACAAGCTAGTATCAGAAAATTTCTCTTTCCTCCTTTTTTTTTTCTTTTTTTAATATTTCACATTGCCTTTAAATTAGAATTGAACCTTTCATGTGGAATTAAATAAAGGATTTTGCCAAATACAGAATGATTATCAGTATGTGTCAGAATATGTGTCAGCATTGGGCCAAATTTTTTAAGAAGTCATATAGTACACTTGCATAGTATAATAGAAACAAATGGTTATGTTTCTATGAAAATTTATGAGTGATCTAAATTGTTCATCAAGTGCATCTGGTTTCCCTTACAGTACTTAACTAAATTGAGCCAAATAAAAAATTGCTGTTAGATGAAAATAATATTGATACAGTTTTGGTGGCTGTTGTTTGCTCACTCCATCACACCCAATTGCAGTAAATATAAAAGAGTAACAAATAAAACCCCAACAAACAAGTGAACACCAAAATGAATATAAAAACAACAACAAAAAAGGAAATTAGAACAGCCAGTGAAAACTTTTGATAGTGCAATGAAGACTTATTCAAATGTGGAGTTTTTACTACTAGCTTACTCTAATAACTCTGAACCAGAATAAAACCCCCCTGCTATTTTCTAGAGAAATTATATTTGAGACTACTTTGCTTATATAATAAGCATTTCATTTTACTTCATACATGATATTAGTTTTATTGAAAACTAGAACCTGTTTCATCAGCACTCTAAAAGCTTTTCACAGTGAAGCAAGAAGCAATCCTAATGGACCTACTTGAAATCAAGTTTTCTATGAATTGAGGCACTGGAAAATATTTTGTATGCCTCTTGTGTGCAAGTAAATTGCTGTTGCCTGACATGTTTGTAGGTTTACAGATAGCACCATTCTCAAGTCTTTCTATTTCTGGGACACTAATAAGTAATAGCAAAAAAACTATGTGAAATTAATGTTGCATTACTATTTATCTTAATTTCTTTAGCACATAATGTGTTTACAGACACTGAAGTATTACCTTATTGGACTTGAGGCAGAATCAGGATCCCGTGCCATTACTGTTCCTATTATTGTCCCCAACTCAATGTCTTCATGCACCTCAAAAAGGTAAGAAGACCTGCTGAAAACAGGAGGTTCATCTACATCTTCTACAGAGATTTTCACAATAGTTGTGTCTTTGAAAGGCCCAAGGTAATAGAAACGGGGATCCACATGGGTATTTTCAGCTTCTACTTTCAAAGTATAAAGTCGTCTTGTCTCATAGTCCAGTGGCTAAAAATGAAAATTGTGATAAATTTTATTAAATTAGATTTATATATTGACAGATGTTGACCTATGTACATAATGGAAACTGAAGAGGGCTCAAGCCCTTTCAGATCCTGCCCTGCACTTCGGGAACACCAACAAAAATTAATATTTTCCCCACCACAGGATTCACTTTATCTAATAAGAAACTACCATTGTTTTTAGAAGTATCTTTTCCTAAATATTTGTTAAATTATCTCAGCATTAATGACAAAAATATCTCCAGTGCAAATTAACCAATTATTCAGGGAATTTTGCAGCTGTTTCACAAGAGTATGGGTTTGAAACAGTCATATAACCATTTAAAATGCTGGAGATACTGATTGGAAATGCAAACATTCCAGAACAAGATATTCAACACTACTATTTCATAGGAAGCTCTGTAAACTCCTGGATAATCAAAATGACCAGAATATTCTTATTGTCAAGCCTATATAGCTGGCCTTAAATATCAGGAATGTTTTAGGTGTCTTTTGAGGAAGGGGTCTCAGTATCTAGAGAAACAGTAGGGTTTAATCATGTTCCTTTTCATTTAATTTAATGAATCCAACATCAGAGGTGGCTTTTTTTGAAGATATATTTGACATTTTTGTCAGCAGCTCCTTTTTAAAATGGAAGGAGGAACAGTTCACAGTTATAATTAGAAATCATTTTGGATTGAAAAGAATTCTATTCCTTCAACTTTTTCTTGCTGTCATAGATGAAAAGTGTTAGCTAATTAATGATTCTAAAGAAATGAGCAAGCTGAAAATCTACCTTTCTGACACAAAGAAGACTTTATTAACTCCCACAGATTCTAAAAGAGATATAGAACTGGTGGTTTTCATTCATCAAAAAGGGTGGTTGATGACTTATTTTTTTCTGCCTAGCTGCTTTTTAATACTAATTAATGTTCACTAAAGATGCCGAAGTGACAGATTAGATATTTAAATACACTATTAAAAAGCAGAAAGATGCAGTCCACTGAAAGAATGAGTTTCCCCATTGCCCCAGACTTGTTTTAAAAAAGTAGTCAGAGCAGATGGGATAATATCTATGAATACAGTTGAGAAATGCAACTATTTAACCTAGCTCTGAGGCTATTGCTGTGTATCATTCAGCTGTTAAGGGACACTGGTTTCAATCCTAAAAGCAAAGACATGCTAGTCCTGATTTATTCTAATTGATTTAATCTGGCAGAATGTGCACTATGAATATGTAAACTCGCTACTATAACATTCACATCCAATTTGGACATCTTGTCCATCTCCAATGCAAAATATGGATAAGAAACCTGTGGATTATACAGGCATTCCAGTACATCAACAGTAATGAACAAAACTCTTGCCCAAATATATGAAATTGTGGAAAATCAACTAATTTTTCTGTGAGAAATTGTACAGAAAAAAGTTGTATAGAGAATGTTCTTTTACAGCACATAATAAATTCAGGCTTAATAATTTACAGACTTTGTAAAAGAACACAAGTTATTTGTAGTTATTCACCACTGAAAACACAAATTACAATCAAAATGGATAAATAATAATAAAAAAGAGACTATTTTAATGAATCAATGAACTTAGCATTCTCATCTCCTTCCTTGCTTGTTAGTGCTGTTGTCTGTGGTATTGAATGAACTACTTATTCATGACTGAGAAAGCATCCTGAAAAATGCAAATTCGTTCAGACTGTTAATGACAAAATCAAAAGTTCTTGTTCATTAGTATTTATTGACATTTTTGGAACTGCTGTATTATAATTAAGTAAATTTCTTATGCTTGATTCAGCTACTAGACTTTTTTTCAAGATGCTATTGATTTAATATAATAGTCTGTGTGAAAATCTGAAGCAAGAAAAGAGCATCTCAAGAGAAGCCTTCACAAACTAGGAAAAGGAAAAGAATAAGACCCAATAATTTTTCTTCATTTTTTTCCCAGATAAACAACTACACTGACTGTGAACACAATAAATCAGAAATTGAAAAGGAACACTCTTTGCAGAACTTCTCTCTTCCTTGGTTGCCATTATCAAGAGATGTGGCAGTATCTTTTATATCATAGTTTATTTCATTATTCTATGCTTAAGGACATTTGTTTGGAAAGCTAATATAAACCGTGCTTTATGTTAAAAATCTTGCCAGAACTCATTGCAGTTCATCTCAAAGTCCCAAAGACAAGGACCAAGGGACTCCTGGATGGGAAATTTTTGAGGAGTAGGAGAGTGGCATTTCTACTTGTGAGATCTTAGACTTAGAAGACAAGCACCTGAAAGTGCTCTGACAATGGAAGACAGAGAGCAGAACTAACACAAGCTCTGGAACTGGAACACCTTCATTACATACACATTGCTCATGTGGCAGCCCTCTCATACACTGGAAACAGGAACAAAACCATGTAGCTTGCAACTCATGTCTGTGTTCTGGCATACAGATCTCATCTCACCCAAGCAGGTGAGGGAAGGAAAATCTGTGTTTCTCATTAGTGAGTGAGGTGCTGATTGCTTGATGAAGAAAACAGCTTACAGAAATACCTGAGAAGTCTGCATTTGAAATCACAGAGAAAATTAGTGCTAACACATTGGGGCTGGTCCACTTTTTCATACTTTGCTGGCAATAATGGTTTAAACCTATGCTGCCTCTTAGATATGGTAACCACCTTTTATTTCCAGTTCATCTTAAAAGGAAATAGTACCTTTCAGTCACACTGATGGGGGATGCTTGCAAATGTTAAACAGTTAGCATGCGTTATCACATGATGTAAGCAATGAACATTTGTGACATAACATTGACATCAAAATCATTTAGTGTATGCTGTTAATAGACACCTTTCGCACAGTGATGATGCCTTCCTGCGTGTCCTTCTGTGTCACAATATCAAACATATCGGTCCCATCACCATCTATAATTCTGTACTCTACTTCTGCATTTTTTCCAATGTCTGCATCTGTGGCTTTAACACTGCCAATGGCCGTCCCAACTGGGGAGGACTCAGGAATGCGGAGATGGATGGTACCTGTCAAAGAGACAAAGAGCCATTCAGGACCCCCACAAGCATGAAATAACATGCATGAAGTAATACTGTGTGACACAATAGCTGATAACATAATCTTGTGTATTTTTTGTTCTAGAGAACTTGCCATTTAATACCGAGACGATGGACAAAATACAAGGCAGGAAACTATCCACAGGAAAGCTTTATATAGAAGACTGAAAGCAAACTTGTAGAAAAAACATTTGTAGAAAAGTAGGGTTGAGAAAGACTTTTATTCTATCTCAGAGAAGAATCAACTATATCTGCACTCTCCTTGCCTTTCTTTTCCTTGTAATTTTCTTGTCCTCATTTTTCTTTCATTCCTGAAATATCATCTGGAAGGACTGCTTTGTGTTCTTCAGGTTTCACTCTTCTTTTTTACCCGTTAATATCTAAGAGCAATCTTTGGGATATATTTTATCATGGAAACAATAACAAGAATTGAATTCCTTGATTTTGCTGGCCAATTCTATGCAACAGACTGACATTTCAGCTTTCAAAATTAGATTGTAAAATATCACATTAAATAAATTTGAGTAATACATTAATGGAGGAGGAGATGTTTTAAAAATCTACGAGCAGAAATTGTGCTTATGCTTGTTAAAGTATATTTAACAAGTATAGTTGTGCTTATACTTGTTAAAGCAGTTAATTCACACTTAAATAGACTTATGAATATTGAAATTCTTGGTTTGTTCTACTTTTCTTATCTCAGTTATATCCCTTTATGGTAGTGTCACATAGCTGATAAAATATGTAGGAATAAAACTCATCATTCAGAAATGCTGCAGTAAATTGAAATAAGTCTCTTACCATTTATTTCAGCATTCTATGTCCTAGCCTCAGTGTGAAAACTGTAAATAAGGGTGGAGATATTTGATCCCGTCTGTTGGAATATACGCTAGAAAAACACGTGAGGGACATAATGTGCTATGAAGAAATCTCAGAAAAAATATTTTAAAATTAATACATCTACAGTTGTCATTCCAAAGATGAAAGTGAATTCATCAAATCTATCTTGGAAAAGACTTTCTTCTATGGCCTTAGTTGTTTTCCAAGATTTTCTGTCCTACTTAGAGACTACTTAAGTTAAAAGAGTTAAAAGTATGCTTGAAATAACACAAAAGTGGAAATGGTAAAGGGCAGCAAACACAACAGTAAAAAATTGAACAGGCTACACAAAAAGCAACACATACATACATTGCCACAAATAAGTAGTACAGAAAAGTCCATTAAGAGAGTATTAGTTTTGTGCAATCAAGAAGAATCATGGGTAGAGATTGGCAAGGCTGTATGGAAAGGTCACTGGCAACATGATTTTATCATATCTCAGGAAAACATGAGTCATTTGAGGATTGTTGGTGTATTACAAGCCAGCTACAGAGTGACACTCACTACAGAAAAAAACCCCTATTATTTTCTGGGTCATTTGAGATTTTTTTCAGCTTCTACAGAGTTATTTTTTTCTGTTCTATTACATTATTATGTTCCTATCTGACAAATGTAAAAAGCCCCACAAAAATTAAAAAATAAATGCATTCACACTTAGTTTGCAATTGAATTTCGAATGAAAAAAATATTGAAATATTTAAATTTAATTTCTTCATAGAATTTTACTTAGGCATATTTTAATATGAAACTTACATATAGCAGCAGAAGTAATTCTTTATGTCCATGTACACCCCACATTCTATTTATATGTGTTTACTTCTTCTCAATCACATGTTGATATTCAATTGAGTACTTTATCCTGCATTTTCTCTAACATTTTCATTACCTTTCTCTAATATCTAAACTTCACTAGTAAAGAATCTCTGTAAACACCTAATGATTAAAAAAAAAAAAAAAAAAGAAAAGAAAAAGAAAAATTAGCCCCAGTTTAGTACTTAAGCAGTACTATTGGAGGCCATGGTGAAAGACTGCTTTTTTTTAATCCCCAATTAATATTTCTATGTTATAATTATTTTTGTGAGGTGTCAACTACTTCTCACATTTTTTTATCATCAGTGCTTAAAACTACATCCCTAAGCTATGCCTTTTGGACACTACTTTGACTGCCAGTGCAATATCAAGTCATTAATTTAGTCTACAAAGTGGTAGGAGCGCGTATTATGAATTGTTAATAAGGTAGTGCAAAGAGAGAGGGAAAATAACCAGAAACTTATCATCTAAAAGACAATTTTTAATCTAACCTTTCCATTTCTAGAAATCTCCACCATAGTATGAGACGCTTCATTTTATTATTTTTGTCACTGAAGACATTTAATGCATTGACTAAGTACAGGATGCAGTGCAGCTTTAGACACTGTATCAGAATACAAAGTACACCAAAGTAGAATCATCCTTGCAAACTCTGCTGTCAATCTTATTTCTCTCTTCTCAGGGAAAGTAGTTTACTCTTTGCATTTACTCCAGTGAATGATGTCCTTTCATTTGTCTTTCAGGAAAAGAAATGGGAGGATCAAGGAAAGGAATACTTTTCCGTATACTAAAGAGAGCAGAAATCAGCTCAAGGATTAAAGTCTACACATTTGGGATTGCAAATACTTCAATCAGTCATAAAGAATGAAAAACCAATCTTATTTTTCCATTTACCCTTCTTCCCATTAACTTTTGTGTAGGCTTATAATGTAAAGGTAAATATTATAAAGTACTACGGGCTACAGTCTCACGGGAGACATGGGCTGCTGTAATTCAGGTGCACAGAGTTTTATTCAGACTCAGGCTTCTAAGTCCACAAATCACATTTTCTATTTATCACTGATCAACACTATCTCCTTGTTTCTGAGAACACTTGGAAATATTACAGTTGAAACAGAGATCCAATGTCTGAGGTCTTTGAAAACCTCTCTGTAGCACATTGAAAAAGTTTTCAATCTCATCACCACCATTACCTATGCAGGTTTTAGTATATTTTTAAGAAGAGAAAAATATTCTGAAGAATCCTTGCTTCATAATGTAAACAACAGAGGAATTAGGGGTCCTTCTATATTTTTTTTTCCCTTAGGAAGTACAGTGCAATACATTATGCCGAATTTTCCGCAATTTTAATGAGAGTTTATTGTTTGAGATATTTAAGCTGATATTAAATATTTTATTGAAACATATAGCTGTAATATGCTGAGTCCTGTGGAAACATAATGGGCATTCTAATGCTTAGGCTGGTAATTTATAAATCTGATATGAATATTATCGTTTCGTTGCCCTAATACATCTGGGTTTTTTTATTAATGGAATAGAATTAAAATAATTTAACTTAACCAGTTTCAATTCCAGCAGTCTCATCGAACTCTGTTAAAATAATGAATCATTATAATGTCTATTTCCATTTTGAGATTAAATATAATTTTTTTAACAGTCAATAGCTATTTTTACTTTCATATATCAAGTAAAATGTGTCATCTTTGTAAATGTTTTAGTTTTCATCTCCAATGAAACATGCACTTATATCTAACAAAGAAATTGGCAGAGAGAAAGTAGAGAGAAAAATCAAACAACAATAAAAGCCCCTGAGAGTAAAATTAAGTTTCTTTATAGCAAATGACACATCTGATTTAAACTGACATTAAAGAAAAATGCAGAGATGCTACATCAAATCCTTCTCTTTCCCAAATATTTTTTGGACTCCCAGATAAATCATGTCAAAATGGTCTAGAAAGTTTATTACATCATTCTAACTTCTAATTCAGCACATTGTTTAAGAAACAAGATGAAAGAGAAAAAGAAAAGTATAAAAATGCACTTTTGAAGCTTCTATGCTATCTTAAGTTTAATTGTCATTTTTTTTTTTCTGTAAGACTTTGAACATGACACCTCTTTGAACAGTCTTCTTCAGTGTGTCCAGAGAGGAGTAATGCGGCATTCCGCTCCTACACAACAATGGAAATACCATAATCTTCTATAAACAAATGCAAACAACAAAAATAATAAATAAAAATATGTGGAAAAATGAAGAAAATAAAATGATAAATTAACAATAAAATCTGGTCAGAACACAAACTGAATTTGTGCTTTGTGGAAATGCACGAATTCTACTTACTCAATGGTGCATGACTTTTTTATTTCAAGTATGTATACGACACGCTGATAAACATCTTAGCTAAACACATATATATTAACTGCAATATTAAATTAAGCATAATTATGTACTCCAGTTGTCCCATAAAGAGCATAATTTGAAGCTGATTCTGGTTTTTTTGATCAAGAAGAGTGCATCAGTAACTACTGGATTGAGTAGAATTATGCAGTGTCTAAAATGTGGTGGTGAGGATACTCTAAATCCTGTACGTATTAAGTAAATCTAAATCATCCTGCAAATATTGCAGCTTTGATTTATGCAAAAAGCTTCAAATGTATTTAAAATCCTTAACTGTTACAAGTTCAATGTTACATAGTTTAATATTTCTATATTAGAGAGACACCAAGAACGTTTTTACATTTTGGTTTGAGGATACAAAGTCTTGACAGTTGTATAATCAAAAGTCAAAAAAGCATTATAAAAACCTTCACTACAGCTGTAAAAAATCCTAAAAAAGTTAAACGTAATTTACTTTAATTTGAGAAATTTTCTGTTATTTTGTAGCTCCCTAGCTGAAAAAGTACAAATCTGTCTGATTCCCTTTGAGTAATTTCTTTTCCACGTTCTTCATGATTAAATATTTAAGCAGATACTTCAATTCAAACATTTCTGCATATCTAGAATTACAACATGTTTCATTCTCCAGTGGGAGAGCATGTAGGATTTAAGCAATAGGTAAGGAAAGCAAAAACATTGCTCTAATGCTCTTATGAGTCCACCTACTATTGCTCCCCATATTACTGGAAGGAATTCCAGGTTTACTGCAGTTATATTTGATCATGTAACTGTTTTCTAACAACAACAAAAAAGCTGTAACATTTAATATACTGCTTTAATAATAATAATGATAATCAGCACATAAGCCTTTTGTTTATGTGTGCCCCATAATCTAGATTTACTTTAAATTAAACCAGATGGTGATTGCTTAACTCTTACAGCACAAGTCAACTATTAAATGCAGCTTACTCTGGGGGAAGCGAGGTGGATTGTCGTTGACATCAGTCAGTGTGATGTTCACGGTGGTGGTTCCTGATAATCCACCCATCTGGCCTCCCATGTCCTTTGCCTGGATAACCACTTGGTATTGCTCCCTGTTTTCTCTGTTCATATTCGGCAATGCAGTCCTGATGATGCCTGAAAGAAATAAATTGGAAAATAAAATCGTTAAAAATGTATTTGTTGTTTATGTGCAGCAATCTGCTGCACCTTTTTTTTTTTATGTTAGTTTTGAAATAAATCTCCAAAATATTCATTTAATGTTTCAAAGTAAAAATTTCTGTCCATAACTTTTATTGTAGTCTTATAATTATAGTTGTCTTTAGTACAGGCTATGTCTTGGTTGAATACTTGTTTTTCATCACAGGCCCCTTTCCAGTTTCACGCTAAAAATGATTCAAGATATTTATGCACAAGCTTTAGGAGAAAGAACATCTTTCATTAATCCAAGTAGAATCATTAGGGAAAAAAAAGAACAATATTTTCTAAGAGAAAACCTTTATTCTTCCCTTTATCAGAAATGTTGTTATTTAAATCTTAGGATATAAATAGTACCACTGTAAAATTACTTACACTTGATAGTTTCAGATGTCTTGAGTTTTTATATGCATTACATATGTTATAAATCATGAGAAAAAAAGCAAGAAATGCTCTTTCGTTTCAGTTAATTAAAATTTTTAGGTCATCTAAGGTCTTTTCAATGAAAGAAAAAGTTTAAAGTTTATGATAAATGAAAATAATGGAAGTTTTCGTGACCTGTTTCTGGTTCCACAGAGAAATACGGCTGCCCTTGAAGTATGCTGTAAATTATTCTGGCACTGTTTCCATATGAAGGGTCATCGGCATCAGTAGCTGTAACTTGGACCACAGAAGTACCTGAAACATCCAAAGGCGACTTAGTTGCAGATGACACCGTGTGGAGGTCTCAGAGCATCAATTTCCATTCCAACAGACACCAAAGAAAATTTCAGCTAATTTCAATTGGATTTTCCAAATATATTTGTGAATTTACAGTCAACATTAGGTACATTCTTCCTAATTTCATGTCCTTTTATATAAATTGAAAATAAACTTCCTTAATCCTACAAGTGTGATTAAAATTTACTTAGAAAATGTAAACAATAGCTATGTCTGAGCTGAATTCTTATCCTTAACTAGCTATAATAATTTTGTGTATTCACATCCTCTTTGCTGAAGGCGTTTATTTTTATTGCAATAAATACCTGCTTTCCATTGCCTAGAATGGGTTTGGGGTGTTTTGTGGTTTAGTTTGTTTTTCTTTTCTTTTCTTTTGTTAAATGATATCAGGATGATATGAAACTACACATGCAAGAACATGACAGAAAAATATGATTAAACAGGTCATTAGAATTTATGAAAAACAAGTCAAGAGTTTTTCCTGCTTTTTAAGTGTTACTGTAGATAGATACTACCAGAAGAAACATTGTCATACAAGCTTTGAAATATGCTGATTATTTAGATTATAGGAAATTTCCTAACCTTAAAGACCTTCTCTAAATTTTAGCAGAATACACCAGTCCTTCAAAACATGATGTTCACCGTTACCACTGACAGTTTTTCTTCAATCAAAGTATTTTTTACATCTTGTTCAACTCTTCCATCATAGAAATAAAGTATGAACAAGGATCCCCCCTACTGTGCATCCATAAAGTGCAGATAATATTTTAAGTATATAGGAAAGAATTGAAAAAAAAAAGGAAAAACAATCATCATATGCACATGAATGGCTAGCCATGGACGAATTTGAAGATCAGAAGACCTTAAAACTTGTTTCTCCATTTATCCCAATCCTTTCAAAATGCTTTTCCCTACCAAATACTGACAAATATGAAAAAAAGCACTGTAAATCCAAGACCCTTGGCACAACTATTTACTCCCTCGCATTGTCTGTCTACATCACATATTTATTCTAACATACATAGAAAAACAGACAAAAGTAAATGCTACTTCTCCATTTATTTGGGATTTCATGACATGATGAAAAATCTGCTTTTTACAAGTAAATTGTTCAATCATAGGACCAATATCAAGGGAATGAGCATGTGTCTAGCTGTTGAAACAGAGATGAATTGTCAGAAATGTTCCATTTTCAGGATAGAAATACTTGTTTCAGTGAGTCCTAAAAGTACTGGCATCTCATGAAGAAGGCAAAATGGGCATAGTGCTGATTATATTATTCCATATTAAAATGGAGTGAATCACAAATTTAACAGAAAAAAAGACCTAAACACAAAATAAAATTTTAAAATATAAAAATTGCTACACAAGTATAAAGAAATTAAGATAAAATAACTTTATATTGTATTAAAGATTGCTTTAGTAACCATCTAGAATATGGTTGAATCTGAAAATCTGAGCTTTTTTAAAAAAATAAGAATGTGGGGATGATTGGCCTTTTCTAAAATCTTTGTCTCTTCATGATTCACAAATATCTTGTTTTCAGCCACACTGAACTCCATGTGTAGATACATGTCTACAGAACTATTCTGTTAAAAGGTGAATAGGCCTTTCTGTTTAATATATTTAAGTTCTGAAGAGTGTTGTCTTGATTCTGAATGCACTTTTGGACCATCCTACTACAGAGAAACTGCAGTGCTAGAATGTGTATTTGTTCCTAAAGAACACCTAAATAGCAGTTGTGTAAAAGAAGGATAAGACAAATCATGTTCACCTACTGAAGTGCCGCAAGTTAAAAAAAAGACAAAAAACTTCCCAAGCTACTGAGTACACTGACCAACATGGAATTGTACAAGTAAAGTTTACAACTTCTCCATTTCATATCCATAAAAACAGAGAACAGTCACAATTAAAACATCTGTCATAACAGAATGATGTACTAATCAGAAACTTCTACATTGTAAATCCATGAAATTTAAATACTTCGTCTCTATTACATGTAACTGAATAATTTATTTTTTCTGGTTTTCACATTTCCTTCA
The DNA here is from genome assembly GCA_910950805.1 of Acrocephalus scirpaceus scirpaceus. NCBI lineage: Eukaryota > Metazoa > Chordata > Aves > Passeriformes > Sylviidae > Acrocephalus > Acrocephalus scirpaceus. The sequence goes on along the minus strand of OU383773.1, from coordinate 47,561,695 downwards.
TTTGTGAAACTAGATGTATCTATTAATAGGTCAATTGTATGAGACTTTTATTTCATTTTAGTTTAAAAATATATAGACAATCAACTTTGAAGAATAAATTGGAAGGAAACTGAAGAACATGCTTAATAACTTCAAAGTATATTAAAACAATTCAATTTTAAACCTAGCAATGTGACTAACAGTTATTGTTGTCTTATTTGAGTGTCATAATGAATATATAATAATACTATTTCAGTGCACATGCATATGAAGCAGAGCGAATTATATCATCAATGCTCTCCAGCTGGAATGAACATGGCTGCATATATACCCTCCCAAAAAAACTACCAGAAACCTCTGAAAACTGCAGATTTGCACCTATTCCCTTTAAAGTCTGCGGAAAGAGATTTGTGCTCCTTAATTTCATCACTATCACATAGTGCAATTGCTGGGTTATGATCAGAACAATGTACATTCCATTACCCAAATGCAGTAAGGATGAACTTTACTTTTTAATGTTATCTCAGCTCTTTGGCTTTTATGGGTCAGGTACCTGGCAGGAGAAGTGCAAGGGCACTACTCCACTTTCAAGTGCCATTCAGGATGCAGAACTCCCCTTTCATCTTGGCCCTTGCCATGAGAGGAAAAGAGACGTGCTCTCTAGGCTTCTGCAGGGGGATCAGCGACTCCTATTAAAAACCTGACAGAAGCCATGGCAAGAAGTGAATTGGAGTAGTGCTATCATTGTATCAGTTACATTGTGCACATCAGCTGTCAAATCACCAGCTGGTTTTGCTTTGCTTCAGTACACTGAAGATCACTAATGCTCAATAAAACAAATATATATTGTTAGTTCTAGTTTGAAACCTGGACCAGAAATCCAAAGGCACTGAAGATGATCAGTTGTGCCAGGGCTTAAAAACTACAATATAGGGATCACTTAGTGATCATCACTTGGTCTAGGTCTTGCTCTGTCTTTTACATAGTCAGATGTTGCTTCTGATGAAGTTGGTCTTTGACCTTCAGAATTTAAAGCCTAATCTGAACTTTATAAGAGTGCATAAAGGAGACAGTGAAAACATACTGGAGAGAGGGAGACAGACATTTTACAAGGGCATGTAGGGATAGAACAAGGGGGAACAGCTTCAAACTGAGAGAGACCAGGTTTAGATTAGATATAAATAAGAAATTCTTTACTGTGAGGGTGGTGAGGCACTGCAACAGGTTTCCCAGAGAAGCTTCAGATATCCCATCCTTAGCAGTTTTCATGGCCTGGTTGGATGGGCTTCTGAGCAATGTGGTCAGCGGGTGGCATCCCTGCCAGGGCAGGGGGGGTTGGAACTAGGAGATCTTTAAGATTCTTTCCAACTCAAACCATTCTATGAATCTGGCACCATCTATGTTATTAATAGCACACCAGTGAATTCTGTCATTTCCTGCTTGCATAATTGCCTTTTTTTACTATACCATGAACTAGAATTCAACAGTGGTAAACCTGGCCCAGAAACAAACAGTCTTTTGTCAGATTATTGTAGTTCTCAGAAGGCATATTTTAACATAACTTTAATTATAGTGTTTGACTCTCCCTAGGGTCTAGGACTGAAACAGTAATTAATGTATGTGGCCCTTGCTGATGTTTTCTGCAAGCATCTTCAAACACAATACAAGTAATCATGACTTCGACCTCACAATTCATTTATGATGCATACATATTAGATAAAAATCACTGGAAATAATTATCTAGGAAAAGGAATCCACAAAATATTCACTGTAGAGCTGGATTCTAAACTTAGATTTTGTTTTCTTTACTCCCAGCTGAGTTATGTGATATTTAACTTGAACAAGTGTCCTAATAGTAAATTATCCACACAAATAACAAGCCAAATTAATACAAATTTTCTGATCTTTCTAGTGGAATAGACTGGAAATAATGACACCTATTTTCCCCAGAAATAATGACACATGTTTTCCTCTGAATTAATCTATTCCAAGCTGAAGAATACAGAAAAGAACTGAAAAGGGCTGAATGTTCAGAGAGTTCAATGTCAGAAATATATTTGATTACATGGTAGTCCTGTAACTTAGAAAACACTTAAGTTGTAAACAAGCAAAGGAGTGGATAATTTCAATTCTTTTAACATGTCCTTTTTAAGGAAAAATCATGTTTTATCTTGGAGGGGGGTTTACTTTATTTTTAGGTTGTTTTTTTAATTTTTTTTTTTCATCTCCTTATGGCAGGATTTGTGTGCAGAGTAAAATCAAACTTTGTAAAAAAATCCACAAAAACCTAATTTGGGTATTAGAAATGTCCTAAGTCAGAAAATGCAAAAAGGTTTGGTTGAGAGACCTTTATATGAAAAAATATTTTAAAATATCTTTGTTAGTAGGAAACCAGAAGGAAGTGTTGTAAGATGAATTCCATGCCAGAGATGACTAAGCACTGGGAACTGGTGAACAGCACTAATGAGGGAGTATATAAGAAGCCAAGGTAGAAAGTTAAGCAGCTCTAACTGCTGTCTAAAGAGAAAGAAAAACATATAACAAGAGGTAGAGATGACAGGCCAACAGGGCACCCTGTACATCACATGTAAATCCAGAAGGAGGTTACATCTTCTGAAGCATATATTGATACCTCTAATTTACAAGCAGAAAAGTTATAAGATGCAATAAGGATAAAGAATATATCTATATCTATATCTATATCTATATCGATATACAGATAAAGAATAGAGAATATATAGGCTGTGAAGATATATAAATATATAAAAAGAGGTCTAAATAGAAAGTTCTGAAAACTTTTCTAAAATACACTAATAGGCAAAATCCACAGGAAAATCCATCTAGAAGAAAATAGGCTATCTGCAGTTCTGAAAAGAAATCTCCAAATGAGCAGAAAGATATAGGTAAAAAATATGATGGACAGAGCAGAAGACTGTCATCAAAATCATAAGAATATTCCAGGTCATAAACTCTGAAAGTAAGGAAAGGAAAAAGTGAAAAAGGATGAAATATCTAGTAATCAGTACAAAGACTTCAGGAGAATAAGCTGTCTTCTAGGGTATCGACCCAGCTGCAAGATCCTGAAGTTGGCCCATTTATGTCTGCCTTTTCTATGTTTAACGAGCAACAGAAGAAAGATGAACAAACAACAAAGAATTTATGGGCCTTTGTCAAGACACTCTATTTGATAACAGAAATAGCCATATTCTCAGGTGCCCATCTGGTTAGTACTGCAGTCAGAGGAACAAATTAAAACTGTTGTTTGTGGTCTGAAAGAAGCTGGTGTATGGCTACATCATGATTTGATACCTTATAGATGGAGATATATTAAGTAGGTAAAGACTAAATAGAGTTCTTCTGACTTACTGATCACCTTGTCATTCCTTCTAGAAAAGAGAACTTCAGGATGGAGCAAACACTGTACTCCAAGGGTGCACAGATTTCAATCACTTCAAGTTTTTGGTACTTGAGCATTTCATTCTTTTCTTTGTATGATGTGATACCATGTTTGTCTTCTTTCTGATGTCCAGGTAAGTGCATACAAGGTTCATATGAATACCTCACCATTGTGGCTGCAGTACAGATGTGTAGAAATAGAAAACACAGTGACAAAACTGCAGAATACTTGACTTTTGGGGGTTTTTTGATGCTTATTGTTATTCAGTACCAGGACAGAGAATGCAGATGGACAAGGTTTTGAGAACACAGCCACAGCATAACATAAATACAAGGCACATATACAAGTTTTAAGTTACTAGTCATATTAAAGACTGATATAGATTTAAAGTAAAATAAAGAAAAAAAAAAGTTCTATTATCTATAAAACATCACTTGTGTGATAAAAGTACAAATAAAAGATGATGACAACATCCACAGGAACTGGAAACAATGAACAAAGAGAATTGTTCTGTTTTCTTGTCCTCCCATAAGAGGCGTGACGTCTGATCTCTGCACCATCTATCTGCACAAGGTCCTCTTTCACCTTTGATAGTGAAAGTGGCATGTATTTTATTTTGCTTTTCACCCCATTTTACTATTGCCATTCACCAACCGTACTTTTATATATGAAGGATTTTTCTCTATGAAGTTGTTTTGAATAAACTGATATCTTAAAAAACACTGTTTAGGTATGTTTATGTGTCTGTCTAGTGGTCTAGCCTTCACATCTGATTGATAGTAAACTATTGAACTTGGATGAACCAATAGTTGCAGAAGAGGAATTTCTATTTTTAGTGGATAATCTTCTCATGGAGTCATATCGTATACTGGGTTGGAAAGGACTCATAAGGATCCAACTTCCTGTTTCTCATAGGACTACCTAAAACTAAACCATATGACTAAGAGAAGCTTTCAAGACACTCTGACACTTTCCTGGGAAGCTTGTTCCAGTGACTGACTAATCTCTATCTGACCTTTTCCTAATGTCTAATCTGAGCTCCCTTGACACAGTTTCATTCCATTTTTTTTGTGTCCTACTGCAAATCAGCAGAGAGGGGAGATCAGTACCTCCCCTTGCCTGTTATGCAAGGGCACCTGTAACAGCGAGGTAGTCACAGAACAGATGCAGCTTCAGGACTGGGCAGGAACTTGTCACCACTCTCCCCTATCCCTTAAGTCACCACACTCAGCGAAGTGGAACAGGCAGAGAACAGGGAATCTTTCGCGTTCTGTCCGCTTGGCAGGTCTGACCCGGGAAAGGCAGGCTGTGGTTCCATAAATATCTCTCTTTCTCAGAATCCCAATATATAGCATAGTGCCATACCATGTTAACTATGCTGGATTAGATAATAAAAAACACTACAGTCCTGATGTATCATACTTTTTATAGAACCATATAACCCATCTCTACTCAAGTAAGGGCTATAGTAATTTAGCTTTGTTTTTTCTCTTTCTGGTACCTATCACTGAGAAGATATTTATATCATAAACTCCTCTTAATGTTTGCAGACATTTATAGAAAGATTACCTGTTTCTGCATTCTCACAGAAGTGGGTACTACAGGGGACATTCAACAGAAGAGTGCAATTACATCCAAGACTGCAATTTCTGTCTGCATTCCTTACATCAAGCCTGACAATTTCTTAGCCCATGGCCAACAGTACTGGGTAAGTAATGGGCTGCTCACAATATTATAACTAAAAAAATTATAAGTAATCCAGAGAGAGAAAAATAGAGAAATGTAGGAATTTCTTCCTATTTTTCTTTGAATGGGAAAGTGAAATTGTCATAAAAAATGTAATTGTTCCTTTGTTCGTAAATTTCTCATGTAAGTTGTTGTACTAAAAATGCTTGAATTGTATGACGTCAGAAAAAATATGAATTTAAAAATATGTTGTAATAATGATGTTATAATATATTATCATTGTACCAGAATGTGAAGAATTTTAACATAATGATTCCACAATTTCTGATTAATTCTATTTTTCTCAAAAGTTTTACACATATTATTCTTAGAAGATTTTCCCCTTCTCCATTCAGCATTTAGTTTTCAGATTACTAAGTAGATTTTTTTTTTTAAGTTGGAGAATTAAATTAGTGTTATGAGGAAATGAATCAACTTTGATGACTATTTTATAAAATCACATCATTCTCTCATGGACCATGGAAGAATATATACCTCTAGGGATCAGCCATAAAGCTAAAAGTAATAAAGCTAAAAGAAAATGCTACCTATCAGGTAGTCAGTCAGTCACTCTAGCAGCTGAATGGCTGCATTTATAAAATCCAGGAACATGTTAGATTTGAACTGAGTTATAATTATTTTAATTATTATAATTTTATTGACAAAATAAAGTCCATTTGTTTCAGCACAGCTGTTCATGTAAGATGCAAGGTTAACACACTAAGTACACCCAAGCTGGCTTTTTTGTTGCTCTTTGTTTTTCTATAAATTATTGTTTTCTAAATATTTTTCTTATCATCCTATCTTATTTTTTGTTGTTGTTTTAATGCTGACATTTTGCAGTTTCAACATTTTATCATCTATGTACGGCTGTACAGATACACTGGAATCTTGCAATCTGAATACTTTGGAAGCATTGAAATAATGCTGTGATTGTTTGAGAAGACTTAAAAAAAATGTTATTTATGGAATTGAGACTGATGAAAAGAAGAATCAATAGCTTATAACTTAATAATATATAATGACATAATATTTAATGAAAACACTGAGTAATTTTCTTATATATTTCCAAACATGGTTTAAACAATGCATTTTGGAATTTATAGAAAGAACATGAGAAATAAAGTGGAAACTCTAAAACACACTTTTACAACACTACTGTAATCTTGCCATATGCTTCTTTAGAAAATGCAGCAATGTTCTTTCAGGATGCATTTTCAAGATTCTCTGCCTAAAGCTGTATATGTTTATGGTAATTTAGAAAACTGGCCAGTACATTAGTAAATTGGTATTACATTTTGTTAAATTTTGGAACAGTAAAGGTGAAAGACTTTTCAGTTCTCTTCTTTATGTGGGCAGATTTGATGAGATTTCAGTATAGGCCCACACATTTATCTGTCATATTTCTTTATCTTTCTTTTTAAAAATTATTTTCCTTTACAATAAAAAAAACCAAACAAACAATTGCTGAATGTAGGAATTTTAAAAACTGATTCAATCAAAAACTGAAAGCAGATTGAAATATTAAGAATAAAGAACTATTTGTATTTTGCTTCCATACATTGTGAGGCCATTCACTTTTAGTAATTTTTTTTTCTCTTTTAGAATTTTCCAAGGCCCAGGAAAGTAAGTACTAAATCATCAATATCTGTATATATAAAACATCTTAAAACCTTATCATCTCAACAGGGTAATTTAGTCATCTAGAACACCTCTTTGACCTATTTAGGCAGTGGAAGTGATTAAAATAGTAATAATAGCAAAAAAATATATTGAATTTTTTGTTTGCTATTTGAATTTTTAGAATTTAATATTATAGTAGCTAAATTTATACAATGAATAAATTAATATTATATTTTAAAGGAAACTTTATATAATTTTAAGTTTTTCAAAATTATTCCTAATGAATTGTATGCACTAATATTAATAATAGCTCATATTCCAAAATATTATTGCTTATAAAATTCACTAGCTGGCATGATCCATGCCACAACTTTGTAGTTAAGACAGGAACTGAAAATACATTGCAAAAAGAAGAATGATTTACTCAAACAGCTGTTTAGTATTCATGAAGGTGTCATTCATGGATGGAGTTAAAGGAGGATGTGAAAGCACAAGAGGATTTGTCTATACAGTAAAAAAGTGAAAGAAAAGAAAATGAAGAGGGTGTCTATCTTCAGACAGTGCATCAACAGTACATGAGTCAATATATAATTCTCTCTCCACCCAGAGAGAGTTGAGACAGCTCTCCATTCAGTGCTTATCACCACTGGGAACTTCCAATGAAAAAATTATTGAGCTTTCAACAGGCTAATTTAGTCATCTTATTCTAACAGTTCCTAAGGAGAAGGATGATTCACCATTACCTACTACGTATAATATTTATATTCCAAAGAACTGTAAAGCCAATAATTTGGATATTCCAAGTAGAAATAGATCTCAGATCAGAAAAATCTGGTTCTGAATGCCATTTTAGTATTTGAACAAATATGTCAAAATGAAAAATACTTAACTGAACTGGTAGAATTCTGCACATGACTGACTTTTGAAAAGAGGGGGAAACAATTTTTCAAGTAATGAAGAAAAGGCATTTGTGCTGCAGTATAGAGAACTCACCTACTACTGACATTTCAGGAACACTAGCAGTGTAAATTTCTTCTGGAAATGTTGGTTCATTGTCATTGATGTCATGGATCTTGATGACAAACTCAGATTCAGGTTCCACTGGTCTCAGAGTTCTTCTATTGATAGCTTGGGCACGCAGGGTGTAAAAGGCTTTCTCTTCCCTGTCAATTCTTCGAGTTGCATGAATATCTCCTGTTTTCTCATCAATTATAAAAAGAGTACCAGCCCCATCTCCTGACAAAATGTATTTGAGGGATCCATCTCCTTTATCCTGGTCAGAATGAAGCTGAAATGGAAAAAGACAGTATTTTGTTTAAAAGCAATGAAAAGAATGGAGGTTTTTAAAAATCATTATTTTAAGTTATTCTATATGCAACAAATGTGGTTGATACCATCAAGAAAGTAACTTTTATTCACCACTGCCTGACAGCCAGTTTCCTGACTTAGCTCCAAGAATTTTTCAACTTGACTGTTCTAGAAGGTTTTGCTTTTGCAGCGACACCTGTTCTCTGCTAAGAAACCTCTGCATCACATTCTTGAGGAAGATTTTTATGTTAATATTGACCTTTTCTTTCCTTGAAGAGATCCTATTAAAAATTCACAACTGCTGTGCTAGTTGTAAGTTCACTAAGCAGATAAAGAACATGGATAAATACAAGACAATTAGGGAAAACAACCACTGGTTTCATGAAAAAATATATTTTTTTAAAATTTCACTTAATATTATTTATATTTCTCCCAAACTGGGGAACATTTCATTTTAAGTCATTATCACTTGTACTCCATTGACTAATGTATATAGACTAAAGGATAACCCCAAATTTATTAAGCATATAAGGTATTGATTTAACACCCATCATTTAAGTTGTATAAAGCTTAATTTCACATATATAACCTACAGTCCTAACTGCTTCTATATGAAAAATTATTCAGTTATGTTTTGTTGTTCAGCACAGTAGCATGGATGATGGCTCATTTGATCTTTTGAATACATTTAGCATCATTTCTCTCAAGACCTTGTTGGAAAAGTCCTTCCAATCTCATTGATTCCATAACTAACTGGAAGAAGCTGGCACTCAGATTTATTTTTACCATGAAATATATTCTTTTTTGTACACTTACTTTTGAGTTCAGCAAAAGGATCAAATAAAGTAGAAGCTCTTATTATAAAAATGAATTGCAAATATATTTATTTTTAAATCACACACAAGAAATATCAGAGTATTCCAGTTTAAGAACTAGTGCACTTTTTTTCTTTCTAAAAATAGTTATTTGCACATGTAATAACAGCATGGATTAGATCTGCAGTAAAATTATATTCAGTCATGGGAAGAGTTTTTGTTTATTTAAGCTTACTTTTCAGATCATGAAAAATGTTATACATGTACTGTAGTATAAATATCCCCCTTGCTATGCAGCCATGAAAATATTTCTCTTTTTCATCTATGATGCCCTCACATTGTCTTCCATAGCATCTGTTTTAAGTATTAGTAAAAATAAGTAAAACTAAGTAGTAAAAATATTTAATTCTTATGATTTTCAATGTATCTTCCCTTGTCTTTTGTGCTGAAACCAAACATACAGATTGAACTGGTGGGATAAGCCAAAGCCAAACAGTAAACTTCTATGTTGTGAAAAATTTTCAAACACTGAATATTTCCCACAGACTTGATATATGTGGAACAAACAGAATTCACCAGGCATCTTGGATCAAAACCTTCATGGTAGAAATTTGAATGCCATCATGTTCTGAATTTTGATTTTCTACATAAAAGTATTTAGACCTATTAAACTTTGCTTACACTAAACACATGTATGTTTACTTTACAAAATAACTATTTTCCTACTGTTTCTTTTAATTCTACAATAAATAAAAAACCAGGAAACTCCACTAAACAGAAAGAGTAGGAAGGTAGATGTTAAGAAAAAAACCCTTTGCAAATAAATATTTTTCTTTCTTTTCCTTCTGTTTCTCTTGATGACTTCAAACAGAAGGTTTCAAGCCATTCTCTCACCTCTTTTGAGGAATGAATTTTTAAAGTGAACTTTAATTCCTCATGCTCCTCCCTTGATGGCCCACAAAAAGTGTGACCTTTCAGGCCTCCAATTAACCCTTTCACCCTTCTTTTTAAGAGACTGAACAGTATCTTCCAAGCTGTGTTCCATTTTAAAATGTAATTTAGTGTAAGTAGTCCTTGAGTGTTTTCTTCTCCATATCTTCCTAGAATATAATTTCACTTCAAAAACATTTTGGTCCTAGGAACTCACTGCTGGTCCATGACCACTCTGAAATATTTTCACAGCAGAAAGATGAAGAGCATGATAAGAGGCTGCTATTCCTTAGACCTGTGACAGAAATATAAAGTAAGTTCCTATTTGAGAGGGATCTTTAAATGGGCACAATTGCAGTTTTCCCAGATGCATTCCAAAGCCAGGTCTGGTATTATTAATTCTTACAAAAGTTGACAATAGTATATTGGTGTTGCAGTGCCTGTTCTTTGACTCAGAAATCAGTAAGCAGCCTGGTAAAATCTATCCTAATACATTATCTCCAGAACAGCATAACTCCATGCAAACAGTTCCCAGCAAGAGTGTCTGGACAAATTTAACATACAAATGATGCATGGAAATTGTTTTAGAGAGTGATATTTAGCAAAACCATGCCAGGAACTTGTAAAATAATTTAGTAATCCCAATATTCATATTCTGGTGTCTTAAAATATTGCTTGACACTAGAAGCCTGAACAGTGTGGCGAAGAGAACTAAATCAGAAAACTAAGAAAATCTATGCATTAAAAAATATGAGGCTTTTGAACAACTATATTTAGATCCAATTTGCATGTAAGGATCTTTCACCATAGTTATTTGACAATAATGTACGGTACTATCATTGTTGACGATTTTCCATTGCCTCTCCTGTAGCTAAGTATAAATCTTAGTGAGGTGATTTGAAAATGGTTTTTATGCCCACAAAATTATTAACCTATTACCTCTGCCAAATTCAAACTTTCTACTTGTGTGGGGTTTTTTTTGTGTGATTTGGGGATTTTTTTTGTTTGCTTATTTTTTTCCCCACACATGTATCAGTCTGGAAAGGGAGCTGACTATAAGCCTTTGAGACATCCACATAAAGACTTTTAGGGAGCTGAGATTTGTACTTCACAGTAATATTTTTAAAAGGAATACCAACCTACATAGTTGAAGAATACTTTAAGCTGTAACACTGTGTTCTATAAAAAAATATAATTAATACCTTTAGTTTGATGATCCAATTTAAATTATATGTATATAGATAAGAGTCCAGAGTTATTGTAGAAAAAACTTCAAATTCAGAATTAGCTTTCAGGTCTTTTTGGGTGATCAGGAAACACAAAGCTCTAGATAAAATAAGCAAGTTTTCTAGACATAATTCAAGGGGTGAAAATGTGTAGTACATATAAACAATGAAAGAGAATACCTCTGATTTTGTTTTTCTAGCTCTTAATTCAATCCAGATGTTACTAGAGGAATCAAGGTGACTAAAGACTGCCCAAGGTACTTCACAGTCCTTTATGGTGAATCATTACCCAACTCTGAAATGCATGAGCAGTTTGTCAATCAGTGCTGCAGAGTTTTTTTCATTTTACTCAAGTACTAAAAAAATGTTCTGTGAAATGTTTCTCTGCTACTTTTAGTATAAAGTGTTTCCTATAGTTATTTTAGCTAATGGGCATCTGTGATTCATGTCAGCCAAGCTGAGAAATGGAAAGACATCTGTTTCATTTAGCAATTTCATTGCACGAAATCATCAGCTGCGAAGATGTGGTTTTGTTTTCATATCTGTCACTGATATTTTGCAAACTCCAGTTTCACAGAATTTCTAGCTGTTCTTCCACAGAAATACTTCCCTTTTCAGCTGCACTCGTATACGTTTTTTATGCATATTTTTTCTCACTTTATAGGAAATCAGAACATCAGTTGATATTATTTTATATAGCCCTATTTCATCATAGAGTAATTGCAATTACCATGAAAGACATTTTTCCATATCTTCTATCTAAAGTGGCTGAACAAACTTTTTAATCCAGAAGGACTTCATATAGATAAAAAAGTTTAAAAAGTCTGTCCTGTTAAACAGAAGATAATATTTACAGAGGGTCTCAAAATGGAGTGTTATGTGAATACTTAAAAATGAAGCTGAATTACCAATTCAAGACAGAGGCAAAAACAGGTTTTAAGAGACAGATTTACTTTTTCTTCAATTGTGGGAAAACTCCCAGAGTTAATTACCATATTACATCCTTCTTTAGGGTGAATGCAATCATAAATAAAATAGGTTCATTAAAAGATGCCCCAATCAAATTCAGCTCAATAACTTTTTATACCTGTAAAAGACCTTTGTAAAAATACTTTCAGAAGACTTTAGTTGAACAACATAATAATTCTGTTTCAAAAATTACAACAGAGGAAATCCATGTTAATTAACATCTAACAATTCAAATCAAACTTGTCCACTCAGATTTTGGGATTTCCCCCTACCTTCTCTCATGAAATACACTCAATTCTGAAATCTCCCAAAATGAGGGTAAAGTAGATGGACTTTTTTTTCAAATAGCATACAAATCGTTAATCCTATTTTCACCAAAAAGTGACAAGATGCTACTGTGAAAAAAAAAAAAAGGAAGATTGGGCTAGTCTGATCAATTTTATCATACAAGCTACTTCTGGAATTCAAAATGATTTATGACAATGTCAGATAAAGACTTTAGGATTTGTCACACCCATTTCTATTTGAATTTCAGATTCAGAAGTCCGTCTATGACTTTTCAGTAATTGGTATTCAAATAACTGTATTAAGAAACGTCCCTCTAGTTAGAAAACTTACTGTAGGCATTAATATAGTTCACGTTATTTTTAATCTTAATTTAATATACTATGATGTATAGGACACTTTCCAATACAGCTTAAAGCTTTTGCAGTCTTTGCAAAATGACTGACTATTTTAATATTAACTTACTAAATGGACTCTTACTCTCTTACTTTATAGTAGTCATTTTAATTGTATAATGCAGAAATTTTTTTCTACTTTCTTTGGCAATGTTTCAATATATCAGTTTAATCTTAGTATCATAGTAACAATGAGACCTCAGTACACTCTTGAATTACTCTATCTTTTAGATTTTTTACAAACAATTCCTGAGTGTCTCCTCATTCTGAGGACAAATTTCAGGGCAAATTGTAACCTATTATCTTTTTTCTAATTGTATTAACAATGTGAAGCCAAAATACACCATAGAAGCATTTGCCATTTCTTTCAGTGTTCTAGTCAATATTTAATATTAGCAACTTGACTGGATACTTAGTTAACTAATAATGATCGTGTCTGTAAACATAATCACAATGGTGGGCAGATTTGACATAAAGTCAACAAAAAAAAATTGATATAGAATTCCCACAATAGAGATATTTATTTTAAGAATCATAAACTGAACTATTAAATTATGCAGTTGTTTAACATTATGCCTTTACTGTAAAAGATTTTCAGACCAGCTGATATTCTGTGCAGTATTCTCACAGTTGACAGATTTAACAGTCATGGCTTTAAGCCACATTTTACTCACCAAAGAGGTTCACTTAATGAAATTTATCCAAAAGGTAAAATTTTAAGCAACTTTATTCAGTGATTCTGTAATTTGCACTAAGTTTTATTCAGACATGTCACACATTAAATTTTCTCACTCAGTTACACTGTCAGTTTGCCAGGACTGTGCTATTGTGTATTATTTAGAATGAGATGGGAAGAAAGGAAAAAGACAGATTTCAAAAAGAATGCTTTGTAAGACTGGAAAAGATAAGAGATGAGCAAACTAAAGTGGAAGCACAACAAGTAATGTAAGATGAGGAGTACTATGAAATTCTTTTCAAGAAACGGAAATGAAAATTTCCAGTCTGCAGTGCAGACTGTTTGCAGACTGTAATTGCTTAAGTTGATTCATTATCAAAAGGAAAGATAAAAATATTTTTCCACCATTTTTATTGATAAAGATCACAGTGGCTCCTTGATGTTCAAAATTTTTGTTTGTTCTTACCAATGTTTTAAAAAGGCAAGAGATAAATTAAAATTAATATATGTTTTTAGGATTTCTTTCCACATCCCTGAGTGAAATATCTACCACATGAATAGAATTATAATTTTCACATCTCCCTACAATTTTCACTACTGATATAATTTTGAAGATTCTCAATTTCCAGAAACTAATCATGCAACAAATATATTTCTTTCATCACTAGATTTGTGTCTTTTTCCTCTTACTGTAGGTTATTCTAAAGGGAAGAGTCAAAGTCCAGAGAAGGTAAATGGTCTCATCACTGACAAAATATTCTAGGATTTCAGGTGAGAAAGGCAGGATTTTTTTTAAAGACATATCATATGAGCAAAAGCAAATGGTCTTTCATAGATGCACTAAGTGAATGTGCCAATACTCAATCTCCCTCCTCAAGCCAAGGTCTTTAGCTGATGTTCAGAGAGTTAGAACAAGAAAGTTTCAGCTTCATTAGGTTGTTGCAGCTTCCACTCCAGAAAACACACAAGCATTGAGCTAAGATGAGAGATTAATTGAATTTCATACACCAAAAAGTTCTTGCAATAAGCCAACATGCACATTGTCTTCCAATTTTCATGTAATAAATACAGTAAATGTACATCAGGTAAAGACAGAAAGCAGAGAAGTGCCAGTAGACCTGAAGTGCCCTTACTCTTCCTGGCACCTCCAATACATGTCTGGGTATAAGTAAGCAGAAGGCGATTCTTGTGTTAAAGAGAAAAAAGGTCCTGACCCATGGCAGTTGTTCAGGTCCCTATTCATTAAAACACTGGACTGAACAAAGAAACATTGTTTGGCTCTCCTCCTCCTGAAATCGATATGGCACAAGCCTACATTCCTGCTTCTGTGAGCAGTCTCTGTATACTATTCTTTGGTCTCAGAATGAAAATATACCTGATAAGATTTTCCTCAGACTTCATTGGAGGTTTTTTGAATATCCATGGTTATGTGCTATATTTTTTGGCTGTTTTTTGACTAAAATAAAAATCTGTACTAAATACTGTATAAAGGATTAAGTAGTTGCCAGAACAATCTCCCTATTCCACCAAGGAACAGCCTAGGAAGGTAAATATGCTAATACAGCATATGATTTTCTTACACTGAATTCACAATAGCTTCATGCATTTGAAGACTTGGGGGTTTGACTGTTTAGTTTGAGGGTTTTTTTAAGGAAAAGTCACCACTTATTCCTATGTTCTCTGCATTAATCCCAAAAAAGTGGTTGTAAGAACCAACTGTAGGTTTGGGGTTTTTTTGTAAACAAGAATTATTTTATTTTATATATATGCTCATATATGTTTTCCTAAAGTAGCCTAATTATTAACAAAATTAACAATAAAACAGTTAGTTTTTATATATCCTAATGTAAAATTTGCACTGAATATTTTAAAACAAAACCAGAACACATTTAAAATATAGATGCTTGGATTATTTTGCCTATTGCTGGAGGCCATTTAAAAATATGTTACAGAAGACTGTTTTTGTTTCCATCTGAAATCATCTGTAACATGTCAATTGGTAAGAGCTTTGAAGGTTTTCGTATCACCTTTGTGATCTGTGTATTTTCTCCTCATGTATATTCCGTATTTATCATACAGAAATGAATGACAATATCTGTCAACCCAGGAAGAGGAAAATGTCAACTTAAGTGGAGGTTGTATATCAGAATTAAGGAATAAAAACCATTTTAATAATATCCAAAACAGTGATATCCACAGTAATAAAGTATTATTGTAAAATTCTGTCTCTCTTTCCCTGTCATCCCTTCCTTGGGAAGGGAAGACAGGGAAAGAGAGAGCTCACATATTTTTTCATATGTTTCAGGAGACTTCTGATGAGTCTGAATTGATACTAGATATAAACATAGCAATTAAAACAATGGGGATAAAGATGTCCTGTATCAATCCTGACCTCATTTATATCATAGTGAAATCAGTGAGACTATATATCCAGGGTAGAAATCTTATAACCCTAAACAGGTATGTAAGGCATTAAATGAGGATCAGTGGTAGAAGAGAGGTGGAATATGTATAAACCCTTAAATGCAACTCATATTTTTATTTTTCAATTAAGTTTGTCTCTTCTTTTAGTAAATTATGGAATCTGTTATTCTAGGGAATACTATTTTCAAGAAAAAGCCTATCTATGTACCAGTTACTAAATAATGAAATTGTAATTGAATTCTTTACATAAAATTATATTGCAGAATGATTGTGCCAGTGCTGTCACCCTCACAGGACAAAAGTGTTTCCTGATGTTCACAGGAATCTTTTGCTTTTTGGTTTGTGCCCATTGCCTCTGGTCCTGTCACTGAGCAACTCAGAAAAGAACCTGGCTCTGTCCTCTTTATACCCTCCCCTCAGGTATTTGTGTACATTGATAAGGCTCCCTGAGCCTTCTCTCTTCTGGTGCAAAGTGCTGCAGGTCCCTCAGCCTTTCCTCATACGTGAGACCCTCCAGTGTCTGAATCATTCTTTGCTGTGCTCTCTCCAGTGTGTCCATCTCTTGTACTGGGATGCCCAGAACTGGACACAGCACTCTAGGCATGGCCTTGCCAGTGTTGCTCAGAGAGGAAGGATCTCCTCTCTCAGCCTGCTGTGAATGTGAAGCCACTTCTATCTGTTTCTAGAGACCCTCATCCATTTATTCTTCTTGGTCAAGTGGCCGATAGCAAGCAACAATTGTAATGTCACATTTGCCTGTCCTCCATTTAATCCTAATCCATGAACTCCCCACTGGCTCCTCTCCCATCCCCAAGCAGAGGTCCATGTACTCTAGTTGGTGTCTCACATAAAGGGCAACTCTCTCTCTTTTTCTTCCCTCCCCATGCTTCCTAAAGGGTCTATATCCCTCCATTGCAACACTTGAGCCAAGGAAGTCATTCCACCAAATATCCATAATCCCAACAAAATCAGAGTACTGCAGCTGTACTCTGTACAGTCTTTAACTCATTGTGTTTATTACCCACAACTCATGCTTTACTCTACAGTCATTTAAGAGTGGAATCCCAGCATGCTAAGTTCCTGGAGACAGTCTGGGGATTTACCCACAATGGTGCCTTCTAGACAGCTTGTGGGCACCTCAATTACGTAGTGAATTACAATCACAAAATGACATTTAATTTAATCATGTTTCTATTAGTACTGTGTGCATAGCTATAAATACAATTTAAACTTTTCCTATCAAAGCAGCATACTTTATTCCACTATCAGAGCGCAAAATACCAAAATAACTAGATTTGGATATAAATCTTAGCACAAACCATACAGAGAACTGCATGTTATGGTGCATACATAAAAGACAGCATCATCAGCCCCAGTGAAATCTATTCCTCAAATACTTTTACTGGGGACAAAAAAGCCCATCCTGATGTTGAGTGATACAAATTAAGAACTGTATTCCATAGTAATTATTCTCCCTTGCAATGTTAATTGCTGGTTTCAAAAAATGTGTTCTATGGAGTACATCAGTGATGAAAAATTATTTCTAACTTACGTGAACTCTGGTAATCAGCTGATAGGCCTAGCCAGTATTTCCATAAAGCTTCTGTGACATCTGCTGACATTTGCAAGACATCAAAAACACCCTTTACTTAATCTCCCTTTTCCTAATTACCAATAAAGTATATTACTTATGCTGCTGGTGTTTAACTTTCTAATGTGGAGGTTTTATGTTTTGTCTACAGAAAAAAATAAATCCTTTACATTCTCTTTTTTTCCCCAGAATTAGTTCATTTCCATGAAGCTTTAGCTCTTGCCTTGTGTATTATTTGCTCTTACTTTCTTCTTTTGATAGTAAAAATGAATTCTAAACCATCCCTAGAAAACTTCCTAATTCTCTTTTATGATACACAGACTTTTACATGGCACTTAAAATAATATTCCTTATTCCTTTAATGACTTTATTTTCTATAGCATGTCATTATCCTTTCCTAGGAAATACATCAGTATTACTGAAATCTCTTCCATTATTCTTAAATGATAAGCCTTGATTAATCCAGTGCAGCTCTTTCTAGTGTCACAGCCATCAGTAGTCCTCTAGCTATTCCATTTATTTTACTTGGCTTTTAGTAGACAACATGCAACTCCTGACACATAGAGAATGGTCTGTCACATAGCCTGACCTAACTAAATAGATAATTATGCAGTTTCCTTATATTCAAGCTGTATTATTTATATAGCAGTCTCATTATCCTTTTTGAATGACCTAAGACATCCTGCTGATCGCTAGAGGAATTTCTAAGTCCTCTATGGCATCTTCAGTAGCAACAATATGTAAAAATGTGGCTGTATTTCTGCACAGTAGTTTTTACAATGGACAGGTATTTTAAAAATACAAGAGTAATGGAGTGTTCTGTAAAAAAATTAATTAAAAAATAAATTAACAAAAGTTATGGTTTTTCTGTCTTCTCATAGATGTATATATTCACTGTATGGCTCTACCAAAGTGGCCTCTCCTGAAGCTCATATATTCTACTTGCCACATTAATTTCACTTTTTACAAGTACTTTCACTTCATTAAAACTTTTTTTCACTTTTCGTAACATGACTTGAAACACTGCCTTACTCTATGTATCTTTCCTGTTTCTCAAAATGGATTTTCATGACATTTCTTTAAATTCCTACTTGTTAAAACAAAATTTAAAAAATAGAACTCTTTTTCTCTCCCCATTTACTTTACCTCTCATAGAGCTGCATTAATCAATCTTCTCCAAAGATTAAAACTGCCAAAACTTAAAATACCAATGTAATTTTGATAATTTAGTACTAAGATAGATATTTTCTATCTAAGATTGCCTAGGTAGTAATAGTTGTCAATTATTATATTCACTCTAAAATAATATTTCTTAAATATTTCTAATTCCTATTCTAAAGATACCATTTATAATGGAATTTACAATCATCAGCATGGAGACTCAGAAATTTGAATTTAAGGATAATTCACAGCAAATGTCATACATCAAAATCGATATGCAAGCACTGTCATTAGAAGATGGAGTTCTTAATACAGAAAGAAGAAATCTGTATTACTACTTCACATTTCCGCATATCAGGTGTAATTTATTCTATTAATCCTTATATTGTAACATATGTACTTCTAAATTACATATAATTACTAAGAAAACTATTAAAACATTTTAGGAATAAAACCAAGAAAAGCCCAAACCAAATGGTTGGAAAGAGTAGTTGTGTCTTTTCCCAGCTGCTCTTCAGTGTAGAAGAGACAAAGTATCCCACATGATCATTTCTAATGCATCATGCAGTCTTCCAAAATTTTCTAGGAAGTAGGTTTTTTGGTGGGTTTTTGTTTGTCTTTGTGCTTCTTTCTGCCACCAGTTTCACCCAGAAATATTCCAAATCATCATGTCCAACCTCTGTTCCCTGTTGTGTTAATAAATGTCACTTGCTTGAATTTTTAAGAAAAAAAAATTCTCAAAAAACCCCAAAAAGCAAACCAACCAAACAAACAACCAAAACCTAAAATAAATAAATAAAAAGCAGCCTCTGATTACTAAAACATTGGCAGTGAAGGACAGTATGATTATACCTAATTTTACACTAAGAATAAGTTTAATTTGTTTATGACTTCCCCCTCAACTGCTTTGAGATACAACTGCTTAGGCAAGTTGAGAGGAAAAGCAGGATTGAAAGAATACAATTTCAGAGGCAGAGAGAGCACCTACACTACTGCCTAAAGAAATATATCACCAGAAGAGTTAATTTGGTATAGGTCTGCATTGCTTGTAAGAAAATAATTCTAAATCCAGACAGCATAACTGGACTGTAGATCACAGATCTAGGAAACAGAAGAAAGGCACAGCCAATATGAAGAAGCAAGGCTTTTCTGCAGCCTTGATAAGGGGAACAGAAGAGATGAACAGAACTGCCATTGAGCAGCAAGGTTTTCTTCAGCTGTTACATTTTCTTGCAAGTATGCAGAATCTTTTCCCACTCAAATTTTGCATGCCCAGTCATCTGAGTCTACAGTGCAGGCAGCAATATTTGCAACTTCTTATTTTTAAAAACTAAAATAATGTGAATATCCCAGAACATTATCTTTCTTTGTTCAGTGCCTACTTTCCATCTATCTCTTTGCATAAATGTTATGTTTATGTGTGCCTTTTTAGTATACCAAGCCTACTAACTATTCACTAATAATTTTCTAAGCTCTGAAGTGTGTTCAGATGCTGAAGGTACCTTTGTACCTGCCTTTCAAGCATTTGATTGGTCTGTGAAATCATTCTTTGAAACAGTTTCTGTTCTCAGGCTTGAAGAGATTAGGAGCACATCTAGGGTTATATATTTCAAATTTCTACAGACCAAAATACTGTAAAATTAAAGGATATTTTTCTCCCTCAGTGGCTCTGTCCTCCTTTAATACTCTGAAGTAAATATATACTGAAAAAGCTAGGGAAACAGAAATAATTGTTTGAGAAAGTGTCTTGGGTTATGTAACCAAGAAAATGTGTATTCTATTTCATCTGTTGAAAGCCATTGAGGAAATGTTTTTGTTGTTTTGGTTTTTTTTCTTTTATCTCTTGTAACTCCAGGGGGGAGGGGGTTGGATGTCTTGTGATAATGGCCCAGCCATTAAAACCAAGTGTGGCAGTGTTTCTTATCTCTTTCACCACTTGTCCATCCTCCGGGGGTTATCTTCTGATAATGGGCCATTAAGGCTCACCAATGACATGTCATATTACGTCATCCCACTGTGAGATGCTCCACCCCATGCAGCGGGGAGCCAACCATTCCTACCTAGATGAAAACTGAGACTCAGGAACAGCCTGGTACCTGGCCTTCCCACTGGACCCCAGAGGAAGACCGGACTACCGGACCCATCTCGCCACAGCTGTACCCTTTCTACAGGATCATCTCTACTCCACATAACCACATCTGTTACTCTAGGAGGATTTATGTGGACTGCTTCCAATACCCTGACCAACAAGGTGTCAGGCCGTATCCCTCACCCTGTCAGGGTTTTCACCAGGACTTTTGTTTGCTTGCTTGCTTGGTTTTTTGTTTGTTTGTTTGTTGGGGTTTTTTTTGTTGTTTGGTTGTTTGTTTGTTTGTTTTTTGTACTACTATATTTGTATTATTTTTTATATATTCCTAGTAAAGGACTGTTACTCCTATTCCCATATCTTTGGCTGAAAACCACTAATTGCAAAATTATAATAATTTGGAGGGAAGGGGATTTACATTCTCTGTTCCAAGGGAAGCTCTAGCTTTCCCTGGTAGACAACTGTCTTTCAAAGCCAAGACAGAAAGTAACACTGAGTTCGACAATGATGTTTGTTTACTCCTGCAAGCAAATCCTACTCTGTCTTCAGGGACTTCACAGATAGTTACTGCCTCAAAACAAAAAGTATTAGAGACTTTAGAAGAACTTACCATTACAGTCTTTTTGCTTCAGCTTATTTTTAATTATCTTCAAAGACAAAAACACTCTTATAAATACAAGGAAAACCTTCCAGCAGGAAGACATTTTAAAAGGGTAAGCATCAACTTTTAACTTCTTAGAACTCTCTCCCTCATGGGTATTTTGTTGCAAGTCACCAATTTTTCCACAGTATTACACCCAGATATTCCTTGCTATCTGTGTATACAGGATATTTAAAAGGTCATCTGCATCTGATTTAATAAAAAAAAAAATCAAGAGAAGAAAAAAAAAAAAGCCCTAAGGAGAATTAGCCTTTGAACTGCTGCTGAAATTATTGGCTATTTACACATTTATAATTTCAAATAAGGTATAGGTCAAACATTTGTAAAATTCTCTCTATATTATGTTTTTTAATTCCTTAAGTGAATGAATGTACTGTGATGAAGCAGACTCTACTTCTCTTGAGTTGTGGCTTTGAATATAAATCATTTCAGTTTTATCAGTTCTTTCCCTTTTGGACTATCTTTTTGTGACAAGCAGATAAAATTTTAAAATCAAAAGATAAATTGAACTGAAAGGAACTGGAGAGTTTAGATTAAACCATTTTCCAGTTTCTTTTACTGTTTTGAAGCATGATGTTGTTTTAAGTAAAATGCATAATCAGATACAAACTCTAAATAAAAACCAAGAGAGCTACAGCTGTTCTTCATAAAGGCAACAAAATGTATCCTATTAATGATTTTACACCTGCTGGAAGTATGTCCGTAATTTAGAATATCTTCCTTCTAAATATTCCTGACAACTGATAGATGTTATTTCACTTTGTGCTTACACAGATGAGAACGATCTCTTTTCTAAATTATTTTCAAAGTAGCACACTACTGTTGTTGGGATGACTAGAATAAAAATTAAAACCTACCATTCAAAAATAGTTTTCTCAGATACTGAGAAAAGCAGTGGCAGGAAACCTACCTCCATGACTACTAGCAGAACTGTATTGACTCCTCAGTCTCATTTACCACGTCTCATCAAATTGATAAATGGCTTGGACTCAAGTATCAATATGCAAAAGAAAAATGGAGAAGTCAATATTATTCACTCTTGTATCAAAACTAGATAGTTTCCATTAAATTGTTTAAGTAAAGCTAGCCTGCTAGAATTCAAGAAACATTGGACAATGCTCTCAGGCACGGTGGTGTGATTCTTGGGGTTGTTCCTTGCAGGGCCAGGAGTTGAACTCAATCCTTGTGGGTCCTTTCCAGCTCAGGAGATTCTGTGGTTCTATGATTCATACATTCCCAGCTTTTTGCATTTACCATGCTACCTTGAAGCACTCAATACCATTAGACGTGTAGCTTCCAGCAGGAAACAATATTCAGCTACTTGTCCCTACTCATATTTGCATTAATTTATGAGTAGACTTGCAAAGTATTTGCATAAGGGTAAAGCACTTGAAAGCAATTAGATGGATGGACTTGGAAAGACATAAAGTGAAACACTCACACTGTTTTGAAAGTGGTATTTGTGAAGCACTCATAGCAAATTAAGTATGAACATAGCATGTAATTCTACAATACTGAGAACTATTGACACATGGACAAGGAAATAACAAACAGCTGTTTTAATATACGTGAGCTAAGCGTGTTATCATATACAGAGCAGGTGCCTGGGTAGTGGCAGTGCTGGCGCTAGGGCCGTGCCGGGGCCGTGCCGGGGCTGTGCCGGGGCTGTGCCGGGGCTGTGCCGGGGCTGCCCGGGCCGGGGCTGTGCCGGGGCCGTGCCGGAGCTGTGCCGGGGCCGTGCCGGAGCTGTGCCGGGGCCGTGCCGGGGCCGTGCCGGGGCCGTGCCGGGGCTGTGCCGAGGTTGTGCCGGGGCCGTGCCGGGGCCGTGCCGGGGCCGTGCCGGGGCTGTGCCGGGGCTGTGCCGGGGCCGTGCCGGAGCTGTGCCGGGGCCGTGCCGGGGCTGTGCCGGGGCTGTGCCGGGGCTGCCCGGGCCGGCCCCAGGCGGCCCCAGCGGCTGCAGCGGCCCCAGCGCAGGGCCCGGCTGAGCCCCTCAGCCACGGGCGGGCGGGCCAGAGCCCCGTGGAAAGAAAGCCTGGGCAAGGGAGGGCAAAACGCTGCCCCTGACACATGACAGAAAGTAAGAAATACTTTTTTGGTGCTTTACCTCAAAAGTTCAGCATATCAGTTTTAGTATGCAGAAGCAGTGCTTGAAACGGAAAGCCATAAATGCCTGCAAAGGGTCATTTTGGTCCTTTTCCTTCTAATTTTGGTATCTTTGCCTGTATCTATTCCTTCCTTCCTCCCTTCCTCCTTTCCTTCCTTCCTCCCTTCCTCCCTTCCTCCCTCCCTTCCTTCCTCCCTTCCTTCCTTCCATCCATCCATCCATCCATCCATGTATGTCTCCCCCCCCTCCAACACCTCTGCCCCTACAGGTTTTATTGAACATGGTTCCTGCAATGCTAGCTGGTTCTGTTTGCATTTACAGTCCTTTATTTACATTATTGACTTTATCATTTTAGAGAAAAAGCACACTGCAAGTAATCTGACTGTTAGATCTTTAAGGTCAAATTTGAAGAAGAGATCCATTCAACATATCCAGAATTTCTCACTAAGAGAACAAATACTGACACTGGTCTTCCCAAGAAGGGCAAAATTGCTTTGGAACATCTACCTTTAGCTGTGTTGGATGTAGCCTGCACATATGAAACAAAGCTTAAAATGAAATTAATCCATTCCAGTACAATTTCACAGTGAAACACAGGAGTTTCACTGTAGCTCTTTGTGCTTCCCCACACTTTCCAAAATTTTATCAGTCTTAAGAGACATCTCGGAGTGTTCACTTAGGTCTTTCGTTTACAGTGCGGGGCACATCTGAGCAAAAATATCATCAGATAATATGGACACTGGGAATCATCCCCTTAAGTTAACCCCTTGGGTTAAGTATGCCCTCAGCATGCCCTACTCAAGGGACTTAACCCCTCTTTCCTTCTGAGCAGACAACACTTTAAAGAAACTTATACACCCAGGCATCTGCCCAGGGCTGTGAAGCCACAGTCTTTGAACAAATATATCTAGCTTCAAATTCAGGCACACAACTACTGTGGCTCTTTTGGTCATCACTAAAAGACTTGTGGACACTACTGAGCCTTTGCATCCTTCAACAGCTGTCAATTCCATTCTGTGTCATCCAGCAAAACCCAATGTCTTGTAGAGGTGCATCCAGAACAGTAGCTAACAAATAATTCATTATTTATGAGAATAAAACTTCAGTATTCAGCCTGGCTAGCTCTTTGTCCCCAGTACCTTCTACTGCTGTTTCATGAAGCAAGAAATCAGGGCCTCCAGCATACACTGAAGTTTCCAAAGGAATAGCCCTTTTGCAAACAGAAAATATCAACCCTCTGCACACTTAACAATTTAGAGTAAGTGATGAATCTAAGCAGTTATAGTCATAAACTTCCTACTAAGCTGACTCCCAATAGACTTTTAGGCTTCTCTCAAAACTCATTGAAAATCAATCAGCCTTCAGGACAACCCTACAGGGAGCTTTTGATGTCTCTGATATTATGGGAAAACAATATTTTACTTTGACACTGTTGACCTGTCCTTAAATATCTAGGAGGCCACATATGTACCCCCAAAAGCAATCTTTCATATGCTTGAAATGAATTGGTGCCTTAAATAACCCTCATCTCAGTCTATGTTTTAAGTCTTGCTGAGAAAGAAATAAATTTCTAAATGTTGTTGTGTCTCAAATGTCAATTCCACCGCACTGCAGTATCTTCAATAAGATAAGGTTTTTGAAGATACACAGCTGTGAATAACTTGGGCTTTGCTTCCAGTAGAGTTACACCAAAAGCATTTCACGTGGAAACTGTTAAAGGACTAGCTGCCCTCTTTCACCTTGACAGATCACTATTCATTTATTCAGTTTGCAGAATATCTTCCATCCCTTTCCATTCTATTTCATTGATCTCTGCCACAAGAATCTGCTCTAGCTGAAAATTCAACCTCTACTGAACTTCAGTGCCACAGAGCTGATTACCGTCACCTGAAAGGAAAGGCATTTTCTATCTCTCATTCAGATCTTCACACCAAATATTAAGCCTGCACATTAGCACTTGCAATTCAAAACTCCACTCTTTAGTCTCTTATAGCAGCAAAGGTCTTTATAAAAGAAAGAAGTTTCTACAGTAGAAACCCCCTTCAGAAATCAAAATGCAGAGATTTTTAAAAGTCTTCACCTTACCACTACAATAGCATCACTTCATCAGAATCTTTGATTGTATGTGTCGCACCTGATGATGAATCCTTTGAAATCAAAACATGATCTTTTGTACTACCCTCTCCAAAACCAGTGCTTTTGATAGCTGCTTCATCAGAAAGAAAAATACAAGCAACATCTGAGGCTTCACTGCCTTACAGCTTTATGACTGTTATTTGGTACATCATCCACAGTGTCAATAGACAGTTACTGAAGCTGTGACTGCTGTTCTTGAAAATGTGTCATGCACACACAGCTTGCTAAGTCTTTTCCTCAGAATTGTGTCTGCAGTGGGATTCTCAAAGTGAAAGGAACTAAGTGAGGTTGACATGTTCTGCTCCTTACACCATCAAAGATAATGACTACACTTACAAGTATGTGATAGTGAATACTGCCAGGATAATAATTTCTGGTAAGAGTTCTAATATGACACACACAAATGTTATACAGATTTATGTGCAAATATATGTTAAATTATCCCTTGAGATACTAAAAAGCACTTCAGTCTCTCCAAGTCCTGAAATATTTGTGTCAGTTGATCCTTTATGCAATAAAACTACTGCAATGGAAATTGCTAGAAAAAGTAAGTATCTATCTCAGAAAGCTAAGTTGGGAAAATATCTGCAAAACTAAACAATTGACAAGATCTGTTGAGATAATAAGAGGGGAAATAAACTTTAATGTGATTAAACGTCTCAGTGAATTGTCACAGTGCAACTAGTCTGAAGTTGCCCCCCAAACTAGACCAGCCTAGAAATAAAACAAGTCCCTGGGTGAGCAGTGATAGAAGGGATTTGAACACAGAGACCTCAACCAATCCCTTCCAAGCCTAAATGCAAACATATCATTGGTCAAAGAGCTGGGCAGTGTTCAGACCCAGACCAATCAGCTGTTTAAACCCAAGAAATTCAAACCCCCTATAAGAAGAGCTGCCGTAATAAACTCTTGGCTGTTTCTTGAGGATGCTTGGTGAGTTCATGTAATTTCTGTCTCCAACCAATGACCCTTAATGTAATAGATAAAGAATTTATTTGAAAATTCATTTTTGAATGACTCTGTACTAAGATTTTGTTGGTAAACAGTAGTGCTTCCTTTAGGTGACAACTGTTAGAAAATAAAGTTTAGATTTAAAAGTTGGGTTTTTTTCTGGATATACTCAAAGGAAATTGAAATTTTTCAGAACAGGTTTGAAAATGCACAATATTTTGTAATTTCAGCACTTAATTTGAAAAATAATAAATGGGCCTTGAAACTGTATATTAAGAAAAGAAATAAAAATTATGAATCAACTTTCCATAATATTAATAAAATGGGTTTGCTGACATGAAGTTTACACTTCTTTTAGAACATTCCTTCATTTTTTAGCTGAAACTCGGAGGACCATTTTTACTCAGATTTTCTGAGTATAGTATATTTTTGCAAAGATACCTCAAAGACAAATTGTATACTGGAGAGAGAGAGAGAGAGAGAGAGAGAGGTTTGGTTTATGACTTCAACCTTTAGTAGAAATACAGCTGGAATTATTATTTGAGGTTCTGCATATACAAAAATAACATAATTTTGATTTCTGTTCTAAGGCTGCTGTGTATTACATGAAGGAAAGGATGACCATCCTCTTTCTTGTGATAATAATAAATATTGATCTAAAGAAACCTGGGAACGTCTATTGTCGGAACCCAGGACGTCCTTCTGGCTGCCCTAGGTGGTCCAAGACACTGGCAAGGGGTTCAGAGACCCTGGCATGAAGTCAAAAATACTACTGCCTTCAATTTTAGCCCATGGGAGCAGTTACCAACCTTGTATGAAGAATTACAAACCACAAGAGTTTAATTAGGGTGACAATTAGTTTATTACAGGGTGTTAATGTAGAATTTTGGGGTTCATAATGGAGGTTCAAGGAGGCAAGATGGAGGAATCTGGGTGTGACCCTGTCCTTCTTCTTCTTCTTCTTCCTCTTCTTTCTCTTGTCCTCCATCTTCTGCTGTGGTGGTGGCACTTTTGGATTGGTTTAGCATAGAAATGCTCTAACATAGGTGATAGGTATTGGTGTCTTAGATCTAAACATAGATCACGTAATATTTGGTATAAAAAGTTATGACTGTCCTCAGGGTGGTCAGTCGGTGACGACCAGCACTGTAGCTAGCACCCAAGTCGGGTGAGAGCAAAATGTACCAGATAAGAAGCAATAAACAACCTTGAGAACCTGAGCTGATGCATCCCAACTCTCTTCTGGTGCAGGGCTTAGGAGAAAGGCTTTCAACAAATATCTCGGGGGTTATCAGCCCAAAGAACCAAGATCCATAACCAATGAATATGTACTCTGCCACCATTTCACACAGACAGTTGACTTAAAGAAGGAATACTTCAGTTGTTATGGGATTATGCATCCCATTAATGCACTGAACCTCATTTCCATCATGTTATTCTAGTTGAACGTTCTCAAGATGACCCAAACAGTGAATAAATGAGTGTATAAATTGTATTGTGAATTTAAGACACTTGTTTCAAGAGTATTGTGTTATTCACCAGTTATTACATTTCCCTGACAGATATTTAGATGCAGGTTAAGAAACAAGAAAAATTATATCAGTCATGAGATCAGAAAGCAAAGGATGTAAACCATAAACCCAGATGAATCAGCTTTGGAAGTTCTGCTGATTCTTCAACAAGCATTGCACAAAAAAAAAAAAAAAAAAAACCCAAAAAACAAACAAACAAAAAAAACCAAACCAAAAAACCAGAAAAAAAAAAACCCCAAACAAACAAACAAACAACAAAACCAAAAAACCCCACCAAAAACAACAACAAACCCCCCCTAAAAACACCTCTCTTGGTTCTTGGCCATGATTCATTGAGTTCTAACTTATGCTCTTATTATCTCCCAAAATTTCCAAGCACCATCTCCAAACACATTGCAGAGAAATTAACAGGAAAGTGTCATTTTATGTCACCCACCTATCAAAATAATTTTATCTCTGGATAAAATCAGGTTAAATGAAACATCCAGAAATGTTTTGAGTAAAGAACTGAGATGGCCATTGGAAAGGTAAGTGCAAAAACAAGGGAAATGAGATAGATACTATAGAATTTATACAGAAAAAAATTAATCAGAAAATAATTTTTTACCTAATAATTATAGATTTTAGACTATCAGAATAAAGCATTAATTAATGCAACAATCATTTTTTTATTCCACATATAATTATATCTCTTTCCATTAGCTTCTTTTGTGTAAAACTCTCTCAACAAATACCAGGCTATGATACCCTTCATTTTATATGTGTTTTCTACCCTTTTCCCAAACCTGTCAGAAAATTACTACTGGACACTTTTATATACTTATAAATATTATATATTATATATATTATATATATATTATATATATATACACATACTTTATATGTTTAATTTTAAATTTTCTTTCTCAGATTAATAACTCTTTTATTCTAAGCAGAGCAAACCAGATGAAAGGGCTGTCTTAACTGCTCATCAAGTTTCTTCTCAGTGTTGTACTCTTAATCTGTCATTTTACTTATCTTTACTTATCACTTCACATTTGCAAACACTTATTTTCTCTCAGCCAAAGTAGTTCAATGTTTATCAACAGTTCTCTTTTTCTAATGCAGGTGACTTAGTCTAAAAAAATGCTAACCCTTTCCTCTCTAAAGAGTCTTCCTTCACTTATTTATTACTGGAAGAAAATTTCTAAGTAACACCACTCCCAGTTTATGATTTGAAATAATAAATATTCAAAACTAATACAATAGGAAAAAAGTAATCAGCATGCTTCTGAAGGTCCTTAAACAATATGAAGTTGTGGGTGTCCTGGAAAGCTATTTATTTCCTAGGACTGTTGTAAGCCATATACTTTCAATAAAATAATATAGTGTTTTGATTTTGTGGATAAGGTAAGTTTTCATAAGCTATCAACCTGACCCAGACTGAGGAACTGGCCTACTTGCTTCAGAACACTTGGGAGTCATGACTTTACACTTGAGAACTGTATGAAATAAATATACAGACTATTTACAAGACTCTCAACATACTTTAGAAATGGCTGCATTATTTAAATGCTAGTGCTAATATTACAGACTCAAAGCAACAAATAAAAAACGGATTACTCGTTCATAAGCCTGCACTCTTAAATTTTTACTTAGTGTTTAAATTTCATAAGTTTTAATAAGCATTTCCTTTCACAAATCCTCCAGTGTCCTTAATTCTTCCAATAAATGTTTTATAATATATTATTCCCATACACCAGTAGATGCTGGGGGCCAACTGGCTGGATAGCAGTTTTGCAGAGTGACCTTGGGGTCCTTCTGAGCAGCAAGCTGACCAGGAGCTAGAAATGTCCCCTTGCAGCAAAGGTCACCAGCACCCTGGGCTCCATTTGGAAGACCATCACCTGGAGATTGAGAGAAACAATCCTTCCTCTCTCCTCTGCCTTGGTGAGATATGTCTGTACTTCTGAGTCAAGGTCTGGGCTCCCCACGTGAAGAGAGGTGCAGAACTACTGGAGGGAGTCCAGGAAATAGCCAGAAAATTGAGTAGGGAATTAGGGTATTTTTCATATGAGGAGATGCTGAGAGAGCTGAGATTGTTCAGCCTGAAGAAGGCTCAGCACAGACATATAAATACTTGTTGGGAAGAAGTGAGGGAGACAGGCCAGTTTCTTTTCAGTGGTGCTCAGTGACATGACAACAGACAATAGGCACAATGTCATACACAAGAAATTCCCTTTAAATATAGGAACAAATATTTTAGTGGGTGATCAAACATTTAAATAGTTTGTCCAGTGAGATTGTGCACTCTCTGCCTTTGGAACTATTTAAAATCTGTCAGGATACAGTCCTGAGGAAGATCAAGCTTATCCTGCTTGAGCATGGGGTTTGGACTAGATGATTTCCAAACATGCCTTACAATCTTTGCTGCTCTGTGATTTCATGCTTTTCAGAAAGTCAGTATTTCACTGTGGTATTTTTCAAGTTCAAATCCACATAAATACTGAAAATCTGCTTTATAGAAAATTGAATTTCTTTGTTTAGAACCAACCATTGGTACTAAGTTGTACCCATTACTGCTGACACTAAATTTCATTTTCAAGCAAATTACCATTTTGAGTTAACATCCTGTAACTGTTTAAATATTATTGTGGCATCATACATTATATATTTTTCAATAAATTACATGGGGAAACCTAAACAGCAACACAAAGTAATTTAAAGAACACTTCCAGTGTCGTTTATATAATCCTCTAGCAAGCTACACAGTCATACATACCAGTCTGCTGTCTTCTATTGCAGTTTACTTCCAAACCACGTGATTTCTATCATATGGTTTGCAAATGAATTTTACTCCCTGCAGTTAATTAATTTTCAGGGAGAGGTAAAGAGGAAGAATATTTTTTCTTCCAAATAGGTTGCATTCTTCAAACACAAGCACGGAAAAAGAATGCCATATCTTGGATGAAACATGAAATATTCAGAGACAGAGTTGGAAAAGTATTTTATAATGATTTATATAATATGAGGCTTTGGTAATGAAAACATATTGAGTGGGCTGCAGGTTGGTATGATGTGCTGAAACAAATAAATCTGTCAAAAATATTTTCATTTGTGTCCTTCAAGTATTTCTCAGTAGCTCTAACTAGCAACATTAAGTTAGTGATTTTAGTAGGAGAAACAGTGTATCTCTTTCTTGTAAATCTGCTTTTTACATATTAGCAGAAAACATAGAAAGTAAGACTCTGTGTAAAGATAAGAACACTTGAAAATTATACAGAAATCCTTATGAGAAACCTACCTTGCCCACATACTGATAATCAGATCCTGTGTATTCCTCTAAAAGAAAAAACTGATTCCACATCCAGCCTCTCTTCTGGCGGTGAATTGCTTTCCCATCATTCCCTAAAGCACGTCCTCCAAAGCTTTTGGGTCTGAGATCAGGAGTCCTTCTGAAAAGCATTTCTGTATGGCAGGGATGTGGCAGCCACATCCAGAGCAGCAGAAGTAATAGGACTTGCTGTATTGTCATAGTTCTCCACTGCTGATGCTCTTCAAGCCGGTTTGCAGTGGAGCGTAAAGTTTTGTTTTCCTTGGCTTGTTTTTTATGTATCTAGTTTCTGATGCAGCCAAGTGGTTTCCAGCAGCTCATCTCTGAAGTGCATACAGTAACCAAATCCTGAAAGGAAACAGAGAAGAGACAATGTAAGTTGAAATGCATTCACTCCCTACTGTCCAACATCACTGCTACTGTACCCTTCGTATACAAAGCATAACGACACAGAAAGCAACCTGGTGAGAAATATAAAGGTTATCCATATAAGAGGAACACTGACTATATCAGGTATCTGCTGTAAAAATACTTCCTTAAAAAAAAAAAAAAAAAAAAATAGTGCCACTTAATAAATTTCAGTCCAGAAACTTTTAAAAGTTTTCTTTATTTAGACTGGTGGATAAATATTACTGAAAAGTACACATTAAACACTGCTGTCTTTGCTTCAAATGTTTTCCACCCAATTACATTTACAAGAATTCCAGTGTTTTATTAATCTTAGTATCAAGAGACATGAAACTCTAATACAAAGTAGTTTTAGAAATTACAAATGGTAGAATACCAGTTCTCCAGGGTATTTTAAATGGTAGAAGGGAATATCATATGCATCAGAAGAACTACAACATGACAAGAAGCACACTTTTAAACAGAAAAAATTATTGAGATGGTCTTGCAATATGGAGTGATATGAGCTTAGCCTTGAACTACAAGAAACATTTTTAAAAATATGAGGGCCTGTTTTACAGTAACCTGAAATCCTGAATTTAATCTCATTGTGGGAAATGGTATCTCAGGTAGAACACAAGCCTCTCCCAGCTCACCTCTTTTTTTGTCTCCACTTTTGTTTTTTGCTTTGCCTTATTTTATTTCTTCCCTCATCTAACAGAACCATGAAATGTCATTTCAGCAAGAGAAATTTAGACAAGTTCTCTTTACTTCTATACCAGCACTTAAAGAATAGCAGATTTTGTTAGTGGGACCATCTGGTAATTGTTTCTTCCAATAAATCATAAAAATCTTTGACTTGTCAACTTGACAGGGTGTAGTTTCTGCAAACTTTCATCAGGGTAGTTTCACTATTCTTCCTTGCATATCCATAAAAACCACCGATGATTGTTGCATTTCCTTGAATATTCTTCCACATGTAGTAAAAAAACTCAACCAGTAATAAGCTTTGGTTGTTTTCTTCTCCTCTTTGCTGATTTTAATAAGTAAGCAACATGTGCTCTTCTTTCCATAACTTTATACTATATTTCACTATCATCTTAAATAATTTTAGTTTTCAAAGAAGAGCTATGTAAAAATTTCAGAAATTCTTCCTGTATTCCAATTTGATATTGATGTGTTAATCAAGCTATTTCCAGTAAGACTGGGTTGATTAAAAGAGCTTATAATAAAATTTCAGGATTTTTAAAGTGAGTACACTATGAAATATAGTGACATAGTTTGAAAACTGCATGTCTGTGTGCATGTTAATACCTGAACAGATTCTTTTCAGGAACCAGTTATTGTCTTCAAGTTATATTCACTCAGGAGAGTACTTTCCTCTATCTCCCAGCATTTGAAAGTTCAAACAACTTCTCAAGCCACTGCTATTAAGGATTTTGGCCCCAACTCTGTTCTCAGTAACTCACAGATACTCATTTCCATTGGTCTAAGCAAACACCAAGTTATGTATCATTTCATTTACCCCTTTTCTTTTTCTCCTTAAATGTTGGCATTTACTTCATTGTGAATTTTGATTAATACACAGAACAATCTGTTATATAAGCTACTAATACTGAGTATGCTACATATGCCGAATTATATCTCCACTTACAAAATGGAGATGTGGTCCTGAACCTCAGAAATTATTTATCACAACTCATACTTGTATTCTTTTCAGACAAGGGTATGCTGAGTGAGGGGGGAGAGCTAAGATTTATTCTAAGATAATTAAAAATGTTTCTTCTCAGAGACCATAAAAATTCAAAGTTGAAATTCTCTCTCTGTTTCCCTAAAATTTGGAAAACTATTGGGTTATTCTGAAAAGGGTATACAGAATTTTCTTCTCTCACTCTCTTTTTTTTGTGTGTGTGCGTGTGTGTATGGTGGAGAGTGTTTCTTTTTTTTCTTCTTTTTCCTTTTTTCACTTTCTTGTTGCCCTCAGTATATATATTCCATTATCCACACATTATTATTTGATGTAGAAGTGTTGTTAAATGCCTCTTGGGAAATAATGCTTCAATATTAGGGGTTGTTATTGAATTTCCTTCTTGTTAAATTAGGTCAGCAGAATGAAAGCTCAGATGAAATTTGTTAAACTCACAAAAGTAGCTAATGTACATGGACTTGGCAAGCACAGCTGCTTAATGGATGTACATACCAGCAAGGCCTTTTTCTTCCTTTGAGACTCCTGTTGGAGTTCAGTTTCCTGCTTTAAATGTGATGAGTTTGATAGTAGTCTACTCTAAAGCAGTAACATTTACCTTTAAAAATGAGCTAGCAAAAAGGAAAAAACAGACTAAACAAATAAAAAGCATTGTATAAAGGAAAGGTTTGAAGATAACTAGATGAAGGAAATCTTTTATTCCATAACTACAGAAAGTAAACAGAAATCTGAATTCTGTATTAGATTGCATATCTGGATTCCGTGCTGGAAGAGTCCACAGAGGAAGAAACATTTTTTATCTGTTTGCTTTTTTGCAAACTTTTTTTTTGGTGTTTGGGGAGTTTTGGTGGCTTTGTTTATTGCTTGTTTGTTTGGGGTGTTTTTTGTTGTTTCTTTTCAATTCCCTGGAAAACTAGTTGGAAAACTGTCAAACTTCTGGCAAAAATTTTATCTTAGGGGAAGGTTTGAGAACTCAGAAGAGTTTTAATAGCTTTGCTGGCTTCAAGTGGCATATTTTAAAAAGAATTTAAAGAGTTTAAAATATATTTGAATAGATTTAAATGAAACTATTTCAGTAATCTTTCTCATCAAATCTCTCTCTACCTCTTCTTCCAGAAGATCACTTCTTGAATTTTTGTCACAATAGAAAAGAAACAAGGGGAAAAAAATAGGCTTTTTAAAATATACCAGATATGTCCAATTTCTGTGTAATATCCCCCTGCATAATGCCCATATTTCTGTGTAATATCTTCTAAATTACATTAAAATTACCACAGAAGAACATTGTGCCCAACTGTGCTCTTGTTTATACAGGTTTTTGGTTTTGTATTATTTTTAATGAGTTTTCTCGGAACAATTTCTAGTATGCAAGAGATGGATCAATCATCACTGAAGCTATTAAATCACCATTAGCTTTCAGGTAACAGTTTTAAAACCATTAGGCAGTACTTTCCACAGGTTGATCACTTTTATATCTCTCAGAACTTAGAAGAAAATGTTCTAATGCCGCTCAAAATGTATTCATGTGATTTTCAACTTCTGGCAAAATATGAAAAATATTATATATTTCTACTCATTCATGCAGCCCCTCCTTCCAATAGTAAAACATGCCTCATGCCATTTGAAACTCGTAAGATTTAACATCTATATAAGAGGGCCATGAATGCTTTTAACTGATGCATGTGTCAAAGTTCCACTTACTGGTTCAGGAGACAGAACTTTTACACCAGGGATGTTATTTCTATATTAAATTATGTCCTCTATTGGTTTTTCACGTTCATACATAGTTACTTTTGGAATTCAGCAGAACCAAGTTTAAAATAGAAATTTTAATACAGATCAAAAGACTGTGTTTAATTTTTTCTGATGAAGAAATTTTAGTCAATTTCTCTTGTGAAGAGCAAATTTGAACAACAAAAAACTTACTTAGGATAGCTACCATTTAAGAATTTTGTTCTGTATTTGACCTTGGTCAAACTTGAACTGAATTTTAATTGTGTGACATTTCAAAAACCTTGTTTAAAGAAAGATATTTATGCAATGCTGGTCCTATTTTCTCCATTTCTCTTTCAGCTGGGCCATTCATAGCTCTAATCTTGTCTTTCAATCCTTTTTACTATGTTTGTACAAAAGGAAGATATTTTTGGAACTGAAGATGCTTTCTGAAAAGTTAGATTGAACTGTGTTGGAATCTCAAGAGGAGAACAATATGAAATTTCATTACATTGGAAGTAAGCAGAGCAGATTTGTTCTTGTTTTGTTTTTGGTCTGCAAAGTTGATGCCAATAGTGCTATTCTTATATACAGCCACAATGAGAAACTTTTCTTACTTTCTGTCTGACTTCTCCAAATTTTTGGACCCTCTCCAGCCACTGGTATAGAGTTACCACCAAAGTCTGCAGACCTTCTATCATACATGCATCTTCTATCCATGTATCTTCTTCAGCCTACAGCCAAAGTTCTTATGGCCATCAGCCATGAGACATAATTCCTACCATTTTGGTTTTTCCTTAAATTAGGCAGCTTGCTAAGGTGCCTGTTTCATTAGAACATCTGGTTCCTGGCTTATGATGTCAGAAATTAAATTCAAACCTCTGGCTAGGATTTAAAATCATAGGGACTACTTTACAAGCTAATAAAAGTAGAAGTAACAGGAAAAGCAGAAAAAGCTGTATTTTCACTGAGCCTCAGAAGAGCCATCAGCTCAGATAATCTAGTTGTGTTAATTTATTTGCCATGTCTATCAAAACCAGAAGTTTTAATGTTTTAGAGCCTAGTGCGATGAAGCAAGTACTTTAAACAGACAGCTTTGCAAGAGTCTGTAACTCAAAACACAGCAAATCTTTCTCTTTCTATGTGTAACCTATTGGTGTAATATATCCCTTAAGGGAAAAGAAGACTACATTTTTATGAAGAAATTTTAAGAATATTGAAACAGATAAGCAAGGTCTGTCAAATTATCAATTTGTAATGGATTCTAATCTCATCATTTCTTGAATTATAGATTTATGTTCATTACTTTATGTATTATATCCCAATGAAGTCAACTGAAGTAATTATGAATTTAATTGCTTGATTCTGAATTAAAAAGATAATTGGTAAATTGTCAATAAGCTGCTTATTTCATAGCCTGCAGCAGAACTCTTGCACACCACAGTGACCACACTTCAGGTTTTTAGATTATTAAAGGAATTTGCAAAGTAGTCAGTTATACCTTTGAACTTTATAATTCAGTCTTCTTTATGAAGTCCTGCAACAATTAATCTGCTTAGAAATTTGAGTTGAATATACATAGTTCAATGTAAACTAAAAAAAACCCAACAACTAACATTTCAGGGATATTATAATTTGTAATACTAATAATATTTCCCAATCACTGAAATTATTTCATTAAGAGGGGTGTTTTCTGTTATTTTCACAGTTCATGGGGAGAAAGCTACTGCAAAATAAGCAGAGAAAACAAAGGAAAAGGAAATACTGAACACTACAACTTTTGCTAGAGAAGCTGATTTTTTGGGCTATGGGAGATTATATATAAGCATACCTTTATGTCTTATTTTTAAGTATATTTATGTATCAAAAATCCTAACTGCTATTAAAAAAAAAAACAAACAAACAAACAAAAAAAACCCACAAAAAAAACCCAAAAAAAAAAAAAAAACCACAAACCCTAAACAACCAGGTAAACATGCACTATACTAAATTCAAAGTGGAAGGTTAAGGATGAAATCTGCATTCCACTGGTAGTTCAGTAATAGGATATCCACAACTGCAGTTAAGCAAACAGAAATCCAAAACATGGAAAAGATAACTCCAAGCTGATGTTAAACTGAAGAGGAAAAAGGTGTCAAATCTCACTCCTCCCAGTTCTCCTGCTGTGAATAATATAGTCCTCCACCCTCTAAAACTCTGGATGCCTCACCAAAATTTCCCCCTTGTCCTCTTAAGAAAGAGTGAAGCTCTCAGGCTTAAGACAGTGGGACATTCAAAGGGTGAGCAGAAGACCATAGAAAAGGCAGAAGATATTAGTAATTTATCTTGTATAACAATTTTGACTGCTTATTAATGAGGAATTTGTGTGTAAATTAGATTACCTGGATAGCTAACAATAATTCTTAGCTCTCTACATACAGTGATTACACCTTTTCTCACAGTAAGGTTTTGAGACTGCCACACTATTATAGCAGTTTTCTATACAGATAGTTAAATTTACCACTGTCGCTGAAATTTTGTGGGAGAAATTACACATGCAGCAGTGACAAAATGGTAGGTGACTTGTGAACATGCAAAAGTTATTTGAATCTTTGTAATTTCTGTAACTTGTGAGGTAATCAGAGCATTTCATTAAATGTGGCACCTTGCTCTCTGCCTAAGACAGTCTCCCTTCTAGATAACTCTTTCCTATCTGATTATATATACTAAGTTAAAGTTCTGCAGGATAGCTACCCAGTGTTTTTCTCCATGATAAGGATAGACAAGTATAGAGTTAATTTATTAAATTTATAGAGTGCATAGGCCCTCCTTGCTGAATCAAAAAAAAAAAAAATCAAAGTATAAAACAAATCCAAAAATTACAGACACTATTTACTACAAATTTGCAGAATGTAGCAAAAAAGTGGAAAGATCATAATAAGTTCCACAATGTAACAATAAACTACTTTGTTGAGTTGACACTGGCAGGCAGCCAGAACACCACAAACCCATGTCTGAAATGCAAAGAGTAAAATTATTTCGTTACTCAGTAACCAGAGGATCCTGAAGCAATACTGGGCAGAGACAGCCAAGAGGGAATGCGGGCACCATCAGGCTCCGTCCATCCTGATGGACAGCGGCCCTGCTGTTTGCACACATTTGTCCAGGGCCTGTGTATGTGTAGTTTACCACCATGCTCTGATCGCCTCTGTGGTTTTTATGATCTTGGCTTTGATCTCTCTCCCAAAGCAGGGAGCTCAAGCACGTCTGTGAGATTGCCTCCAAATCTCTCAAAACACCGACATCATCTCCACACAGAAATTCTACTTGACAAAACAGACAGAGGAAAAAGAGCAGTAGGCATTATATATAGGGTTTCCCATACTGTTATTCCCCAGGCCTTGGCATTCCCAGATGCAAGGTCACCTGGGAGAATTTACAACGCCTCTCCCCTGCCATTCTTCTGCTTTTAACTCTGTCCTCTCAACAATTACCTAGGCACAGTTCTGGAGAAAATAATGGAGAAGAAGTATAACAGTTCTGAACAATCTCAATAGACAGGATTTTTTATAATTTATCTTAACCAAAAAAAACCAGAACAAAACAAAAAAAAAAAAAAAGGGGGGGAGGGGGGAAGAGGCTATGCAGACAGTAATATTATTCTTAAGAAGTATGAAATAGTTGTTCCTCTCCATTCATCCTCATTGTAAATTCAGTGTTCAGGTATGAGCACATATCTAATTATTTATAACATGTAAATTATTAGACATCTGGCTACATCAGGCAGCAAAACATTTAGGGAAAAAAATATTCTTTTTAAGGAAAGAACAACTACACCTAGTTACCCAGTCTACAGAAAGAAAACAAGAGGAAGAAAGGACTATGGTTGTAGGTTTTAAAACCATTTCTTGAAATTAAGAAATTATTTTCAAGGCACACCACAGATAGTCTTACCAATTTACTTCATTCACAACCACAGTGATTTAGGTTAAGTGTTAACTAAAGCTTCCTATATATTTGCAGGATAGTTGGCAGCTGAAATGAGATGTGACTGAAGGATAGGAAGAACAGCCTGAGAAAACTGCTTTCTGAAATGGGCTGCCTGCAGCTGGTATGACCAGAGTATTTCTCAAGATATTTTCAAGCTCCATCCCATTAAACTCTATCCCTTCCTTTTCCATGTCATTATTTGTTTTCATTTTGTCTTTCTATGTCTGGTGCCACTGCTACCAGTGCAGACCACTGCTACCACTGGTAACCATCTTCTCCTGTATGAGTATGGATTGTTAATTCCAGATCAACCATATCCTTTTCCATTTATCTGATTTCATATCAAAAGTGGCTTTAGATATTTTTTTTTGTGGGTTGAAAGCAATGCGAGTTTAGAGAAGGTCTTGTCAGTCCTCTGAGTTTCCCTCTGTAAGATTTTGTCGTTGTATTTATCCCATAAATTGCCTTCCTTCCTTCCTTCCTTCCTTCCTTCCTTCCTTCCTTCCTTCCTTCCTTCCTTCCTTCCTTCCTTCCTTCCTTCCTTCCTTCCTTCCTTCCTTCCTTCCTTCCTTCCTTCCTTCCTTTCCTTCCTTTCCTTCCTTTCCTTCCTTTCCTTCCTTCCTTTCCTTCCTTTCCTTCCTTTCCTTCCTTTCCTTCCTTTCCTTCCTTCCTTTCCTTCCTTTCCTTCCTTTCCTTCCTTTCCTTCCTTTCCTTCCTTTCCTTCCTTTCCTTCCTCCCTCCCTCCCTTCCTCCCTTCCTTCCTCCCTCCCTCCCTCTCTCCCTCCCTCCCATCCTTATCCCTATCCCTATCCCTATCCCTATCCCTATCCCTATCCCTATCCCTATCCCTATCCCTATCCCTATCCCTATCCCTATCCCTATCCCTATCCCCATCCCTATCCCTATCCCCATCCCCATCCCCATCCCCATCCCCATCCCCATCCCTATCCCCATCCCTATCCCTATCCCATCTTCTTTTTCTTATTCCTTACATTTCATCTTTGACAGGCCATGGCTTTTCTAGAAATAAAAATATCAGAAAATTCCATATGAATTTTACCAAGAATGAAATCTGAAAGATCATCTAGACCTGCTGACTATTCCTTGTCCCTGTACTGAAGTGTTTGCCTGAGTAGGGTGAATTATAAGGAATAATCCTGAACAGTTAAGGAAAATACATTCTTTTCCTTCAGGGCAGGTGGAATTTTAAATCTCCTAGCCTTTGCTATCCAATGCTTTCACCTGCCAGCAAACTCTAAGCCTTATTAGGGAAATAGAATAAGCACAGAAGCGTGCCAAATATCTAAAAACTCACTCTAATCTCATCAGGAGTTTATATCTTCAGCTCAGGCTGAAACCTTACAGCTTCAGAGAGCAGAGGCAGTTCACTAAAGCGTAAAGAATTGGGGCATTGAGAGACTATGCCTGCTTAGAAAACTGTGTAATTTAATAAAGTGTTCAATGATGTCTACACAGTGGCTCCTCAAACTTGTGTTAGTGCCTGTGCCTGCAGCATGGATAGTCACATTCCTGCTAATTAAATGATAGCAGAAGGATTACATTCTTTCTTAGCAGTCAGGAAGAAATGAAAGCAGCCCTTTCTCACGAAAAATCACAGTTGAAATTAACAAGCTAACCAAATTTAAAAAAAACTCTGTTAAAGATATGATTTTACTTCTCATGTTTATTTGAATAAAAGTGTAAGTATAGAAAAATTCGTTCAATTATTGACAAATTTCATAAAACTCTTCTTTGGAAGAAAAAAAATCTTGAACAACAAGAAGCTACATTTGCAGTGCATTTGAATTTTTTTCCTATAAGTCTTTCTTAAAGTGCCTGGAGTTCCACTTTGTGCTCAATTGCTTTATAAGTATTTTAGCATACTGAAATTCTGCTGTGGTTTTTTGTATTGTTCTCAGTTTATCTAGCTAAATGGGGTAACTTATTTTATCTATCTTAGTTTATCTATCTTATGGGGTAACTGCAGTTTGTTGGACCAGGATGACCTGGTATTATGGAATTAAAAAATGTAGGGAGTGTTAATATTCATTTTACTAGTTTGCTGTGGTTAGATGAAATGATCATAATTTCTTCACTTTCAGTGAGTCAGAATTATAGATCCTCTTTTATAAGCTTGTTCATAAGCTGTTACAAATGTCAAACCATGACAGGAAATCTCTTAAGAATACAGCAGATACATGTATAGTGGATAATAAATAGTCTATCGACTTTTGTGCCTTACATTAGGCAATCTACAGTACACTACAGCACAATGAAGTGTTTACAATTTAGGCAATACAATATTTGCTGTTGCCTATGCAATGTGAAACTATATGTTGTATGAGGTATGCAACAAGAGCTCCTTCTTCCCAAATGGACCTTGCTTTAAAACAGTACACAGCAGGCTGCATCTGACATTTTTCAAAATTAGTTTTACAGCAGGACTAACTGCAAAAACCTGTAAATCACATACCAAAATTTCCCCTTTTTTGCATATCTCTGTAATGAAAAGAATGCATCTTGACTGGTATTGTAAAAGGATGTCTGTTGTTAAGTAGCACATAAGCATGGTTGTGATAAACTGATGATGGATGTGGGTCAATTAGGAAATTTGAAGGCAAGGAAATTCTCGCTTAAGAATGTTTCTGTGTTCTGTAAAACTGTACTATAGTTGGCTTTCAAGAGTGAGTTTCATGCTCAGAAAAATGTAATTTATACATATACTAACACCGCTGTGTAAGAAAAGAGAGGTAGACATTGATGAGATAAATTAAATTACGCATAAATTGATCCTGGGTTCCACACTTTCATCAAGTGTTCTGAACATTTTCTGTAGTATCTGTATAGCTCTATGCTTCATACATCCTCTGTTTGTTGTCTCAGCCTTCAAGGTATGGAAGGTCAGGCCAATGCAATAGATTCTGTTGGACTACCAAGCTGAGCTGCAAAAGTCAGTTAAACCTGTGGATTTCAGAAATATTCACTGGACAAATCTGTTGACATTTAAGAACATATTTGTATTGCACAACTTCTTTTGATACATCTTTCATGTTTGATGGTTGTACTGAAATATATATGTTGGTTTGCTAGCCTTCTATATGTTGCCATTTTTTGATGTTTACCATAGCATCTGAGGAAACAGCAATAGTATTGGACTATTGCAGAGAAAGCCTGAAGAGAGGCACTAAATTTGTGATAAAAGCCAAATAAGGACATGCCTACTTTTTCCTGTCCAGGTATCATCTATGTAGAACACTTCCTGAAAAAAAAAAAAAAAACCTTAAAAATTATTTCAGGAAAAAAAAAATTTGCTGAAAAACACTTGTAATGCCCACCTCAATAATGTGAGGAGAAACCCTTCCCAACAAGAACACTTCTCTGGAGAACTAAATCACTAAATTCCACTTTTTTTTTTTTTTTTTTTTTTTTTTTCCCTCTCCCCATAATGTAACACATTTCACATTCTTTGCTGTGTGCTTTTCTGAGAAACACATGAGTGGAAATCAGCAATCACTTTGCACTGGAAATGACCTTGCATGGGTAATTGGTAAGGGCTACATCCAGCTGCCACCAGAGACATTTCATTCAAAACAGTTATTTAATCTCTGATCTTTCTCTCCTGATTTTCAAGGGTAATCAACAAAACCCCTTTCAAAGATAAACCCCGAACAGAACTTCAAAACTCATCCAGGACACAGAAACAATGAACTCAAATGAGTTTTATCTTTTTACTGTGCATCATATTCTCTCTCCCTTCCCTTTTAAGCTCTCTATGTCTGCAGGTTATAAACTAACCAAATCTCTCTTTCCTTTGAGAGTTAAATATCTCTTGTTATTCTCTACAACACTACTTTCACACCAGTCTATTTCATTGGTGGCAAATATATATGTATATGCATTTCTTCTTTACAGAATAAATGCAACTGATAGCTATCATTAAAATTAGAGAAATTTCTTCAACTTCTGTATAAACTCCACTTTTTCTATTTCAGATAGAAGGGGGTTCCTATGCCTGAAATAATATTTTGGATTATGGTTTCCTTTTTTTCCAAATACATCCAGATAGGCTAGCAAAATATTTTGACATTATTAAAAGAGTTATACCTCATCTGTAACATCTTGGATCATTACAGTTACAGCAACACTAGTAATTTTTATGGCATTCATTACTGCTTCATCTATGATACAGAAAAGGAATATACTCCTTTCTACTGATTCTACAGAACACAATAATAAAATATTATTCTGTTATTCTAGATCACCTGAGATTGCAGAGAAATTATGTGACAGGCAAGAAGGCAAACTGCACCTTTTGAAATCTCAGCATACAATACTGAGTGGTCTTTCATTTAATTTCTTCTGAGAGGCTTTAATTCTGTATCATGTACTTGTGTACCCTGTTCCAAGCCTGCTTGATGAGGTTGGTAATATATGACTAGCAATAGATTTACTGTTAGTCAAGTGAAATCATTTCCCTTTTTAGTAAGAAGGACGTGTGGTAGACAAGAAAACAATAGTAAACTCCTATCTATAGGATAAAGCTATGCTCTGGAGAGCTATAAATACACTGAAGTTATTATATCTGCATAACTCAAGTAATAGAACATTGACATAATTGGGTGTGGACTAATAAGCAACTACAAAATGGAATAACAAGCAGAATCTCCTTAGTCCATAGAGAAAATATCTGCTTTGCTGCACCAAATGCATACTCAGATGGAGTATGGAGTGAAGTTACGTGGGTAAGCATAAGCAGCCCTTTCCTTCAGAACATGTGAGAAATAAGGCAAACTCAGAAGGACATTTGTAACTTCTGCATGACGGGTTGCAACTTGAAGGTTTGTTTCACAGTTTTAGCGTCTGGAGAATTAATAGCACACATACTGACAAACAGGACAAAGTGGAGAGTGAGAAGAAAAGATTGTAGAGAATGAACACCCTGCATGTCATTTCCTACATCCAAATCTTGCTTAGCTGCAAGTAATGAAATAACAACATCCATGGTGTAAGGCATGAAGATATTCCAAAGTAATGCCTTTTGCAAGGAGAGAGACCAAGTAGCAAGCAAAAAAGTCTGACTCATGGTATAAATTAAAAGGAATGATTAGCCCACAGTGTTGTGTGTGCATATACATTTGTTTGAGCTCAGAAAGTAGAGATCTTCCAGAACAACTGAAAATGAATGGACACAGTGATTTGACTTAAGAAAGGCTGGAATAATCCCATGTAATTATAGGTAAAACTGTTCTTAAAAGAGCTGTAAAGGGAAGAAAACAGGAGAATGCCTGGGAAACTACCCAGACCTTGGATATGCAGAGACTTCCTGAAGGAGATGACAGACCCACAATAAAAGTAACTTTCTACTGGTTTTGGTTTGTGGTTATTTTTTGGTTTGTTTTGTTGGGTTTTGTTTGGTTTGGTTTGTTCAGGGGTTTTTTGTTTGTTTGGTTGGTTGGTTTGTTGGTTTTGGTTTTGCTATTCATAAAAAATGATTTGGAGGTGAGAATTTACACAAGGTTTACTTTTACTACATTACATTTTTGAAACATAACAGTTTTTGGCCAACCAATCTTCTAAGTTGAAACACTGGCATAGAGTGAATTGGAAATTGGCAGGTAATATACATCACCTACAGTGCCTATAATAATTGGTGTATTATTTAGAACGAGCATTGGATAGAGAGTTTTCATCCTTTTCAGCCAAGAGAAAGGAGAAATTCTGCTTTTGGATATAATCAAAGTCTGGATGAAAATGAAGTAAATAGTCATACAGGCAAATAAATGGTCTGTAATGATTTGTTAAAATACTCAGGAACTAGGAGTAACAGAATATCAAGATTAAAAAAG
Organism: Acrocephalus scirpaceus scirpaceus; assembly: GCA_910950805.1. Lineage (NCBI taxonomy): Eukaryota > Metazoa > Chordata > Aves > Passeriformes > Sylviidae > Acrocephalus > Acrocephalus scirpaceus. Next base: position 47,516,788 of record OU383773.1, on the reverse strand, counting down.
AAAAGTTTGAGGAGTACAGAGACAATTAGAACTTTTGATAGACACAGTGTTAGCTGGTTTCTTTTTCATATGAATTCAGTGAGATAATTCCATGAATGGCTTTGGAATTGGGATTACAATACTGGAGTTGTATAGACAGTAAAGGCTTTATTGTGAGTGCCATCTGAAAGGTGGTTGGATAGCTGATAAAGTTTCCAGTTCTGGATATACTTGTTTATTTGTTTTGTTTCTGTGTATGTAAGTATGTGTGCATGTATAAATTTTGCAGCTATAGGGATGCTAATTCAGCAAAGTATATTAGCAGGAATATTATATGAAGATAAAAAATATTCTGAAGAGAAACCAAGTGAAAACTAACAAAGCTGAAGACTTTGTTTTGCTTTTAATTTCTATTTTATTGTTCATTCTTTTCAATATTGTGTTTCAAGGAAACTCACTTATGTTTCTCTGATAAGTGTCCTCCAATCAACTCTGCTAATTTTTCCTGTGGTTTTTTTTCTTTTCTTCTTTTCTTTTTTCTTTCTTTTTTTCTATTCTTATTTTCTTTTTTCTTTTTCCTCTATCACTACAGCTTTCTTTTACATGGCCACTGGACATTCATAAAGTAGCAACCAATATTAGCTGTTCAACCAATATTGACCAGCCATGCAGGCCCCATGTAACATCAAGCAAGACTATTTTTTGCCTAACAACTCTTTTTAGTCCAAACTGAAAATATAAACCTGCAAGAGGCTCTGCTAGGCAGAGTCTTTGCCTGTCCATACCATATCAAAAGTGACAACAAGTCTTGCTATTTTGGTCCAATGATTCTCCTACTGCACCCACAACAAAAACAAAAATCCAGAAAACAAAATCCAAACAGTGCATATGTTGTCACATTTAGTTAGCAAGCTCACAAGTGGATGACAGTTTAGGAATACGATGTTAAAACTGCTAGGTAACTGTCATGGTCAAAAGGAAAATGGATTCATACTTTGTAGGTTTATCCAATTACTTCCTTTGTTAAACAGCAAACAATCCTAATTAAAATGATACATTTCCAAAAATATAGTTAGCTAGAAAATCATTATTTTTCCTAACAGATTCCTGTAGGATTACATTTATCCCAGTAAATCTCAATGATTTATAGCAATATACCTGATGTACTGTGAATTCTAAGGTCTTAAATAAGTAATTTGATGCATGTAATTGATGATGTATTTACAACAGTTTCTAATTACCTCTCTCTTTTTTTCTATTTTGGATCTAAGATGAATAAAATACTATTATAATTGGAAACCAAAGGTTTATTGTTTATTTGCAATTGGAAGTCAATTAGAATTCAAATCACGTTTATTTGTTTAATTTCTTCTGTTTATTTGTATTTAATGTGACTGAATAAAAACTGTACATGAGAAATACAAGGAATTTAGTATATAGGAATAATTTGTGCCTGTCAGTTACCATCTGGTCTCTGAATTCTGGGGTTTTGAGGCTTTTTTTTTTTAGAACAAGAGACTGTTTCACTAAAATATGGACAGCTAATAATTTAACATCAGGGTTTTTTTAACAGTCATTTTTTAAAAACTGAAAGGAATTAAAAGTGATTAATGATATAAAGATATTTGAAGTTAAATACTCCTTTAAGTGTTTCAATGTTTTTACAAAGACTTATTCCCACTTTCTGCTATATTATATGCAATATTTTGATATAATTTCTGAATGACTGATGCTGTCCGAGGCAGTATCTACATATTTTTCTCTACAGAATATTCTTCTGTAAAGTTACCAAATCTCTAGAAGAGTATGTGAAATTTCCCTTGTAGAGATCACAAATGAGTAACCACAAGAAGACTGCAAAATGAAAAATTCTCTAATTCTTAGAATTAAAAATGTTGTCAAAGCATCTGTTCAGTTCTAAACATACTTCCATCACAGCCTCATAAATGAAAAGATAATGATGTATGTACCACTCAGATACCTAAGAAAACTATATAGAAAAAAAGCTATTCTTCTTTTTCTAACTATTTCTAACAGAAATTTGATAATTCTGTGTATTTGAAGGCAAACCCTTTCAAATATGGATCTGTGAAATATATAGAGATATATGCAGCATATGTCTGAGATATTTTACATGTCATTTCTTGGCACTATAAAGTAATAGTTTGGACAAACACAAAATATTTCTGTAAAATAATTAATACTTTGAAATTTTATTCAACTATGGCAAAAAGCAAGGAAATCTCAACACTTAATCCCACTAGGGGCATAACATACTAGAATCCCTCGATTCATTTCCTCATTATACTGATTTTGTCTATGATAGAGTTAATTTTCTTTACAGTATCCTTTATTGTGCTGTGTTTGGGATTTTTGTTGGGAACAGTGTGGATACCACAGGGGCATTTTCCTTATTGCTAAGCAGCACTTGCACAGTGTCCTTACCTTGTTTCTAGTCCTTACCCCAACCCTCCAGTGAGTAGACTGTGGGTGCACAAGAATATGGGAGGGACACAACCAGGACAGGCCACCCTGACTAATCAGAGGGATGTCCCATGCCATGTGACATCATGCTCAGCAATAAATCTGGGGGAAAAAGAAGGAAGTGGGGGACATCAGGAACAATGTTTTCTTTCTTTCCACATCACCATCGCCATATGTAATGGATCCCTGCTTTCCTGGAAATGGCTGAACACCTGCCTGCCCATGGAAAATGGTGAATTAATTACCTTCATTTATTTTGCTTGTGTGAGCATCTTTTGCTTCCCTTACTAAACTGGCTTTATGAGTTTTCTCACTTTTATCTTCCCTTTCTCACCTTTATCCCACGGGAGGGGGCGTGGAGGAGCAGCTCTGTGGTACTCACTGCTTATCAGGTTTAACCCAGAAAATCCCTTTTTTTTTTTTTTTTTTTTTTTTTTTTTTCCCTTCACAGAAAGTTATCTTCAATGAAGTTACTCCTTTTGGATATCAAGAACCAGATGATCTGTGCATTTTTATCAGCAGATTTCTTCAAATCACTTGCAGGGAGGAAAACGCCATAGAAGATCACAAAATGTGATAGGCATGTCTATATGTGATAGACTCTCCTTACAATTCTTGGGTTACAAAGCCATCAGAAAAATCTGAATCTCTCATCTTATATTAATACCAATGTCTAAAATCTGGCTGAGAAATAAATACATAAAGATACAGCTACAAGAGTACACTTACTACAATATATTCAGACACTTTCTGCACAAGATTCTAGGAATTGTCAATATAGGAAATGTTGACCATCTCTTATCAAAATCACTCCAGGGGAAGCAAATCCATTTCCATCTAACACATACCATGGCTTAACTAGTAGATAAAGAATTACTATTTTATCCAATCTGCCTTGATATTTTTACAGGGTGGCATCCAGCTTCTCACTTCTGAAAAGTTAATGTCAGACTGGATCTGTCATAATGCTACATCATTTGTTGCACCTGCCCAGAAAAAAAAAAGCATTGACCCAATGCTAGTGTCAGCATGGGAAGAAGCAATGTTGAACATTTCAGATTTCCTCTTTTCATTTTTAGCTTGCTTTACAGTAAAGCAAGCAATTACAAGAAGGTTAGGACTTTAGATAAATATAGGAGGGAGGTTACTTGAGGTCCTACATGAATTTATTAAGATCAATGGATCAATGGCTCCAACAGGAAAGTAAAAGTGATTCTTAGGAGGCTGTAAAGGTCACATAAATTAAATGTTAATACATCCTATTGAATGTTTTTATTCTTATGACTCATTGTGTTCACTTTTCCAATTTCCATCCAGTGTCACTCACAAGTTACTTGCTCTAGCCTATATTTTGAAAATGAATTTTCACTGGTATGTTGACAACTATCCTTTCTTTTCCCCACAGCTCCTTTTTTCTCTCTCGTGTTTCTTTTGCTCCTCTTCCAAACACCTGTTTGAGAAAGGCAGACTAGCATAAGAATCTAATGTCAGTGACAGTGTTATCCTTATGTTGCTACAAGAATGTCAAGGATTTGTTCTCAGTTTCTGCAACAAAAAGTCAGCTACTACAGTGACTGAAGTGTACTTGCTAAAGATATTCACTGATGCTACTCAAAGGAAAATGTGATAAGTAATTAAAGTGTATATTATGATTTTGAAAGAAACTATGGAGTTTTTTTTCCTCAGTGTTGAGAACACAGAACTACAATATTATGAAGTATATATACATACACATTACCAAAACTTAGTGAAAATGTCAAGCAATGATTTCCTCCCTCTTCTTAAAACATTATTTTAGAGTAAAACAGATATCTCATCTCTAATAACTGTTATATGAGTGAGGATTGAAGAACTCAAGTGTAATTTCTTCCAGTGCCTATAAACAAACCTTCCAATTTGCAATCACTCCTTCACGTTACTCAGTAGAACTCTTTAAGACAGACAGCTCTGTGACAGTGAAGAAAATAAATACCAAACCTACAAAAAGTACACCAGTTTTGAGAGATAAAGGTGTTTAAAAATGTCCATACACTGAATATGATAGAAAGTCACTCTCTCACTGTTGAAAACTTTGCACCTTTCTGGAAACGAGCGAGGTAAGATGTCAAACACCATTGACAGACAATGAGGTCAGCAAGAAGTTATGCCACAGAGCAACTAGATCAGCAGCAGCACTGCTGCTATCATTTCTATCCTCGGCCCTGAAAGGTGCTGCATTTGAGTCCCTTCTGCACTGCAACTGGCCAGCAGCTTCTTCAATGTCTCTGTGCCTCAGGGTTTTTCCAAATCCTGTTCCATAACCTTTTCCAATTTAATTTCCCCTCCAAACGCTTTATTTATGCAAATTGCTGAGGTCTGCTACAAATGCTCACCCATACCAAGGTTTGCAAGCTTTTTCCACAGTATCAACCTCTGTAAAACCACCCAACTCTTTTTAGTAACAAGCTCTTTTTATTCACTACCTTATAGAGAACCTTCTCATAAGGAAAAAACCTCCAGTTTTATAGAACAATATTCTGGAAATAATCTGTGGCTGATTGTGTCACCTGGACTTCTTTGCCTTCCTCACTTAGGGGACATTTTTCAGTGAGTTATTAAATAAAGATGTTTTTTTTTCTTAGGGGACCTGGAGAGGAATAAGGAAGGAAAAATTATGTACTAGCTTAAAAAAAGGATTCTAGAGATGAAATATGGGTATGCTGACAAAAACATGTTAGTTAGGTATGGATAGGAAAAAGGAATACAGAGTAGAATAAATAAGAGTCGAGGGGCAAGAAGGATAAAAAGAACAGGTGATAGCAAATCCAGGTGAAGAAGGTACTGCATTAGGCATCTAATTAGATGTCTTTGACATCTGTACATTAATACAAAAAGCACAGTGAGCAAACCTAGAAAATCGCACCATTTTTTGTTTTGAAAGTTTCAAACCATATAATAAGCATCTTAGAGAGCTGGTGCAGTATCCCAAAGGACTGGAAGATTATGATAATATTATGTGCAACAAAGACAAGAAGACCAAAGGAGGAGAAATTTTTGAAAGAAACTGTATGGCACAAACGAAACTTTTGTAGTGCAAAAGTGGAATAGAGCATGCAGCAAAGAATAGACTTTGGCTATGACACTGTAATTTCATTCCAAACATAGTGAAACAAACACCTCAAAAATATAAAATATATTATATTTTAAAATATGAGTATAAAGGAATAACAGGGCAAGAAGGAGGTAAAACAGACAAAGTCAAGGCACAAAAAAGAAAAGTCAGAGATGTCTAGGATGAAGTAATTCTGTAAGAGAATTAGGAACAGAAGCAAGATTGAAAATTTTGATTCAATACTCAGTGGAGGAGCAGTGTTTTACAGATAAATTGCAGGAAGTTGGAGAATGCAGTGTGTTACCACAGCAGCATTCTTTTTACAAATAAATGTAGGACAGGCAACTAATACAATTTATGTTGGCAGCAAGATGTTATGATCCCTCATTAAACAGAGAATAATTTAGATGTGAATGGCCACCTTTTCCAATCCTGTTAGCTGTGTTACAATATGTTTTAAAACCAAGAGACATAAGATACTGAAGAAATCCATAAACAATTTCTAGGTGAGAAGTGATGTAAACTCCCCCTGAAGGGGATGGAGCAACACTGGACAAGGTGTGCAGCTGTAAGCAAGGCAACTGTTAAGTTATGGGATGATTCATTGATAAGACATTTAGAAAACCCAGCAACCCAGCAGCAGCACATTCACATGTTGATAAAGCTCAGCATGAGAATCAGGCATTCTCAAGGCCCACACACTGCTCACCGCAATTTACAGGTTTTCAAAGCGTGGGTCTAATGAATTTACTACTAGTATAGAACATGAATTGGCTGAAGCAGCTTCAGAATAATTAGTCATTCTCTGATTAAAAGTATACATTTTCCACTCCAGTTCCTCTCTTAATTCTTCTTATGATTGAATAATTATCATGCCTGGTGGACAGAGAAAAATTACTAAATGTCAACCATCTTAATGCTTGTGAGGCAAAGATCACTGAATATCATTTAACGGCAGGCATCATCTGGAGCCCAAAAAAGAAACTGATATATAAGGAGGATTATTACCTATAAGAAAAATAAAGTATATCTTCTCAACTAAACCAACAATGGGAAGGGCTCAGCTAAAATAATAAACTAATTTTGAATACCACATTTTAAGAGAGGTGTGGAGAAGAGGAACTCTCATGACTATTATGGCACAAGTGAACAAACTGGTGCTGCTACGTTATAGGAAAAAAGGTGTGTGAGAGGGGACAGCAAGTTACAACTTAGAAATATGAAAGACTTGGACAGAGGTTAATCTGTTATCTGTATTTACTGAATGTGCAAGAAGTAATGTTTAACATGATTTGTAGCTGGGAATAAGAAGAAGAAAAACAAACAAACAAACAAACCACAAACCCCAGCCCAGTGGACATTCTTTTTTTGGGTTTTTTTTTTGTTTTGTTTTGTTTTGTTTTTGTAATTTTTATGATAATCACACCTACAGACAGAACTAGCACACATTAACATAGTACAATTAATCTCTAAAGACTGTCTTGGAGATTAACTTCCTTTTCCACCTCTATCCATCCTTAATCTTTTAAGTGCTATACCCAGAATACCAACCCTGAACTTCATTTTATTTAGACTGAAAAAAGTAATAAAGGGCTATTTATTACAAAATGTATACTTTCAGATATGTTTCACATCCACACAATAACTGAACAAAGAAGGAGAACTAAGTTTTTTGAGCCAATCTTAATCATGCCGGCCCTACTTTGTGAAATCAAAAATAGTAAAGTGTTCTATTAATGTAGATGCAACACAAAATAGGTAATATTTACAGGCCAGCTTTCACAGATGTTTAGGGATTAAACATAATTTGAAAAAGTAAATGCTTACTTATGTTTTGTTTACTAGTATCTCACCTTATGTTTGCTTTTTTACAGTTGTCCCTTTAGACTACTGGATTTTTAGATCTACTTTATAACCTCACTGGAAACAGGAAACAGACAAAAGGCCTGAACACAAAATGGTTAGTGCTTATGTACCCAGTATGTCTTCACGGAAAGAAAGATGGAATGATTCTAAGCATGCAGAAGAAATGCTGTCTGAAAGAGGAAAAACCCTATGAAAACTGTAATCACATTACTATATAAGAATTATCTCTCTCCAATATAACATTTGATTCTTTTAGATATTTCAGCTGTTTCAAATCACACTAAGCTCTAATGTGATACGTCATTTAGCATCAAACATAAAGTGTTTCCAAAGAGACTGTGGTAGAAAGAAGCAGAGGAAACAAATCAATATTTTTTACAGAAAACTTTTTTAAAAAAAGGACAAAAAAAATCAATATTTTATGAAGTTGGCAAACTATTTCATCAGACTTGAAAGTTCCCAGATTTGTTTTATTATATATTGTCATGTTATTTTTCTTAAGCATACAAATACAATACACAGCCAGTGGATAAGGATGAATCTCAGCTAGGACAAGTTATTTCCAAACTCTGTGAGCTATTCCCTAGTCTTAGTTTTACAACTGCCTTTTCTTTTTGACAGCCCCTAACAGGCCACAATATTTCCATACAAAGAATTCCATAGAAAGAATTCCAAAAGTACAAAAAAAACCAAGCACCTAAACTTGGAAGTTTACATAGGTCTTAGTGCTGGAAGCCCGGCACCAACACACTACAGAGAGATTTTGTTTGCTTTTCACTCCTGTGTAGTGTTAAATGGGTAAAGCTACACATCTTCAGAGAACTGTACATCATATGTACCCTGGGTTATGTGTTTCACCTCCCAACACACAGCTCAGACATCCTGGTTTTTCTCTCCCCCATGAACATTTTTTTCTTCTCAATGCTTCCACAAACATTATAGCACAGGACCTCAAGGAAATGGAAAGCTTTTGAAGAGGATAAGCAAATCCCACCAGGATGTGTTTACAAAGAAAGAGCCCCAGAGATTATATGCAAAGCAGCCCAATTATTAGGAAAAATTCCCAAGATGAAACTGATATAGAATGCTGTTTTCAACATCTATGCACTCATAACTGTATTCCATAATTTTTGATAATCCCAAATAATCAAGAAGACTTGATTTTAAGTTTTATTTGCTATACAATGGTAATTTCAGTGCTCTCTCTTTAGGCTAAATACTGAATGTTAATTTTATTTGAGTTCAAAGCAAAAAAAAAAGCCCCACCAGTTATGGAATTATGATTTAATTTATATTTCACTAAATAATCTTCATGTGCTGCCCAAGCATCCATATAACACACATTTCTAGGAGGTCATAGGACTACAGACTAAGCAGAGTGGATATAGTCTGGGGATGGTGGTGGCTGTATCCTTTAATTATAATATATTAAATGGACAAAAAAGCAGCCTAACTCTTCAGCAATTCTGAAGCCTTTGCTGTTTTGCAAACAACCAGGCAGTGCACAAATAGATAAGAGGTCAGTGCCTCTGCACAAACACTGTTGCAGCCCAATAACCCCCATCACTTCACACACCTATTAGTAGCTAACAACTGATACATGATAAAAACTGTCTTTTCTTTATCGTTAATTAAATATTCATAAATAATAACCTTTACATGCTGAAAATTATCTAGGAACTATAGCTAGTCATGAACACCCTTGACAGCATTGAATATTCTTAAAAGCACCAAAGTACACGATAAAATCAATGTTTAAAAATAGCAGAAGGTTGAAGAAACACTAGGAAAAATATATTTGTAAGCATATGCAAATTATTATAGTGTGTCCAATAATATTCTGTATGTGTGTACTGATACCTAGAGATAGTCTTTTCTTATGGATAGATGTAAAGGGACTTACATTGATTGTTGATGTCTGAACAATTTCTAGATATTTCTCCTTGCTACTGTGCCATATGGTCTCTTACATGGTTTCAGGGCATTGCTGTACCAATTAGGTCTGTTCAAGTTTAACCAATTTTTGTGGATCCCGGTGATACAGCCCAGGAAGGGCTGTTCCTGGAAGAGGTATGACATTACTTATCAGCCCACTACAAGATAACTTTTGTATGCCCAAATTAATATATTTTGATGCTAAAAACCAAGAGTTCTATGTTTTCGCTACATAATAAAGTTTCTCACAGAGGACTTCAGGCTCCTTTTAGCCTGCCACAGAAAACCATTTGTTCACAAGCACCATTTGTTTCAAAGCACTCAATTGTTAATTGAATTTCAAAACATTCAGTTGTTAATTTGCTATATTACATCATACATATGAAAGATAAACGTCTGTGACTGACAGGAAATATGAAGTGAGAAGCAATGAACATAAAAAGAATGTCCTAAACAAAGAGCATGACCCATAAAAGAAATACCAGTGTCCACACAGCATAGAAAGCAAGCCAGTGATCAAGAACTGGGCCACATTGGAATAAAAGTAACATTACAAAAATATTGCTTATAATTTCAGAATTTTTATGAACAGAAACACATAAAGGAGAATGCAACAATCATTAAAATTCTAGGAGTGATATATATGTGTATTAAAAAGGCTTAAAATTTGATTTCCCTAATAATTTTATATTATAGTCTTATGTGGAAGATTTAATAATTCTAAAATACTTGGCAATGTTTGACTTACAACACTGTAGTATTTCAGTGAGGTAACTTATTAGTAATCTATTAAATATATAATTCTGTATATTGCCTTGGATATGAAAATTTCTGCTCAATGAACCCTGAAGCAAAAGTGCAATTGAGCACTTCCTAGGCAATAAGAATGTTCAGCTCAGTGCAAGTTCTCATTTTGCACTTCTCTTCCAGGATAAGCTCTGATCATGTGGATTCTCTATAAAATTTAATCATTCCAACGTCCATTTCATTACTAAAGCAGGCTGCTCATTGTGGTCCTCAAATCAATTAAATCAACTTCCTGACAAATACTTACTGGACATCATTGAAAGGCTATGAAAAAAGTCAATGCCTTCTAAGAATTATGTGAGCAATTAAAATTATCCTCTTATTAAAATTAGTGTGGAAACCAGTGAAGTGTCTGAAAAATTGTAAGTTCTGAACAAAGAACTAAGCACTAGCTGAGACAAATATGTAAGGTTGATGGTTAATTAGAAGTTAGAAAAACTTAGCATCAGAAGTACAGAGCTGTTTTATTCTTATTTTCTGCTAGAAAATTAGGCTCAGAACAAGGCACAACTTTGTTTAAGGACAAAGTTGCCCAAAGCACATACATATCTGGATAGAATTAAAAAAAAAAAAGAAGTGCTGAACTTTGTATATCTGATCAAATCCTGTCAACAGTAATGGAAATTAAACACAAGCTTAAATAATTTTTGAGCGACTGGGGTCTCCCCTGCACAGAAGCACGTGAGTTTATCAACATACCTGGCCCTCAAACTTCTGTGGTTTTCTGCATACAAACCCCAGGTTTGCAATACACAGTAGGAGGTGGCTTTCAGTCCTTCCTGGAGGCAAACTCCTTCCCTGTTATTATGAAGAGGGCATCAGAAATCCACTGACAATGAGGAGCCTCTGCAGTGCTGCCCAGCCCTGAGTCCCCTGGTTCTTCACATGCATGACTCTTCCGCCTGAACAAGCACCCAGTACTTCAAGCATGGCCTAACTGACAAGAGCACCTGACTGCTGCTGTTAACCAAAATGCCTTTCAGAAAAGTACCAGAACACACAGAAAGAGGCACATTAACTCTTATTTAATCTCCTTCAGGATTTTTTTTTTTTTTTTAATGAATGGCTAGACAGACTAGTATGGTCATCTCAAAGTGCAAAATCTGTGAAGTCCTTGTGGATAGCAACATGGACTAATGAAAAAGCAGGAGAGCTGATCATTATCACCATTCCTTTCTCACATAAATCAGTTGTCACAAACACCTAAGGAGCTAGAAAAGAGCTGCAGCCTGGTCTAAAACTATCATAAAGACTTCTGGAATATCTGGAGATAAAGGTGTTTTTTTTTCCTTTGGTTGAGGAGAACTTAATTGAGTACTGTTAGAGAGACATTTCTAGAGACATAAGGGTTTAGTTTATCTGAAAATGCTTCTATCCTGCACAAGACATGTGAGGCTATTAAAAACTGTGGTTAAACAAGGGAAAAAATATGTTTTAAAATTTCTTAAGGCAGGAAGTTTCTCTCCCATTTTTAAAGAACTACAATTCCTTTTGCCTTTTGCTTCCTGAATTCTCTTAACAATACTAAAAAGTGACAGCTATCCCCATGACAGTCTGTCACAGTGCTTTACATCAGAGCAGATGGATATGAATCCATTGCAGGAAAACACATTTTTATTTCTGAAGCAGGTTGATTTCATCACATAAAAGAAATAAAAGATAATTTTAAATTCTTGTCTTATTTCAACATTCATAACTTAATTTAAATTATTTCTACACTGCAAAAGGTAGGGAAGGAAAAAAGTACTTTATTTACAGATAATATATATGTATAGGCTTCTCTGTTTATCTCCACAAGAAAACAACCAAGTTTACTTTGGCAAAGATAAGTTTAATCTAATGCCAAAAAATTACATATCAGTATCACTACTTTTAATTTTGCATTTCTCTTTTCTGTTTAAATAACCCTTCCCGGTTTGTCCTAAGAATTGCGATCTCCAAAGGACGAAGTCATAGCTACAGACTGTGAATCAGACTGTTTCTGCAGGAGTCTGAAAAGATGGCACAGCTACATTGTGCATGTAAGAACAGCACCCATGATTGTCAGGAACCTGTGCTTTTGTGGCCTTTACGTCTTGTTTAAAATTTCTGTAGGCTTGTGGGCCCTGAAACGTGTCAGTTATTTACTACTGCAGTTGTACAGCAGGATGATTTTTTTTCTTCCACTGCCACAGCTTAGGTATGTGTTGCTTAGACTAACTGGTTGTCACACTAGATATAAATAATTTTGACAGTCAGGAGAACACACTAAATACACAAGTTCCACAGATCAGCAATCAGCCTTATCTGACAGACTAACCCCAGAAAGAGTTTTAAAAAGCATTTTTTCCTTTTGATCAAGTTCCGTGACAGATACTTTTCAGTCTCTCCTTCATATACAGGATCCAGCATTTTCCATCATAAATAATGTATTTATCTACCTAAAATTCTAACTAAATTATGCACACAGGGATTGAAACCACAAAATCTACTGTTCAACAGGTGCAACCTGAAGAAAGGGAATACAAGGAATTTTACAACAGAGATGAGGAGATTCTAGAAATTTTTTTTCAAACACATATTCTGAAACTGTTCTATACCTGTTTCCAGGCTTTTCTGAAGATAATCACAAAATCATTAACTTTTCACCTCCAGAAGCTCCACAAATAGGACAAATCACTTCAATTGACCACGTTTCCTCTTCCCTCCCTAACTTCAAAGAAGACATTGATAGATTGAATTATTTCATCTTTCTAATACATTTTCCTAACTATCTACATATTCTTTTTATCCCTTAAACTGATTTTACTTCCCTCTTATCCACATAACACTGTCTGCAAATTTTGTTAATCTCATCTCATTGGAGACTTTCTCTTTGGTGACTTATGACATGCTGCATCATCTTTCTATAACTGTGCTTGATTTTTTGCCCATCTCATTCCATGCTTCAGGTGAAGCACACTGCCTTAGCTGAAGCTTTTAGAAGAAAGTACATTTTAAAAATGCCTTAAACCAAAAGTTTAAAAAAACCCTCCAAAACATATAACAGAATTCTATTCTTTCACCCTCTTTAATATTCTTTAAAATATTCTGTACTAAGTTTGTATTAAATGCAGTAGAAAGAAAACTACACTGACATGCATAAACAAATGTATATTAAACCAAATTAAGAAGTTAAGAAGATATAACATTGATAAATACCTTTCTAGAGAACTTTTTAAGATCTAGTTTGTGAAGCCTTAAGCCTCACACTTTTCTGTCCGTGTTTCTATCAAAACGACCACACATATTTAGATTTGTCATACTTGTAAGGAAATTCACATCTTGTCAATTCACTGGAATGAGCAATTGCAACTCTTGTTAAGTCACCACTTCAATTTTGTAGTCGATTATAGGAGGCAGATATAGAAAGAGAGAGAAGTATTCAATACTTAAATGTCAAGAGAGTTTTACTGGGATGAGGAGGAAATAATCACATTATCACATACCTGTATAAAACTGTTGAAATTCTGTATCTCATTACATTAATGTTATGATTCTTCTCTTCATTCTAACTGATAGGCAAGGGAGTTTTATGTCTAGCTAACCTTAATCAGAGAAATCACACAATTTCTAACCAATGAAAATGAGTGCTTCACCTGTTGACTGATTTATCATAGTACACTGAACTTATCACAGTGGTACCTCAGCTAGTGGTTACTTATTAAAAATCACATTCTAGTGACTAACATTTTAATATTTACCATGTGATTGCTAGAAAATATATCTTGAATTTTTACCCCCCTAATATTTTTATTTTCTGTACAAATATAGAAAGCATATAGTACACAGACAGTATTGGTCATGTGAATCATCTGACATTAAAAGAAAAGGTGAGATCTCAAAACAGTGTCCTCATTTGGTACTAATTTTGATTGATAGTATTTCCTCCTTTAGCTGGGAGGACATAATAACTCACAAAGTAATAATCTGACATTGATTTTCAATAACTACAGCATATTTGGATGTTATTTGAACAAGACTATGATTTTAGGGTTTTTTCAAGAATCAAAAAATCCTTACTTTTGAAAGAATGAGAACTCCCACCTTAAGTAAAAGCAGGAAAGACATCTCTTTGCTCTTTCCAGCTCTTTCCAGAGAATAGTATATTTGCATCTAGAAACTTTCATCAGACTAGACGTTATACATAAGTAAGCAAATATGGACTACTGTATAGAAAACTCCTTCAGAAACTGAGCAAGAATGTGATCTGTACTGATTGCAGATACCTATAAGCATTTTCTTTAAATCTCCCAGGTATTAGGCCAGTATTTATTTAGTACAGAACCAAACTACTCATTTTTCTGAATCCTAATGAAAATACCAGGAAAACATACAGCATTCCTGTGCTGTTCTCGCTTTTTTTTGGAAGCAGGTTCATATGAATTTTCCCAAGCCAAAACCAGAAAATAAAATGAAAAACAAGAATGATATCACAGACCCTGGCTTTCTGTTAAACATTACAGGATGCTGAAGTGAATATTGCCTTGAGCTAGCTAAGTATTAAAGTATTCTACAGAGATGTAATGCACTACTACAATAAAAATATATTGACAATTGCCTTGAACCAGTTAAGTATGCTACAGAGATCTAATGCGGCAGACTAAAAATCTATTTCTACGTGGTAATGACAGTCAATTTTTGTGAGATTTCTCAAATCGATAATTATAGGCTCTTTAAAAGGAAGAAAACCAAAAACCAAAGATAGCTTTGTCCTATGCATGAATTGGTTTGTTATTTTACAGTCACTATTAAAATTCATACATACATATCTATCACTGAAGCAAGGTACAGTTTTGCTAAGCTTAGAAAATATGTGCTGAAAAGACTACCTCTTTGTTTCATATAATTATCCTCTTGCCACGAGATGGCACCAAAAGATTAAAAAAATCTGCATTCCTAAGGTTCCCATCTGAAAAAAGGAACACTTTTCCGAGAATTGCACAAGAAAGGTCTTCAATATTTGACTTTCAATTTGGTTAGCAGGTTATGAATATCATTCCGCTTACTTTGACAAACTGCTGAAATGTAGAGACTTACCACAGAGTTAATGGAGAAAAAAATTGTTATACTAAAGCTTAAGTTTCCTACAAATTGTAAAGAATTAGCTATGGACACTTAGAATTATATACTTCTACTGTAGGACAGGGAAGTAAAAGCATATCCAGTATATAAATAAAAACTGAACAGACACAAGAAAAAATAACTCCAAAACCATCAACAATGTATAGTTTCCCCTAAGGAAAGTCTATGAAACTTCAACAGCTTATGAGCTCTTTAAAAAGCTATGTGGTATATAATATGAAAAGTAAAGAAACTCTGTTTCCAGCTTGTAGTATACCATCTTGTTAAATAAATGCTTTTTTACCCCCACAGCAAAACCTCATCCTGTATGAAGAGTATTACTATATGACATGAACAGCTTGGAGTGGACTAACTGCATAAAACCAAACCAAAACCAAACTCCATAGCCCCATGTAGGACAAAAAAATTCAATCCATAATCACAATTATTTCATGTAACATATCTATTAAAATTCCAGCAACACTACTATTAAAAAATGGTTCATAACCTCCAACCAGAAAGAAACCAAGCATCTCAGGAAATAAAACTACAAATTCCTCAGTAAATTTCATGTCACTATAGCTTTTTCCTTTAAAAAAAAAGTTAATATTGTAAAAGATATTTGTGTCAGTATTGTCCTGATTTTCATCACCAGTATTTCAGAAACATATTAAGCTACCTTTAAACATTTTATTCTGCACATCAGTTCATTTTAGCTCATATATTTTAAAGTACTAATGGATTACCCTTGAGAAGTCAGCGCTTGATTAAATATTAGAATCATTGAGATGAATTCTGTTTACTTAGATAAAATTGAATACTTTAAAGTACTCTTTTTTTTTTTTTTTTTGCTGTCATCATGCCATTATGACACCACTTTTTTTTCCATTTTATTTTCCTCATAAGTAATATCCCAGGTTTAATCCACTATAATGATAACTAAATAGCTTCTAAACATGTCCAGGGAAAGTTTAGTTCCAGGGCATCATGATTTTTTGGGGGGTTTGTTTATCTGTTTGGGGCTTTTTGTTTTGTTTTTGTAGAAAAAGAAGGATTTCAATATACTAGAAGTAGAAAGGGACTCCAGCCAGAATACCCACAGTAACAAGGAACCAGTCACATCACTAAAATGACCCGATAGTCATGGATACCTCTAAGGCAAAACTGCCTGGGTGCTTTCCCAGAGATTCAGCCAGAACCATTTAACTGGTAGCTGTGGGACTGATCCACCTAGGCTGCTTTTATCCCATTAGCCCTGATTTTCACAGCCCGCCCAAGTGGCAAAACAACCTCAGACCTCATATGCCCAAGCACTAACTGGTTGGATCTTGATGGCTGCAGCCATGGAGAAAGGAAATGGCAGGTATTTTCTCTCCTGAATGTACATAACCTGAAATTCAACAAGAACTCACTGCTGTGTTAACACAGGGGGTTTGGTCCTGTAATTTAGAAGGCTGAACTACTTTGATCTTTACCATCGGTTTTTAACTCCAGCTAAGAGGTTGTTGTTAGAAGTGAAAACTTGAAAGCTCATTTGTAAGTTCTGATCTAAAGCACATTATAGCAAATACAATTTAAATCCCTGAAAGCAGTGAAATGTATTTACACTGGTATTAAAAAAAAAAAACAACACCTTCTGATTTCATAGCTTAAATAATTGGTTTCTCTTTCATTGTCACAAAATTTCAGGCATCCAGTTTAGAATATCTCAAGCCTAATGACCTTTTTTAGTCACATTATAGATTCTCAAATTCTCTAGAAGATTTATGCTCATCAAAACTTTAATGGGATTAATAATAAAATGCACTCTCTTAGTTCTTCTTCCTTTTCTAATTCTCATTATTCTCAAATAAAAACCTGGAGAAAGCCAACCACAGTTAGGATATATCCACAAATAGGATGTGTAGGATATATCCACAAATAGGATGTGTTTCAGAGTGATTCAGATGTCTTGTTATTCAAGGATAGAAAGAAGAAATGTATGATTTTGTCTTAATTTTCCATCCTGTGCAAATATTCCATATATGTGCTTAAATTTTAGAGAAGAGATCAGTTTATCCTGGTGATCAGAATGATTAAAGACTCTCTAAAAAATATAAACTAATAAACAAACAGACAAAAAATAATACATTTCCACCTTAAGAAAGTTTTTCTCAAATTAATTAGATGAATCAGGATACTATTTGGTTTGAAACCACTTTAGAAGAGAAATTTGAAGGAATAGAAGCAATTTTATAAAAGAGTACTATTTGAGAGGAAAATCCATCTATCTCTATCTCTTCACATTCCATTCAGTTGTGACTACCAGGCAAAAAAGTAGTTCCAGTAAAAAATAGCCCAATTGTTTTTAATTTCTTAATCAGAAACTTAATAAAATTCCCCCAAGCGATGGAGAGAACCAAATGTACCTAACATGCCTGGTACTCTTCACCCTTCTTAATCAAGATTCCAGCTTCAGTGTTATCTTCACCATGAGTACCATACTCAAGGGAAAGAGCACATCACAGCATGCTAATGTCAGAAAATAACCTTCTCCAGCAGAGGGCAAAAAATGGTTCTCACAATAGTGTTCTACATCCCACTCTTACTGACACCAGAAATTTCTGCCAAAAGACTGTGGAAACTACCCCTGAGAGAAACAGAATTAGAAGACAAAAATACTATTTAAAACTTGGCCATGGGAAGTGGGAAGCAGAAGTTTATTTAGGGAACTTGGATGTAATATGCTTAAGTAGATCTTAAAATATATTTCATGTCATAATGAAATGTCTTACTTCTGCAACCTCAGAAGCAAGGAATTTTTTTTTTTTGGCTTCGAAGTAATTAGGTGTACTCCATTAACCCATTCATAAATTGAGGTCTACACTATTACTTACCCCTTAATACAAGACTATTCTGATTAACAGTGCTTTTATTTTTTAGCAGAACGTCAGGAGAGCAGGCTAGTAGCTCTGCATAGTTTATGCCACAGAATCAAAATTATAACGCATGAAAAAAGAATATAGCATGCAACAGTATTGACGTGTAAAAACTCTCTCCTATACTAAATGAAAGAAACCAAAAATTAAAAGGTATCTGTACTCATAATGAAAATATGAGCTATAGCATGATGTAAATTTTTTGTAAAAGATTATTTGCATAATTTGTTTTTTAAATTTATTCTAACACATGGAAAGAAAGTAAGAACTAAAATATTGTAATTCTCTTGCTTCATGTTTAGGGATTTTTTGTGTTAAACATATTCAGTTGGGTTTTTTTCTTTCTATTCTTTCTATATTTCTTGGGTTTTGTCTCTCAATTACTTCTAAAAACTCAAAAGTCCAGATCATCTTCTGAATAATCTCAACATTTAAAAAGCAAGCAAGCAAATATAAACCCAACATTAGCTTAAGAATTAAATCTTATTATTCTAATTAGCACATATAAACTTTTTGTAAATATATTATTACCTATAATTTTCATGATGTATAGAATCAATGACATTTTATCATGGAGTCATAGGAAGGGCAGGGTCAGAAAGGACCTGAAAGAACTTCAACATCATGTAGTTTCAAGCTCCTCCTACCATGAGCAGGGTTGCCACCCAACTAGTGCGAATAGGATATCCACAGCTTCGCTGGGCAACTTGTTCCAGTGCTTCACTACTCTATGAGCAGAGAATTTCTTCCTAATATCTAATTTAAATGTCAACTTTTAACTAATTTTCTGTTGACACAGAGATAAAATGGATGTGCATTTATGGTTCCCAGTTCCAAGCACCACAGAACAGGCATCAGGGAAATGACAGGTCACTACTTCAAAGAGAAAGGAATTGATACATTTGTGGGATAATATTTCTTGGAATTCTTAGAAGCAGAATAAATTTAACCATCCTCCCCCTACTCTCAATAATTACACATACTTTGGGTTCTTGTATCTTTTCTCATTCTCATTTAAAAACTCATAGATTTACCCCAGGTATTTTGCCTTTTGTGTAAAATATGAAACATTCAAAACTCTCTTGATTAAGGCTTCACGTTCAAAAAACCTGGATATTATAGCATTGCAGAGTTCCTGAGGATTGCAGTCATCTTTAAGAATTATGCTCTGGTGTGGGTAAAGTGGTGCTATGTCATGTTCTTTATATTGTAATACAAAACATTGCAATAGGGTAATACAATAAACCAAATTTGTAATGTGGTAGATGATGGAATATTAACAGTAAAATATATATGTACATACATTCATATATATCATACAGCTCTTCATGAGAAAATATTTGAAGAGGGGTTTTTGGTTTTCTTAGAGAATACAGTTGTAGCTTTTGAGTAACAGAATTCTGGAAACATCTATTTTCAAATAATTTTTTGAATCATTACCTTTACATAAACACACACACATGCTCTCTTCATTACATGATTCCCTACTGTTTTAAATATGGTTCAACATTCACTTTGAGTTACAATTAAGAGATGCCATAATAAAGTTACAAATAAAAGCATCATGTGAAGAATGATGTACACGTGGGAATAATATTAAAAAGGACACCTCCCGTGTTGCTTTTTATTACATCCAATTAACTTCCTAAATCGTTGTAGTTCTCTGATGCAGCCTGTTGGTACATGGAACACACTTCCAGATAGCAGAGTTGAGTTTATATCCTAGAGCAGATGCCCTGTGACAAGCTAGGAAGCACCTCTGATATGCTACTAGATCTTTATGCCTCCTGCTGGACACACTTCCTTAACATAAAAAATGATAATCTGTTTCATCTAAGTTAATAAAGACAAGAAACGGTAGTGGGACTTGCAGAAAAAGTCAAGTAATAAAAGGCTGAATTAAATTAAAAGAAACTTTACAGTATTCTCCTTCCTAGAATGCATGACCTGTTTAAGATAAAGGTTGTCCCTGTCTTACCCCAACTGTAAACACACACACACACACTTGAGGTAATTGTCTCTGACATTTAATAATCAGGAAGACTGTAAGTAAAAAGAAATGTGCATAAAGCTTCAGCTGGCAATTTTTTGCCAGATCGCCTACATATTAAAAAATAGACTGATAGGTCAGTAGAGACAACATATAAGCTAAATAGCCTCTGGTTGGGTGGTGTTCTGGATTCCCACCAGATGAAAGCAGAGTAAAAGAAAAAAAAGTGTTCAGGTTCAGCTGATACTTTTTTTTTTTTCCTGTGTACAATAATGCAGCCTGGTAACTATAATATACACAGCTCCAAGAGATGATGATTTTTTTATTATTATTTTTTTTCTATTGCTCTCTTGTAGAGTCATTAACCCATAGATAGAGCCATGTTATGGAAGTTACCATGCCAAGGATTCAGAGCTGAAGAGATGTAAATCCAGAAAGCAAAAACCAAACAGCTTTCAATACAGGAGTTCCTCTTGGCCTAAAGAGAAATTTGGAGAACATTTAGAGCTCAGAATACCATTGCTGCTTCTTTTCTTTCTTTTTGCTTTTAAGTTTTTCCAGAAGTTAGGCAATAGAGGAATTAGGTTTTTTCCTCAAAAAGCAAGTGATCACATCAGCAGATTTGAAAGTGCAGGATGAGCAGCATGTGTGCTTTTAAATCACCTAATGTTTCAATGAACTGTACCTTTAGTTTCTGTGAGCTTTCGTCCATGGTTACATACTATTCAGAGCAAATGAAAGTATGCTACGGTGTGGCATCCTTACTGCAGTGAAGTCACCCTTCATAATGTCTTATTCAGGCATATTTAAACTGCTCATGAGAAGATGGTTTTTACTTCTCCAATTTCAGTTTTCCTCCTTTACAATAAACAATGTATCAAATATTATGTTAGTAAAAAGCCCATAGCAAATTCAGTGGTAATACAGAACAAATACTAATGTGGTTCTCTGAAGTCAGTCACAAAATGTTCCTTACACCCTAATATTCTGCCCAAATAATCAGTGGTTTTCTTCCATTTGTGTCAGTCATATAATTAATAATAATGTCAATAATGTCAAAGAATTAGCCATAGAGCAGGCTTTTTCAAATCTGTGAAGGACATATTGTGAAGTCCAGTTAAAACACCTTGATGTTCACAATTGTGATTTCAGGTGATAATAATGAATGAATTAAAAATAATACTACCCTAACCCCATATTCACCCCATTCCTACTACTAAACTATAGCTCATTCTTACTTTGACCCCCTGTACCAGTGCTGCAACCTAGTGGTATGATAGGGTATAAAATTATACACCTTGTCAATCAGCCTCTAAGTATGGTTAGCAGACCTAAAAAAAAAAAAAAAAAATCACTTCCACAGAATTATCCAGATGAGACAGGCTCTATTTCATTCATTTCTTTCCTTGGGAAATCACGTTGAGATCAGGAAATTGCTCTCTCAGAATCAGAGGCAGATATTATCTTCAAATTAACCTTTTCTGACTTTTAATTATTTAACAAGGAAAAAAACTTACATTACTTAGCTGAAATTTGTATACTGCTTTGTATGTCTAGATGTGTATTTTATTAATCTCTCTCTACATTTAATTAGTTCTATGCTCATTTGCCTCCACATTTAACATTATTTTCCTGCATTCTTCAACTACTGCTAAGCACAGAAAAGAACAGTAGCCACAGTGTCTACTGTGAGCACATTTCAGTATTTCATCATTCTTCACAGATCCTTTGTCTATTGAGAACATGCAAGTGTGAAGTTCTAGTGTATCTATACTCATTTATTCTAATGCAAAGCCAAAACAATAATTTAGGAATACATAAGATTCTGCATACAGTCTTTTTAAGATGTATTTTGCTATTTTCTTTTTCACAAACCATTTAAAGTATTATAAATATAAATGGTTGGTAAGGCAAGTAGCCAAGACATATTTTCCAGTGCTACCCAAAGTAACAAAAAAATCAAATAATCAGGATCAGTTTTCAGCTTAAGTATATGCATTATAATCAACACTCATCAGACATTTCAGTGTTCCTATTTAAGTGTACAACATTGTCTTGACACCACACAAAAAAAAAAACCAACCAAACCATAGACATAAATCTAACTTAAAATTAACAGGAACTGCTGCAGAAATGGTTACCTATTTGTTCAAATTTTTATGTAACAAAGTATATAATAATACGAGAGGACTCACTCAGGTCCAAACTCGAGTAAGAGTTGATAATTCAAGAAGTATTTCTCTCTTGACATCAATCCATATTGACTCTAAATAGCTGGTTTTCAACTCTTGAGGAAGATAACCTGTTTCCTTCTTGCTTTCTTTAGTTCCCTAAGTTCCTTCTTTCATTTCCTCCTCTAAAAGAGCAGACTGTTATTTCATTCAAAAGGTAAGCAATTAATATAAAAGTTTGTGTAGCTGTAAAAATCTCAATAAATCCTAGTACCAGGCTCGTAATATTCCTAGTAAATGGCATATGTGAAAAGGATTTAGAGATTCAGAAGTGTGTTCCAGTCTCCCACTCTCTGCCTTTCCCCTCCAGTAATATCATCATGTAAATTTAAAGCCTACTACCTTTAAAAGAAGAAGGGGAGAAAAAAACCTCCAAAAAAAAGACACTCTTTTTTACAGACCTGCTTCCTCACACTGTGCACATACTCACACACGCAACCACACATACAAGCACAACAAGTTGTATAATTAAAAAAAATACCTTCAAAGCAATGAGAGTGCTGTTGGGATAATACAGAGGCTTTTACTGAAATGAAAGGCAAAGATTATAGGCAACAGCTCCATTTGTGTGGAAGCAACAGAGATGATAGGTCCGTTTTAAAATGCTGGTTGCTATTTGTCACTGATTGCACGTGTGGATGCATTCTCCTAAGCTGAAGGGCTGTTAGATTTTTACAGCTGCAACTAGTAGCATGTACAGTATGAACCTATTGAAAATTTCTTATACAGCTGACAATGCCATCAATAGTTAGTAGTTGGGAGCATGGATTTAGATTTGTATTGTGCTGAATTAATTTAACACCACATCAAATATGGATTTTATTGCAGCAGTGACAATAAATGCTCACACAGGTGCATACTGAATTTTCCTTCCTCCACCTTTTTTCCCTTCTACCCCCTGGTTGTCCCTTCTCCCTCCACTCCCCCCTTTACTGAAATGTCAAACCAGGCAATCTTTTCCCCCATCTGTGTGCATATAGCTCTGTACAGATATTTGAAATATTGCCTGTATCCACTCTGCTATCCCTCTCCACAGGGATTTCCTTCATAAGAAGCGTTTTCTGTGAGTGTGGATAATTATTCTGAAATTCAATCCAGGGCAGAACGATTAACAGTGAAAGCTGCAACAGACTTGCACAGGTATAGAGAAAGTGAGGCCACATATGTGCATGTTTCATGCTATGTTCATAACTGTTACTCTATGAAACATTGTGTTTTTTCCAATTCAATTAGACTTGTTCCCCCCATACTGAATTTGCAAGAACTGACTACAGATGGAAACTGCTGCTCAAAAGACAGCCTGCTTACTAGGAAGGGAAAAAAAAAAAAAAAAAAAAAAGCTTAGTGTTTCAGTCCTGAATGTATATGATGATACCAGTTTACTCGGAGGAGAGAATGCACAGCAGTTTTTTCCTATCCCTTGTCTCATTACTCCTGACGCATTTTTATAAAATGCAAAAAGTTGTATAAGGTAAAATAAATATACAAATTGCATTAAACAACATACTGCTCTAATATAATAACTGTAATTATACCAACAGAAAGAAAATAAGAAAGGTTCCTACCTTTTGCTGAGAAAGTGAAGTAGTGTCCACCCCAGCCCACCAGAAAAACGAGCTATTAGAGTCCTTTTCTTGGTCAGTTTCCTCCTGTTATTTTTTAAGACTGATCCTACTTGGATCTAACTCAGGCTTTTTCTCCCAGTGTCACTTAACTCTGGACAGTCCGGAACCAAAGCTAAGGGGGAGCTCTCCCTCCGACTGGCTTTCATTCAGAGCTTCTGATTTACGGAAGGAAAAAAAAAAAAAAAAAAAGGGGGGGGGTAATAAAAAAAAAGAAAAAAAAAAAAGCACCAACAAAAAATCACCCACACCACCAAAAGCCAAGACGCACCACGGCAGGCACACAGACACGCAGCGTGCACCGACACTCACACACACACACACGCACACCTCTCACTCTCCCTCCTCGGAGGGCAGCGGGAGCGAGGCGCTGCTGCTGCTGCTGCTGCTGCTGCTGCTGCTGCTGGAGCCGCAGCACTTACCCTGGGAAGGTTGGAGCCCGGGGAAGTGCAGTCTTCCCGAGCACACAGTGATTTGCAAGTGAATGCGGTGGGAGGGTACAGCAAACGGAAAGCTTTTTTTTTTTTTTTTTTTTTTTTTGTGAAAGCCTGTCGTCCTCCCTTCGCTGCCAGAATGGTTCTCTGGTTTGGAAGGCTAAGCCTCATCTGCTTAGCTTGTCGTAATAATGAATACTGAAAACATCTCCACTTTTTTGTGATGTGTTTTTCTTCGTTAAATGTAACCACTTAATTGTATCACCAGTGGTCTTACAGCAGTGTTTCTAAAAGATAGATATATTTTAAAAAATAGCATGCTGCCAAGTTAAAGGAAAATCTTTTGAGGGCTGAGATGAACCCAAAGAGTAATTATTTTCTTCACTGAACTGCTTTTTCTGTCAGACTGGTAACATTTTTCCTCACATTTCACTATTTTGCCTTATGATTAATACAAAACAAGACAGGTTCATATAAAATTAGGTATTTTCACATTTCCAGAGGTTCTAAAAAAAAAAATCAGCATCACTGCTAATTCCCCATTAATATTTTTCCCCAGTTGGTACTTGTGATACCTGCTTTTATTTTACTCATTGTATTTGGACTTCACATTTTGCAATGTGTTTCTTTTCATCGAGTTAATCTGTGTTGGTTTCATGTTTCTAATACAGCAAATTGGACTTAGCACAATCCTCCTTGGATCATATCAGATTCAATCCTTTCATTGTGATACTGTAGGCAGTTATGTGTACATTAGTTAGAAAAGACTTAACAAATAGTCACATAAGATTAAACCAATGGATGTCAGTATTGCTCTATTTAAGAAGTGTCATAAGAGGCTTTCTTTGGTTGCAAAAAAAGTCTTAAAAAAAAGAAAAAAGGGAAAGCCAAATTCTCTTAAAACAGGAGTTGAAAAATGTATTTGGGAATGAGGAAGAAGGTAACAATGAAAACTATTTCATTATTAGGAAATCTAATAAAGAAACATGTAGCTCACTAGGTGTTGTTAGGCTACTCCGTGTTAACTGTTCTGCTTGGTTTTGGCTGCTTTCAAGAGAAAAGACCATTAAAAAAAAAAAAGGCAAGATCTTCACCACAACTGGTATAATTTCCTAATGTAACCACCTAACTACTGTTGCTTCCCCTTATTTGTAATCATCAGTAGGAACAGAAATGACCCATCACCTAAGCACAACCTTTTGGCAGATGAGCAAGTCAGCATTTCAGTAACATGCTATACTAGCATGTGCAGACATCATGTAGCGATAGAAACAAGTAAAGCAGCAAAATGCCAAGTGTTGAGGGCAGAGGGAATCTCTTTTTACTGCCATATATGAAATGATTTTGTTTTAAAAAATTCATCTACCCTGAGAGATTTTTTAGTCTTTCGAGGAAAGCAATTAAATTCATTGGCTTTCATTGTACTTGGGCTCATAAATACACAGTGCCATGTATAAAACCTCTGTAGAAAAAAATAAAACATTCTTTTCTTCTCCCTTTCCCATTCTTTTATCAATATAAAAATCAGAACTTCCATGTGTTCCTCTGCTCCTGGTTTCCAAAGACTTTCATTCTCAGTCCTTTGACAGGAAAGGAGAAGACTGGAGGATCTAACTCAAGTTTCCTAGTCTCTACCACCATTTGACACTACACTATGTAAAGATACATTCACAGTTCCCAGTAATCCATGTGGAACTGGCAATATTATTGAAGCACATGTGCTGACTTGCAAGTTTATACGCTTATTTGTACAAAACTAGAAGGATAACATTGTTTTATTTTAGGCAAATCCTTTCATATTGATCTAAAGGTAGGGTTTTGGAACTTCCTTTTTGAACTGTACCAACTGCGCTTCTGTCTCCTAACATATTAGATTTTGGCTTTGATCCCATAAAAGAATGCTAAGGATTATGTTAGAATAAAAGTTGCACTTTCAGTTTCATAATACTAACAAATTAAAATATGGTGGGGACACAAGTATGTGGAAATGTATATACATGGATGTGAAATAGCTTTTTAAATCTGGACTGATTCTTGGATGATGAACAGAATATTAAGCGTTGAATATTAAGGTTAAAACCTCCTGTCTTTTTAACATTTTTCTCATTTACGGTCCTGAAGTTGATAATAAATGACAATTTGTGTATATGCACATAAATCTATTCTACACATACACACAAGAGAACTATGCCAAATTTCAAAATCAAGAAAATAAATGGAATAATTCAGGAAAAAGGAGGTCAGAGACCCTGACTGTGTGCTTACTCCATTTTCTGAGAAGTATTTTGGTGCATTTCTTCTAGGGTTTTATTCAGCTGATGTGAACCTATCTTATCCTAGAGAGATATTAATTTATTCAGGCATAGTTACTGCAAGTCACACTTGTACCCTTAAACTGGACTGACTTTGGGAGTTAAGATTTAACTCTAGAAAAGCCATACTTTGTCACAAACTATTGTTTCTGTTGGTATGGTCAGCTGCTTAAAATTCAGTGTCTATGAAAACTGATAGCATATGGACATTTAAGGAAAAACATTTATTTAACCATATACTTATTCATACACATGACAGTAACTTTAAAACAAGGTGGCATCATAACCTATTTTTAACACTGCCTAATACTTCCCATTTGAACAGTCCATTTTTAGTTACTTATAAATTTACCAAACAAATTATTTAGGATTAAATTTTCTACACTGATTGTCTGCCTTAGGCAGAAATAATTTAAAAACATTTCAGCCAAAATGATACTGAAATTTCAGAGAATCGGGAAAATTATACAGCTGAAATTTTCTCACAGGAGTGAAAAAACCTTCATGTTTTGAAGGCAGCCTGTGAAACTCCACAGGGTACAGCTGGCCTTTGAGTCAGAGAAGCTTACCATTTGGGACAGATTAGGTCAAGGAGCATGAAAATAAAGGGTGGTAGAAGCAGGAATGGAGGCTGGAGGACTCATTCTTCTTGGCTAGAAGAGGGAAAAACAACAACAACAACAACAACATATTTCTGATAAAGAAGCAAGAAGTAGTGGCAGAATAGGGGGAAAAAATAAATTCACGGAAACTGAACAAAGAAACCTGAGGTGGGGAAAATAGAAAAAGCACACGAGATGAAAAGCCATACAGATAAAGATCTTACCAGAGACTGTGAGGTTGTTTTTTGCCATTTCTGTCTTCAAGATAAGCAGTTTTATCATCTGAAATTATGAATCTACTACCATACTACGGTGGAGATGCTTTATTTTCTTTTCATTTCTGGTTACAATATTGGTAGAGATTTTATAGGCCAACAGTTGCATTTTTAGGAAGATAAAAAGGTATAAGAAATAGGAGATAGAAATATCTGAAATTAGACTCCATTCTACTAAACACTGCTTCTGGCAAATGTCTGTCCTACCTACTGGAATTCTCTCCTCTCAGTGTTGGCCCACATGGAGCATGACAGCCTGTTAGTAGCCTCATGAGCCCTTGAAATATTGATCAGTGTGGTGCTTGTAAAGACTCCAAACCTAGCAATTGCCTGTATGGAACCTAATTATCCTATTTCTCAATGGTTTAAATCCACATTTGATATATTTTTTATCTCCATAAAATTGTTCACAGAAGCCTAACAATAATAGTCAGGTGCTCTAAATTTAACAAAGGCCAGAATTGTTTGTTATAAATAAAGAAAACTAAACTAAAATATTGTAGTGCATATATGAAAAAAGATCAGTTCAGTACATATATATCCTAATTATTTTCCATCTCCCTTCACACAATCCTGAAAGTACCCTTCCTCGATGCATAAGATGGACTGGTTTATGGGTAAGTCACAGTCTGGCAACAGTTGTCTAGAAAATATTGTCTTTTATGCTGGCCAGAAAATTTGTAGGGAATGGAGTGATTGAAGGGGAAAATAGAAGTTCTCACAATGAAAACATTCTTCTTTGAATGAGACCATATCTAATCCTCTGCCACTTACACCTGCTTGATGCTGAACACGTTACTTGAATCAGATATCTTTCATAGTTGCTTTCCTGTTATGTCTTATTATTTCCAAGTTTCTGATTGAAGTGCTAGGTCTGATATAAAGAAGTGCTGAACACTCTGTTTCATGTGCAAAAGTAACAGCAAAAATTGTAAAAGTGAAGTCTGATTCTCTGTGTGTTTTCACTAAGTCAGCCAGTACTTCTGACCATGGTCTTTCTCCATGTCTTAAATTCTATTTTTTGGAAAAAGTTAAATATCATGGCCCCAAGTCAGACAGTTAGAGGACAAGCTAGTGTTTGAAAAACATTAATATTAGGAACTATAGAAGTCCTTAAGAATTATGTAAAAAAGTAGGATTTGAAAAGTATGCCCCAAACAAAGGCATACACTACACTGAATAATCACAATGAAGCAGATTTTTTTTTTTTTAAAGAGAATATGTGCCTTTAAGACAATAATCTAGGAAAATATCATGATTGTTATTCACTACATCGTAGCTGCAGGATAGGCAAATAATTTTAATATTTCCCAAAGTCCTGTAAGTCTGAATCTAAAGCCTTAGCTGCTTTCTTCTACAATGACTACATGCACATCTGTAAGGTTGATTATTTATTCATGAAATGCCCATGAATATACTGGGTACTTAGATATGGAGTCTAGTTGGAGGCCACTTGTTAGCAATATCCCAATATCCCAAGGATGAGTATCAGGGACAATACTGTTGAACATTTTCATTAATTATTTGGATGATAGGGCAGAGTGTACTCTCAGTTTGCTGCTGAAACCAAACTAGAAGGAGTGGCTGATGGGCCATGCTGCCATGCAGAGGCACCTTGACAGGCTGGAGAAATAGCTGATGGGAACCTTATGAAGTTCAACAAGGTCAAGTGCAAAGTCCTGCATCTGGGGAGGAACAACCCTACACACCAGTATATTCTGGAAACTGACCAACTGGAAAGCAGCTTGGCAGAAAAGGACCCGGTGGTTCTGCTGGATACCAGGCTGAACATGAGCCAGCAACGTGCCCTTTCTGCAAAGCAGGCTGATGGCTGCATTAAGAAAAATACTGCCAGCAGGTCAAGGGATCCTTCCTCTCTGCTCTACACTGGCAAGGCCATGCCTAGTGTCCTTTGTCCAATTCTAGGCATCACAGTACAAGAGAGACATGGACACACTGGACAGAATCCAGAAAAGAACACCTCACTTATGAGGAAAGGCTGAGAGAGCTGCAGCTCTGCACCAGAAGAGAGAAGGCTCTGGGAGATCTTATCAATGTACACAAACACCTGAGGGGAGGGTATAAAGAGGACAGAGCCAGGTTCTTTTCGGAGTTGCTCAGTGACAGGACCAGAGGCAATGGGCACAAACCAAAAAGCAAGAGATTCCTGTGAACATCAGGAAACACTTTTGTCCTGTGGGGGTGACTGAGCACTGGCACAGATTGTCCAGAGGGTTGTGGAGTCTCCATCCTTGGAGATATTCAAAAGCTGTCTAGGCATGGTCCTGAAAAACCAGCTCTAGATTGCCTTTGGTGAGAGAGGTTGATTGGACAAGACAACCTCCAGAAGTCTCTTAGAATCCTAAAAATATAATGATAAATAGTAGAGGGAGGTGACAGTAATAAAGGAGCAGAGGATCCCATGTCAAAAAGTCTAAGTACTGTGGAGGAACATATTGTTAGAAGTAGGAAAAAAAGAAAGGAGGAGCAAAATATTCCACAGTGCATTAAGAAAAAAAATCCAACACACCACTACCCTATTACTCTTCTAAAAAAGTATCATCACCTCTCCATTCCATCCAGTAGTGTTCATCCCAGCTGCTGCTCTGAAAATACCACCATTTCCTTTAACTCTCCATGCACTCTCAGCAATGTCATGCAATGCCCTGACTTCTGTTATAAATCCCCCTTAATCTATTGTTATAGAAGGAAAAAAAAAACCAAACAAAAAACCAAACAAGCAAACAAACAAAACACACACACACACACACAAAAAAAAAAACATCAGCAAAAAAGGTTTTTTACTTCTTTGGGTGCCTGGCATCTCTTTTTAACCAAAACATGAGGGTTTTACAATTTTTGAAAGCTAAAATTAAGTAGCTGGCTCCAAAGAATCACTCCAACATCTAACCTTTCATTCATTGCAGTTATTCCAGAATGTGTACATCCCGGTATCTGCTAAAACTCTTTTGCTTTTACAAATCATCTGAATTCCTACTCCTCTGTCTTAAGAGTGCAGATGTTCTGATGCTACAAGTGAATTTTTAGCATAATAAACTAAAAAAGTTTATGCTTACATGGAAAACATCCACAAACATGGAATTATGTGCCATTTATAAATGAAACATAATTCATACCCAAGTCTACACATAGAAAAGATTAAATTACTAGGAAAGATGTCAAAAAAAATCTATATTGTATAAAAACTTGTCTTTGGTTTTCTTTAAAATTATGGAAAAAATTATAACAACCAGAGGGATAAATCTGTATGGATTATTGGTAGTAGTCTTCAAAAAGACTATCATTTCTTTAACAGTTAGAATAGACACCGTTTTTATAAAATAATGCTTTATTAATACAAGAAAGCAGAAGACTTTTGATAGAACCGCTTTCCTCTGATTTGGACAAAAATTATTTCAGTATAATACTATGAAAATAAATATGAAAAAAGACATCTTTACTTGACTTCATTAAATTACTCTCTGGATTTCCCTTTTTCAAGTCAGCCAGTTGTTCATTATTTTTTTGTTAGTACTGGTTCAAGCCTGGTTAAAGTTAATTTGCTGATATAAGACATTACACGGTGTAAAAAAAGCACTGCACTGCAAAATGTCCTTAGTAATAGTTACGTGAAGGTTGCCAGATCCCTCTTTTCCTTATATTTTCATTCAGTGATAACTGCACCAGAAATGTTACAATTACAAAAACTTGTTCTTTGATTCCCGCCTAGCATTAATATGTCTCTCTGTATTCCTAAGTAAATGATTTTTTTTTATACTACAGGCTTATTGACATATTTGTTTTAGATGCATTGTTTTGATTTAATATCATATAACAATGCTGTCACACATAAATCTGTCCCTGCAGGTTTATAAGGAGGTTTAGTGTCATTCCATTACAGTTAAATAAGAATGTGCATGTGAATGCAATTGCAAATAAATTAACAAATACACAAGAAATCCTTCCTCCCTTGATAACATATCTGGAAGAACACAGATTAAATGTATCAATTTTGCATTTGGCAAGTGTGATGGTGATACATTAAGAACAGCTAAACTGCTAACCATCTTTAGATCAATTGCTCACAATTGAAAGAAACTATATTCCCTCAGAGAAGAAAATCAAATTCAGCATATAATTTTAGCCTAAATAATACCAGGAATTATATTTATAGACAAAAACAGACAATAAATCATAACCCTGCTCAGTAGAAAAGACAAAAATACAAAAAAACCTGCTACATTTCAACATGTGTATAATGTTGTTGCCATATTACATTTGAATTCAGAGACTGAGGGACATTTTAAGCTCCTTAGTCATTCAACAGTTCATGTGCAATTAGTGGGATCCACATTGACTCTTCTCAGCTTTAACAGATTATGAAAAGTGCTATCCTTG
The DNA here is from genome assembly GCA_910950805.1 of Acrocephalus scirpaceus scirpaceus. Lineage (NCBI taxonomy): Eukaryota > Metazoa > Chordata > Aves > Passeriformes > Sylviidae > Acrocephalus > Acrocephalus scirpaceus. The sequence goes on along the minus strand of OU383773.1, from coordinate 47,484,762 downwards.
TGCTATCAACTTCTTGTCAAGAGGTACACTTTCAATTTAGTCTAGCATATAAGAAGTGAAATAAAGAAAGGACCTGTTATTTCTTATGTTGTCCCTGTTATGGGTCAAGTTTCCAATGTACAAAGCAATACACCTGAGGAAATGGTTTTTTCCACAGAACCTATCTCATAGAGAATGACATATAGAGGGCACAAGTCAGACAAAGAAAAAGCATTAAAAAACAACGACAACAACAAAATCCTTCCAATTCTTTTTAAGCAGTTCTTAGGCGATTTGCAAGTCAAGCTGCAATTAGCAGCTCTGGAAGTCCCATTAGTAGTCTTTCCTATTCCTTCTAAGTTTTCACCTATAGATTCTCCTTCGGAAATTAGCCATGTGCTTGTACTCCATCTTTACTTTGAAACACCTCCTTAGGAGAGATTTTACAAGGGACTGGATGAGAATTCATGTACTGACTCAGAATACAAAACTATGTAACAACAGAGGTTGTAAAATATTTTATATTTTCTTATTAGAATTGATTCAGAGATCTGTTCTTTTACAGATTTTATTCACAAGAGCATGTAGTGACAGGACAAGGGGAATGACTTCAAACTGAATGAGGGCAGGTTTATATTAGATATTAGGGAAAAAAATCTTTACTGTGAGGATGGTGATGCACTGGAACTTGTTGTCCAGAGAGGCTTTGCATGATCAGTCACTGGAAGTGTACATTACCAGGCTGGATGGAGCTCTTTGCAACTTGATCTAGTGAAAGGTATCCTAGAATGAGATGATGTTTAAGGTCCCTTCCAACCTAAGCTATTCTGACTGTGATTCTTGATTAGCAAGCCTAAGTGTATTCAGTCTCTTCTATCTGTAAAAGGACAAGGATAAACTCATTGGTTAGAGAGAGGGAAGTTGTCTAATGACAGAAGAGTGATGTGGTATTGAATGTTTCACATCCTACCAAAAATAATGGTAATGATAAGTCGCCTATTAAATGTCAACCTGGTGTCTTTCAAAGAGTTCAGACAATTTTTATTTCTATTCCAGATAGTCCGAACAATAATCCAGTCTACCTTTGAGAAAAGGTAGAGGGAGACTTGTCTATAATTTCTTACTCAGTATCAAACTCAGATAGAAAATCAGGAGTTTCAGTTCATATGCTTATAATATATGCATTTAAATACTACAGAAGTGATAAGACAGAACCTAGATCTTTACTGAAAAGCAAATCAGATTAAAAACATGCAAATCAAATACTTCTAGATTCTGGTTATATCTGTTTCGTCCAAGTTTTTTTAGGAGTATCAAACACAAACCAGCAACCTATTTACTCATATGAAATACTTTGTGTATATAAACTGACCAAAATATAGTCCCATATCCAGATGTAAGAAGAGAGTTTCAGTGTTACTGACATATTTTTGACTAGAAGTAAAGGAAAACAAAAGGTGAGGAAAAATTAATGTGCCTTTGTAAACCAAAAAAATATTATAACTTGCATAGGTGGATGTTAAAAGATGTGTACTAAGCAGCAGAAGGCAGCCTTATTATTCTTGTAACAAAAGAACAAGAGATTGAAATAACAAATGTTAGCACCTTTTCTTAACATTAGCGTTTACCCTGAACTCCCAATCGCAAAGTTGAATCTCTTACTGCATGTTTTCCATTGAATTAAGGTGGAAAGCCCCAAAACAGGCTCCCATAAAATAGAAGGATTACACTTTGAAACAAACAAACAAACAAATAAACAAACAGCTGATAATTGACTGAAACTCTGCATCTCTGCCTAAACAATGTAGCTGTTGCATAATATTGCACATGGCATATTTTTCTTTTTTTACCCCTCCCAGAAGTATGCCTAACTTTCATGTCTTAAACTTTCTTGTCTTAAACTTTCTTGACTGTTACAGGAATAGCAATATCTTTCTCTGAGGAAGGAGTAAAAATACGAGGAGTAGAAATACAAGGAGTAAAAATTTACAAGGAGTAAAATTTACAGAGTAAAAATACAAGAAGAAAAAATACAAGGTCAAACAACTCACTGTAGTTTGTAAAACCATCATCAATACCTGTGAGCAGACCTGTTTGTTTTCTAACCTCTATATTCATGAGTTACAGATTTTTTTTTCCCTGTGAAATCATCAGCTTCCCTATTCCAAATACAATCCCAGAGACATACCAGACTTGTAGGGATTTAGGTCTGAAGTAGAACCTTTGATTAGAATTCATGCTCTACATGTTTCAGTAAAGTGCCAACCAGACACAGAACTTACAGACTGCAGAACAAGGACTGTCCTCATCTGACAGGAAAGACTTCAGAGTGCAGAGTATTCAACACCAGGGGCAAGTTACCTGAAGTCAGCGAAAGTTCCTATCCATGTTTGGATGACACAGTTGTTCCTCCTTGAACCTTAATCTGATCTGTATTGAGGAAAGAATCCTGCTGAACTGTCACAAAAAGAATGTCTCATTTTCAAGTCAGTCTGTCCTTTACTGACTCCTGCAAAAATATCAGCACTTATATTGTGTACAGGACTATCATCATTAAGCCTTCTGAAAAAGAGACATGTTGATTGTCAAAAGAAAAAAATTAGCCAAATAACAACATACTGAATTGCAATTCAAAATCATGTGATAGCTACAGGCAAGTCTCCTTTTAGAAATGAATATTTCTAGAGCAGGCAAATATATACATAACCAAGGACATGACTATGCACATACCTTATACAAAAATTTAGTCTGTAGTTAATATAAGAAGTCATCATCATTTAACATCCAGTTAGTGGTTTAAATAAAATCACTTTATTGCTTGGACAACCGCCCAACGAATAAGGACCCACATCATAAATATGCACGCATGAAAATGGCCATCAGTACTCATTAGAGTAGCAACCTTGTTGGCAGACTCAACAAAAATGGAAAGGATCTTTGCTTAGGTGGCAGCATAACATCTGATGCCGAAATAAAAATGGATGAACAAACACAGCACAATCAAAGAAAACTGCCTGTGAAGTCAGATGAGTTTAAAATCAATCAATCAATCAATCACATTTGATTGAATCAAAATCAAATGAAAGCTAATACCTAGAGTGTGTTTCTTTGGTGTTGGTCTTCATGGTTTAGTCAAATTAAGGCAAGGGAAAATTCTTGCAAATAGTATAACAAAACACAGTTAAACCATATACTTACAAGATACTGTATATTACTCTTGTGTATAGCTTTATGTTTCTTTCTGTAATATTGCACACTTCCTGGCATAAACAAAAATTAAGGTGTTGTTTTTTGTGTTTTGTTAGATATTTTAATAGCATCAGATATGATTTTCTTCACTACTTGAAATTTAGAAATTGTTACAGTTATATTACTCCAAATGTAAATGTAAAACTGTTCTGAAGGTCTATACACATACTTGTTACCACAATATTATTATGTTTCTTAAACTACAACTGTTTCTTATCTTCTGAAAAATATACTGATACATAGAGGGAATATACTGGATAAAGTCAAATAGATATCACTCTGGAAAAATATTCCTCTGTGACAACATATTTTTATACAGGAGTTGGGAAGTGACCTAAAAGTTACTGAAAATAATTTACTTTCCAACTCTGACTCTTCATCGTTTTAGCAAAATATGGCCTGTAGTAACTTAGTAACATCATATTAAAATAAACTTCTAAACAACGATTCAACATTCAGTCATTTAATCCTTTCTCTTTTTGTTCAAAAATGTCACAACACAGCACAAAATTAATTTTCCATACAGCTTTCTAAAAGACCATAATATTTTAGCCTCAGGACAATAACGTTACAAAAGGAAAAAAATCAAACAGACCTTAACCGAACAAACCAACAAAAAAAGAAACTCAGTCAAAGAAGATCCAAATGAGCCAACACCCTTTTATAGCTTATCTTGAAACTGAACATCAGACAAGAAGCCTGGGTATGCTCTCTTGTTAAGTCATTTATTGTGCTACATTCTGATCCCAAAAAAGCCAGTATTCAAGAGTTCTGACTTCTGGCATTTTTAAATTATGCTTCTGTGCAGTATAACATGAAGTTATAAGGTATAATGAAGGCCTACGGGAGACTATTAGCACAGTTTTTTTCGGACCTAGCAAATAATTTTTAATATTTATTTTGTCATAAATGTCATATGCAGTATTAGTAATTAAGAGATGCAGACAAAAGAACAGAACCCTGAAAAACAGATTATCATTGTTTAACATTTTTCACTGAATATTGCCCATGTTATTTTTTGATTTTAGGTAAAAAACAGTAAATGAAAAAAATCCTTTAAAAGGTAACTGGTCTCCTAGGTCTTAGGACCGTAAAACTGTATAGAAAATACAACACACAGTGCACTCAGAACACTATGACAGCCTCCTAGATTTCATCATGAAGAAAAGAACATTCCTGATTGTTTTTAAAAACAGACATAACTTACATGAATCAAAAAATGTAAAATTAAACACTAAACTGTGAAAGCTGAAGATGATGCATGGAAGATAACTCACTATTAATGGATACAAGGAAGAAGATGATAACTGCAGAAAATCCCTTCTATAAGTATTATAAAATAACTTACAAACTGTAAATGCTGTGTAGTCTAACTGTAATGACACGTCAAGTTCTAGAGATAATAACTTCTATTCCATCTCTGTCATAAATGCTTTTCGTAAATTTGGCCAATCAATTATCTGTGTTCATCACTACAATGGAGATATTAATTACAGAATGAATATATTTCACCTTCAATTTGCAAATTGCTCATGTAAAACTTAAAGTTTCCTTGCATTTCTTCTGCATAATTAATCATTTAATTCTCAGATGCCAACTTTTTTTTTCCACTGAAACTTATGCAATGCTGGCTAATTTTTCTTGAAACATATATGATACTGTGTTTTTTCCTAAGTTGTAAGTCTAGACTTTAACCAATTAAAATTCTGTTACCAGCCACAAAATATTGGTGACATATCTTGGGAAATAATGTCTCAGCTGTCTTTGAGGAACATGAAATTATTTCAGTAGGAACTACCAATTAATAATTGTGTTTATTTAATTTTTATTCATTGGCTTTCCCCAAAACTGTAAGAAGTATCATACTAATGCTCATAAAATGATGTTAGAAAGCAATTGGATGTTAACAATAATGGCAATAAACAATTGCTTTCTACAAAGGGTATTAAAACACATTATATTTTTTAAGAAGATTTGAGGATACTTGTTTTATTTTGATCCAGAAGAACAATTCTCAGGTTTGCAGTAAATTTGACAAATTTTGAAGGTCATCACTCCCACTGAAAAGTCAAAAGATTTTTCCCAGAACCCAGGGATGTTTCTGGAATATTCTTTTACTCCAGAGCAAGAAGCTAAACAGAGAGTGATAGCAATAGTGCATGCGGAGAGGAGCAGTTAACATTTCACCAAGACAAGAAACATTTGGGTAGAAAATACTGGACAAAAGAAAAAAAAGATCAAGCTAAAACATTCTAGCCTACAGATCTGCAAAGTTAGGATTAGACAAACCTTATATGGATCACCAGAAAGGCAAAATCAAAGTAAAACGGCTGTTGTATTCATTAATTCACATGCTGCTTTTCTCAAAACGACAATCTTTCTGGATCAAGCTAACAGAAAGTCAGGTTTTCTGATGAACACAATATGCCTTAACATCATACAGGATATTTCAAACACATTTTGGATTAAAATATCTTTCCTCACTTTAAAATGTTGTAGAAATAAGAGAGAGAAATTAATCTTATCAAAATACTCAGAATATCAGAAGCAACACTCTAAGATTACAGTCATATGCGGAAATCTCAGTCTTTTTAGAATTTTTTTTTTTTTATTTTCAAGATATAAATTAGAAATGTCCCTTCAGTTGCTGAGAAAATAACAACTGAGAGAAACAAGAGCATTGTGCTTTGTTGAAAGATGACAAGTACTGCTACAGAATTAGCCTTGTAGTAATCTCTGTCATGTCCCTACTTGTCGGAACCCAAGACATCCCTTTGGATGTCCCGGGTGGTCTGAGACCCCAGGAGGGGGTCCAGAGACCCTGGAACAGCGATAAAAACACCAGTGCCTTTGATTCTAGCCCCTGGGAGCGATTGCCAACACTATATGAAGAATTACAAGTCACAGGTGTGTAGTTAGGATATTAAATAACTTATTTTTGTGTATTAATGTGGATTTGGGGGGTTCACAAAGGAGGCTCAAGGAGACAAGAGGGATTTGGGTGTGTCCCTTGTCTTTCTCCTTCTTCTTCTTGTCCTCCATCTTTGGGTGAGGTGGTGGCATTTTCTTATTGGTTTAGTGTAAAAGTGCACAGTTTAATAAAAGCAGTAGATATTGCTATAGTAGTGAAAACAATGGGGACGTAATAATTAGTATAAAAGATTACAACCGCCCATGAGCAGGGCAGATAGCCTTCGGCTGCGGTGTAGGTGACACCTACGCCGGCTGAAGGAAAAATATTTAACAACACGATGGAATAAACAACTCTGATAAAAGAATCGACGCGTCCTGATTCTTTCTTCTGGCACGGGGCTTGGAGAGAAGGACTTTACCCGCAATTCTCGGATGGCTACCAGCCTGGGATCTGAGACCTACTGACTTTCATTCAGACATGCTGTGGACATACACTTAAGTGAATAATCATATCAAGACGTGTTTTGCTTCATTGTTGAATTTTCTGTGCATCTCTAATGTGGAATATTTTTTAAAAAATAAACCCCTTTACTTTGAATAGAAGCATTCAGAAAAGAACTTTGAGCATATTGTGATGGAAAGCAAAATTAAATAGTACTTCATTTAAACAGTAATTTATGTACCATGATTTAATTTCAAAATACCTTATTTTTAAACTTTAAAATTTACATTTAGCTTTATTTTCCAGCTATAAATTGGCCTTTAACATTCTTTGTTTTTGAATAGAAGTTCATAAAACCAGCTTCAAGCTAACACTTATAAAAGGCTATTTAATTATAAACTCATCTTGACTATGAGCAACTCTATTCCATGAATTAGTTAATTTCTGAACCATCATCCAGTTTCTACTTCATAATTGCTGTTGGATTTTTATTTTCCTGTGGAAAAGAATAGAAAAGAGGGATAAAGAGTGAAACTACATTAGAATAGAAGTATTTGTTAAAAGATGGGAGGGTAAACTTTAGCTTAAACAAATTATGGGAAGCCTTCATGTGAATCATATAACGAATTTTAAAAAATAGAGCCGTTCTAGATTAACCAGTTTTTCAGAAATAATTCAGTTTCTCTTTAGCAAAGCATAAGAAAATCAATTAGTAACCAGGGAATACAAACATAATTCTTCTGTGTAAGTAAAGGAAACATTCAGGACAACAGCATGGAATTTCTAATTTTAGTTGCATGTGAATCAAAACCAAGAGAGCTTCTTGGTTTTGGCAAAGAATGCCATATAAAATTATTTTGATTAAACTATTACGGTTGTGACTTTTTTTCTGTAACCTAGTGTGAGATTTTTTCTGTCAGCGTTGGAAAAGGAAGAAATTGTATGTGAGTGATCATGAAACTTTCTAAACTCTTACTAAGTTTTGTTTTAACTCTCTATTACCAGTGAACTGAAAAGGTGTCGAATTTAAAAAACAAACAAACAAACAACAAACAAACAACAAAAATTGGCTCAGCATGATTATATATGCAGCAATAACTAATTTCTAGAATAAAAAACTGAACCAAGCCAGGATGTATAAGGGAGCTGAAGATAAGTACACACTGTACTGCATATAGAAATGCATTGTCATCTTGAGATGTAAAGACTCACAGCTTTTCAGAAGCAAAAAGTATACTTTTCATTAAAGTAAAACTTGTGAGTGAATAAGGGGGTCAATAGTAAAACAGAAGGGTAAAATAGTTTCTGAATAAACTATACTTTTTAATCAAAGAAAACATGGCTAGATGCACAAGCAATTGCCTTGTGTTGTTCAGAGGTGATTTGACATTGTTTATTTCTTTGCAGTTTTTTAGTCATTTAGATATGTATGAACTCACCATATTTTGTGCTATATATAATTTTGTCAATTTACAGAATAAATCACAATAATGTACAAGCTCTTTACACAGATTCCACTTGATATATCAAATAAAGTATAAAGTAAGATGGTTATATACATGACATACATACACGTACAAGCTATTGTATTTCATGTAGAAAAATACTACTGCACATATAATAAACCCTCTCTATGAATGTCTGCAGATTTTGGGATGGAGAAGTAGGAAGCTCTGTGATTTGCATGTCGGATCAAAATAAACTAATAAATCCCTACAGGAGTTAGCAATACAGAGTTTAGGAAAAATGTGATTAATACTAAACATTTTTATACCATGATAAAATATTAGCCTCAATTGCATCAAAAAAATAAAGGGAGAGTGGGGGATCCAGCAGCCACTGACAGTGGCAGCATGTTCCTGGGATTGTGTCACGAGATATGCTGACCAAGAATTTTCTTGGCCATATGACATTTGTAACATTTCTCCTGAATGAGCAATTTCTGGTATCTAATGAGGGGTGAGTGCACATTAAATCTTTAGCACAATTTAGCTTAGAAAGAAAGCCAACAAGTAGAAATAAATGCACTGGAAATTAGCCTCCAACAAACTCATAAGTCTTCCAGTAACTCAGAGAAATATTTTTTTTTCTATTTATTTGAGCCTCATAAATATATTTTCTTATTCATATTGTTTATGTCAGGGAAACATCTAGAAGGTCTCCAGTTTATTGGCTCTCTGTAACCAACTTCTCCCACTAATATGTCATTCTTGGCCCATGAACATCTTATTTTATTTGAGTTCTGAGGTTAATTTCCGAAGAGAATTAATGATAAAAAAAAAGAACTATATTCTTTCCCTTGCCAGATGCTTTACTTACAGAGCATTAACAAGTTAAGAGATCTTGATTATTTATCTCAGTCTACTTTAGTAGATTGAGCCATTAGTCATGAAAAGCTTTAATGCTATTAAAAAAACTGAGATGAAATAAGGAGGTGGAAACTATACTGTTTGTCAGTTTGGTTCCATAATTTCAAAGAAAACTTATTTCAGAAATAATTACAGCATTTTGTCAGGGAGAGAAAAAGGAATGAAATTTACAAAACCCAATTGGCAGGAGACAGTATTAGGGTATCCATTCAGTATTGACTGAAAAAAATTATACTGCGCAGAAGACATCTTCAAATTGATAATGCTAGCATGCCAGTTTATTTTTCAAGTTGAATTTTTGAATTATAGTAATATAATAATTAAATAAAAGCTAAAAAGGTTAGGACACTGGTATGCATCACCAGGTGTTACTTGTCACTAACATGGATTTATACTACATAGTGTTAGGTTACCATCCAAGCTAGACAGGTTCATTTTAAAGGTGCACTAGTGGCCATCTGTAATGAGAGAAAGATGATATTTGAACTTCAGTTAAATTTTTAAAAAAGATCAAAAGTATATTTCACCTCTCCCTCAGGAAAAAACTTGGTTTAACTTAGTCAAAAGTTTTGAGTGGGACAAAATTTATCAAAAGTCATCAAGTCCCCGTCTGTAGAAGCAGTAACTTTTCCACTAAGACAGCAAGTTTTTTTTTTTTTTTTTCCTTCTATCCTGTTGAAGTTACACCTGAACATGAGGAAGAACTTCTTTACTGTGCAGGTGCTGTGCAGGGCTCTTTACAGATTCCTCCAAAGAGGCTGTGGAGTCTCTCTCAAAGGAGATATTCAAGAACTTCCAGTGTGGCAGTGCAAAAGGCAGTTATAGGCCTTGGCTCTATGTAAGTCCTGCTCAGCAGTAACAAAAACATTTCTGTATTATCAACCTTTGTTACCCCAGCCAAAACCAGTACAAATTCTCATTCCGTCAGCTTTTGGTCCCAGATTTTCTTCACTTGGTGAAACTACTCTTCCTAGAAATTTTTGATTTCTTCATTAACCAAAAATTACAATGAATTTTAGTATTAGGTGTCATAAAAAATGAATTCATTAACATGCTTCTGCCAAAAGTTACAGGGCTACAGAGAGAAGTTAATAACTTGCCTAACTTATCTTGGAAAGGTGTTGTAAAAGTGTTTAATTGTTTTCTACCTTGTGTATTTGGAAGGTACATTAAATAATACTGTTTAACAAGTATACTGTTTTGCAGTGCACTACATAAAAATTGTATATATTACTTCGGAGGAAATTATTTCAAGAAACATTGCAATTATATTGTTGTTTGCCCCTTCTTTTCCAAAGCAACTGTTTGCAAAAATGAAACCTTGCATTCTATGTCTGCAATGATTTACACAGCTCAGCTGAAATGCCTATTCGATACGCCAAACAATACAATCACCTATCATGTATGTACATTTTTTAGAAATTGAAGATATTCCTCTTACACATAAGTTTATCAAATAGTTGCATAAACTTTGCACAATCAGCTAAGAAGGAAAATGCAAGTTCACAATAATAGCAACCTTGTTGCAAAATACTGAGTCATGTCCAAAGGCCTAGGAAGAGAAAATGCCATACCAATAACATGATTTTTCCATTCTTCCAAGTTTTTTGATTATATTTTCCTGAATTTCTGAAAATAAAGCCCCGATTTTTAGTTTTGAAGTTTTTTGTTGAGTTTGTTTTCAAAATCATTGTCATTGTATCTCCAGTAACTTAGATTCATTCTAATCTCAGAAAAAAAAATAGATTCAAAACAACAAGTACGAAGGCAAATTGTCCCATAGACAAAGTTTTTTACTTCATATAAAAGATAAAGTCAAAAAATATCTAATCAGAAATTAAAAATCAAAATCAGAGGAGTTACCAAAATGGATAACATGAAAGAGATTAAATAGGTAGGTTTATTTTCTTGTGACAGGAAAAGAAAATAAATCTGCCTTGGATGAAACTTGCAAGATACATACTTAGAAGATCTATACTATGAACACTAGAGAAAAATCATCTAATCACTTGCACTGCATTGAGCAAGTATTCCAGTCCATTCAATCAGGCATTCATTTTTCTAATGATGAATATACTTCAGTGCAAATTCCAACAGAAAACTAAAATTTCTTTTATAATTCACAGTCCCAAGTGTTATAGCAATATAACACAATAATCTTGGTGATGCATAGGCACAGATTAAAGGACCCTCAATGGCATTCCAGGTTATGCATCGATCTGAGTAAGCCCTCCCTATATCTCTTTATTAAATGAAAACACTCAGAGATATCCAAGAAATATATACCTTTGATCCTTTGCACTGTTTTATTGAAATACAGCCTGGAAAAATGGAACTTGTTTAGGTGAAGATTCAACTTTGTTGAGGCAAATAAAAGGTTCAGAAAACAGACCTTGAGACTCTGGCTCTCAATTCAGCATGATGCCATGTAGCTGCATGTCCACAGCAACTTATTAACAAGTAAATACCCTCCTTAATAGGAATATATAAGTTAAATATAACTAGAGAGGAGGAAAAAAACCCAGATTTGTCTTATTACCCGACCCTGAAGATGGGGTAACTGAATGTTCTTGTAATAGATCCCTTGGAGTGGATTAGACTGAAATGACAGTATATGTATTTGTGGCAGGTTTATTTTAGAACAATTTGGTTGCAATGGAAAGGAGGTATGTAGCCAGTTTTGGTTATTATCAATAGAAATATAGCAATATAAAAATATTGTCTAGATCTGGAAAGACAGGTATCTTCCAGGGAAAACTAGAGCTTCCCTTGGAATGGAGAATGTAGACTCCCTCCCTTCCAAATTATTACAGTTTTGCAATTAGGAGCTTTCAGACAACTATATGGGAATAGGAATAACAGTTCTTTACCAGGAATATTAAAAAAAATATATGAATGTAGTAGTATGTAGCTCTGTATATTTTAGGCTTCAGAATTCTGCTGCTAACTGTTGCATGCTGATTCTCATAGGAACAAGTTCTTGTTCTCATAACACTATCTTTGTTATTTTGTAAATACTATGGGAGTTTCGCTTTTCTCACGAAGATTTCCAAAAACAATCTCTGTCACCTGGTGTTTACAAAAGGGGAAGAGAATGAGTCCTTCTCAGACCAATCACAGCCCTTTTTGCAGACTATGTTATAAAAAAGAGCACGAAGAGAAATAAAAAAGCCTTCTGATCATCACCAAACTAGTCTGTGTGTCCTTCATCACCTTTTCCAACTGTGACAGTAGTACAGAAAAACAAGCAAGCAAACAAAAACCCCAGAAAACCCTAAGAGAGTCAGGGATATGACCTGACACCCTGTTGGTCAGGGTGTTGGAAGCAGTCCAAATAAATCCTCCTGGAGTAACAGACATGGTTCTATGGAGTAGAGATTTTCCTGTAGAAAGTCCAGTTGTGGCAAGATGGGTCCAGTCTTCCTCCAGGAATTCAGTGGGAAAAGCTGGATACCTGGTGTTCCTGAGTCTCAGTTTTTATCTAGGCAGGAACAGTTGGCTCCCCCCCTCACTGGCTGGAGCATCTCACAGTGGGATGATGTAATGTGACATGTCATTGGTGAGCCTTAATGGCCCATTAGCAGAAGATATCCCTCTGGAGGATGGACGGGTGGTGAAAGAGATAAGAAACACTGCCCCACCTGGTTTTAACAGCTGGCCCATTTTCAGAAGGCATCTGCCCCCCTCTGCCTTGGAGTTATAAGAGAAAGAAAAGACGATCTCCCCAGCTGTTACAGTGATCAAAGGGTGATGAAGTACACACACCCAGCTCTTAGTCATGAGAAGGCTTTTCTATTTCCCTTCGTGGCCTCTTTTATAACATGGTCTGCAAAAGAGGCTGTGATTGGTCTGAAAAAGACTCACTCTCTTCCCCTTTCATAAACACCAGGTGAAAGAGATTGTTTTGGGAATTTTGTGTGAGAAGAGCAAAGCTCCCGTAGTGTTTACAAAATAACAAAGACATTGTTATGAGAATAAGAATTTGTTCCTATGGAAATCAGCATGCAATAACTAGCAGTAGAATTCTGAAGCCCAAGAAAATACAGAGCCACACCCAGTTGCTTTCAACAGATGAAATAGAATACACCTTTTTTTTTTTTTGGTTACATAACCCAAGACAAATGTAAAGAAAATATAAAGGAAAAGGAAAGAGACAAAGAAAGGATAAGAGTAGATAGTGGAGAGAAAAGAAATCACCACCTGTGGATCCAAAAATGTCACCAAAAATGTTTGTTGCAAATTTGATGCCTATTGGTCAAAGTAACGGTCACAGTCATGATCTGTGTGGTGTGGGGGAAGCCCGCAAAACACAAAGTTCAATCGGCTACTAAATGTTCAGGTTTGAGTGGGGATACCCAGGTACCTCCTGTGGGTGGGAGTTTTACACTGCCTGGTGTAACACTGTGGATCATGCACAATCCTCTGGTGGAGGACCCTAGAAATGGGTGTGAGGGTGCTTTGGGCATGTTTGATGGTTTATGGCCCGTTCTAATGACATGACCACTATTTTGCCCTGCTTCTCATATTGAGCCTTATCAGAGGGAATTGGCATAATAGAAGCCATCACATCTCTGCAGGATCTGATTCTTATTGGCCTTTTCCCTTAACTGGCCAGAAAACAGCTTATTTAAGACATCACTCAGAGGTTATCAGGACACAATAAGTCACAGGGCTCAACTGGCTTATCTAAACAAAGGTCAGCTTATTCAGGTCATGCTCCAGCAGTGGGTGCTCACAACCTCTGTTCTATGTGGATCAGAGGTTTTGCCACCACAAATGCAAAACTCTCCTCCATGCTTTTACTCGGAGGCTGCAAACCTTGTGTCAACAGGGTTTGCATTTGCAAATGGCAGATTTTTTGAGCCAATAACCATTAACATTTCAGCCTCCCACACCTTGGATAACTATAAACTTCTGAAACCAAAAGTAATTACTAGAAAGAAGATGAAGGAGCATGAATAAGTAGGAAAAATACTGTAATTTTTTTTTTCAATTTTGTATCTCCAAAATTAAATACCTAATGTCAAACTGTAAATAAAGATCATTTAAAGATATAGTTTCTAATTCAAACTAGAATATTTTATTAGCTAATCAAGTGCATTACAGTGTTCAGTATATCTAGATTCAAATAAATCTAAAGTATGTAAAAAAACGCAAACATTTCAGATACTTCTGTGTCGAGGCAAAGGTTTGGATTAAAAACTTGTAAGCAACAAAATTAACATGACATTTGTTCTCTATCATAATGCAATAAGTTGAAAATCAGAAATATACTGCAAATAATCAGGGAGGAGATGACAGGGAGGAAAATAAAGAGAAAAAGTTAAAATACTACAAAGTTTTCACCCACAACAATAATTTTTAGTATCTTTATTAAAAAAAAATCCAGTTATTTACAATACATCTTTCAGAAACCATACATCTTTCATTTTTGTTTTGGAAGATGGAAAAATTACCTACAGGCATATTTAATTTCCTCGTAAAATCAGGCAACTTCTCTCTTTTAGAAAGAACTTTCCTTCTTCTATACAGAGTAAATTATAATACTACTGAAACATGCTACTAATAATTCACTGTCCAAGAAGGAAATATCCCTTTTCTGGTCTTCCTTATCTGACTACTACTATGTATAAAGATCTGTAATAAGAATACATCTATATTGTATATATATACATGTATATATATATATATACATGTATATATATATATATATATATATATACACATACATGTATATATATATATACATGTATATATATCTGTGTATATATATATACAGATATATCATATATACATACATATAAATATATATATATATAAAAAGAAAAGTGTTGAGGGAGAAACTAGGCTAATGTGAGTATGGAAAGTACTACAAGCCGTTAACAATAAAATCTATTGTATCTAAACCCTTTGGAGAGCTGTTCAGTTAGGGGGATTTTGCTGCTAAGGGATACACATTTGCACTTTGCTGTTATTTTCCCAGCAGATGTAACACTGTTAATAAATAGAATTGCTTTATCAAAGCAGAAGTATACCAATGTTGTTATCTTTCTGTTTACCATTTAGAAATTTTCTTGACATGAACAAAAATGCTATTGTGTCAGTTAATCAGCACTCATAAGTTAAAGACTGTAAAGCACTGAAATGCTATGCTGACACTGCCTTAAGAATTTGCTGCAAACTTGCTTCTAGCATTTCATCTTTATTGTGATCTAAGATTAATTTGTCTACAAAAAGAAAATCAAAACCTAACAGGTAAAAGCAATTCCTGAGGTCCATCTTGCTTAGCTGAGTAAGTGCATGGCAAGATCCAATGGCTGGGGTTGTTTATCTGTTTATTTGTTTGGGGTTTTTTGTGTTGGTCAATTTTATTTGGCAATGTAGTCTGCCAAAGACATTTGTAAGATCCCTACAACTGTTTAATTTTCATATTTACTTTGGGTCCTTTTATTAAGTTGTTTAAAAAGTTTTTATTAAAGCTTAAAGACAGAAGTGAATTTCCCCTATGCTATTATATTAGCTGAATAAAGTGGTCACTTGCGACTTTCATTATTAACTTCTTGCTCCATATCTTTATACTGTTTTCCTTTGTTTTCTGTGACAGAGGACTTTCAGATGCGAAGGTCTTTCAAATAAATGTTGGTGTTAACTTTTAGACTTAGGCATATAGCATTGA
The DNA here is from genome assembly GCA_910950805.1 of Acrocephalus scirpaceus scirpaceus. NCBI lineage: Eukaryota > Metazoa > Chordata > Aves > Passeriformes > Sylviidae > Acrocephalus > Acrocephalus scirpaceus. The sequence continues at coordinate 47,469,134 of OU383773.1, read as the reverse complement.
CTGGAAATGGATATCCCTGCTCAGTAACAGGCACTTACAAGACCACATCTGGAAACTATCCAGATTGGACTGCCCAGTACACAGGAGATAATGCACTGGAGTGATTCCAGCAGAAGGCCACAAGGGTGAGGAAAAGTTTGGCTTTAAGAAGAGGAAATATGGGGGTCAATTAATTGCTGCCTACATCTACCTTGAAGGATGACGTGGAGAGTTTACCTTAAGTAATGGCCAGGTGCCCACCCATCCACAGCCTCACCCCACCCTTTACAACAGATCAGGAGAAAAAAGAATGAAAAGGCTCATGGATTGAGATAAATACAGGGACATCTCTTACCAATTACCATCAAAAGGGGAAAAGCAAAGTAAATAATTTCCAAATAAAAAAAGATTTGAGAAGTGTGAAACAAAAGCAAAAGTTCCCACATCACCTTTGTGCACTCCTATCCCTCTCTTTTTTCCCAGGTCTACTTTCACTTCTTCATTTGTCAATCCTCTACCTCTTCCCCTCTGTTGTGAATGAGTGGCTTAGATTACTTTAGGCACCACCCTCAAAGGTTTTACCAAAACCAGGTATAATACAAATGCATCAGTACACCCTCCAAGCAGAGCAGGGGGATGGGGAATGGGCCGCTGTGGTCAGTCCATAGCAGCTCCTCTCTGCTGCTCCTTCCTCCTCACACTCTACACTGGCTCCAGCCTGCAGCACCTCCAAGCTGCAGTTCTTCAAGGCAAGCTTACTACAGCATGGGCTCTCCATGGGCTGCAGATTCTCTTGGGACAAGTCCACCTGCCCCGCCAGGGTCTCTCCTGGGGCCGAAGAGGCATTCCTGCTGGAGGCCTGGAGACCCTCCTGACCTCATCCTTCCCTTTCTCCTCAGTCAGCCCTGGCTGCTGGCCAGTGTTTTTCCCTCCCTTGCCCAGGCTTTCCCTGGGCTCTCATCTGCCCAACTGTGGCTGAGGGGCTCAGCCATGCCCTCTGCTGGGGCCACCAACAATGTCTTATGAGCAAACCCATCTCTGAATTCTTCATCCCTTAAAGCCCTGCCCCTGAGGTGCTGCACAACATGAGGTAGTTGGAGCACAGATTGGATTGATAGACCCCTGGATGTCTTGCAAACCAACAGGTTTCTGGTCAATGTATCTATTTACAAGTTATACAGACCAATTTTGAAATACCTGCTTGGAGCAGTTAATAAGGCTAGAAATTATTGTATGAAATGAATCATTGGATGGTCAGCACACTTCTGAGTTCTGATAAACTCCAAGTTTGGTAACAATGAGTACCACTGAGGTTTCTAAAGAGCCCAGAATTCTTGTTTGTAGATGCAAATCTCATGCTGAAGTATCAGTAGGAAAGATATGTGATGGATTCTACATCAATTAGCTTATTTTTGTGTAAATTTGAATATAATAAAATAATACTAAATGCATTACTGATTTCAAGATCAGTGACATTTCAAGAAACTCAAAATCTTACCAGTCCTGTCAGGAAAGAGCTTTAGCTTCTTCCTAGTACATATATTTGAGATTCTTTATAAACTTTTGACTCAACTCCAGGACAACTTTTCATTTCCCAGCAGCTTGAGGGTAATACCCATTAATTTTTCCTATGGCTTCAAACATAGCCTTCCTGCTGACACACATCTTTCCATATGAATGTTTCACTTAGGCATTTCTTTCTAAACTAAGAGCTACTGTGTTGATTTCCAGAAAAACTATACTATACAGAGACCAAATATATCATCTTTCCCTTTTCATGGGAAAAAGAAAACCCTTTATAATGAAGAAGTCTTATATTTTTAAATTACAAAAGATAATTAATTTAAAAAAACCAACCAAACAAATAATAATTAAAAAAAACCAACAACAACAACAAAAAACCAACCACAACACCTCACAAACACTTCACATTGAAAATTAATTTGAAATTCCAAAAAGCACATTTTAAGTGGTTAGATGGTTAGATGAGGTAACTGGTAGCTAGGCAAGATAACATGGCAACTGTGATTATGCCACAAAGGAAGTCTTAAACTAAAGCCAAGTTTCTCAAACTTATAGCAGAAAAATAACAGACTAAAAGTGCAGTGTCACAATCTAACCTGTTTAGCCTTCAGGCCTTAATAGAAATCAGATTTTACATCACACAATGTGTTCCACATGTAAAAGGAAAAGGAAAAAAAAAACATAGCCCATAAACACATTGTGGAAATAAGAAGGCTAAACTATACAAATCTCAATGGTTCTGACAATGTAGGCTTTATTTAACTTCTGACCACTGCTAACAATTAAGATGCAAGTTGAAGTTGCAAAGGTAATCAGATTAGAAAAATGAGAGTTAATTAAGTTTTGGCAATGAATCCCAAATTTTCTTATGAAAATCCAGGCAAGACTTTACTTAATCAAATGTCACAGTGACATTGGTAATACCGATCTCATTGCCCAATTGTCTTATGGAATGTTAGTTGTAAAGGAGAAAAGTTAAAGGATCAAACCAGCTAAGAGAGGAAATTACCTGAACACTGAGGGAACTTATGCATGTCAGGTTCTAGTAATTAAATATTCTAGTGACATTTTACTTTTAGAGAATTGCAAATTCTGATTTCTATCTTCCTCAGTGTTCTAAGTCTTCATCCTCCCCAAAAGGTATTAAATGCCTTTAATGGCAAGTTAGTTTTTCTGACGTCAGCATAAAGATATTACCTTCTATTATATCCTTCTCAATATTTGCCTCATGATTTCCTTCCTATTCTGGCTTTTTCCTTCCCATTTCTTTTAAATCACATCCCTTCCTCATCTCAGCCAGTGAAAACAGCAATATCTTCTCACTCATTTTGCATTTTTTTTCTACCTTACATCTAAGTTTCCACAGTTGTGGAAAAAAAACCCCCCACACTTCCTCTTGGCTCATCTCACAGATACTTTCAACTCTCTCTTGTTCCATTTCAGTTCTATGTGATTAGGCTGCTCTTGATTTCAGGCCATGTTTCCCCCTTAAAAGCCCAGGAATTTCTATTCTCAGTAGTTTGACTCTTTTCCCCATACCTCAGGAGCTGAAGATAAAAACAGTTGCAAACTGCAGTTGTTTTTTTCTACTTTTATGGTAACGATTTTCCTGGTAAAATAATGCAGATTTTTTCCTAATCTCAAGGTCCTTGAATTAAATTAATTACATTTTTGTGATGGAATCTCTGAAACTGTTAGGTACTTTCTATGTAGCAGGCAATGTATGTTCAGACAATTCCCACACTTCTATTATGCTTAGAATTTTTCATACTTATCCAGTGTTGAATGCCAATATACAGTGCACCTACCTGAAATATTTTTCTCCAAAATTATCTATGGGCCCACTAGTAGTTCCACTTAGACACTACCTTGGCTGAAATAATCATTCATGTCTTTCCTTTCTAAGATAAATGAGATGTGTCCATATTGTTTAACTAAAATAATCATTTACTTTTTAGTCCCCTTGTATTCAGAGGTCCTGGTTAGAGACAAAACATTTTCAGTTTAATTTTTAAATTAATTTAAAGTGACAAAGAGAAAACTGGAAGGCAGCAGGAAATTTATAACAGCGGGCTCTTTTACTAATGGCTCAGTGCAAGAGACCACTACTGAGTGAATCTCTGTAAATTCTTCTGGAGGAGGTGGTTCACAATTGCATTAAATAATCAAGTACTTTGTAATTAGGTTAATATGAAATATTTTTACAAAACTTAGTATGGCAGCAACCCACTGAGTTAGTAATGGTTTCTAAAAATTCTACTTCAACAACTTCTACTGACAATATATTTTAGAATTCTTAATGAATCTTAAAGAATTAGGCATGTTTGCCTACTATTATGAAAAAGTTTTGCAATGATACTTAGGTAATTTTAGAAGAAATTAAAAGAAAGAAATTCCTCACATCTTTAGACAAATAAAATTATCTTTTTTTTTTTTTTTTTCAATAGACCTAATGCACAGACCAGAAAGTTGGAAAAAAATAGAAATTACAGATCTAGGAAAAGACAATTTATTTCATGCAAGCAAACAAAGACTATTTGGTTTGTTTTTACAGTGGTCATCTTTACTGCGATCAAATAGTAGGTCTAATTCTTTCCCTTTCTATCATAAACAAAAATAAAACCAAACCAATTTAGTTCAAAAAACCTAAAGCAATAACTATTTTATAAGATGCCATAAATTAACAAAATATTTCCTTAATCTATTTTACTGTATGTGCTTCTGGATGTTTTTCAAGATATATCCTAGGTATATGAGAATTGGAGCACAAGCAGAATACTTGGTATTGGTGCATGGCACTTTGAAAGCATGTTATGGCTATGGTGCCTTGCTGTGATGGTCCAAGTAGTTTATTTCTTCATTGTGAGAAATTGCTACAGTATTATAAAATACATTTTTTTAAACCTACTAGCTGAAAAGCCAGAAGTTGTCTGCTAAAATATTTGCTTGTGACCCATGAAGACATCCACAGATTCAGTGCGTGAGTTAATGTGGGTGTTTCTGAAGAAGGGTGGAGTTAAGACCTGAGACAGACCTTAACATAAGCAATGTAGCCAGTCACTTGGGGGAACAAAATAACCTTACCAGGGTGCTTACTTTGCCCAGACTGTATCCCTGGAAACCCACAAGGCTTCTGGTCTTGTTAGTGCTAAGGATAAGCCTCTCTACTCATGGTCAGTCACGAGCAGAGGTGATTCTTTCTAACATTAGTACTTTGTATCCTATCAGCAATAACAGAAACAGGGATTGCTATCTCTCTCCATTCTTCTCAATGATTTCCTATGAATAAGATAATAAGGCTCTGGCATAACACCCTTGAGCAATGATGCTCAGTTTTGGCCACACTGTCAAGCAGTCTTCATTTACCCTATCTGCAGCACTCATCTCTCATTTTGTACAAAGACTAACTCAAACAGAACACTAAAGTCTTCGCCTCTTAATTCTGCTTTCATTTTTATAACTGCCTGTCATAATCACTAGCATGGCAGCTACTTTTCTTTGCAAGAGTAACAGGGAAAAAACAGCAAGAGGAAAATTCCTTCTAAATAAAGTTTCTGAATTTCAATCAAATTATACTAGTTTCACATAGTGGAGGCAATCTTTTTCAGGGCAAGTTTATGTTCTGATTATAAAGAAGTTTGTGGAAGTGCCTTCAATAGAAATATTTACTATTTATCACTGAAAGGGAATTTACTAATAGCAGTGTGACAGTGCAATAAATATTCTGTTCTGCATGTGACTAAGAGAATTCAATGACTAACTAGTCATATTTTAGCCAGATGGCTAAGCTGATTTTTTTTCCCTACTATCTGCATTTTTCTGTTCCATATAATTTAAGAAAAAAAAAAAAAAAGGAAGAACAAAAAAATTTATTGAATTATTTTTGTAGTTTCCAGGTTGGGAGTGAAATCCTGCTGAGCAAGAAAAGCTTCCCTTTGAAATAGATGTGAGTGTTTGTCAAGAAGACCTTGAAAAAAAATTAACATAGGCAAAGCTAAATTTTTAAATAAGTTTTTCAAATAAAATGCACACTTCTGCATTTATAAGAAAAATAACAATTCCTTAAAGTAGCCACAAAGAATATATAAAAAAATATCTTCTGCAATGGATTGTACGGTAAGCAATTCAGAAAACTTTTTTTAGGAAACACAGCACTTTCTAGTTTATTTGTGATGTTGTTGTAGGCTTTTTGAAATTTTTTGCAATTTAAATCTTTAACTTTTAAGAGACTATTATCCATTTTTCCATTTAATTGTGAAAGATTTTCAAAATCACATTCTTTTTTCCTGGCTGTTGATCCATCACACTGATCCACACCAAATGCTCTTCTAACATCACCTACTTTACCTTTTGCTTGCCCACTTTTCTGCAAAAGTTTGCAAATATTTTAATCTGCTTGTGACCTCTCCAATTCAAGTAGCCACTGAACTCATTTGCAGTTCTACTCCCCCTGCATTCATGTGTAGCTAGTCCTCAGTTGTGATTTTTTTGGGGTAAAGCATCTTCACATGAATGTGCAGAGTCTGTGTTGGAAGCATGCCACAAAGGTACCTTTTAAATTTCCTTTCTAGCTGTACTTAGATGTAAATGAGTATCTAACTCCTATGCCTGTAAAGAACTTCACCCTTCTAATTTTTAAATAGGTAACCCTTAAATATTGCAATGGATAAAAATCTTGGTATTTTCTCTAAATCATCTCTAAATACTTTGCACATATAGGGCACATTTATTCTGTGTAATACATACTGTAGAAAGTTCATATCGAAGTAGTTGTGTCTAACCAGATGGGGATGAAACATGCTCAAGTACACTAGTTACCTGACACTGTTTCCATAGGGAATTGGAGCACAGGAACACAATCTTTGAAGACTGCAAATAACTAGTCAAGAATTTCTGTGCAAGATCAAGAGGTCAGTACACCCATGAGTAAATGTCTAATGTCTTCTGCCAAGAAATGAAAAGTGTTCTGAAAAGCGTTTTACCATTTCTTGCTCTTGCAGATTAAAGAAAACCCCACAGATCTCTCCTTGACATTTTCAAGGTATATTGTTTGATTATAAGTTAACTTCAATGAACTTCAGCCCATCATAACTTTCTTATGCTGATATTTTTTATAAAAGAAGTGATCCAAAGCAAGAAGTTCAGGAAGGATTTAACTACTGTTGATATAATAATTTGTAAATAAAATTTTAAATAAGTGGAGTGATTAAAAATGTTTCATAATCATACACTTTATGAAAAGAAGCTTGTAAAACCAAGTCTGCATTTAGTGTTGTCTTACAGAGAACACTGTTGCTGCTGTGAGATTTTTTTTATTCTGTGAAGTACTTGACACTGTTGGAAGACCTCCTGTCTTTGGCTTGTAAAAAAAAAAATAGGTTTTTGTTTGTCTGCTTCTTTTTCTTACACTTCCTTCTTCATTGTTTTTTAAGTCACTCTACAATTTAAAAAGCCCAGTAAAAAACTTCTAACTGCAATGGTAATTTTGTCTAAAGTTATATTATATGTTTTCAGAGTCCTTGGCTACGGTGATAAATGACCCTGGGGTAAATAATAGAAGTCATCTAAGACAAAAGAAAGGAGAAATCTGCATATTACTTTTTTCATAGATAAAAAACCCCAGTTGTTCCATTTTCCATGCATTAGCATTTTATGTTTGAGACTCTTTTTTCTCTAGAGGTATATCAGTTCTCATATGCAATAATTTAAGTTTTCACTTGAGACTTTTACCACACCAATAATTTCAGCACCTATATCTGAGTCATCTTTTGGGCACAGTTGTAAGTTAATGCAGTGATACCTTGCCACGTTCACAAAAAGTCTAAAATAATAGTTGTCAAGCTTGTGAAATAGTATAGAAACATCGTTAATATACTTTTCTACACTCTTCTCTTACATATTGAACAGGGTGGAAAAGGAGAAAGAGTCACTAATTTGTTTCTTCAGCTAGACTGCTGACTACTATCTCTCATACACATTGGCAAAATTGTCTTTTTCTGGAGGTAAATTCTTTTTTGGGGAGTGGTTGGTTTTTGTTTTGATGGTTTTTGTTGTTCTCTTTGGTTGTTTGGTTTTTTGTTGCTGTTTTTTGTTTTGGGGGAGTTTTTGTTTGGTTTTGTTTGTTTGTGGGTTTTTTTGTGGTTTGTGTTGTTTTGTTTGGTGGGTTGTTTTTTTTTTTTTTGACTGGAGGTTCTTCCTGAAATAAGTGAGCATTTGAATATTTGGAAGACAATGAAAATTTCTAATATAAGCTTGTTGGTTAGATCTTAGTAAAAATATTTAACCAGGGTAAAACACTAGTAAGAATTTGAGTGAATAGATACTTTGTTTTTTAATGGCTAGCAGCAGGATGCAATGTCCTAGTTTTCAAATCAGTAATATGAAGTGAATTCATCTTTACCTTCCCAGGCTGTGAGAGAGGCACTTTAGTGAGAACTGATCTCACTGAAATATAACACAGGATATGTATTATATCATAACATTTTTTTGTGAGAGTACTGATCCACTCAAGATACACATTAACTTCATAAAGGCTCAGATTCTGGCTTAAGAAATGATGGAAGTAATATTTGAGTTTTGGTCTAGTTTATATTTCATTTTGCCATTACATTGTATTTTTATCATTTGACTTGTCAGGGTATTCCTAAACCATCCACAATAGCCAAATTTCCTTGTAAATTTGTGAGCATAAAATATTTTCAGTTGTGCCCTGAGAGAAAGTTCTTGAAGAGTCAACTTTCTGTTGGCCATCAGACATATAAGATCTTGATAACTTGGGCATACATACAGAAGCATGAGAAAGATCCTATTAAATATTTTCTTTGTCTTACTTGGATCTCAACATAGATCTGAGTAAATTTTGTGGCTATTCTATATCTTCCAATTTTTATATTGTAAATATTGTAATAAAATAAAAGATTTTTTTTTTCTGAATTGAGGTTAATTATTACAGGTCTTGCTAAAAAAGAGGAAATACAAAGCTAACAAGTAGGTCTTCTGTATCAAATCTTACAAAATTATTTAATCTTGAGTAGGAGTTAACATCTGTTCTTGATTACATACACAAGTAGAGCCTTGAAATGTGTCTTACCAGATTCTTGATTTCCATTTCCAGTACACACATACTTGTACATATATTGTAATCTTTATTAATACTCATATTAATACCTGTATTTCATATGAAAGAATCGATTTTGACACTGTCTGATACATGGATGAGAAGAAACTTAGAGTCATAATTTGAAAAATGAATACAAAATTTGCCAAAATTTCTCCCTTTCATACTCTGTGGGCCTAAAATGTTTACAAAAAAATGGTCCTTACCCTCACAAAACCTTTTTGTGTTGCAAGGCAGTCACTCAAAAAGTTCTAAGTGTAATGATCAGTTAGTAGTAATAGAGAAATATTTAATTTGGTTTCCATACCAAGACATTGTTACAGCCTGCAAAACAAAGCCATCACAAGCTAGAGATGTCTGCATTAACATTATCTATATTCAGTTAAATATCTTAGAAACTGGGAAACTGTGGAACAGTTTTTAAGCGACGCAATCAAATTTTCTACAAAAGTCTTTTCAGTGGATAGCTAATATACTGAACAGGAACAAGAAATTAAGTTTGAATGATGCTCTTTCTCAACACTGATCATTCAGTCCTTTCATAAACAGTAATTGTATTTTGTTAACTGAGTGTGTGCACTATTTCCTTTGCAGCAGAAACAGAAAGGAGTAATGTCTTAAAGACACCATTCTTGTGTCATCTTCTTGTCTCAGTCCCCCTGCATCCTACAGCTTCTTTGATAAATAAAGGTACTTGTGCTTAACTGAATTAAGGGTGCAATTGCAGTTGCTTTGAATTCTGAGTTGCAAACAGTGCAGCCTAAACAGTCTCTTGTATTAACATTCCACAAACCACACAAATCAGGCTATCTAGTATTAAAGTGTTCTGCAGTAGATGAATGCATTCAGATAACAAGGAAGAATCAAACTGATTAATAGGACCCAGATTAGTCTTGCACTGCTCAAATGACACCCCAGAGATCCATTACCATCTGGCCTGCTGTCTTTTCCCTAAAAGAAGAGAAATACCTGTTTACTTACTAGCTGCTCACAGCTAGGAAAAGACAATATGTTGTTACTGCTGAGAGGACAGATCAGTGGCTTGTATTGTCCTCCTAGAGACTGGCTGTGCATCTGAATTTCTGCAACGTCCTGACAGTTTCTCCCTTGCACCTCTTTCCCCATTGCACAGAGGAGAGGCATGTAGGTTGCTCTTGATGCCAAGAGAAGGAAGATGTTAAGGGCTCACACCAGATGGGTAGGAGAAAAATTAAAGGAAAAGTAATGGGAGCACAAATCCAGACCCTGAAATTGCCAGCTTTGTAGTGTGCCAATGTGTGACTGTGTAGGTCTTATATAACTGAGAGAGATTAGCACACAATAACAGAAACACATAAACAAGAATCATTTTCATGTGTCTGAAGAAAGACAGGTCACCCTCATGTTTAAAGCAATGGAATATAAGCTGACACAAAAAAAAGAAAAATAAGCACAACAGAGCAAAAGCTTCCTTAAAGGTGCCTAATGTTTGCTTTTCAACTTAGAGTACAATTTATTACTGAATAAATACATTAATTTTGAAGACTTAAGAACTTCCGCTCAGCACTGGTGGATTTGTAGATTTGCAAAACTTTGCAAATAAAGAACCATGTCATTCACACTGATTAAACCTTCAGGGTTTTTTTGTTTTTTTCATATGTAATTCCTTTATTTCTAGCTCATTTTGCAGTGTAAATAGTGTAATTTTTCATCAGTATAATGCTGGGGGACCCTCTGTTTCCTTTATCATCTCCAACTGTATATAATTTGAAAAGAAACTAATTTAATCCCTCAGCACACATTTATATTTTCAGCATTTTATCTTATTTATGCTTTCAGAATCCACAGAAGAACACTTTTCTCTCAAAAAAGGTGTTTTTAAATATCAAGAATGACTATCCATTAATATTGATCTATTTTTATTTTCAGTTTCTTTATGAAAATGGTATGAAAAATATTTCTTGGGGTAAGCGTGTTATGTGGTCTGACATACAACATGTATTCCATACAATCCTCTATAGAGGGAAGTGAGAGGTTCATATATTTGCAATAAAAGGAAAGGCAAATGTGGTAGAATCGTGATAACTTGCTGTATTAGAGTCTGTTGAATTTAGACATAGCCACAGGATCACATCTCCCCAGTCAGAAAATGGAACAGACCTTTCATATTCAGAGAAAGAGAATGCTGGCTTAGCTAGCTGTTATTAATGCAAACACCAAACTGTCCTACCATATATTTTCAGCTTGAAGGATACTATTAGCATGTCCCAAATTTATAGTTTTAGAGGTAAGAGAAAATAAAAGAAACTGCAACATACAGTGAATAAATTAAAAAAAAACCCAAACCAAAACAAAGCAAAACCAACAAAAAACTTTTAAAGTAAAATTTCTATGTATATTATATTACTCACATCACTACTTGGTTGCTTTCTGTGAAAATAACTTCACAGTGCAATAGACGAATGATTTTCTCTACTGGGTCTCAAAGCTGAATACAGGTAGGCATTTTAGATTAAAAAATTTAACTAAGAATGATGTGCCTGACTTTTCAGCTGAAATATCAATGCATAAATACACTAACTATTTGGGATTAAGTTTTCCTGTGTGTTTAAGAGACATCTCAGTAATTAAATAGTATCTTGCCTCAGCTAAAAGACTGTTATATTGCAGAATTTTATAGAACAATTTCTAGCGATTAATGAATCTACATGTTCTTTTCATATAAAGAATAGTCTTGCTCAGTAACCTGCAAAATATGTCTTACAATAATTGCTAATCTACAGAGTACCATTAGTACTAAATAAATAGCCCTCAAACATTGATATGATTAGCTTCAAGTGACCTCTTAAATCAAGAAGCCAAATTTGGTTTGTTTTTCCCCTCTGTATTAATAAATTCTGTAAAAGTGTTAGGCAGTTCCAGTTATCTTTATCAACTACACAACCTAGTACATAAACTGTTGCAATAAGAATAGTTCAGAACAGCTTTGAAGCAATAAGCTGTAGCTGAAATTAGACTTCTAAATTCTTTTCTACCTTATAATATATTCTGTGTAGAAAGAATTTGGTTTAGGCTGATTGAATGTCCCATTACCAATTCACACTGCAGTTATTTTTTGTAACTGAGTCTGCAGAAGTGCTGCATGCTATTGAATGTAAAGTGGTGTTTTAGGCTTTAAGAAATTCAAATCAGAATATAATATCACAAATATACAAAAAGTTCACTTTTAGATTTAAAACCTACATTTCTTTCATGTAAATGTTTTTATCTGTCAAGAAAGAAAGAAAGAAAGAAAGAAAGAAAGAAAGAAAGAAAGAAGAAGAAACTTGGATCTTGATTATATTTTAGTGAAAATAATTTTTATAGGCATTGATAACAAATTCAAAAAACCTCTTAGAATCATAGAATATGCTGAGTTGGAAGGCACCCACAAGGATCATTGAAGTCCAATTCCTGGCCCTGCACAGGACACCCCAAGAATCACATCATCTTCCTGAGAGCATTGTCCAAATTCTTCTTGAGCTCTGTCAGGCTTGGTGCTGTGACCCCTTCCCTGGGGAGCCCGTTCCAGCGCCCAAACACCCTCCAGATGAAAAGCCTTCCTCTGATACTCAACCTAAACCTCCCCCCGACACAATTTCAGGCCATCTCCTTGGGTTCTGTCACTGGTCACTGTCACAGAGAAGAGTGATACCACTGGAGACCTTTCCAGTTTTTAGCCCAGTGGTCTTCATCAGTCCAAGGAAATTCATAGAAAAATCAGGCCCATCACCTGTGTACAATGCCTCAAACACCAAACAGCTACCACAGATCCATTGATTACTGTGCCCTGGATGAATACTTGGAGGATGCAAAGAAAATACAACATACTGCTGTATTTTCTGGGATATCAATGCTTAAAATAATGAAAAACAGATACTGTAGTCTCAAAGCTCTGACAAAAAAATGACATCTTAAGAGATTCAAAGATTTAGTTGTTAGCTACCATTTCTCAGGATATACCAAAGTCTTTTCATATAATAGATGCTATTTGGACAACTCTCAGGAAAAAAAATGTCTTCTTGCCACACCATAGTGCTAGTTGTAATACTAAATTAGATGGGATCTATGCAACAGTTAAGAGTCGTGTAGCCCAACAAAAGTATATTGTGTACTAAAGGAATAAGGCAGACCTTGATGATCCTAAAAATAATGTGTTAATTGAAATTACTCACATTTTAGAGGATTGTGGGGGAAAAAAAAGTAAATTTGAGAACAGCATAATCAGAATACATTATCAGACTATAAAAAAATGCTTCTGACATATCAGTAAGGTTGACATAAAATATTGGTTTCCAGAAAATTCGTAGTTTATATTTTTGCAAAAGTTGGAGATTATTTCAGTAAAAAGTATACAAATTATTTTTCCATTGATAACATTCCTACTTTTAAAGCTTCTTAGCGTTAAGAAGCTAATTCCTTTTCCTTGCTAAGTTACACAGAAATTCATTCTGTTGTAACTATTTTTCCATGCTATTGTTGAGTGTCATGTATTTTCTTACCTACCTACTTACCATATGTGATCTGTAGAACTAGATCAGTGTGCTGTATAAAGAAAATAAAGGTCACTCTGAATGAGAGTGCACAGATGTTACTATGAATTTACAGAAATAATTTATAGTCAGTTGTAAGTAAAATGTAAAATGAAATTCATTCTTCTATGCTTACCTTTTATTTCTGACAATAGAAAATTACTACTTTCCAAACTTGTTTTATGTGATATGAAGATTTCTGTTATGTTAATTTACCAAGGAATATACTTTCAGCAAAAATATAGAGGTGGAATAAATTAGGCCTGTAGAAGCAATTCTTCTGGTATAAGAGTAACAGGTGTAAAAAACTGGAGGTTATCATGTTATTCTTTATAAGACTGAAAATAATTCTGCACAGAAATCTAAGATACTCAATGTATATTAGTTTTTCAGGGGAGGGACAATTGCTGTTATTATCCCTGTCCATTTCTTTTAGGTTATGCAATATCATTTGCTTTCTTCTCTCCCAATTAGGTATGTAATATATGTACTGTATAATAAATATATGTACTGTAATACAAGACTAGAGAGAGGGAAAATAATGCTAAATATAGAATAAAAATATTTTTCACAAGGATGTACTCTTCATTGTAAGTAATACAACACATTTCTAAATTTGTCTAAATCAGGCTTGAGGTTGTCCTGGTGTGGTGATTCATTTTTCTTAAATGATTGTTCTGTTTACCCCCAAAATGTATAAGTTGTAATCTCTCCCCAAAATGTATTCATTGTAACCCCTTTCCATCGCCTCATCCTTGATTGTTTTACCCAACCCCTCCTACCTTCTGTTCCCATTAGTTTGTAAGATGTGTTCTCCTCCCCTATCAGTATGCCATTGGTCCAAACCTTAGATCCACCCCCTGGTGGGAACTCTCTCTTAGGCTGAACCACGAGGTTTGCTCTCTCTCTGCCTCTCTGCCTCGGGCCCTGCTCTGGGCCCGGGCCTGGCTCTGGCCTTGGCCTTGGCCCTCCTGCCTCTCGCCTCTCCTCTGGGAGCCATGCCCCCTCCCCCCGGTGTGGGACCCCGAATAATCTCATCTGATCAGCACCCTCAGAAGCCGTGCCGTGCCTTGCCTGCCTGCACGCTGCCAGTAGCTGGCACAACCAAGAGACGGCTCCCCAAGAAGCTCCGGTAAGGCTTTTGTACCTGTCCTACCTCCCAGGACCCAGGGATATGTTGCCCACAGCTCCCTGCAGCTGCTAGCTGGGTCTGAAAAGAGCAGGGGGAATGCAACATCCTGGTTTGGGACAAATTCAGAAGGGAACTTCCCAAAGGGACATTGCCCTAAAGGTCAGAAATCAGCGTCCCCTCTCCCAGCCAGTTCTGGAGATTAGGACAGAGAAACAATATACCATGCACATTTCGAACAAACCCCACCCCCCAGTAATAATCTCCATCCTTTCCCCAGTACCTTTGTAAACTCCCTAAAAACCATTATCACTGAGCCCAGCAAAACAGCAACTTGAATCTGTGACCCTCCAGTAGGGACAACACTGGACTATCTGCGGATAGGAAAATAAGCCTAGGGACTAGAAAGGTATTAAGACCTCAAACAGGCCTAGGGACCAGAGACACATCAAGGCCTCCACCCAGAGAGACATTATAAACTCAAGCAACATGGTGGGTACTGAGTGCTTAATCCCAGTACTGAGTAAGTGAAACCAAAATGCAATCAGTACAGGTTTTTTCCACTTTCACATTCCTCACACTGGGCACCAAAATTATTTATCCTGGTTTGGGACAAATTTGGAAGGGAACTTCCATTCAGCAGCCCCTTCTCCCTCCAACTGGTTTGGGAGACAATCTCTTTGAGAAAAGTGGAAAAAACTGTTTATTTAACAATCAAAGTACTCACAAACATGAAAAAAACCTGAATATTAAACAATGAAATCTCTCATTCTAAAGAGATGGTAAATTCACAATGTCCTTCTGCAGTTCAGAGAGAGAGAGCCCTTTTCCTGGGTGTGTCTTGGCTCAGCTCTCTCTCAGTCTCTCCAGGGCTCGGGTCTGATGTCCTGGCCACAGTGCAGCCTGTGGGGAGCCCCAGGCAATAGTCCTGGTGTTCCCAGACTGAACAATATCTGAACAGTTCCAAAGAAATATTTTGGCCTCAGCTAATTAGAAAAAAACTAACTAAAAGCAAAGGAGAGCTCTCTCCTGCTGTCCGTGCTGCAGACAACACAGACAACACAGGAATTCCAGGGGAGTAAATTGAAGCTTCTGCAGACAAACTGCTCGCTGTGTCTCCCCTCCTTGGCTCTCAGAACCAATCTTACAGGCACAAAACTCAATATCTGTCAGTAAAGCAGAACAGATGGTTGGGGGTACCAGGTCATACAGTCACCCCAGGACAGAGGTATACCATATTGTACTTCTAAAGCACAGGAAAGAATGTCATTGCCATCTGTGTCAGAGCAGAAGACCCTAATATTCACTTCAGTACTTTATGAAAGTATGTAATGCAAAATGTGATAACAAAATGTTTCTTTCTCCAAAACCCATTCCTACTTAAAGGGTTGAAGAAAGGTCAATGAAAGTATCAGTAGGTTGAAAAACCTAGAGGATGTTTTGTGGTTCTGCTTGTTGTATCTATGGCCTTTTATCTTTCTTTTAATTTGTTGTAAAGTAGGTACTTGTATTAATTAATCAGACAATGGTCATATTGATATGTAAGTCAGTTTTGTTAGAAGGAAAGTAAAAGAACAAAGAATTGAATAGGGATTTAAACCAACAAAAAATAAACTAAATTGACAAATACCATTAATACTTTCCATTACTGGATGCTTACATATAGAAATTAATGTATTTTATTAGCACTTTGACATTCCTGGTTTCCTTTGTATTGAGTTAAAATTATCTAAGCAGGATTAGCCAAGTGAAATTTAAACTTTAAACTTGACTAGTGACTTCTACAACAACTTCAGTTTTCTGCATGAAACTTTCCAGGCACCTGGGACTTCTACAAACCATGAAAGAAAGTAACATTTTGTTTGTTTAAAAAAAAAATCCAAATTAGCATGTTTTTAAATTCTCTTTTTTTGATATCCCAGTAGTTTGTCCAAATGCCTCAATTATATTTCGTCATCAAAAAAAGATTAAAAATATGATCTAAATAATAAATTTTAGGAACAGAACAATAGATAAAATAAACATTGATCTTTCTATGAAAATGTGCATTCTTAGGAGCTGCTACCTAGGAAAACAAATTTTTGATTAAATCAAAGCATTTCACAATATTCTACTCTATTCAGAACAATGGAAAGGGCTTTCATAGGAGACAGTCGTTTTATTCAGCTCAATTTATCACTTAAGAAATCTTTCCTGATACAATCCACACTCAGATTATTGCTTGATGAATCACATCATGCCTTAGCCATGCTGGCAGCAAGCCCTTCCCAGAAGCTGAGTACATTTCATCACCTGGCATCCTGTTATCACATTGTACCCTTTACATTGTGAAGGATAAGAATGTCAGCCTGGATAAGGCAGAGGAAAGAGGTATAGTTTCTCACAGACAAATAATATAGGCAGTTGCTTATGCACTCTTCCAAAGAGAAACAATGTAGATAACGTTTTCAAGGGAGTCAACAGAATTGTAATGGGCACACAGTCCTTCCAAAGATATACAGATCATTATCAAACATTTCATATTTCCTTACATGTCCCCTGGGGTGCATGTACATGGTGGTGAGAGAAGTTCAATAACACACTGTGCAAACAAAACAAAGATCAAAAAAAAAAAATAGCTTCAGAGTCCTACTCTGCCTTTGATCTTAAGAGAAACACATACCTTGCTTTACCTAAGCATAATAATTCTTCACTTTTGTAATAACCCCATGCAATACTAAAGGCTAGAGAAAGAGTAGCTGGAAAGCTGTCTGGTGGAAAGGGACCTGAAGGTGCTTGTTAACAGTGGCTGAACTTGAGTCAGTGTGTGCCCAGGTGGCCAAAAAGGCCACTCACATCCTCTCCTGTATGAGCAATAGTGTGGCCAGCAGGACCAGGGCAGGGATTTTCCCCCTGTGCTTGGCAATGGTGGGGACACACCTCAAATCCTGTGTCCAGCTCTGAGCCTCTCACAGCAAAAAGGACGCTGAGGTGCTGTCCAGAGAAGGGCAACAGAGCTGGTGAAGGGTCTGGAGCAGAAATCTCACGAGGAGCAGCTGAGTGACTTTGGGTTGTTTAGCCTGGAGGAAAGGAGTGTCAGGTGAGACCTTATCACTCTCCACAATTACTTGAAAAGAGGTTGTAATGATGTGGGAATTGATCTTTTCTCCCAGGTTACAATAGGACAAGAAGAAATTACCTCACTTTGCACTAGAGAAGGTTTAGGTCAGATATTGGGAAAAATGTTGTCACTGGAAGGGTCACCAGACATTGGAACTGGCTGTCCAGAGAAATGCAGGAGTCACCATTCCTGGAGGTATTTAACAGATATATAGACATGGCACAGCTGGGGTAACAGTTGGACTCGAAGATCTTAAAGGTCTTTTCCAAACTAAATTAATCTATGATCTTATGATTTAAGGGCCTTTTTCACACAGACACTTCAGATGTTCAGAGAATGCTGATGCAATCCTGATTTTCCAGGTGGGAAATGGAGACAGAGACATTAAATGAATTATTCTTAAAAAAGTAATAAAATAGAATACCCTAACCGATATAACTCAGTATTTCTGATTTTTTTTTTTTTTTTGTGACTGATGTATATATTATTGTCAGCAACTCATTTCTTACTGTGAACTAAGAGGTTTTTAATAGAATCAGACAAACGACAATGTTTAGCTCTGGGCCAGAGTTTTGCAGAAACTTCTTTCATATACTGCTAGACTTGGTATATGTTAGGCCTTCAGTTTAGTGATATTTAAAGATATCATCTTGGTTCCCTTTTGTTGTCTTTCTTCACTGTAGACTACCAGCATGACATGGAAGCATCCCTGCTATCCTGATGACAAGGCAGTTCATCCAAGTGCTCAAAATATCAGTGCAAACTATTCAAACTGATCTGGTTGGTTTTGCCTGGAATAAATAATGAAGCACTCACAGGAACTCTGCATCTGGAAAATGTTATCACATGCCTACTTGATGCTGCTGGAAGTATCAGAGAAATTTAAATACTTTTTTTTTTTTATCTAGGGAGACTGCATGTAGTGTCAGTTTACATTATACATGGAAGTTGTTGGAGTTTTGTTTGCCTTTCTAAATACGTTATCACCAAGTTTTCAAATGGACTAATAATTGAAGGAGTTCATGATTGCTATTCAAGATTTCTGTTTTTGATGGAGAGTATGTGCTTTCTTTTCTCGTAGTTTTATAGTCTGTCTTGCAAAAAGGACTAGGTTAGCAGGGAGTGAGAGGCACATGCCTTGACTCTGCTAATCCTCCTTGCAGGGTCAGCCAGACTCTTCCACAAGAGGCCTGGTCCCCCTAAAGACCTTTTTACCGTGTAAGGTACCATTGTACCAGATCATGAGTACAGACTGAGTGTAGCCAACCTACGTCTGCTTTCTATCAAACCTACTGTCTTTCTGAGGAAATTTATTGTCTGTTTTCTTCAGAAATAGATATATATAAATATATAATTTGTAATATGAAAAAGATTTAGTTTTCCTTTTCCCTCTACCTCTAAGTCCACATTTCAAAATTATCCTCCAAGAGGACATCAATATACTACACTGTTTTACCATCAGAGCACCTTCCCTCAAGTGCCTCTATTCTTGGGAATAAAACTACCTAATAAAATGTGATAATAAAATATCATCAAGCATGGTAATACAATAAAGTGTTTGTGCTTTAAGTATTCATTAGCATTGTGAATTGAAGTTCTGTTAAGGAAGAATTCAAGTTTTGCTTTTGTGAAAGAGGATCATTTAAAAGCTAGTGAGAAAATACTATCGCTATTCTAGAACATTACGTATGTTCTAGAATGCTCTCAGTGAACTATATGCTCTCAGTGAACTACATAAGTTGTACTATTACGAAATCCATTCTAGTGCCTATTAAAATAAGAAATTTTCTTTTTGTTTGTAAATCAATTGCCTGATAATTTCCAAATATTTATTGTATAGCTGATTTTGCTCTTCCCATTGAATCTTTTCATATATTAGGAGATGGTACTACATTTCCAAGACTGCGAAGAAGATTTTGGACATGGTACTACTTTGCATTACTTATCAAATTTCTTCACAGTTATAGTTTAAAACAGTAGAGAATCTGTCCAAAGAGACACTAATTCTATCCCTTAAGTAAATATCCCTTAAGTAAATATTTTTCCTGCAAGTTTACATGAAAAAATCCCCGTTTTTTCTCTCCAACTTGGATTACATGAAAAAAAAAATTAGTAATCAACATTTTGGAAAGGCAGTAATTGTGTGTGGCAATGAAAATGAAATTGGATTAGCACCATTTGCTATTTCCATCAGACAATGGTGTAGATCTCACTACACAATCATGAGATGAGCATTTTTCATTGGCAAATTTGAAAGGGAAAAAATTAATCTCAGTTTTTCCTTTGCAGGAATTCATGCTTTGATGGAGCTTTTGTTACAAAAGTATATTAGCAGATTTAGCACATGAACAATGACAAGACAAGGGAAAAAGAATATCACAGTACAGGTAATATTTAAATATACAATCTTACTTAAAGGGAAGAAATGGTTATTCTGTGTTTTAGGAAATACATTCATCTCATATAATTGTCAGGTTTTTCACTAAGAATTTCAGATCATGTTTGACCTGCTAAGACTGCCTGATTTATCTTTTCCCTGAATCAGGAAGAAATTATATTTACTACTTACACCATTAAAATGTATAACTTTAAAAAGCAGCATCCTAAAATAGTCTGTGATCCGGGCAAAAACAGATATTGATATCTTTCCCAGATTTCCCATACCATTTTATCCACCAATTGCTCAGATTTATCAATAAGTCACGTTCATTATCTCCTGCGTAGACTTCTAAGTTGAACCACAGATGAACCATATATACCTTTCCATGGAAACTATTATATAAATCTGCACATGTACCTGTTTCCTAGCTACTGATACCCTGTAGCACCCCTTAGCAGAAGCACCTATGGCTTGTTTAGTTACAAAGTTGAAAAATGAAAATACTGCCTGAAAACCAGCAGACAACACAAGCAAAATCTAAATGTCTAAGATTTTGTATTTAATTCTGTACTCAAACATATTTTCCCTTGTTTTACAATTTTACTTAAATATTACTAATCTGGTTGCATAGAGTGTGTACTTCCAATTATCACTCTTTTCCTCAAAAATCCATATTAAGTACTCTTTTATATTGGAAGGACATTATGAAGCTTTGCTTAGTATTATCTTTTTCTTCTACTTACAATGAGTAAAAAGGCAAAATTATTTTGTGGGAGTAACTCTTGCAATACACACAGGAACTTCTGGACTTGAACATACACAAATACTTTGAATGAAAAATCATTGGAAGAAGAGAAGCATCAGAAAACTTCAAGACATCACAAAGCAAAGTAATATAACTTATTCCATTTCTGCTAGACTTCTTTTATTTTTCATGACATCTGGATGATCTATCTGTGAGGCAGATAAAACTGTAGCAGACATAAACACTTAGTATTTTCCCATTATTTTACATTCTTATTATGCAAAAAGTTTATTGAGGGCCATTAAAACAGAGATACTGGTAAAATAGATGTCTACACTCTTATTTTCCTCTCATTTTTCTTCTACAATCACCTTTCATGTCACTGTTTCCCATTTTTATTCTTTCTCTCTCCTGCTTTGTGCCCATTTCCCATTTGTTTGCCCCAGCATACTCAGATCAACAGGGCTGTTGTGAAACTTCAAAATATTTGTAAAAAACCAGCTGAAAGGAAAACAGATGTTCAAACCTTCATCATAAACAGACAAATTAAGACAGTGTTCAAGACTGTTTTTCTATAATACTTTCCTTTGAGGCACTTTCTATGGTTTGCAAACAGCAGATCAATTATGAGGGTGAAGTATCATGAGCTCTCATGCAAGCATCTACTAAAGACACAGTATATTCATCTAGAAAAAATTAATCAAAACATTTTCTTTGATGAAAATCCTGAAGAAACATATCAAAGATATGAAATGTGCAAGGAAATAACATTGAACACCCAAATATATAAAGAGATTGTAGTGGAAATGCTAATTATGAGAAGTTATAAAATGCTTGTTTCAGTACCCTAGCCAAACTCCAGTCTGAGGTTTTTTATGCCAGTTAAATCCATTGGTTGCAGAAATGAAAAACATGACAAAGAAAATTTGTTTAGAACTTGAGCTTAAAACTTTAAAGGCAAATATAAACAGATTTGTTTTTTCCCTCTACTTTTGAACTGAGTGCTGACTTAGCTGCATATTATTGATAATAAGCCTCAGCCTTTGATAGTGGCAAATGGCAGATGATTTAGAAGACGAAACACAGTCCTTCAGCTCAATATAAATAAACAGCACAAAACAAACAAACAAACCAAACAAAGTTTTTTTTTTTTTTTTTTCCTCTGCTTCCTGGAGTTATAATTTCTAAAATTTAGATTATGCAATTTTTAAAAAAATAATAAAAATAAAAAGCTCTAAATCATACTGATACTGCCCATCCACATTAGGAGACAGAATTTTCAAAATCATTCTTCAGCAGTTTTGAAAATAAGAAATTATAACAACTTTTTTTATTGCAGGGAGAGAGCTATCTTACACCTGTGAGTCTACCTGGTCCACCTTAGCTGTCCATTTACTTCCCAAGTAAATGGGATATCTTCACTTGGATTAATATTTATTTATAAGTAGAAAATTATGACTAGATGAATGGAGGATTAGAAATTTGATACTACAAGACTATCTCTGTGATTTGCCTTAAACTGAAGTTATGTATTCCTAGATTGTACCTAAACCTCCTCATATTTCTCTGCACTCTTTTTTTTTTCATTCCATACAGAGTTAACAGAATTCATATGTCAAAAATAAACCCCAAAAATTATCTAAGAAGAAACCACACACTAATTTCTAACTTTCACTGACACAATATCCACATTTTTCCTCAGTCCCCTTTAAAAGCTGATACTAACTCTACTTCATCAGGTTTTTCCTGAGTTGTCTGTTTGAAGAAGGTAGATAAACAGAGCTCCAAATTCCTCAAAGTATTCCTCCAAGTGATTTACTTTAAAAGAAATGAAACCATTGGGAATCTCTGCAGGCAGTTAAAATTAGTAGCTCCCATATATCCCGAAATAGCAAATATATCACCCCAAAGGAACTGCAAACTAACTAAGGAAAAGCACAGTTTATAAAACTAGCCAAGAATACAGCTTAATTTTCTCAAGATTTCCCTTTACCCTCTCTCCAGCAGCACTGCCACCTTACACATCTGATGGTTTTGTTGTTGTACCATCCCAGGTTCTGCGCAGCCACAGCTGAACTCTCATCAGATCATTCTGCTTCACACAAAGACCTGAATTGACACAGCCAATGTGGTGATGGCAGCGTGCGGCTGTGGCACACAAGCAGACGCTGAGATTGAAACAAATGGTTGTGACATTGTGCCCAAAAAGAATAACCAAATAATGCCTAATCTACTGTAAGAGACTAGGTAAGTTAGTTGCCTTATTTCTCACAGCAATCTCCGCAAAATTTATTACAGCAAGCTCACTCACTCTGTGAAAGCCTTATTAAATGCTACACACACACATACCACACACACACACACACACAAATATATACAACTTACAAAAAAAATAGCTCAATGTAACATATTTAGTGAGGACAACTCAGATACATGAATCACCAGAAATAAGAAGTAATTGAAGAAGGAGGAGAGGAGGAAAAAGGAAATTACATCTTAACTGCCCTCCATTTTTCACCTGTTCGACATCTTTTCATGGTTAAAAAGTTTCAATGGACTATTTCAGTAAAATAAGGTTCTTAGAAAAATTAGGAAAAAAAACCGGGCGAGTATGCAGGAATCTATCTTTTGTGAATTGTGACAGAGGAATTTGCCTACCTACTTCCCTTTTGTTTATTATCTAATATCTTGAGTATGGCCCTAAGGGGACAATATAGTCTAGGATTTATTAATACTCCCTCTTACAATTTTAAGTAAGCATTTGGATTACAGAAATGATGGAAACAGACACAATGGTCTTTTTTTCTTTCTTAAGTTAACTTAATTCTTTTTGTTTGAACTCCCACAGGAAACTACTATGTTAATTTTAATGTGAATATAAGTAAACCACTAATCCCTGATAGCACTTTAATGACTTGACACATCAAGCACTGATATGTGAGGACAAAACAAAATTATTTATACATATGTGTGTGTATGAAAGCATACAAAAATCATATATTTTTTCTTTATCTCAGTAGTAACCAAAAGTAAATCAAATGGCTCAGAATTTATGTGATTAATTTCAATTAAAAGAAAAAGCTCAATATACCAATAGAAATAGTGGTTGCAAATCATGACATTGCCTTTATCAAATGATAAGAAAAAATTATTCAATCAGAATAGGAACAAGAAACAAGAAATGAACCCAACAGCTGTCTGTACCTACACCTACTACAGCATCAGAACTGATTTCAATAATTGAATAATCCCAGGAATTATAAGTGCAGCTATATAAAAAGAGAGCCATAGAGGGGAAGATAGGCATCTTCTATTTCAAATCCTATTAAGTTAACCATTTTCCCTGTATGCATACATTTAAGATAAGTCGAAACAGAAAATGTTTATAAGCTTCATTGTTTTATTTAATGGTATAACTCTCCTGTGAGTGAATTTCCTTAAGTTGTACACAGTCTCTGGGGAGAAGTTGGTGCTTTAAAATGGCATCTCTAGAAATCCTTAGGTTGAACAGTGAGCCACTCAAAGTAGGTAAAAGAAAAACTGTATGTATAAAGCTGTATCAACTTGTCTGATGGAGATTTTCTCTGAGGCTCAAGTAACTCTGTCAAGGATTTGGAAGCCTCTCCTGTAACTGCTCTTTCAAAGAACTGCAGAAGGCTGTTTCCTAGCAAAACAAAATTGTGAGAAAAGGAAGCAGCTGATATTTCTGTGCTTAGTAGTTAGGATCCTCAAGCAGACATCTTTTAATTTCTCTCTTAAAATGAAGAAATTCAAATCTCCATTCCTCAAAGTCACCTCACTTAGTAGGTAATTAATTAAAAATTAATTAATATGTACATATGTATATATGTATACTTAACACCCTTCCTCTCAGCGGCTAACATCCACTCAAAATGTTTTTTTCCAGACAAAGACTTATCTAAAATTTTCAATTTTTAAACTAATCATGATATAAAAAACCAAACCAAGCCAACCCAAACCCAACCAACCAAAGTAAGAAAAGGAAGCACCATTCTAGTTCCTCATTTAGTTCTGTTTGGGAAACAAAACAAAACCAAACCAAACAAAACCAACCAAACAAAAAACTGTAACTCACTGACAAACTAAGCTTTCCTAAGCCTTATTCTTGTCTGTTAGATCTAAAGTCTCTGAGGATTTACATGAAAAGTGCTTACTTCTTGGATTCTGGGTTAGTCACAAATCAGTAAAAGGGCTGTCAAGTCCTGGCTGTCTTCATAAGACAAATTTCTTTCCTGAGAGCTAGAAAGTAAATTATGACATTGCATAGTGAGACCAAAGAAAATTCTGAAAGGAGGTCTGTAATTGTATTTAGGGAAACTGGTGTCTCAGCTCTACCTAAAACTTTCATTCTGCTTAGTAAACATCAAGTGTTCATAGGTGAAGATTTTCTTCCTCATCTTCAGTCTTCATTACACAGCAATCATGTTTTCCAGTAAGACTATCTGAACTCACTGCTGGCAGATACTTCTTGAATGGCAATTTCATTTTAAATACAAAAAATGTTTGCTTTTCGAGATGGGTTTTATTCTGATATTCTCCTCTATTCTAAGAATATTGAAAATATACTTGCTTTTATTTCTTTCCTCCATAAATGTTAATGCAGTTTTTTTTTTTTTTTGGTTGGTTGGTTGGTTGGTTGGTTTTGGTTTAGTTTTTTGGTTGGTTGGTTGTTTTTTGTTTGTTTGGGTTTTGTTTTTTGTTTTAAGACAAAACATTTATTGTACCCTACTGTACATTTAAAGAGTGTTCTTAAGTGTAGGAATGACTTAGACACCTAAGATTTCCACCATGGGAAAAATCATGGAAATTTTCTGAAGATTTTCTTATTCTATTAGTTTCTGAATGCTTTTTTCCCCCCTGCATGTATTTATTCTATATATGTCTTTAAAAAAAATTAAATTCATAATCAGGGAAATAAATTCTCAGAAGATCATATACCATGGTACTGTCAAACTAATCTTACTGTATTTTAAGAATGACTGTTACTTTTTGAAAAATTTATATTTGGAATGGCATGGAGCTGCCAAGATTTATATTGCTGAAGTGTACAAAAAAAAGTAATCCTGAAAAAAGAATCAAAAGTCTCTTAGTAAACTAACTTCCCCCTAGAGATAACTCTAATTTTATGTGTTTTACTTAAAATAGCCTGTGAATTGTAGCTGAACATTCTGCTAGCTACTGCTTGGGATAACCTGAATTGTATGCAGTAAGTAGGTGGCAAAACCATCTGAAATTCATGGGCATTAAACCTCTTGGCTACAGCACACAATGACTTAATCTTTTAACTGTTATAATTGGCAGATAACTCCCAAAATAACATCAGTGAAAGAATTATAATCTAATACAGTAGCCACTATATGAATAAAACCTCTGAGTCTTTTTTGTAGCACTGTACTTCAAGAATTCATGGGTATTTTTTCCTTTTCCTACTTGGAATCATTATTATTTCTTTGAATTTTTTACAAGAACTGATAGTCATTAATCAGAAACCGTCTGGTAATGATGTACCAGTAGCAAGACTTCTTTTTTTGCCTCCAGCAATTCTTCAAGTATCATAATTTTAAAGGTTTATGATTCATTATATTACATGTTTCCTATAATAAGTTTTTTTGCCAACATAAATGAAGTAATCATATGCACATTTTCACATTTTAGGGAGGGGGATTTGACAGAATTCTCAGCTCTGCTCTTAATATCCTCTGCTTTTCTGCTTAACATACAAACATAGTCACTTACTATATGTGCTACTAAATAATGACTATGAAGCCTTTTAGAATTGAGAATATTGTCTGTACACGTCTGTAGATACAAAAACAAAAGGAAACGGTGCAGTGAACTTTCAGAGATAATAGAATTGCTTCTTTTGGTTTGGAATCAAAACTTTGTCTGTTGAAGATGCTTATAGGTCAACATAAGTAATTTTTAACAGCAGGGCTTTTACTACTGTTAATTGTAAGCGACTTTTAAGAAGTAACCACCCTCACCCAAAAGTTTCCCAATTACAAAATTTACCCCAGAAAAATGCACTGTTGTTCAGATATAATTTATGGTAACTCCGTAAATTTACAGTTTTTAGATACAGGACCATAGGAATGACTTAACACCATGCGTTCTGTGTCAAATTAAAATTCTTAATGTAATTTAATTAAATTACTGTCAATTAATATTCATTATATGAGAAAGAGCAAAAAGTACTGAACTATTAATGTGACTCAGAAAAGGAAAAAAAAAGAAAAAATTGCATAACACTGAGTCATCTGAGATATTCTCATTCAATGAGACAGAGTTTTTGCAGTTGAAAGGTTAATATGCCTTTCTATAATAATATTTTCAATTAAAAATAAGAATTTTCTAAAATAAGATTACAGTCTTAATTTGAATTTTTCTCTCTTTTTTCTTTCATGATACCTGACTTTAGAAGAAGTAAAAAATGTTTCCAGTAAATAATTTATATACTCCAATATCAAAATCAAGTAGACCTCCTGACAGTATGAGAGGTTTTCATGAGTATTCATACAGATAGTTCCAATATTCAATGTGCTGTAATGTGGCATCTCAAAGAAAAATTCTCATAAAGTTCGTAGAGTCTTCCTTTGGTCCTTGATTCATTTTTCACCACTTAGCTGTACAGTGTTCATTTTAGAAAAAAACCCAAAAAAACAAGAAAACAAAACAAAGCAAAAAAATGAGCAAACAAAAAGCCAAACCGAGAAGGAAAGACAAGAAAAACTTACACTATTCTCTAGTATTATTATGCCTGCATAACAAAACAAGAATTTCAAAGAAAATGTAGACACATGTACATAAAAAAAACCCTACTCCCTATGTCATAGAAATTTTATAGCAATATTATACTGTTCTGTTGCCATTTTAATTTTTTTTCACTAAATGACCTAGCTGAGACAGATTGCTTACTGCTGTGAAGAGGCTTATATAGCACTAATATCATATACGAAACAGATGTCTAGGTTTCTTCTTATATTGTGATTAAAACTGAACAGGATTCAGAGGAGGATTTTATTATGACATCAGATCTACAACAGCAAATGCTTCATATCCTGTTGGAAAGTATTCTAGTGTTAGAAAGCTCCTGCTTTTGGCTTTGTAAAGCTGTGAGAAACACAAGCATCCCAAATTTCCTTCTAAAGATCAGTTTTGTCTTTTACTGATTTTTGGATTACTGACACAGTATGGGGATCAAGTAAAAGAGAGGTGAGGAGAGAAAAATAAATTCTAATAAAACCAGGAAAAATTGGCAGCAGTTTTGACAATGACTGATATGTTGGAGTTTTTATGTCAAAAGGTAAAATCACTGAGCAGAATACACAGGTGGCAAACACTTTATGTACCGCATGATTCATATTTATAATATAATTGACATTTTATACATAAAATGCAGTTTATTATTTATGTCTGTATTTTTTCTTAAGGAGACTGCCATATACAGGAAGTAGGGTGTATTAATTTAATATAACACATAAAGGTTTCTTTTTCATATAAATTGAAAAGAAAGGTTTTCACCAATTGCTAATATGAAGTCATCATTAACTAATGTATTAAAATAATCTGACTCACTTCTTTGGTGTTTGAAGAGTTCATTATATACTTAATGATCCTGACAATCTGCAGCTCTTGCTTTTCTCTGAAGGGAATGGCAAGAATTAAGTTTCTCTATCTGATTTACATACTGGTATATTTGTGATAAAATTGCAATCATTGCAAACGGAAGGAGTTTGCAAAATTCCCTTTCCTACTGTTTTCCAGTAATGAGTCCATATCTATTTGGTTGGCTCTTTTTATTGTTAAAGGCACATTTCTAATGAAAATGAAATTGGAGAGTAAACAAAATCCTAATTGAACTAAAAGTAAGAAAAAATACAGTACTTAAAATTTATGGTCTTCATGTAGCCTTGGAACACAAAATGTAACCTTACATATATTACCTAGGCTATCAGAATGTTTTATTAGGTATTAGAAACATGATAGTTTATTTTTTATTGATCTGATCTCCATTAAGTTGTTTTTCTGTATTGTTTTAATACACCAGGCCCACAGGACGTTCAATTTCAGCAGAAGCAGGGAGATGAAGTTATAACTCTGTATCCATTGGTAGTGCTACTGTATGCTGTGAATTCATAGCGGTTTTGTAATCACATGTAGCACTATTAATCCACAGCATTACAAACCGGGACCAATTCAATATCAGCACTGTTGAGATTCAAGGGAAAAGTGAAATTACGGTAAAGCCCAAAGGTCCTAATTTAGCAGTTACATGAACATAAAGTTGTCTGTTGTTTATGATCAGTGCTGCACATGAACTTCTATTGAACTTCTTGAAAAGCAGACAGACTTTGGCAGGTTTTTGCAGTGTCAGTGTGAGTAGTGAAGGGCACAACATGTAGATATTCAATTTGTTTCTGGTAGCCATCCAAATATCTTCTTATACAAGTAAATTATGGAAGTATAATTAAATCAGTCTATATGTTATCTAGTCATCTGTGCAAACCAACCGTATGATCGCTTGTCTCCTATCATTACTCACTATCATAGTACCACTCCTGACATACTCATTCCTTACTTCGAACCATGTATATATTGTAACTCTTTTCTTTTGCATTTCTCGGCTGTGATCCTGTAGTTTTAACTTCTTTTAAATGTTACTCTAAGTTACAGATGCTTGGAATGTGGATTACCAATGTTAATAAGTTACAGATGCTTGGAATGTGGATTACCAATATTTTGAAGTCAGAGTCAAAAAAACCTGAAACTATATAATTATATTACTTTCTGGAAGACAATATTTCCCAACTGGAGATGATTTAATATTAGTACTGAAATATTATGTCAGATTATTGAAAGGTTTTGCTTTTCAGAAAGTTAAATGCAGATAGGCCCTTTATCAAGATTATAGTAGTTTTGCATTTCTGTGGAGAATTGTGGTTTGTGGGTTTTTTGGGGTTTTTTTTGTTGGTTTTTTTTTTTTTTTAATGAAATTCTGTTGGGGTTTTAGAAGTTTGTTCACCAGATTTTGCACCAGTCTTTCTTCTCCTGAAGAAGTATTTATGACTAAAACCTGATAATTAAACAAAAAATAACTTTTAGTGACTGTCACTTTAGATAGTGTCATTGAAGGATATATACGTATTGAATGTGTATGTAGTAGAATTTACTCTCCTGTTTTACTGAAAAATAATCATTATATCACTGTCAATTAAAATGCAAATATAATAATTGATTTAGATATTATTCTGCAGTTTATTATGCATGATACATGTCATCATACTTTGGTCCTGATCTAAGCTTTATATTTACCATTTCTTCTAGTGAAGAGCTTAAATATAGGGTTTTATTTCTTTGAAAAATGTTTTATACATTAAAGATTAGATAAGCCAAAGAGTATATACCCACCTTACCAAAGGATAAAAAACCACCAAGAAACCCAAACAACCTAGTCAATGAATTGCATTGAAAGATATGAATAATAAAGTACTGCAGCACAAAGGAATCACTGAAGTATGTAGTTGATCTCATCACAACATAAATTACTTGCTACAAAGAGTAGTAAGGAATATTATGGAATCCAGTTTACTGAAAACTATAAAAACTATCACTCTTGCATTTCATATATGTCTTGATAAGTCACTGGAAGGACATAAACTTTCTTGTTCATTGCTATTAATTTTGGAATTTTTTTTTGTAGCATTATTTCATTAAGACTTTC
Organism: Acrocephalus scirpaceus scirpaceus; assembly: GCA_910950805.1. Lineage (NCBI taxonomy): Eukaryota > Metazoa > Chordata > Aves > Passeriformes > Sylviidae > Acrocephalus > Acrocephalus scirpaceus. The sequence goes on along the minus strand of OU383773.1, from coordinate 47,438,868 downwards.
TGAAGTTAAAGGAAAACTAAATGTAATGTTGTAGCAATATACTTACCCAAAAAGTTGTTTGGGAGTTTATTATTCAATTAAATATTTTAACAGGATTTTAAAAATGTTACAATTTAGAAGTTTAAAAATAATTGAAAAACCTCCAAAAAAACCCCATAAAACCCCACCAAACCCCCAAAAGAAACAAACAAAAATATGGACCAACAAATAACACTAAAACCATTGTAACTTAAACTGTCTTGCCACCAACACACATTATTAATGAAAAGGTAATGGAAAGGGGTTTTTTACATTTCAGTTATAGGTAAGGATCTATAATGATCTTGTAAGAATTCATTATTTTTATTTTCATAGTTTAACAGCAGCATAACAAATATATTAATGAAAAATTGAAGCAAATATGCTGTAATCACAGCTACAGGGACTAACATTCAAGCTAATGAAAAATAATCCACGTCATGTAGAATTTTTTCATTAAAGCTATACAGGCTTAAATTACACTTTTTGAATAACTAGAGCACAGAAAGTTCTTACATATATTAGCGCTTATATGTATGCGTTCAAAGTCTAAACCTGCTAGTCTATGCTTGTCATTCTTTTAATTTCTTTCATTAGAATTGAAGACTGATGATTTCATGTTCTGCTTCTGGTCATAACATATGCCTGATCTCTGACGAATCTGGCAAACAACTAGAAGAGTATAAGAACTTTTCATCCTTGCATGGCCTGCTTAAAAGCCATGCAAAATCTACTTTAAAATCAACTGTCCTGTTATAAAATCGGCTCTAAACCAGAAGGTACACATGATGAGTTAACAAAGTTATTGTTATGTCCTCCCCATAGACCACTCAGAATATTTGAAGTGCAAAGTGAACTGCTACAGTTGATATTAACATTGTTAGTTAACAGCCCACAGCCTTTGCACTAGAGTTTGAAAAACTGAGACTTGTCATACTTCTTTTGTTTCAACTTGTGTTGACCCTTTTTGGAGCTTTATTTTCACTTTGCTTAGCTCTAAGGGTTTGGTGGTTTTTTGGTCAGTTTTTTTTTTTTTTCCCCTCTTCTCTAATGACAAGGCATTGGAGATCTCAGGGCTACAAACCCCAACAAATATCAGTTAAAAAAAAAAAAGCAGATCTAAAGCTAAGACTAACCAGTCTTGGGATAAGAAAACAAGTGTGTAAGATATGTAACACATACAAATTCAGATGTAACAGGAGCCTGCAAAAGCATATTACATACAATACTATCCCAAATTGAACCCAAGGGTGAGGAAGAAGAAATCACCAACATCATAGTTCCTAGTACAGAATTCAGATTCTTGTAAGTTGCTGCACAACCACAAGAAAACTGAAGCTGTCAACGCAAGGACCAAGGACAAAGGACCCAAAAAGAATGTTGAACATTCCTGAGAAAGAGGCATATAGTACAAGATGCATGTATGTCTAACTGCAGAATTAGCACTAAGACCAGTAAGATTAGACTGTAACAGTAGGATTTTTTTCCCTATAATAATTAAATCTGGGCTCAAAATAATTCATTGATTGTGTTGCTAAGTTTCAGTTATATCAGCAATACATCATTGGCTTTACCTATAGTATGTTTCCTTTTTGCCCACAAGATTTTATATGTTGTTTATATAGTCCTGCACCTCTGAAACAGTTACAGCACATTATTGAAACTGCAGACTAAGTGAACCTCAGGAAACTGAACCAATCTTTCCAATGAGTATGTTTTCTGAGTTATATTTATCTAGTAGCTCCATGTCTAAATAATCATAAAAAAAAAAAATTCCCATATTTGTACTCCTGGCTAAAAAAGGTTAACAAGGAGAAAAGAAAATGAGCTTATACATTCACATTACCATTCACAAAAGTTTTTAGCAATGATTTGCTCTAACCCAAGATGAAAAATTACCTGCTCTGAATGCAGTAAAATGAGCAAAGGGATAAACAAAACCCATCAATCTGCATACTCCAGCTCCTTAAATTGTGTTTAAAACCTGAAAATAACTCTAATCCAGGAATTCAGAAAACATCAGTGCTGGCGAATCTGACAAGATGCACTCCCATTTAAAAAAAAAGCCTTCTCATATCCATATTAGTAATACATTGGGGCTTGAATGAGGTGCTGCTAGGATTTTGAAAGAGGGAGGCTGAATGATTTTTTTCTAACTTATTATTATTCTCTTATTGTATTTTTTCCTAATTAATTCATTGTTTCTTTTGCTGACAGCTTAGATTGTGACTCTTGATTTTACCTTGATTCATCTCATCCAGAAATTAAAGATGCTAGCCATAGGGACCAATACATATGGTATCCTCCCACTCTGCCACTTCTAAAATTTAGCTAAGAGTTTTAGGAGCAGTGCTGATGATTTTGCCTTTCCCTCTGGCTTTCTTAATTGCTCTTCTCTCTTGTGCTACACAGTGAATAATAACACATGACCTTTTACTTGCTACTGCTTCGACATTGTGTTTAGTGAAGGTTCTCCCAATTATGCAGACTTCTGCAGACAGATTGCAGTGCTGACATTTCTATGGAATACCATAACTTTTGCAACATTTTTGTTTCCAAAGGGAAAAAAAAACCAAATAGAGTGTACTTTTTTCCTCCCTTCTTTTTATTTTATAGCACTTCATATCATTTAATCCAGTAAAACCAGAGAGGCATTAATCTGATAACTTTGCAGTACAATATCGAGAATTTTATCAGAAAGATTTGAAGCATATCCAAATTTAAGCTCAAGGACAGGGATACTCATTCAGAGAACTGTCATTTGCTGCTGCAGGCTATGGCTTTGTTTGCCTGACACCTTCACAGTGTGTTTATTACCATACAGCTAAGTTGTGTTCCCAGCATGAGCTGACATCTTTCCAGTTCATTGATTTCAGAACTGTATCTGAACATGTTCATTCAACAAAAACAATCCCTGGACTCTACAATTCTTCCTTACAATTTGATTAAATCACAGTAGAAGAGCAACTGGCATGAGGGATAATATAGATGCTAAAATTAAGTACAATAGCATATTTAAATGTTTTTGTCGTTTTTCTACAATATCAGGTGCTGAAAGACCTAACAACCATATAACTCAAATTATTCTTACATAGCATGTCAACATGAAGAAAGTATTGAGATTAATGTGACACCAAAAGTAAAGTAAAATGCTAAACAGGATATTTGTGATTACAAGTAAAATGTGTCACAATAAAACTAGAAAAAATAAAATACATGAAGTGGAAAGCTATCAAGAAGAATGAATTTTTGTCCATACATAAATATACGTGTCATAGAATATAGCATATGAAGGAATATTAGTTATGCTTGGGTTTTTATATAGTCAGATTGGCTTTCTTTGCACAGTCACAGATCATACTTTCAATTTTATCATAACCAGAGAGACAGCTACTTAATAACACATTATTATTTTCTTCTGAATTTGAGTCTACATAATTTTTAGCACATATATTTTTGTTTATTATTTTACTAGTTTACTTTCTGGACGAAGGTTGTAATAAATTGTAGCATGTGAAGGATAATCAACTCAAGGTTGCCAGGAAGAAAAACCCATGAAGAATGTTTTGTAAAGCCTTTGATATGATCTCCCACAACATCCTTCTCTCTGAGTTGGAGACATATGGATTTGATAAGTGGACTGCTGGATGAAGAACTGGCTGGATGTCCAGATGGAGATCAGAGACAATGATGTCCCTCAGGGGTTACCAGTGGGATGAGTACTGTTTAATATCTTCATCAATGACATAGATAATGGGATTGAGTTCACTGTCAGCAAATTTTTTGACATCAGGCTGAAGTGGTGCATTTGCACAGCTAAGGGATGGGACACAATCTGAAGGACATGAACAAGCTTGCGGAGAGGGCCTATAGGAACTTCATGAAGTTTAGCAAAGCCAAGTGCAATGTGTTGTACCTGAACTAGGGCAAGGTTCATTATCAATATAGGCTGAGAGATTAATGGACTGAGAGCAGGTTTTGGGGATGCTGGTGAATGAGGCTGGACTTGACCCTGCAATGTGCTCTTGCAACCCAGAAAGTCACTGATATCCTGGACTGCATCCAAAGCAACATGGCCAGCAGGGTGGGGGGATTCTGCTCCTCTTTTTTCATGAGACTCCATCTGGAGTGCTGATCCAGCTCCAGAGTTCTCAGCACAGGAGGTCAAGTCCAGAAGCCACAAAAATGATCAGAGATGGAATAACCCTCCTATGAGGCCAGGCTGAGATAGCTAGGGTATTCAGCCTGAAGAGAAGGGTACAGGGAAATATTAATGCAGCCTTCCCACTTACAGCAGGCTTATAAGAAAGATGGGGACAGATTTTTAGTAAGTCTAGTTGGGATAAGGAAGAGTAGTGGTTCTAAACTAAAAGAGAAGAAGTTCTTGCTAGAATTAAAGAAGAAATCTTTTACAGTGAGGATGGTGAAACACTGGAAGAGGTTGCCCAAAGTCGAGGTAGATACTACATCCCTGCGAGTGTCTAAGGTAAGGACGGATAGGATTCTTGAGCAACGTGGTCCAGTGGAAGATTCCTGTGCTCACTGCAAGGGAATTGGGGTAGATTACTTTCAAAAGCCCTTCCAGTGCAAATTATTCTGTGATTCTTTATTCCATGATCCTATGTTTCTGTGATTCTGTGAATCTATAATGTTCTGAATGACAAAAAGATAAGGGCAAAGTTCATGTCATCAGTAGACTTCTGCAGCTGGTTGTCACATTCTCAGAACACAAAATTTCCTTAGAAAAACTGAGCCAGTACCTAAATTTCAGATATCCTACTTTCATAAGCAAATTCTTATAATTATTCTCAAGAATCTTCTGAATCAACACTAGAGACTCCTTAACATTACTATATGAATGATTAAATCAACTAAGGAGGCACTACCATTACCATTTACTGATTTTTGTGGGATTTTTCTGCAGTGGTCATCCTCACATGTACAAATTTCACAAAATCCAGAGAATTAAACTTAATGTTTCCCTGTGAGATAAAAAGTATAGTAACTTTTAGTATAGAAGTACATAACAAGTATAATTACTTTTTCAGAGAAACATGGAACATACTTTAACTCAGAATGTGTATCTGCTCTATAGCTGGTGTTATTAAAAAATGAACAAAAACAACAAAACAACAAACCTAAACAATAACAAAACCACTCCCACAAACAATCCTCCTGCCCTACCACTGAAAAAGAATGCTCAAATAAAATCAATTAAAATACAATATAAACAAAAAAGTACATATGATAAAACTACATTGCTGCAGTTTAAACAGATATACCATAAATTAATGAAGCAGAATCTATTTTATCTTTTTTTTTGCTTGTTAACAATACTGTTTAATTAATTTATCTTTACCTCTAAGTATGAATGAACTATTCAAAAAATCATCATAGAAAGTATAAAGAGGTTTAAGAGGAGAAAAATACACTGTATCACCTAATAAAATTTCATTTTGGTTCTTTTTCATTTTAATCAAAGCCCCACTGAGATTTCAATTTGAAAAAAGGCAGCTGAGTTGCAAGAAATTCTATAAAATGAAGATAGTTTATTTACAATAGTCTGAGATACAAACAACAGTTGGCAGAATACCAGAAATTACATTGCCACTGTCTATTGTAAAAAAAAACCAAACCAACAACACAATAATAAACTCTGAAAAGATTGGAGGTTTTGTTTTGTTAAAATGACCAGGGCATCCCAGGTTAAATCTTTAATATCCAGTGCCCCATAATGCACTCAGCATGAATCTTTGGCAATTAACTACCATGGTCATTTATTTTTTTCTCCAAACAGCATATTCTTTATGCCCTCTAAATGTAGAGTATATATATATATATATAATATTTAATTGTTAATATGTCATCAGAACACTGTTTTCACAAGTAAAAAAAGTCAGGTAGAAAATTTTGCAGTTGCCTCAGAATATATTTAGCAAAGATTTGAAGGCATTAGGTACAACCCGAGTATTTGTTAGATGACCCTGGAATTAAAATAGTGAGATATTTTTTCTTCCCCTTTAGTATGACAACATATGTCATTATTACAAATTCTTATATAGCAAAAGCCAACTGAAATACATAAAATTTGATCAAAGTTTTTGTATGTTGAGTCCTTATTTATCAAGTATCTCTGTGAGGAATCATTCTATATGTTCTGCAAAATAAAATAGATATATAATTAAGAAATAAATTGAGAAATACATTTTATTTTAGCTAGACACGCCAACTTAGAATTTGATTTCCATGTTAGACTGACTATTATATTGTCCTATTGGAATAAATTAATTAGAAATTAGGTGAATTTTAGAGGGAAAAAATCCACAGCATCATTTATTCACTTCACCCCACCTCTTTAGCATGATGAGCAGATAGCTAAAGTAATAGGTACTATTACATATATTTATACATGGCAAATATATTAGTGTGAGGGAAAGAGAGAAAGTCTCCTTTCAAAACATATTTGGTAGTCTATTTCAGCCACCTTAATTAAAAAGGCAGAGCTCAGATCCTATTGGAAATACAGTCTACTGTGAGGTAGCTGTTGACTGATGAATATCAAATTATGCAACCATGTTTTAAATGTTTCAGCTGAACGATGTGTGAGTATATCAACCTAAACAGCAAATTTACAAGGAGACACTTAGCCCTTCCTCTAATCTTTATTTTTTTCCATCTGTTAACATTTGTCATGATGTCAGGCAAGTCTAGAACATGAGGCATCTATTGGTTATTTAGTATTGTATGCAAATATCCACTTTCTCTGTAAAGTTTTTATCTCTTCATATTGTGTGTATAATGATAAAACAGGTTTGAAATGTTACAACCAGAAAACAGCTGGGCAGGCTGTACAGCACTCTTAGCTCTGTGTGTGTGTGTGTTTCCCCACCACTCTCTCTACAGGCAACCTTTGATACAAATACACGTCCACCTCTGCCAGTATGTAATTTACTCTTTTTTTCTCTGCCTATTGAGATCTGCTGGTTCTGTTCCACTTGCCATGTCAGAATTACATTTGATTGATGCTGGCCCTGGGTCTCTACTAGAGATGAGACAAGTCACAAGTTGTATTACCATGTAGATCTGGGGTAAATCAGGGCATCAGGGCCTACCTCCCACTGGGTCTCTGCTCTACTCAAGACCCCTGGGGTCTGGGAGAAGAGACATGCAGGTCCCCACTGCACAACAGAGGAAGGCACCTGACCCCCTTTTCTTGTGGTCCAATGTGACAGGAGAAAGAGCATGTTATTTCTCATGGTGTCAACTACCCAGAAGATTGCTGAGCTCCTTTTCTCATATGGCTCTGTGTAGATCAATTACTCATATGTCCATGACCTCAATTTTAGAAACCACCTACTGATTTGCTCCATGACCCACTCACCTGCCAGAGAGGTGAGAGGTGGGAGCTCAAGGTGGGAGCATGACTCCGGGCTTCACTCTCTTCTTCAGGGGTATTGGGACTGAGAAGCCACTGATGGCGCAGGGAACACAGGCAAAGTCCCTGCTCTGTGGCCTTTGGTTCCCAAAGTGCTCACTCCAGAGCTGCAGAGATGGTGGTGGAAAGAAAGGAAAAGGGAAAACAAGCAGATGAAAAGGCTCAAGGAGAGCTCACAGATGACTCTGTGACAGATGCTGTCACATTAACTGCAAACTGATATTTGGGTTGGGAGGGTATGGGGGGATTACAGCAACTAAATAAAATTATGATTTTTTTAAATATCAGCCACCTGAAGAAATACGTATAAGTAACTACAGGATGACATTGCAAAACTGGGGACCAATAAAATAAGTGTAAGGAACCATGTAATTGTTGACATTTTGGATTACAATTTGAGGAAAGTGCCTTAGTATAGAAACCTCATTAAGAGGTTATGAAAGTGTAGTATATTTTTTTTATTTTTCTGTTAGGATTTTTGAGAAAAAAGCAGGTAATGATCTTGATCTGCATGTATGACCAAGGCAGAATCAGTACTGGTAGGCAAAAACATAAAAATTATGAAGAAGTTTGGAAATTTCAAACATGCATCATGATGAGACTGGGTTACACATAAAGAAATTTAATTCTTAACAGAGTTGTGTCATGTGAAACTGGTATAAGAATTAAATATGACAGAGTTCAAGAAACATTTGGACAATGCTGTGAGGCACATGGGTGTGATTCTTGGGCTATCCTGTGCAGGACTAAGAATTGGGCTCAATGCCCCTTCTAGGTCTCTTCTATCACAGAATATTCTGTGATTTTGTGATTTTGTGATTCTGTGATTCATATACTATTGGTTCACTTTGAAAAAAAAAAAAAGTGTGGGGGAAAAAAAAGTAATGACACCAACTAATCCAATGTTTGATTAATAAGTGCTTGATTAGGTGATGGAAAATAGTGATCAATCATCTGGTGAACAGTATATTTGTAATAAAGTTTGGTTCTATACAGGTTTTGAAAGTATTGCACTTTTATCCAATTTAAGCTATGACAATTACTATTGCCCTATCTTTTTGTCAGTCAAATACATCATAATTTATTACTGGATGCTTTCAATTTACTAATGGATGCTTTTTTAGTGTCCTTATGTCCTTATGTCTCCTAACATTCAAATACCTATTTCTCATTTTGTTGTGTCTGTCAGAGTTTTCCTCAAGTGATGCCTAAAGTTAAGTATGGTCTATGCTCACATTGCATCACTTGCCTTTCTTCTCTCTTTATGTTCTATTTTTAACAAACGTTGATAAACTCAGAAGGTCAGAGGGTGCCAATATATTGGTCTGGCTGAGCTGGAGTTCATTTTCCCACAGCAGCTCTCACAGTGCTGTGCTCTGCATTGGTGGCTGATGAAGGAAAAGGTGTTGATAACACACGAGAGTTTTGGGTACTGCTGAGCAGCACTGGCACAGCAACAGCGCTGTCTCTCAGCAGTCCCCCAATCAAGGGGCTGGGGGTGGGCAGACCCTGGGATGGCACACAACCAGGCCAGCTGACCCAAAATAACCCAAGGGATATTCAATACTAAATTATTTCAGCACAGATATAAAAGTTAAGGAAAGGATGTTGCGGTGTGGTTTTATCTAATGATTTAAGTGTAGTTTTCCTTCTGTTTTGTAAAAGCTTATTTAATGGTTCATTCCATGTTTCCCCCTATTCCCTTCCCCACTTAGTACAGTCCCCGCCTCTGGAAATCCCCTTGAGTTGTTTACCCCCAGTCTGTGTATGTCAGTCATATATTGCTCCCCCCCCAGACCTTGCCAGTCTCAGGGAGGCCTCTCCTCCTTCTAGAAAGCTCAGAGAGGCTCAGTACCTGATTGGGGCAAGTCTGGGAAATCCCCCACCCTTCAGTTTTCATTTGGTATTGTATGTACCACCCCTTTTATGTTATTGGGCTTTCCTTGTGTGACCACTCCTTCTGTCTGTACCCTAAAACCCCCTACGCGGCCGCAGTTCCGGGCTTCGCTGGGCTGTGCCTGGGGGACCCCAATAAACGTCACCCCATGGCGCCTCAGGGAAGTCTCCTTCTCCTTCCTTCGCCGTAGCCACCCCTCCACCGCCCGTGCAGCAATGCCCTTACCCACCGGGTGGGTCCTGCCGGTCCTGCAGACCCTACCGAGGCTGTGACCGTTCCCCGCCAGGGCAGCCGGGCCCAGCTGGGAGGCCGCTGGTTAGCGGGCAGGGGAACGCGTCAAAAGGAGGAGGAAGGGGGGTGGGGAGAGCATTCAATATTTACCATGTTTCCTTTCTGGAGCAACCACTACTTGTTCTGAAGCCCTGCTTCCCAAGAAGTGATCGAAAATTATTTGCTGATGCGAAGTAGAGAATTAAATTACTCTTTTTACTCTTTGCTTTTGCATGGTCAAAATTTCATTTCTGTTTTTTCAGCAAACTGCCCTGTCGTCACACAAGAGTTGTTTCCCATCTTATTTTCTCTTCCTTGTCACCTGGGAAGGGGGACTGATAGAGGAGCTTGGTGGGTACCTGGTGTCCAGACAAGGTCAACCCACCAGAGTTAACCATTGTGGAGATGTGAAGAAAGGCTTAAGGAGACCTTTTTCCATTCCTTACACACAAGGGTCCAAGACAAAAGCTCCATATGTGTTAGGAAGACAGAAACTGCCCTCTTCCGCTGGTGTTGGTTGCATGCATTCCCAAAGCTTGTCCTCTCTTAAAAATGTAAAAGCACTCAGATAATGTTTTTAAATCATTTAAATACAGCAGCAGATAGTTTTTTGGCTGTAGGAGAGTCTCTCATTACAGTGCAATTGTACCTCACCATGTGGAAATCTTGTGTACAATAGCCAATGGCAGGGTGTCGTTACCAACCTTCATTGGCCATCCCAGTTCAAGACACTTTTTGCTTGTGTGTGGGGCATATGTGTGCCACACAGACTGCACAGCTGCAGTAAGATCTCTGTGTTCTGGGTGTGACAGTCACTGCATGTAATTTCTGGGTAATTTCAGAGACGTGATATGTAACGAAAATGTCTATCTTTCTCTTTAGAATTGCTCAGATGGGGCTGAAGGTGTAATCTCAGATCCCATAGTGTGATTCTTTAACAAATTATTTTCTTTCACCTTTTTCTTGTTTTTATTTAAAGTTGTTTGACTCTATATTAAGGATAAAAATTAATTGCTAGTCACAAAATCCTCTTATTTTTCTGTGTTAAATGTTAGGAATTCCTAAGCTGTTCCCATCTGGACTCATAAAAACTCTTATTCTAAACAAAATGCTGTTAATGTTTAGTTTTGTGTAGTGTCCTGCCTCAGTTATTCCATGGGGCTGGGTATTTTTCAGATTAGTTTAGACAGTCTAGTATGACATTTGTTGCTGGTATAACCCTGTCTTCTCCCTGAGCTAATCTGTTCATATTCTTTTTGGGACAATCTGGTAATAAGTATACTGCGAAATCTGGAAAAAAAATGTGGATATATAGTAGTTGAAATATTTAATTGAGGGCAAATCTCAGAAGACTGCTGATTATTGTTAGCAGAACACACTGTCCACAAAACAGGTTATTTCCTCACTATTATTCCCCTTGATCCCATAGTATAACAAAGCCCATATCATCCTTCAAAACCAGTCACAATCTTTTCTTAGAGCAGGCTTTAATAGATACTCCCAATCACAAGTAAGGAGATTTTTCTTAGAGAACAGATATGTTAAAACAATTTTGATACTAAGACTTCATGTACCATCCTATATACACCTTCAAATATATCTGGCAATTACTAATTCAGCATTATCAATCTGAAAACAACAAAGGAATATTTGATAAAATTTATAATAGATAATTTGTCAGCAATAAAACTTCCTTAATAGCCAGGGGAAGACTTCCATTTGTGAAAAGAAAGTGAATTTTTGTATTGGGCTTGCATGACAAGGCTTTGGTAGCTGTGGGCTACAGAGGTGGATTCTGTGATAGTCTGCTGGAAGCTTCCCCTATGTCCAATGGAGCTGATGCCAGCTGGCTTCAAGACAGACCCGCTGCTGGCTAAGGACAAGCTGATCAGCAACAGTGGTAGCACCTCTGGGGCAACATATTAAAGAAGAGAAAAAAAAAATATTATGCAGAAAAAAATGGAGATGAGAAGAATGAGAATACATGAGAGACTGAGGGAAACAGCCCTGCAAGACACCAAGGTCAGTAAAGGAGAAGATGACATGCTACAGGTGCTGGAACAGAGTTTGCTGGAAGTCCTGCAGCCTATGGTGCAGACATGGTAAAGCAGCTGTGTCTCTGAAGCCCATGGAGGTTCATGGTGGAGCAGAGATCCACCTGCAGTCTCTGGAGGAGCCCATGCTGGAGCAGGTTTTCTGGCAGGACTTATGAATCTGTTCCTGAAGGTCTGCACCCCGTGGAAGACTTGAGCAGTTCATGAATAACTGCATCCTATGATGCAGGACTCATGTTGGAGAAGTTCACATGGAGCTGCCTCTGTGGGAGAGACCACACACTGAAGCAAGAGAAGAGCTGAGGAGAAAGTAGAAGCAGTGACAGCATGTGATGAAGTGACCACAAGCACATTCCCTGTCCTGCTGTGCTGATGGCAGGGGAAGGAGGTAGAAAATTGAAAATAAAGTTAAGTCTGGGAGGAAGGTAGGAGTGGAGGCGAGGTGTTTTAAGGCTTGGTTTTACTTCTCATAATCCTACTCTGATTTGACTGGTAATAAATTAAACTAATGTCCCCAGTTAAGTCTGTTTTTACCATGATGGTAACTGGTGAGTGATCTCTCCTTGCCCTTATCTTGACCCACATAATGTCATCTCCCCTGTCTGTTTGAGACTGTGGGGTGATAGAGTTGCTTTGGTGGGCACCTGCTGTCCAGTCAGCACCAAGCCACCATAATACTGGAAGGCAGACACGGCATTACATTCCAGATTTCAATATAACAGGGTTGGCTGAGAGTTTTTGAGTGCCACAGGTTGCATTCAGAAAATATTACATGATTTTGCAGGGGTGAGAGTGAAAATGCATTATTCATGCTAAGCTTCTCATAAGACAGAGACAGTTGCAGTTCCTGCCAGTCTTGGCTCCTAAACCTCAGATTTCTGGGCTTCCATCTCTTTTCTCATTTGCCTTCTGTATTGCTGTGCCACAGGACTAGAAAACCCTGAGGCTTATATCTGATCTGTGAATTCAGAGTCTGTATTTTCAACCTTATCTTTATTTTTAAACCATCTCTTCTGCTTTTGTTGGTATCTCTTTTGCAGAAATAAAATTAAATCTCATTTTTCATTCCAAAATGTCTCTAAATTCTTTTGGAATTCTAGATTGTCTCTTTCCTGGAACAGGTATTCTTGTTCCAAAAGCATCTCAGGTCATGAGTTTTAATATTCATGATATCTTGACAACCTCCTACAATATACAGCCAAGTAGAGGTCTGCGAATCTCTGTGCCCACTGTAATTTACAGCATTACTTGTTGAACTGGTATATGGCTGTTCCAGCCATAACAATCATAACAATTTTGAAGTGGCAACGAATGTTGGTGACTTATACATTGGTTCTATTCCTATATCTGACTTTCTGCAACATTACAAATAATATATACATAGGACTCTTCTTTGGGGAATCCCAACCACAATGCGTAGCTGAAAATGGTGCATTCAAAATATTGCAAATATTGTTCACAGGCAAAGAGGAAGCAGACATCACACTTAAGTAAACACAAGAAATAGTTAGCTAAAAGTAAATATTGCCAGAGAAAAAGAAATTAAAGTAGTGCAGTTAAATTTATAACATGCATACTCCTTAGTTTGTCTCTTTTTCCTGGTGTTTTTCTCTAATTTCCCTATTGCTCTGAATGGTGAGTTGTCTTGCTTCAATTGTGATGGTGGGTGGCTGGGAGTTTTGAGTGAGTTGTCAGCGTTTGTGAAACCTTCTCCAGGAGGAATATGATGGTCATGTTGATGTTTTCTACTTCCTTTTTCTAGGATGTACTTGGGATCGTTTTTTATATTTTTCTTGTAGGCTTTTACACCTTTCTCTTTCTTCCTTGGTATGCAGGTCCATGTTGTATCCAAATCTCTTTCGTGTATATTATATAAAATTTCTTAGGGTTTTTTTTGTTACCCTTAAAACCATTTTTTTCTAGATCCAGGTCTGCATTTTTTTAACTTTAAAGAGTTGTTTATTGCTGCTGGGCCTTCATTACTGATCCTATGCCCACTCTCTTCCTTTGTGTGTTTTCCTCTGCACCTCATTGTGTGTCTGTTCTCAAAACCTTTGCTGTTGTAACAAGCCTACACTTCATCATTATTTTCTAATCACAAACACGGAATTCTCATAAGCTACCTGCTTTTTACAGCTATCTGTATAAAACAATATATAAAACAATGTATGAATGACTATCATACAAAGGAAAACAAAGGCAAAACAAATTAATGCTAGATGTCTGGGGAATTAGAAAAATTAGTCACAGCTGAATCAAGAAAAGCAAAACCACAGAAAGGTGATGAGGACACCTTCATCTTGAGGTCTTGCAAATTCCATACAAAGCATAAAACCAGATTCTAGCATTTCCAATTGTCCTTGTCCTAGAGGGCTACTTGGTTATAATGACTAGGGAAAAGCTTTGCATTAGGAATTAAACCTATTCAGGTTTAATAATCCATAAACTTGATTATGACAGAGAGAAAAAAAAATTGCTTCTGATTATAACTTTGAAAAAAAATAATGCCATTTACATTCTATTTACGCAGAAATTTAACAGTTTTCACTGAGTAAAACATCTTATAAGACTTCAAAAGTTCTGAAAAGTGTCATCAACTGTAGAAAATAAAATTTTTTCCCATAAGCTTTTAAGGTTGAGTCTTGCCTACTCTTCTGTTTCTGCTTCTATTTCTATTGGACTGTCTTTTTTTGTTTTGTTGTTTGACTTTTAATTGCTTCTCTTCTTTCTTAAAAAAAAACAACCTTAAAGAGTTTTTATTCCTGATAGAGTCCATTGCACTTTACTCTATGAAGTAAAAGGAAAATGAGGATGAGTATATGTCAGGGCAAATCATAAGGTGACAATGTTACAGGCATAATTAGGATAGTATGAATCCTTTGGTAGACCAGAAAAAAAAGTTGTGGCAAAGGACTTCTACTTATAAAGCACACACCTTACAAGACATCGCATGGAGACTAAATTCATGAATAGTTTTATTAACAGAGTCCATATTGTGGCATTTTTAGGCCTACAATATTATTACAGCAGAATGATGAATCCCAAAATACAGAACCAGTCTCAGTAAGTGGTGAGATAGTTCTATTTATTATCAATTCTAGGCAGCAAAGACCTTGTATTTATCTGTATGCATTTCTTCTCCTTCAGTAGAGTTTACTTTAGTCACAGTGGGTCCTTCCCTGACAAGCTAAAGCTGTTATTATGATTTTTGTTGTGTTGTAACTCCCATAGCTTGTAGAAATGTATGACAGGAGACTTACTGACTTGTATCGTGTATTTCCTGTGTGACTGTTCTTCTGTTTAAAAAAATGTGATTAGTCACCTTGTCTTTAAAACTGCATTACAAAGCAGAGGCAATCCTCTGGAAGAAGGGATAAAGGGCATGCTCCTTCTCTGAGTACAACTGGATTTATTTCAGTGTACCCTGATCCTGTAGTATCTCAGCTGAGATTCCTGATATGAATGGGGAAGTTGAAACCAACAAGCACCACACCAAAAGCCACAGTTTAGAAGTGATAGGAAAACTAAGAAATAAAAGGTTGGTTTTGTTTTCTTAGACCTAATAATCAGCGCAGAAAGGGGGAATCATGGGAATTTCTCTTTCTCCCCAGTGGGCAGAGCAGAAATCTCTTTAAAACTCTTTTATATTTTATCAGAGCAAGTCTGTTTAAAAGATTGACTTGTAGCAGTTTTTCTCTTTGTTTTGCAATTAAATACAGTTTAGGAAATTGGAAACTTTTGCTGTCTTTGGTATGCTCATTTAAAGTCAAAGCAGTTCCTTTTCAAAGATTTAAACTGTCTTGGACTCCTGACTCAAAAAACAAACAAAACCAAAGCCAAAACAAAATCAACCGACCAAGCAATTGAGATGCTTTAATTTAAAATGTGTCAAGAAGAAATCTTTTCATATTTTATATTTCCCCATAATATGTCTGATAATTAGCTGGTTCTGCTGCCTATTGTCTGTTGTTCCATTTTTGCATGTCATCTTGTTTATATACTGAGTTCTTTCAGTAGTTCTTTTGTTATTTTGGTTTCCTTTGCCATTGTATTTTATTTGTTTTCCCTTCTCCCTGGTTTTAGTTTAATTTTTATTTCAATCTATTCTTTGCTTATGATAATCTATTTTGGCCTTTGAAAACTGCATTGTAAATCAACTCTTTTGTTTTCTGACTCTTTTCTTTTTAGTATCAATTATCTCTTTCTTTCTTGTTTGTCTCACAAACACCTACAATTTCATCATTACAGATGACTTTGTTAATGTCATTACTATTTAAGGTAGTCTGAGGGTTTTTTGTAGAAATCGGTGATTTGGGGTTTGTTTTTCTTTAGTTACAGATAACCATGACAAATTTCAATTACATAGACTGAAATTTTACTTGATATTTCTTCCATGTTTTTTCTAGTATGAATGTGTGTTAGTATTACTAGAAAGTATGTGGACAGGAAGTCTGTGTGATGTGTTCCTGCAAATACATTTTTGTAATCTGTAACATTATCACTAGCAATGTAACATAATTGGTGTGCAGCTAATTAATTCTTGAGAAGACCTTTCTGAAGCAAGACTTTGGCAGATGAGGAGTTATATGTGTTGTTTGCTGAATTCTTAGTGGTTGACTGAAACAGTAAACATTTGTCTAAATCACAAAACTTTGGACTATTTCAGTCCACATATGCCTAACAGAGCCAAGTTAAGAATCTTTAGAGATCTTCTTTTTAGTAACTTCATTTATTTTGTGCAAGCCACTAAAACTTACGCATGCAGATAGCTGACACATGCAACTACTGCAGAATGACTGAGTATCATAATTTTAGTCTTTAAATTTAGAGCAGAACTTAAGCAGTAACTTTTGCTGTTCATTCGTGGATGAGAAAAAAAAAACTAGGAGACTGACAGGGTAGAGCCACTTATATCCTCTTTATTGAGACTAGCTCCAGCTACATGTATGTACAGAATGAAACAACACTTAAGTTCATTCTAGGAAGGTGAAGCAGAATGGAGACCTCCTGCAAAATTTTGTTTTTATTTGTAACTCTGGCAGAACCCATAAGCTACAGTAATCCATATCACATCATTAGAATCCCATACTCTGATGAAATAAATTATAAGAGATTTTAGAAAAATCTACCCTGTTATTCTTTATAGCCACCTTTGTGACACATAAGAAGTACTAGTTTCTTGTTGTTTGATTTTTCTTGTTTGATTTTTGGGTTTTTTTTGACCAGTAACCTTTAAATGTTCAAAGTTAGTGTTTTTAGAGAGTTAATAAACTAAAATGTAGCAAAAAATTTAGCTGGTGAACACAAGTACCATGAGGGTGCTGAATACAATTGAACGTCACCACCATGCCAAGTGATGAAGAATTTGTTCCCTTGTGGCAATTTCTGTGGCACATTTGATTACTTTCAAAGTTTTGGAACTATAAAACAGAATTATCACCATGCATATTGTTCAAAACAAAATATTGTATATCTTTATGTGTATCTTATGTACGTATCTACTTACACAAACACATGCACATGCAAACTGGTGCATATAATTTAAAACCACATTAAAATGAAATCAAGACAGAGGACATATATGCTAAGAATGCAAAACAATTACAGAGAATACATGACTAATTCCAAGAGCAAGCTGATAAAGAAATCATTTAATGTAGCTCGGCCAAATTGAAGAAAGGGAATGTAGAACTAATTAGGCTCAAATTTTTTATCCTGAGTTCTTGTGACACCTTTTGACAGTCTAAGCACTGGAACAAGTGTGTTTCATCATTTTCAGACCAATGAAAGATAAGTTTGTCTATTTCCTCTCTTTGTCCCTACCATTACCTTAAGAATATTGCATTCTTTTCTTATTTGAAAATGTAAGTGGATCTGCATATTGTAGTATTAAGTAGGTGGAAAACATAAACTTCTATGGATTTGTACAAAAAATTTAAAATCTGGAAAACAAAAGGAGAGTTTAATAGTCATTTATATACTCAGAATTTACCAGACTCTTTCTCAGGGTCACTTGTCTGCAAGGAAAAAATTAAAAAGAATTCCCTTTAATTAACAGGAGTATTATTGGTTGAATGACATAAAGATTGCATGAAATCCTATCAAAGGGATTTGAAGAATTCAAAGGAAATACAGACTTTCTTTTAAGAAATATATATCTTCCTGAAAATTTTCAAAACATGTTGCATAAAGCTGTGTTGTGGTTTAATCTCAAATGGCAACTAAGCATGACAGAGTTACTTGCCCACTCTCACCCTGGTAGGGACAGGGAAGAGAATCAGAAAAGTAAAAGAGACAAAACTTTTGGGTTAAGATAAAGGCGATTTAATCAGCAAAGAAAAAGTAAATACACAAAAATAAAGTAAAATAAGGAATTTATTCACTGCTTCCCATGGTCAGGACATTCTTTCTTTCTTAGGGAAATATATTTAAATGTTAAAACATGAGAATAATAGATGCTAATCAGTAGCAAAAAGAAAATATAAAACCAAGCAAATCTGTGAGGAAATGTAAGAAAGTTTGTCTCCTGGCTAAATACTAAAATTTGAGGCAAATGTTTAAGATCCTCAAGAAAAATTATAAAATTGTTTTTGTAGAATTAAAAAATTGAGGTAGAATCTTCAGAAATACTCCCAGTTAGACTTTCTCTACTTGTGCTGAAGTCAAAAAGAGTTTATCAACATGTCTGAAAGGTAAATACTTCTGTTTCATCTTCAGTAATGAAGAATACTAGCTTCTGAATATGAATACTTCTGTACTGCAGAAAGTTAACCTTCTTCAGGTATATGTGGTGCATCTGTTACAGAAATATTTACTTTGTCATGTTACATGTAACTATAAATGTTTTAATTCAATAAGGGTCTTGCTTTGTTTTCTGCTTTTTTGTTCAAACTTTAATAGACCAACTCAAAATGAAAAAAATATTGCTATTTCTTCTCTTGTTTAAGTTGTTAGTCATATTTATAATGGAATTACTATTATTAATTATTATTATTAATAATAATAATAATCAAATATTAGTAAATATTTGTTTCTTTTTCACTTTGGAGATTAGTAAGTAAGTGATAGGTGATGCTTTATTTGTCTACAGTTTCAATGCTTTTTTTCAGGTATCGTAATTGCTCTTCAGCTTTTTCTTCCCATTTTTGAGTTCTTGTTCATTTTAGCTAGCAGACTTTTAGGAAGCACTTGTCTTTTTCTGAAAAGTACAGAAAATATGTGGAAACCAAGTCAACGTCTACAGCTATGATTATGTCTAACTATCACTTAAGTCAATTAACATGTTTGACATTTCTGATTTTTTGTGTGGCAATTTTGAGGAAGTATGTTCAGCTATATTTAAGCAGAATAAGACTATTCCTCTTGTTAGTCTCTATGAATGTCACATTATATTTCTATGAGCAACAGCAAAACTTCTCCCCACCTTAGAGCTGTACAATTTTTGCTGTTATAGCTCAAAACATACTGATGACACTAAAAATTACATGGTTTTGACAGGAAAAAAAACCAAAAAGCATAATTCTATTTCATTGCTTATTCTTCACAGTGTGTAAAATTTGTGGGATTCTAATTAATTAAAAGTATGAATTATTCCCAATCATCAAAGTATCCATTGAACTTCTAATATAATAAATATTGCTTTGGATACTTTCCTGAAGTATTTTATATCACTTTGGACATTTTGACTTGTTTTACAGTAAGGTGCCATCACTTTAACTCAGAAAATTTTAAGGGAAAGTTGGAAAAATTGGCATTTGTAATGAATACAGAGGACAGATAGATGGAAAAATATTGTTACTGTCACCTTAGAGGACAGCTTCTGGCATCCAGGCTGAGAAGAAATTTGATAGCTTTCTGGAATTTAGGAGCAGAAAAGTCACACGGATTTTCAGTATCCAGATAGGTCCCATGGTTTGTTTAGGATTCTTCTGTCTCTTCTTCCTAATTTAAGGGGTAAAATTAACCTGCTGCTGAAGAGCAAAACCATTTGTTAATGTGTTTTTCTTCATTTTGGACACTGATATTCTATTGCAACCTAAACTGTTAGTTTTGTGTTGACCATAATCTATTTTCCTATTAACTGTGACCCTTGAAATAGAACTGTAGTGTCTCTACTGGGACACAGGCAGATCAAACAGGGTGCAGCCTCATAAGAAATTTACAGCACAATTACTTCTTACTATTACTGATTTCCCAGAACTTGTTACGTATTATTCCCTTATATCAAAAAAAAAAAAAAAAAAAAAAAAAAAAAAAAAAAAAAAAAAGACAATTATTTTTTCCTGAAAATAAGGGAAATTAAATTCTGTAGCTTGTTCTGGTTGACTCTGTTGGTGGTGAGTTTTTTCAATTTCTAGCAGTATTCAGAAAACCCTAAATGCTGAGATATAGTTTCTGGAAAAGTATTCTTGAATTATGCTTCGATGGATGAAAAAAAATAAAACTTTTATTTCTGAATACATAGAACCATTTCAGAAAAAAATCCAAATAAAACATGAAAACTCACTGAAGTTTTGTCACAGTTGTCCTAGAAAATGAAACAAGGTGGCAAGATCAATAACAGGGTCTTCCTCTCTCTGGAGGCTCTGTCCTCTCCCCATGTCATATATCTTGGAATGGTCCTTTCCTTAGATAAGACTTTTAAAAAAAATTGAATTTAAAAAAAATAGAGGAGAGAAAGAAGGGAAGAGGAAAAGAGGTGAATGTTACTGAATTTTAACTATATTTGGTATAACTCTTGCACCTGTTGAACCACTTCCAGTAGAGTATACTGTCCAGTGTTTTATTTCCCTAAATTACATAGTTGTTTTTCAGAGAAACTGAAAAGATAGAGCAAGTAAGGCTATAGAGTCTCATGAAAAATAGGCACTTCTAGAACTGGCAAATATAGTGAAAGGAAGAATTTTGTTTTTTCTTTTAAATGTTGCAGTATGTGAGTATAAATCTAAAATCTAAAATATTTATATATTTATCTATAATAAGCATCTTTGTTCAAAATATGACTGAGAAAATTGGTTGGGATTTTTTTTTCATTCCAGTAGTTTTGATAGCCCTTTTAACTATTCTGTTCATTGTTTATTATAAGGCTAATTATTTACTGCATAAGTTCAAAGACATGGATGTGTATCAGACATGATTTTGGAACATTGGCTGGAGTGGCTGGGGAAGATCAAAAGATACATATTTTATGTGGCAACAGGAGAGAGACCATCATTAGATATGCTGTTTAAATCTCTCAGGACTCAACAAAGTTATATGGCTCTTATTTTTCTTAGTTCTTTATTTCTGATTGCTCTTTTTGTTGTTTTGTTTCGTTTCCATAACTTCTTTTAGATTTATTTGCTCTACCATTCATCTTCTGACATGGCTGGTGTCAGGGAGAACACAAAATGAGTGAGTTGTGAGGGAAAGATGTCACAGAATTGTAGAGCAACAGAGCTTAAAAGATACTAGTTTAAGATTCCCAGTGTAATGCTCGCCTTCTTTCCTTTAGGCAATTCTGTGAGATGAATTATGTGCTCTATTGATGGCAATAGATTTCCTTCTTGTGGGAAAGTAGGAATAAATAAATATCTGTATAGGTTGATAGTACAACTCAGAAATTATAAACAACTGAATATCTAAGGAACATGAACACAATTATTTTACTTTAATGCTATAAAAAGAAGGAAAACCTGTAAGAAACATTGTGCAGCAGAATAAATTAAAATAAGTTCGGTGTCACAAAGGTAACTTTATATTTTATTTAATTTAAACAAAATATGAAACTGCTATAGAAAGGTTCTGATGTGTTGAGGACCATCTGTTCTTATTTTTTTACATAATGATTTGCATAAAATCTATTAAGTTCATTGTATTGCATGCTTCAGGAATTTAATAAGACAGAATTATGTATAATATACAGCACATGGCAAGGAATTGTAATAAACAAGAATAGTACTTCTAACTGCATATAGAAAAGAATGTGTGATTTTTAGGAAAAACTAAAGATATCGTGACCTATTTTCTGTTGTGTTTATTTAGTAATTAATGTGTTTGAATTCCTGTGAGATCACATGTTCCTTATTTCTGTACATTTGACACAAGGGAGCATAGAATGATGTTAGATTTACTTGGTATTTTAAAATCACTCTGTTTTTCACATACCTACCATTCTTAGATGTTTACTAAACTAATGTGGATTAATTTCTTAATAATGCATTGCATGTACAAAGACTAATTTTAATCTCATACTCATATAAGCAATGCCCAACTCTGGTGACATTAAAAGTTTAGTTATTGGTATAAAAGCCATAAGAATACCTGCATCCATATGTTATAATAAATTATTTCATTTTAGTAGTATAAGAATATCTATTGTAAGGTTTTTAGGCTTCTGTGTCATAGAACTTCAAAATACTCTGGAAAATATTTTGGTATAAAATTTATATGTTGCAAAAATTGCTTAGAAATTTCCTACTGACATTATCAAAGAAAATCATGTCTATACAAAAGTGTATAGCTAGTTCTTCCTGTAGTTATACTGAAGCAACTGTGATCCCCACATCAAACGGTAGGGTCAACCAAAGCTACTTTACTTAGAACTTTAGACCAGTGGTTAAATTCCAGCCCTTAAGATCAACATTAAACTCAGAGAATGAGAATGAAGTCAGAATACAATCGGTTTGAAACATCATTTTTTCAATTATAAGCTGTTCATGTGGAAGTCCATCAAACAAAAAGCTGATATCATTCTGCTTTCCAAAGGTAGACTTAAATTGCTTGCAATTAGTGCTCCTGGCTACCTTCCCTTATCTCTATTCCTCCTTTTACAGCTCATTAGCTGTATGCTGTAGCATTCAGAACATGGGACATGCATTAATTTGTATCAGCTGACTCATGGCTCCCCACCTGACTGGCATCTCCCCAGCTGAACTGCAGCTGACATTAGCCTGAGCCCAAGTTTTAATGCACTTACCTAAGATTGGTTCCTGACAATCTCCCTGTGCAGAGTACTGTGGAGATATAAAAAACAGTGGTCTATTTTGTTAGTAATTTTCCATACTGAGGGGAGTCTTGCAGATTAATTTTATTCCTTCTCTCCTACCACAGTGGGATAAAAAAATTGACTGGGACAAAGAACCTCTCCAAGAATAATGATAGCAGTACCTTGACTAATATGGTATAATCCATTTTCCTAAGTTAAACTTAATTTACCTATCAGAAAACCTAAATATAACTGTGTACCTGCTTTGTCACATTAAATAATGATGCTCTACCTAAAGAGACTTCTTAGTTTGCTATAAAAATGCTTGGTGCCTCTAGGGCAATATCTATAAACTGAACGAGGTCTTGTTAATCTTACAAGACATGAAACGTGAAGCCTGACCATCAACACATCCTAGTCTTATCCAGTACCTCAAGAATGAATAGTATGTATATGTCTAAACAGTGAATATTGCTGGCATATACAAGTATTTTACATTATTATTTGTTTTTCTCAAAGGGTTTAATCCATTATAAAATACAAAAGGAAATACTATAATTTATTGATATTTATTAAGGAGATACACAATTTAAAAGGTTACTTCTGAATTTGTAGGAAGATATATTAGAGGATATTGAATTCTAGGGTTAACAAAAGGATTACTGGCATTTTAGGCTAAGATAAACAAGTGTGATATTATACTGTGTTAAAGGTTTGAGTTAATATGTTTCACTTAGGCTGGAAAACAAGGTTAGCAGTTGTCAGAAATATTTTTTTCTCTATTAACAGGGTGTTTGAACTTTTGTCTCTTTCAAACTCTGAAGAAATGCATGAAAAAAGCTGTTCTTTTATTTCTGAATTAGAAAGAGATTTTTTATCTTTTCTTTGCATTAGCTAATATAAGCAGGTTTTCATCCTTTCTAGAAGAGAGGATATCCCTCTCCTTTCTCTTTCTCTTTCTCTTTCTCTTTCTCTTTCTCTTTCTTTCTTCTCTTTCTCTTTCTCTTTCTCTTTTCTTTCTTTCTCTTTCTCTTTACTTTCTCTTCTTCTCCTTCTCGCTTAATATTGTGTCTAAACAAGGCCCTTAAAGCATCACAGTATTCTCAAATCATTCAGTCCACCTCTGTAGGAGAAAAAAAATGAAGTTGAACCAAAGCTTTCTTGTGAAAAATATTAGAATGCCATGCTTCAGCAATGACCTTAGTACTGTGAAGTGTGACATATTTTTACCCTATATTTGTCCAAGTCTCTTCTGCAGCGTTGCTGTTTGAGAATTTTCCATTTTACATTGACATCTCCTTTGAAGTATAATATCTCCCATTTTTTTCACTGAATTTCAGTTTGATTCCCCACATTATTTCTAAAATAATTTGAAATTATATCATTGGCCAATATGCTTGAAATCATCTTCATATCATCTTAGAAATGTTCTGTATCAGATCATTAATGTAATCTTCAAGTTCAGATTCAGAGTCAAATTTTATCTTATATTTTCTTAAACCACATTTTCATATTTTATGAGAATGTCACAGATAATTTTGTCCTAGACTTACACAATTCAAGATGTCTCCTTGGATTCATTTTATTTCCAAGATCTTTTGTTGAAAAAGGAAATGGAAGATTCATTTCAGTACAGTGACACCTTTCAGTGCTGGTGACTCCAAATGGCTGAGGGTCATGCAAAAGATTCAGTGGGATGCAATATGCCTTTTGAGACCCTGGCAGCTGTTTTTCTGTGTGTTTTTTGTTTGTGGGTGTTTTGTTGTTGTTGTTGTTTTTGGGGGGAGGGGGTTTGTTGGGTTTTTTAATTGAGAAAATATCATGAAATTGCTCTGTAACTTTTTCTGCAAAATTTTTGAATCTGTTTTTTACATAATATATGTTGTTTTTCTAAACTAAGAGGTTGTTTCTTTTTGCAACAAAAAAAAAAAAAAATTGGAAAGGGAGAAATGAATACCTATGCCACAAAGAAATCCAAATGTTCAGAATACTGCAAGCTTGTAATGAGAAACAGAGTAAACAGCAACTGTTGATGTGTTATCCGTGGTCTATCTATCTCTCATCTGTTCAGTTCTTGGAAATATATCCTCTTCTGACCAAAAGCTACAAAAATATTTTCATGTGTTAAAGAAATATAGTAGTATTTTCTTTCTTGTGATAGGTGTGTTTACATGAGACTGCAATTCATAGTGCATGGATACATTATGGGTAAGACAGCTTTCATGTCTTTGTTAGATTTTCTAAGTTCTGAGTAGTGATCCTTATTTTTTCTTTGACTCAATTGCTATCCAAAGAATGACTTTGGCTAATGGAAGTGTCTTACTGAACAGTGTGTTCGGTGTTACATGAATTCTTTTTCCTTTTCCACATAATTTGAACTACAGAGCCACTGTAGATGAAAATGTGACAATCTCACTAACAGTCTAACGTTCTTGGCTTCAGGCCTCACACACTCAGACACAAGTTAGAATCATTATACAAATAACAGATGAAACATACACCAGATTCTTGGTGTTGGTGTAATTTGGGATTAACTTCATGAGAGTTCATTAAGTTACTCAGCAGTAAACCGAATTAGTTAAAGACTTGAATACCATTTTCTCCTTGTTATGAGGGTGAAATTTTTTATAGCCAGAATGAAGAAAAAAAAAATCTAATCCTATGACTTTTTTCCTTGGTTTCTAGTGAAACAAATTCCTGAACTTTTTTTTTTTTACCTTTTTTTTTCTTATTATTATTCTTGGTCTGCTAATATGCTGTGTTGTGAGAACTGGACAGTAAAGGTATAACTTATGGGACCACACCTTTGTTTGGAACAGGGATTGAATCTACACAATTTTTATGGTATAATATTGTCACATAAATTAAAAAAAACAGTCTCTGGAGAAAGGTGCGGGAAGTGCCATTAATGAACAGCATTAAATTAATTTCATACAATCCAATAGCTGATGTAAGCAATTTTCAAATATACTTTCTGTGCTGTTTTAAGGGTGATAGAAGACTAGAGCTCTGCCGTCAGCACACTGAGGGTGTTTAGAAAGTCCTGGAGTAGTAATAAGTGACCTTTGCATGTGGGCAGAATTAGGAGTAGATAAAAATGGATACCATTGTCTTAGATTTCTCTGTGTGTATAGCAATGTGTGCAGTATTTGTATTTCTGCTTGGTGAAAATGATACTAAAGCATATGAAATCACATTCAGAATTTCATTATATACAACCAGGTTAAACATTTACAGTGAAAAAGGTTGTCTAGCAGTAGGTAGTATGCCTGTACTTTCCAAAGTTTTGTAAACTATGATAAACTTTTCTCTGCTGAACACAAACCTTATCCCTAATCTCTCCAGAACTGTAATATTTCATGCACAGTAAAGACTTACATGTCGAAACAAATTTCTTCCTCTGTAGAAATATATTAATACTTATCACTTAAAATAGCCCAACAATGTAAATGTGAAAGTTATAAACACATAAATAAAAAGGCTTAATAGAATATTTGTTGTAAATTTTAATGATCCGCCACAGAAAAGAGCATTAGACCTACTTACAATTTTTAAACTTTATGGCAACCAATTTAATTGGAATATTTTTCTTTATATTTTAAGACATATTTCATAGTATTATTTCTAAACAGCTTTAAATACACTAAACAAGCTGCCTAAGACATTATATATATATATATACATACACATACATATATACATATATATATAAATACATATATTTTCTTCAGTTTTTAGCTGTTAGTTGCTAAGCAGATATGGGAATATTACAATTCCAGTGTTGCTCTAATTCCCCTTTATTTTCTTTAAGGACTCAAGAAATTAGCGGTGAATTTTTACAGCTTTTGTTAGAAAACTAAAAATTTAGGGCTTTTTTTCCACATGAGACCATCCTATTTAAGTAAATTTCTAAATATAAGGAGTAAAAGAGCAACACAAAAAGCAGTGTTAAATACAATATGGAAGACAAAAAACTATTGTATGAGTCTAAACCTATTTCCCTTTTTTATTTAGTGTATAAGCTAAGGAAAATCATTGGAATAAGATCATAATAAACAGAAACATGCATGATAGCTGAAAATTAGGAAGAATAAAAGCAAACTAAAAGAAATCATAATAAACTGAGACATTTTTCTGAACTAGTGCAAGGTTTTACTTCTGGGACCAACACATTTTACATATGAACAAGAAATACAGGGGCTGGTCATGAAGGTAAAGATACTAAGTTAAATTTTCATGAGTTTTCAGTAGAAGAAAAATATCTGCCTGATATTATTCCTTTTTTGTTCTAAATATCATAGTAAGAGATTAAATCTGTTCTGTAACCCCACTCCTCTGCCCTAAGATCTGTGGAGAAAACCTACATTGCAGACTGTACAACCTTACAAAAGCGATGTATGTTAGAGCCAATGAAGTTTTATGCAGTTTCTGCAGCAGATTGTTTCCCCTGCCTAAGTTAACCACATCAGAAATATCTAAGGGAGCTCTTATGATGCTGCACTCTGACTTCAGTCAGTAATAATAATAATAATAATAATAATAATAATAATAATAATAATAATAATAATAATAATAACAATAATAATAACCAAAATCACAAAACCCCAAAAAATAAAACAAAACAGAAACAAAAAAAACCCAA
The DNA here is from genome assembly GCA_910950805.1 of Acrocephalus scirpaceus scirpaceus. Lineage (NCBI taxonomy): Eukaryota > Metazoa > Chordata > Aves > Passeriformes > Sylviidae > Acrocephalus > Acrocephalus scirpaceus. Next base: position 47,411,586 of record OU383773.1, on the reverse strand, counting down.
ACCAAACCAAACCAAACAAACAAAAAAAAAAAAGAACAAAAAAAACCCCAAACTAAAACCACAACACAAACAACCAACCAAAACCAACCAGTCAAAGACCAAACTAATCAAGCAACCAACAACAAAAAATTGGACTGGAAACCAAAAAAACAACCAAGCAAACAAAAAAATCAACCAATCACAGTCAAAAAAAAAAAAAAAAAAAACAAAACAAAAAACCAAACCCAAACAACCAAAACCCACAAGCAGGTAACCCACCTTTGGATATTGCTGCTTTAAGTGAGGAGACACAGTCTCACTCCTTTGCTCTTTCTGTCATCTGCTGTCTCAGATTTTTGTATCTTTGCTGAGAACTGTATATTCACAGGATAAGCAGGACCCTTTTATCTGATTATAGACAATTAGATCAGGCTGCAATTGCTACCTGTTTACAAGCACAGGATAAGAGTTTGATTATTGGGCAGTGCACACTACCTGAGTATTTATTTGTCACCTCTGAGGAATAAGAACTTGAAAGCTGCTAAATGGATATTTTATCCTAAACAGTAAATCTATTGAAGCTATGACTGTAAATTTCATTTTAGTCAACTGGTGATAGAAGGACTGGAAGAAGCAGTCTATATGCAAGTCATTCATTTTTATTATGTTCATAACAGCAAATATTTCCATGGCTTGGAAGTATTTATAAAAAGGGAATGCTGAACTGAAAGAATGAGTTTACATTTAGCCAGATTATACAGCATCAGTTGTTTAGCCTCTCGGAGGAAAATATACTTAGCAGTAGTGTGTAAAGGAAACCTTGAAATTATTATCAGATCAACAGAAGAGCAAGACACAACTATTATCTAAAATGAGTATTTGCATGTCTGCATAGAAATATTGAAACATATACATAGTGAAATATATTAAATGTGACTCAATCTTAAGTATCTCTTGACATATGTACATTTAAAATTTTCTACTATGGCAAAAGAGATTTTTGGGATTCTCATATGATTTTAGGAAGGTAATATCACTTATAAACTGATAAATCCTGAATTTGCTTGTGTACAGACCAAAAGATGCAGTTTCTGATGTGAAAATTTCAAGGGTTGTTGATTCCTACATTAAATCTGTATCATCGTACAGACTTTTAGGCAATCAGTGTTCAGAGAAAGTCAACATCAAAATTTGACAGAATAAAATTTAATGAGACTTCAAACACAAAGGAAAATCCCTTTTTATAGATGCTTCTGCTTAAAAAGTTGTGGTGCATCATCCAGAATTTTTTGAAAAAATTAACAATTACAGTTCAAACTTATTTGGAACTGAACAAGAGCACTTAATTGGTGGAACTCAAAGTTAATCTTAAATTTAACTCTACTTTCATTCCTAAAAAAAAAAAAAACACCATGATTCCTTATATTATTGTTTCCTTTTAATTGCTAAACATTTTCATTAAGCTTAATTGGTCATGAATTTGAAGGGAAACAACTTGGGTATTAGCTTATATTTTGCTTTCTAATGACACTAAAACAAGTATTATATAAGAAGATTTAACAATATGCCCACTACTCACTCTGGGAGACTTCCCAATCTTTTAAGAGTTTTATGATGATGGCATGCAATTTTTTTATCTTTGGAAGTTTAATTTGCATAGGCTGAAAGAATGGTTCACTCTAAGTTTCAAAATTCACATTATATCAGTTTACAACCCGCAGCCTTTTTTTAGAATTCTTCCTGCAACTACTTTATAAAAAAAAGCCTTGAAATTTTTGGTTGTTGTAAATGGTATTAATTGGATTCCTGCTCATGTTCTTTTCTCCATCTCTACTGCCTATTACACAGATTTTTATATGCTCTTCCAATCACAGTAGTATCCAGCTGCTGAAGGTTTTATTAAACAAAATATTTCTCTGGTGGTTTGTGTTGGTATGTGCTCCAGAGTATGAACAAAAGATAAGGATGCATTCCAAAACAATTAATTTAGTGCCATCCAAGTAGAAAATTAGTTATTTTAATATATAAAGAGTATTACTTGTAACTTATCTGTTTACTTTCTCATATGTTCTCAATAATTGAATTACACATATATTGTAGTACTGCCTATATACTCTTCTCCTTACACAGATTTTTCTTGACCTAGTATATTCTTTAATTTTTGTGAAAAAAAGCATAGTCTCACTTTATAAGAAGCTTAACAATTTTGCTAACAAGTCTGCATGACTATAAAATAAAATTTTAAAAAGTACTAATTTTTATAGATGTTTTACAGAGTAGCTGTTTTACAAAAGAGCCTCTGGGATGATGTGCAATTTGGTTTTCAAATAATTGATTTTATTTTGTTTCATCATGTGAAGACGCTTACTTTGAAGTGAGATTCTCTCCAAGAGCAGAGATTGTCTGTAATCAAGAATTAAAAAAAAAAAAAAGTTGTAGTGCTAAAAGTTTAGTACTGTCTCTGTCTCATTTGTTCATAGCAAATGCATCTTTTTGATGCATTTATTACTTTGATGCATTTATTATTTACTCTTTTTTCTGTAATGTAATCCTGACAACCAGAGATTTGAGGTGTATTATCATGGACCTTCCTGGAAGTAAACACCCGGAGCACATCAAATTTGTCTGCACCTTAAAAAAGTACTAATTTGATGTACTAATGTACTAAAAGTACTAATCAGCATGTAGAATGATGCTCTTTTTAAAGTTTAAAGATCAGAATAAGACCATCCAAAACAATAGGGCTTGTGAAAAAATATCCCTCCTCATTGTGTTCTTAAAGTTTCATTTTCCATGTCCTGCAAATTTCAGTGATGTTATTGTGAAGACAAACTCCACTGTGGTCTCTCCAAATTTCTTGAGAAAACTATTTCTCACAGTTGTACTTGAAGAGTGGCCTGCTGTTGGTTTGTGCTGCAGTCTCCATGCTCCTGAGACACAATCCTCCAACCTGTCCCCCTCTAAGGAAGTTTCTCTAGCCACAGTTCCGTCTGTTAGAAGAATCTTATTATAATTACAGGAACCAGAAACAGAATGCTTGAGAATATCAAAATTTAAACTGTCTATAATTGTACTTCATTCTACATCTATAATTTCTTCAGAATTAGCTATCTCCCCACCCTTCCCCCTTTCACTTTTAAAATCAATTTAGATATTTCTTTGATGAAGCAATGTATGCCTCTATGGTTGTCCTCATGTTGTTGCTGAAGTTATTGTCCTGGGGTGACTTTATGATGCTTGTATCCCCAGCTGTCTGTTCTGTTTGTGCTGGATATTGAGTTCTGCACCTTTAAGACTGGTTCCTAGAGCAAAGGGGGAGACAAGAAGCGCAGAGTTTGTTTTCAGAAACTGCACTCGTCTGCACTCCTTCACACAGACTGTTGTCTGCAGTACAGACAAGCAGCAGGGGAGAGTGCTCCTTTGCTTTTTAGCTAGTGTTTTTTAGCTAGCTGAGGCAGAGTAGTTCCCTGGACTGTGTTTTTTCTTTTTCTTGGAGTTGTTCAAACCTGTCCTGGACCGAAAACCCAGAAAAACACTGGGAGCTCACACCTGTGGCCCACCGGGGCCCAGGACGCAGCGTTCTAACACAGGAGGGACTGATAAGAGAGTGAGAGAGCTGAGCTATACCCCATGACAAGAACGTTCTAAATTTGCCATCTCTTCAGAACAGCAAGAGGTTATATTTTTTAATATGATTCATTTTTTATGCTTGTGAACACTTTGCTTGTTAAATAAACAGCTTTTTCTACTCTTCTCCAAGGAAATCCTTCCCAGAACCAGTTGGGGGAGATGCTGCTTGAATTTGCTTTTCTAGAGGGACCCCATTTGGAGGTTTTCTCCCAAAATTTGCCCTAAACCAGGAAAGTTATTAACTGAATGGTGTGCAGTTTAAAAGTAGAAGTAAATACTATATGTAATGTCAATGATATTTGGGTGTACATTTCAAAAAGATGAAAGCATTGATGCTGAGATTAGAATACAAAGGTACTATCTACAACTATCTGCAAAGCTACATTGTTACTCTTGATCATAATTAATTTTTAAGCAATATTTTGCCCTTTTGTTAACATTTATTTACATTTCTTTATTATTATTAACAATAATAATAATAATAATAAGCCATTCTATTTGTAGACATTCTTACTTCCATGATCTTCAAGCCAGAATTATCATGGCAAATGATCAGGAAAAATCTTTTGTATCAGCTGTAAAACTTCTGGTGTAAAGAATCATTTTGGAAATCGATCTTTTTTGAAAACTATATGCACTTTAATGGAAGAGTATTATATTACTGTAAATGAAATAAGGAATTTTTTATTTGCATTGCTAAACTGTCAGAACATATGTAGCATCATCTTCTTGCTAACTTAAAAGCAAGCTCAATAGAGCAGTAAACAGATAAAAAAAAGCCTTACACATATGCCAAATAGTTAGTAAAAGTAATCAATATAGTTATACAGAGAGATTTTAACACTTGTGAGCTTGAAAGAAAAGAACTCTAACCACTATCATTCAACAAAGGGTCTGCCTTCACACCAAAGAAGCTGCTGATTGAGCTGGTAAACATTTAGTTGGTTGTCTCATAGTACAGCGAAAATATCCCTCGAGCCTGTCTGGAAAGTGGCTTCCAGCTGTTCCCGGCTAGCCCTGGCTCGGGATACTTCCAAACTCGGTTGGTGGCAGCAGGCGGACCGGCCACCACCCCCCCCGGTGGGTCAGAGCTGCACGAGAGATGTCGGTGAGGCTTGACGAAGGTAGGAAGCGAGGAGGCTGCTTTGTGGCTAGATGGTTTTTATTGTCACCTGCTCTTCGCAGGGGAGCCACGCTTCTCTCTGAGCCTCTCTCGAGAGTGTCCCTGCCCGAGGCGTGGCCACAGCTTATATGGGGTTGGGAGAAGGGGGTGGACACAAGAGGGAAAGCCAATAATGGAAATATGGATGTCACACAGACAGCGAATGGGAAACGAGGGGTGGGGGTTCCCCAGCCTGCTCCAATCTGGGACCGAGTCTCTCCGAACATTCTGGAAGAAGAGGAGAGGCTTCCCAGAGAGTGACAGGCTGTGGAGAACAAAGACAAGGGGAAACCAAATGGGGAGAAATACAGGGGAGAACTTGGGAGAAACCATTACAGAACTTATTAATATTAACAATAAATAAAAAGGTATAAAATGCGCCGCTACAATACAGGTCTCATGTTCTGCTGATAGATAGACAGGCTCACCTCTCCTGAAACTAATAGTGTTGCATGTCAGATTTTCAGAGGAATCAAAATTTCCAAGCATTACCCAGAGATCACAGAGAAGCTGGAAATACACACTTGCTGCAGAACCACCAAGACAGAGACTGAAGGCCCTGGAGAGTGACTTGGGGTCCTGGTCCATGGGTGGGATGAGGTGGGAGCTCCAGGGGGCTGAAACGGGGTCCTGGGCTTTGGGCAGGATGAGAGGACTTTGCAAGAACAGTCAGGCTGGAGGTGCCCTCAGGGTCTGTGCATACAAATTGCTGAATCCCTGTTTTATTAATGCAGCAGCACTTGTCACTGGTTTTACAGTAGTAAACATAGGATTGGAAAGTGCAACAGAAACACGAAGGCTCCTGATATCTGGCAAGTCTGCTGTTCTTCTAGTTTCTTCTTTTTTGATCATTCTGTCTGGCTCCTCATCTATGGTGGTCTAACAAGCTTGTCAGAAAATGGGTTTTAAACATCCTGCCAACTCTCCATACAGGAGAATGATTCCAATAAAAAACAATTGGCAATTGATTCTGATGGAGTCAGCAAAATTATTGGTGTTTAAAATTATTTGAAGGAGGAAATTTTCACCCTTTTGGCATAATGAAATTTAACTTCCCATTTCATTCTCCACAGATGGAGCAAAAGAGAAAATAAGAAGCTGGAAAATGAATGATCAGCTCACTCCAATGGCTGTCACAGATTGCCCAGGCTTTCAAACTTGCAAAAATATGTCCAAAAGTCCTATTAGAGTTTTATTCCTGTCATGTTCTAAGATCTCCATTATTGGAATATTGACTTACATAAACAAAACCAACATTATTAACATAATCCTGCCATACAGTTATGTTCTATAATAGAGATTTGTACTATACATATGTATTATATTGCTAAACTTTGCTTTATATATAAAAGTAAAGCAAATGAGATTATACTGAAAATCATTCATAAGTTTTTGCAATTTTTTAGACAAAAGCTGCCATTGTATATAGTTAGTAATGTTCTGTAGGCGTTTTCACTCTAGTCTAAGGAATCTGTGAAGCTCCAACTAATTTTCCTACAGATCCCTGACTACGGTTCTCCATGGTTTGGAGAGTTGCACATTGCTTGCTAACACATGTCACAGAAGACTGAAAAAGCAAATACAGAAAAAATGTATAACTTTCTGATAAGAGGTCCCTTTTCTGTCCATCACAAAGTCTACATCTTTGGAAACCTCTAAGCAGAAAGCCCCTGCTGATTGTGAGCTTGGGAAATCTAACATGCTGTTAGCGAGCTAATGGGTGAAACATCTCAATCTGCTGGAAAGGACAGAAGCAGAACTTTGTGCTAGACCATTAATTCAGGAGATACTTCTAAATCCCATTATTGCTTTCTGATTTGAATACGACACATACAGCAATATTTATGATTTGGAAACTGTTACATAATTAGAGACATGATTATCTTTTGTAATCTGCAGATTTTTTTTTCTTCAATCCTAGTGAAAGAATAATTTATTACACATTAAAATTAATAGCCTCATACATTTCCTTACAACTGCACACTTGTGGGACATTTTTCTGTGAGGTATATTCCCCCCCCCCAAATTCATAAATCCTTAACAGAAAAATATATGCCAGACTGCATTCATTGTTTGATTCAAAACTGGGCATCAATTGCTTTTCCCTATTGGAACCTGGATTAATTTGCCAAATTCCCATTCAGATGAATTAGTTCTGCATAGGCTATAAGATATCACTTAGATTAATGTGTTTCCAGCACATTACCCATAATGATGGTCAAATTAATTCATTAAAACTTTGACCATCTTTAGAAATAATGTCCCCAAGAAACATTAATCAAGGAGATACTTCAGATCATATTCTATATAGCATTGAAGCTAAATTACATTAAGTAACTCTATAAGAATTTCAAAACAATATTTGAATCACAGAAACATATTTCTCAACTGAAAGTAATTCAATGTTGTTGTTATTATACGATCATAGTAATATTTTCTTGCATAGAGGTGACTGCCTGATATAGGATATAGACTGGACATACCAAATACATATTGGAGTAGTAAAACAGACCACAATGCTCTTTAACATTAATACTTTTTCAGTTCTGGATGAAAACATTTGACCCTCCAGGGAACAAACAGAAATAGAGTTCTAAAATTAACTGAAGTACAGATCAATAAACTAATTCAGACTGGCATCAGAAATCAAGATATAACGTTCCTCAGTTTGCAATCTTACAAGAAATATAGGATACATTAAATTTAACATTTCTGGATCTGACATAGGTGTGACAGTTACTCTGTTCTTATTAACAGCTTTAAACAAATCAATAGAACTTTTCTCTAAAGGAATTTAATTAGATTTTTTTTTTCATTTATTACACCTATGAAAAATGTTTGAAGGAAACCAAATGGACGCCTTTGCATACAAACTAAAAACATTTTAAACTATATTGCCAGTTCAAAATCCTATGTCAGATTTGCTTGTGTAATAACATAATTTGTCTTCACATTTGTTATAGTTATGCTTTAGCTAACAATTAGTTATGCCTACATTTAAGATGTGTAACTTCCATCAAAGCCATTTACTGTATCTCACATTTGGGCTAAAGAGATGTTGGTATTCAATATGAAAACTTTATTCTTTCCTGATGGTAGTTTCCCATTTACTTGCATTGTATTGTTGTCTACCAATGGGAAGTACTGATAAGCAATTTCCAATTTCAAGAGCAAATGAACTACACTAATATTTAAAACCAAGACTGGTTTGGTGATTTAGGCAATCAATGCCAAAGCCACAGGAATTATTACCATAATATTTCTTTTCTGCTAGGCAGATAGTGTCATCACATTTGCATGGAGAGGCACTTTTCATTTTTGCAGTCTTGTCACAGCACTGCTGGGAAGTGGGAAGTTAAGAAGTGTTGAGTGCTACTTTTGGCATAGATTTGAGCCTTCATAGGCCTAACTGCTAGCCCTCTTTCCTATTCCAATTGTTCATGCCAAAGCATGCAGAGCATGGATGCAACCAGCAAACCCAATTAGCACAAAACAGAAAATCAGTGATCTGTTTTTTTATATCACATTCTAGTGGACAAAAGCAATGAGAGATGGACAAAATTAGTTTATTATTTTGTATATAAGTGAGGTTTTTATTGTCTGCAAAACTGATATTTATCCCATTTAAACCAAGAGGCCTACAATGTATTACTATTTTTGGATGGGGATTAAATTTATTATAATTGTAATAATATTTATATTTTCATATTATTACATGTTCTTTAAAGGAAACAGATTTGGAGATACTTTTTTTTAATAAGTTTTCAAATAAAATATCATATCATCTCAAATTAATTCTCAGTTTTTGCAGAGTATTAAGATCTTAAAGTATATTTATTATGAGGTCAGAGATATAATTTCAGGGAAATAAAAACAGGACATACCAAGAAAAAAATCTTATTTTTCTAGGAGTATTGAATTAGAAACCTCTTCAAAATAAGTGTTAATCCAGTACATGATACAACCTTTATAAACATTATTTATTCTTCTTTTCCAGTTTCAAATTAATCACAGGAAGGTATTCAGTCCTTTCAACCTTATCTTTTAAAACAAGGTGGGAACTTCAGCTATTTTTACTCAAGTCTATCTTAATTCTTACAATGCACATGATCAAAATTCATTATTCACTCAGTGACTTAGTTGAACTACAGATCATATCAAATAAGGTCTTCTCCTTCTACTGCATAAAAGGAGATATTCCTTCTATTGACTATATGCTATGTGGGGATAAAACACCCTAATGCAGGAAACAGTAATAGAAAGAATGATAAAGTATAACAATAATAAATAAATTCTCTGCACAGCTTTTTTAGCAGCTAATCTTAATTTTGCATCAAAAGATTTATGGGTGGTGAATTTTGGAAAACTTCTTTCAGACACCTGAGTTAGCCACCAACCACTAATATAGTAAATACGTAGACTATGAGTATTCTGGAGAATCAGATACTTTCTTCTTTGAGCTTTGACTTGAAACGGCCTTTATTGGAAATATACTTACTAATGTGAGTAATTTCTTTTAAAAATTATACACACAATTTAAAAGAACTGGACAGGCTTTTAAAACCATTCCATAGTATTACATTGAGATATAGAATATTTAAAGCCTCAGAGCTATTTTTAAAATCCTGGAGATAATGTATAATATTTCATTTTAGTTCCTACTGATAATTTATTCATTTTAATTATGGATTAATAAATTAGTAGATGAAATTAATAAAAAGCATAAGTTTTTTTTCCAAAGGAGTGAGAAGTTTGAAGAATTTAAACTATTGTTATGTGGAAGTAATTCTAAGATCTTTGAGGCCATAGATTTACAGATAAAATAATCTTTATTCATATGGAAAAACACAACATTTGGTCCTGAACCTAAACTTGTATTAATATATATATTATTGCTGAAATGTTATAACCTGAAGTGTTTTGACATATTAGAGGACCAGATAGCCTCCAGAGGTCCCTTCAAAAGGCAACCTTTCTGCCATTCTGGGGTAATAGAGACACTTAAAAACATAGAATTCAAGAATGTCTTGATTTTTTTCCAGATTGATAAAGAGAATCAATGACAGTGAGTCACTTACCCAGGACAGTGGGTACTAATACCTTCTCCATTATACTTCCATCTTTGTTTAACAGTCAGTAAAAAAATTAATGTTCAAAAAATAATATTTTCTGTTCCTTATGATCAAGTGTGCTAATGAAGAGCATTGTGAAGTGGCATGGAGAAGGAAGGGAGAGAAAGGTTTCTGAGTATGTTAAGGTCTAAATTTGATTTCATGTACAATTTTCAAGCTTTCTCTTCCTTCTACAAATTAAAAGGAATTCTGGAAGTTACTTCATCTGGGTTTATCACAAGGTTTATGGTGTATCAATGATAAAAAGCATAATTTCTAAATTAGAGTGTTGACAATAGTATTGCAACCTACTTGATAGCATACCTTCTTTTATGCAGAAAAGGAGACAGATGTCATCAAACATGACATCCTTCCATGGCTTATTCATGATGTAGTAATGTTATGACTTAATATCATAGCTTCACTTATGTGTGACCACAATCAAGTTAAAAATTAAATAGTCACCACATGTATCTAACAGTAGAAAAATGTAAACATTATGTTTACTGTTGTAAACCTACATGAACATATGGAAATCCAATTGAAAGTTACTATCAAAGAAATCATGACACTATCCTGGAATTTTACTTATGTATTTTTCCCTTGAATGTGCAGAAAAAAACCCCAAACATAATCACTTACCTGCTGCAGAGTAAAAAGCTGTGTGTAAGTTTTCTTTGCCATACAATTCCAGAAAAAAAACTGCATTCAATTATTTCCCTATTCTAAATTATTTAGCATCTTTATATATCATATATCAAGAAATATACCAAGCTTCCACTATTTCCTTTCAGATCTGCATAAAAATAAAATAAAATAAAATAAATCTCTTTTTTTTATTGTCATAGCTAAGCTTCTCATTCTTGAATTGTAATTGCAAAAGACAAAGCAGGCTGATATCCAGCCCAGGAAATAAAAAATTCAGAGTAATTTCAATTACAGTGATCACAGACAAACTCATGCTGTCATTTTAGTTTATGTTAGCTAACTACACTGCTACCTAGAACACATTCACTGAGCTTTTAGAATTAGTAGGCATAACATTAACCACAGTTTCAAATGCTGAAAGTTTGGGTATCGTTCAGTATTCAAAAAACTATTTTGTCTGAAAAATATTTTTAATTACTTACTAGGTAAAATATTTAGATAAATTGTTTTAAAATAGGTAATAAAGCTTCAACGTTTAATCAAACTTAATAGGTGGGGTTTATTTCTCTAGCTTCATAGAACACTGCACATGGGCTGCCCCTGTTCTGTGGGAACAAAGCCAAATACACAGAATATGTAAGAGGACAATGCCTCTTCTATTTAGTTCTTGAATGTAATTTGTGAAGGCTGTCAATAACTGCTATAATCCATCCCAGATTCACTTTACATTCCAACAATATATTTTGTAAATGGCAATGAAATAGCACAGGTGTAAGTTCTGTGAGAGACTAGTCAAACTGCCTTTATTTCTTCTGCTGCACTTTAATAAGTGTAATGGCCTCCAGTTCTTCCATTTAAACATAGAGTCAGTAGATATATGACCACCTCTAATGGAGTAATTCTGAATAGCAGAAATCTATATTAACCACTATAATCTATAGTAACCACTGGCTCACAGCAGGAGAAATAACTGGTGGTCCCTGAAAATGCATGTTGACTTGACTTTGACCTTAATTATGGACCTGATTTAAAGAACTTAATGGAGCTGGCAATGAATTTCAGCCCTAGGAAGTTTCAAATGTAAGTTCATGGCTTTCTTTAAGGCAAATTTTGCCTCTAAGTTTACACTATAGGAATATAAAAGCATTACTGCACCATCTGTGCGAGACTTTGCCATAAGTACTGTACTGGGGTAAATTTCAAAAATCAAACCCTAGTCTGAAGCATGACTCAAAGAACCTCTGATATGAGTAATTGCCAATGAATTTCAGAAGGAAAACAGGGACTTGGGCAGATGGCTCTTTTTGCCTTTCTTTTCAGATCTGCACTGAGCTTTTAAGAGAGCTTTGATCTTGTTACATTCAGATTAAGATAAAGGGGAGAAACAAGAAAGCCGCATTTCTTCTTGCTAATGAATAAAAAAGTTAACTGACCTTATAGTCCATTAAAATTGTAGCAGTCCAGTCCATGTAGACTAAAAAGCTCGTTCATAACATAGCTTTAGAGTACCTTTTTAATGCTATATTTTGTTATATTATTTTTTTTCCTGAATGCTTACTTTAAAGTGAAAACCAAACGTGTTATTTTCTGGCTGATTTTTTATTACTTTTTTTTCATTTTATCTTCTCCACCTTTTATAATTATATCAGATCAGACAACTTTATGTCTGTTTGAGGCTACTGCAGTTATTAAGCAATTATAGTTCTTCAGAATAAAAAGCATGTTAAAATTTTTTGAAATTTCATCATATTGTAAAAATTGGAAGTAACATTCAAATTTAATTGAAAGCTGAAACTCCAGTATCTAACAGCTTTATTGCATTGTGTTGTATTATCCCATACTTCATGAGATGCTATTTTATTTTAAATACTTCATGGCATTCTTTCATAATAAACTATTTTTTGTCCCTTAGAAAGGAGGTGGCTTTCTAAGTGAATGTTGTCTGTTAACTGCAGCATATTTGTAGCTTTTTGATAGATACAATAATACCTATATATGCATCTCATGCATACAACACTTGAAATATGTTCCATGAAAAGTATATTTCTCCAATTTTACCCCTGATTCTAACTGAAGTTTTTAAGAGAATGGGTATGATCTCTTTATGGTTTCTTGATATTTTAAATTTAAGTGTTTCTTGCCAAATTATGACAGGACTCAGGTGATACTGCCAGAAACACTTGGAAAAAAGATAAATCGTTAATTATTTTGGTGGTAGTTCTAAAGGCAGGTCAATGCATTTAACAAACAGAAGTTTAAATTCCCATGAGGAAAAATGGTCTTAGTACAAAGTAAATATTGCAGATGATCTTAAGAGCCTTTGATGCGTAAATTTCATGTGACTCAGTGTTCTTTCAAAATGACAGCTAGGACTAAATTACATCTCTATGTCAAGAGAAGTAGATAGGCTCAGATTTTTTTTTTTTTTTCAAAACTGTAATAATTTCAGTTAATTTCATAGTGCTCAAAAAGAGAATCTTTACAACTTCCAGTGGTAAACTTTGTAGAATATGAACTTCTACACTTGAAATTTAAAATTTTGCTGGATCTGGTAAAAGCCTAAAACTACCTGGTATCTTATTGGAGTCTGTGCCTCATGACAGAGAAGAATCATGGCTGACAAGATGCAAGTTCAGATGCCTGGCAATGTTATGATGATCAAAGGAATCTAATAATGGAATTTTCATTAAATAGGAAATACTCTTACGTTAGAGCCAATAAAATTATTTTGGTCAGATTTTCTTCTCGGATACATTTGTGAGTGTTCCACTCAGGAAGATCTCGTCATTCATGGACAATGTGATTTATCAGAAATGCCAGCTGCCTAGGGTGTTGCAACCTCAGAAAAGGTATTGAGAGAAACTTGTGTGAAATATAGTGAATTTTATTTCAGACTATTTTGAAATGTGCTAGTAGTGCCTGCTAGAACAGTGTAGATAAAAGAAAATTCAGAAGAATCTACATTGAAAAAAAATTTATATATTTAATGCTGTAAGACAACATTATTGAGGGGTGTTTTAGAATTGCATCTTGTACTGGTTTGAAAGCAAAACCAGTGAGAGACTCCAAGTCAGAAATACAATTTAATAGGAGGAAAAGAAGTAAAATAAAGTAAAATAAAGTAAATATAATAGTACAAAAACCACTGACAGAGTCAGAATACAACCTGACACCTTGTTAGTTAGGGTGGTAGTACCAGTCCAGATGAAATGGTCTTGTCGAAGCAGTGATTCCTGTAGAAATGTCTGGTAGCTCTTGTCCTCTGGGAATGCAGTGGGTAAAGGCTCCTTGTGCTGTCCCAAATCCCAGATTTTATCCAGGTGGGAATGCTTGGCTCCTCCCCCTGGGCAGAGCATCTCACAATGGGCTGATCTCATTCTATGAGTCATGCAGTGGGTCCTTGATGGCCCATTAAACAGAGATAACTCCCGGGGGGGGAGTTATCTATGAGTCATGTGGCAAGGCATTGATGGGCCCATTAACAGAAGAGAAGGGAAACACTGCCCCACCTGGTTTCAGCAGCTCATGAGGATGAGAATAGAATACATACTTTGGGCACATCTTACATTGTAACCTAGGACACATCTGAAGTACAATGTAAAGACTCTTCAGAGTATGTTCAATTGTTAGAAACAGAAAGAGAAAAGGCTGCTGACCTTAAGAAAGCCTTTTCATGTGTTGATATTTAATTTGAGAAAGGACGGTACTGATAAAAGGATTTATTAAGAAAATTTGGTAGAGATAAAAATATAGGCAGGACACAAGAAAATATTTCATATCCATTAGAGCAGCGAATTTCTGAAATACACCTCAAGGGAAAGAAATGGGGAAAATAAACCTAATTTTTCTTATAGCAAGGTGTATAAATGAAAATACAGATGGGCTTGATGAGCTATACCCTAACTTTCTAAACTTTGACATAAAAAATTAAGATTCATCCTACCTATGGTTTCAGGCCCAAGTTTAATGCTGGAGATGTTGAAATCTATATCTAAGCTAATAATTTGAAGTATTTTTTTCAGTCAATGACTAAAAGCAGGCGCTTTCAAAATATAGTTAATCTTATTTATTTTGAATGTCTACCTTAGGAGGAAACTGACACTCATTCTCAAAAATCATGCTTTTTCTATTACTAATCAATTAATTTTTAAAAAGCAAAAAAAATAAGGACCGTTAAAATTCAATACATAGTGTTGTTGCTTTTGCTGCCACAACCGTGGTGGCCTGGTTTAGGATAGACGGCACGGCTACCACATGTTGTGTGGAGCTCGGGCTAAAAACACATGGACACCAGTGTGGTGGATAGTTAAAAGCGTTTATTATCTAAAGCATGCAGTTTAAATACTATCTGGTTCTTCCCTACGTCAGAGGGGTCTTACTACACTTCCTTTGTTAGGGGGAGAATGGAAAAGTACTGGTAAGTCTGTTAGAGGAGGGCTTGTGTCCTTGAAGTAAAGCTTATCTCGGGGGTTGGAATGTGCTGCAGCCTTCCCGTAACAACCCGTTATCTTCCGAGCGCCTGTCCCTTTTCCATCCACATCTCCCCCACAACATAGTAATGAAATTATAGTAAAATAGTAATGTCAGAAATACCATATAATAATATTGCATTTCAAGTCAACAGAAAGACCATGCTTAAAAGATCAGATTTAAATCATGACCTCAAGCTTTTGAGAGTCACTTTATCATTTTATGGTTTGTAATCTCCAATGTATAATTTTTTGCATCTCCTCTGTACACATTTCTTCTTCAAATGCATCACGTTATTATTTTCTTTATAATGAATATATTCCTAGCAAGAATGTATGTCTTAATTTTCAAATTATTTGCAAGAAGCCAAGAAAAACCTGAACAACCTTTTTAGTGAGTTTGTTCAAGTTCCCATTTTCTTTAAAATGAATGTTTACGAGATGAATACACCATAAAACCTTCATATACACTCTATCTTTTAGATGTAATGTGTTTTGATTTGTTTGCCATCTTTTCTTTTATCCTCAGAGGTTGTAATAGCCACAGTAGCAGGGTTCATGAGCAGCCATTAGAAAAAGAACACTGAAAAGGTCAAAGTAGCACCATACTGTTCACTTTTTACACAGTGTTTGTTGAATTAAAAATCTCATTCTTGCAGTAATGGGCATTGCTGGAGGAAAAAGTCCAAAAGTAACACAATCTAAAAAATCCCAATCCTCATAAGGTCTAGTTAGTACCATTTCAAACTAAAGAAACTACTCTGCTTTTGACTTCAACTTTATGTTGTTTCCTACAAAAACCTTTTTGCATTTCAATAAAATGGATTTACATTGTTATAACAAAGCACAAATATGAAAGATACAAGTGCAATAAAAGTTACTTACAAATATAGAGCATTAGATTTCATAACTGAATACTAATTCTTTTTTCATGAGTTTGGTTAAATAACATTCTGTTTCTAAAATATTCCTGAATATTCATATGGTAATTTATATGTCTTTATGCTTCCGCATACTGAAAACACAGCAGATTTTCTTCCTTTATATAACAAAAATCAATTTGTTTTTTGCCTGCATTTTTCTGTTTGGATTTACCTATAGCTATGGAGAAATTTATGTACAATTAGTTACATAGCAGTATTCCTCATCTTAGGAACAGCTACCTTTCTAGTCTTAATATTTCTTAAGTAGTGAAGAAAACTCAGTCGTTTTTATTTGTTTGTTTGTTTCTATGTATGCTTCAATTCCACACAGATGTAGACAGACTCTGTCCGAAGAAGTTTTGATGGGCTATCAGTCACCAGAGGCAGAATTTGAATTTTCACAGTCATTGGCTCAAGTTTTCTTTGAAGAATGTTCATCTCATTCTACTTAACAATATTTCAGCTGAAATATATTTTGTTCTGGCCTAAAGCCAAGAAACATTTAAACATATGGGAAAAAATAATTAGAACATTTCAAAATCTGCCAAATACCAGTGGCTTAAACTGGCTAATTTTTTTTACCTATTGCAATACTTTGCATTATGCTATAAGCACAGAACTGTAGCAACACTTCACTTTTTACCTGCCAAGGTTCTAATGAGATATTAATTTCAGAAAACATTTTAGTACATTTTCAAAATAGCAGAAACAAACCAGACATTTGCCAGAGTAAACAGTAAGCTATCACAGAAAAGTGCAATATACCCAATTTCAAAGCATGAGAATAATTCTGTTATGAATAAATAAACAAGCTGTCCTTATTGCTAGTAGTTCCACTCAGCATCATTAAATAATTTTGAAGTAACAGCATAAGAAGGTGTCAGACCCTCAAAGTTTTTGTCTTCTACACAGAAGCTCAAATCATGCAGAAAAATTGAAAGTATGAATATTTCTGAACCTGAGCAAGCCTTCAACAAAAGATAAAAGAAAATCAAGCACAAAGCTAAAATTCTCTCTCTAATGGTCATTTTTGACATTGGTGTGGACAGTTACATCGTTAATAGTTCACTTATGGTCTGCTCATGAAGAGATATTAACATGGGTCACAGCCTTGACCTCTAATGTTCCAAGTCAGCTTTCTGAAATGACAGTGCAATCCCATGTAGAGATACACTAAAACTCTGCAGAAGATTTTTCTAGAATAAAATCTATAGGATAATTCCACCTACAAGCAACAGCTGTTTGTCACCCACTGATTTTGGTCTTACTCTAATCGCTGTGCCAACAGATTTTTGATGATTTCTGAAGTTCACAGAGTACACAGAAAGAAATGGTGATTACTACCAAATCTGAAGGCAAAAAAGTGATTTCAAATTACATTCTGTACACTGGAAGTTTCTTAAAATAGTACCTGGGTATTTTTTGAATGTACTGATACTCCTTCCTGTTCAGTATTGTAAATGTCCTAGTAATCAGGGGAGGTGTGTTTATTAAACTCCTCTGGAGGGCTGCTGTCCTGTTCATTGCTATAAATTTCTATCTGCCTAAATTTCTAAATTTCTATTGCCTTGCGTATATTATTTTAACTATTACAGGAAGTTTGCAACCTGAGAAGCCATTTAATACCATTTAACTGTTGCAAAATTGAAGAAAAACATTGGCAAGGTTGAGAAATCCTTTTTATCTCAGGTGAATATGAAAGAATACAAGGTAAATTTTCAGCAACAGGGCTTGTCCAGAGAGAAATGTGTTCTAAAGGAGCCTAGTTTTAGGCTACAGCTAGAGCTTTCATGCTGGTGCTGAGCCTGCTGAAGAAAGACCTGTTCCAGATCTCTATCCCTCTGTGGGGGGATTGTTAAGGATTTTTGAGGGCTCTTAATGGCACCCATTTCCAATTTTAAGGATTAACAGTGCTGATGGAAACAGACTGGTTCAAACTAAAAATTCTCTCTGGGACTGAAGTATAAAGGCTATAAATTGTAAACAAATTATATATTAAACAAATAGCCACTGAAAGTAACCACAATGTATTTTATGGATTATAATCAATAGTGGAATTATTAAAAGAAATCACTACAAGGGTTCACAAGTCGATATGACTCAAATTGAAGTAATATGACATCACTGTGAGTCTGTAGATGCTTTCTCATGTCTGCGCTTGACTTGTTCTAAAAATTAGGTGTGGTTTATGAGCGGTGACAGGCGGAATCCATATAATCTGGAGTACTTGCATTTCTGAATATTTTTTCTCCCCCTTTACCCCAAAATATTGCGCCTTCTCTTTCTCTCCAGCTTCGGCATAAGATCTTAGAAATAACACTGACTGTGATCTCTTGCAGGATGTTAAATTAAAAAGCTTTAAACTTCTGACCAAACAATTGTGTAAGAAGCATAAACAAGCATCCACTACTAGACAGTCTTTGTAAGTTTGTCCAGTTACTGTGCACTCTTTCAGTACCTTTATGCCCTTTTCATTTTTCCACCACTATTAAAAATCATGAAGGGACAAGACACTCTCAATCTGGTTTTTAACTAAAATACAGGTTACGTTTATATTAAAAGTAATGAAATACAATGAAGGAATACTTCAGAAGCATTCTTTTACATCTTGTTTAGCTTGTAATTAGCAAATAAATCTTCCCTTCTTTTTTTCAAAAGCATTAAATCCACGACCTTTTTTTACAAGTCTACGCAGTATTTCATCATTTATTTCAGCGTTTCCAGCTAATATCAATTAGCTGAATAACTCTAAGTATATTACATTGAATTATATGCTCTAAAATCAATAATTAAAGTCATGGAACTTATTTAATATCCAGTAGAGAATTCATTACACTTCATCAAAGGCATTTTTTCAGTATGTTCATGAAAGACTATTGGAAAACAGCCTGAAAGCCCTGCTAACATTAAGACCCAACTAGTAAGGAACTAATCCAAAGTTGTTCAATTTTTCTAATATCACGATATTAGAATAATGCATCAACAAATGTTTTTCAAATATTGTCTATCCTGTTAGTATAACTCTCTCTCCAACTTAGCTTAATGGAAGAATTCTTCTATATTATTAAATTAGAAAGAATGATTAAGCCAACTGTAAAAGGAAAATGGTTCCTATCAGCACAGAACAGAACAGAGATAAGATACTACCATCCAATCCATTGGGCTAAATTGTGATTCTGAATCCCAGTTATACAAGATTGCAGGTCTAAGAATAAAATGCAGGTAACATAGAGAGGCTTTTAGAATGCTAACCTAAAAAATGCTGGCAAGTTTCCCTCCAAAAAAATAATATATTTACTCTCAATATCTTCTTTGAATTTAAATTTAAGCCTGCTTTTAGATTTTTGATTTTACATTTTTCCACTCTTCTACTCATTGAATTTCCACATGTAGGTTAAAGGATTTTACAAACCTAGCAGAACTTGCAGCAAAATTCCCAAAAATATTTAATTAATTATACCTTTGTAACAGAATGTCTGTAAAAAGACAAAGTTTATGTTCATAATAATTTATGCTTGCAAAATCATGAAGCATGACCATAACTGTGATAATTTTAATCTAACAAAAAAGTAAAATCAAGAGAAGCTAAGATGTTTTTCCTAGCCAAAGATCTACTTTTATTGTAAAGCAGAAATAGAAAATGCCATGTCTTTCTTAAAGAAATAAGATTTCTTGCTGAAATCAGATGGCAAATCTACAATGAGAAGACCATTTTTACTAAAAGAGATTAGTACGTTTTATCTGAAAATACTGAAGAAAAGGACTGCAACATCTTCCCCTATGACATGTCTTTTCAATTTTCTCATTGAGTCAAGTTCAAAATACAGAAGCAGCTAGGAAAAAAAAAAAAAAAAGAAAGAAAGAAAAGATAAGTGGGATTAGTAAGACAGCATTAAAATAACTTAAAAGAGTAAGAGTCTGGAAATGTTCACAGGCAGTTTTGAGATACAAACCAAATTAAAATGAGCCAGTAATGTTTACAGGTGAAAATACTGAGCTATCACCAATGCTTTGAATACTTTGAATAGTTTTATAGTTGCACAATTTCTAAAGATCTCAGGGTTTCGAATATGACTAAGGTAATTTACCTCCCAATATGACATTAAATTTAGCAGTTCTTAATGATCACATATAATCCATTTAATTCTGGTGAACTGCAGCAGTGTAAGTGAAAATTGATGGAAGACTGATATAATTATACCCTACCAATAACCAGATTATTTTAAGAGGCTGTCAAAAAGATTAAAATGTAAGAATTTTATAAAGCCATCCTGGAATAGTATTTAATAGGCATATTTCTTTGTTCAAATAAAGTGATTTTCTTCTTTTCTTAGTTCAGAGATAAAATAAAATAACTATATAGAGAGCTAAACTTAATTAAGTAACAAAGTGTTATCTATCAAAACAACGTATATCATAGAATCATAGAATCGTAGTATGATTTACGTTGAAAGGAACCTTCAAAGATATTGTTCCAGCCTCTCTGATTTGAAATAGTGTCTTCAAATTGATCAAGTTAGTTAAAGCCCCATCCAACCTGACCTTGAAGATTTCCAGGGATGAAGCATCTACAACCTCTCAGGACAACCTGTTCAAATGTTGCACAATCCTCACTGTAAAAAAAAAAAAAAAAAAAAAAAAAGTCTCCCTTTTATGTGGTTTGAATCAATCCTATTTTAGTTTAAAACCCTTACTCCTTTTCTTGTAACTTAGGGACCCATTATTAGGCACACCTCAAACCCTGTGTCCAGTTTCAGGTCTCTCACTCTGAGAAAGACACTAAAGTGCTAGAGAGTGGCAACAAAGATGGTGAAGAGTCTGGAGCACAAGGCTGATAAGAGGCAGCTGCGGGATCTGGGGCTGTTTAGCTGCAGAAAAGGAGGGTCAGGACAAACCTTACCACTCTCTAGAACTACCTGAAAGAAGATTGTAATAGGTCAGGTCGGTTTCTTCTCCCTGGTAACAAATGACAAGAGAAAATGTCCCCAAGTTTTGCAAGGTGAGATTTAGATTGGGTGTTAAAAAAAGTTTCTTTGTGGCAAGGACTGTCAAACATTGGAACAGGCTGCCCAGGGAAGTGGTTGAGTCACCATCCCTGGAATTGGATATGGGACTCAAGGACATGGTTTAGTGGTGAACATGGTGGTGATACTAGGTTGATGGTTGGATTTGATGGTCTTAAAGGTATTTTTCAGCCTCAGTGATTTTATTATTCCATAATTCTATATACACTTGAAAAATCAAATTGCTAAGATGGCTATGTGTGCTTCAACTATATCAATTATTAGCTACTTCTTTCCTAAAATTAAATCCAGGTTCATGCTCTTCAATGAAAGTACCTTGAGTTTCAGTGATAATGCATATCAAGTGGTCAAAATCCCTTATGCTCCATGATTTTTATGCCTAAATGTATCACCTAGCACTGAAATATCAAAATTCAAAACAAATGTGTAAAAAACCAGTACTCTCACTCTATTATCCATGTTCCCTAAGGTAACTTTCTCATTCTACTCTATAATACCAGCCCATGGCTATACTGCCTTCAGAAAGAAGGTCATTGCCTTTGGAGAAGGCAAAACAAAATGTGGGAACTACATGAAGATTTAGTCAGTCATGGTATCCTGTAGGGTCATAAGCTGAATTTCACATCAAATCTCTCCTTGAGAAAAATGCCAGCCTATTTGACTTACTGTAGCTGACAGATGAATATGTAAATATGTATAGGAATTACTAGAATCTGAAATGTTATTTTGCCACAATCACTTGCCTTAAGAACTAAAAAAATAAGAATATATTATAGTCATATAAAATGCATATTTCTTTTGTAAGATCAGGATTTTTTTTCCTAAAAAACAAGAATTAAATATTCAAATTTCTTAGCTCTGCATGTATGTTAAATACTGAATTGGTTACCTCAACATTTTTGACATGATCTTTTCACCTTTAATAAAAATATCTGTATTTGTATGTGTCATAATTATGACACAGTTCTAAAAAATAAAACTAGACACAGGAAGTAAAAGTGAAACAATTTTTTAAAATTCGTTAGAAATGTGTTTTATCTTTAAGTTACCTAGGTATGTTGGCTCACAGCACTTAAATGTAACACCCTAGAACACAGTTACTTTGATCACAGTTGCCAACTATTCTATAGAAAATATAAATAATGAGAAATGAAAGACTTAATTCTCTAAATCTCTATTTATAATTGTTTTTCAAGCTACTGTGATATAACTTCAGCTCCTCAGACAACTGAGAAGGAGGGGAGGAAACAAAGGTACTGGTGATCTTTAAGACCTCAGATACCATGATGGCTTAGACATAGATTACTTGCATAGCAAAAGACTATGATTTATGGGAAAGTGGTAGAATAATAAGTGGTGTATAAATAATAATAAATAGATTATAAAAACTTTAAAAGTTTTTATAAGTGAGTAAAATAACATAAAAATGAATAGTGTGTTAAACTAATTTGTTGTTGTTGTTGTTGTTGCTATTCACTGTTTCAGTATTGTCATTACTAAATGTAGACTACCAGAAATTGTGAACACATGTAAAGTAGTTGGGATTGCCATAACTAATGTCCTGCACTTGGGTCAGGGCAATCCCAAACACAAGGGATATAGGTTGGGCAGAGATTGCTCTGAGATCTCTCATCTAAAATTGAGAGCAGCCCAGATGAGGTGGACGTGGGGTTTGTAGTGAACAAAAAGCTGGACACGAGCTATCAGTGTTGGCTTGCAGCCCAGAAAGCCAACTCTGTCTCGAGTTGCAGCTAAAGACACATGACCAGCATGGGAGTTGAGGCGATGATTCTGCCCCTCTACTCTGCACTCATGAAATCCCATGTAGAGTACTCTATTCAGCCCTTGGGGCCCCAGTACAAGGGCATGGACCTGCTGGAGCAAGTAGAAAGGCAAGTGACAAGGATGATCAGGGGACTGGAACACATCTGTGAAGATGGGTTGGGAGATTTGGGGCTGTTCTGCCTGAAGAAGGCTCTAGGAGGTCACTCTAGCAGCCTTCCAGTACCTGAAAGAAACCTACAAGAAAGTTGTGGATGGATATTTTACAAGAGCATGTAATGAAAGGACAAGGGGCAATTGCTTCAAACTAGAAAAGGGTAGATTTAGATTAGATGTTATGAAAAATTTTTACTGGGCAGGTGGTGAGGCTGTGAAACAGATTGCCCAGAAGGTGAAGATGTCCCACTCTTGGAAGTGTTCAAGGCCATATTGGGTCAGGTTTGAACAACCTGGTCTAGTGAAAGTTGTCCCTGTTCACAGCAGAGGGTTGGAACCAGGTGATCTTTTAGGTCCCTCCCAAAGCACATCTTTCCATGTTTCTATGATAAATACTATAGTAAAGTTTATAGAGAGTTGTGTAAGAATGAGTCACACTTCCCTTGTGACAAAAAGCAGAATGTGACATTTTCTTACAGTGGAACTAGGATATCTCTTGGGAATGCTAATAACTAAAGAACTCATTGGTCATTACTAGATTAATTAAGAGCTGGGCAATTCTCAAATCTCTACAAATGTTTGCTGAAGTATGCCATAATCAAACGAGTGTATTTCAAACCTTTTCTACAGGATCAGAACTAGTGTGATTTAATATTTTTAATCTGTGATCTGGAAATAAACATGAAAACCATCACTGGGAAGATTTATATGTGACATAAAAGTTAGTGGAATGAGACGTAATGCAGAAAACACACTCAGAAAAGACCTGTCTGGATTATTTGATAAGTGATGCACTTAGATAACATTTACTCTGTACAGCAATATTACAATTATAAATCCAGAAAGATGAAATGTACGTCATACCTTGTTCTATGTCACTCAATGAATGACTGATTCTTATATGGAGAATTTGTTTTCTTAGAAGGATTTGGAAAACCAGTTGATGCAGTTTGATGAGTTTATGGCTCTGTAGCCCATTTGGAGGGTAAAATGTTACATTAATGTGATAGTAAACCATGAATTGTTAGAGACTGGTACAGCAGGATGGACTAGAACAAGTTGGTGTATGCTAGAACAAGTAAATCACAATTATATGATACTTTTTTATTCTACTTAGAATCATCTGAGTGGCCATGCACTTCTTTCCTTACCTTATCCTATGTGCCACTTGTGACAAGGAGGTTTCCATCTAATTTGCACTGTTACCTTGCAAAGTCTTAGTGCCAGTGCAAATGGCTGTTTCTGATGGGTTTCGTTCTGTAAGAGTCCTTATTATGATGCATCCTGGGAATAAAATACAGAGTAATATTACAATGCTTGAGTGTGGAGTGACACTGATTCTGAAAAGAATGTAGAGGCCATAGCAAACAGACCTGAATATGACATAGTAAAGACTTTGTATGATCATGTGATATTAAAAAAAAAGTAGAGAAGTTAGCTTTATGAGTAGGGATCTATTGACCTACTGATGACTCCCACACATGCACCTTTGGAATGAATTTTGGGACATTATGTTTCTCTAGTATCTTTAGTTTAAGAGTGTTGAAAAAAAGTGATGCATAAAAGTGCCATAAAATGAGTCTCTAAGTGAAGAAACTTTTCATTGAAGGATGGGCAGAAAACAGTTTCTAACTTTTAAAGAAAATCTTAGTTGCAATATGCAAACATCTATGCAGGAAGTGTGCTAGAGTACTATAATATTTTATTTATCAGAAAGTTTTCAAAAGCTTATTTTCAGAAATGTCTGTTTGCACTAGTGCACTATTGCACCCAAATAATAACTCCAGTTTCAAGGTCATGTCTTTTTAACCCCTCCTGGGTAGCCATGACCTCAATACTGTTTTAAAATGCTTTAGAATTTAAATACTGAAAACTATGTAAATACTGTAAAATGGTCTTTTTAATTGCTCCCCACCCGTGTTGTTTAAGGAAGTCATATCTACAAGTCATTGGTCATTTAATTGGGGTGAATTTACATAGGCAAGATTGCTTTCTTTTCTTTTTTTTTCTTTTTTCTTTTTTTTTTTTCTTTTTTTTTTTTTTCTTTTTTTTTTTTAAATAAACATCCATCTGTTCACATAGATTCCACAGATTGCACTTGTGGTTCTGGCTGTCATAGAACAAGGAGGCTTAGCAAGTATAGCTAATACACTTTAAAAGTAGTTTGAAAGTGATTTAAGAACATGGAGAAATGTGTAGGCTCCAGGCAATCTAGTACCTTAGAGAATGTACCCATCCCAGAGCTGTAAACTCCAATAAATCATATTGTGAACATACTGTAAACATTTTCAGTGTTCCAGCTGGCAAAATGTATTTTCATGCACGCAACACACACCCTGTTCCAGAGTGATTTTTTTGTTTTGGCCAAAAGGACACAATTACTTTTTAAACAATGTTTAGTTTCTGTGTGGCATTCTTTGCCTTCACTTACAATACTGTACTGTGTTTTTGTCAGCATCACATCAACTTCAGCTGAAGAACAGATTATTAACAGCTAGAATAAATATGTACAGAGGGGCAGTTCAAACATGATACATACCAAAAGTAAAAATCTTTTCCATTTAAGATGAAACAGATTTAGTTAGTAGTGGTGTGAACATAAATGAGAATTAATATTTATAAAGATCTCTGTCTTTCAAAGGTTCAAGTCTTCTCAGTGAAAAGATCCAGACAATACAGGTGTTCTTTCTTCATCAGAAGAAGTGATGCAAAATGGAACTTCATAGCTTCTATTACCTCTTGGACTAAAATGTAATTGGTGAGTGACTTTTGATTTTTATTCATTATTTATGAATTCTGACACATACAGGGCTTTATAAGTTTAGGCACATGTATTAGAAACAAGATAAAAGGTGAAATGAATGTGCTGTAGAAATTGGAATACTATAATGAAATCAAAGAGAAAATAAATCATAGGGACACAAATGCACTTCACCTTGGTGCATAGAACTGAGTGAAGGAAAGAATCTGTTAGGGCCTTGAGGGCACTGTTAGCTCTTGCTGCCCCTGCTTAGCAATGGAACCCATTTCAGCACCACTAGGGCCATCAGTCCCAGATAACATCACAGAAGGCAGCTACATTGTCAGTCATCATTTAGCCTTGAAAAATCCATGTTGACTATTCTCATGTTGACTATAAGGTACCTTATTGTCTTCCTGGTGCTCAGAAACATGCTGCCAGAGGATTAGTTCTATGGTTTTCTCAGGGTCAAAAGGGAGGCTGAATTGCATGTAGTTCCCCGGCTTTTTGACATTACAATGTTTGTGTTTTCCAGACATGAGGGACACATCTCCATGACCTTACAATGAAGATAAAGCATACACTTGATAAAGCACCTGCCTGATGGATGTAGCCTGTTTGGGCCCGTGAAATATAGATTGAGCTCAGGAAAATAATTTCTCCCTCGATCCTACTCTTCCACTGAAAGTTATCTTGTTTGAATCTGCATCTAAGTAGAGAGGTCTTTAATGGTGGTACATGAGCTAAGTTTCCAATTCATAGTTTCTAGTACTCCCAAATCACTCCCCAGTCACCCTGCTGCAGAGCTTCTCTCAGTTTGCTGTGGGTGCTACTTACCTCACTGCAGAGAATCAGGTCCTCACATCACAGTTCCCAATTTACTGTTCTATTCCTGAGCTCCCTGTATGTGCTTCTTCTCTGTGAACCCCAGTCAAAATGTCCTGAAAATCCACTTTCATTAACTCCATATTTCAAGGGAGCTAACCTTTCTCGTCCAGGGAAAATGTTTCAATCAACAGCAGAGCAGAGGTTATGCTAGGAAGGTGTAATTCCTGACAAATGCTGAGTATGTCTGGTGCCCAGGAATCCCACCAGTTTTGAGCTTCCATACAATATCTCATGGTCTGAAAGATGTTGTGATGGAAGACACTGGTAAGAAAAATAAGAGGAACCCGACAGAGAACTACCAAAAAAATAGAAATTCTGTTTTTTATTCTGTGTCACAGGGCACCAGAAATCATTGCAGCTTGTCTTGGATCACTGGAAGCAAACATCTGCAAGGTGGGATTCAAATTACAGAGTGAGAAAAACTGTAAATTACTTCTTTCAGTCTCTGCTTTGTCACAAATAGTGCAATCCTAGGCAACACTTCCTCTCCAGCTTAATTGCACAGCCCCCGAGAAGTGCTGTGGCTTTGTCCTGTCACTGTCACTTCTGCCTTGCTCTTCATGCTATGCCCTTAGCCCTTGTGTTAGTTGTCAGCATCCTCTGCTACCCTCTCATGATCTGCCATATCCAACTGAGCTCATGTCCTTAGCTGAACTTTGCCTCTTACTGGCCAGGCCTGGGAAAGAATACCACCTCATACATCTGACCACATTTCACAAAGTTAGATACAGCTGTTTTTAATGAAAAGCTAACCTTAATGTAAATAGGCATAAAAGGCATAAAAGAACAGATATCTAGGAAAAATATGCATGAGCTTATGTAGAGGAGGTACAAACAGCATACTCTGGAGACAGTGAATATGCAGTTAAGCGAATTTTTTCAGAAATTACTTGTTGTCCTCAGTAAATACAATTTAATTAGTTAGCATCTACCCTTGATCCAAGTATTATGTGTCACCATCTTCAGTCAGGGATTCAATACTAAATCAGAGGAATGGTTTTCACAAGCCCAAATATACATACCCCATCTTTTTGAGATTTTCTGGTCCTTTCTTTTCAGTGAATCATCAGTTTCATCCTATGATTTCCATAAGAATATAAGACCCAGAGGATTTACTTCCCTGCTCACCAATTGCAAGACATTAGTTTGTCAATGTTTGTACTAAGCTTTAAAATATAACTGCCAGCTAATATAATGTATGAGTTCATAAGAAATAATAATATTTGGGAAACAGTTTAATGTAAATGTTATCTCCTGATTTTTACCTTACTCTAAAGAATGTTAAATATACAAAGAATATATTTTTGTTAGAAAATGTCAGCCAAAAATGTAAAAGTAAATTTGCTTAAAGTTAGATTCATACATATTTAATTGTACTGCTATATATGTTGTACCTACTTAATGGAAAACGTATTTTGAGTCTGTTTTTTTCAAAGTGCTCAGCTCTTACAACTGATTTCAATTCAAGTTCCTCATGCTCAGCAGTTTGTTACAAGAGGATGTATTTAGTGTCTTGTAGATGAAAATATCAATACAAAACCCTAACTTTATGTGGTCAGTTTTCAGATTTTCTTGGTATAACATATTAAATTTATTTAGAAATGTTCATTGACCATCTGCAAACCCACAAGTGTACTATATTTCATATAGTAAGAAAATCTGTAGGTTTTTTTTCTATGTAGCTGAGAAACATTACTTGTGAGTCACTTTAAATTTAATCATGAATTGCAGAGAAAATATTTTGAAACTCTGAGATAACTTGCTGCCAAAATACTGTTTACATTGGTAAAAAAAAAAAAAAACACATTGAAACCATCATTGAAAAATGATGGTTTCCTATTTAGTAAAGTTTAAGACCTTATCTAGATGGGAATTGCTTCCACAATAGAGCTCACAAAAACAGTCAGGCAGCAGGTTATGTAGCATTTCCAGTGAAATGAAATTTTAAAGGGCAATACACC
Source organism: Acrocephalus scirpaceus scirpaceus (assembly GCA_910950805.1). Taxonomy (NCBI): domain Eukaryota; kingdom Metazoa; phylum Chordata; class Aves; order Passeriformes; family Sylviidae; genus Acrocephalus; species Acrocephalus scirpaceus. The sequence continues at coordinate 47,383,113 of OU383773.1, read as the reverse complement.
TTTGCAAAAGATAATTGGACACTCTGCATAGGTTACTTCTCAAGGAGGAGGTTTTCATCGTATACATGGCAGAAAACTACTGAAGCTTGATGATTTCATTAGTACACTGAACATTCTTAGGGTTTATCCAGCATGGATATTTATATTATCAAAGCATCATTACATCTGAGGATTGAGTTATTCTTTAAGTGTTTGAAGAGGTAAAATAAGCTTAAATGGAACAGATTTAGAAGTAGCCAAGTTCCTCCAAGTCACATAGAGAAGCACGTACTAAGCATCAAGCCTTGTCCAAAATGTCCACCTTTTCAATACTGATGGAAAGCCAGACATGAAGGGGTGTCCCCCCATTTTAAACTGACAAGTGAAACTATCAGTCAATTACAGCAGGCTATGTAAGACACTTTATTTTTTAATTTGCCTCTTGTTTTGTTTGTTTGTTTGTTTTAATAGTTCCCAGGTAATCAATTAAAAATGAAAATTTAGTAAATTAGAGAGAAGGAACTAAGCCTTTGTTGTCTCCAGCACCAATGATCACATGAAGACTGCACTCTATCCTGCCTGTTGGCATATTCTTTGATGAGATTTTCCCTCAACACCCATGGGGTTCTAAAATTTAATTAAAAGTTTTCTGGTTCCTTTCCCATGATATCACAAAAGTGAGCTCTCTCTCTTGAATAGATTACTTCTCAAACAATAGCAGAATATGGCAGTATGTGAGAGAATATTCTGGAGAGAATATCCTGAATCACTAAATCATCTTAACTGAATTCTCATTATTGATATTCATCGTATTCCATTTTTGAATCAGAGTAATCACTGACTGTGAATTACTTGTCTGCTCTAAAAACTGAGTACATAAGAGCTGCCTCTGGTATCACCTGTGTTGGGGCTGAGGTTGACATAGCAAACTGGCAAGGAAATGGCTGATGTGCCGTGGCCATGGAAGTTCCCAAAACCAGAGTCTTTTTATGCACAAAGTTACATTTAACATGTTTTGAGGTTTCCTCACCAGCATGATGCTTAAATGTATGCTTTAAATTAAGATTTTATGCAGATCTGTAAATGAAATTATACATTCCAATTAATGAATATATACAATTAAATATGTAATATACACCATATATAATATAAAACATAGTGGAAATTATTAGAAATTTGCATATGAAATCCAGATGAAGTGTAAACTGAAAAGAAAAAACACAATTAATTAACTCTAAAGAGTAAGGAAATAACTTCTAAAATATAGAAAAACAGCCTACCTTGTTGTAATAAAGCCAGTTTCACTCATGCAATACAGTTGAAGTCAGAAAGTCTACATTAAAAGTAATCCCTCTACACTCAGGGATATTATAGAATATAGCTTGGAAAAATTTAAGTATTAATGAAATACAGATTCTTGGCAATAAAGCACATTGACGAGTGAAGCATTTTATCATGGACTCTGATAAACTGATTTTCCCCAGAAATTTATAATATTGGAAGTTTTTGTTCTGCATCCAAAATAAGTTATTTCAGATAACATATTACTTATACTGTAACTCAGTCTAGATGTAGAAGGTTTTTATGGTGCTCTAAAGAACTTAAAAAGTTCCTTGCAATCTTTTTTCAGTGTTCATTAAATTACTAGAATAAAAATACAAAGTGGTGTGACATCTTGATATTATAAAAATATTTATTATTCTTTGACTTTTTTTTTCATGTAGTAGTTACAGAACAGTATTACTTTATATTTTATTTTTCCCCAGGTAATTTTAATTCTAGATAAGGTAGCTAATCTTTCTTTCAGTTTTTGTACATAAATCCTGTTATTTTCTTGAAGTTAGGCTTTATGTATATTTCTGACTTTACTAAACTAAGACCCACTTCTGTAAAGGAAAAGTTTAATATGTTTTCTCACCTCTGGCATATGAAAGTATGTCTTACATATGTCAGATATTAAAGAATGTAATTTCAGAACTAAGTATAGCTCTTTTAATATTCTAATAAAATCTAGTAATGCAGTCAAATGTGCCAGTAAACAGAGAAACTATTAGTACACATAGGATTTTATTTGTAATGTAAAAAATAATATTCATTCCTATCAGTGAGGCAGTGTCACGCACATTTGATAAAATTCCATATACATCAGTGAGTTTCTCAGATTTTAAGCACTCCAAACAAGATCATAGTATCATATGATATAATCTAACACATTTTTAAATCAGTGGAATTACAACATGAAGAATAAAATTATGTGGGTTTTTTGTTGGTTTTTTTTTTTTTTTCTTCAAATTTTACACCTTGGCAGCTATCTGATTATCATGAGATGATAGCTAGAGACTCATTCAACACTTTACTAGACATTTCATTTCGGTCTTATTTTTGCACCTAATGGAGATGTTAAGTTTTTTGTCACATTGTCATATACTTGTATCTCTCATCTGACAGCCACATGAGACACTACAAGCTGAATAGCTCTGAAAATACTTGAACAGTACATTTTTAAAACTTTCAGGAGAGAGCCACTGTCTTTAGGGCATCATCTCATTCTTTCACATTAGTTGATAAAGGAGGTGCCTCAACTGCATAGGAGACATGATCAGTTGGAGAAAAAAAATAAAATCGCCTTTTCAGTAACTTTTAGACTATATTTGTTTTGTTGATTCCTCATAAGTAGCCTAGAGTAATAAAATTGCAAAATTGAATTGCAGTTAATGGAGATACACCTGAAGCCTATGCAGTGCCTCACTAGCTGTTGCTAAACAGAAATTGATGGTATTTGATATATTCATTGTTATATACTTAGTACATAGCAAGTGACAAAAAAAAGACTGAAAAATACAGAAATTATCATTTTATGGAATTTTTAGCATTATAAGAAATTTTCAGGAACTGGCTCAAAGTATGTGTGAATTTCACCTTCATGTTTTTAGGTTATGCGTAAGTGCCAGGAGAAGAAAAGACATTTATTTTTGAACATAAGCAATTCATACAAAACTTAAGAGGCAACATTTAAAAAAAATCACTCTGAATATCTGTAGAGATGGCAATATAGGCTTCTTTTTTCTTTGTCTTGTTTAGACTTTTTAAATCATAATGTAGATACACTGAGTAACTTTCAGGTATATTTATCTTTTAGGGTTATATTAGAGAAAATAGAAATACTTATATCTACCTTCTGAAAAACATTACTGTTAGCTGATTGTTCACATGTTGATTTCCTGTTTAGGGCAAACTGCATCAAAATAAATCCTGGCATTTTTAAATTATAACTTATGAGGTCCCTGTAGTTGTAGAACAGAGTTGGCTACAGCGACAATCAGACAAGCTTGTCTTCCTTTATGGAGCAGCTGGCCCTCACTCCACTGTGACAAAACCAATGCCATACTTCTGAGTGAATTGAAGCTCTTCAATTTGGTTATGAGTTTTACACCTACCTATCCTTTTGTTTTCCCCCTAAAAATTTGAATACTTATTTTTTAGTTTCAGTCTCTGATAATTTAAAAAAAGGATTTCCTGAATAATCATAGCAATGCTCTCTGCCTGCTAGGTATGCTGATTTCAGTTAGCAGTTCATGGAACATCGGCAAAATCTGGCAAATTGTCATGGACATTTTGGAAGCCCTCAATGCTCTGAGTCTGACACTTTTCTTGATTCCTGTTTTAGAGTGATCCTGGAGTTGACTGAGTTTCAGTTTGTTAAGGAAAGTGTCCTGTCTGATTTAGGCCTGCTATATGGATTTTGTGCCTCCAGTGGTGATAAGAGCAGGTTTTGCCTTAGTTTTCTTCAGAAATAACCATGGAATTAGAAGTTACTTGGGTAGATCTATTCACTTTGGCATGAACTGTCTGCAGCCTCACAGCTTTAGATATTAGTTGCATTATTTGCATTCATACAAATAGATCATGAAGCATATGAACTCAGGAATTCTCTTTAAGCAACAAAAACACCCAAAGTTAAAGCCTGAACTGAGAGGAAGAAAATCCTGTGGTGTTGATGTTAAGCAGAATAAGAATAATATGTTAATGTTGCAAGTTATGACTGTTCTTCCCTTTAAAACTTTGGCTAGTTAGCCAAATAAGTTATTTGGCTGGTGTATAGTGCACAGATTAGACTGGGATGAACAACATTGTTCACAAATATTCCAGTCTCTTCTGTTTCTAATATGTGCAGATTCCACTGGGGAATCACTTAAAGAAGAATTAAAATTTTAGAAAGATAAAAATCTTATAAATTTATGCTAAGTGCTCATGACAGTAGATATAGTCAAAAAAGCATGCTGATGCATTGATGACTGGGGTAAAAAGATTCAGTGTAGAGGGGGACTTGCAAATTCACAAAATTATGCAGCTAGTAGAAAAAAAAAGACCTTATCACAACTGGTAGCTTTCATCAGACAGCTCTGCAAGGAGTGTAAGACATGCTACAACACTGCTCTCAGAGATGTAAATCCCTATAATTACTATGTTATTGAGCCTAGTTTGCCTATTTGCCTGTCCATAGATTTTGATTCTTGCCAAGACCACTCCTCCACTCTTTGTTGTTAGAAACAAACCTCATCTGTCTCTGGATGTCAGTTCAGTCCTTGAGAGTTGTATACCAATGAGGAAGAATAAAAAGCCCTTGCAATTTTTAGAAGCAGGCTCTGTTCATTCAACTTAGAAACGCAAGAGATGTAATTACAAAGCAGGTGATTGACTACTACGTATGCTGATCTTCAATCAACACATACTCGAAGCTAGAAACTCATAGTACAAGGAAACTATTAGTTAATTTAATAGCTAAAGGAAAATCAAATGGGAATATGTTGAGAGCAGCCTGACAACTCATTACTGTGCTGGCATTTTGTGTCAGTAAAACACACATTTATTTGGAACCTATATAATAATTTTACAAAAAAAAAATTATTGAAAAGGTCAAAATGTCAATCACCAACTAGGAACATTTTAAGTAAAATACAATCTTAATTTTCATTTTATATTTATTAACCGTATTTCCTTGCCTTTTTTAGACTAATTATTTAGAAATATGAAAAAAACAGCATTTCAGCCAGAAAACCATGGCATTCCGTGATTCTATATCAATTATCTCCACTAAGTAGAATTTCTCCTAATTTGTACCAGTTTGAGAAAAGAGGAAGTTAGTCTTATTTTGGATAACAAATAAACAATGAGTAATCATAGAAAAATGTGCAGAGTTCAACACTTCCCTGAGTTCTTTCTTTTATCGTGGACAACATGGTAAAAAAATCCAGGTCTGCTTTGACTGCATCATAATTTAATTAACTTAATTAATTAGTCTGTATGAAATCTGATTATGTAATTGGATGCTTTCCCTTCCCAGACAAAGGTGGATTTTCCCCTTGTAAACATGCCTAGCTCCACAAGTAGCAACATTTGTCCCATTATGCAGGAAAAGTACAAGTTAAATACCTCTTGTGCTCAAAACCTAACTTCTACATACATTCTTTTTAAATTTAGATGATTGTTCTTGAAGCTAGAGGCAACAAAAAGGGCAAGAGTTTAATAATAAAAATCAGCAAAGGAAATGACCAAACATATAAAATGAAGGTTAAAAGCAATTTCTGCTTGTGCTCACTGCAGAATTCTAGACGTTTATATTATAGCTTCAGAAGTAAATTTCATTTCTTTATCCTGTTTGTTACCTGTTCAGATCACTTTGACTTTTCATTTCACAATATCAAGTGACTGAGTCACAAAAAAATAACTGCACTTGTGAGAATACCCTACCTTTATGGGCTTAAAATATTATTTTTTTTAATAAAAGAATAACACAAGGAAAAAAAAAATTATACACACACACATAAGTCTTAGAACTTGTATGAAAAGTTTGAGAAAGATCAGAAAATCAGTTGAAATAGTTAATGCTATAGTTTTTCTTAAATCTGTAACTTCTGCTTATACATGGTTATGATAGTTTAAACTGGCTTGAAGACAATGCTGTGCTATCAAAAAAAAGGAGTAGGGAATTGTAAGAATGTAATTGGTTTACACCTGGTAACATCCTTCACTTAAGTCAGTACTCAGGGTAGCGAGGGTTTGGCCACTCTTCTGGAAAGCATTTTTTGCCCTTGTCCCCTCAAATCTCAAGGTGTGTGCAAGATATCATTAAAGTGATTTCTTCTGTGACTGTAGCCTGATGACCCTGATTTTCTCCTGCCTTCTGTGGGCAGTCAAGAGCTCCAGCGAGGATTGAAACCTGCTTGGTGAGATGCTTATTTGATCCTTGCTGGATCCTGACCCATGAGAATGAAGAGCTCATGTAATAATGTTCCACTGATATAGAACCTTGTTCTAAATATCACACAAAGTTCTCTCTATAGTGTTATTTATTGTGTTAGCTATGTCTTTCTTCTCAGCCCCTCCCCCTCTCCATTTTTTTCTATAGATATTTAACAAGGTGAGGAGCAAAAGCAGAATCTCCTGGCCGAAATTAGTCTACTTAGTTTTAAACACTGAGTCTGTTGGAAAGAAAAGCAGTTAGAGGGGTGGCAGTGGCTGGTAAGGAAATGTAATAGAAAGTCTACATGAAGCGAGACAGAAGAAAATTATATAGAGAAAAAGCAATATATTTCAACAGGAGGGCTCTGCTGCAGTACAAGCAGCTAAATGATAGATTACTGTGAGTAAATGTAAATATACATTTCTGCATTCAGTTATTGAACTGGCTTCAGTAAATACACACCTCTTGTAACCTCCATCAGGCATAAATAGAAATTGGATTCTTCATGAGCAATGAAACCACATTAGTGGGCAATATTTTAGCCGTTAATGTCAATAAAACTACACCCATACTGCTCAAGGAATACATGTCTGACAGGGCAGCTTCCCTGAGTGAATTCAATTGTATATAATTTTTTACTATTTAACATAATTTTCTTTCAGCCCATCCCTTTTGAAGGCCAAGTAAGCTTACAGAAATATTTTGCTCTGTACTCTGATATTAAGAAAGAATCTGATCTTTTCCAATTTAGTGATGCATTTAATAATATCCTTCACTGCTAACTGTGTTTATGAGTTCCTTAAATGCACTTTCAGGTCCTGATTCAACAAGGTACTTAGAAACAAGCCTATATTTGAGCATGAGTGCTAAAATCAATGGAATGACTTGAGCATATACATTGTCAGTTCAAGCATCTTGCTGATTTGGAATGTCAAGTGAATTAGAAGCAGATGGCAGCATATATCTCATTTGGTGGTTAGCAGGGAGGAAAGCATGTAAACTGCAAGCAGGTTTAAGGCTTTGGAGAACCTGATTAGGGTTGTCTTGCAAGTTTTCTTTCTGATTTAAATCCCTTACAGAAAGTCTAGATGGACTGCTGCATTGCAGACTTCGATACATCTAAATCAGTCTGGTGTATGTCGTCACATAACTTAAAATTTCAGTTTTGGAAGAGAGTCTTAGGTTTTATGCTCCCTCTCACATATCTGGTGTTTCATGCTACATTTGCCTGGAGATATGTGAATTCATACTAGGCATCCTTATGTTCCATATTGGATATAGATTATGTGTTCATATCTAAAGAACAAAAAAATTGCAAATTACACTACTGCAATGAATGCAAGGATTTTTAATTAAAAGCAAGATTAAAAATAATTGAAAAACTATTAAAAAAATTTGAAAATTAAATGTGAATTAGGAAAAAGGACAGTAATGGTTTGTTGTTTCCCCATCTCCTTTCCTTCTTGGTATGCAACAAGATTAGTACTTGATTTTTCTTCCTCTTACATTAGAACACTGTTTCTTTTGGCATATTTAATATCACTTTTTTTCTTTTTTTTCCTCCATCTTCTGTGCGATGCTTTTCTTTCCCATCACTTATTTCAACATGCAGTAAAACTGAGAAAGCTCTATCTGAAGGTGTTTATAAACACTGATTCCTAATATGTCCAATTAATATGTCTTGTACATATTGTCAAATTAAAAAAAAAAAAAAAAAAACCCCACTGAATTGCTTATAAATAAAGCATAGAAACAGCAGGGAAGGGCAGTGGGCTGCTAAATTCATAAACCCCTTTTGCTTTTTATCTTTATTTCTATTCATCATAAAATTCAACTGGGAGACTGAGTGAATGTAAACAAAACATTTCTTTGTAGTACTATTTTGTATTACAGGATCAGATTTCAGGACTAACTTCCTTTCTTTTCTTTCTTGACATGTGATAGGCTTTGCCACAGAATTTTAGCAGACCCATTCCTGCATGCTCAAAAGAGCATGATAGTTATTGCCAGAAATCTGTAGAGGTTTTTATTTTTCCTTTTTTGGGTTATTTTTAAGGTAGATTGAAAGAAAAAGAAGAGCATACCTTACTCTAAAAAACTATATTCACTCTCTCTCTTTTTCTTAATTATATAGAAATTATTAATATATTTTCAAGGTTTTGTTCTTTAATACCTTTTATCAAAAAAGAAAAAAAAAAGATGTCTGACAAAAAAAAATACTCACAACAAATAGAAAAGGAGAATGTTTCACATACTTTTGGAAATGTACTTTAGGATTGTTTTATTGGGTAAGTTTCTCAGGCTCAAGTTAACTGTACATATATCATACTGATTAAGTTAATCTTCAGTAAACATTACTACTTTCTGCAAGATGATTTACAACTCAGAGGATCTGTGAATTATCAGGAGAAAAGAAGAAAGGCCAGTACACTTTTCTATTTTCTTTTTTAAAAATTTAATTTCTTCAATTGGCAAACTTTACTACAGTTTTAACCAACCATGTATACACTTGAACAGAGAATCTCTTTAAAGAAGGAAAAAAATGATCCACTAAGTAATCACAAACTTGAAAAATGTTCAGCAAAGAGTATAGTACAGGAACCTCTCTGTGATCATCTCAAGGTGTAGTAAATATGCACCTTTGCCTTAACAGAGGAAAATTAAGGAATGGTGGCAAAATAATATCAAAAAGATAACTCCACAAGTTGGGAGAGGAAAAGTGAAACAGGAAGACATTCACAAAATTTCCACATAAATAAAACAAATAATCTTTCTTTTAAAAAGAAGAGCATTTGTGGCCCAAAAAATAAAGAAGTGACCAAAGGAAAAGAGGGGGTTTTTTTAAATCACAATGGGTTTTCTATTTATGCCTGGAAGAACCTGAAGGCAAGTGAACAAACTGGAATAAAGGTGCTTTTCAACAAGGTAGTTCTAGCTATTGCAGGTTGATTTAGACTAAAATATGTAAGAAAGAGAGTTGATTCTGCCTTTGGGGAAGGTTATTCTAAAGAAGTGAGATGTTTTCTCATATATACACAGCCCTAAGGCATAGTCAGATTTTTGGAAACAGCAAGAGCCTTTTGCAACAACATTAACTCCTTACCCTGATGCTGAAACTGAACAGGTCTGCTAGTGTAGGGACAGATGGCCAGCATGAACAGCTCAAGAAAAAGTAGTTTGAAGAATGAGATTTACCTTAAGATTTCCAGATTATATTACTGTTATTTGGGGCTGGAGTTGAGTGCCTTTTCTATCTCCCTTAACCAAAACCTGGGAATGCATACTTCTTAACCATCTACTCTACCAGAAACAGGCTCAGCCACAAATGCCACAAACCTGTGGTTGTACTGTGTATCTGCTTTTATGACAGAATACATTTGGACAGTGATACTTGGAGAGTTAACCAAGGCACAGACATGTGCCCACACTCATGCATGCACATAAGAGTATTGAGACACAAGATAATTAACTACTTGTGATGAATAAATATATGGCAAAAGATAATTCATTTAAATTCTATGTTAAATTATCTTCAATATATTGAGAGATAAGCTCCTATAACTTATGTTTTGCAGTGATAAGTTAGTAGGTAAAAGTGTATGTTGCTGGATAATAATTTGTAGTATGATCTTTCTGTGCATTAGCTTCTTCTCAAATCCTGCATGCATCCATGTATGCGTGCTCCCACCTCATAGCACCTCAGAATAAATATGACCTATTTCACCTCTTCTTTGTACTTTCTCAAAGTAGTTGATGGATAGGCTGCTGTTTTCTTTTCTACTTTGAGATTAGTGTTGCATTATATTTCTGTGATTAACACAGAACATCTGATGCACTGCAAATTCAGCTTTGCTGAGGAACATTTGTCTTGAAATGCAGAAATTTGTGATAATTGAATGAGAACTGATATTTAAAAATTAAAACCACCAAGAAATGGCAAAAGGAGGACAGTCTGAGAAACTGAGGAAGAAGTTAGTATTTGCCTGATCAAGTAAGTACCAGTAGTGATTTGCAGAAACTGCTGATACTGCTAGTTCACACTTCTAAACAGGGAAGGGAAGGGAAGGGAAGGGAAGGGAAGGGAAGGGAAGGGAAGGGAAGGGAAGGGAAGGGAAGGGAAGGGAAGGGAAGGGAAGGGAAGGGAAGGGAAGGGAAGGGAAGGGAAGGGAAGGGAAGGGAAGGGAAGGGAAGGGAAGGGAAGGGAAGGGAAGGGAAGGGAAGGGAAGGGAAGGGAAGGGAAGGGAAATTAAAACTAAATTAAGTCAAAGAAAGCATTTACTGTTGAAGGTATCTTGGTGAGGTAGGACCTTATTTGTTCACAGTCAGTTTATTTACAACTCAGTACACCCTAAAATAGCATTACAAAGAGCAGCATCTAGAGACATTACCATCCATACTCATGAATGTAAGGAATTTCCCTAAAACGTAGGGAAATTTTTGCTCAGCTTTGAAAAAAAATAATATATATTAGGATTCATATGTATCTTTGGTTGCCTTTTCCTTCAGTATTATGAACATTATTAGGACTGCAGGAATACATGAACATATATACAGACTTGTTTGCATTTTACTCACACTTAAATGGTGACACACTTCTGACTAATCACAGTTAAAGGAATATGTTACAAGGCCAAATAAATGAAGATCAAAATAGAACTTTCCTGTAGAGAATGGGTCCACAGACATGGTAAACCAGGCTTTAATGGATTGAAGTTCGGGTTTCACTGGCAAGCAAAATCTGTGACAAAAAGGATGTTGAATGCTTGTGAATTGTCTGGGAATAATATTAAAATTGTCTTGGGGACAGTATAGGACAATATCTACTAAGAATATAGCATTTATGTCCCTATTGCAATTAACAGAAAAATTACACTGCTTTTTGATCTGCTTGGAAATTATTCTGCTAAAAAGGCCTGCATTTTTCAGGCCCAATATAACTACATGTACAGTTGTGTTTGATGACTGCTGCAACTGAATACATAGATCTGCATATCTGGTGTAAAATTAGATACTGCTGTGACAGAAGAGTTAAAGACCAGTAAATCAGGATAACTTCAGACTTCAAAGGTACCCTTTACTGGATTGGGTACATTACCAAGTGGTTATCAATCATTATCACTACATCTACAAAACAATTGATGTCTATAAACTTACCCAAACTTGCTGACATATAATACCATGAAACATTAGAAGTGTGGTTAGAACTGATGGCTGTGGCCCTTCATTGCCCAAGGTCAAGGTGATGAAGCTTGAGATGTTGTTGATAACAGAAATCAAATAGGCATTTGATTTAAATTTAAATAGGCAAACTTAGATCAAAATCTAAATAGGCCTCCTTCTATTTTTGTTTCTATTATTTCTTTTCCATCATTACTGTGCCAGCACCATTCTGAAAAGAAAATCATAGAATCATAGAATCATTTAGGTTGGAAGAGATATCTAAGATCACTGAGTCCAACCATTAATGCAACATGGTCAAGTCCACTGAATCATGTCCCTAAATCCCACATCTACACGTCTTTAAAATGCCTCCAGGGATGGTGACACAACCACTTTCTTGGGCAGCCTGTTCCAATGCTTGACAACCTTGCCTGTGAAGAGTTTTTTTCCTAGTATCTAATATAAACCTACTCTTCTGCAGCTTGAGGAAATTTCCTCCAAACACTTGTTACTGACACTTGCCACGCTACAGCCTCCTTTCAGGTAGTTGTAGAGAGTGATAAGGTCTCCCTTGAGCCTCCTTTTCTTTGTGCTAAACAACTCCAGCTCCCTCAGCTGCTCCTCATAAGACTTGGTCTACAGACCCTTCACCAGTGTTTGAGGTGAGACCTCACCAGTGCTGAGGACAAGTGGATAATCACTGCCCTAGCCCTTCTGGCCACAGTAATTCTGATTACTGTGGCCTCCTTATCTACCTGGGAACATACCAGGTCATATTCATCTGGCTTTTGACCAACACTTCAGATCCTTTTCTGCTCTGCAGCTTTCCAGCCACTCTCCCCACTCCCCACTCTCACTCAGCACTTGGCCTTGTTAAACACCATACAAATTATCTCATCCCATTGATCCAGCTACATTCCTCTGGAGAACCTTCCTATCCTTTAGCATATCAACACTCCCATCCAAGTAGGTGTCATCTGCAAACTGACAGAGGGTGCCCTTCATATTCTCAATCAGATCATTGCTAAATGTATTAAGCAGAATGGGGCCCAATACAAAGCCCTAGGGAACAAAGGGGGTGATAATCTGCTTCTGACATTCCAATTTTGTAGTCAATACTTGTTCAGTTTCCCTTATTCTTCAGTATTCTTCTGGTTCAATTGAATCTTTGAGGGACTATCAAGAAGTAATGGATGAAGTTCCTTAGAAGCTTGATATTATTTAATATTTTTAAAAAGGATCTGGATGACAGGGTCGAAAGAACCCCACTTATGTCAGCTATGTGGTTGACAGCAAATGGGGAGACAATATAGATCCATTAGAAGGAGGGGCCACCATTTGAAGAGACCTAATCAGTCTGAGAGATTAGGTCAGCAAGAGCTGCAAGGAGTTTTAGATCAAAGAACCCCAAGCAGCAGTAAAGGCAGGGCTCTGACAGGCTGTGGTGCAGCTGCAGAAAAAGACCTAGGAATCCTGGTTGGCAAGTTGAATATATACTATATAAGCACCCTTATAGCAGTGAAAGTAAATTTTTGTCCACAGCTGGGATATTGTGGTTGAAGTCCCCCACAATTCAGAAGGCATTAAAAAAATTGGAGGGGGTTCAGGAACCACTATGGGTAACATCAAAATACAGGAGGGTTGGAGAACCTTAAATATGAGGGAAGGGTAAAGGAATTAAATTTGTTCAACCTAGAAAGGAGAAATGTATATATGGTGTGAATTATCATATCCTTCCAGTACTTCAGTGAACTAGAGAAGATGGATGTGTTCTTTTCTCAAAATGAGGTGATGGGACAAGAGGATATGTTCACAAGTTGTTTCAGGCAGCATATCTTTGAATATTAGAAAAAAAAAAAACCTATGGGAAGAGTTAAACAGTGGTTGCCCAGAAATATAATGATATCTTTCTCATTGGAAATATTTAGCTTGATGGGTCCTCAGATAAACTAATCTAAGGCTCTACTTTCAACAGGAAGTTGGATTAGATGGTCTCCAGAGGGCCCTTTCAAACTAGACTTTACTGATTATAGGACTCTGGTGTCTTTCCTGCTTCTTTTGCAGAGATGTTCTTACTCTACCATAAACCCTTTCCTGCTTGTTCTGCAGAACTATGTTAGTTTTCCAAGCTATCTTTCCTGCTTGCAGATTTCATGTCTTTCATGTCTTTTCTTCACCCTATTTGTGTAACTGTGCCATGAATCTCTGTTGGACTCCTTGCAGTTATGTCTCAGCTGTGTTAGAAAATGCTATTTTTGGTGTTAAAGTGCTGTAAAATGCTTGCACACCGTCACCAATTGTGCACTTCTCACTGGATACAAGATAGCAAATATTAATTGTTTCTCATTTAGTTTGTATCCATTTTGTGCCATCCTGCTTTGGACATACCACTTAACATGCCTGTAATCACTGTAGGGCAAAAGGATTTAAGGGAAATAGAAATAATTCTCTCAGATTTAGTTGCTCTGAAATGCTACATCAGATGTTAAGATGGGAAGCAATTAATTTGGGGGTTGGGGGAGGACACTGACAGTCTAAAAGGTGGATGAATTGCAGGGTAAAGGCAAAATCTCTTTGTGCTGAAACAGCACAACTGTTACCTTAATTTTCCCAGGACTAATGGGCATGCTTTCTTCTTAGGAACTGAATATATATATTTTGTCCTTATTATTAGGGAAATTGGTAATATCAAAACTTAGTGGACTGTAAGGTAAAAGACTAGTTTTCTGTGTCTTGTGATGGCAGGCCCTCATATGAAGAGATTACTTAAATGGTGGGCAGGTGAACAAAGGCAATTCATGAGAACCTCTTGACCAGATAGAAACAAAAATGAACCATGACCTGCACTGTGTGAGTTATTTCCAGACAGCTCTCAGATGAATTAATACACTGAAACCTAATTAAACCACAATCCTTTTATCTTGTCTTTTCCTCTCAAGTCCAGGACAAGTGGAAGTCTTCATAAATCTGAAATATTATAGGCCAATTAATATGCACACAAGCTGCATATTCTGTAATGGGAATAGAGTTAATAGAGTTAATAAATTTCCTTTTGGAGACTGAGAGCAACATTAAAATATTTGTCCCAACTCTTGTCTTACTTGCGCTGATTTTTCAGCAGTGTGATATTATTGATTCCAGTGGTGTAAACTGAGACAAGTTTTTGGTTTTTGTCGTGATCGTTTAAAGTATATGGAGTTGATTGTTCTTCTCCATTAGTCAATAGAAATTTAATGTAGAAAGCTAGGGTGAGTAGGATGTGTGATTCATTTTTCTCAGAATTCTTCTATTCTATTGCACTTTTTATCTATTAAATAGACAGGAGAACCCTCACCATCAACAAGTTGCTTAAGGGTTTGTGTCATTGGCAAAATTTTGGATTCTTTGATCATGGGGAAACTTTTAGGGCACCTGCTCTGCTGGAACCAGATGGAATACATCTCTCTGTCAAGGGCAGAAGGTTTCTAGCTCACGAACTGGCAGACCTCGTTGAGAGGGCTTTAAACTAGGTTTGAAGGGAGAAGGGGATGCAGGCCCAAGGGTGGTAAGTCTGAGTTAGGGGTAAAATCAGTAGCCCAGCTGAGGTGCATATATACCAATGCACACAGCATGGGTAACAAACAAGAAGAGCTGGAGGCCATGGTACAATAGCAAAGTTGTGATGTAGCTGCCATCACGGAAACGTGGTGGGATGACTCACATAGCTGGAGCACTGCACCGGATGGCTACAGGCTCTTCAGAAGAGACAGGAAAGGAAGAAGAGGTGGAGGGGTGGCCCTTTATATTAAGGAGACTTTTGATGCTGTAGGAATTGAAACTAAGGAAGATGGAGTTGAATGCCTGTGGGTAAGAATTAAGGGGAAGGCCAACAAGGCTGACATCCTACTGGGAGTCTGTTATCGTCCACCCAGCCAGGAAGAAGAGGTGGGCAACTTATTCTATAAGCAGCTAGATAATGTTTCAGGATCATCAGCCCTTGTTCTTGTGGGTGACTTCAACCTACCAGACATCTGCTGGGAACTTAATACAGCAGATAAGAGGCAGTCCAGGAAATTTTTGGAGTGTATGGCGAACAACATTTTGTCGCAGCTGGTGGGTGAACCCACCAGGGGAGGGACTATGTTAGAGCTGTTGTTTGTAAATAGAGATGGGCTGGTGGGAGATGTGGTGGTTGGAGGCTGCTTGGGGCACAGTGATCATGATATTATAGAATTATCAATATTTGGTGAAATCAGGAGGAGCACCAGTAAGACTCTTGCACTGGACTTCCGGAGGGCAGACTTTGGCCTATTTAGGAGACTTATTCAGAGCATTCCTTGAGAAGCAGCTCTTAAAAACAAAGGAGTTCAGGAAAGGTGGGCATGTCTCAAAACAGAGATCTTGAGGGCACAGACTGTCCCTGTGTGCCAAAAGATAAGTCGATGGGGTAAACATCCAGCCTGGATGGGCAAGGAGGTCTTGGAGGAACTTAGGAATAAAAAGAGGATGTATCATCTTGGGAAGGAGGGTCAGGTCTCTCAGGAAGTATTTAAGAAGGCTTCTAGAGCATGTAGGAAAAAAATTAGGGAGGCCAAAGCTCATTTTGAACTTAGAATGGCAACTGCTGTAAGGATAATAAAAAATGTTTTTACAAATATATTAATTGTAAAAGGAAGGGTAAGACCAACCTTTGTTCTTTATTGGATGAGGGATGAGGAGAAAGCAGAAGTGCTTAATGCCTACTTTGCCTCAGTTTTTAGTGGGAAGACAACTTGCCTTCATGATGACTGTCCTCTTGGGTTGGTAGATGATGTCAGGGAACAGAATGGTCTCCCCATTATCCAAGAGGAGGCAATCAGAGAACTACTGAAATACTTGGATATCCATAAATCTATGGGCCCAGATGGGATTCATCCCAGGGTGATGAGGGAGCTGGCAGATGAGCTTGCAAAGCCACTCTCCATCATTTATCAACAATCCTGGCTCACTGGTGAGGTTCCAGATGACTGGAAGCTGGCCAATGTGATACCCATTCACAAAAAGGGTGCAAAGGAGGATCCTGGTAATTACAGACCAGTCAGCCTGACCTCAATACCTGGCACGATAATGGAACAGTTTATATTGAGTGTCATCACACAAAATTTACAAGATGGCCAGGGTATCAGACCCAGCCAGCATGGGTTTAGGAGAGGTAGGTCATGTTTGACCAACCTGATCTCCTTTTATGGCCAGGTGACCCACAGCAGGACAGGCTGTGAATGTTGTCTATTTGGACTTCAGCAAGGCCTTTGACACTGCCTCCCACAGCACACTCTTAGATAAGCTGGCAGCCTGTGGCTTGGACGGGTGCTGGGTTAGGAACTGGCTGGATGGCTGGGCCCAGAGAGTGGAGGTGAATGGTGCTGCATCCAGCTGGCAGCCAGGCACCAGTGGTGTTCCTCAGGGGTCTGT
Source organism: Acrocephalus scirpaceus scirpaceus (assembly GCA_910950805.1). NCBI lineage: Eukaryota > Metazoa > Chordata > Aves > Passeriformes > Sylviidae > Acrocephalus > Acrocephalus scirpaceus. The sequence continues at coordinate 47,366,300 of OU383773.1, read as the reverse complement.
GCTGGGGCCTCTTCTGTTCAGTATTTTTATTGATGACATGGATGAGGGGAATGAGCCTATCATTAGCGAATTTGCAGATGACACTAAGCTGGGAGCATGTGTCAATCTGCTGGAAGGACAGAGGGCTTTGCAGAGAGACCTGGATCTGTTGGATGGATGGGCAGAGTGCAATAAGATGACGTTTAGTAAGTCCAAGTGCCGAGTCCTGCACTTTGGCCACAATAACCCACTGCAACGTTATAGACTGGGGACGGTGTGGCTGGACAGTGTTCAGGATGGGCAAGGACATGGTGACAGCAGCTGAACAGGAGCCAGCAGTGTGCCCTGGTGGCCAAGAAGGCTAAGGGCATCCTGACCTATACTGGGAATAGTGTGGCCAGCAGGAGCAGGGAGGTCATTCTTCCCCTGTACTCGGCACTGGTGAGGCCACACGTTGAGTGCTGTGCCCAGTTCTGGGCCTCTCAGTTTAGGAAGGACATTGAGATGATGGAGCACATCCGGAGGAGGCAACAAGGCTGGTGAGGAGCTTGGAACACAAACCCTGTGAGGAACGACTGAGGGAGCTGGGGTTGTTTAGCCTGGAGAAAAGGAGGCTCAGAGGTGACCTTATCACTCTTTACAACTTCCTGAAGGGTGGTTGTAGTCAGCTGGGGGTTGGTCTCTTTCTCCAGGCAACAAAGGACAGAATGAGAGGACACAGTCTCAAGCTGTGTCACGGGAAGTATAGGTTAGATATTAGGAAAAAAATTTTCACAGAAAGAGTGATTAAGTACTGGAATGGCCTGCCCAGGGAGGTGGTGGAGTCACCATCCCCGGATGTGTTTAAAAAAAAGACTGGATACGGCACTCGGTGCCATGGTCTAGTTGAGATATTGGAGCATGTGTTGGACTTGATGATCTTGAAGGTCTTTTCCACCCTAGAAATTCTGTGATTCTGTGATTATTATAGAACACATAGTTAAACATCATATTAGTCCAATGGTTTTGTCTCATTAGTTATCTGACCACTGTATTAGCCTAGACACTCACATATTGGGAAAAAAATATTTTACTGAATTCTGTAAATCTGGATATGCAAAGGCAAAGACCATGAAGAAATTTTGTTTGCGTTTCCAATTATTTTATGAGGCTTGTGACAATAATAGCAGCTTTATTAAAAAACATGCTAAATTTTTGATTGTAAGATTTAACAGAAGGGTCAGATTCATGTTTTGCCAGACCAACAGTCTTGTTTTTCACAGATGTTGTCTGCAGCAGATGTTTAGTTAAGAGTATCAGAACAGCAGCACAGAGTACAAATATACAGACGTTTTCCTGGCTTCCATGAGTTTATAGCTCATTAAATCTCTAATTCCAAATGGTGCCTTTTATTTCTAGGCTAAGTAGTTTGCTTTAATTCTCATGAATTAGAATCATGGAGCTAATCAATTATAGAACCCCTATTATTTTTTTTTTTTTTTTTGTATCCACAATGTCTCCCAGAAGTTAAGTCCTCTGAAACACAACCTTTTGTCACTTCTTATTTTGAAAGTTTGACCAAGTTAATCTGACACTTCTTCATTCTTGTCCTAGATGTGTAACCAAGTAAATGTGATTTTTGACACTATTTACAGAAGGCCTCCAGTCCCAGCGTGCTTTTGGGGAGCAGGTCTCTACTCTGTGGGGCTGTCCTTGTCCCAGTTCAAGTTCAGGTGTTGCTGGCTGTCTTAGCTGGTGAGTGGCTCTTACCTCCCCAGGCCACAGTAGGGATGTGAGATATTGACAGAGATATAGGCTGTGCAGAGGAAATGTATAAAAATAAATGGGCCTAAAACTGACATGGAAAGGACCCCCTTCATGAGCATCAGAGTCCTCAGAGGATGAAAGCTTGCAACCCTCCTCTCCTCCCAAGGGAGAATGAAACTGTCCACCTGAACACCCAGAGGAATGCCCGAGGGGTGAGCACTGACACCAAGGAAGAAGGTAACAGTGGGACAGTGAGGAGTTTCTTGCCATCCCATTTTAAACTGTTATATTAGCAAAGCTTGTTTGTAGTAATTAACAGTTTGAGTCTATTAGACTTACTTATTTTTGTTTTGTTTTTTAATTAACAATGCATTATTAGGCTCACCCACATGTTTATCTGTCTTTTGCCTGTAACAAGGATATAAGATATTTCACAATCAGTTAGTGACTGACTTCATGCAAGCCACTCTGGACTAATAAGTTTCGTAAATTCTGGAAGTTTGGAAAATTTAAATGTTTCATGTTTCATAAGGAGCAGAAACTCATACAGAATTTTAAAAATACATTAACAAAAGCTTATGTTTCTAATTCACTTAAAGTATTGAAAATCACATCTCTAAATCAAGGGACTTTTCAAGCACTTTAAAGTCTTCCTCTGACACTCAGTACAGTTTAATGGATTTTAATGGATTTTAAAATTTCTCCTGTTAAGTGAACTATGAAATAGTTTTTACAAATATGCAGAATAATGTGAAGTAAGAACTAATGTCAATGAATGACCTAAGCAAGAACTTACTATAAATTAATTTAAAAATAAAACAAAAACAAAAAACTGAAGCACAGAAGCAAAAAATAAACCCCTCAAAACTACCATGGTTTATTATTTATGAAAACAAATGTTCTTCTGAACTGTAGTGCCATATATTTTTTTTCTCAATAGTTCAGCACAAATCGAGAGATATTCTATATTCTGTTCCTTCTGCCTTAAGTTATACACTTGTGCATTGTATTGAATATATTTTATTTTTATCTGATGGGATATTGGAAATTTTTTTTACTTTCAGACTAAGATTCTGAAAGACCAGTATTTTTCATTTCACAGTGCAAAAAATAAATAATTTTCATGACTTTCACTTTTGCCTTAGTTCTCTCAGAATAATTATTTTCTTCAGATTTGTGTGTATTTATGAATGTGATTGCTACAGAGGGCCTCCAGTACATTAAATGATACAACTGACCTAGATGAGAAGAGAATGGTGCATGGTAAAGGTCTGAGTAACATTAAATATGCTTGCACTGTTCTTCAAAGATATATTGGAAAAGGTGAGTAGGAGCAACTAGATGGGGGTCATTTCATATCATCGCATTAGGAACCAAGAAGGTATTTTGTACACTTCAGGACCTGTAATAAGAAGTCATTTGTCTGTCATAGTCTATCTTTTCCTCTCATATCAACATATGAATAAAAATTTGTAGACTGTGAGGGCATTCTTCCATATAAATCACTAAAGCAGTAAAAAGGAAATATCACAGGAATGGCAAAAATGGTAATTGTCCAGGAGCCTTTTTCTCCTTTCATAAACTTACTTGTGGACATTTTGCTAAAATATATTGAAATACAATTACTGAAAGCATTCTCTCAAAAGTAAATAATACACTGCTTTTTGCTTGGTTTTAATGATCAGCTTTCCTTTAACTTTCAGTGGAGAAATTGCACCCTGTTTTGTTACGAATGTAAAATGATTTTTTTGCAATTTTACCTTGATATTATATTTCCTATAGGAGAAGGAATTATCAGAATAATTGTCTGTATAAATCAGAGAACCATTCCAACATATTTTTAGCAGTCACAGATGAAGCTGATTTGGTTCATCCAGCACCACTTCAACAAATTTCAAGAAGACCACATTTTATAATGGGAAGGGTCATCTGACAGTGCGGAACAGCTGGTGAAAGGATTTAATCTCACATTTTTGTGGCCATGTAAGAGCTTACACATCATTTGCATTTCTAGCATGTCATTTTAATTTCTATCCAAATACCCTAGCACTGTCATATGCAGATAAGAAGGTGGGAAGAGACTGCAGTGCTGTGCTTCCCTGACAGTACGAATTTCCTCAGTGCAGCTGACCTTATGGGACTAATGAGAAATATTTTGTATTCTCCTTATAGTGATTCTGCACATAACATAGAGAGAGATATATCAGCACCTATAAATATGCACATGGGGAGATCACCTCTGGAGCAACAGAGATTACTGTGACCATTTAAACCTGAAAAATACGGACAGCACCCGCCTTTTTGGATCTGTTGAGCTGTGTAACTATTTAACAAGTGCTGGTATCAGATGGATACAAAATTCAATTTTCTAAAGAGGCCTATGCTCCAATCAACAGAACAGTGAACAACAGAGTCATGATGCTGAAGCATTTGTGGATTGCAAGCAAATGTTGCAAAGTAAAGATAGTAAAGCAAGTAATGGGAAGGGTCTTCTATTTGTTGCTGTCCTGAAGTCCTTAGCAGCTGCAAATGATCCATGTGTTGAATAAATCCCTAATAGAACAAATAATATTTTAGTTAAATATGTATTCTGAATATGTAAAAAAAAATAGAAAATAATTTAATCTTTTGTTTACTGACAATTTTCAACATGTACTTCAAAATTATTGTTTCAGTTCAGTTCCAAATTGAGGAAAAAGTATTTCAGTTCAGCCTGGAAGTAAATATTCTTCAAATATTTAATTTATTAACATTTTCTAATAGAATGAAGTTTACAGGAAATATCCAGAAACTTTAGTTTACCTTTTAAATAAATTGTATTGTAATCCAATCACTGCAACTCAGAGAGTCTAATGTCCCATTCTCTCTATGTGAATCCTTTTATGATGAATTTGGTGTCAAGATTCGTCTTTATTCCACCTTCAAAGAAACATTATAAAACCGATAAAAGGTCAATTCCAAGCTAGAAGACATTTCACCCTTGCTTGATTTTATACTGGTCTTTTACCTAAAGTCAGACATCCTTTTGGACTTTAACATTGCTTGTTCTGCAATTTTCTTTATTTGAAAACTCACTGTGACAAGTTTATTGGGTATGGACTACTCACAGCCAATATTGGGATCATGCTAGATAAACAACAGAAAAAGCAGTCAAAAATTTGTTTTAAATAAATTCTGATTCTCTCATGTTTCAGGAACAAATTTGCCATCCATAACAACAAGTATCCTAGGATGTAAAGAGGATTTTAGCTGCTCATCAGTCCAAGCTGCTATTCCCAGCCATGGATACCAGGAAAGCATTTTTCCCCAGGGCTCAGATGAGAGCAAAGCAATCCTGAGTGGCACAGTCTCATAGCTTCTGCTTATTTCAGAATTTGGAAGGAACTCAGGTGCATAACTTAGCCTCTTACAGTGGCAAGCATAGAAAAAGAAGATTGCCCAGTTACACAGTTCATTACTGTTCCAAAGATCTTCATGTCTGTCTATACCACTGTCAAAGAGTCTGTGATATTCAGGAGCAAAAAGGCAATTTTTAGCTGAGTGTTAATAATTTTCTGACTGCTCAATTTAAAGGAAATTATAAATACAACAGAATTTAATGCATTTTAAGTACATGAATCTAGAAAATGCAAGTCAATCTGGAAATTTAGGTTCTGCATCTCTTAGATTTGCCATGTGAATACAGTAAATTATTTGATTTTATAGTCTTGGTCCCTTAGAAGGTCTATATAACCTTCCTAACTCGCAAAACCCAATGATGTTAAAATATTTAATTTATTAAATGCATTTGCATTATAGGGATGATCCTTGTAGAAAAATCAATGAAAACAATAGCAATTCTGTGTTCAGAACAGAGGTTGAATACAGTGCAGTAACTGTTCCTTCACACAAAAACAGAGCTGAATGGGACTATCTGATCATTAACCAAGTACAGTCCTTCCTTTGCAAGAATTACATAAAATAATATGGAATAAAGTACAGTGTAATTATATATCTGAAGAATTATCATAATGACACACATAGGGGTATTAAATTATTGCTTTGCAGAAAATCCATATTATAACATTCCCTTACTTGTGAATGTTTTTGACTTCATGATGACTTGACATTGTGTAGTAATATCTCAGTGGGAGGGAATACTAGATGATATGGTAGACCACATATTTTAAACTAACTCCTTTTATGTATTTACTTCCTCTCTGAGGAAAGATTAGCAAATTTTTCCACTATTAAGACTTCATTAGAAGGTCCCAAATGCCACTTTTTTTTTTTTTTTTTTTTTTTTTTTTTAGAAGAGGAGGGAAAGTAATTCAAATAAAATTTGGGGACACAAGTACAAGGTTGAAGTACTCATTTTACACTTACCTGCTGTTGATCTCACTGTTCTCCATTTTGCTTGGTTAGCAATAAGTTTCTTTAGCCTTTAGTCTTTAACTAATACTGTTTTTCAAAAAGTAAATTTTTATGGAAAGACTTTTTTAGGGAAAACATTTTGACATGAGAATGCAGGAGAAATGTTCTTCATGACATACAAAATATAGAAGACAGTTTTGAGGAAGCCTTGTTCTGAAAACCAGGTCTTCTTTCAATTATTTAGGTTTACTTTATTTATGAAAGAAATATTGCCCTGTGCTTAGTAGGAGAATAAAGAGAATAAGGGGAAAGGGTAAGTCAAAAGCTGAAAATCCCATTCGGTATGGCAACTTTTCCCTGCAAGTTTGTGATGCAGCCTCCAGTCACTAGAGAATAAAGGAAATATTTTTTTTCTTCTGGATGCTGATGTCTTATCTTAATGGGTTAAAATGCATTTGAATGGTCCTGACTATAGTAATAAAATAAATTTGGCTGAGAGGGGAAGTATGATAATTATCCTTCTTGAGTCTGTTCCAAAGAATAAATGGTTTCTAACACTGCCATGACTTCTTTTGGATTGTCTGAGGAGGAAGGGTTGTATATGAGATTTAGTTCAAGGAGGGAAAGGGGTCCTGGTGCCTGCTGCAGGATCACATCTGTGGCATACTTAGAGGCATGAAGTGATAAATTTGTTCAATGGTAGGAACCTATTTTGATCACTAAATTTATGAAGAAATCTAAAGCTGATTTCTGCTCTACTGCTGAGGGCTACTTCTTTCCTCTCTTTCTCTGAAAAGCAAAGAAAAAGGAGAGACCTCATTATTGATCTTATTTCTGGATAACATGGGAACTTTATGTAGGGGGCAAACCAAAAAAACAGGTAAGATTTGCTCACATTTTCATCTGATAGACAGGGAAACAACTTCTCTCATAGTTTGGAAACAGCCCAGTGTCTATGGGCCTGATTGTCTTGTTTCTTCTGTCCTCATGGAAAATGTGAGAAGATTGGGAAAATGGAAATATGTTCTGCCTATTTCTTCTTGTACATTGTCATTGTAAACCAACAAATCAAATGAAAAATCTCCCTGCTCTGTCCTCATGGACTCACCTAAATGAAAAAGGTAGCAGGGACACAACTGGTAAAGTTCTCTAATTCCTTCTCTCTTCCCTAAAAGAACATGCCTGAAAGTCCACACAACAGAAGGAGGAAGGAATTGATACTCACAGAAAATTTAGCTGCTGAGACACTAATGAGAACAGACAGTAAAAAAGCTTTGTTTTGAAGAAATAGGAAAATAGGAAACTCAGGAAGGTTATGACTTAGCCAGGTGGATGAACCATGTGTAAATTCTGGCTAGCAGTCTGGATCATCCCAGCTGTGCAAGCTGAGGAACACATTTGTACCAGTTCTGGCCACTGCAATGTTTCAGACCTTGATTTGGTAAGCCTCCTCTTTGCATAAGGGAGAAATGTTTAATTTTAGCTGCATTTTATGAGTATTTAATGTTTTGCTTAAGTTCATCTTGTTAGAGTCAGCAACAGTAGCTGTCTCTTCATTGTATTCCCCAAGTTTTCCTCCATGCAATTGTTTTCCTATTTCTCCTTTTGATAATTTATCAAAATCTAGATGGAAGGAAGAGGTGTCAGGAGAGATGAGAATAGAAAAAGTTGCATCCTAAAGGAAATGAAATTTTGTCACCAGAGAGGGAAAAGGCACTAGATGTTTTAATTTTAGAGAAATAAAAAAATCAAAGAAGCTTGTAATGCATGACCCAGTAGAAATTAAGAGCAGGTGATAAAAAAAGACTTTTTTGATGTCATCCAAACCTATTTTTTATTTTTTGTTTTATTAAACTGACAGATCTTTGTATTATTTCAGAGAAATCATGGTCTTCATAGTGATATAACTCTCTCTGTTTATCTCACTGTATATTTGAATGTGAATTGTACAAAGTAAAATATTTGAATATCTGATGCTTTCTTTTCTGTTTCTACAGTCACATTAAGTCACTTCACAAAGCATTACTCAAAGATTCCTGTTTGTTTTTCTGACTTCAAAATAAAATCTTTACTGTAAACAACACATTTTCTATGGGAGATATATTGAAAAATACATTCTATGTTGGTAATGCTGGTAAGGAATTATGGAGTTGACAACAAAACAGGTGAGAGGATGGAGCAGATTCCCTTCATGTGATTGAGAGTTGATGTTTCTAGACCAAGACTGAAAACAAATCATGATTGTCTTTGGGGAGGAGAAAACAATAGGTCTGGGGGAAGAAAAAATAAGAAAATTGGTCTTTCCACCCTTTGGTAACTAGTGCCTGGAACAGAAAATAGACCCTGATACACCATTAATACTATAAATGTTTTGAAAATGCTTTCTTATTCTTCATAAACATACAGCACAAATAACTCTCATGTCTAATACCTATGAAAAAGTTGGTCTGCACTACAGGGAAAATGGACAGATGCATTAAAAAGCAGAAGGAGGAAGATACTCTCTGATTACTAGAGAGTGGAAAAATTTTCCCTATACTGTCAAAGAATTAAAAGAATTAAGGTTGCTCCTCTCTATACGTGTAGGTATGTGTGCATTTGCATAGATACCTTTTATGTAAAATTATGAAATGTAAATCCATAAAATTTTCTTACAAATACATCCTCAGTTTGTAATGCAGACTTTTTTCTCTTGGTACACAACAATGTTTTAGAATAGATTTAAAAGAATGGTAAACAAATCAAGGAAGTATTGCTCCGTTTTTTCATGCATCTTTTGATTTAGCACCACGTAATAGTCATTCTTAGTTGAAGTCCTTTAGCAAGTGGAATACCAATGCAATAGGTGTTCACCAGGAATGAACACCAAGCACAAATTTTCTTGTCCTCACTCTGATTTCTCAGAGGACCCAGGGGATTATCCACTAGTATGGACTGCAGACATCCATTTTGGGTGGAGCCTGAGAATTCCAGGGCAGTGGTGGGCTTTTATTCATACTGATATAAAAAGTTTTGATTCACAGCTACCCATACCACCCACACCAGCTCATAAAGATGGAAAGAAGACTGAAAAGAATGAATTAACAGAAGAAAGAAAGGAAGCTTTAAACAATCACCTGCCTTTTTTTTTTTTCCCCTACTTTGGAGACAGAATTGTGAAATTTTAGAGTTGATTCTATTTTCAATGTCTTCTAAAAGTGCTTTGATTCTAACTGAACATTTTTCATAATGTCATTCTAAACAAAGTTATTATTCAGATGACTCTCTCATGCATGAACAAAGTAACTGAAATGGCTTGTAAATATATTAGCGGGGCAAATATGTATTAACTTGCTGCCTTAGGTTATAAGCCTTCTTTTAAAGGAAGGTAATATTTGTGTAGAGTGAATAGCTTTATTGAATTATAACTTATAATGCAGCATTACATGCTGTCAATAAATGACATCGTGCATCTATAATGGTTGTATTTGAGGAAAGACACTGTAATCACAGTAAGGCACCTACTTAGAGCAGAAGTTCTGGAAACTTTATCAAATTTTTTTTTTTTTTCTTTCCACCCTCAGAGTAAAGACTGGAAACAGAACTCATTTTTGCAAATACCACTTTGTTCTAGTGACTTGATTTACAGTAAATCTGGATGCAAATTCTAAGAAATATATCATGCTTTCAGATGGTAATCCCTTATTACTTTCTATTCTCTTGTACACTAAAAATGATGTTGAGACTCTCAAGATTTGAGTCAAACTTTGCAAACTTCTTTTTTTCAGTTGTTAATCAGTAGATTTAGATGGACAGTTATGATTAAGAAATTGCGCTGTGATCATTGTATGTTTGGCTAGTCTTTTGTTTTATGGAAAAGGGAAGACAATCCCAAGAATAATGGGCAGTCTGGATGATACCCACCAGGAATGAAGTCATCAGAGCTGAGCAGTAACTGGGGGAAAAGTAATTCTGGTGGTGGGAGTTCATGAGTACCAACTCACAGATCACCTCCTCAAAATAGAGTCCCAAATTCAAATGAGCAGTGAATGCTGAGGCCTTAGTTTGTTAAAATGTGTAAATAGTTTTGATGATAGGGGAGTCAGTCTTTTGTGGGATACCACCCAGCTCCCTAATTAGTGGAAACTAGAATCAAAAATTGAAATACTTTCCCTTAGTGTGTGAGTTGGTGTTGCTCACTTGATAATGAGCACGATTTCGGGATAACAAAAAGATGAACACAAAGGCTCTTTATCCATTATTTGTGACCAAAGACCAAGTAAAGTTAACATTTCCTTTCAGTCCAACCTTCTTATACAAACAGTCTTCCTTACCACTTTCCAATATTAACTTCATAAATTTCAAATTTTATATCCAGATGTTTACACTATAGAAATAAAAAGTATGGTATTTGCATTAATCATTTTTTCCAAACTTCCTGGTGCTTCAAAAATACAAATTTGTAGTTACATTTCTTCAGTGTGTGTATCTCTTCAGAAAACTCAGATCAACAGTGGTGAGCAGAATCAACTTGTCTTCCAGGATACAATAATAAAGTTGTTTAGATCATTCTAACAATTCCATATCACCTACACTTATTTAAAAGGGAAAAAGAAAAACAAACATTCACAATGTGTTTTGAAATCTGTTGATAGATGCTACCATTTGATTTCACAAGTTCTACAGGATATATATTTATTAGACAAACAGAGCAACAGTCTGACTTTTCCACATATGGCACTTTTGACAGTACTGCAATGCTGTAGGGTTGGCAGATGGAGCAATTATATATTTTCTAGCTAGGAAGTAACCTTTAAAGCAGGACTCTAATGTAACATAGAATATGGCATGATTTAAGAAATTTCTACTTGTGTTCTCACTAGGTAATAACTTTCAGAGTTATATCTGTTGGATTATTGAAATTAGTTTCCTCTAATTAATATGTTTATAAAGCCATCTTCTGACATTCAACTATGGCATATGTGAATATATCAGAGTAGGATTGTTTGATGAAAAACAAATTGTGGGTTTGGATTTCTTTTTTTTAATTAATACATTATATGGCTTCATTTTGCCATTAAGAATTCAGAAAAATGTAAAAGAAATGTCAGCAAAGCCACTTTAGAACAGTCAAATTAAAAAATATTTCCTAAAAATTAACATGAAAGGGATTTGGGATTTTTAGTTTATTTGTTCTCTTTGTATTGTTTTTGGTTTAGTACATTGTCATAAACAGTTAAACCTGCATATTTTAAAGAAAATATTCAAACTGTGTTGAAATATACACTCGATTATTGATCTGATATTTTCATATTGCAGCCTGTGACTTCCAGAATTTTTCATCAAGAGTTTTGTTTACTGAGGTGTTTACAATACACTGGAGCTTTGTCCTTTGTGCTATGTACCTCAGCCTTCAACCTGATATCTTGTGTTTCTCTATTTAATGATGTAGTCAAACCAGACAAAAACAAAGGAAAGAATGCTTCTGTGAATATATGAATGTGAATTGATCATTATGTAACATCTTACATTTTTCATTTAACTTGTAGTTACCAGGATACTACAAATAAAGTATTCAGCAGATTTATTCTCAAGGTATGTCTCGTGGCTTATTTGGTCATGACATTCAGGTATCTGTAGCTAACCTTGGATATTTGCTACTATTAAAAATTTAGCTTATGCACAAATAAACTGTCCTTGGAAAACACATTTGACTCAAAAATAAAAAGATGCAAGTTATTTACTGACTCAGGCATTCATATTAGCTTCCTTGCCATTGAGTAAGGTAGACCTTTGGCAGCAAGAGGCTTGTATTATGGCTCCTTGAAATTCATGGTTAGATTAATATATCTATTAACAACATTATAGCTATTCATCTGCATGAAAGCAGCATAAGGTTTTAATAAGAACCTAGCATAATACAGCATACATAATAAATCTCTTTCACTTCAAATTCAATGATAAATTCACTGATAAAATAAAGAGGGGAAGAGGAAAATAAGGGATGAATAATTATCTTCATGCCTCATTAACCAAACAAATGAATTTCAAAATCTATAGGTAGGAAAGGTGTTTTCTACCACCTAAGCAGACTTTAAAAATGTGGTGGTAAAAATGCATGATTCCTTCCACAACGTATCAGGAAGAAACCTGTCAGACTCTCACTTAATGAGGACCCATAGCTTCTGATCTAGATCCTGTATTGGTGGCTATGTATCTTTTCTCTCAGATTTAATCTGAATTCAGTCAGTGGTACACCACAGAAATTATTATTCGTTTATATTATTTAAAATTTTCACTCTTAAACTATGTGAATTAGAGGTGCTGAAAAATGAGAATGTACTGAAAAAGTATGTTTATAATGTCAGGGATATATAAGTCTCCATTATCCCTCTTATTATTCCTCCTTATTTATTTGTCTTGTCTGCATATCTGTGAAGAGAGGGAAGGTGGTCTTTTCTTCCCTGAAGATGGCTATCAGCTTTACATTCTGCCCTTAATTTTAAAGACAGGATGTGGTGCCATCTGTGTTTCTTCACGCTGAGACCAAATCATTGTTGGTAAGAGGAATGAGGTTTATCTCTCTGCAGGAGTAGAAGCATAAGGGTCTATAAAAGTCTATTCTGGGACCTGAGGAATATGTGTTGAAAAGTTTCTGTTGTCTTTTCCAAAATACTCAGTTCCCAACCTGTTTTTCCTTATTACTCTCGCTTCTCTTGTTTAAGCATCACACAGTACTCCTATCAAAGACAAAACTGGTCTTTGCTAGGAGTTTCTACATGATTTCTTCTTGATTTTTTTTCCTCTCTTGTATTTTTCCTAGTTCCTTCTTAACTTATACTTTTCCTCATTTAAAAAAATCTTTTCTCTCTCTGTTTCCTCCTTTTCCTCTTCTTCTACTGTCTCACTAGACAGTCAGAGACTAGGAAATTCCTGCTATGAGGCATATAAACCATGTAGTCATGATTATTTTCACAAAACCTCCCCTAAACTATTACATAAAATCACAGAATCATTTAGGTTGAAAGACACCTCTGGAGATCATCTAGTCCAACATTTTCCTGTCTGAGCAGTCAGTTACAGAGATTGCCAGAGACAGTGTTCAGTTGGATTTTGGGTGTCTGTAAGAATGGAGACTCCATAACTTCTATCAGTGTTTGATCACTCCCACAGTAATGAAGTAGTATTTACTATTCAGATGGAATTTCATGTTTTCAGTTCATGCTCCTTGCATCCATGCTCCTGTCACTGGGTACAGTGAAAAGAGACAATCTCTCTTGTCCTTATCCCTTCTCATCATATATTTATAGATATCACTAAGGACCTCATAGGCCCTTGTTTTTCAATCCTGAAAAGTCCCAGTTGTATGTGCCCTTTACTATGCAAAGATATAAGAAAATGCAATAGCTGGACTCTGAACTGAATAGATTTACATGTAGTTGAAGCAAACACTTATAACTGTCACAATAATTAATCAACTGAAACAACTTAAAATGTTGAATGATTTATTTTAAATCAATGGATTTGTCCTGCAAAAGGTCTTGGCTACTTATAAGGTATGTGGGAAAATGAATATTTTAATTTCAGCATGTTCAACCCTTAATGTCTTGTTGAAGTAAAAATTTTCACAGCCATTTAAACTTGACTCTCCAAAATTTGGCCACTTTCATTTTCTAAGTGTGAGCATGAAAATATATATATATTAAAAATTAGAGCAAAATGTGAAAACAAGAAACCTCAAATCAATTGGCATTATTTTATACTAATTTTATTTCTTCTTTTCCAATTCTCTGATGAATTGTCCTTTACTTCTTCTCCAGTATGTTCTTCTGATACTACTCAACCCATGCATTTGATTTGATATATATAAAACTGTCTTGGGAAATCTCTTTCATTATTCTTTTAAAAAATATTTAATAAAAAAATTAACAATAATGAACTTAGATGTCACCTTGATTTCTCTATGATGCCTCTTAACATTAAAGGGAGCACTTCCAGATTGTGTGTCCAAAATTGTGCCAATACAGATCCCATGCCTGTGAAGGTCTGCAGTAAATTGAAGGGCTTCGTGCACATGCAGTTCAGCACAAGGTTGTGCTTTCAAGATCTTTCTTTCCCAGCAAGAGGATCAAGCATGTCTGTGAGAGTGTAATATCTGTACACAGGAATTCTACTTCTCAAAACAGGCAGAGGATGAACACCACTAGGAATAATAAATGGAGTTTTCCCATGGGTATTCTTTGCATTCCCAGCTACAAAGGCACTTGAGCAAATTTTCTATCCACATCACCATTCTTCCACTTTTAACTCTTTCCTTCCAGCAGTAAACATACCAATACATGCCTTTTCTACTCTCTTCAGAATAATTAATTAGTAAAGCAAAGACTAAATAGTTTTGTAGCAAGACTGGTTTATGGGTGTGTTAAGTACTTTACAGCTGGAAGCTGCACATGCTTATAGGAGTTTGCAGCTCCTAATAGACATTGTAAGTGCTTCCCCACAATTTAGTTACTTCTAAATTACATTGTTTTCTGTTAAGAATTACTCTTGTTTGGATAAGTTTGTCTCAAAAAGATGGGAGAAAGTACACATATTTAAATCCAGAACATTCTCTTTTGTTTCAGTCATTGCTTACTAAATAAATATTCTCTGCGGTACTTTAATAGCACTAATATATATTTCCATGGGAGTGATAGAATTATATAAGATCAGCTCACACAGCTCCTGCATTACCAGAAGTTTCTGCAAGACACTTAACTTTTTAACTGCATCACTTCAGAAAATGGCAGAGTACCATATAAATGGCATCTCTTAGGAAACCATAATTACAGGGTTGTTGAATTAAATTCAGACATGTTAAGTATCACATACATTTTCTTGGAAGAAAGCAGCAGTAAGAAAGAGCTTACTTTCTACTCTTTCAGTTTTTTGTTGCTTCCCTATTACAAGCAGGCTTAAGGAAGCAGAAAATGTTCTTTTATAGGTATCATATAAATAGAGAGCTCATCTGTTAAGTCAGAAGAGCCCTTATTAATGTGGCGGCTCCATAGCCTGGGTGCACACATATGTCATATCATATGACAGGGCATTTCTCACTGAACAGCCTTCTGGCTTCAGACATATGTCATTTCATATAACCAAACACACAGGGCTAGTTCAAACAATGCCTCCTGACAACAGGTATGTATTCAGGGAAATAGCTATTAACATAGTGCACAAATACTGTAATATTTGTGTCTGGTGTCTACAAGGAGAGAACTTTTTGCCTGTAATATTTCCATAGCTCCTTTAAATATGTCATATTTTTACTTCTGGTTGTTGAGGTGTGTTGCTACGATGTGTTGGGATATGTTACAACTTTAGAGAAGCTGTAACTTTCCAGCTTGAAGTGCTGGGTGGTGGAGCATGGGTAGTAGAGCAGAAGATGTGCTACAAGTGATTTTATTATTTCCCTTTTCAATTCAGTAAGGAAAAAACCTGGATTTTTTTTTTTCTTGATCTTCTAACAATATGAGGTTTAATTCTTACTTATGTTCTATTGGATATATATATTTGTTAAACTCTGTCTTCAATTATGTTGATATTACAGCCACAATAAACTAATGCAATGTTTTTGTTTTTAAAAGTGTTTTTTATCCTGAAGCTTCTTGCTCACACAGAATGGCACATTGTTAACTCTGTTGATCATGTCCTCTACTGTCAGTTTGACTGTTGGTTTTGTTTGTTTGTTTTGGGTTTTTTTTCTCCACATGTTTCTGCTGTTTTATGAAACAGAGAATTTTCAGTTTGCTTCCACTGTCTTGAACAAGGAAAAAAAATTCAATTATTTAGTTTGGGGCTCTTTTGCATAAGACAACTATAAACATTGTGTAGCTGTTTCTTTTGTATTTTAGCTAGAGAGATCATCCTTACTGTCCCACATTTAGGAGGGGGTTAATTTATTATGTATTTCAAATTTTTGGAACTCAAACTTTAGTTAGTTTTTTTCTATGCCTGGAGAGTAAAAAGAAGGGTTTATTTGCCTAGATTTATGGAAAGCTATTTTGAACTGCTGTGCAGATATGTGTGTAAATTGTATCTTCTGCCAAAAATTTTGGTAGAATACAGCTAAGATAAATAAGATATTTTAAACGATTTTTAGACTGAAGAAGTAACACTTCTTTAATATACTCTTTATTCTTCCAAATCATATTTAACACTACTGTTAATAAAAGTCTTAAATATGAATTTAATTATTCTTACTTTATTTCCCATTAAAAATGTTATCTGCAGCAAAAGCACCATTTTTCTTAGAGTCGTTTCACCTATTTCTCTTATTTTCTGGTAAACAACAGGGGCAAAAAAGAAATATTGTGAATGTAATTAGAGTATGAAAAAAATGGATGAAATAGATGCTTCAATGGTACGTAGATGTTGTTACTCCTAACCTGTGAAACTGACTGTGCTATTTTAGCTAATATACCTAAAACTGAAAATAAGAAACAATGTAAAATAAACAATTTGATGAAAAGGATAATAATATATAATAATAATAAAATAATAATTAAAAATCTGTAAGAAATAACAAAACAAAATTTGAGTAAACGTTGTTCTTTATTCTATCCTAAGGTAGCCATCAAACATTAATTTCTCTATCATTAGCCTAAAAACTTATGGAAAAGGCATATTTTTTTTTTGAATACTAATATTCATTTGGTGTTTGTGAATCTTTATTAGTATTTGAACAACTGACAAGAACATTACTGTATATGACAAAAGATTGAATGTGTTTTCACTTAAATTCATTTACGCAGACAAAGATAGCTAAAAATAAAGGATTTTTTTCTTTTTCCAGTTATAACACATTTTAGTATTTTTACTTGAGTTGTGTCTTAAGGAAGCAAATATTCAGGTAAACACATAGTGATATTTAAATAATAAAATCTGATTGAATAAATATTTAGGAATTATATAATACTGAAAACTAAGAAAAACTTCCCATGTATATCGAGAAACTGATATCAACTAGTTATAATTCAATTGTTTAAAAAAATGTGATAAAAGGAAATTATTAAAACTAATAAAATATTAACCATTATATTTTTAGGTTTAAGATAGTGTGCATACAGAGGATTATAATTAAAGGAGCTCTCCATTTTTGGGACTTTATGAGCATCAGAACACAGAATTTTGTCTGGAAATGTACTGCTCAGATTTTAGTTACTGTAGTTATTTAATCCAAATATCCTTTAAAGCTTTTTTGGTAAAAAATATTAGGTACACGTGCACTGGAAACAACTGTTACTTGTTAAATTAACCAGGCCAGTATTTTTCCAGTTGAGACCAGTTTGTTGGAATTCCTTTATCCTTATGGAGCTGAATGTCTTCATTCACAAGTTGACACGAATAAAGAAAATAAACTTTTTTGTTTATCAATTACAAATGTATGCAAATTGCCCTCACTCTTATCCTTTTCTTTTAGTAACTTGATTATCTGTCTCTTCCTTTTGAAATCTGTTGAACTTGTTGAAATCTGTTTCCTCATTGAACTTGACTTCTCTTTTCATGCAGTGAATCACTTCTTCAGGCCATTTGAAAATACAGCCTCAAAACAGAAATATTAAAGGATTTCATCTTACAATGCACTGTCAAAAGGATGAATGTGGAAACTCTGATGGCTCTGCATGCCTTCAGTATCTCCTGCTAGTTTAGGGAAATGAAGGGGAGAGGGGACTATATCCTGTGTAACAATAAACAAGCTGTTTATTTGTAACTGATATAAAACTTTGGGTTTATTCTACTGTTCTACAAAGATTCAAGTCCTGTTACAGCGAACTCAACTTATAAAATAATTATTAGAGAAAAACAGTATAAGATACACTTTATAAGAAAGATAGGGAAGGACAATATCATACAGAGATAATTGTGTATATGGACTTTCAATATTTTCATGTACAAAACTGTATGAGAAAAATCTTGCAAATGTTAAAATTTTATAATATTTTTTTCCACAATTATTTACACAATTTCCTTCCTATCAATTTAAACCAAATACATTAGTTTCCTTTTAGGCTTTCAGGGCTTTTCTTATTGTATGTAGCACAAATTCTCTTATTCACTCAAGAGAGTGTATTTCATTTTTCACCTGGTTAGAAAACTGACCTTCTTCTTCCTTACTTTTCCTGTTATCAAATCTTCAGAAATTTGAAAAATCTTGGTTGGCAATAAGAACTTTATATACAGTTATATATTTATGTTTAAGTCATTTATTTATGTTTTATATTTATATTTATATTTATTTTTGTTTAGAAAGTTTTAGGCAATTTAATAATTAAGAAATTTGTCTTTAGGGGAATATGCCTGTTGCAATCAGAAAAAAAGCTATATAAAATAAACTGGTAAGAGCTCATAAAAGACAATTAAATTATCCAATAATGGAATTATGAAATAATGGAATTATGAAACTGATTTAGTATTTTTTAAGAACATCAGAGAGTTGTATTATAATAAATGAAGGTTTTAACTATAATATTTCCTTTGACTCTACAACATCTTAATATTTTTGTAACTCTTAAATGGAAAAAAATCCCAGCAAAACACTTTTAATGATGTGGCATATTGACTTTAAGTAAAATATTAATTTGAGGAAACTTTGGCCTTTCAGTATAGAGGAAAATCAAGAATTCATTTGTTAATTATAAAATGTAAATGCCAGACTTTCCACTATCTGACTTTAATTATGCTGCCTGGCTTTCTGGAAACTTGTGATTTAAAACACCTACTCTAGCACCAGAACAAGCAAACTTTGAGAGTGACAGTTCAGAAACATTCATGGGGGCAGATGTACAACATAATTACCCATTACTAACCTGAGCTAAGGCTAAGTTTAACTTCACATAAATGCAAGTGAAGTAAACAGCTTTTCTCTACAAATGAGCAAGAATTAAAGCCCATCCTACCTTCTGCTCTATTGCCTGCAGGTGTTCTCAAAAGATGCTGGTAAATAAATACTGGTGTTATCATGTCTCCTGATGAAAGCAAGGATAAAATATGATGTTGATCCACTATCATCTAAATTTCTTCTATATGTAGTTAATTGTTAATAAAAGTTTGATTTCGATTTGTTCTATTAAAGAGTTTTTTGGGGTGTCAATTCATATCCTTAATATATTCCCTTTTAGATTACACAAAATGAAAGGATTGTAATGGCAAAAAGAGGGTTTCATAAAAAATCAGTGGAAGGTGAGGTGAAAGGCCGTGAATTGTGGGAGCAATCCATTAACGTTTTTTCCCTTGCTCTCAAAGCCCAGCATACTTCCTCTTAGCTGGCTATTCTTCCAACATTCAAACACGTATCTACAATACTTACGTTTACTATTGTTACCATAACTGAGATTTTAGCTTCAGTTGCAAATATGTTTTAAGTTTGTGAGAAGGATAGAAAAATTATTGAACGCTCTGAAGACCATCACTACTTGGAGTGCATAGATGCTGCAGGAGCAAAAAAGAAGAAAGACAATATTGTCACAAGAACCAGTAAATATTAAATGGTCACAAATTGGTGAGAAATATAAAATAATATTCTTCAGAATGATAAGAGATATATTAAATTAGAGGAATTACATTAAATGCATGAATATGAGATCATACAAAAAGAATTATGCAACCCATTTACAGAAACAGCTCAGTGCTGGAATACAGCATTGCTGTGAAGAAAGGCAGTTAATGTCATGAGATGTTTTATTAGTTGAACTGTTGAGTATTCTAATAAATACTTCCAAAATCTGCAGGGTACAAAAGTTAAGACACTGATCAACTCTGTGAAGTTCAAGACTCTGCAATACTGTGTGTAGGTAACCTTATTTCAGACTATCTTCTCCCACTTACCATTTTGGATAATCCAAAATTTAGGTATTTCTTTGTAACACTATTTCTTTCAGATAACTGTTTAAATTAGGCAAGTAATGGGCATTTTCACACCACATGAGTAATTATTTACCCATCTTTCATCATATTGTCATATTGTTTTGTCTCTTTAGTGAACGGCAAAAAACAGAATCCTTGAGGAGAAAAAGAATAACTTTGAGGAAAAAAAAAAATCTGGGGCTTGTGTGTCAGAATTTTTTGCATAGTGGGTATAATTACTATTAATCTCATACATTTTCAGCTAAATCTAGCAGCCATCTGGTAAAGGCTTTTATATTTTGATGTTTGTCAAAGACCTATAGAGACTGATAAAACTTCTGGTTGATCTTCCGTGTTTGCTCTCACAAGTCCTCTTGCGTGTTTGAGGAGAGGAAAAGAGGAGAGAGGGACTTATAGACTAATTTTTTGTAATGGTCTAGCTTTTCATTAATAATATTATTCTTAATTTTTTCTTATTACAGCTCATTTTGTGAGTACACATGCGTTTGCATTGATGCTGTAGAATTTTCTGAACATTGGTTTTAAAAAGACAAATTTTCCACACTTAACCATAAATCTTGAGGTTTTGTTGAGTTTTACTTCTACTCTTCAGTCATATTTCTCCTACAGAACCACTCTTTGGCATAGAAAAAAATTGTTAAAACACAGATTTTCAAAAATTAAATACTGCAATCCAATGGAAACTCTCAGATGAATAAATATGACCACATCAGAAAAGGCCATAGGACTGGAAAAAAAATTTGAAGATGAAGTTGTTCTCCAATTGTGTAACTCAACATTCTATAAATCTGTAAATTTATTGAGTTTCAACATCAAGAGATAAACATATGATCTTTCAGATAATCCAGCTGAATTTCTAGTGCCAAATTATTTGTCTAGTCAATGAAGTGGTACATGGAAGCTCACTGATTTGCCACTTCACTGATTCACCATGGCAAACCATAAGAAGTAGTACTGTCGTACAGTTGCCATTGAAAAGAGATTTCAGAAAGAATCACTAAGTAGGACAGATTGTGTGGTACATGCTATTGCACTGTATTCCTCATTACAGAATTGCATATGTTGCATTTTCTAAAGGAAACTAAAGGTTCCTTAAGTCACTACACTGTTGGAATTAGCCACTGTCTTGAGATGGTCTTGAAAATCTAGTCTACTATTGATCATTTCAGTATAACTTATAAATAAGTTTAAGCGATATTGTAGTGGATTAAAGATATGCATTCGGTCACATATATAGTGCTATATAGTGTTTTCGGTTTTTTATTCCTATTAAAGAACTGGTACTCCTATTCCCATCATATATATAGTTATTTTCTTATTATTAGATAGAATGCACTGGTAATATTTCATCTGAACTTTCCTTGCCTGAAAGGAGTTTATATCTTAATAAAAACTGATATTCTCCACTTTTGTACTGGGTTTGTCTTGGATGGAGTTCGCTTCCTTCATAGCAGCCCATATGGTGCTGTGTTTTGCATGTGTGCTTAGAACAGCATTGATAACACACTGTATTTTGGTTGTTACTGAATAGTTCTAGCACAGCATCAAAGCCTTCTCCCCACTCTGCTTTCAAAGCAAAAAAGACTGAGGAAGGGCAAGAGATTGTGAGGAGACATAGTTGTGACAGATGCCCAAATTGACCAAAAGGATATTTCATAACATATGATGTCCTTCTCAGCAATAAACCCTGAGGGAAGAGGGGAGAAAGGAGGGATATCCATAGATAACATTGCTTATCTTCCCAAAGCAACACTTCCCAGGGAGGGGCATTCTTAATATATAAGAAACTTCTCAACTAAATGTTTGAAGTGCTGTTAATGTGTGAATTTTTTTACAGTCATTTATCATTTTGTGGAGTTCATAAAGACAGAAATACTCATTCAGGTTGGAATCTTTCACAGAGGAAAAACTGAGCAGTTATATGATAATTCTGTGTTAGTCTGAAGCCACATAAGCTGAATATAGGCCCTAAGGAATGAAGAAAACAAACACTTTAACCTTAAAGTCAAGTATATATGTAAAATAGGAATTGCCAAAGTTACAGTAAATTAAAATTTGCATAACATATTGACAACTGTTAAGAATTAACTGATGACAAAAAATAATATTGACAAAAAGCAACCAGATAAGGTAAGGGAAAGAGGAGTTTTGATGGTAGAAATGGAAATAAGAAGAATCAACATTTGTGTCAAAAGCAAAGTAAATGTTATACATAAGTCTTTGTGCAGCTGTTAAAACCAGGTGTATCAGTGTTTCTTATCTCCTTCACCACCAGTCCATCCTCCAGGAGGATATTTACTGCTAATGGGCCATTAAGGCTCACCAATGACATGACACATTGCATCATCCCATTGGGAGATGCTCCACCCAGTGTGGGCGGAGCCAACCGTTCCTACCTGGATAAAAACTGAGACTCAAGAACAACAGGCATCTGGGTTTTTCCACCAGAGGAAGACCAGATCCATCCCTCCACCACTCGCTCCATTATCTGTGCTCCACAAAACTTCATCTAGGATTCATTTGGACTGTTTCCAACACCCTTACCAACAGGGTGTCAGGTCATATCCCTGACTCTGTCAGGGTTTTTCCAGGACTTTTGTTTTGCTTGCTTGCTTGTCATTGTACTACTGCATTTTTATTTTGTTTTCTTTTTTTTTTTTTTTTAATTCCTATTAAAGAACTGTTATTCCTATTCCCATATCTTTGCTTGAAAGCTCCTAATTGTAAAATTATAATAATTTGGAGGGGAGGGGGGTGACATTCTCCATTCCAAGGGAAGCTCTAGCTCTCCCTGGCAGACAACTGTCTTTCAAAACCAAGACAAGCATTGAGGGAGCTCCATCTTCAGATGCAGTTTCATCCCCTGTGCAACTCTGCCCCACATTTAATTTGTTGCTCCCTAAAGTGCAATAAACCGCTCTTTATGCTGTAACCTAACAAGACAAGCATCTAAAAGATAAGAATGTGGTGGGGAAGTGCTCAAGGACTTTCATTCACTCTGAGGATGTGCCTGTCTATGTCCTAATGCACTCAAATTGTGATGATTATATTACCTCTGTGCCCAAAGAAACTGGCACATGGAACTGCAGGTCTCTTGAGAACGTTTGTAAACTGAACAAGTCAAACACCAGGCCACAGAAATGATCGCTTTGAGGAGCAGCTGAGGTCATTTGGTCTGTTCAGCCAGGAGAGGAGGAAACTGAGGAGAGACCCCATTGCAGCCTACAGTTTCGTTGTGATGGGAAGAGGAGTAGAAGACACTGATCTCTTCTCTTGGGGACTGGTGACAGGACCTGAGGGAATGGCCTGAAGTTGCATCAGGGGAGGTTTAGGTTAGATATTAAGAAGAAGTTCTTCACCCAGAAAGTGGTTGGGCACTGGGACAGGCTCCCCAGGGAAGTGGTCACAGCTGCAAACCTGTCAGAGTTCAAAAAGTGACCTCCCAGGCACATGGTGTGACTCCTGGGAATGGTGCTGTGCAGGACCAAGATTTGGACTTCGATGATTCTTGCAAGGCCCTTCCTACTCAGCATATTCTGTGATTCTGTGAATAGCTTCTTATTTTAACAGAGGAAAACTCATGATTAACAGAGAATTGTATGCTAAGTAAGGAGGTGGTAATGAGTACTACTAAAAGTAGAAAAAATTCTGGAGGGAGGTTACAAGGAGGAATAGAAAGGGGAAGCAGTGTAAAAATTAAAAAAAGTCATGGCCATGTGTTTGAGGACTAAACAAAAACAAACAAACAAACAAAAATTAAAATTGACTATATGCTTGGAAAAGAGCCTAGATGGATGAATTGATCACTGCAAAACTGCAACATAAAAATATGATTCATCTGTGGAAAAGGCAATGCATCAGAATCAGTATTTTGAGTTGAAGCAGGCAATATCAGTGAAAAAAACCCTAATGAAATCCCACTTGGAATATTTAATGTAATTCTGGGTGCTCATTTCTAGAAGAATGTTTTGAAATTGAAGTAGGCACAAACCTATTCAGAATATAACAATGTATGAAAGAATACATAGAGCCCAAAAGCAGAAAGTCCAAATGCAATACAGGAAAAAGGAAATAAAATCTATTAATAGACTTAAGATAGGAATCACTAAACTAGTCAGTTCTGTAGTATTCACCAATGAGAAATGTACAAAAAAAAGCAAAATAAAATCATGTCTAAGGCATTACTTTATTAGAATTATGATTAAAATCATTATCTGTTATCTTTTATAGCCTGTGTAGAATATGGGACCAGAAAATCTGTAAATTCACAGCTGTTTCTTAGGATGTCTGGGTGATCTATCAGATGGTACTTGAGTGGTGTGAGTGCTCTTCAGTCTCAAGGTTTGTGCATTTTTGTTACCAATGGACTGTATGCTTTCAGTGCATTCTGTACTGTTCAGTGCTCTGGATTTGGTAAAAATGTTATTACACATGAAAACATGACACCTAAAACTTAGTAGGAAACAGTATTAAGCAGAAATTCAGGCAGAAAATTATTGTTCATTTGATATTCAATTGTCTTATTCAAAAAGTAAGATGAGAAAAATGGAAATAAAATTTTGATTGGTCTAGTCCAACCTCGTTAATATTGAAAATGCTAAAAATTAAAGTATAAGCAGTTTTCCATGGTTAAAACTTGCAGTCATTATTATCACCCATACCATCTTGCTGCTGTTTTCTATACATGTAAGTAAATTCTATTAGCAATTATACACAAATAAACTTTATAATATTAAATTATCAGAAATGGAAAACATTTTCCCCACACTAATGTTAAATGTTTCGTGTTTTTGGGGTAAGAAACCTGTTAGACAATAATTTACACTTATTGTTAAGCCACAAATAAACCTGAGAACTGAAGACAAAATATTATGCCAGTAACATAATGTATAATGTACTGTGAAAATTTTAATAAAATACATCTCAACTAAAAATACAGCTATCTTTCATCTTCCATGTTATTATTTATCCATAGTACACATAATTACTTTTTTTTTTTTTGCGAACACTGACAATTCTAAATGAAATATTGAAACCTAAAATCCATTAATAAAACAAAGGAGTTTTAATAGGCATTCCAAGATAGGCAATGGAGGCTGTTCCTCTAATTTAATGTCTTTTTACTATTAAGTAAGTATGAATGGTTAAGTCACATTTAATAATAAAGCAGGAAGTTACCTTTCAGACAGGGCAACATAGGTTGTTCCCTGGTGAAACTTAGGACTTACAAAGCTGAGATATATTAGCAGTATTTCTGCAATACAATTTAAATACAATTTAATACAATTTAAAGACAGGAAAATAGTAATGGTTTGGAGAGCTGAACAATTCAATTCTTTATGTTTGTACCTCCTGTACACTTTGTATTTACATCCAACCTCAGATTTGTGTACAGACTGGGAAACAAGATGCTGGCAAACAACTCTGCAGAAAAGGATCCAGGGGTCCTGGTTGATGGCAAGTTGAACAAGAGTCAGGAGTGCCCTGGCAGCCAGGAGGGCCAACCCCTGTCCTGGGGGGCATCAGGCACAGCATCACAGCAAGGTAAGGGAGGGGATTGTCCTGCTCTGCTCTGCACTGGGGCAGCCTCACCTCGAGTGCTGGGGGCAGTTTTGGGTGCTGCAGTATAAGAAACACATTAAACACTTAGAGAGTGTGAAAGGAGCGCACAAAAGAATGCAAAGGGCCTTGAGGGGAATCCATATGAAGAGTGGCTGCGGTCACTTGGTCTGTTCAGACTGGAGGAGACTGAGGGGAGACCTCATTGAAGTCTACAGTTTTCTCATAAGGGGAAGTAGAGGCACAAGCGCTGATCTCTTCTCTGTGGTGGCCGGTGACAGGACCCGGGGTAACAGCATGAGGCTGAGTCAGGAAATGTGTAAGTTGGATATTATGGAAATGTTCTTCACCCAGAGAGTGGTTGGGTACTGGAACAGATTCCTCAGGGAAGTGGTCACAGCACCAGCCTGACAGAGTTCAAGAAGCTCTTGGATTGTGTTTCTCAGGTACATGGTGTGATCCTTTGAGTTCTCCTGTGCCAGACCAGGCTGAACTTTAATGATCCTTGTGGGTCCTTTTCAACGCAGGATATCCTATGATTATACAATTCTATGATTTTGGATTTCTAGTCTTTCAGATACCACCCTCTATTTCCTTTAGAATGTGAACTCCTTTACATCTGCCTTTCAGTGTTTAGAATTGCAATGTCTGTACTTCTGTGCCTTCAGCAGGGAAAGTATGCACAAGCTGTAAGAAAAAAGGGGTGACAGTTTTGCACTAAAAAATGATTTTGAGAGGAAATTGTGTTTGTAACAGAACAAAGTGTTTTCATTGAACCTCTACAGAGATGAAAATGGTATATTTTGGCAGTTTGCTAGTATTTCATTTTTTTATAGGATAGTAGGATAGCACTGCCTTTTCAAAATTTGCCTTTGGAGCCTTGCAGCTTCTGAGCTTATGATATTTTGAGGTGGATTTTTGGTTTTGTTTTTGTGGGGTTTTTTGCTTTTTTTTTTTGTTTGTTTTTTTGTGGGTTTTTTTTTTTTTTTTAGATTGGTACTTAATTCCCTACAGTTTCATACTAAATCTCATGGTGAGCAGTTGAAAGAATACTAAAACAGATTTTTGAATTGTGGCTTACATTTTGCATAGGCTTTAATGAATATCTTTATGTTATCAACAAATAACTTTTTCCAATTAGCAATACTTATGTTTACTGTTTTGGGTTTTCAAACCTCCTTGTCCTTTGCTTGACTTGTATTAGATAAAAGAACACTAATTGAATCACTGTCCCACTTTGCTCAGCAGTGTTACAGTTTCAGGGATTCAAAGGAAAGGCTCCATTATTTTTTCAGCTGCCTTTATGTTAAATCCCAGAAAGGTAGACAGCGCTGACCAAATAGAAAATAATGGATTCAAAATTAAACTAAACATTTTTACAAAGAAATGTTATAACACTTAGCTTGAAATGGAATGAAAAATGCATAAAAATTATGCAGCCCCAGTGACATCCAGAGGATCATGCAAGACGCTTTAATTTACATATTTTTTTGTCCTTGCAAAAATATTCCCTCTCCTTTGACAAGGACACTTAGAAAGTTACATCTGAAGACTACATGAAAAGGGGCTTTAAAGTCTAATTTATTGATGACTGAGCAGCCTGTGTTCAAAGCTAGAGATGCAGCTATCAACAATCACAAATACTTTGGTATGCAAAAGGATTTGTTTGTAAAGACAAAGCTCAGCCAGAATGTCTTGATTGCTGGGCTTTCAAATGCTGGTACCATTTTGTGTAGCTAAAGATGTTTATCAGTATTTTGACAGGTAATCTAACAATGCTATACCTCAGTGGAGACCTTCTCAATTTTTGGTTCCCTCCCTACTAAAGAAAGAATGTTTTTAGGAATTGCAATTAAAAACATTGGTGGCTATTGAAAGGTCTACTAATTCATCCCAGGCTTCTTCTTTTCTCAGCCAGCAGCTGACTATTATCTTCCAAACATTCATATCAACCTTTCTGTGCAGTCTCCTCCAGAAACTTTCCCCTATTCCTAGGAACTTTTCGTTCAATTTGTCATTGTGGCATTTCCATATGAGCAAATTTCAGTATAAAATAGCATTTAATAGTATGCATTTAGCTAACTACCACTGCTTAGAAGGTAAATGAAATGTATGTACAAAACAAGTCATCCATAAAATGAACTGAAGCTCATCAAACTTCAGGGCACTGGTCAAAGGAATCCATGCATAGGTTGTGTTCTACTCAATCCCTTCAGTACCAGGAGTGAATATTGAAAGGAACAGGATAACTGGACTGATTAATATATGCTTTAGATTATATTACTGTAGGTGGAAATGTGCTTTTTTGATCATGGTGGATTTTACACAGCACCAACAGCAGCTGACAATGGATGTGGTCCACCTGCCTCTGACAGAGGGCAGGTCTGATTGAGAGCTTTAAATTAGGTTTGAAGGGTTTGGGAATACAGCCAGGTGGACTGGAGAAGAGGTGAGGGATGTCATGTCAGTGTTGGACCTGAGATTGGCAGCCCAGCTGAAGTGCATCTACCCCAATACATACATCATGGGTAACAACATGGTAAAGCTGTGGTTCATCAGGAAGCGGGCGTAGAAGTTGCTCACACAGAAATGTGGTGGATGCCTCTCACAACTGGAGTGCTGCAATAAATGGTTATAAGCTCTTTGGAAGAGATAAACAAAGCAGGAGAGGTGGTATGGTGGTCCTTTATGTTAGGGAGTGTTTTGATCATATTGGAATCAAAGGTAATGATGACAAAGTTGAGTGGTTGTGGGTAAAGATCAAGGGAAAAGTCGGCAGGATGAGTGTGCTGTCTGTTACAGACCACCTAACTAGGAGGAAGAGGCAGATCATGAAGTCTACAGTAAGCTGGCAGAAGTCTCACAATCCTCTTTGTACTTACGAGGGACTTCAACTTGATAGATGACTCCATTGGTGTTACTGTGTTTAAAACTTTGAGAACAGAAGAATATCCAAGAAAAGTAATATGAGGATAGTTCCTTTTCAGGATGAGGTAGCTCATAACTGTAGATCACTTACTGTCCTCCTTTCTGAGAGTTCAATAGTCATTCTAACCTAGAAGGCTCTTTTTTATTATTATTATTTTTTCCTAGGGGTGCCTTTATTTTGTTACTCAATTACCCTGTGATCTAGTGATTGAAAGAAGACTTTGGGAAACAGGTAATATATTATAAGCAACAGGTTGCAATTTGCAAATTTATCTCCCTTACAAAACATTTTTGAGCATAAGACTACACTCTTATTTAAAAGTAAGAAGACGGTTCCACTTTGAATCTGATTTTTAAGGGGAGACACCAAAAAAGAAGAAAGCATGCCTTAATTTGACATCTCTTTTGTAAATGGCAAAGAATATGAAAAAAAAATTCAAGCAATGGGGATATCAGAAATGTGAGATCTGAGTATATTAAACAGTTGACATCTACATAACAGGAGAAATTCTTAGAATGTTGACTTTTGAGCACCTATTCAGGCTAGATTCAGAGTTACTTTGAGAATACAGACTATGAAGATTAGGAAGATTATGGTTTAAAAACAAAACAAAATAACACAGATGTCTTAAAAAATGTAATACCCTACATGCAAATCTTGTAACTATTCTGACATTAACAGTCAATGTCCAAAAGATGTATCATGGTAGGGTACAGTCTTTATTGCATTTATTTACATTTACTTAATAAGTACTACTATGGAGTGCTCTTAATGTAATGGTATGTTATTTCCTATCAATAATTCCCCAAATGTAATTAAAAGTTTGTGATATCCCGCTTTTAGCTTCAACAACTAGTTGAATAGGATTCAGAAGTCACTAGGGCACAATGAGGAGTCCAGTTCTGTTTTTCATAAGTTTTTATAGAGAAGTGAGTGTATTTCCTGTGAAAACCTAACCATAAAGGCAATAAATAGAACTATTAAGAACACTATTATTCCTACATTAAGTTTCATGGTTTGTCATTATACAATGAACAGCAAGTTTTTAAATAGGTAGATACTGCAGGCAGCTTTATAACTAAAGAGAAGTGTGGTGGGGGGAATAGAAAAAAATAATTTAGGAATTTAAGAATTCTTTTGTTATAAGATAACCTGATATTAAAAGAAAAAAGAAAACAAAAACCTAACCTGGAACAACAACAGCAACAAACCACTGGAATCCTATTATCAAGTTGAGAAAAATATCTAGGTAATTTCAACATCAACAATTGAATATGTGGATAGTTATTTTAAGACCTGACAAAAAGGCATATTATTTAGACAGACAGAAGCTAAACAAACAGAAGCAGAAACACTGGCTAGCCCATTTTAAGTTTGAAGTAATTCTAATTCATGAGATATCGCAACATTAAGGGAAATAGTGATTGTGACTGTTAATGTTTAAAGTATCTTGTGAAAATAGATCACTGACTTTTAAAATTATTTTTTTAAAATATAAAATGCCTTTAACAGAAAATAAGTCAGAAGAAGCACTATGTGGTGTCAATTATTAATTTTCTCTTGTAGTCACTTAATTCCAACTGTTTCATTTGTGACTATTAAATAGCCTCTAATGCCAATGTCCAAAAATTCTGTTTTCATAACTACTTAAGCACTTTCTAAAAGACTGAAAGATGGCAGAAGATTGCCATGTTTTTGAAAAACATGCACAAACATCTCAGTATTTGCAAAATATCTTTAATAATTTTTTGTAATCTTAAAAAAAAATTAAAAATATTGAACACATTACCTTACCCCACCTTTTGCAACACAATTGCATGATAGTAGGTCTTTACAGTTTTGCATTCTGAATATTTGACAGTTACGTGATAAAAAGGCCAATGCAGCTAATGATTTATCCTGAGTAGAATTTATGTTAAAGAAGTAAAACTATACTATTCAACTTTGAGCAAAAGGGATATAAAAGTACAATTCTACTTTCTACAGCAATGTTTGTTGCACTGGGCAAATAAAACCCAACTTCAAATGTGACAAAAATTCTCACTTTTCATTGCTTTTATGATTTTTATTTACTATTTACACCTACCACAGTACAGATATTCTCCACAATATATTAATGAAAAAGCACTATTCATCTTCTTCACAAAATATCTCTCCAAAATCTTACTAGATGTAAGTCTTTAAGTCCATGTTTTATTACACTTTTTTTCATTGTTACTACAGAAGTTTTGTGCTGTCTTCCTGTAGCAATAAAGATGGTCAGTTACTGAAAACAGCAGCTACTAGAGCTGCCATCAATAGATTATGTATTCCTTCTAACAATATAAACCTCATCACTTGTAAGTTTGTTTATATGGTTCATGCATTTTCTGCTTTTTCCACTATGTTACGTAGTTCCCACAAACTGGGGAGGTAAAACCTTTTATCATTCAATTTCTTGAATTATTAAAAATATTACAGGAGTGTTCTGTAGGGATTTTGTGTATCTGTAGTTTGGAAGCTTTGACTTTATATGCATGGAAGTATTCAAATTCATCATTATGATTCCCTTATCCCTAGTTCAGGAGTTTTATTACATTCCTGTATATGGTTGCAATTTCAATGATATAAAACCCTTTCCTTTCTGATGTCATAAAAAGAAAACTAGGTGTATGAATATAAAGCAAATGGCTCATTAATACTTACGCAGCTGAAGTAATCTATTATTCCAGATTGTCTTTTTCCATTGTAAAACAGTTGGCTGTGCACTGGAAGTGAAGACAAGTGTTTCCTCAGAGTGTGAGGCTTAAGTGGATAGAACACACTGCAGTAAGTATCTAGAAAACTTGCAGAGCAATAGAAAAAAATGTCAAATTATTCAGATGCTGCATGTCTGTCCCTGGCAGTTTGGTCCTGCTGTATTACATTAAGTATAAAATTAAGTTTACTTTATTGAATACAATAGAGATTAAACCAAATTGAGAGCCAAGCTGCTTCTACTCAGATTATTTCTTACACTTTTTTGATAGGAATACATCCTGAGTTGTTTCATTTGAGGCATTGAAGAGGATTTTAGAGATTTTTTTTTTTAATAATTCATAAAATCAAAATAATAAATGCACTTTTGAAAATTATGCAGAAAAATTATCAAAATTTTATTACTATGTATGAAGGAAAATTCAGCTCCCTTTAACCTTTTTAGCTGGATCTCTCCAACAATCAATGGATTGTTATTGGAGGAAGGATGGAATGAAGTATATGTTTTCCAGAGGTAAATGCAAATGGACTAGTCTTAGATGAACTTTTACTATTTTGATAGCAACAAATTATGAAGTAATCACCCCCATTTTACAAACATAGTTTAGTGGCTTGCTAGTACCATTCCTTTTCTTGATAAAATAGCTTAAGTAGTACTTGACACCTGCTGCATCATGGATTCCCTTTGCTTCCAAGCATTCAGCCTTGCCTATTCCTGTCCCTCACCCCAATGAAATATCCCACCCCAAGTACTTCTTGTCTTAATCTGAGAAACATTTTTTTCCTATAATGCTCTTTTTCCTTTAGAATGGCATTTTTCCCCCTTTGTTTTTAATCTCTGGTCTGTTTTTCTGCAGTCCCATACCCTCAGATTCTAGTTTAAGTTTCCCTCAGTGAGAGGCAGGCTAAGCTAAACTGAATTGCACTACATTTTCTATGACAAATGAACAGTTGCCATGGATTGGGTACAAATGTTGATCTGAAATGTTTCTTTTATCTATAGAGCTTCTAATGTTGAGAAACCTTGAGGAATAATTATGTTGTTGTTCTGTAGACATTTTTTTCCCCTTGAATATGAAACCCAATATTTAATAATGAGAGAGTGGAATTTTTATTAGTTTAATTTTACTAATAAATATCTACTGCTTGGGCCTAAATTTGAATTTTTAAAAATCCTTAAAATTAAGGCAGAAAATCAACAAACAGTTAAAAGTAAGCATGTGTCTCCATTACACAGTATGGGTTATAAACATACTCAGGGTGGGATCTTTGAATTTGTCTGAATTGTACAAAGAAGGATACTAAGGATTCATCAGACATCCAGTTTAGGGATCTGCTGGTCAATAGAATAATTATTTATTGAATGAGACATTTTATTATCCAAAGAGAAATATAACAGGTAGTCAGGTCTTTTTCAAAGGTGAAATGGTTACTGCTTCCTCCCTAGGAGTACTGTATGACTCATTACTTTTTCAACACTGAGGCTAGATGTACACGTACTTCATCCTGAAGTAAAACTTAACTTCTCTTACCAGACCTATTTTGATATATTATGTGTGTAAAATGGCAAATAAGGAGTATTTATGCTTCAAATTAACAATGCAAAAAGTTTTCAGCTATGCAACCAAATCTTCAAAACAGTCCCTGTTCCCACTCCCTCTCCCTTATTTTAACTTCTTTCCAAGTTTTACTACAATTACTTTGTATTCATTTTATTATTAATAAATTTAGTGGTTTTCTAGCTAATTCTGTAAAATATCTACAGGTGCATGAATTAATCAACCTGCCAGTAAGAGACACAAAAAGTCTTCCTATTTTACAGATGATAATTCTGAATTGATTTCATTTAAAAAGTACTCATGAAGCCTAGGGAAAAAAGTGAACTTCATCCCTGCATTGCTGATCTTCGAGCCCAACAATGTAGCTGACAAGTATGCTGTAATCTTTTTCTGGTTTTTACTCTACTTTATGTGGATATCTTAGTCATCATCACTTCATTCACAGACTAGGTTGAGGCTGGAAAGTCATCAAGGTCATCTTGTTCAAACCCCACTTCTGTTCAGGTAAGGCCATGTAGAGACAGCTGTCCAGGATTATGTCCAGATGGCTTTTGAATATCTCCACAACATCTCTTTGTAACCTCTATGTGTGTTCATAACCCTCACAGTTAAAACTTTGCCTCTGTGTTCTGATGGATCCTCCTGTGCTTCAATTTCAGTGCCCATTGCCTCTGGTTGTGACAGTGGCATGATTTTCTTGTTGTGTTTACAAACTAAATTTCACAGATATAGATCATTTCAGCTGTGATGAAATGGCACATAATACCTAATGAAGCTGTATTTTCTTACTGCAGGTCTAAATTTGATCCAGTATCTCCAGGAGCATCCTTTTCCTCCCTTATAATCTTCACTAGACAAACTAGTCACTCTATTAAGGAATTCCGATATCAAAAGAAAAAAATACTTAAACTTGCTTTGGTTTAGAAATCTTCTTTAAACTAATTACATGGACCTTAAAAAAACTGGTTTTGTTGTCTACAGTTAATTTACAAATGTAAAGTAATAGGTAAATTTAATACACATACCTATTACAGTGCATAAGATAAATATCAATGCATTTGAAAAATACTTGGGGAAAAAAAATCATCTTCATTGATGTTACAACAGATGGGTTTCTGCAAAAGATAAGAGCTCAGTTGGAAGCAGACCAGAGGCTATTTTTGACATCCTTGTTAGAAGGACAGATGATGCCACACTAACTCTTTAACGAAAATTCACTTAGCCTTGAGTGATGTTTAGTAAAAATCAATTTGAAGTTCAAATGAGTTCAATGAATGTATTTTATATGTGTATTCAAGGTTAGAATTCTAGCTCTTCCTTTTATGTTGTGAATTTTCTATTAAAATGTATATAATTCAATTGTGAAGAATTCAATACTTGTGGTGGTAGTTACTGACCCTTGTGTAAATATTTACCAGAAAAAATTCAGTGCCCTTGATACTAACATTGTTAACCTTCATAAAAATTATTTAGAAATATATCTAAACCTTGCTATCTTTATTATAATAAGGTTTCATTTTAATAGAAATGCTTGTTAATAGAAATGCTTATTTGTAGCACAAAAGAGGGGAAAAGGAAGAAAAAATGGTAGCTTCTTGAAACGTTATGGCTCTCTCATCATTTTGAGAGTGTTATATCTGAATTATGTAGGTTTACAGGTTATCTAAATCCTGAATGTGAAAAGAGCTTTGACAAGCGATTTTTTATGAAATCTGGAAGAATATATTTCCTCAGAGAGCTTAATAGATTTATTACATGAGAGCTTACATATTTTGGATTATATTTTTGAATATAAATTCATTGATTAAAGACATTCTATAACAGCATGAGTTATTACTAATAATCTCTTTTATTTTGGAACAGTATGTGTAACAAAAATATGAGCAGAGGCTACTAGGTTTCAGTCAGGACTGTTGAGATATGATATCTTGATAGTCAAAGATTTTGACAGAATGCTAAAAGTACTAAGGGAAGAGGGAAAATAATCTTTCCTTTTATGTTATTTCAAGCCAGTGAAGCTTTGTCTATAAGCCTAAAGACAATTGTTTCAGTTGAGTTTACTTTGATTTCTCTTTCACGTGAAAAGGGTAGATTTAGTCAAACCCTTAGTGTTTGATTAGTCTGTGACAGCCCCAGGAAATCTAAGGCCCTTGTGCCCAACCATTCTGTCAATGTCCTACTATGGGGACCCTTCACTGAGCAATTAATCACATCAAAGGTTGGCCCGACCAACTTGTTCAGGGTCACACTCCGAACAGAGAGACCCTCTCCTGGGTCTCCACATCTTTACCCACTGCCAGAGACTCCCAGCATTCTTGAAGCACTTGTATGAACAGTGTACAGAATAATGCTCTTAATTAATAAAATTGTGACACGTTAAGGTTCAAAGACTTCTGGTGATAGCATCTGACTGCAAAAACATATTTAAAGTAATCTAATTCAAAGCACCATGCAGAAAAGTTCTAATACCCAATAAAAACTGGTGTGAGATGCTCATTCAAAGCTCACAGAGTATGGTTCTTACCCACTAGGTCTTCTATGGGGGAGAAGACAGTTTTGACATTGACTGATCCCAGAAGTTATGATGGAGTCTTCCCCAATGCTTTCCCATTCCTAATTCACTTTTCTACTATTTCTTTATGTTTAGGTGGAGCTTGACTGACTTTAGCCATACCTCTTACTCATTAAGGGATGGAATGGGTATCTCACTGGTTATCTGAGGTAACCCTGGGAAGAGGAATGCATCTGCCCATGGAGAGTGATTCCATCACAGCTGCTAATTATGCAGCAGGCTTTTTAAACTATGCTAATAGCAAGACGAGGTGGAATGTAAACGTTGGACAAATATTTGTTGGGGATAGTCATCTGATTAAAAAAAATGACGGCATTCAATGCTTTTCCTGTTGCAGTCTTTAGCAATGGTAGCAGAACTTGGGCTGTCCGGTCCTGAGCTGGAGGACCATGATTTGTGGGAACAATCCCCAAACACTGAAATTGTAAAGGGACCAGCTGTATCAACTGAAAGTTCACAAGTCCATGTGGACTGATGGGACTCATCCCAGCATTCTGAAGGAGCTAGTGGATGTGTGTGAGGCTTCACGGTGCACTGGGTGATAAAGGGGCTGCAGGGCGGGGTTCAGAGGGCTATGGTGAATGAAGTTACATCTGGTTGGTGACTGGTCACCAGTGATGTTTCTCAGGGTGCAGTTCCAGGGCCAGTCCTGTGCAATCTGTTTATCAGCGGTCTGGATGCAGGAATTGAGTGAAACATTCATGAGGTTGCTGGTTATCCCAAACTGGGCTGTGGGCAGAGATGGGGGAGCCACAGAGATGCAGATGGGGGAGTGAGGGTTGAGTGCACTCTGCACCATGACTTTCTGCATAAGCTACAAGTTTCCATCATGCTGCTTTGCCATTCAAAGTGTGTGTAAGATGTAATGAGCTTTTATGACTGAGTTTTGCAGTCAGTATTCTCTTAAAATCACATATGGAAGAAGCAATAGTACAACTTCTCTTAGTTCTTTCATTAAACTTTTAGTTGTTTCATGAAATTTTTATCTAAAGAGAATCTAAGTTTTAAGCTTTATTCATTAGTAGCTTTGACTTAGTTTTTCATAACTCATATGTATAATTTTTTGTGCTAAGATATCTGTAAAGTGAAATGTGACAGTAGGTGCCATCTCTGATAGTTATAGTTGACTCATTTTCATAAAAAAAGTTGCATAATAAATTGCAAGAACTTGGCAGCCCTAAGCTAAAGATTGGCTTCTGTAGGAGAAACTGTTTTGTGAATTCTAATAACTAATAAAAAGTAATGTGAAATATTTTTAAAAAAAATCAACAAATGTAATTCCAAAAAAAAAAAATCTTGGAATGTGTATAGTATAAATTTTAAAAGACTGTTACAAACTGGCCTCATAATGACAGACAAGGTAAATAAAACAAGCAGAGTTTATTTACTTTCACATTTAAAATTAAAAAAAAAAAAAAAAGAGGAAAATACCAGCTTTATTTTCAGAACTCCTAGTTCTAGAATGATGGTTATTCTTCCCTTTTAAAAAAATTCACAGTATTCAGTGCATTTTTCCTTGCAAATATTATGGAAGAAAGTTATGAAGGAGAGAATAAATTTAAATACTATAATTAGATCTGAGACTTCTTCCAGTGTTTTTTGAAAAATTTTTTTTTGTGATTAACATTTTAAAAATATATATTGTTTATTTGTTGTACACAGGTTAACATAAGTAAACACCATGAAAAATTCCTTAAGTGATTTTTTAATTTACACATGTACAGAAAAGTGATATAAGGGAAGAGAGCCTTGAGGCCATATTCATTCAATCAAGCAATTATATCAACAAAATCTTTTTGAACAATTCTGTAAATAGTTGTTGTTTTTTTTTTTTTCTCAATTTAAAAAGTAAAAAACAAAATTCTGTTGTTCCTGAGGTAAATAATGGAAGAAAGCAACAAAACTGTTAAGGGACTCTAGAGATACAGAGTAGTAACCTGGTCAATTGAAAAATAATTAAACCCACAAAATGCAGTTGAAGTTTTGAGGTAAAGATGCTAAATTTTTTTCAG
Organism: Acrocephalus scirpaceus scirpaceus; assembly: GCA_910950805.1. Lineage (NCBI taxonomy): Eukaryota > Metazoa > Chordata > Aves > Passeriformes > Sylviidae > Acrocephalus > Acrocephalus scirpaceus. Next base: position 47,328,971 of record OU383773.1, on the reverse strand, counting down.
AACGAAGGGATTTTAAACAAACAATTCTCCATCAAGGATCTGGAATTTGTGGTTATTCGATAGGAAAACATTGTATAAGAAGCAGTGGTAGAAAAATAGTAAGTTAATAACTGAAAAGGAAGAACAACATCATTAATTCAGCTGATAATTGAATGAGGTAACAGTGTTAAGAACAGTATTTGTTCCCCATTCAATTTAAACCTTTATTAACAGTAAACATGAAGTTTATGCACCAATTAAATTGCATCCAATCTTTCAAGGAAGGGTTTAGCTTGGAGAGCAGTGGCACATAACAGATCTGGGTCAGCTTCATTCCAACAAATTATATTTGGACAACTAATAGTGTTCACAAAATACTTTTAAGTTTTAAATACTGAAAATGTATCCTACAGGTACTTTTCTACCTGTTAGCATGTACTTCAATTCATTATTCATACAGTAGCCTTTTTAAAATGTTCAGCCAATTTGAAGGACCAACAGAACATCTTGTAACAAACCACACATTATAATTAAAGGTGACGCTGCATTACTGCAGTATTCATCACAGCTAGTTACTGAATTTGTTTTCACAAACCAGGAGAAATTTGCAAATAAGTCTGTAAATATGGTTGACAAGCCTATCTGTCAGTATTTTGCATTTTACATTCCTTCATTTTTCTATCATTTTTTAAATTATCTTGTTGTGACTTTTCTGTGAAATAAATAATTCAAAATTTCAGATATTTTCTCTGGACAAAAAAAAAAATAACTCTGTAGTCTAAAAATCAGTAGTTTGATTTACATTGTTTGTTAGAACTTCTGCTGACATCTGCACACTCTTGTCTTCCAAGAAATTCAACACGAAATATTGTTTAAAACAGTGTCTGACTTTTTGTTTACTCTCTACTTTTGAATGCTTGATTAATTCGGTTCATCACTTTGTGTTCTGCTTACACTACAACTATTTAGTCTTTTTTTGAGTAGAGTAATAAGGAATTCAAAATAAACCTTTTTTTCTAGAATATCTTCATATTCAATTCCACAACTTAATATCAAGACTAGCTTGCCAGAGTAAAATCTGGGAATTCAAAATATAAGATAGAGTGTTAGCAGTTATCTGCATTTTTAGACCACTTTATAAATTAATTTGGTTTTGTTAGGGGTTGGTTGGTTGGAGTGGTTTTGTCTGTTTTTGTTGTTGTTATTTCTTAGTTGACTGGGGTATTTTTCTACTTAGACATATAGAGTTATAGAGCAATTCAAGTTTAAAGGGATATCTGGAGGTCAACTTGTCTTCTGCTAACAGCCTCTCTGGGTAATAAATATAGTTGAAACAATATCAGCAATGATAATGTTTTCAGGTCCATTTCCTTCAATATTCTGTCCAGTAGTGAATCTTTAAGAAGAGACCGTAAGAAATAAGACATACAATAGTTTTACATTTGGTTCTAATGAAGATTCCTTTTTTGTAGAATAAATCTTAGTACATAGCTCCATACTTCTGAAATTTTAACTGAATAAGAAAGAAACAGTAGATATTTTTTAACCATAGCCAATCAGGGTGTACCTTTGCAACTGTCTTTACTGTTAATGCTTCTGTTTGAAAGTCCACAGAAAGAGTTCCTTACAGATATTAACCTAAGTCTACAAAGCAGGTTCAGATGTATAAACATTTCAAGAGGCCATGGTCTTAAAATTTATCATTTTATGAGTTTCAAACTCCCAGTGCAACCTACTTGAAAGGAAGAGACTTTTCACTTTGAGTTCTGCTAGAAGACAAAATGCACATATAATGCTGCTGAAGCGTGTGTGCACCCAGAAGAAAATAATAGGCCAAATTCTATTTTTAATACACAAGCACACACCAGTTCATGACCCATTAGAATTCAAGCAGAGACAGGTCAAGTAAATGGAAGAAAAATCTCTAGAAGTGGTGACATATATGGAACTATGTTCTACTCAGAAAGTTCCCTGGGCTGAAAATATCTGGAGTTTAGAGTACTAAGGATGGGAGAGATGGACACTATGCTTTTATCATTACTCTTTTTTTACCTTCTTAGGGACTATTTTTATCTCCACTGGAAGGATAATACTCTACATGATACTGAACATGATCATTTATTCTATCCCTGTGTGGCTGTTCTTATGTTATAATACAAAGTAGGATGATATTATGTGAAAATTATGTGAATTAGTCATGGCTAGTTTAGTTTATCATAGTAGAACACCAATTCTTTATGATTGAGGTAATTTTGTTTAAAGATGTGAAATGATCCAAATGCTTAAAAATCCACACGGTAAGTTTTCATGAAGTGCATTCTGTCTTGAAGCAGTTTGAGAAAGGTGGTGGGCAAGGCAGAGGGCAGCACATCATCATTCAGGAGAATGAGTGCTTAGAGTGGTAGCTCCTCCCTGAGGAGTTACAGCAGTACCCAGTGCCCTGTTCTTCTGCTTGCTGTACCTGGCAGTCACCCCTTATGGCTCTTTTTTATACCTCCCTTTCTGATCTCCCTTTCTGAGCATGATCTGCTGCTGATCATGGAGCTCTTCATGAGAAAAAAAAAAAAATTAAAGTATATATCATGAGAGAAAGAGGGTGGGTAGAAAGAAAAGGTAGGGTTGCTCACCATGCTCAGCAGCCCAAGACACAGACTGTGTTCCCTTCGGGATGATACATTCCTCTGGCCATACTGCCTCCCAGCCCTTTTTGCCCTTGTTTTAAACCCATCTAGCATTTATTCCTCCAGTGTTCTAACCTGCATTTAACTTGCTTGAGACAGAGAACTGTGGAGTGCAAGAAAACTTTCTCAGGCTTCCTGTCTCTCTACTCATAAGGTCTGTCCTCAGTATTTATTGACATTTGAAGATTACATAACAGCTTTCTAAAATACAGTTAACAAGCAGGCTTCATATGACAAATCCAACCTGTTTACTGTCAAAAAATCCAGAAAAACTGAAAGAGGATGTAACAAAAGATAAATTGATGCTCTAAGGACCATATAATATAGCAATAAAATAGTAAGGCCACAGGTTTGGCTATAATTTATTACAGGCAGTGTCAAACATATTCTTCTAGAACAGGCAGTAAGGAATAATGTCTGAGGTTAAGCTTCTGTTAAGAAAGAAAAATAATAAAGCATGAGTGTTTGTTCTTCGGAAAAAAACCCTGCTTGTGCCTGGAAATAATATGTATGTGGCTTCACATATTTCTGCAATGTTGAACTTTATGAATCAGGAACCATAAAAGAAATTGTGATGCAAAATTTTGTGTCATGGAGGCTGTAACAAATAGTAAATGGCCTTGCAACAAGCTACTCCTTTTTGGCTTTGTTAATAGATTTTAATTAAGCAGTCGAGTATATATGAATTAGCTTTTTGTCTAGGTGTTCTGAATCTGCTTTGTACTTTTTTCCCAATTCAAAGCCTTTATATCATGCCTTATAAAAATAGAATACCATTGGTGTTACAACTGGCCAAAAAAATGTTTTAAAATTCCAGAGCTTCAATAGTCCCTTTCTTGCTTTTCCTCTTCCTGACAGATTAATTCATATATACACCCACAGACAAGCATTTGAATGTCTGTCATTAATACTTTAGCTAGCCTAGAAATAGTAGAAGTTCATTGTGGGACTTGCTGCATGTGAACTTAAAATTGAATGGCTGTACAGTTCTACAAACTTCTGAGCTCCTTTCAAATATATGAATTGCATTCATCTGGTAAGTTGTGCAAATTCGTGTAGTGTAATGAGACATAAGCTAAGTTTTTCCACCAAGTAAGCATCTGAAGAGCTTAAATATTGTTAATATTTCTCATCTTCATAGGAAAAGATATGCAAAATAAGAAAATAAATTTAAAAAATACACTTCAGCAATAGCTTCAGAATAGGAGTTTCCTTTTGACATCTTTAAAAATAGAGAACAGTCATATCAGAGACGAACAAATTGTTTTCTGATTCTTTAGAAAATAAGCAACTTTTTTTTTTCTGCTTGTTTCCAAACACCATGGAAAATCAGCAGTTTAGACAAAGTGCCAGTTTGGTACACTTTGTGGTTTTAAAAGTAGGAAAAAAGTTGTGCCAGAGATTTTGCAGTGAAAGAGGTGCTCCTGACTACAAGACCAAAATAAAGTCAAAAAATCTTCCAGACTGTCACTAACAGTTACCTTATTTAAAAAAAAAAAAAAAAAAAAAAAAAAAAAAAAAAAAAAAAAAAAAAAAAGAATAAACCAATGTTTGCTTAATTTTCAACTGAGAAGCCACTTTTTGGCAAATGATAAAGAGATATAAAGTTTAAACACAGGCCTCCAAACCCATCTTGCTTAGTGGTGTGAGAAGATCTGTTCACACCCATTGCGAAAGACATTCATCTCTCTGATTTCAAGATTCCTGCAGAAAAGAAAGATAACACCAAAGTGACATTGGATATGAAAACATTTTCTGGTTTTGTTTACACAGAAAAGGCACACAGAAGTGAGTAAGTCTAACTTGGAGCAGGGTTGAAATAGGCCAGGAGGCACACACTCAGAGGGAGAATGCAAACAGCTGAGAGTCATCTTGTAAGAGAGGAAAGAAAGTGAATTATAAGTGAATTACAGACTTTATATAGTCCAGTTGCTAGTAGACTTGAAAGGTATTTTAATCTAAAATAGCTGTTGTACACAAGAAAGTTGCTGTCTGATCTTCCTGAGGTTAATAGAGTGCTCATAATTATGAGAGAAATCTCCATATCTCCATGTGTTTAATGTGAAAATGAGACTTGGGCTGTTGGCATGAAAAAAATTCTGTCTTATTCTCACAGGAAGCAAGATTGGCAAAGTCTCCTGAGTTATTTTAGATTTTCTGACTGGGATGCATGAAGATGACCATGGCAAAATTGTTTAAAAATTGTGTTATACAGTTCTGACATTAGTTGGGGGGGGAGGGAGTTGTAATATTTTTTTACTCATTTTGCATTGATTATTTTCTATATGCTGTGTGTTACTGAGAGTACGAATAAAAATACTGGTTTAAATGGGAATGAGACTGATTATTCAAAAATACTTCCTTCTTAAAGCTTTGTTTCTCAAAGCATAACACAACTGTGTATCTATTAGCAGAAAACTTGTAAAAATAACATTATAATAAAGAGCTTAAAAATTGTTTCCAGAAGACTGAACGAGATACAGATCTTGCTTATTCATAGTAATGTTGTGGCAACAACAGCAACTATAATACGTCAAATTATTTCCAACACATTAAGCAAACAAATCATTTATATAGACTAGAGCAAGTAAATTATTTATATATTTATTGTGCACAGAGCAGCAGTAAACTGTGTCTAAGAGCCCTGTAGCGAAAAGCACATCATACTGTCTAAATCTATAAAACAGGACTTGCAGGTTGAACATAATACACAAAGATTTAAGATGTGTTCTGAATCACATCTTTAAAAAGAAGGGGAATAACCAGCCTCATGCTAAAGAAAAGACACAGGAGAACCAAGGGTCTTACACAGTATTTAGTTGTTTCAAGTGGTTTGAAATGAAGATATTTAATGTAAAAACTGTGATCTGCTATTTATTGCACAATGGAAAGGGCTAGAGCCTTGTGACTGAAACAGCAGTAAACTGGAATAAATTCAACAACTTGATAGGTAATGAATGGAAGTCTTGCCTCTCACTTAGATAATATAGCATTTCCTTCTCTTTACTAGAAGTAAGAAATCACAGTTTTGGGTTCCAAAAAAAAAAATCCCGTTGTGGACACACCTGCCAGCTTGTAAAAGGTGATGAACTGTTTATAAAGCAGTAGCTTCACAGCTGTTATAACCCCCAATCATAGGTAGAATGACTTTTAAAGGCAGTTAATCTCAAGGTGGTTTTCACTTTCTACACCCATGTCAGCTGTGATGTCTTTAAGCTTGTAGTGGAGAAAGTTATAAATGACAGAAAGTACTTGTATTGATAATGGACCTGTGTCTTAATTAAATGTCTGTCCCACGTTACGTTACCAGAGTACTAACGTAACCCCAGCCTTTTTATTCCTTTTCCTCAGAGTGTGGATAAGCTTGTGGTCCATTCTGTTTCTCCTTATATTACTTTCCCTATTGTACCTATCTTGAGATTCTCCATTCAGAAACTGTAGACTTATCTTCTAATTTCTACAGCAATATTAAAATATTGCTTACAAGGGAAAAAAATTCTTTTGGTACTTGCTAGTGCATTATCTGAAGTCAAAGGTGAATGTGTAGACTTGGGAAAACGCCACCTACCTTAAGTGAGCATTTTTTAAACTGCATTTTTTTTAGTACTCAACATTTTATAATACCTTTAATCTGCTTTCCATTATTTCTCAAGTTTCCCAATGATGGCTTTATTTTCAAAAGTGAGAGTTAAAGACAATTTTACCATACTGTGATGTAAGAACCACTAGACATTGGATGTAGCTCATAATACAGAACTACTTATTATGGAGAGAACACAAATTAAGCAATATTTGTACAAACTTTTATTTTTTTTTTTGGTACCTGAAACGAAATATATATATATATACATATATATATTTATTTATATATTTTTATAGCTATATATTTATTGGTATATATGTATACATATAAATATGTATACATGTATAAGAGTTACAAAAAATCTTACAAAGGAGAGAAACTTACATATTTTTATCTGGAAAATAAATATAGCACTTTCAGTTCTAAATTACTAAATTTCAAGTAATATTACAGTACAAGGTAGATATCTGAGAAAAATCAAATTTGAAAATAAATTATTCCATTGCACAAAAATAATTTATTCTCAATAGTTATATTTTGCAAATTTTATTTTCAACTGAGGTTTTATTTTTAGAACTATTGGACTTATAGATTTCATATTTTCTGTATTCCTTAACAAATCTCAAATCATATCTAAACTCTGTTCATTAAAAAAACATATGAGTTAATAGTTCAGTGATCATAAAACTGGTTTGTAATTTTTTTTTTTTTTTTTTTAACTTGAGCAAAGAATATAGTTAGTCAAGTGTAATTTCAGTTTTAAGCTAACTTCTTTTAATTTTGTTAGGGTGAGCTTAATTGCATTACCTGGAAGGATTTCTTGACAGGAAGATACATGCATAAAAAAAACCAAGAGAAAAATAGGTTCATCTACAGAACTCTTCCAAGTAGAATAGACAATTTTTTTCCAAAAATCAGCCTTCAAATTATATCCTGTTCTTGAATTCCCCATTTTGGTAATCAATCTTTTAAAATCCCCATTTATAGCAGCATCATAACATTTCCACAATCACATGGTCCTTAATATCCTGCAAGAAATGTCAAGGCTCAATAAATTAAAATAGTCAGTCTCTTGAACACAGAAGCATAATTACTTCACCACAGTAGTCTGAACTCCTGCCTATGCTTCATCCATATTTGTTGGTTACTGTTTGGAATTAACATTTCAGTTACAACAAGATTTTTAAAAAGGTGTTAAACAGATATCAGAAAGAGCAGATCAAATATGTCACATGCTGTTCATTTCAATTTAAGAGAGAGAGAGAACAACTCTTTCCTCAAATTATCAACAACATGCCGTAGTATTACGGAGAATTAAAAAAACCCCACCCATTTTAGTCGCTACATGTAGTCTTAAACAACCTACAATGTTCAAGATTTTGTTCTGTAACTTTTAGCTAAACTAGCTGATTAATGTTTGAAACCACATGCCAAGTCAGATGAACTAATTGAAACATAATTGATTCTTTTACTTATAATGCAAGTACTTAAATGTTTGCTTATATACCATCTTGCTTCCAATGGACTATATTTCTTTTAGTTACAAATTCAGTATTTCAGTAAAAGACTTGTAATATCAACAATTCTGTTTAGTTCTATTACAATAATTAGTTAAGCTACACCCTCCTAAATTCATTAAACCAGAAAACCTTGCATTCTGTAAATCAGGGTTTGAATGATTGAGGATCAAAAGTACATGTGAACACTCAAAAATAAATCAGTGTATTAGCTGACTGATATATTTTTAAAAAAACACCAAAGCAAGTTTTCATCGGAATAGGACATTTAAGACAAAATTTAACACTATATTTTTCAAATGAAAAACATCAAAATTATGGTCAATATGGAGGATTAAACCAAGACAATGATGGTATCACAAGTTCTGTGACTGTTGGATGAGTGTATACTTCTTTTATATTTTTATATATATGTGCATGAATGTGATAAGACTGTACACATCCAGGCATAGCATAAAGGTGTAAAAAAAAAATTTACGAATTATTTCAGATTCCATTTTGAAGTAGCCTGATATACAAGGAAAAAGATTAGTATCATCCCTACAGTACATTTTTAGAACTACATATATAACAGCTCTTCTTAAGTCTACTAATAGACTTTGGTAATGCAGTGGACACGCACAAAATCTTTTTATGCACAGCATAATACAGAAGATGACAAGTGAATAAAGGTAGCCCTATATAGTGTATAATCTAAAAACTAAGGCCTTCAAGGGGGATATTAAGTCACAAAATGTTGAAAAAACCCATAGAAAATAAATCAGCCCAAGTACATATGTAATCTTGCTTTTAATAGCCTTCTATATATACTACATGTCAGGAAAAATACAAAGGGAAATATCAGATTCTATGAAGTCCAAATGCCTGGGCAATAATCAATCAATCAATCAATCAATCATTGAACTATTCAAAGAGGTCAGGTGCACATAGAGTTGATTTTACATACCGCCAAATACATTAATGTTTTGGGCAAAATTGTAAAAAATCATGTCAACATACAAAAATCATGACCTATTTCAAGCAATTTGACAACAGTATTTGTTTCTTTTTTCTTTCAGAAAGCATATAAACAAAACCACTTGTCTTTTAATTCAAACCTAATGTAAATCTTTACATCATGAAAAGCTGCTACTTTTTCCTCCCTAAAGAACATTTAGTTATATGGTTTATGTGATCAAAGTATACTAAATGCTGTTGCTTTTCCCTATATATGCATAGAGTTTTGTTCAAGGAAGTTTTATATCAAATTAATCCAATGGGAATGTTCACCTTCACATTGAGGTTTATTTCTAATACCTGAAAAGTTTAAAAATAATAAATAGCTTCTGCTCTTTCCCACTGTGAACAACATTAGTTGCCAGAGGTACAGCAAAAGTAGAGCAATAGTGTGAAAAAAGCATCAGTTTTCTGAATCACTTCTACTAACGTCAAAGAAGAGCTTCAGGTTTGTAATGGTGAGATGAATGTCAACAGTAACTGAAAGAAGCTTCAAAAGAAAGTCAAGGTGCAATTTATGGCCCAAATGACTTGCAATTACTTCTAGCCAACATGTACAGAAAGGTTGCTTGTCAGCTCCCCAGGAACTGCTTCTGACTTAGTAATTTGGTTTTTTTTTTACTTTTACAACCCCTTTTCTATTCTTTTCTTCACCTGACACCCATGAGATTTTAGAAGTAGTAACATGTGACTCCCTCCCCTCCCTCCCTCCCTCCCTCCCTCCCTCCCTCCCTCTTTTCCTCTCCTCAGACCTTCTTGTTTCTGTCCTGGAGTAAAACAAAATGTCATTACTATTGTTTTCTGTATTATAAAGTAGAAGGGCAAAGTATTGCAAAGGAAGAATAAGGCTTTTCATTTGTGGATTGTGGTGGATAAAGGGGGTCAGTAGGGGGTCAGTACAGTATTATAATATTCTAACATGAAAGAAAGCAAATGGGCCAGAAAAAAAAGAATAGAAAGTGGTAGGCCTAACATGAAGAACAGATGCTAAAAGAGAACAAAACAAAGCACTGGAGTCATCAGCAATGGATAAAACTGACAGAAGAGTGGATAAAAGAAACACCGGTTAGAGGGACACAAAAATGCAGTAAAAGAAAAAGTAATGGCAATGAAATAGAGAAAAGAGGCAAAGACAAACAAAGGGTAGTTGTGCTAGGTAGACTCAAGGCAAGCCAGTTTAGCACTGTGACCGTCCAAGCCTTTGCTCTAACTGGAAGTATGTGTGTTAGTGTTCTAACTTTATTCAGGAAGAAGAATTTGAATGAAGTATTTTATGCCTTATAAGAAGGCTAAGCTCAAAATCTTGGGAAGCTTCCCTTGCGGTTCATGTTAGTATTAGAAGAGGATAAAAACTGGTTTCAGTCTAAGGTTCTAAGTTTAGTCTAAGTCTAAGAAAGTTCCCATGCAATAATAACTCTAGTCCTCCCACAATTCAAAACAGAGTGATACAATTTTTGAGTATTCCTTTATGCAGGCACTTCTTTTAGTTGACTTGCAAATAATATTAATTTATTGCAGATTTCAAAATTAAAACTATTTAATTGTCAGTCTGAATGTTGAATTTAGTGCTATCTGCTAAACATACAAATATTGCTGCTGACAGAATTGTCATAGAAGACTGTAGCGGCGTGTTTTCTATATTTTTATTTATTGTTAATATTAATAAGTTCTGTAATGGTTTCTCTTAAGTTCCCCCCTGTATTTCGCCCCATTTGGTTTCCCCCTGCCTTTGTTCTCCACAGCCTGTCACTCTCTGGGAAGCTTTTCCTCTCTTTCCAGAATGTTCGGAGACACTCAGTCCCAGATTGGAGCAGGTTGGGGAACCCCCACCCCTCGTTTCCCATTCGCTGTCTGTGTGACATCCCTATCTCCCTTATTGGCTTTCCCTCTTGTGTCCACCCCCTTCTCCCAACCCCGTATAGGCTGTGGCCACGCCTCGGGCAGGGACACTCTTGAGAGAGGCTCAGAGAGAAGCGTGGCTCCCCTGCGAAAGGCAGGTGACAATAAAAACCATCTAGCCACAAAGTAGCCTCCTCAATTCCTACCTTCGTCAAGCCTCACCGACATCTCTCGTGCAGCTCTGACCCACCGGGGGGGTGGTGGCCGGTCCGCCTGCTGCCACCAACCGAGTTTGGAAGTATCCCGAGCCAGGGCTAGCCGGGAACAGCTGGAAGCCACTTTCCAGCCAGGCTTGAGGGATATTTTCAGAAGACTATTTATGCAAAAGTCATTTTGCATAAATGTAAGGTTAGACTTATTCTTCTGGTCTAGTGCAGAACAGTTTGACATCAAGCACAGTTGCTGATGGACAAGAAAAATACAGAGAAAATTGGAACAGGGAAAATATTCATGCTATGTTTTACAGGGCAACTTCAACAGCCATCAGATAGCACGGGGCCTATATTAGCTCCAGACTCAGAGGCTTTGTGCTGTAACTGGTACTGAAGATTGGTATCTTGTACCAGTGAAGGGGGAAAAAGTGACATGAGTTGGCAAAGATAGAGAACTCTTAAAATGCAGTTACTGTCTGTGTCTAAGGCAGCTGAGCTTCTAGAGCAGGGAAATGCTGCTAGCATAATCAGCTTGAGCCCCCACTAACCAGTAACCACATCCACAGGAGTTGGTACAGTGAGCTATAACTAAACAGTCCCTGGACTTGCCTTGACTGAGGCAGTATTTATCCTTCTGGCAGCAGCCAATGATATTGACTGAATTCTTTTCTTGTCACTATAATTTCTGGCTTTGCCACCTCATAACATGTCTCTTTGAGTGGCCACCATACCTATTTTTAGTTAACTTAAGCTTTAATTTTTACTGAGAGGTAATATAGTACTGTCCCTGCTTCTACAGAGGACATTTCTATCTCTGGTAGATGTCTCTTTGCAGCAAAAATGAAACCTTATGCTCAGCCGAGTCTTTGCAGAACTCTGCATGTGACAAGTCAGGCTGGACATGGTGCTCATTGAGAAGACAGGTACTTATGCCTAGCAGCAATGTAGAATAATATTTTTGCTAGCTGATGCAAATTCCTCCTTTACATGCTTATGAAAATTTACCATGCCGTGCATGTACTGGCACTGATTTCCAAGGTGCCCTGAAATCACAACAGAGATTGGAGCAGGGAGTTTAGGCACTCTGTGCTTCTACAATGCTACATTAATGCTGCAATGCAATACAGACAGGAGAGCAAGATTCTGCAAGACTTCACTTGCAATATGTTAGTTTTGATCATTCAGAACAAAGGCTTTATTCCCAGAAACAATTTCTATTAAATTACTGTGATGTCTTCATGGTAAATATTACATCCAAAGAGTCACCACAAGGTATAATCTCAATTTACCACCATAAATTATTTTTATTAAAGAGTTCATTCTAATGAAGAAGAATTCACCTATAGGTACACTTTATAAAGTCACTCTCAGGTGTATAAGAATTGGATTAAACTTGGATTGCAGAGATTTTATCTTACCTTGGCTAATGGTAGTTGTTAAAAACAAGCACAGAGAAATGAGCATTAATTAAAAGAATATAGGGTAGCATATAACAGGTCATTGCCAGCAAGTTAATTTCTGACAAATCAGCTTTTTCTGTGGGTGCAAGACCTATTTTATAAAAGAATAATAATAATAAACAGGGAAAATGTGTTGTGCATACAAAAATATTCATAAAATAAAATAAACTCATGTATTTTCTTGTACTGAAATTTTATGTGAATGCCTGAAGTACTGACAGCCATTTTGAAAACTGACATGAATATCTGAAAAGAAAGTAAGAAACAAATGTCTATTAAATAAATGTGTGCTGCCTGAGGTATCTTCATGGTGATCACTGTAAAGTACATGTACTGCTCCTAGGTAGTTAGCTGTCTGTTACAGGAAATACTAGTTGTTTTGGAGTTTGTGAAACCAACCCCTTGAATGAATTTTTCCAGAGACTTCAGTGTTTACAAGACACTTAATTAGCAACTACATCTAGCTTTAGAGTTATTCAGCAATCCCAGCAATACTTGTGATTTATACAAGTATTACGGTGGACTGTTTTCTCTATAAATGAGATTATGTTATGGAAAAATGACCATAAAAACAGCTACTTCATGGAGAATGACATAGTCTTAGTAGTAGAAATTAAACATGTTTCAGGATCCCATTTCTCTTTGGACAATCTCTAATGTATCACTCCTTCCTCCCAGTAAACTTAAGTGATACAAGTGTACAACTGGTGGCATATTTCTAACCAAAAATAATTATGGAACTAGAAACTCCCCCAAGAGAGAATTGGTGAGTGTGAACTCTGCTACCTAATGGAGAATGTCTGAGATCAGCATTTAGGACACTTCACTCAATTCTGAATTCCCTTATAAATTTAAATCAAATAACAAAACTCTGAATATTTTCAAGACAAGATGAGGTCCTCAGAAATTTTTTGAAGTGAAATCCTTATGCCCGTTAAAGTCTAACCTCAAAGGTTGCTCAATATTTGGCTTCTCATTTTATTAACATTCTGTAATAAATGTCCAAGGAAGTATTTATATTTGCCTAAGGTTCATTTTATTTGGAATCTTCTCTCATACTGAATTTGACCTTCACAGGTTCTTTTCCATAAGTGGTGACCTTTAGATTAGCCTCCCGTGTAAAGAAGTGGCTCTGTTGCCTGACATTGTTCATTCTGCACGTTACTAAACCAAAAAAATATATGAATAATTTTAAATATCAGTAAAAAAAATACCTTATGTAGTTAATGTGTTTCAAACAAAATAACATTTTTTCCATTATGTTCAAGATCCCAAGGGTAATTTTCATTATTTATTTCTTTAAAAACCTCAAAAAAAGGAGAGAAATGTTTGGTTATAAACAGATTTTTTTCCTAAGTTTACCAGAAATATGAGCACATTTGGAATGAAAACAACAGTTTTATGAACAAAATTTAAACTTAAGTATTTTTCTGTTCCATTAAAAAGTTCATAATCTCTTATCATTTCTTTATAAACATATTCAGATGCCAAATAAACCAGAAAAAAAAAAAGTTTAGTCTGAGAAATAAGCACATGTTGTTGAGTCAAATGTTGGCAATAACAACATAATGACATATTAAGAGTGTAGTCTCTAAAAAAAAATAACATTAAAAATGTTACAATTCTGAATTCTCTTCTTTGTTCAAGAATCTTAAGGCAATAAGAAGTATTTAAATAATAAGAAGTATTTAAATAAGAACTGTAAGTTCTTATTTATCCAACGATGTCTTTATACCTCATACACCTGAGGTCATAATTTCTTTATAGAGTGACTCTCAGACTGCAGCCTCTGAGGGGCTAAGGTAGCAGGAAGCAATCTTTTTCCTATTGTCAAATACATTCAAAATAATTTCAGTGTAATACACTGTTAAGCCCTGTTTCATACTGAACTTTGGGTTTGATTTTTATCTTTCTTTTTTCTATGTTTTCTTTTCCTTTCTTGTCTTGCTTGTTTTCCTGTCTTTTTTTCCTTGGTCCCATTTCTGGTATCTTCTTTGACTCATTACAAGCTGAACACAATATCCAAGACATTTCACTCAAAGGTTAAAAACCCTTGCAAACCTCTCACTCACAGAGAACAAAATGAAAAGTTTCTTTCTACAAGAACTAGGTTAGGTTTGGTGGTTTTTTTTTTTTTTTTTTTTTTGGTGTTTTTTTTCTGTTTGTTTGTTTTTTGTATAGAAAGATTTTACCTCTTACTATAATTTTTAGGTTGCTGAGAGTACCTAATACCAGCGACATACCATATGCAAAACACTAGGGCAAATGGAGCAAATCCTTCCTAATGAGGCCGGACAGATTAAAAGCATTTTTATTGTTTAACTTTTTGACACATTTTGGTATTTCTGAGATTTTTCCTATCTTTTGACTCTGTAAACTTTATTTTATAGAAGAGACCAGTGGTCACCGGCAAAACCCCAAGTTTTTGGTTTCAATAAATCATTACTGTTATTCTGCTGTCACAGGCTGGTTAATCAGCTTCAAAGATTGCATGTGAAAACACTCATTATTTAGTGTACATTACATCTATTGGATCTTTGTTCCTTTATTATAAATAAAAATCCAGGCATATTAGAATGAATAGGTAGAAAAGTACATACTTATTTATAGTTTGGTTACTTGCTATTGCCATGAATATTTAAATTAATTAGCTATTAGCAATATCTAAAATATAATTTCCTGCTCATAAAACACTACAGAAATAAATTACCGTAAATTTTGTTCGAAAACCTGTTTTGGGCAGCAGTCCTACTAAGATTAGAAATGCTGAAAATCTCAATCTGAGAATTTTTTTTTCTTATGATCAAGTAGCAAATTTAGTTCTCTTCAAAGACAAAATATTATAAGCTTCTGTTATTATTTTCTTTTATCAACTTAGTAGTTCAAACACTCTGGATGTTTTTTGTGGTTTTGAGAAAAAAAAACATTGCACTTAAATTAATTTTCCTCTTTAAGCTTTTGCTACCTAAACTCCCATCATACCTTTAATTATAAGTTCCAGAAAGAATGAGGTGTCATTGATATGCTGTTCAGAATATTAATTAAACCTATAAAATAATTTAAAAATATAAAGAAAAAAAAAGAACTTTGTTTGTTTGCTTAATACAAATAATTTTAACTATACCTGTGTGGATAGCCTGTTACAATAATGTTATTTAATAAATATGTTTAACAAATATAAGAGCAGAACTCTTTTTATTATATCTACACTTAATTAAAATGAGAAATTGTACAACATCCAGATTTTCTAAAAAAAAAAAAATTAAAAAATGAAAATTTTTTTCTTGGAATATGTGTATGAAGATACATAAGTGCTATGGGTATAGATGTGAAGATGAAGTACTATGTTTTTCATGGTGCTTTTAAAGGATGATAAGAACTTTCAGAACTTTCTATTACTTTTCAAAGCAGAATGAGTAAATGAAGTTCTAGGACCATTGTGTTAGATGCTTTTAAATGGGAGTCCATGGAACCTGATTATTCTACAATACACAATTTATAGAGCTAGAGAGCTTCCTGGTCTTGCTGTTCTTCTTTGCTTTGAGGTAAATTATAAGCCAAGAAAACAAAATGTACTAAAGACATTTTGAGTATGAGCTTTTCATGCATCAGCTGCTGCAATTGCCAGAGGACTCTGTGAGATGGTAAAATGACCAGAAAAGATAGATAAGTCAAGGAAATTTCTCTTAGGACATGGTTATAACTTCCTGCAAGATTAGAAAACTCTTTTAACTGTTGAAATAGTGCCTCTGTCTACTCTCCCATTTAATGAAGAGTTTTTGCCTTGCATTTGTCAAAAAGAATTAGGCCATAAAAATGTTAGCAAGTTAAGAAGCAGAATATAGTAATATTGTATTTCTCTAAAATTTTTTCAAATCTCTGCTGCTACTTGGAAACAGTTTATCGTATTCCTTTACTATATTGTTATATGCTGAAAGGGTAAATGATGACTGTTGCTCAGCACATGAACTTTCTGCTTTTTCTCTTTTTGTTATTATCTTTCAGTAAGACAGCCCTCTGGGCTTGTTTTAAATTCCAAAGAGAATTCCCCAGACAGGTGAAATCAACTGAATAAAATAAATTGAAACCTCCTTTGTAGAGTTACCGTGGGGTTTGACTTAAGTAATGAACTGAAATATGAAGCTGCTGTGTTCTACTTGCAGATCTGTACCTGAACTGTAAAGAAAGGTGTGACGTATATCTGAAACACTAATCTAAATAGAAATCTAGATAGAAATTATAATGAAAACATTCCAGTCAGGGTTCTTTCTCTTCTAAGTATTTTAGTGTCTTTTTCAACACATACTAAAGTCAAAGCCATAGATCTTATCTTATATTTCACAGGAAAACACAAACTTGGTAAGACACACCACAATCTAGTTAGAAATGTATAAATAACCTTTGGTTCACACAAATTCAGATTTAATTTCTATAGGCATAGATTAAATCTGAGAACATAAGACTTTGGAGTATTTACATTCAGTCAAAAGAAAAAATAATGATAATGATAATCAGGAAGAAATAATAATTTTAAAATATATGAAGCAAGGTGAAATGTAGCCAAGATAACAAGTTTTTCAGTGCAATTTTTTGTTTAAATTTTCAAGTAATAGCTAAAATTCTAAATATAGCAAAACATGTAGATTCAGTAGGTTTCCACCTATATGTTTTACTCTTGTAAATATTTCAGAAGACTTTAGCATTTATTCCAGGCAAGTTCATCATAGATATGTAGTAGTGACATCTCTTGACAGAGGAAAGAAAAAAATGCAAATTATTATTTTGATAAATGGAATAAAGAAGAAACTGAAGAAATTTGTGAATTTCTAGATAAATATTAAAACATAAAATTTTTTTTTATGATGCATGTTTGGACTAGTTTGTGTATAATATGCAGAGTTAATAAATCAAT
This sequence comes from Acrocephalus scirpaceus scirpaceus, assembly GCA_910950805.1. Classification (NCBI taxonomy): domain Eukaryota; kingdom Metazoa; phylum Chordata; class Aves; order Passeriformes; family Sylviidae; genus Acrocephalus; species Acrocephalus scirpaceus. Next base: position 47,311,792 of record OU383773.1, on the reverse strand, counting down.
AACTATTTTGACTTTTCTCTTGGCTGAACGACCCCAGCTCTTTCTTGACAGGAGAGATGCTCAAGCCCTCTGATCATCTTTGTGGCATTCCTCTGGACTCACTCCAGCAGGTCCATGTCCCTCCTAACCTAAAATTGCTCATGTTTCATGGTAATATTATTCCTTTTTAAAGCATGCTTGGGTAAAAGAAAGACCTGTGGGATTAATGTGATAAAAATTCCAGGAGTTACCACTGGCTGACAAAATTGACAAGAAAGAAAAAAAGCGCCTGGCTTTAGATTATCTTGCATATTTCTTAATTGTAAATACTCAGTCAAGAACATTTAACACAATATAAGAAGTATGTCAACATTACTACTTTATATTTGATGCTTAGGGGACAATAGTGACACCTCAGATTTCACTAAAAGTATTCAAACTAGTAATCTCAATATCTTACAGAACTATTGTCTTCATGATGATATTATAGTAGATCAAAAGTATAGCTGCTTATTTACATGACATATATAGATACATAAAATCAACATAACTGTATAAAAACACTCCAAAAGAATTAGAATTCAAAAGAATGTAAACTGTAAAAGTAAACAAATCATTAGTCTGAAATAAATTAAACGTTTGGTTACAATGTGCTGAAATAGTTCATTTTTATTCCATTTTCATAATACCTTTAGATACAATACAGAGGAAAAATGCTGCATGTATCCAAAACATGATAAAAATAACACTCACATGCAAAGTTGTACCTTGTACCATAGCCCACTTACAGAATATCACCTGCAAAAATGAGAACAGTAAATTACGTGATGTTCTGCATGTTCTTGTTAGAGATGCAAGATGAAAACAGTTTCTTTCATGATCATTTATCAAAAGAATCTCATCCCCAACAATCTTGTCATTTGCTTGTGGTGACATTCATGTTTCTTGGCAGTCCCGAATACTTCTCTCTGACTCAGATTTCTTTGCTGAACTGTCCAAGCCTGGGTAGGAAATTTGTAACATGTCGGGCGTGGGGTGGGGGGGAAGGAATATCAAAAAAAGTGGTGATCAGAGACTAGATATTTATATTTATATATTTTAGATATTTAGCAGCTGTGATTGTGGCACCTAAATATATCATCTCAATGCAAAAGAAAATAAACCAAAAGTATAGTCTCTGTTTAAGACTGCAAAAATATATTTTGAAAAAAATAATATCCATATGGGATCCGGGATTATATCAAAATATTTGAGAGGAATTAGAGATTACTGCTTAACTGAATATCTAAATCAGCCTTAACTAACCTACAGAACAGCTGCACTGCATTTGTGAGATAAGAGCTGTGATATGTGTTATGTAAAATGGCAAGCTGATTGTTCTCATTTTGTGTGGCTAACATTAATCACTGTAAATAACCTTTTTTTTTCTTTTTCTTGAAGACACATAATGTTTATAAACTGCTACAGACACCTGAAATATAGAAGGCAGGAAAAGAACTCCAGAGGATACATATTTTTCTCAGGAAGTATTTCCAGATATTGTTTGTAGTTCTCTGGGGTTTTTTTAGCTTTTATTTGCCCAGCTGAGGAGGATCCGTTAACCTGCAATATTAAATGCCCGTGAAGATTCAAACCCAGTAAGAAAACTCCACTTGGAGCAGCCTTAGAGAAACTTTCATCCTGGAATAAGCCATATACATGCAGACTTATGCATATGTAGAAGTGCATTCTATTACCTACTACAGGCTCAGGATGCAAGATGTGCTGCTCTGTCTCCTAAATGGTGAAGAAAAATGAAAGTGTGCCACTTTAGACTAATCCTACACTGCTTCCCAGACATAACACATTGCTCATTCTCTCCCTGGGCTAGCAAGTCCCTGTACTACAACCTATAAGTTTTACTCTGGTAGCTTCCTTATTAAAGATTTATGCTAATTCCTATCCTACTGATATAATAAAAGCAAGGTAAAGATGGATTGCTTATTGTATTTTTCTGTTTTTAAATTCTGGTGAATTAGAAAAGCATCCAGTATTCCTCTTCTGAAAACAATGGTCGTACATTCAGAAATGCTACATTTACCATGTGATTGGCCTCAATTTATCCTCTCCCTCTTCTGTGTCTCTATGTACAGATATTAACATAGTGCTGCATTCCTTTTTGGCCTTGTTTTTCACTGGAAGATATAACTTTCATAGCAAGTTGTAGAACTACCATGCCCATTTTCTTTTTTTCTGTGTGGGATGCTATTCATCTGGCAAGATCAAGAAATGTTGGAATGCAAATATTACCTCACACTATTTCTCTCTGTTTCTTTGGAAAATTTGTTTATGCTCTATTTAACTTTACAAACTAGAACATATTTCAAAAAAGGTTTTAAACAGATTGACTAACATCCTAATAATCTAAAAGATCAAAAATGAAAAATACTAAGAGTACCAAATGTTTTATAAAAATATCTGAAATTGTCTACAGAGGCTCTTGACCATAAGAAGAAGCATGGCATTGAAAATACATAAGAAACATCCATTGAGCATGTGAGCTTGATCACATGATTTTGATTTTTATCAAAATTAGGATAAAAAATTGTAACTACAGCTGACTGAAATTTTAATTAACCAACCTTTGTTTATAATTTTGCTGGGTTTGGTTTTTATATTAGAAGTGTATTAAAAAAAAGTGATTTGACAACCAAACACAAAACAAAACATATCCAGACACTCTATTGGAATAGTCATGCAGATGACTACATCAATATCATATAATAATCTAGAACTGCAGCTTTTTGTGAGGAAAAAAGAGTACAGGGAAATGCAAGTAGCCACAAGTTCACATCCCAACATTTCAAGTTCTCAAGGAAGTCTTATAGATAAGTGATTAATTAGAGCTTTACACACTTTATTTATTCCTATACCATTTAATGCAAACAATGCCAATATTCCACTCAGAATATTAATTTATTTTCCTCTAACAAACGAAAATTTTAAGAGAGTTCTTTTCCTATATAAAATTTAAAAACTTTACTGCAAAGGTGTTGTGGCTGCATTCAAAGTACTCTTTAGAGACAAAAAAGTCGGCACAGTTTATAGATACACAACTTAAGCCAACAATTTCCTCTTAGCAAAATCTTCATAGTTTAGATAAAATTATTGCAGGTAAAAAAAAAATATTAATAATGCAGGTAGAGTACTTACATTCAGAAACAGTCATAATAATAGCAATAATGCAATTAAAATTGTAACTCACTTCCTAGTTTCTAACACTTTTCCTGGTGTTATAATCACCCTTTCTCCTGCAGGTCATGGAGCCAATTGTTTCACTGTAATGACAGTGGTGAAGTTGGCTGCTCTGAGTGGTCAGGATCTGGAGACCTCCGTTGGGACTGTTATGTCATTCATGAAGATGGCTATTCCTATAATTTTTGCCTTCAAGATATTGGCTACTATTGGATGTATTTTGAAGTTGTATTAAAAAAATCACACTTGAAAGTTAATGTGGAAGTAAACCACCAGTAAGATTTCATCAGCTCATTGAGTCAGTTATCTGTAGATCAGAGACATGTTTGTTTCTTTAAGGGAAATCTGAGAAAATATAAATAATAAATTCAACTAAAGCAAGCATCACAGTTTTAAGATGATCAAGAATTGGTATACCACATTGTCATTTCCAGTTTAAAATAAGCTTCAAGGAATGCTCAAGCTAAAAAAGAAAAAGCTGTGAAATGGGCTGAAAATAAAATACAATAGCATATTATCTTTACTCCTTGATTTTAAAATTCTGGAATGCACTGTGGTTGCATTATATTAATCTGTAATATTGGCAATAAAGTGTTCAAAATGTAGAAAAGTGGCTAGAACTTCAGACTGTATGACTGTGCATATAAGTACAGGCAACTAATTTTATAAACATAGAGGCATCTGCAGTCAGTAGTTTCAAGATATTTCTCCTGTCTCACATGTGACTACTGACCCTCTTTGCTCCACAGTCAGCAACGCACACTTTTTCCATTTCTAAATGATGGAATAAATAAAAAGCTTTCTTTTTTTTCTGTTTGTACTCAGATCATACTGCTTAATTTTCCATTTCATACATTCCATCTGAAACAGCCTTTATGACACATTCTAACGCTTATTTCTGGCTTGATGTTCTAGTCTTGGCTGATGTTGTTGATGTTTCTGCACATGACCTGAAGCTTTTCTACTGATATACTTCATCAGCACTGAAAATCTCCTTCTTCTAGACATTCATCATTTTATAAGAGTAATTTCAAGTCTCACATGTGAATTCTCCTCCTACATTTTTGAATAATCACTAGGAATTTGAATTGGTTTCACCCCTGTTTTCCTAAAGAATCAGGATACTGTTGTTCTTACTCTCTTCTTCTGGTCTCATTCCTCAGATGCCCTTAATTTTGCTTGTACATTGCCATGAGCTTTTGGACCCCATCAGGACTGGGGATCACGATGTATCTATTTTTCTATCCTAAGTTATCACCTTTTCAAATGTTTCCCATTCTGCTCACAGATTACTACCTTGGTGATCTCTTTTCTTCCCATATCCAATTGGACGGAAACCTGAGCAACTTGGTCTAGTGGAAGGTGTCCCTGCCAACATCGGGGGGTTGGTACAAAATTACCTTTGAGGCCCTTTCCAACCCAGAGCATTCTGTGATTCTATGAACCTGGTTGGCTCAAATTGGATGAAAAGTTTGATTATAGCTCAACAGCACAGTATCAAGTGAGACAAATGAGAGAACTGCACGCATCTCTACTCCTTTGCTGAGACTCCATCAATCTACCAGAGCTCCATTTGCCTCATGCTGTTGGATAAAAAACATCCCATGCTTTTCTTTCAGAATGAATTCTAGTTTTAGAATTCATTTGTGCATTTAATGAATACTAGGCTGTAACACTTTTTTGGGGGGAAGGGAAAAGTAAATCTGTTCTAATATGATTTTTAAAGGAAAAGCTACAACCTTTATAGTAATACTGAATTAATTTTCTGCCTTTTTTTTTAACTTTTTTTTTTTCCCAATAGTTTCAAGAAAGGAGTCTACAATTGTGAATATCAGCACATGTTTTCATGGCATTTAGCACAGAATGGCAGGCATAATTCAACTCCTGCATTTGACAACTGCAGCACTGCTACCAAGGCTGCACTTCAGCAGGGTGCTGAGAGGCGTCTGCAAAATGCTCAAACCCAGTAAGGGCAGGAATATAGAAGTCTGTGAATGTGTGCACGTTTATATGTTGTATTAGTGTTCATTGCTCTAAAAAGGTACTTGCTGCCCTCCAAGATTTGGCTTTAAGTATAACTAGTTTTCATTGAGCCCAAGCACATGCATTGATTTTTATTACTTGTCAGTTTTCTGTCAAACATCTGGTTTATCAAGTGTAGTCTATATTGCTTTGTATTTAAAGTGAGGCAAATAACATGTTAAGCTTCGCATACGTTCTACTCAAGTTCTTGTAAATTGCACATACATTTCCTCTTTGTACTTTTGAAAATGAAGTTCTTTCATTACTCAGTCATAGTAATAGGCATTCTCTTGTACTTCTTTTGTCTTTCTGTCCCCTTGTAAATCTTTTTATACTTTAAAAGGAGGGGGGGAAAGGTTAACACTGAATCTCGCAATATATTTTTAAATAAATCTTTGAAAAAAAACGAGGAATGTAAGTCATCTCATGATTAAAAAATGTATATGATTTCTGTACAATGATACAGCCCAGGTCTAACTAATGGATTCTGTAAAAAATGTATGGTTAGAAAGATATTCAGGTCAAGAAATTAGCAGGACTAATGAAGAGTATGTTCCTTTAATTTAAACAGTATTTACTGAACCTCTCATATGTTGGAATTCTGACCCACTTGACAGGAAACAGTCTCACTCACTGATTAATCTGTAAGAGGTTCTTTAGATCTTGATCTAGCACATGTTGCCATAGTTAAGAGGACCAAAGGAAGCTGAGAGCTGTGGCTCTTTATACTCAGTTAAATGATCAAACAAAAGCAGGACACAGAATTGAATATTGAATAAAAATATGATCTTACCGAAGTTTAGCTTTAAAACAGCAAATCAGTCACATGAAACCTGTCTTTTATAGAAGGAAAAGCTAGAAAGAGATATCTGATAATCTTGAAGCATGAAAGAAATCTGCTGCCATGAAATGTTCTTTAATGATCGAGAAACTTATTTAGCAATCATCATCAGTAATTCCATATTTTCAAAACAGATTGGTGTATTGGAAAGACAGAGTAGAATGGTATCCTGCCTTTTGGGAATGAAATATAAAATATAACTTCATCTGAAATTGGTCAAGATTACAAAATTTTAAGATAAACATCCCTACAGGGACTACTGAAATGTTAGATTCAGTGATCATACAACAAAATTTGTGAGAAATTTGAGGGCACATTAAAAGGAAAAGAAAAAGAAAGGTCAGTTATCCTGGCTGTCTGATATATATTCTTTGTAGAACAATAAAAACGTCCCTGATTTTAGAACATCTTAAATATATATATATATATATATATAAATGTAATTACTTTCAGACTTTAAATGTTATTTTAAAAAATTGTTTCCTGATGGATTTTCTCCTTTGACTGCAGAATTTTAGGTTATAAAAGAAACTAATCAAACATAATAAATTAGGTTTTTTCGAGATTTATGACTTTGCACTACATAACATGCTAATAAAAAAAGTGCCAAAATCTGTAAAGAAAAAAAGAAACCAACAAAACCAAAACAAAAACAATGGAAAAAACCCCCACAAAACAAAACAAACCCTCTCAATTCAAACAAACAGACAAAAACAAACAAAACCACAAACAAACAAAAACTCCCTCCCCCCCCCCCATCTATACCTATACTAAATTCTACATCTGTAGAATTTATATGATGTATATTTATTATATAGCAGGTATAGGAGGTAGCCAACTGACATATATAGAGAAAGAAAGAATCAGCAGGGAACTCAGCAGGGAACTCTGAGCAGAGAGATACTTTGCAGTGGTATCACAAGGTGATGATTCTTATTACAAATTTAGGTGATATGTTAAGAGGATGATTTGTCTCTAATTAAATATTTCAACTAATCTAATTTGTCACAAATTCATGGAGGATCATTATTACTGAAGCAGAAATAACCAGGAATAATCCCTATAAAACAACAGCGGTGAAAGTTGTTGGATTTTCTTTTCTTCTGTTTCTTCCCCTGTCACAAAGCCAGCTGCACCTATCTATTTCTTCTGCTCTAAAGTGGTATTGGGACAGAAAGGGAAATATTTAAATGAGGTATTTTGCCCATTCAAGCACTGATGGAAGAAATCACCTGTATTTTAAGCCTTCAACATCTAGTAAATAATAATTTTGGGAGTTAAAAATCCTGAAAACTAGCTTGTTTTCTGATTGAATCTCCAGTTACACTGATTTTCCTTTTTATGTGAAGGATATGTTAAGGTATAGATGTGGGGCATCCAGTATTTCAAGAGGAACACTAAGTGTCAATCACTACAATGTCAGTAGCTCTTTATGGGTTATTTCTCTCACATAAAATTAACTTTTACCCTTAGGTTCAGGGTGAGATAATAATGTGTATACCTGTGTGAATGGAAGGAAAACAAGCAAACAAAAGTACTCTAATGTGACATAGGGCAGCTTGGTTTCTTTTCAAAATAAAGGAGATACAATTGTTGCCTTGAGCAAACTAGAATGGTGAAACTCAGAAAAAGAAGTGATGCTGGCAATCTGTAGATAATTTTGCTTGTGATTACCTAAGTCAGTAGGCTGACTTAGTTATAACACAGTCTGGGATATAAAATCATAGAATCACATAATGATTTGGGTTGGAAAGGACCATAACTCTCGTTTAGATTCAACCCATCTGCCACGGTCAGGGACACCTTCCACGAGACCAAGCTGCACTAACCTCCCTCCAACCCATGGAACTTTTCAGGGGTGAAGTGCCCACAACTTTTCTGTGTTGCATCACAACTCCCACAGTAAAGAATTTCTTCCTAACAGCTAATCTAAATCTATCTTTTAAATTGAAGCCATTCCCCCTTGTCCTGTCACTACATGCCCTTTTAAAAAGACCTTCTACATCTGTCTTGTAGGTCCACAGCTGCTCTCAATCCCTTCATCTCTCGGCCTGTATTGATACCAGGGGTTGCCATAACCCAGCTGCTGCAGCTTGCACTTGATTTTGTTAAACTTCATAAGATTCATAAACTGAAAGAAGTAGGGATCCTCTTTAAATCTCCCATGTTGAGGCTACATTGTAATAATCTCTTTTTGTGTCATAACTTGTTTTGATTACCAGTTATAGTACTTTAGGTGATGAAATATTTTGAATCGAATGTAATCTTAATTGAAACCTTAATGTAATCATAATTTTCTTTCTTGTCTTAGTTGTACTTTTATTTAAGCATGTACTTGCCTGCTTCCCCTTTATAATAGAATCTATAACAGTTGTATGGATGTGATTAAATTAAATGCATGTTTTATTAATTTTACCAGAAACAATCATCAGTTTTAAATGTTTAAATACTACATCTTAATTAATATTAATAAATCAGAGTGTCAGAAAATATTTCTGGTTGCTGTAGTCTATCATCTATTCTGATAAAGTGAGGGAGTAATCTTGACCAAGGCTTGACCCAAGACAACCCAAGGGACTCTTTGGAGAGATAAAAGAGGTCAAGGTGATTTGAATAAGATTGAGAAGCATTTAGTACAAATATAGCATATATCTTGCCAGTTTCTCTCAGTGTCAAGGAGTTCCAGGTGCATACTGGGCATAGTCAGAGACAGTAGAGCTGGGTCTGGAACCAGCCTCTCCTCCTTACCTCCAGTGTGAACACCCTAATCACCAGGCTGAAGACCTGATTACTCCCACTCTCAACTTTGCTCTAGTGAACTTTTGATTTCCCATTTCATACACACAAAAATAGATGATGCCTACCCACTTGAGAATGAAGCTGTGGAAACACTAAGGCTGAGGAACTCAACAAAACATAGATCCTTTACTTTGGCAGACAAAAGGTTATTTCTTTCCCAAGACACCCTAGGTAAGTAATATAGGCTGCCACTGTCAGTAG